>CM040125.1:344845179-346095871 GCA_022559845.1 Amorphophallus konjac
TCTTTCCTCACAGTTCCCTGCTGTCTTTGGACTCTTGCTCGATCTTGATCCTTCCCTGGATGCCTCATTGCCTGTTCTTATCCTTCCTTGGTTTGATCACATCCGTTTGAGGCATTATAAATTAAAAATTTGACCGATCGTGCAGAAGGTTAAGCACCTTCAGTATTCGGCGGATTGAGCGCTCAGAAGTTTTCTTTCATCACGGGCAGAAGCTTTCTTCATCCCTTGCTGCCTCCCCTCTCTGCATCCCTTTGAGCTACATCCGGTGCTTCATCCATCACTATTCGGTTTCTTCCCTTTACTGTCGCCAGGGACAGCAGGGTTCTCATCTTTTCTTCTATTTTGTTTTTATTTTATTCATACCATCATCCCTCTGTCCTTTATATCTCTATTCCTTGTTCACGTTTTGTTGCATTTTTTTATCATCAAACTCCCCTTCCCTTAAGTCTTCTTAAGGGGTTTTAAAAGAAAACAAAAAAAGAAGGTGCGCATGTTGAGGTCTTTTCATTATTTTTATGTTAGTTTTTGACTGATACTACTGCACTTTGGCTGATCCCTTTTCTTTTACTTGTCTTTATTGTCTTTTTTTTTACAAGGTAATCAATCAAGAAAACCCACTTCGTCGGCCGGCCGATTGGAGTTGGAGGAAGAGATCCACATTTATCCCGCATCACATCTTTCACCAGGTACATGCGATCTTATTTTTTTATTGAGGTAAACCCTCTGGCGATCACAAACTCCTCCTTTTAGCACCTCGTGCTATTTTATTGCTTTCACCATGTCTATTACTTTTTTTTTTTATATTTAAAAGTGGATTTTAAATAGATCTACAACATCCTTAAATTCTTCTAGGAGAGGATGTATTTCCACGGGGTGGGGGTTGGAGGGAGTGGACTCTCCTAAGCATATGACTACCGTACACAAGGGGGTTCCTTGAGCTACCTCTTCCTCAAGTTCTTTTCTTGTGATGAGATGCAGGCCTTTGACTAGTCCTGTTGGCTTCTCTTGGGTAGACTCTTGGTAAGTTGGTTGGGTTGGTGGGGATGGGACCCCTGGGTTTTGAGGTGGTTTAGGGAGAATTCCCTTGGAGGGTGGTTCCTTCCGGGGTGGGGAGGGATTGAGGTGGATGGTTTTCCCCTCATGTTCAAAGGTGCAAGTGTTTGGCCTCCCTAAGATAGTGGCATCAACGTCATAAATCCAGGGCCTCCCTAGAAGGATACTACCTACTTCCATAGGGATGATGTCACACCAGACTTGCTCATGGTAGGATGAAAAGGTAAGAGGCACAATGCACTGAGTGATGACCGGGATGGAGTTGTTGTTAATCCAAGAGACCTGGTAGGGGTTTGGGTGGGGAGTGATGGTAAGGCCAAGGAGCTTGACTGTGTCGGGTGATATAGCATTGACACAACTTCCATTGTCCAGGATTACTTTCCTCACATGATTTCCTATTTTGACAAAGGTATGAAAGATGGTTGTTCGGCGCCAATCTTCTTCCTGGGGTTTGGTAAGGGTGCACCTAATCACTCCTAAGTGGGTGTCGGTGTAGCCTATACCTGACTCGTGGGCCTGGGCTTCGTACTCCTCTTCCCAGTCTAAAGCGGCCTCATGAACCTCAATATTTTCCTCATTCTCCCCTTGTGAGGGAGTCTTTTCTTCCTCAATGAGCAAACTAGGCAACCCGCGTGATGGGCATTGGCGGGCGAAGTGGCCATAGCCTTTGCACTGAAAACAAGTTGGTTGGCTGCCCGGGGTCGTCCCACCCACACTAGGGCCCTTGGGGCCCTCCTCTCTTCGGGGAGGTGGGTTGTTTGGGGTGACTCTAGTAGGAGTGATGGTGGGCGGGTGCCTGTAGGGTTGGGCTGGGGTACTCCCACTAGGGGTAGGAGTCTTCAATAGGGGAGGAAGGTTAGGCCGAGGATTCATAGCCTTGGGGTCAACCGGACGGGGTGAGGTGAATTTAGGATTTCGAGAGAACCTTTCAATATCTCGGGCTATTTGATATGCCAACTCAAGGGAATCCACATCCCTCATAAAGAGCTCTCTCTTGATGTGTGGTTGGAGGCCATTCCTGAATAAGGATAGGGTGACGGCCAACTCTTCATGGACTCCACACTTTAGAAGGTAGGAGTCAAATATTTCAATGTATTCGACCACGGTTCTTCCCTCTTGGGTGAGGCTTTGCCATTCATGTAGGAGAGTTTGGGTGTAGGAGTTGGGGAGGTACTTGAATCTCAGTTGGTCTTTCATGTCTTCCCAGGTGTGAATGGGCTGCTCCCACCTAATCCTCCTTCTACTTTCCACACTCATCCAGTAGGTTTTGGCTAGTTTGGTGAGGTGCATTTTTGCCAGCCTAACTCTCCTATCTTCCGTCATAGGGTACCAATCAAAGTATTGGTCCATGGCGCTCTCCCACTCTAAGTAGGTATTTGGGTTATGGGACCCATCAAAGTTTGGGGCTTCGACCCTAATCATTTTTAAAAGATAATCATCTGGGTCTTCTTGTGGTCGCCTCTCAACATGTCGAGGTTGGTGGGGCCTCTCATACTCCTGGTAGTGGTCATTCTCCAAGCCCTCCCTATCAAATTCAGCTTGTGGAGGGGGAGCTCTTTGGACATGGTTCCTAGGTGGGGGTCCGGCTTCCTCAAGTCTATTGATTCGGGTGTTAAGACCATCTATCCGATCAATGAGGTTGTTGATGGCAGCCTCTATTCGGTCCATTGGAACATGGGGTGCCTCCCTAGGGGTATCTTGGTCGCCTTGGGAATTGGAATTCATAGGGGGAGCCGAGGTTGAGGGGTCGGCCCGATACAAGGCACCACTACGGGTAGACATGCAATAGAGGAGGTGACCGACGCACGGATGATGACTATGCAATGGCCCTAGGACCTAGGCTTGTAGAGACAAGTCTAAGACTTGCTCTGATACCACTTGATGTGACACCACTAGGGTGGATGCAGCAATAGGATGGGATCCTTGGACCTACCACACAATCACAATCAATTTTAGGGCACGAGGTTGCGTAAATCGCCAATTCTTCGATGCACACACACGAACCCGGGGTGACTCGGCGATGCCGAGTGGAAGTAGTGGATCAAGACCCTGGCTGGTAGAGGGCCAGCAGGGCTAAGGTTGCCCTCCTGAGGGTACGATGCCCACAACTAAGGGGCTGGCCGGGTGCCAAGTGGGGCACTAGGTCACTCTCTCTCACAAACCACGGTGACCACACGGAAGTGGAGCACTCCGGGGTCGGATGCTCTCTCTCACTACCAGAGGAGTAATTTCACAGATATTAAAGGAACAAATACTGGTAATGGGAGCAAGGTTTAGAGCTTACCTGGTTGGTTTGAAGAAACCAACCCCGTTCGGAGACGAGGGCGAGCGGGGGAGTGTGGGTTCTCCGCACACTGCGTTGGTGTAGCTTCCCCTGTTCAAATAGTACCTGCACTACTCCCCACACAGGGGGGGTTGGACTAGGGGAGGGGAAGAATATGGTTACAATCAAACACTACCTCCTCATAGGGAGGGGCGGTAAGCCGGCCAGGCGGTGAGGGATGTGAGGCGAGGACGGAGCTGATTAGCCACTTCGAGATTCTGTCCGCCAGTTCTGCCTGTTGACAGGTACTCGCTGTTGGATCTCCCGAGGGCACTCCGAACTCGAAAACTGGCAAGACCAGCGCTGAAACATTGTTGGTTGGTCCTGGATGTGGCCTGAATTTTTTCAGGATGTCGGGGTGCCCCTGTCGGCGGTGGTGGAGGCTGGACCGGTACTGCTTGACTCTGGTTCGGACTGAGTCCAGAGTGTAGCAGCAGATTGGCGGTGCTACCACGATTGCTCCCGAGATCCGATCGAGGCGGAACCAGGACGGTTGCGAGCGTCGTCGAGTCTTCTTCGTTCAACATCAAAGAGTGGCCCCAGACAAGGTCGGGGTCAAGAGATATGCCTAGAAGAGTGAAAGGGGGTCTGGACGGAGCCTGACTACCCTGGCCTGCAACCTTGGAGTTGAAAAATCAGAACGAACTGCTCCGGGCTTCAATCGGCGCCCCGCTGGATGCGTTGGACAGGCGACTTGTTGAACTCCACTCCGGCCAAGTGGCGCTCCAGGAGGAGCTCTGGTGTGGTCGCTGTAGCTTCTGAACTGCAGCTCTGGTCCCTGCTCAGGTCCCAGTTGCGCAGTCAGACGAAAATGAGCCTTCCGGGTAGCTCCGAACTCGGATAGGGGCGAAATCACCTCGCCTACAAAGCTAGCTAGGAGAGCTTTCCGTCGATGTATGGTACACCTCCTAGGAACGCCGGGACGAGGGCGGGGCTGGTGCTGCAACAGGAGGGCGGTTCTGTAGATCTGCAGTTGCTCACTGGTATATAGAAAATGGGGGTGGGGAAAGTGGATTCTTGGTGGAGGGTTAGGGCTTTGGGAGGGGAGGCTATTGCAGGTGGGGGTTCTGGTGTTTGGGGAGGGAAGGGACGATGGAGGGTGGAGTGGTATCAGGGGGAGAGGGGGAGTGGTGGCGTGGGGGTCTAGGGGTTAGAGAGGGGCTTGGTGGAGGTGGGGTTCGGCCAAGGGCCAAGAGAGGGGGGGTGAGGGGGTTGGGTTTGCAGGCAGATGGGGGGAAATGGGATTCAAATCCCCTAGGGGATGTGAATAGGTGTGTGCGGAAGAGCGAGGGGTGCTTGGGGAAGAGTGAAGGGTGCTAGGGAAGTGGGAGGGTTGCCTTGGAATATGAAGGGTTGTTTGGAGAGTGGTGAGAGTGAATGGGGGTTTATGAGCCTAGAGAAGGTGAAAGGTTGTATTTAGTGAGGAGGGAGGAGAGAGAGAGGGGTTTTAGAGCTTACCCAGTTGGTTTGAAGAAACCAACCCCGTTCGGAGACGAGGGCGAGCGGGGGAGTGTGGGTTCCCCTCACACTGCGTCGGTGTAGCTTCCCCTGTTCAAATAGTACATGCACTACTCCCCACACAGGGGGGGTTGGACTAGGGGAGGGGAAGAATATGGTTACAATCAAACACTACCTCCTCACAGGGAGGGGCGGTAATCCTGCCAGGCGGTGAGGGAGGTGAGGCGAGGACGGAGCTGATTAGCCACTTCGAGATTCTGTCCGCCAGTTCTGCCTGTTGACAGGTACTCATTGTTGGATCTCCCGAGGGCACTCCCGAACTCGAACACTGGCGAGACCAGCGCTGAAACATCGCTGGTTGGTCCTGGATGTGGCCTGAATTTTGTCGAGACGTCGGGGTGCCCCTATCGGCAGTGATGGAGGCTGGACCGGTACTACTTGACTCTGGTTTGTACTGAGTCTAGAGTGTAGCAGTAGATTGGCGGCGCTACCACGATTGCTCCGGAGAACCGATCGAGGCGGAACTAGGACGGTTGCGGGCGTGGTCGAGTCTTCTTCGTTCAGCAACAAAGAGTGGCCCCAGATGAGGTCGGGGTCAAGAGATATGCCCAGAAGAGTGAAAGGGGGTCTGGACGGAGCCTGACTGCCCTGGCCTGCAACCTTGGAGTTGAAAAATCAGAACGAACTGCTCCGGGCTTCAATCGGCGCCCCGCTGGATGCGTTGGACAGGCGACTGGTTGGACTCCACTCCAGCCAAGTGGCGCGCCAAGAGGAGCTCTGGTGTGGTCTCTGTAGCTTCTGAACTGCAGCTCTGGTCCCTGCTCAGGTCCCAGTTGCGCAGTCGGATGAAAATGAGCCTTCCGGGTAGCTCCGAACTTGGATAGGGACAAAATCACCTCGCCTACGAAGCTAGCTAGGAGAGCTTTTCGTCGATGTATGGTACACCTCCTAGGAACACCGGGACGAGGGCGGGGCTGGTGCTGCAACAGGAGGGCAGTTCTGTAGATCTGCAGCTGCTTACTGGTATATAGAAAATGGGGGTGGGGAAAGTGGATTCTTGGTGGAGGGTTAGGGCTTTGGGAGGGGAGGCTATTGCAGGTGGGGGTTCTGGTGTTTGGGGAGGGAAGGGACGATGGAGGGTGGAGTGGTATAAGGGGGAGAGGGGGAGTGGTGGCGTGGGGGTCTAGGGGTTAGAGAGGGGCTTGGTGGAGGTGGGGTTCGGCCAAGGGCCAAGAGAGGGGGGGGTGAGGGGGTTGGGTTTGCAGGCAGATGGGGGGAAATGGGATTCAAATCCCCTTGGGGATGTGAATAGGTGTGTGGGGAAGAGGGAGGGGTGCTTGGGGAAGAGGGAAGGGTGCTAGGGAAGTGGGAGGGTTGCCTTGGAATATGAAGGGTTGTTTGGAGAGTGGTGAGAGTGAATGGGGGGTTTATGAGCCTAGGGAAGGTGAAAGGTTGTATTTAGTGAGGAGGGAGGAGAGAGAGAGAGGTGTTCGCCCCCCTTCAAGAGAGAGAAAGAGAGAGAGAGAGAGAGAGAGAGAGAGAGAGAGAGAGAGAGAGAAGATTCACTCAAGAAAGAGAGGGACACAATTTTGTGTGAAAATTTTCATTCAATACTTCATTACCTCCTCCAAGTGGGGTTGGGGTCCTATTTATAGGGATCCCAACATTTACAAAAAGTCACTGAAATATGTGCTAATAACAAATAACCAAAAAGGGTGGGAAGGGGGAGGCCTCCCCTGGGCCAAGCCCACCTAATTGGGCCCATAAGCCACTATATCCTATCAAGATGATCACAAACTTAGGTAAATGACGTAATAACCTAGGGACTTGACTCAAAACAAAGGGAAAATTACATCAGTATGACTCAAATAAAAATGGGAAAATACACCAAAATGACCCAAAAAGCTAGCCCAAGTGTCGGAGCGGACCCGTCCAGTCGTGGAGCTGCATCCTACCCGTCTCCGGAAGGGAGAGAGGTGCTGAGCCATAGGGAATCATGGGTGATGTCCCCATCACATAATCTCCTGGAAGGGTATTGCAGTCGATCCTTCAAAGGTCGAGGCTGTAAAGAACTGGGAAAGACCTACTAGTGTGACGGAGATTCGAAGCTTCTTGAGATTTGCTGGATATTATAGAAGATTTATCAAGGATTTCTCCAAGATCATGATATCTTTGACAAGATTGACGAGAAAGGAGATTCCTTATGTATGGTCCGAGGAATGTGACAAAAACTTCCAGACTTTGAAAGATTATCTAACTACTGCCCCTATACTCACATTGCCTACTGAAGGAGGAGGATTCGACGTTTATGCTGATGCATCCAGAATTGGCCTAGGCTGTGTATTGATGTAACATGGCAAGGTAATAGCCTATTTCTCAAGCCAATTGAAAAACACGAGGAGAATTATCTCGTGCATGACTTAGAGCTGGCGGCTATGGTCTTTGCTTTGAAGATTTGGTGGCATTATCTGTATGGTGAAGTCTTTATTGTATATTCCGACCACAAGAGTCTTTATTATCTCAAAAAGAACTCATTATGAGACAAATACGGTGGCTGGAATACTTGAAAGATTTCTATTTCTCCATACAATAACACCCAGGAAGAGGCAATGCCGTAGCTGATGCTCTTAGCTGGAAGCCAATGGCATTATTATCAAGTTTAATGATTAAAGAATGACATTTGTTAGAGCAAATGGCAAGCTTAGACCTCAATGTGGAGGAGAAGGAAGAAGGAGTCTTGATTGCAAATATTAGACTCAAACCCAAGTTACTCTCTAAAATTAAAAAGCTTCAAGATGATGATCCGTTGATTGTTGAAATTAAAGAGAAATTAGATCAACGATCGGATTCCCTTTTGACGGATGGTGGAAGGTTACTATTCCGAGGAAGAGCCTGTGTGCCCGATTGTTCTACTATCAAGGATAAAACCTTGGAGGAAGCACATCGATCGAGGTACACTATCCATCCTGGTGTCACAAAAATGTATCAAGATCTTAAAAGAACTCTTTGGTGGCCTAACATGAAAAGGGAGGTAGCCGAGTTCGTAAGTTGATGTTTGGTCTGCTAACAAGTTAAAGCCGAACATCTCAAACCGGCTGGGAAGTTAAAACCTCTCGAAATACCATAGTGGAAATGGGATAGTATTGGCATGGACTCATAGTTGGATTGTCGAAGACCCGAAGTGGATTTGATGTTATATGGGTGATTGTGGACCGACTAACTAAGTTCGCTCACTTCTTACCCATCAAGACCAAATGAACCATGGATGTTCTAACGGCATTATATATAAAGGAGGTTGTGCAGCTGCATAGCATTCCAACTTCTATTATTTCAGATAGAGATCCGAGATTCACCTCTCATTTCTAGAAAGGTTTACAATCTTCTGTGAGTACTAGGATGAATTTTAGCACGACTTTTCACCCCCAAATTGATGGACAAACCGAGAGGATAAACCAAATTATCAAAGATATGTTGAGAGCTTGTATGATAGATTTTGGTGGAAGTTGGCATGAACACTTGCCCTTGGCTGAATTTGCATATAACAATAATTATTAGTCTAGTATCTAAATGGCCCCTTTTGAAGTATGGTAGGAGTTGTAGATCACCTCTATACTGGAGCGAGGTTGGAGAGAAAGGATTGATTGGTCCTGATATTGTTCAAGATACAACTCACAAAATCTAGTTAATCCGAGAAAGGCTGAAAATTGCTCAAACACGGCAAAAGAGTTATGTAGATAATCGAAGAAGAGACCATGACTTCCAAGTGGGGGAGCATGTGTAACGACCCGAGAATCCGGTTACCGGGAAGGCCCGATAACCCGAGACTCGCACCGCCACCCACGAGTCCGAAGACTTGGAAGGGTTAAAAGGATGGTGTGGAGACTACACAAGTATCACAAATAATTGTAGAAATTAAACAGTTATATAATTAAGTAGGAAATAAATTAACATTTTACATGATACATGGTCTACAAGATAACAAATAAATAACAACAGTAGTCCACAACTAGTACAGAGACAAAAAAGAAAAGTACAGCTACATGTGGCATACCCCGACTCTGACCTCTGGCACTAATGCTGGGCACCTGAACCACGCTGAGCCTCAGACGCACTCCCCTGAAGCCGCGCCTCGCCTGAAACATGGTGAAAACACGCAGGGAATGAGTCTCAGAACAAGACTCAGCAGGGGTCACTCGAACCCTACCTCGCAAACGGAGAAACCGCTACACTAGCAGTAAGTGAGTACCTCAGAAAGGAAAGCCCTGCCATCTACAAAACACCTATCTTAGGGCACAAAAACCGACACATATGCCACGGTGAAACGATCAAAACACCACGGTCAACACGACGAAACCCGAAGGTCAAAGTCGCAACGACTGACAGTCTGTCACTCCCGACTCGATAGGAGTACCTCTCACTAGAAGCACAGTCGATAGCGTCCCTTGACGACTTACACCGCACCGCCGGTGAACTGCCTAACGTGGTAGCGCCTACCAGAGGCACGGACACCGTACAAGTAAACACAAAAAAGTGACTAGTTGGGGTCACGCCCATCGGCGTGGGTCCACTGCCCCCAACCATGTGTGCACACACAGACCATACGTCCTAGGGCTGGCCTCTAACTGGTTTTCCCCTGGAGCCGGACTCTGGCTACCGACGAGGGGCCCGACGGAAACCAGTCTAAAAACCATCCTCAGGGTAGCCTCTCCACCACTCTCGGGTGGGTCCACTCGCGTACAGGCAGGCTACGCCAAGTGGAGGGTCACTGAAGGAGTAGACTCTGAAGTCAACATAAAACCACGTCCGCATCCGACGACGTACGGGGACCATCTCACGTACCAGCACTGTCGCACGGCGCCCACGTTCGGAAGAGAAACGGGACTGCGAACTACCCGGTGCAGCCCTGAGCCTGGCGGTCTACTCTAGACGCGCCACAGGCTCTAACGGTCTAAAGATGGACCGTCAAAGCCATATGACGGCCCAACACAGGGGCGTCAGACCCTCGGTGCAAAAATGACTATGGCGCGCCTACCCTGGTGCATCACAGGCCCTGACGCACTCAGCCTGGTGCGTCACAAGGCACGAAATCTGTGACGCGTGCCACTCGGTGCGTCACAGACTGTAACGGACCAACTCTCGTGCGTTACAGTGTGGAGATACGTCCGCTCTGACGCACCCACACAGGGGCGTCACAAGGGTGTGACACGCCAGGTCTGGTGCGTCACACCTTAACCCCCAACGGTTAAAAACCAACGGTCGAAAGCCAACGGTCAGATCGTCCCTGACGGTCCAACCCAAGCATGTCACAGCGCCGTGGCGATCTCTCGTGGGACCGTCACAATCCACAGACCCCCAGCTGGCTAAAATAGGGCTGTAACGCACCCACCTGGGCGTGTCACATGGTGTGACGGTCACAGGAAGGACCGTCACACCGTCCCGACGATAAAACGGCGTGAAACGCCCAAAAACATCAACCACGCCCCCATGCCTCCATAGGAGAGGGGGAAAACAAGGGGGAAGACCCCTGGGGACCCCTAGCATGCTTCTAAGCTATCAAAACGCCGAATCACAGCTCAAATCCATAGATCGGGCGAACTCTCCCCAAATCATGGAAAACCCAAACCCGGCATGAAACCCCGTCTCTCGGCCTCCCCTCGGCCTACAAATCACGGGAAAGAAACGCAAGAGGCTAGGGAACGTCACCCTACCTCAATTTTGCCCCGAGACGCGTCGGATCACCCATGAATCACGATGAAAGCTTTTAGAAATCCCGCTCCTTCACGCTTCCCACGGACACCGCACGCCCACGAGCTCGCCTCGCCGCTGCGCACGTCGCCACGCCGTCGCCCCGCCGCCGTCTGCAGCCGAAGAGAGGCCCGCCGTGCCGAAATGGGAGAGAGAGAGGAAGAGGGGGGCTCACGGTGGGAGGAAGAAGAAGAAGAAGAAAGAGAAGGGTGGGGGAGAGAGAGAAAATGAGAGATATTCATAGAAAATCCGAAAAATCTAGAAAATACCAAAAAATTAAAAATTATATTTCCGGGATCCTCGGAACGCACCGATCGCAACGGTACCTTTCTCGTCTAGGTGAACAACGCGGTTCACCCGTAATGAGATTCCGAAGGAATTGCCCAAACACACACCAGAAATCGGAAAACACGCGCGGAAAAGCTGCGGACGCACTCCGGGCCTCCGAAACAACAACGGATCGCGCCGATCCGAACACGAAAGATGTCTGAAATAAAATTTCGGATACAACGGAGCCGGACACTCCGAGCAGACAGATCTAGGACCCACGAAGAAGGATCCGAAAGGTCCGGGATATTATAGCCCTCCCCCCTTAAAGGAATTTCATCCTCGAAATTCAAGAACAAAGCCCAGGTGAATAAGAGGAAGACTCACTCGAACAAGTAAGAGAACTGCTGACGCATCTCGTGCTCACACTCCCAAGAAGCCTCACCACCAGAGTGCCGCTGCCACACCACCTTGACCAAGGGGATGACCTTGTTCCGCAGGCGCTGCTCTCGTCTATCCTCAATGCGGACGAGAAACTCTGGGAGAGAAAGATTTGGAGTCACCTCGGGCCAAACAGAATCCTCAAGCACATGAGAGTCATCGGGCATATACTTCCGCAACATCGAGACGTGGAACACGTCATGCACCGAGGCCAACTCAGGAGGTAACTGCAACCGATATGCCACCTCACCAATGTGCTCCACAATAAGGAAAGGACCGACATAGTGGGGACTCAGCTTCCCACGCCGTCCAAAGCGCATCATCCCCTTCATCGCAGAAACTCTCAAAAACACACGATCGCCCACGGTGAAAACGAGAGGCTACCTCCTCTAGTCGGCATAGCTCTTCTGTCGACTCTGGGCCACCAACATGTTCTGACGAACCAAGTGGATAACATTCACACACTGCTGTACCAACTCTGGTCCCGTCAAAACACGCTCACCAACCTCAAACCAATCAAGTGGAGTCCAACATGGATGCCCATACAACGCCTCATAAGGAGCCATACCGATGCTCGAATGATAGCTGTTGTTGTAGGCAAACTCCACCAACGGTAGGTGGTGAAACCAACTCCCCTGCCACTCCCGGCAGCAGGACCTCAGCATATCCTCCAAAGTCTGAATAGTCCTCTCTGACTGACCATCGGACTGAGGATGGTGCGCCAAGCTAAATGCCAACTCCGTGCCAAGGGCTCGCTGGAAACTCCTCCAGAATCTAGAAGTGAAACGCGGATCCCGGTCCAACAGAATGGAAATGGAAATTCCATGCAACGGAACGATCCGCTCCACATAAAGACGAGCCAACTTGGGCACGCTCCAGCTGACTTTGACCGGTAACAACCGAGCCACCTTCGTCAGCCTATCCACCAGCAACCAAATACTATCATGCCCACTCGGAGTCCTCGACAGTTCCACCATAAAATCCGTGGTCACGTGGTCCCATTTCCACGCGGAAACATCCAAGGGCTGGAGAGTACCTTCTGGTCGCTGATGCTCCACCTTCACCTGCTGACAGGTCAGACACCTGGCCACAAACTCGGTCACATCTCTCTTCATGCCAGGCCACCAGAACTGTCTCCGCAAGTTCCGATACATCTTCGTCGCACCCGAGTGTACGGTGTACCTACTCCCATGAGCCTCGCGTAACACCGCACGACGAACCTGCTCCTTGGTTGGGACGTACAGCCTACCACGAAATCTCGCGTCTCCGTCCTTGCCGAGCTCCACATCAGCCATGGCCAAAATCTGGGGTAACTCAAGGTCCGCATACTGAGCCTCTGTCACCTAACGGCGGATAGCAGGCGTGACAGTCAGACTTGCAAGCACTGTTAACCCTAGCTCCTGGGGAATCTTGAGCCTGAATGACACTTCGGGCACTTATTTCCAGAGCCTCCACTTCCTCAACATCAAGGCACTGACCGCGACCTTCCGACTCAAGGCATCGGTGATGACGTTCATCCTGCCGGGCTGATAAGACAGGGTAAAGTCATAATCCTTCATAAACTCCATCCAACGTCTCAGCCTGAGGTTAAGGTCCCTCTGCGTGAACACATACCTCAAACTCTGATGGTCAGTGAACACCTCGAACTTCTCACCGTACATATAATGCCTCCAGATCTTCAGCGCGAAGATCACAGCCGCCAACTCTAGGTCATGGGTAGGGTAGTTCTCCCCGTGGGGCTTCTGCTGCCAAGATGCATAGGCCACCACTCTACCATGCTGCATCAACACAGCACCCAATCTGACCCTGGAAGCATCTGTACACACCACAAAACCTCCCAATCCAGAAGGTAAAATCAACACCGGAGCCGAGGTGAGCAATCTCTTCAGCTCCCTGAAACTCTGCTCACACTCGTCGGACCAGACGAAGGGCACATCCTTCTGCGTAAGCCTGGTCATCGGGGCTGCAATGCGAGAAAAATCTTGGATAAACCATCGATAATAGCCCGCAAGCCCCAAGAAACTCCGGATCTCCATCACAGATCTCGGCCTCGGCCACTGCATTACTACCTCGACCTTGGCGGGATCCACAGAAATACCATCACCAGAGATCACGTGCCCCAAAAAGTGCACCTCACGAAGCCAGAACTCGCACTTACTGAGCTTCGCATACAACTGGTGATCTCGTAATGTCTGCAGCACCACACCCAAATGGTACGCGTGCTCCTCGGCAGACCGCGAATAAACAAGGATGTCATCCACAAACACGACCACAAACTGGTCTAAGTACGGATGAAACACCCTCTACATCAAGTCTATGAAGGCTGTGGGGGCATTGGTGAGCCCAAATGGCATCACCAAGAACTCATAATGCCCGTACCTCGAGCTGAACGCAGTCTTCTCCATATCGGACTCGTGAATCCTCAGCTGATAGTAACTGGACCGCAAATCAATCCGCTTGAACACTCGAGCAGACTGAAGCTGGTCGAATAAATCATCAATCTGTGGCAATGGATACTTGTTCTTAATGATCACTTCATTCAGCTGCTGGTAGTCAATGCACAACCGCAAGCTACTGTCCTTCTTCTTCACGAACAACGTGGGTGCACCCCAAGGGGAAAAGCTAGGACGAATATACCCCTTGGCCAACAACACTTGCAACTGCGCCCGAAACTCCCTCAACTCAGCGGGGGCCATACGGTAGGGAGCCTTCGCCAAAGGTCCCGTACCAAGCACAATCTCTATCACAAAATCAATCTCCCGCTGGGGAGGCAATCCATGTAAGTCCTCCGAAAAAACATCGAGAAACTCGCACACCACCGGAATGTCCTCGACATCCGGGCACGGCTGGTCTACCAAGACCACAGAGGCGAGAAAACCCTCACAACCCGCATCAAGCAAACAACGAGCCCTAATAGCCGAAATAAGAAAGCGGGAAGAGGAACACCTGATACCTTGGATATAGAAGGTGGGTCCACGAAGTCGCTGAAAATAAACCCTCTTCGAGCCACAATCCACCAAAGCCTGATGTGCCTCGAGCCAATCCATGCCCAAAATCACATCAAAGTCCTGAAGCAGCAACGCATAGAACACTCGAGCAGACTGAAGCTGGTCGAACAAATCATCAATCCGTGACAACGGATACTTGTTCTTAATGGTCACTTCATTCAGCTGCTGGTAGTCAATGCACAACCGCAAGCTACCGTCCTTCTTCTTCATGAACAACACGGGCGCACCCCAAGGGAAAAAGCTAGGACGAATATACCCCTTGGCCAGCAACTCTTGCAACTGCGCCCGCAACTCCCTCAACTCAGCGGGGGCCATACGGTAGGGAGCCTTCACCAAAGGTCTCGTACCAGGCACAATCTCGATCACAAAATCAATCTCTCGCTGGGGAGGCAATCCAGGTAAGTCCTCTGAAAAAATATCGAGAAACTCACACACCACCGGAATGTCCTCGACATCCGGGCACGGCTGGTCTACCAAGACCACAGAGGCGAGAAAATCCTCACAACCCGCATCAAGCAAATGACGAGCCCTAATAGCCGAAATAAGAAAGCGGGAAGAGGAAGACCTGATACCTTGGATATAGAAGGTGGGTCTACGAAGTCGTCGAAAATAAATCCTCTTCGAGCCACAATCCACCAAAACATGATGGGCCTCGAGTCAATCCATGCCCAAAATCACATCAAAGTCCTGAAGCGGCAACGCATAGAACACTCGAGCAGACTGAAGCTGATCGAACAAATCATCAATCCGTGGCAACAGATACTTTTTCTTTATGGTCACTTCATTCAGCTGCTGGTAGTTGTTGGGTTCGGTGCTATTCAGAGGGGGGGTGAATGAATACCCTTTAAAAATATTCGCTCAAATAGAAATTCTAATGCTCAGAACAGCGAAATAACAGCACGAAGACTAACTAAGAAAAACTAGTTCAGTCATCTGTGAACCTGTAGGCAGAGTACTCCTAAGCAGACATCTAATGAGCACAGCAATTAGACAATTCAAACAACACACAATACCAGTGTCAAACAGATAGCGTGCGCAGCTAATCAACTCTGTTGAACTGGAAGCAAACACATGAAGCGCCCCTATGCAAGCATCTAGCGGAAGCAATAAAATAGATGAAGAAATCAAACCACTGCACAGAGGTTTTTAGGTGGTTCGGTCCAGCAGACCTACATCCACCCCACACTCAAACCAGAGTGTGGATTCCGCTGACTCACAGCTTGAACAGCTGGGCATCACAGCTTGCCATACAACCGCTGGGCAACACAGCTTGCCGTCCGAGGAATCCTCCTCGCCCGCTGAGCAACACAACTTGCTGTCCAGTGGAATCCACCACTGCAACCGCTGACTAACAGCTTGAAGAAAGGATAAAATGGAAAATGAAAACAAGAACCAAACAGCACCGGAAAGCTGTAAACAGTGAAGCACAAAATGTGGCTCTTAAAGAGCTGACTGGAGTGGATCTGATCCAACTTCCAGTGGGAACAATCTTCTCTACTTTTCTCTTCTCTCTCTCTTTCTTCTTCTTCTCTTCACACTCTGCTCTCTCGATCTCTCACTCAATCTCTCTTTCTTTCTCTTTCTTTTCTTCCCTTTCTCTCTTCTTCTCCTTCTCTTCTCTTCTCTTCCTTTTTCTTCTCTAGATCGAAGACCTCTCTACACTCTGCTTTTTCTTCACAGCTTCTGCTCTGTCAATTTCAATCTACCTTCATCTGAAGACGAAGACTCATATATATAGCAGCAGCAGCAGCAGCCAGGGCGTGTGTGGCTTCCACAGTTCCCGCCCTAAAAATTCGGACCACGTGGCAGCATCTAGCAGGCTGTCAGTACACGTGTCCTCATCTGGGCACTGTTCTTATCCTCGGATCACGTGCCCTTCATAAAGCTTCTCGAACAGTCCCTGTCAGACAGAGTATCGGATTATCAGTTTAAGCATAAACCCTGTACAGACATCATAGTATGCACAATGCAGTGTATAGGCTTTCCAATGTCTAGACTTGCAGATGTGAACGACACAATGTATAGACTTCAGGTGTGAAGACATTGTGAATGCAAATGCAATGTTCAGACTTCATTGTATAGAATTGGAGAACCTGAATCAATGTGCATACTTGGAACGTCTGAAGACCAGTGTCCAGACTTGGAATCAATGAAGGCGTTGGCTGTACAGACTTGGCCAAACAATCCGATGTATAGACTTGAGGCATGGAGGCCAATGTACAGATTTGGAAAGTTAAGACCATTGTACAGACTTCACCTCGTGCCAGCTACAGTGAAGGAATGTATAGACTTAACAGTCTCCCTGGCTGTACAGACTTGACCAAAGCAAAGGTAATCAGATGTACAGACTTTAGAGGATGCAGACTCTGTATAGACTCTGAGGTCCAAAGGCAATGTACAGACTTTGCCTTAGAAACGAATGTATAGACTTTCCCTTCAGAAACGAATGTATAGACTTGAGAGTCTTGAAGCCAATGTACAGACTTGGTGGAAGGCATGCAATGTATAGACTTCAGAACAAATCCAGTGTATAGACTTCCACCATGATGCATGCAATGCAATGCAGATACTGACTGTATAGACTTTGAAGAAATGAGGCGATGTGTGGACTTTGAGGTTCAACAGTGGATATATATACTTTGGACCCTTGAAGGATGTATAGACTTCAGTTGAGCACAGTCCAATGTATAGACTTGGAAGATTGAACCAATGTATAGACTTGGGGTTCTGAACGTAGGTAAAGGCTGGGAATGTATAGACTTGCCCAGTGCTGCCAATGCATAGACTTTGATGCTCAACGTAGGTAAAGACATCAGTGTACAGACTTTGGCAAAGGCATGAGACGTTCTCTAATACGATGAAGTCTGTATAGACTTTACAGTAAATATATGCTCAGTGAGACGCAAGTTGAGACGATGCAATGTACAGACTTGGAAGCATATGAACAGCGCTGTATAGACTTAACATAAGACGCTACATGAGACGGTAGGCTGTACAGACTTAGCCTAAGACAATGCATGAGACGGACGATGTATAGACTTGCGTTACTGTAGCGATGTATAGACTTATTATATGCATACGAGACGCTAAATGAGACGGTGACTCTGTGCATGAACAGTGATGTATCGACTTGCATGAGACGGTCAGTGAGACGCACTCTCAGGCTGTACAGACTTGAGGTTTCAACAGAAGGCTTTGAAGGCGATGTACAGACTTTACCAATGTGCAGACTTGATGATGAAACAGTCTGATGTACATACTTGATCAAGAGAAGGCAGTTGAGTGTATGGACTTTGACAAGCAAACGGCTGTACAGACTTTGCCTAAATGCAGGACACTGTATGGACTTGCCACTAATGTATAGACTCAATGTAAGCAGATGGATGTACAGGCTTGGCGAATGCAATGTATGGACTTGCAGACAGAACACATGCAGCGAATAGACTTATGCAGACAGAACACATGCATTCTCCAGATAATATACCAGTCACAGTCATATGCATTTTCGACATAGTATATCAGTTATAAACATGAATGTTGGTTATCATTCAATGTGGTGACTCATTCCTGTTGTATGCATTTTCCACAGAGTATATCAGTTATAAACATGAATGTTGGTTATCATTCAATGTGGTGACTCATTCCTTTTGTATGCATTTTCCACAGAGTATATCAGTTATAAACATGAATGTTGGTTATCATTCAATGTGGTGACTCATTCCTGTTGTTATCATTAAAACACCACAATCATCAAAGCACAAGGGGCTCATCAAAGCACAAGGGGCACAACAGTAGTCAATGCACAACCGCAAGCTACCGTCCTTCTTCTTCACGAACAACACGGGCGCACCCCAAGGCGAAAAGTTAGGATAAATATACCCCTTGGCCAGTAACTCTTGCAACTGCGCCCGCAACTCTCAGCAGGGGCCATACGGTAGGGAGCCTTCGCCAAAGGTCCCGTACCAGGCACAATCTCGATCACAAAATCAATCTCCCGCTGGGGAGGCAATCCAAGTAAGTCCTCCGAAAAATATCAAGAAACTCGCACACCACCGGAATGTCCTCGACATCCGGGCACAGCTGGTCTACCAAGACCACAGAGGCGAGAAAACCCTCACAACCTGCATCAAGCAAACGACGAGCCCTAATAGCCGAAATAAGAAAGCGGAAGAGGAAGTCCTGATACCTTGGAAATAAAAGGTGGGTCCACGAAGTCGCCGAAAATAAACCCTCTTCGAGCCATAATCCACCAAAGCATGATGTGTCTCGAGCCAATCCATGCCCAAAATCACATCAAAGTCCTGAAGCAGCAACACATAGAGCCTAGCCGATAAACTGCGCCCTTCCACCCACACAGGAACCTCATCGAAACAATACGGAGTGATCATAAAATCACACAAAGGTAACTCCATTACCAAATTACAGGACAACTGGGTCACTGGCTCCTCAATACTCAGTGCGAAATCCTCTGAAATAAACGAATGAGACGCGCCAGAATCGAACAAAACTCGAGCCGCACAACCCAAAATCTTAACGGTACCTTCCACGAGCTGTGACGCCACTGCCTCTGCCCTGGTCATGTGTGTAATCTGGCCTCGAGCTCTCTGCCTGCCTCCCACACTCGCTAACCTGGGTAGCGGCGGATACTGTCCCTGCGGCTGATGTGGCCTCTACTATTGGGGAAACTGCTGCTGCTGCCTCTGAGGACAGTCGCGCGCCATATGCCCTGGCTGGTCACACCTGAAACAAATCACCGGCGTCGTGCACTTCCTGCCTGGATGGAACTCGCTACACCGTGGACATGGTCCTCGCGATCCACCCACTGATCCCTGATGCTGAAAAGGAATCGGCTGTTGTACACTGCCCGATGATGCCTGCTGCTCACGGCCTCCCTTCTTCTTCCTCCAGAAACTCTTCCCGAGGAATTTCTTGACCTTCGAGCCAAAAGGCATAGATCCTTTCGCTGATGATGTCGGTGCCGGCGCTCCTGAACAACCCATCGTATGCTGAAAGGAATCCTACTACTGGGTAGCCGACTACTGGCTACGACCCGATAAAGACTGTCCCTGACTAATCGGTCCTCGAGTCCTCTGCATATCCATCACCAAGGAAGCCGCTACGCGAGACGCTGTCTCCAAATCGGTGGCAGCATTCGCGATCAAATGGTGCCTCAACTCCTGCCTCAAGCCCTGTATGAACTGTGCGGTCTTCACCCTCTCATGCTCCATGATATGAGGTGCATACCGACCCAGCTCAACAAATCGGGCCCTGTACTGCAACACAGACATGTCACCCTAGACCAGCTCCAAAAACTCACGCATCCGCTGTGTAGCAATATACTCTGGACAGTACGTACGCTCAAAAGCGCTAACAAAGTCGCTCCACGCAAGCTGCTCAAGTGGACGAACTGAAAAGACGTCTTCCACTCGGAAGACCACCATGCTCGAGCCGTACCCTGCAACTGGTTGTAGGCCAACATCACCCTGTCCTCTACAGCACACCGCGCGGAACTGAACACCCGCTCCATCTCATCAAGCCAATCTCTAACCAAATCAGGGTCTGGCTGACCGCCATAGAAAGGTGGATGGAGCTGCATGAAATCCCTCACTATTCGGCCTGGCCCACCCCTGATCGACGAGCCCTCACCAGCCTCTCTGCCGAACAGCTGCGACATAAGCTGGTACATGCCACGGAAGAAATCCTCAGCCCCCGGAATCCTTGCAGCATCTGCCGCCTCGGTGACCGCTAGTGGCACTCTACTCTGCTCCTCCTGAACCTCTTGCTGGATCTCCTGACCTCCAGCCGACTGCCCCTGCTGAGAGCGAGTCGCTCGCCTCGGCGCCATACTCGCACCTGAAGCAAAAGACAGAAAATACGGAAACGGCAAGGTCAAGAAAAACACACGATGCCCGATGCCAGCGTCAACTGTACATCATCGCTGTGGACTAGTGGACCACTACAATTACATATGATTCTCGTATAATTTCACAACTGCTCTCTGATACCAGCTGTAATGACCAGAGAATCCGGTTATCGGAAAGGCCTGATAACCCGAGACTCGCACCGCCACCCACGAGCCCGAAGACTCGGAAGGGTTAAAAGGATGGTGTGGAGACTACACAAGTATCACAAATAATTACAGAAATTAAATAGTTATATAATTAAGTAGGAAATAAATTAACATTCTACATGATACATGGCCCACAAGATAACAAATAAATAACAACAGTAGTCTACAACTAGTACAGAGACAAGAAAGAAAAGTACAGCTACACGGGACATACCCCGGCTCTGACCTCTGACACTAACGCTGGGCACCTGAACCACGCTGAGCCTCAGACACGCTCCCCTGAAGCCACGCCTCCCCTGAAACACGGTGAAAACACGTAGGGAATGAGTCTCAGAACAAGACTCAGTTGGGGTCACTCGAACCCTACCTCGCAAACGGAGAAACCGCTACACTAGCAGTAAGGGAGTACCTCAGAAAGGGAAGCCCTACCATCTACAAAACACCTGTCTCACGGCACAAAAACAGACACACGTGCCACGGTGAAACGACCAGAACACCACGGTCAACATGACGAAACTCGAAGGTCGAAGTCACAACGACTGACAGTCTGTCACTCCCGACTCGACAGGAGTACCTCCCACTAGAAGCACAGTCGGTAGCTTCCCCTAACGACTTACACCGCATCGCCAGTGAACTGCCTAACGTGGTAGCGACTACCAAAGGCACGGACACCGTACAAGTAACCACAAACAAGTGACTAGCTGGGGGTCACGCCCATCGGCGTGGGTCCACTGCCCCCAACCATGTGTGCACACATAGACCATACGTCCTAGGTCTGACCTCTAACTGGTTTTCCCCTGAAGCCGGACTCTGGCTACCGACGAGGGGCCCGGCGGAAACCAGTTTAAAAATTGTCCTCAGGGTAGCCTCTCCACCACTCCCTGGTGGGTCCACTCGCATGCAGGCAGGCTACGCCTAGTGGATGGTCACTAAAGGAGTAGACTCTCAAGTCAACGAAAAACCACGTCCGCATCCGACGACGTACGGGGACCATCCCACGTACCAGCACCGTCGCACGGCGCCCACGGTTGGAAGAGAAACGGGACTGCGAACCACCCGGTATAGCCCTGAGCCTGGCGGTCTACTCTAGACGCGCCACAGGCTCTGACGGTCTAAGACTGGACCGTCACAGGCATCTGACGGCCCAACACAGGGGCGTCAGACCCTCGGTGCAAAAATGACTGTGACGCACCTTTCCTGGTGCATCACAGGCCCTGACGCACTCAGCCTGGTGCATCACAAGGCACGAAGGAGCAAATTGTAACGCGTGCCACTCGGTGCATCACAGACTATAACGGACCAACTCTAGTGCGTTACAGTGTGGGGATACGTCTGCTCTGACGCACCCACATAGGGGCATCACAAGGGTGTGACGTGCCAGGTCTGGTGCGTCACACGCCTTGACCCCTAACGGTCGAAAGCTAACGGTCAAATCGTCCCTCGCAGTCCAACCCAGGCGCGTCATAGCCCACAGACCCCCCAGCTGGCTAAAACAGGGCTGTAACGCACCCACCTGGGCACGTCACATGGTGTGACGGTCACTGGAAGGACCGTCACACCGACCCAACGGTAAAACGGCGTGAAACACCCAAAAACATCAACCACGCCCTCATGCCTCTATAGGAGAGGGGGAAAACAAGGGGGAAGACCCTTGGGGATCCCTAGCATGCTTCTAAGCCATCAAAATGCCGAATCACGCCTCAAATCCATAGATCGGGCGAACTCTCCCCAAATCATGGAAAACCCAAACCCGGCATGAAACCATGTCTCTCGGCCTCCCCTCGGCCTACAAATCATGGGAAAGGAACGCAAGAGGCTAGGGAACGTCACCCTACCTCAATTTCACCCCGAGACGCTGTGGATCACCCACGAATCATGATGAAAGCTTTTAGAAACCCCACTCCTTTACGCTTCCCATGGACACCGCACGCCCACGAGCTCGCCTCGCCGCCGCCCACGTCGTCGCTTCGTTGCCCCGCCGCCGTCTGCAGTCGGAGAGTGGCCCGCCGTGCCGAAATGGGAGAGAGAGAGGAAGAGGGGGGCTCACGGTGGGAGGAAGAAGAAGAAAAAGAAAGAGAAGGGTGGGGGAGAAAGAGAAAATGAGAGATATTTATAAAAAAATCCAAAAAATCCAAAAAATACCAAAAAATTAAAAATTACATTTCTAGGATCCTCGGAACGCACTGATCGCAACGGTACCTTTCTCGTCTAGGTGAACAACGCGCTTCACCCGTAATGAGGTTCTGAAGGAATTGCCAAAACACACACCGAAAATCGAAAAACACACACGAAAAAGTCGCGGACGCACTCCGAGCCTCCGAAACAAATCCGGATCACGCCGATCCGAACACGAAAGATGTCCGAAACAAAATTTCGGATACAACGGAGCGGGACACTCCGAGAAGATAGATCTGGGACCCACGAAGAAGGATCCGAAAGGTCCGGGATATTACAGCATGACTTCTTGAAAATCTCACCCACACGAGGAATTAAAAGGTTTGGTATCAAAGGAAAACTGAGTCCAAGATTTATTGGCTCTTTTGAGATTCTGAAGAGAATCGATGAAGTGGCGTATAAGCTGGCTTTGTCTCCTCAATTGGTCGGTGTCCAAAATGTATTTCATGTATCCATGCTAAGAAAGTATGTGTATGATCCTTCGCATGTGATTCAATTTGATGACTTGAAGCTGCAAAAGAATTTATCTTCTGAAGAAAGACCGATCAAGATATTAGATCAGAAATTACACCATCTAAGGAATAGGGCTATACCAATGGTAAAAGTCCATTGGAGCAAGCGTGTATTCAAAGAAGTTACCTGGGAATTGGAGGAGTCAATTAAGAAGAAGTATCCGAATTTGATCTCTGGTTAGAATTTTGACCCCTCTATTTGAATTTTTTAAATTACAATTGCATGATGTGAATTTGGAGGACCAAATTCTTTTAAGTAGGGGAGGATGTAGAAACCCAACAAATAACTAGATAAATAAACATTTCAATTTAGTTATATAATTATAATATTTATGAAATAATAAAATTCTATTGTTACTATATAAAATAAACTAGATAATTGATTTTTTTTCTTGAAATAAATGGAGATTAAATGTTTTAAATTTCAGAAAAACTATAGGAGACCCCATTAAATTTTTAGAATGGATTATGATTAACATTTGGGCCATTGGATAACCCATAATGGTTTGGATTATGGGTTAATGGGCTAAAAGGGTTAAATAGGGCTAAATAGGGCTAAAATTCGTAGTACATGTTAAATACCCCTTTTTATGATTAAATTAGTCCCATTTATAGAATATTGTCACAAAATTCAAACCTTATATCATAGCCCACCATGGATTAGCCATCTTTCCCACGTTTTCCCACCAAATTAAGGCTAGATTAAGAAGAGAGGTTGGAATTTACTTCTTAGACCATTGAATTTGGAGTGGAGAAGTTTGATTTTTGGGGAAAAAAATCTTGACGATTTTAGCCAAATTTTTTCTATAAATAGACCCCTCTCAGACCCTCTAATCACCCTTTAGGCATTTGCTACGTTGAGGAAGAGATTTGAGATGATTTAGAGGTGTGGATTGAAGGAGAAAGGGAGCTCTAGAGCATTTCGTCTAGTTTTTTCTCTACCTCTTCATTTCGATTTAAGGTAGGTGATCTCTCAGGATAAACTTAAATTGATGCATAAATTAGATGCATATGCCTGTCTATTTTGATTCTATACTATTTTCCCCAATTTTTATTGAGTATTAAGCATGTTCGAGATGTTTTGTTGAAGGGGTATCGCCGTTTTTCGTAGAACGGATTCTGTAGTTTAACGCGGTGCTCACAGAGGGTGTGACATTAACGTGACGGCCTGACCAACCGCGTTAATACAAAAGTTTTCCCCCCGTCTCATGTTTTTTTAAATAAAATAAAATAAAATAAAAACAAATATTATTAACGTGGTCATATGGAAGACCATGACCCTGTTGGGTCGCGATTATGACCGAAATCGCCTCCAGGAGGATATAAAAAAAAAGAAATATATGCATTTATATATGAACGCGGTCTTACTGACGACTACGACCTTATGGTCGTGGTCACCAAGAAGACCGTGACCATGGATTTTTTAAAAAAAGATGCCAGAAAATTATTAACCTGGTCCTCTGGGGGACCGCGACCTTATGATCGCGCCCCCCTAGGGGACCGCGTTAACAATGCACCTCCCAGGTAGCCTGAGGATTAAAAAAGGAAATATATATATATATATATATATATATATATATAAGTATTAACACGACCATCTACAGTACCGCATCAATGCTAGTAACCTTGCCATCTATTTTTTTTCAAGAAAAAGAAGGGGGAAACAAGCATCATTATATGCTATTTTCAGGTTCTAACTAAACCAATATATTTTTCAGCATGCCAAATCTGTTTCAAATCATGTTATAATCCAAATCATTTAAATCCACCCACGATTAAGTTAAGGATACGAAAGATAATAATTCCATAAGCTTGTATTTCCTTCTTAGTTCTCATTACCTTCATGATATTCTTGATCTCTGTGACTATATTATCTTTCTAGCATGTTAAATGGAGTAGATATTATCTATTAAAACTACATGAGTTTAGTTACATAATCTTGATCGACTCGAGTTTAACAATTACCGTGTTACCGTGTCTTCGACAAGTCGCGTAGCTAGCTAGATTTCTAAGGAAGAACGGTGTCTAAGGAAAGAGGTCCTCGGGCAAATGCTTTAAGTAGATAAGTGGTTTATTAATTAGGATCTCGCGAATGCGAGGGGTGCCTCCCACTGTCCCACCTCTTACTTGGCCGTGATTCCTTGAGTTTTAGCTAAACACTAGATTGTACGAGATTTTTCGCAAGGGTTGATTATGCCTTAAACCCTCTTTGAACTTCTCTTACAACCACTTGATCCTTAAATGATAATCATGTACTTTATTTCAAGAGTTTTACCTTGAAATTCTTTGGCCATACATATTATGTAGATGCCTAAATATACTTGCGATCTATTATGATATATAACCCCATTGCCTAGTGTTAATGGGACTCGGTCTGGTCTTGGGGGGAGCGTCCGAAAGTACTAGTGTCCTTGGGAGTTGATTGACAAGGTGTGACATTGCACCGAAGTGCTTGAATTGCTAGATTCATTTATGACATTCCACAGTTCGTGAATTACTTGCTTTAATATATGAAGTACTTGAATTACTTGAATTACTTGAATTACTTGACTTATACATGTTGACGTAAATGATCAATTCCATGATATTACTCTCTACATGTTCGTTCTTTACTTGAACTTTACTCTTGATATCTTGTCTACTTGTGATTCCAAGTAACTAGTGTTTCTTTACTATATTCATGTTTTATTACGTTTCTCGGCATAGGGTACCTTTGTCCAAAGATGTTAATTACTTTAAGCTGCCTGGTATATAGAGATATAAATCTTACTGAGCATTTCGCTCACCCTACGTTTTCAGTTAACATTGCAGGTAGTTCCGACGATGAACCCCAAACACATGGGGATGGGCAAGAGTGAAACGAGGGATCGAGTTTATCTTAGTTACCTAGGTTTATGAGCTCTTGCTAGAATTATGTACTTGGAAGTTGTACCATGCCTCTTAAGACTTAAGAATGTTGTAAAACTTTATTTTGATGAAATAAAAGTATCATTTTCTTCTTATCTCTCTTTATGATTTGGACCCTATTATTCTTGCTCTGATCGACTTGAGTGTTACGACTCGTCGTGCCTCGATTTTTCGCGTCGGGGCGTGACATGCTAAGGAAGCCGTCTCGATGAAGAAAACCATCTTAGAACTCAGCGTAGTTCCCCAGATATCAGCTCTCATCCCATTGTTTTGTAACAATAATGGGGCCATCGCCTAGGCGAAGGAACCAAGGTCTCACAGTAGACACCCGTTTTTGGCCCGTACGTTGAGCAATTTTCTTGTTCTCCTAGTTAATGCCCCAATTGATCTATAATTGGTTGATTTACTGGGGGTATTTCTCTCTATTCTTAGCCCCGCAATTCAATTTCTGTACCTTGGACCTCGGCTTGAATTTGGCATTTTCGTGCTATTTACTCATAGCACTTTCTTATTCATAGCACGTTATGGGACTAATTGAACGCCCATTTAAACGGTCGCTGTTTCTTGATATTAGATTTTGCGACATCCACCTGGTCGCTATTTACTTAATACCCGATTGAGCGGCTATCCAATGAACGTTTATTCTTTTTCCCCTTATTTGGCTGGTCAACGGTTGTTGCGCTATGCCCAGATAGCGCGTCAATCCATATCGCGCTCTATGCTGCTAGTGCGTTATCAGGCAGGAACCCAGTCCAAATCGAACTTACCCTTTTCAACTCGGATCCTTATTTTGGTAAGTTTACAAGTGTGATTCATCCAAGGAAAGTTCCTAGTCCTACTAGGAGTCTTTCCCCCTCATTAATCGACATGATTACCTCAATTTGAGCCGCTAAATCATTGGATTGAATCGGACTCCGACCTAGGCTTTGTTCATCATTCTCCTCCTTTAAATTTGGCCCTTGGCCGTCATTCTAAGGGGATGCAACTTCGAGATCTTGACCAGGAAGAGGCTGCTCTTCGTTCCAAATCATCAATTCCTCGTTCCTTCTACATCCAAGGGCTAATTGTTGTTCTTCCTCGTTCTTTATGTTCTCTCCACTTCGTCCCTTTTTACTCCTCACATAGCATTGCATATTATTTTCAAAATAACTCCTTTTCTAAAGTACACACACACACACACACCAAACCTATTTTTGGCCCTTCCATAGGGGTTTAAAACCACCACCCCCCTCGTAATCTAGCCCTTCTTTTATATGCTTTTGTTTAAGAATAGGGACAGATTCTACACTAATCACGATATAATGGGCCTTTTCTTTGTTGTCTAAATCGTTTTGCAGGCACTGGAAAAAAGATACGTGAAGCCCTTGGCCGGCCTTGGAGCAAGGAAGTCTCTTATCGTGCCAGACACTCCCAGCATGATCTTAAGAAGGCACTCGCCCGACATAGCGCGTTCATGCTTTGGCCACCTTTTGGCCCTCTTTGAATTTCTGAGGTATGTAACGTGCTCCTACTTTGATTTTCATACCATTTGGCATGTTATTGGCCTCGGTGGCGATCACGGATCATTTTCATTATTACATGTGACCCCCCCTTTTTATCATTATTTAGTTCTATCAATTCATCTTATCATCTCATCACATATTTATCTCATCAATTAGGGGGTGGTTTAATTTCGGATCTACATCTTTTGGTGATCACGGTGGGACCCTTTGTGCCACCACGTTCGTTCTTTCGGTTGCCTACTTGTCAATCCATCGAAGTGTGTGTGATTGTTTATCTTGTGGTGTCTTTACTGTCTGTCTTGAGTCGCGCCCTGTACTTATAGTGCATCCATATATCTCTGCTCCTCATGCATATTCTGCTCTGCTGAGATCATTGATCATAGTTATTTGAGAATGCGGCTTACATGCATAGCGCGTTCTGTTAATCGCGCTCCTGACATACAACGCGTTCTTTACCCGAGAGCTTTTCATTCACACCATTTGTCGGGATTCTATTTGTCATCTTCTCTGGTTGCATCTTGTATATATGTATTCATTTTTCCTATGTTTTCTTGTTATTTGCTAGTTTTAGTTTAGATATTCTTGCATTTCATAGCACTATAACATTATTGGTTTGGGAAACCTCCCTCTCTACACTCCTAGGATTCCTACCCTTTCTTAGAATTGGAAAGACCCTCCATTGAGCATTCCGTCTCTTTGGACTGGAAATTTCTTTTCCAAGGCCTCCGTAAGTCCCCGCACCGGTGGATTCCCTCACGGACCCCGGGCCGGTTGTACCTTGAAGTTTCCCGGGTTTAGTTGGCCCATTTGTGGTGAAAATTGACCTAGTGACACCGGAGTTGACTATGTTGAAACTAGGTTCCAACCTTGTGTGACTTGTATCAAATTTTTGCAAAAAAATACCTAATTCATCAAGGTTGAAATCAAAATAAAAGCAAGCATAAACATCCCAACTTGAGTGATATCTTTGCAACATTGCTTTGATTGGCTGAATTGTTTGCTTGCATCATGTTCAACCTTGATAACAAAACCATCATGTTTAATCAATCATATACTCATGAGGATGATAGACTTAGCACATCTTTCTAAGGGATCGCACCCTCATTCTTATGATATTGCCCGACCCATGGGCAATTTCCAATCTCATGGCCCCTCGCATTCATTGCCTGCCACTACTCCCTCGGGATTGTCTCTTCCACATGATAAGAAGGTCTCCCAAATTTTGTATGTCATAGATCACATTACTCCTCAACAAATCCAAGCCCTTAAGGCCGTAGTTGAGGGTGAGTCTCATCCTTCTCATCCTCCTTCTACTCCCATTCGGGTGGCCTATCACCCGCCTCCATCCACTCACCTTCCTATTCGGGTGGACCATCACCCGCCTCCTTCCACATATACACCTCTTCGGGTGGTCCATCACCTGTCTCCCTCTACACAAACTCCTCCTCGGGTGAGCCATCACCTGCCTCCTTCTATTTCTACCCCTTTACGGCCTTCACGTGCTGCCCCTCCAAGGCAATTATGCCAACCTGCCAATGTTCAAGTTACACCCCTCTAGCAAAATCTCCTTGATAAAATCACTTTAATGGAGGAACAATTGAAGAGGGTCACAAGTCCACGGCCCACTCCTCCTCCTCCTTCTCAAGTCAATCCTCTTCATGATTTTATGAATAACATCACTAAGATGGAAAAAGGTTGGAAGGAGAGGAGAGATAATGGCATCATAGATTCAAGTGAGCAAGATAATCTTATAAGTTTCAATGATCAAGTGGATGTCGTCCGCCCTCCATCGCCTATATATTCCACTCATCCATATGGCCCTTCGCCTCTGCCTCCACTTTCACATAATCCTCCACAAAATCCTCCACCACAACATTATACTCCACCACCTATTATTACACCTCCATTACGGCGTCCACTTGATGTTGATGATTGTGAAGATTTGGAGACGGCACAAAATGATGAAGTTCAGAAGGCACCCATTCCGAGTTTCCTCTGTTTTCCACTCCCTCCATTGCCACCCAATGAACCGCCTGCTCAGGACGGTGCCACCGTCCCTAACCCCATTTATGAGACCAATTGGTGCTACGATAATGGGTCAATACTCTAATCACCTACACCGGCACGCCATGTGTCTCCTATCCCTAATACTTCTAGCCCCATCCGGCGCTTTCAACGCACCAAACCCTCTCCTTTTACACCTACAATTACCACACCATTAACCTCCATTACACCGGCTTCTGCCGAACCTCCCGCTACATCCCAGCCAATTCCCACACCTTTAACCTTCGCTAAGCCATCCAAGCTTACCTCCACTCCATCGGCTTCCGCCAAACCTTCCACTCAACCTTTTCCTAAACCAAATGACACCCCATTGCCGCCACCTCGGCCCTCCACTGTCCTTATAACCCCAAAGTCGGTATTCACCAACCCTTTACCACTTAACCCTTTTCCTGAACCCGTGGCTAATCCTTAGCAAGATTCACATATTTTTACACTCGAGCCAACCCCGTCTGGGGAGAAGACCGATGTCTTTCAAACTCTGCTTCCACTTACCCTCCCGTCAACACTCTCCATTACACCTCCATTGACCATCAAGACTATCGCTTCCATCTCACCTTCCATCCCCCCTCGAAGTGGGTGTATTTCTACGAGCACATGTGCCGAGGATATTCAAGAGCCGGGCAAGAAGGATTTGGCCTCGGTTATGTTGTTTAAAGTTCAAGATTTTATTTGCCGAATGACGATCCGTGTTCTTATACTAGGCATATTTGAGAAGTCTCCATTAAGGCTCACCAAGATAAGTTCTTCCAAATTGATGCCGCTTGGGCCTTTTACCATTGTCACCTTACTCATTGGTCAATACTCTTTTAATGCTCTTATTACCCCTCGATCCATCATTATACGATTTCCTAAGGGGTTTTCCTTTTGCATCGCTATAACATATTCTTCTAATAAGAGGGTAGAAGTGCTATTTCCGTCCATTAAGCCATCTGGCCGACCTTGCCTGCCATGGAGGGATGGGCATTCTTTTCATAAAGGACCTTCCATCAATTCATTCACTCCTTATTTTATTTTATCCACACTCCCATCTGCATTTTTCTCTCTATGGGCCACTCCATGGGTGCGGAGGAAGATCTTATCTTCTCCTTCCATGCATTCTTTGCACCCATTGCATTCCATACATCTATCGCATCCATTGCATTTCATTCACGTGCATTTGCACTCCTTCTTTCTCGGGTTTCCGAACCCGTATCTTCCCCGCCTTCCGGAACCTCCGGACCTTCCACATCTTCCACTTCCGGAACCTCTGGACTTTCTCTCAAGGCGTCGCACCCCTTCTGATTATTTTCCTCCGGAACCTCCGAACTTCCTCTCAGGGCATCACGCCCCTTTCTATCTTCCTCCGGATTCTCTATCTCATTCCTTATCCCTTCTCCCAGGGCATCGCGCCCCTTTCCATCTTATCCCTCCGGAACCTCCAGATCCTCCTTCTCTCTCCCCTGGGCATTGCGCCCCTTTTTATCTCCTGCCTCCGAAACCTCCGGACTTATTTGATTACCCAAGGCACCGCGCCCCTCGACATTTCCTTCCTCCAGAACCCCCGGATCCTATAATTTTCTCTTCTTACTTACCTCCGGGTCCCCTTACACTTGCCGGGGATTGCCCCTTCCTTCTCCACATCCTTCCGGAACCTTGTGATCTCTTACCCCATTCCTCGATTCTTTCTGGGCATCACGCCCCTTCTCATTTTATCCCTCTGGATCCCTTATCTTTCTTCCGATTCATCCTCCTACTCTTCCAGGACATTGTGTCCTTCATTCTTTTCTTCCTCTTCAATCATCTTTTTCCATACCTTTTCCCAGGGCATCGCGTCCCTCGGGGTTTTCCTCCTCCGGAACCTCCAGATGATTCCTACTCGTATCATGATTCTCCTCCTCCCTTGCTTTCGGAACCTTCGGATCCACCTCTTTCCATCTATCAATTTCTTCTTCTAATTCCTCACAATCACGGGTCCGACCCAACTTCCTCCATGTCAACTTCTTTGGGCATCTGTCCGTTCTCCCACTACTTTCGAGACTTTAGTCCTCACTCCACTTCTTGATTTTCCTCTCCTTTTGTAGATCTTTCATGTGATCAGGGTCTCCGCACCTTAGTGAGGGAGTTTTAACCCTCACCTCTCTTTCTTTTCTCCTTATTCGTCTGAGTTTGGTTTAAAACATCACTCCTTCTTGTTAAGCCACTTTCAAGACTTTGCTATCCTTTCTTATCTATCAATAAGGACAAATCTCATGTTTATCAACATCGCCTCTGGCAGCAGCTTCTACAACCATGGTCGCAAGGTAATATGTTTGCGTAAGTATGCATTCTTGATGCATTTTATCACCTTATTCACCCATGGTTTTTCAAAATGAAGTGCTTCTTAATTCGATTAAGAGTGGTATTTTTAGGCCTTTATCCTAGTTTTTTTATCTTTTATAAATTTTAAAGGAATAAAAGAGTCTTTAGGCTTGCTATACAACACTTCGGTCATAAGAACCATGCGCTGGGAGTTCGGCATTCTCTCTCCACTTGTTAAGGGCAACCCTTAGCTGGGCACTCCACACACTTCACGGCGTCCTTAGACGGCTCCTTTGGGTAAACACCGTTGCTACTTTGGCCATTCCATGAGCATGCATGAAAGTCTTTTTTCTTCTTTACTCGGCCGCATGCAGGAGTAAGAGGTTGACGGATGAGATAACCAATCTTGATAATCCCCAATACGAGAGAAGTCTCAAATAGGGGCAGTCTTGACCCAAACTAAATAAGCTTTCATGATATATCTAGCCAAAAAGGGCTATTATGAAAATCAAAGTCGAATTTGATAAATGCAAAATTATGAATTATGGCATGTCAAGAGTGGCAAAGTCCCCGCAGGGAAAATCCTGGTCGTATGCATGTCAAGGGTCTAAAAATTGAAGGCATAAAGTCCTGGCGCACTAGACCGCCTCTTTGAGGGGTAGTACCTTGAAAGGATTTCGAGTCCCGATATCTCCCATCCTGCACAAAGCTTATCCCCAACTATTCTTCTCTTCTCCCTCCAAGACTGAGTGTTTCTCAAGTATGGCCTTGGTAGGGGCATCGTTAATCAAGGGCAGTCGATTATAGGGCGCCACCCTTCAATGCACGTCTGGCTTTAGGCAGTTGTTAGCGAAAGGGGAAGGAGCAAGGACCCCTAACCAGTGGTTAAAAACACCTTTTGATGTTGCATTAGCATGTCTAAGCCAAAATTTCATAAAATTTTGAATATTTTCAAAATTCTAAAAAATTTCCAATATTTCCAAAAATTCCAAAAAAAATTCCAATATCCCCAAAACCCAAAAAAACTTAATATTTTCCAAAATCCAACACAAAAATTCTAATATTTTTTAAATCAACATAAAAATTCAAATATTTTTCAAAAAACTTATAAAAATTTACATATTTCAAAAATCTAAAAATTACATTGTATTTTCTGATGGTATTTTTTTTTGTAAAGACCAAGGGGCATGCAAAACCAAAATATAATCACAAGAAGTGCAAGAAGTATCAAAATCTATCTCATTCCACTATATCTGTCGAAAGTACAAAATAAGGGTGGATGTACAACAACCTCTCTAGCCCTCCCCTCGAACCTCCTGATCTCCCCCTCTATGTGAGCTCTCAGCCTCCTCCTGCAAGAAGCCGCACTCCTGTCACCACGTGCTCTCCTCTCAGCATCTTCCCTCCTCTGATGTTCAGAGGAGGTAACTAGATAATCAGTGCTCGAATAGGCACGGGAGTACCCCTCACGCTGAGCTCGCTCACACCCCCGCCGATAGTGATCCTCCGCATCTTTCGCCCGCTGCTCGGCAATCCCTAATCTGGTGCTCAGCTGCATTCTCTCCAGCTCTCGCTCCACCCTCTCTCTCTCCCGTCTCTCTCTTTCTCTATCTCACTCCTCCCTCTGTCTTGGCCGCTCGCTCCTCTCCACCCCGAGGAGGAGTAGCACCTCCACCATGTCCCGGGGAAGCTCCTCTGTGTCCCGACGCCTCAGCTTTGTCTCTGTCACCTGCAGCTCCGCCTCCATCCTCCGCAGCTCTTGCTCTTGTACTCGAAAATGTTGGTCAATAACTGATATTAATAAAATTTTCAAGACTAAACTAAAGAACAGATTGCTTACTCTCTCCTACAGGGAGGCCTCAGCTGCCTCCGCCCGAGCAACTGCACTGGCAAGCTGACTCACTAGATCGGTGTGGTCACTGATAAGTGTGTAATTTTACATGTTAATTTATGATATAACACACTTTTATGAGCTTTAATAGGCATCACTATGCATTTATCACACTTAATCTCAATTTTAGATCAAAATGATTAATTATTTTATTTAATTAAATTTTGATTCTATTTTATAGGCCAAAGTCCATTCACACATTCAAAAGCCCATGCCGACCAAGCCCAATCTTAGTTCAAATAAAACAAAAGAAAAAAAGAGAAAAAAAAGAAAAGTAAAATAATTGTTTATATATATAGATATATATGATATATATATTTGATATATATATATTTGATATATATGATATATATTTTTATATATAGCATATATATATATTTAAATATATAACATATATATATATACATATATATATATATATACATATATATATATATATGTATAGCATATATATATATAACATATGTATATATATACATAACAGGTGGAAAAAGGCTCCACGTAAAGCAACTCCACGATGGGCATGTAGTGGAGCGGCCAAGGGCTTCATTAACAAATGCATTTATTCACACAAAGTGAAGGCTTCTCCACGTGAAAGCTTCAATACGATGGGCGTCTCATGCAGTCAACCAGGGGTCCACTTAAGGTGGCCTCCTTCACGCAAAGGCTTTGGCGCGGCCAGAGCTTCACGTGGGCTCCATGCGGCGGGCTTCTATTCAACACATCCAGTCTTCTTCGCATGGCAGGCGGCTTCACAGCGCGGGGACAGCAGCGAACGGGGCATGATGGCGGGCTTCACCCGCACGATGTCGGCAACACACGTAGGAGAACGACTTCGTCGGCAGCGCCTTCTGAGTCAACAAGGCCGCCGTAGCCTTTGCACGTTGAATGAGGAAAATAAGAGAGATTAGTGGCTTCGGGCGGCCGAAATCTTCACGCCACGCAGGTCAAACGCGGAAGGGCAGCAGTGGATTCTTTGTCGGCCAAAGAGAGAGAAAGGCATGTAGGAAGTCAGCATGCGGCTGTCGGCGATAAAAGAGAGAACAAGGCAAGGAGTGTTTCAATAGATGGTGGGCTTGAGTTTCAATAAAAATGGCAAGGAGTGTACACATAGTGAAAGGGCTTAATTTTGGGCCTATAAAATAGGCTCCTATTGTGATGAGGAAATGAGTTCTTTTTGGCCTTTGGAGAGCTACGTGAGGAGAGTGTGGAGAGTTTTGTTTGAGAGTTTTGGTTCCAACCTTGTGAGTTTCTATTCTTGTAATGAATGTTTTGGAGAGTTTAACGTGTTATTTGCTTCATTACTTGTTGTTCTATTCTTCATTTCATTTTCTTGTCTTCACGAAACTTCTTCATCTTTAAGTTTTCTACATTTTCTTCTTCTATCTCTTCCTCTAATTCCTCTCTGTTTTCAAGTTATTACACGTTTTTCAACTTGTTATTCTGTGCAGTTACTGTTCATCCGAGATGGTAGTCTCTGCTATTCTTCCGTTTTGAAACCCTTTTAATCCTCTTTTCTCTCTGAGTTCTTCATAAAAGTTCTTCTTCTCTTATAGATCTAGATTTCTTCTTTTACCACTTCCTCTAAATCCTTCTCGTTTTTAAGTTATAGTCAATTTTCTAAGGTTCTATCTTTTGTAATTTTACTGTTCACCCGCGCAGATAGATGTCGATTTTTCATATTTTTCACCTTCTTCCACACGTTTTCTGTCTCTGAGTTATTCATTAAACTTCTTCCTCTCTTTGCCCTCTACAACTTTCTCTTCTGTCACTTCTTCTAATTTTTTCTAATTTTAAAGGTATTTCTCTCCTTAACTCCCCCTATTTTCAGTATAATTTTTCCTGTATTGTTTCTTCCATCCACCTCCCTCTCTTCTCTATTTCATCACACACCTCAAGGCGATTATTCATCTCCCGGTCCTCTTATGGCGTCGGCTTCCAAGGCGGGGTGATCCACTCAAAGGCTCGACGAGGAGATGGTGGCGTTCTTCATCTATCTTTTGGCTACAATTTTCTTCACTTTTCTCTTTTTATTTCAAAGTTGTAATTTTCATTTTTTATAGATTCTTTCACTTTCATAAAAATAAAAGTCATTTTTACAAATTTTGGTATTTTCATCTTTCTATCTCTTCCAATTTCTCTTCTTTACCCCTCTCATATTCTTTAAATGTTTTCATGCATCTTATTTTTCTTCAGTTTAACCTCACTCAAAATTTCAGTTTTCAAAACATAAGTATATTTTTTCAACCTATTCTATAAAGATTTTTCCTCCTCGTGGGATCGACTCCACTTACCACTATATATTTATTTTTTCTAATCTTTTAAAGTGAGTGAGTGTGAATATTTTTAAAATTATGACACGACTTTTAAACGACTAGTTTATGCGCATCAATTTTTGGCACCGTTACCGGGGAGGAAATTATTTTTCATAGTTGGATATTCTTGTGTTTGATGTGTATATTTGTATATTAAATTTTTTTTTTATTTTACAGAAAAAAAAAATCAAAAAATCAAAGAAAGAGGAAAATCAGACCTGAAATTCTCAGAAAATGAAGCGTCGCTGAAAGCCTAGAATTGTAACAATCAAGCGTCACTAAAGGGCTGAAACGTAGGAACATGTTCTATTTTTTGATTTCTAAAAAGTCTTCAAAAAAATCTGAAAAATTTCTGAAAAATCTATAAAAATTAGAAAAAATCATAACACACAAAAATATCATTTTAGGCTTCATTTTTTTAATAAATTTATATGTCTTTGTTATTTTATTATTTATAACTTCTTGCATTCATCACTTATTGAAAAAATTTAAAAAAATAAAAAAAATAAAAAAGTCTTTGAAAAAATAGAAAATAGAAAATCACAGAAACTTTTTAATTTCATGTTACTATGTTTTCATTGTAAATGCATATTATTCATGCATTTTAGTTGATTCGCCATTTATTTACATCAATTGAAAATTTTTTAAAAAATACTCTTTGAAAAAAATCAAAAAAGTTCATAGGTAAGTTCTCATTTTTCTTAGGCTTCCAATAAAAAAAAAGAGAACGAGGGATTGCGTTACAAGTAAGTACCATAAACCCCTCTCATTTTTGTTATTTCCTTAATACTCTTGCATATTGTGGTTAGATAGGTTAAATATTCTAGTGTTTGATGTGTATATTTGTATATTAATTTTTTTATTTTTATTTTACAGAAAAAAGAAAAAAAATTAAAAAATCAAAGAAAGAGGAAAATCAGACCTGAAATTCTCAGAAAATGAAGCGTCGCTGAAAGCCTGGAATTGTAGCAATCAAGCGTCACTAAAGGGCTGAAACGTAGGAACAGGTTCCATTTTTTGATTTCTAAAAAGTCTTCAAAAAAATCTAAAAAATTCCTGAAAAAATCTAGAAAAATTATAAAAATCATAACACACAAAAATATCATTTTAGACTTCATTTTTTTAATCAATTTACATGTCTTTGTTATTTTATTATTTATAACTTCTTTTATTCATCTCTTATTGAAAAAATTTAAAAAAATAAAAAAATCTCTGAAAAAAATAGAAACCAGAAAATCGCGTAAACTTTTTAATTTCATGTTACTATGTTTTCATTGTAAATGCATATTATTCATGCATTTTAGTTGATTCACCATTTATTTACATCAATTAATTTTTTTTAAAAAATACTCTTTGAAAAAAATCAAAAAATTTCATAGGTAAGTTCTCATTTTTCTTAGTCTTCCAATAAAAAAAAAGAGAACGAGGGATTGCGTTACAAGTAAGTACCACAAACCTCTCTCATTTTTGTTATTTTCTTAATACTCTTGCATATTGTGGTTAGATAGGTTCATTAAACAAAAAAAAATCTTCACTTGAACCAATTAAAAATTCTCATTCCAAGAGTAGAAACCACACTTTCATGCTCTAAGACATGTATGACTAAGGATAGAAGTTCTTCCTTCATTGTTGTTTAATTTATGTTAATTACATTTTGGAGATTGCGAGGGGCAAGGTGAGTTCTTTTCAAATCTTTTTCTTAAACACATGCCCATGCATATTATATAAGAACCCCTTGTTTGAAATTGTGGTGTGCATATCATTTTTTTAAAAAAATTCTTAGGGCAACACATATAAGCAAGATAAGGTGGGAATTTCATCACCCTTCCTTAGCCCACAAACCACAAGTTCCTTCATCTTTGCATCATCTAAACCATAAATAAAATTCAGTAGACATTGGTCTCAGGATCACACTGTGGTTCTTGTGATATTTGGGTTTACCCTCTTATGAAAATCGGTACCAAAGGCAAGACGGTCGGACGGCAAATGCCTTAAGCGAGGTAGTGGTTTGACATAATTACGTCCCTATAAAAATAGGGGGAGCCTCCCACTACCCCACTCCTTACCTGGCCGGTAGAAATATTGAGGGTGATCTTAAGTTTTACTTTAATCATTTTGTGAAATCGCATTTGTAGGTCTAGGACACATCTAAGTCATTAGGGTAATTTGTGTGACAACTTCACACAAACTCGTCGTTTAAAAGCCGTGCCACAATTTTAAAAATATTCACACTTACTCACTTTAAAAGATTGAAAAAAATTAAATATATAGTGATAAGTGGAGTCGATCCCACGAGGAGGAAAAATATTTATAGAATAGGTTGGAAAAATATCCTTATGTTTTGAAAATCAAAATTTTGAGTGAGATTAAACTGAAGAAAAATAAGATGCATGAAAACTATTTAAAGAATATGAGAGGGGTAAAGAAGAAAAGTTGGAAGAGATAGAAATATGAAAATACCAAAATTTGTAAAGATGACTTTTATTTCTATGAAAGTGAAAGAGTACAATCTATAAAAAATGAAAATTACAACTTTGAAATAAAAAGAGAAAAGGGAAGAAAATTGTAGCCAAGAGATGGATGAAAAACGCCGACGTCTCCTCGCCGAGCCTTTGAGTGGATCACCCTGTCTTGGAAGCCGACGCCGTGAGAGGACTGAGAGATGAATAATCGCCTTGGGGTGTGTGAAGAAATAGATAAGAGAGGGAGGTGGATGGAAGAACAACACAGGAAAAATTATACTAAAAATAGGGCAAAATAAGGAGAGAAATATCTTTAAAACCAGAAAGAATTAGAGGAAGTGACAGAAGAGAAAGTTGTAGAGGGCAAAGAGAGGAAGAAGTTTGATGAAGAACTCAAAGATAGAAAACGTGAGGAAGAAGGTGAATAATATGAAAAACATGCATCTATCTGCGCGGGTGAACAGTAAAATTGTAAAAGACAGAACCTTAGAAACTTGACTATAACTTAAAAATGAGAAGGATTTAGAGGAAGTGGCAGAAGAATAAATCTAAATCCACAAGATAAGAAGAACTTTTATGAAGAACTCATAGAGAAAATAGGATTGGAAGGGTTTCAAAACGAAAGAATGGCAGAGACTATCATCTCGGATGAACAGTAACTGCACAGAACAACAAGTTGAAAAACGTATAATAACTTAAAAACGGAGAGAAATTAGAGGAAGAGATAGATGAAGAAAATGTAGAATACTTAAAGATGATGAAGTTTCGTGAAGACAAGAAAATGAAATGAAGAACAAAACAACAAGTAATGAGGCTAATAGGTTAAACTCTCTAAAATATTCATTACAACAATATAAACTTACAAGGTTGGAACCAAAACTCTCCTCACGTAGCTCTCCAAAGGCTAAAAAGAACCCTTTTCCTCATCACAATAGGAGCCCATTTTATAGGCCCAAAATTAAGCCCTTTCACTATGTGAACACTCCTTGCCATTTTTATTGAAACTCAAGCCCACCATCTATTTTTCTTCCCTCCTTTCCTCTCTTTCTTCTATTTCTTCTCTTTCTCTCTCGTCGGCAGCCGCATGCTAACTTCCTGCATGCCTTTCTCTCTCTTTGGACGACAAAGAATCCGCTGTTGCCCTTCTGCGTTTGACCTACGTGGCGTGAAAGATTTCGGCCGCCCGAAGCCGCTAATCTCTCCTATTTTCCTCATCCCGCGTGCAAAGGCTGATGCGGCCTTGTTGACTCAGAAGGCGCTGTCGATGAAGCCATTCTCCTACGTGTGCTGCCGACATCCTACGGGTGAAGCCCGCCATCACGCCCCGTTCGCTGCTGTCCCCGCGCTGTGAAGCCGCCTGCCATGCGAAGAAGACTGCATGTGTTGAATAGAAGCCCGCCGCGTGGAGCCCGCGTGAAGCTCTGGCCGCGCCAAAGCCTTTGCGTAATGGAGGCCATCTTAAGTGGACCCCTGGTTGACTGCATGAGGCGCCCATCACGTTGAAGCTTTCACGTGGAGAAGTCTTCACCTTGTGTGAATGAATGCATTTGTTAATGAAGCCCTTGGCCGCTCCACTGCATGACCAGCGTGGAGTTACTTTACGTGGATCCTTTTTCCACCTATTATGTATATATACTATGCATATATATATACACGTATAAATATATGTTATATATATATATATATATATCATATATATCTATATATATATCAAATATATATATCATATATATCTATATGTTTATAAATAAATATTTTACTTTTCTGTTCTTTTCTCTTTTTTTTTCTTTTGTTTTATTTGAACTAAGATTGGGCTTGGTCGGCATGGGCTTTTGAATGTGTGAATGGATTTTGGCTTGTAAAATAGAATCAAAATTTAATTAAATCAAGCAATTAATCATTTTGATCTAAAATTGAGATGAAGTGTGATAAATGCATAGTGATGCCTATTAAAGCTCATAAAAGTGTGTTATATCATAAATTAACATGTAAAATTACACACTTATCATACCCCCAACTTACTCATTGCTAGTCCCTTAGCAATGCAAATAATTTAAAATTAAAGACCAACAAGAGTTTATAAAGTTCATACCTTCATATCAAATTTTTCTTTCACAGATTTAACTAAAGATTAAGAATCTGGAAGCATTAACACATACTAGCCTTCTGTAGGAAATTAAGTCATATGATCAAGAATTCTAATCAAAATTCAGTAGCACTTGTGCATGTGTAATGCTAAGTCCACAGTGAAGACAATTGCATCCCCATTTGCTGTTCCGAATAAGTATCTTTCAACCCTGCACTTCTTAATCAGAGCATTAAGAATACTAACTTTTTGTCTGCCTTATTATTTCGTCCCTTTGGGATCTTTTTATTTTTCTACACACATGATGCTGCACTACCCTTCACTGTTTAACACGAACCTCGACTCTTGCCTTAGGAGAAGCAGACCCGGTTTCGCAGATCAAGGTTCCCTTTTCCTTTTGACGCGAACCTCAACACGTCTTAGGTGAAGTAGGCCCGGTTACTCAGATTCGGGGTATTTTTCATGGTGCCTTTTTTTTCAATTGTGCTTTTGCACTAATTTTGATAGATAACATGGCAGAAAGTTTATAAAAGATCTCTTCTTCAAGAAGTGCTGAATATCAGACAACATACCCAAAATAACAGAAGGGTTGTCCTTCTTGTTTCATTAGCATGCAACGTGATTTTTTTTTCTAAGAGTGTACATGAACTTTTAAAAGATTCTTATATCAGTTTTCCATGGCTATATTAAATAAATTTTCCATCATCCTTATCCAGTCATTTCTATTCTAGAATTACTTTTAACAGAAGCATAAATCATGAAACTCAAAATGGGTTTTATTGTGTTGGTTTTTTAATTTTTTATGTTTATAAAAAAATGAGGTAAAAAAATAAGGTTGTATATGAATGCAACATGTGATCCCACCATTCGGAGCATGCCAGGCGTTCTCCGTCTAGGGAAACCATTATTTTGACCTGCACTTTACACACTCAATGAAGGATCAATGACATTCTCTTCATCTTAGTTGTGTCAAAATAAAAAATAAACAAACAAAAAAAATATCATAAAAAAATCTCTCTCATTTTTGTCCTAGTTTATGCAAGGTAGGAGATCCCTACACCCACCTTTGTTAGGACCCATAGTCCAGATTGAGAGGTTAGTGCATTATAGAACTCACCATCAACCTAACATCATGGCAGACCACAACCAAAATCAACAACACGTTCAACAAGTTGCTCCCAAGCAAATAAAGGAATATTTCTTGCCAAATCAATATCAACCTTCATTTTATACCCAAACACCTCAAAATCAAGCAGCCCATTATGAAATCAAATTAAGCACCATTCAAATGTTGCCATCTTTTTATGGCAATATCAATGAGGATCCCTACAGACATCTTGATGAGTTCCTCCAGATTTGCTCAACTGTTAAAATCTAAAACTTTCTGATGATGCTCTCAGGCTGACTCTTTTCCCATTCTCTCTCAAAGACAAAGCCAAATATTGGTTAGGAGCCTTGGGTAGATCAATTGACACTTAGGTAGAAATGTAAAATGAATTTTTAAAGAAATTCTATCCTATAGGGCGAACCAATACCATGAGGAGAGTAATTACTGGATTCACACAAAATCCTGGGGAACAAATCCATAAGGCGTGGGATAGATTGAAAGATTTGTTAAGGAAGTGCCCCCACCATGGATTATCAAGATGGCAAATTATCTAGGCATTGTATGAGGGATTGACTGAAAATTATCGTGAAATAGTGGATGCGTCTTGTGGGGGAGCTTTTATGAGTAAGAGTGAAGATGAGGCATATGATTTTTTTTGAAATGCTCAGTGAAAATTCCATTAGTCATGCCTTGCTCTCGTCCTATGAAAGAATGATTGGGCTAACTAAGAAGGGAGGGCTTTATGAAGTGAAGAGCCAAGACGACTGTGAGAATAGGATGGACATAAATGCTTTGACTTAGAAGTTGAATAAGATGGATTTGTTGGCATAGAAGATAGAGAAGGTTGATCTTGTAACTCAGAAGCTAGATCAGTTGTTATCTAGGCATGAACCTTCTTCTTCTTCAACCCCTTAACCTCAACCTTTCTCAGCTCCCAGTCATGAAGAGATTTGAGCTCTTTGTTGTAGCCCTGATCATGCGGTAATTGATTGCCCCACTGCAGCCCAGCTTCCCCCATTCATCCAAGAATAAATTTTCGCTGCTCAGGGTGTCTCTAAGTCTCCTTATGATCCTTACTCCAACACCTACAATCCAGGTAAAATCACCCGAATTTTTCTTGAAAATCTCAGCAAGGTCCATCTACCCAATCTAATCCATCTTTCCAAAAACAACCCTTCCAAGCTCAATCTCACCAACAGTACCAATCTCCTTTTCAACAAACTCAGTCTCATCATAATTTCTCTCGATACAATGCACCTTTCCAACGGCAAACTCAACCTCCATCAGATTATTCTCAAGCCCCGTACCCCCCAGAATCAATTCTCTCAGGGTCAGTTTCAGCAACCTCCATACCGCTTTCATCAATCCCAATATCAGCCACCTCCTCCTCAGCCCAATTTCGAGGACAGATTCGAGCAACTCCAACAACAACGTATTCTTTCTCAGAATCAATTCATTTAGTCTCAGCAACAATCCATGGCCAAGTTGGAGAGTCAAATAGGGCAGTTAGCTGCTAGCAATATGAGGAGAGATGTCGGCCAGTTACCTAGCCAACCTGTGGCTAAACCTAGGAACCAACCTCCGGACTTTCCCCAAAGAGTTCCTATTCTTCCTCAACCAAACCAACCTCAGCCGCCCCCTCCTACAGGTCCCCAATTTGAGAATGCTAAGGCAATCTCTTCTCTTAGGAGCGTGAAAGTTCTAGATGATCCTTATAGGGCCAGGGGAGTTGGCAGTAGGTCGGGCCAAGATGCCCACATGGAAAGTGATAGTGAGGATGAGGAGCCAGTGATTGTGCAAGAGCAAAAGAAGCCGGAGGGTAGGGAGAAGAAGCTAGATAAAGAAAAGGTAAAAGTTGATGAAGGACCCCAAGAATATGTACCTAAGGCCCCTTTTCCCGATGCTCTAAAGTCGAAGCCTCACAAGAAAACGCCGGTCCAACAGGAAGAATTGGTGGAATTGTTTAAATAGGTGAATATCAATATTCCACTCTTGGATGCGATCAAGCATGTGCCGGCATATGCGAAGTTTTTGAAAGAGTTTTATACTCTAAAGAGGGAGCCGAAGGCGGTAACACAAAAGATCCGCTTGTCTGAGGATGTGAGTGCTGTTGTAATGAATCATTTGCCGAGAAAATTGAAGGACCCCGGAGCCCCATTAATCTCATGTGATGGGAGTCACTTTTGATCGAGCATTGCTAGACTTAAGTGCTAGCGTAAATCTTTTGCCCACCTTTATTTACGAGCAGTTTGATCTCGGGGAGTTAAAACCCACTTCAATAATCCTTCAATTGGCGGATAGATTGGTGAAAACTCCAAGGGGTCTGTTGGAGGATGTTATTATCAAAGTGCATGAATGTTATTTCCCGGTAGATTTTCTCATTCTGGATATGGCCTTCTCTTAGGATCTAAAGCACACACCTATCATTTTGGGACGACCGTTTTTAGCTACGGCAAAGGCTAATATAAATTGTGCCATGGGAATGATGGATATATCATTTGGAGGAGAGAAGGTTACTTTGAATATTTTTAAGGCTTCTCAGTACCCGGACCATGAAGAATGTAATATCATTGATATATTTGAGGAGGTGATTGATGAAAGTCCAGATGATATCAAGAAAACCATAGAAGAGGGTAGCTTGCTTCAAGATTCCCCTATCTCTTTTGCACCCTACTCAAGGTAGAGCCACTTCCTCCATTACAATCCAAACCTGCTCTTCCATCTCTATCTCATCCGCCTACTCTTGAATTGAAATCTCTGCCGGATTCTCTTAAGCATGCTTATCTTGGTCCTGACCAAACTCTGCCAGTGATTATTACGTCTAATCTCTCTCCTGCTCAGGAATCTCAGCTCTTAGATGTCCTTAAGGAGCATAGGGGGGCAATTGGTTGGTCGATGGCGGATCTTAAGGGGATTAGTCCGGATGTTTGTATGCACTACATTTACTTAGAGGACAATGCCAAGCCGAGCAGGGAGATGCAGCGCCGGCTGAACCCGAACATGAAAGAGGTGGTCAAGCAAGAGGTGGTGAAATGGTTGGATACCGGGATTATATATCCCATCTCTGATAGTAAGTGTGTCCGCCCCACACAAGTTGTTCCAAAGAAATCCGGGCTGACTGTGATTCAATATGAGAAGGGAGAAGAAGTGTCAATGAGACTACACACGGGGTGGAGAGTCTATATTGATTACATAAATTTGAATTCAATGACAAAGAAAGATCATTTCTCTCTCCCATTTGTGGATCAGATTCTGGAAAAGCTGGCTGGACAATTGGCCATGCAGATTTTTATAGAAGATTCATTCAGAACTTCTCTACCATTACTCGCCCGCTCACTAAGCTGCTAGCCAAGGACACTCCATTCCAGCTAGATGAGTCTTGTCTTGAGGCTTTCCATTCCCTGAAGGCAGCCCTGACCCAAGCTCCCATTCTTCAATCACCGGATTGGTCACTGCCATTCGAAATCATGTGCGATTCCTCGGACTATGCCATAGGAGCTGTCTTGGGGCAGAGGATTGATAGGAAACATGTGGTGATCTATTATGCGAGTCGCACTCTCGCGGATGCTCAATTGAATTATACCACCACAGAGAAAGAACTTATGGCCGTTGTTTTTGCTCTAGAGAGATTTCGCTCATATCTTTTAGGGGCCAAAGTCATTGTCTATTCCGATCACACTGCTTTGATATACCTACTCAATAAGAAAGATGCTAAACCCCGTCTGATTCGATGGATTCTATTACTGCAAGAATTTGATCTAGAAATCAAAGATAAGAAGGGGTTAGAGAATGTTGTGGCTGATCATTTGTCTAAAATAGTGATTCCCGAGAGTGCTCCCATGTCTGATTCTTTTCCAGAAAAATAACTGTTATCTATCTCTCACACCTCAACCCTCTGGTACGCTCACATTGTTAACTTTTTGGCAATAGGACAGATCCCGGGTGTGTGGACTAAGCAAGAAAATGATCAATTCTTTGCTAAGGTCAAGCACTATTTTTGGGAGGACCCGAAACTATTTCATATGGGTCCTGATCAGATCATCAAAAGATGTGTCCCCGAAGAGGAACAACAATATGTCTTGAATTTTTGTTACAATCTAACTTGTTGGGGACACTTCTCAAGAAAGAAGACTGCGGTTAAGGTGTTGCAAAGTGGATTTTATTGGCCCACTTTATTTAAGGATGTATATGAATTTGCCAAAACATGTTTCAGGTGCCAAGCTGTGGGCAGTAATTCAAAAAGGGATATGATGCCGCTAAACCCTATTTTGGTGATAGAAATATTTGATGTTTGGGGTATTGATTTTATGGGACCATTTCCACCATCATTTGGCAATGAATACATTCTGGTGGCGGTAGACTATGTTTCAAAATGGATAGAAGCTGTTGCAACTAGGATCAATGATCATAAGGTGGTGATGAAATTTGTCAAGAAGAACATCTTCTCTAGATTTGGGTGTCCTAGGGCTATGATTAGTGATGGGGGGTCCCATTTCACGAACTTCCAATTCCGAACTTTGTTTCGCAAATATGTCATCACTCATAAGCTCGCTACCCCCTATCACCCCCAAATCAGTGGCCAGGTGGAGGTTTCCAATAGGGAGATTAAGAACATTCTGCATAAGACAGTTAGGCCGGATAGGAAAGACTGGTCCGAGAGACTAGATGATGCACTTTGGGCCTATAGAACTGCCTTTAAGACTCTCATTGGTATGTCTCCGTATCACCTCATTTTTGGAAAAGCCTGCCACTTGCCCGTAGAGCTTGAACATAGAGTCTATTGGGTCATTAAGCAAGTCAATTTTGACTTAACTCAAGCTGGTGCCCAAAGAGCCTTATAACTCAATGAACTGGAGGAACTAAGAAATGAAGCCTATGAAAATTCTAGGATTTATAAAGCTAAAACCAAAGCTTTCCATGATAAACATATTCATAGGAAAACTTTTCATGCTAATCAAAAGGTTTGGCTTTTCAATTCACGGCTACGCTTGTTCCCCGGTAAGTTGAAATCTAGATGGGATGGACCATTCATAGTTGTTAAAGCATTTGACTATGGAGTCGTTCAAATTCTGAATCCACAAAATGGTCATATTTTTACTGTTAACGGTCAAAAGTTGAAACCATACTTGGAAAATGAGCTGTTATCACTAAAAGAATCCATCGCATTATGTGATCAAGAATGACTTCCTTTTAAGCTTTCATACGTCTAGCTGAAGACGGTAAACTTAACGCTTCTAAGAGGCAACCCATGATTTTTGTGATTTGATGCTCTATTTTAGTGTGTTTGTTTTTCAGTTGTCAGGCCAAGAAGAGAAGGAGCCGTCGTCAGTTTACCCCGCCCACCAAGTTGTATCCTTCCATCCCAACCATATTCTCTGTTTACTTGTTCTCTGATCTTTCTATTGCATATGCCATTGAGGACAATGTCATTTAAGTTGGAGGGACGGAAATCATGTTGCACATGTTGCATTCATATACAACCTCATTTTTTTACCTCATTTTTTTCACAAACATAAAAAAAATGGAAAACCAACACAATAAAACCCATTTTGAGTTTCATTAAAAGTAATTCTAGAATAGAAATGACTGGATAAAGATGATGAAAAATTTATTTAATATAGCCATGGAAAATTGGTATAAGAATCTTTTAAAAGTTCATGTGCACTATTAGAAAAAAAATCACGTTGCATGCTAATGAAATAAGTAGGACAACCTTTCTATTAGTTTGGGTATGTTGTCTGATATTCAACACTTCTTGAAGAAGAGATCTTTTATAAACTTTCTACCAAGTTATCTATCAAAATTAGTGCAAAAGTACAATTGAAAAAAAGGCACTATGAAAAATGCCCCGAATCTGAGTAACCGAGCCTACTTCACCTAAGACGTGTTGAGGTTCACGTCAAAAGGAAAAGGGAACCTTGATCTGTGAAATCGGGTCTGCTTCTCCTAAGGTAAGAGTCGAGGTTCGTGTTAAACAGTGAAGGGTAGTGCAGCATCATATGTGTAAAAAAATAAAAAGATCCCAAAGGGACGAAATAATAAGGTAGATAAAAGGTTAATATTCTTAATACTCTGATTAAGAAGTGCAGGGTTGAAAGACACTTATTTGGAATAGCAAATGGGGAATGCAATTATCTTCACTGTGGACTTAGCATTACAAATGCACAAGTGCTACTGAATTTTGATTAGAATTCTTGATCACGTGCCTTAATTTCTTACATAAGGCTAGTATGTGTTAATGCTTCCAAATTCATAATCTTTAGTTAATTATGTGAAATAACAACTTGATATGAAGGTATGAACTTTATAAACTCTTGTTGGTCCTTAATTTTAAATTGTTTGCATTGTTAAGGGATTAGCAATGAGTAAGTTGGGGGGTGTGATAAGTGTGTAATTTTACATGTTAATTTATGATATAACACACTTTTATGAGCTAAATTTTAATAGAGAGAAAGGCATGCAGGAAGTCAGCATGCGGCTGCCAATGAGAGAGAAAGAGAGAGAAAGAAAAGAGAAGAAATAGAAGAAAGAGAGAGAAAGAGAAGAAATAGAAGAAAGAGAGGAAAGGAGGGAAGAAAAATAAATGGTGGGCTTGAGTTTCAATAAAAATGGCAAGGAATGTTCACATAGTGAAAGGGCTTATAAAATGGGCTCATATTGTGATGAGGAAATGGGTTCTTTTTGACCTTTGGAGAGGTACGTGAGGAGAGTGTGGAGAGTTTTGTTTGAGAGTTTTAGTTCAAACCTTGTGAGTTTCTATTGTTGTAATGAATGTTTTGGAGAGTTTAACATGTTATTAGCTTCATTACTTATTGGTCTATTCTTCATTTCATTTTCTTGTCTTCACAAAACTTCTTCATCTTTAAGTATTCTACATTTTCTTCTTCTATCTCTTCCTCTAATTCCTCTTCGTTTTCAAGTTATTACACGTTTTTCAACTTATTATTCTGTGCAGTTACTGTTCATCCGAGTTGATATCTCTGTCATTCCTCCGTTTAGAAATCCTTTCAATCCTCTTTTCTCTCTCAGTTCTTCATAAAAGTTCTTCTTCTCTTGTAGATCTAGATTTTATTCTTCTACTACTTCCTCTAAATCATTCTCGTTTTTAAGTTATAGTCAATTTTCTAAAGTTCTATCTTTTACAATTTTACTGTTCACCCGCGCAGATAGATGTCGATTTTTTATATTTTTCACCTTCTTCCTCACATTTTCTGTCGCTGAGTTCTTCATTAAACTTCTTCCTCTCTTTATCCTCTACAACTTTCTTTTCTATCACTTCTTCTAATTCTTTTCAATTTTAAAGATATTTCTCTCCTTAACTTGCCCTATTTTCAGTATAATTTTTCCTTTGTTGTTCTTCCATCCACCTCCCTCTCTTCTCTATTTCTTCACACACCCCAAGGCGGTTATTTATCTCCTGATCCTCTCACGGTGTCGACTTCCAAGGTGGGGTGATCCACTCAAAGGCTCGGTGAGGAGACGGCGGCGTTCTTCATCCATCTCTTGGCTATAATTTTCTTCACTTTTCTCTTTTTATTTCAAAGTTGTAATTTTCATTTTTTATAGATCTCTTTCACTTTCATAGAAATAAAAGTCATCTTTACAAATTTTGGTATTTTCATCTTTCTATCTCTTCCCATTTCTCTTCTTTACCCCTCTCATATTCTTTAAATAGTTTTCATGCATCTTATTTTTCTTCTGTTTAATCTCACTCAAAATTTCAGTTTTCAAAACATAAGGATATTTTTCCAACCTATTCTATAAAGATTTTTCCTCCTCGTGGGATCGACTCCACTTACCACAATATATTTAATTTTTCCAATCTTTTAAAGTCAGTGAGTGTGAATATTTTTGAAATTGTGGCACGGCTTTTAAACGACGGGTTTGTGCGCATCAGTCGTAGGTGGGCTGAGTTGAGGATGAAGCACCGTATGAGGATCGGACTCTCTCTAGCTCCTCGCGCTGGAAAAGACAGCATTACCAGTAATTGCAATTCAAAGCCAAACCATTCTAAATTGCAAGAGAAAGTTCTTACCAACTCGCCTACGGTATGCTGGAGGTCCTCGCTCTGTCAGATCGTGGAGTCGAGGAGCCCCTGTACCATGGCCAGCCTGCCCTCTGTGTCAAACTGCAATAAACACATGTTGGTCACATATCAAACAATTATGTCTTTAAGATTGGAAAATGCTAATGAATTAAACGTACATGTACACGTGTGCGGCGGTAGACTCGGCTGCCATATGTCTGTGAGTAGCCTGGAGGTAGGCATCGTCTGAGTCCGCTCCCGCAGAGACTGGTCGTCAGCGTCGTTTCCAATCCGCAAGCTGCTCACGCGCACGTTGTTGCCAGTCATCTGTCCCCTGGAGGCCTCAAAAGCATTGGCTGGGTCCTGGGTCCGTCGCCTGGGTCGGGAACTCTACCACTACCTGGTGGAGCCCCAGTGTCCTCATAATTAACCTGATAGGGGCTCGACCAGGTTGAGGGCGTGTAACCAAATCTCTCTCCTGAAGTATGGAATGGCCGCCTCCACCCAGGGCATCTCCCCGATATCCCTCTGATAGGGAGTCCAGACTACCTGCGAACAAATCTGTCATTGTCCTTGATTTCATGCATACAATAGAATTCAACTTCAAAGTTAAATCTTACATCTATGTAGGGCATGGCATCTAGTGTCTCCTGAATGTGGGTGATCTGGTCCTTCAGAGACTGGCTGTCTCGTGTTGGGGTCCACCGTCTAGCCAGGGGCACTAGATCTCCTCGATCCTCCCAAGCGCGCCCGAGGGTAAGAAGATATAGATAACTCTAAACCTGAAATGTAGTTCATGTGATCAGTACAAGGGGCAAGGGCATAATTTAATTCATGAGTTTAGTTTAGAAAGATACCTGAAGTAGAGGGTAGAATCCCCCGAGTGAAGACTGGAGTGAAGAAACGCCTAAACTGTCAAACAAGTGGGCTAGCACTGCCGCACCCCAAGCGTATCGTCCAAATCTACCCAGATCCTCCAGTAGGGGTAGAAACCGACAACTCACTGCATCACCCTGGGTCGCTAGAAGCAGCTTGCCGATCATCAAAATAAGGAATCTCCTCAGCTCCATGTCGGCCTATGCTCCAGCCTCTGTCGTGAATCTCTCTTTGGCCTCAGCCACTAGTATCCTCTCATAGGCCACCGAGGTCTCTCCCACCTCCTATGTGTGTGGAATAGGCCAAGACTCTCCTGTAGAGTGATCCTCGACACTAGCGAGGTCTGGTCGATCCCCTCCAGCTCCAAGCCTAGCAGCCCGCGCACCATCTCCCGATAGTCGGGGTGGGTACAGCCTGTCACCGCCGCTCCGTGCACCCGTAGTCCAGTAATACGGGTGACGTCCTCTAAGGTGGGGATCATATGACCCCAGGGGAAGAGAAAGGCCTCGCATCCCGTGTCCCATATGGCCTTGGGCCCTTATCAGACCTACATCTACTCTCAGCACTTCTATCTCCAGGAATTCCCCAAAGCCCATTCGACGGAGGCGGGCCCGTTGGAACTCTGATAGTGCGAAGAAGATGGCTCGGACGTGTCCATGAGATCCGGGCCCGAACTGCACCCTGTACACCCTGCACACAATATAAGAGGAAGAAAGTGTCAGCTTCAGTTCATCTAAAAGGAAAAAAAAGGAAAAAGAAAAAGTTTTTTGAACGCGCTATGTTGAAGTAGCCCGCGCGCCATCTCCCGATAGTCGGGGTAGATATAGCCTGTCACCGCCACTCCGTGCACCCATAGTCCAGTAATGCGGGTGACGTCCTCTAAGGTGGGGATCATATGACCCCATGGGAAGAGAAAGGCCTTACATCCCGTGTCCCATCTGGCCTTCAGGGCCCTTATCAGACCTACATCTACTCTCAGCACTTCTATCTCCAAGAATTCCCCAAAGCCCATTTGACAGAGGCGGGCCCGTTGGAACTCCAGTAGTGTGAAGAAGATGGCCCGGACTAGTGTCCATAAGATCCGGGCCCGAACTGCACCCTGCACATAATATAAGAGGAAGAAAGTGTCAGCTTCAGTTCATCTAAAAGGAAAAAAAATAAAAAAGAAAAAAGAAAAAGTTTTTTGAACGCGCTATGTCGATGTAGCGCGTTCATGAAGAACTCGCTACTGGACTGTAGCGCGTTCATTGGCAGAGGGTGGGTGGTAACCCTACATTGATGCGGGACGGACCACGGAATCGACTCGAATTAGGAATGCGAACCTTGGACTCTAGACGAGCTCGCGATAGTCCCTTAGCGAGGGAAGCGTCGGACATGCGCGGTTAAGAAACTGGCAATGAGCTAGGGTGGTCGGCTCTCTCTCATGCCCGGATCGGGTCATGGAACGACCACTCTCTCTCTCTCGTAGCAGCGGTGATACAACAATATATTTTGAGCTAACGGCCCTACAACATGCTCTCTAGCACCGGCATAAAGAGATATATATGAATAAAGCAAATGCCAAGTGAAGGAGCGGACATGATACCTCCACGCTCTCGACGTGGGGAAGACGGACCCGGCCGAACTCATACTCCCAGGACAATTAATACACAATTGTTACAGCAAATAACTACTGCCCACTCCACACAGGGAGGTAAAGGGCTACACAAGTGGGCCCGGGAGGACCGATTCCGGGTTGACGGGCAGCTTCTTGTGTTGATTCGGCTGCACGCGTGCTCATGACCATGGGGCCCACGTACTGGTCGGAGGGGCCGTGTGGGACCGGGTGGCACCGCTGTAGTGGGGGACGCCTGGGGAAGCGCTCCCTGGGATGGCGGCATGCTGGAATGTTGACCGGAGGCCGGGCGGCCCCGTTCGTCACCGATCGGAAGAACCGGCCAAGGATCTGCACTTGCTGTTTTTCAGCGCGCGACCCGACGAGATCGCTCGCTGCGTCCAATCCCGACATCGGATCGGCAATCAGGAGGTACCGTTGGAAAGCTCTTTTGAAATCCTTTAAGATAAGACTAGAGAGATAAGATGGATCGCCACGGATCTAGGCCTTAACTATTTTCCAAGTTGCTATTGCATAGTACCTGAAATCTCAGAATAGTAAGTAGTTTTCCTCAGAACAGCCGTTGACCGATAGGTAGACCTCCAAATCTGAAGTTGGTTTCTTCAGCAAAGTTGTAGAGATTCAATAGAGGAAATCAGGGATATTTTTAGATCTGGAAAATATGGAAGTTTGGATTTTCTAGAGAGTTTATGCTGGCAGTGGGTCGGATCTGGAATGAGGTAGACAGAACAGATTTGGGAACTTGGACGAATTTTAGAAAATATGTAGAGGACTGACCAAAAATCAAGCAAATTCGTGGAGATGGGAGAAGGTGGACAGAACTTCTAATAAAATTGGAAGATTCTGAAAAAATCCAAAGGTGGCCCGGATATGGAAAACGCAGGGTTGCTATCACTATAGACAGAAACCTGGCAGATCTGGGAATAGAAGAGGAACGAAATTTGAAAAATATCAAATGAAGGAATTTTGGCTAGAATTTTTTTGTGAAGATAAAGGTTCGAGAGGGGAACCAGCCCTGAAAATTTTAGCTCCATAAGAGGTGGGAGGTGGGATCAAAAATTCGGGGAAGATACTTCTGTCCTGGATGGACAGAATACCGAAGACGATGGCGGCGGAGCGACGGCGGCACGACGACGGCGGCGGCGATCACCAGAGATGAACCAGAAGGTAGAGAGGATCAGTAGGGGAGGGATATCACTCTAGAATTGGGGTTGGGGAAGAAGGAACCCGAGGGAGGAAGAGAGGGGGGCGCAAATCTCCAATGCTCCAAATGGATTTTTTCTACTCATTAATTGTAACAAATGGAAATTACAAGCGGCCCAAGGTCCACCCACACCCGCTCAGGCGGCTGCCCAAGGCCAAGCTATTCCCATAGCCCATGCCCAGCCCGTCCATGTGGCCTAAGGCCCGCCCGCACTTGCTCCTCAGCCACCACAGGCTCCTACACCAGCCCCTCCTCGGGTTCCCGAACTACCACGCCGTGACCTTGGTCTCGAGAACTATGCGCTCAGATCCGGAGGCCGGTCGAGGCGTGGCTGGTAACGTTGGAAAAAGCACTCGGAGATCTACAACATACTTTTTTTTCAGCTTCATCCACCACACAGATTGAAAATGAAAACTTCTGCAAGCTGACTTTTTTTCCTCTCTTGCCCGACCATTAGCTTTCACTCGTCTCCTTACTAAAGCTACTCTACACAATGGGTCCACAACGAGACTCCATTTCGCTCATAAGGATTTAGAAAATTGGGTTTCTCTTGATATCGTGGAGTCCCTCTCCAAGGCGGGTAAGATTATCCGTGATGGGGATTTTGTAGGTGGCCTCCCATTGACATTTTCAACCACTTGTCTCCCATGTGTCCAATTGACCTTCTAGATGCCACCTAGGACTTTGACCAGCCCCACATGGACCCATAGTTACAGAAAGAGTAAACACGGGAGGGGGGGAACGTGAGGGAGAACATGGAGGAAGGCAAGTGAGATGGTTGGCTGTGGCGGACGTGAATGGTGGCCATGGCGAAGTGGGGTTGCGGCCAGGGGCCTGCTAGCTACTAGGGAGAGTTGTTGCAAGAGGCAGGGTGGGTGGAGGGTGTCGGGAGAATGAGGTTGTGGCCAGGGAGGGTGGGGCTGGGTCAATGACAAGAAGGGGGGAGATGAGATGGGTGGTGGTGGATGGTAGGGTCCTTAGACCCACTCTTTTAGTGAGAGAGGGAGCTGAAATGGAGAGATTCCCCTTTCGTGTCTTTGCATGCCCACCCGGCGTGGTGATAATGCAAAAATTGGTTCCTAGTTAGTGCATTCCAACCTTCGTGTCTTTGCATTCCAACCTTTGAGTTAGTGCATTTCTAACGTCGAACTGACACCATAGTCATTCGGTAGTTCAATAAACTACATCCTGTCGCCGACGTTCTCCAACAAACGGCGCTTCGATCGGGCATCGGATCTCTTGATGCGGGATAAAACTACCCAGATCTCACCTTTTTTTTTTAGAAACACATTTTTTCTCTTTCCTTTTTATTCTTTTATTCTTTTCATTTTTTTTTGAAAATATTTGCTCTCCTTTTTTTTGTTCAACCATCTCTGCCACATCTTTTCTCATTTTTATTTCAAACTTACTTTAGCTACAAAGAAATACAACGTGAATGAGAGAGGGGGCAGGGATGATGAGAGGGACGTTCTCTTTTTTTTTTTTCCAATTTTGCTATTGTTGCTATTGGCTTCTTCGGAGGCTGATCACATGGTACACACAAGGTAGAGAATAAAAGGACAAAGGAGAAGAAAAAAAAACAAAGAAGAAGAAATGATCAAGGTGGAGCCTTTTGGCTTCTTCAAAGGGCCTCACGAGAGTGAGGGAGAGATAGAGAGAAGTGATATGGAGAAAATGATAGATGACTAGTGCCACATATGCATCTCACGTAATTCCTCTCTCTTTTTATTTCTTTGCTTTATGGTTCTCCTGTGCAAGGACTAAAGCATGTAACATGGGGGTCCTACCTTTTGTTTTATTTGTATGTTCTCATAGAAGAGCATTAATCCAATAACCATAAGAACAACACAAAGTGACAGGTCCCACACACACATGCCATGTGTCTCCTGCCTTATTTTTGTGAGAATCCAAAGCAACCTCCTGTGCATCTCTTCTTTAGTTCACTTTTGTTTGTTTATATAGTTACAGAAAGAGTAAACACGGGAGGGGGGGAACGTGAGGGAGAACAGGGAGGAAGGCAAATGGGATGGTTGGCTATGGCGGGCATGAATGGTGGCCATGGCAAAGTGGGGTTGCGGCCAGGGGCCTGCTGGCTACTAGGGAGAGTTGTGGTCATGGCAAAGTGGGGTTGCGGCCAGGGGCCTGCTTGCTACTAGGGAGAGTTGTTGCAAGAGGCAGGGTGGGTTGGAGGGTGTCGGGAGAATGAGGTTGTGGCCAGGGAGGGTGGGGCTGGGTCGATGACAAGAAGGGGGGAGATGAGATGGGTGGTGGTGGATGGTAGGGTCCTTAGACCCACTCTTTTAGTGAGAGAGGGAGCTGAAATGAGAGAGATTCCCCTTTCTTTTGCTAGCTGTCCCCATCCACATGGCATGAAAGCACCACCTGCTGCACTTGTGAGGGTGCTGGGAGAGCATGGCGCACCTATCTTCTGTAGACGCAGCAGCCTCTTGAGAATGTCGCACGCTGGGAATTTGGCTAAACTTCAAAAGACCTTCACGTGAGAGAGAGGTGAGTGAGTTCAAAGGTAGGGTGATGGGGCCATGGGGCAGAGATGTTGGTGGTGGGGGTTGGACTGCATGATGATAAAGGGGTGAAGCTAGTGGGGCTGCGCATATGGGCATGTCAGGGGAGATAAAGGGGGGGGGGGGTTGCCCAAGGGAAGAAACAAGGGAGGTGGTGGGCAGTGTGGTGCGGGGTGGGGGAAGGTGCTGCGCGTGGTGGTCTGGGATGATGGGGAAGGTGGATAGAGAGGCTATACTTGGTGGATGTGGGATAGGAGGGGCGTCTCACCCCGGGGCATCGCACCCAACTCCTTCTCGGAGAAAGTAACAAAGCAAAGGCTTCACGCCCAACAACTTTCCAATAAGCTCATATCAACTTCATTGTTCTTAAACACGGGATTACAAGCTCTTTTATAGCCTCATCACATGAGGGACAACTTAATCAAAATGTCAACACCTCTAGCACCCAACATTTCTGACATTTGAGCGCCTAACACTTCTGACTAATAATGTTCTCGTGGGAATACTAAGACCAAAAAAAACTATATAGGATGGTGACATCTTATTTTCTAAAAAAAAGAAAACACACATATAGGCCCACTAAAGTGGCCCGTTAACATAAAACACTTCAAATAAAAAAATTGGATAGTTGTCCTTGTTGCCTGACGATCCTCGTCAAACCCCTCCGCTTGGAGGAGGTTCGACCTCGAACAAAGGGCCATGCTCGGAGAAGTAGCAGCGTTGGTGGAGACGGACGATGAAGATGGGCGGCGGAGAAGGACGGACCTGGAGCTTCGAATGGGGTCTCGCACCCGTCCCCATCTCAAGGACGATGCACTCGAAGTTTCAATTTCTTCCTTCATGGCGGAGAGGAGGACGACGGATCTGCAGCTTCGAATGGGGCCTCGCACCCGTCCCCATCTCAAGGATGATGCATCCCAAGTTTCAAATCCTACCTTCTTAACGGAGCGGATTTGCCCAAGGACTTGACTTGTGAGAACAAGCGGGTAACCGCTCTGATACCACTTGATGCGGGACAAAACTACCCGGATCTCACCTTTTTTTTAGAAACACATGTTTTCTCTTTCCTTTTTATTCTTTTATTCTTTTCATTTTTTTTTGAAAATATTTGCTCTCCTTTTTTTTGTTCAACCTTCTCTGCCACATCTTTTCTCATTTTTATTTCAAACTTACTTTAGCTACAAAGAACTACAACGTGAATGAGAGAGGGGGCAGGGATGATGAGAGGGACGTTCTCTCTTTTTTTTTCAGTTTTGCTATTGTTGCTATTGGCTTCTTCGGAGGCTGATCACATGGTACACACAAGGTAGAGAATAAAAGGACAAAGGAGAAGAAAAAAAAATAGAGAAGAAGAAATGATCAAGGTGGAGCCTTTTGGCTTCTTCAAAGGGCCTCACGAGAGTGAGGGAGAGATAGAGAGAAGTGATATGGAGAAAATGATAGATGACTAGTGCCACATGTGCATCTCACGTAATTCCTCTCTTTTTTATTTCTTTGCTTTATGGTTCTCCTGTGCAAGGACTAAAGCATGTAACATGGGGGTCCTACCTTTTGTTTTATTTGTATGTTCTCATAGAAGAGCATTAATCCAATAACCATAAGAACACCACAAAGTGGCAGGCCCCACACACACATGCCATGTGTCTCCTGCCTTATTTTTGTGAGAATCCAAAGCAACCTCCTGTGCATCGCTTCTTTAGTTCACTTTTGTTTGTTTATACAGTTACAGAAAGAGTAAACACGGGAGGGGGGGAACGTGAGGGAGAACGGGGAGGAAGGCAAGTGGGATGGTTGGCTGTGGCGGACGTGAATGGTGGCCATGGCAAAGTGGGGTTGCGGCCAGGGGCCTGCTGGCTACTAGGGAGAGTTGTGGCCATGGCGAAGTGGGGTTGCGGCCAGGGGCCTGCTGGCTACTAGGGAGAGTTGTTGCAAGAGGCAGGGTGGGTTGGAGGGTGTCGGGAGAATGAGGTTGTGGCCAGGGAGGGTGGGGCTGGGTCGATGACAAGAAGGGGGGAGATGAGATGGGTGGTGGTGGATGATAGGGTCCTTAGACCCATTGTATTTTGGGTCGCATTTACATCCCTTTACTCGGTATATCAAAAGGTTTTGTCAAAGTGAAGGTCCTCCTATCCCGGTCAAAGATCGCTCTCCTCTCTTCCAACCAAGGTCACCCTAACGGCGTGGACCATACCCCTCGTAGGCATTGTCGGACCCATAGTCCTCGAGACCAAGGTCACGGCATGGTAGTTCGGGAACCCGAGGAGGGGCGGGTGGAGGAGCCTGTGGTGGCTAAGGAGCAAGTGCGGGCGGGCCTTGGGCCACATGGACGGGCTGGGCCTGGGCTATGGGAATAGCTTGGCCTTGGGCAGCCGCCTGAGCGGGTGTGGGTGGACCTTGGGCTACTATAGGAGGGTCTCCGTGCGACATCCTATCTAATCGTCCAACCAAACTAATGTGGGACAGACCACGGACTCGACTCGAATTAGGAATGCGAACCTTGGACTCTAGATGAGCTCACGATAGTCCCTTAGCAAGGGAAGCGTCGGACGTGCGCGGTTGAGAAACCGGCAATGAGCTAGGGTGGTCGGCTCTCTTTCGTGCCCGGATCGGGTCACGGAACGGTCATTCTCTCTCTCTCGCGGCAGCGGTGATACAACAATATATTTCGAGCTAACGGCCCTACAACATGCTCTCTAGCAGCGGCATAAAGAGATAAATATGAATAAAGCAAATGCCAAGTGAAGGAGCGGACACGATACCTCCACGCTCTCAGCGTGGGGAAGAGGGACCCGGCCGAACTCGTACTCCCGGGATAATTAATACACAATTGTTATAGCAAATAACTACTGCCCACTCCACGCAGGGAGGTAAAGGGCTACACAAGTGGCCCCGGGAGGATCGATTCTGGGTTGACGGGCAGCTTCTTGTGTTGATTCGGCTGCACACGTGCTCGTGACCGTGGGGTCTACGTACTGGTCGGAGGGGCCGTGTGGGAGAGGGTGGCACCACTGTAGTGGGGGACGCCTGGGGAAGCGCTCCCTGGGATGGCGGCACGCTGGAACGTCGACCGGAGGCCGGGCGGCTCCGTTCGTCACCGGTCGAAAGAACCGGCCACGGATCTGCACTTGCTATTTTTCAGCGCGCGACCCGACGAGATTGCTTGTTGCGGCCAATCCCGATGTCGGATCGGCAATCAGGAGGTACCGTTGGAAGGCTCTTTCGAAATCCTTCAAGATAGGACTAGAGAGATAAGCTGGATCTGAACGGATCTGGGCCTTAACTATTTTCTAAGTTGCTATTGCACAGTACCCGAAATCTCAGAACATCAAGTAGTTTTCCTGAGAACAGACGTTGACCGATAGGTAGACCTCCGAATCTGAAGTTGGGTTCTTCAGTAAAGTTGTAGAGATTCAATAGAGGAAACCAGGGATATTTTTAGATCTGGAAAATATGGAAGTTTGGATTTTCTAGAGAGTTTATGCTGATAGTGGGTCGGATCTAGAATGAGGCAGACAGAACAGATTTGAGAACTTGGACGAATTTTAGAAAAATATGTAGAGGACTGACCAAAAATCAAGAAAATTCGTGGAGATGGGGGAAGGTGGACAGAACTTCCAATAAAATTGGAAGCTCCTGAAAAAATCCAAAGGTGGCCCGGATATGGAAAACTCAGGGTTGCTGTCACTGTAGACAGAAACATGGCAGATCTGGCAATAGAAGAGGAACGAAATTTGAAAAATACCAAATGAAGGAATTTTGGCTTGAATTGTTTTGTGAAGATAGGGGTTCGAGAGGGGAACCAGCCCTGAAAATTTCAGCTTCAGTGGAGGTGGGAGGTGGGAGCAGAAATTTGGGGAAGATGCTTTTGTCCTGGATGGACAAAATACCGAAGACGATGGCGGCGGAGCGACGACGGCACGACGGCGGTGGCGGCGATCACCGGAGATGAACCAGAAGGTAGAGAGGATCATTAGCGGAGGGATATCACTCTAGAATTGGGATTGGGGAAGAAGGAACCAGAGGGAGGAAGAGAGGGGGGCGCAAATCTCCAATGCTCCAAATGGATTTTTTCTACTCATTAATTGTAACAAATGGAAATTACAAGCTTGGGGATTATATCCATGGGAAAGTATATGCGTAATTGTAAGGCTTTGTCAGCTAATGCGTCATTCCCTTGGATTGTGTGGGTTTCTATGTAATTTGCCAGTAGGTCCAGCAAGGGGGCCCCCAGCCCTTTCCCATTGGTCCACCTAGGCCATGTGGGGCTGGTCAAACCTGCCTAGGTGACATCTAGAAGGGTTGAATGTCAAATGACACATGGGTAGACAAGTGGGTAAAAATTTCAAAGGTAGGCTACCTACCATTTCAACCTTGTTCCCCCCTTGGTCAAGGGAGCGCCCTCCCCTTGAATTTTTTTTATTTCTTTTGTGTGTTGGCCACATTTAATCCAGGCCATCCCTTACCCATCCCTAGATCCAATGGTGGAGATTGTATTTGATGTGTAGCATATAAAAACTTGTATTTTCCATTTGAAAATTATGAAGAAAGAAGAAAATTCATTGTGCAAGGCCTTGAGAGCTGCGCCCCCTTCCTCCTCTCCTCTGGTTTCCTCTTCCCCAACCCCATTTCTAGAGTGGTTTCTCCTCTATCCCTTCCCCTCAATCTCAGATTTCATCCAGTGCCGTCGCCGCCGCCGTTCGTGTCGCTGTTGCGCCGCCGCGAAGCCGCCTATGCAGTTCTATCCATCTAGGCCAGTAGGCACTTCTCCGAATTTCTGCTCTCCACCATGTGATCATCTTGAGCTAAAATTTTTAGGGTGTGTTCCAGATGTTCCCAGCACCCTCCATAAAAATTGGTTTGGTCTATAGATCCCGTTTCATATTTTCCCATTTTCGTTCATCATCTCCTTCCTATTCTGTCCAGTTTCTATTCACTGTTACAGCCAGCTGAAGAACACCTTCTCTGACTAACCTTTCAATTTTCCCAGGAGTCCCCATTTTTTTTTGAGATTTTTTTCACCTTCCCCTATCACCACGAATTTTATTGATTTTTGTTTAGCCCTTCACATATTTTTATAAATTCTCCCAAGTTCCCAAACCTGTCCTGTCTGCCTCATTCCAGATCCGACCCACCGCCAGTATAAACTCTCTAGAAAATCCAAACTTCCATATTTTTCAGATCTAAAAATATCTCTGGTTTCCTCTCTTGAATTTCTACAACTTTTCGGAAGAACCCAACTTCAGATTCGGAGGTTTACCTATCGGTCAATGGCTGTTCTTAGGAAAACTACCTGTTGTTCTGAGATTTCGGGTACTGTGCAACAGCAACTTGGAAAATAGTTAAGGCCAAGATCCGTGCAGATCTAGCTTCTCTCTAGTCCTATCTTGAAGGATTTCGAAAGAGCTTTCCAACGGTACCTCCTGATCGTCAATCCGATGTCGGGATTGGCCGCAGCGAGCGATCTCGTCGGGTCACGTGCTGAAAAATAGCAAGTGCAGATCCGTGGCCGATTTTTCCGACCGGTGACGAACGGAGCCGCCCGGCCTCCCGTCGACGTTCCAGTGTGTCGCCATCCCAGGGAGCTCTTCCCCAGGCGTCCCCCACTACAGTGGTGCCGCCCGGTCCCACACGGCCCCTTCGACCAGCACGTGGGCCCCACAGTCGCGAGTACGTGTGCTGCCGAAGCTACGCGAGAAGCCGCCCGTCAACCCGAAATCGATCTTCCCGGACCCACTTGTGTAGCCCTTTACCTCCCTGCGTGGAGTGGGTGATATTTCATTGCTGTCATTATTGTGTAATATTTGTTCCAGGAGTACGAGATTGGCCGGGTCCGTCTTCCCCACGCCGAGAGCGTGGAGGTATCGTGTTCGCCCCTACACTTGGCATTTGCTTTATTCATATATACTTGTTTATGCCGCTGCTAGAGAGCATGTTTTAGGATCTAGCTCGCTATATTTTTCATATCACCGCTGCTGCGAGAGAGAGCGTGACAGTCCCGTGACCCGATCCGGGCACAAGAGAGAGCCGACCACCCTAGCTCACTGCCGGTTTCTCAATTGCGCACGTCCGACGCTTCCCTTGCTAAGGGACAATCACGAGCTCTTCTAGAGTCCGAGGATCGTGTTCCTAATTCGAGTCATGTCCGTGGTCCGTCCCGCATCAATTTTGCTGACCCAATTAGGCTAGTTTGTCTTCGATGCAGCTACCTAGTGGGGATGATGTTACCATCTTAGGTCTAGGGTCCTGCATGAGTCAGTCTGTTTCTTTGTGTGGTTTGTTTGCGTGGTTTGTTTGTGGTTTGTTTGTCTGCATGTGTCTTGTGCAAGCTCGACGAAGTAAGTCCCATATGAGTGAGAAGCGAGTGGACTCGTTCGAGGAGTTTGGGATCGGTTCTACATCTCTACCCGGATCAGTCACCTACAGGGACCCAGCGGTGATTCCTAGTCAGTCTTCGAGCCGCCACCTCCCCTTTTGAGAGTGCCCCACCCGGAGTGTCCACCTCTAGCCCACAGCAGTTTGTGCATATCGACTGTATATGGAATGAGCAGGTGACGGTCACTTGGAGTGGAGCATACCCACGCTACTTGGCACGGTGACGGATCCGCCGGAGTACTCGAGCAGCCGCACCTCTTACTCGACGGGGTCGAGTTCCTCCCACCAGGGGAGAGTTGATGGGAATCGACGCCGAGCATGTACATTTTATTTTATATTTATGTCCTTTAGTTTATTTTTATATCCATGGGAAAGTATATGCGCAATTGTAAGGCTTTGTAAGCCAATGCGTCATTCCCTAGGATTGTGTGGGTTTCTAGGATTGTGTGGGTTTCTATGTAATTTACCAGTAGGTCCAGCAAGAGGCCCCCCATCCCTTTCCCATTGATCCATGTCACCCATGTGGGGCTGGTCAAACTTGCCTAGGTGGCATCTAGAGGGGTTGAATGTCAATATGCACATGGGAGACAATTGGACTTCAAAGTCCAAGGTAGGCTACCTACCATTTCTACCATGTCTCCTCCCCCCCCTTGGTCAATAGGCCGCCCCCCCTTTAGATTTAATTAGGCATTTTATTTTTTTGTTTGAAATATCTAATTATTTCTAAACCCTAGATCTAGGGGCATTAGAGGTCTTTTTCCCTTTACTATATATAGCATGTATTATCATTATGTGTGAATGAATTTGAGGAAAAAAATTGAATTGCCAAGAGCTCCTTGTGAGAATTTCGACCCCCCCTATCTCTCCCTCTGGTTTTCATCTTCCCCAACCCCATTTCTAGAGTGGTATCCCTTCTATCATCTCCTCTTCACCTCCGGTAATCATCTCTGCCGCCGCCGCCGCCGTTCGTGCCGGTTTATACTGGCGGTGGGTCGGATCTGGAATGAGGCAGACAGAACAGGTTTGGGAACTTGGGCGAATTTATAAAAATATGTGGAGGGCTGAACAAAAATCAAGAAAATTCGTGGTGATAGGGGAAGGTGGACAGAATCTCCAATAAAATTGGGGACTCCTGGGAAAATCAAAAGGTGAGTCGGAGAAAGTGTTCTTCAACTGGCTGTAACAGTGAACAGAAACTGGACAGAATTGGAAGGAGATGATGAATGAAAATGGGAAAATATGAAACGGGATCTATAGACCAAACCAATTTTTGTAGACCATGGGGAGGGCCTCTTGTCGGGGGAAGTGCTCCCCGGGATCGCGCGAGCTGATCTGAGCAGGCCCGGCTGAGATCCATGGTCGACTTTCAGAATCTGCCCTGCCCCATCTGGTCCAGATCCGTGCGAGATCTTCAGAGTACTTCTTCCTCTAGACGTCGCCAACGATCTCCCACAAACGGTGCCTCGATCCGACATCGGCAACTAATTTTCCATTAATTACTTGTGTTTCTATGCAGTTCTATGAGCACAGAACCATAAGCTGAATCAAGTCGCTGTTGCGCCCAGATCTGAAAGGATCTGATCGCGCCCTTCGGAGTGGATAAACTACATCCTGTCGCCGTCGTTCTCCAACAAACGACGCTTCGATCGGGCATCGGATCTGGCCGTACCGGCCTCCGCAATTTCGTTGCGCATGCTGACCAGCGCGGGCAGAACCGGGTCGGCTTCCCGTCGGCGTACCCGAGCGGCACCGACTCGCGTCCCTCGCCTCCTGTGAGTGTGGCCCGTCAACCCGGGTTCAAGCAACCCCAAATTTAGCCATTGTAACCCTATACCTCTCTGCATGGAGTGGGCATTAAGTTCTGAAATTGTAAAGTGAATACTTGTGTGTATTGGGGTTGTTTGGATTTGACCGGCGCCTAGGCGTGGAGGTACGCGCTTCGATTCCTTTCTCACTTTGCTGATTTAGTATATTATCTATCATGTTGCGTTTGTGAGATTAGGACCGTTAGCGAGTTCCAAATCACCGTGAGTGTGAGTTGTGAGCGCCCATTCCATAGCTCCAGACGAGCACCGAGCTCGAACTGCACCACCCTAGGCGACAGTGGTTCCTTAACCGCTGCGATCCCCACGTTTCCCTCGCAAGGGACGATCGTCGGGCTACCTAGTGTTGCTGTTGAGAGACGTCTCCACCCGGAGAATGGCACGATGGTCAGCCGCCCAGCTTGCCTTTAGCGTGTTAGTGCTGGCCGCACATCGAGTCCGTCGTACGTCTTAGCCCGGTCGTCATCCGTCCCGCATCAAATTGGTATCAGAGAGTCGTTTAAGTCTAGGGTCATTTAAGTCCAAGGTTGCATTTGCATTCCTCTACTCGGTATATCAAAAGGTGTTGTCCGATCGTTGGCTACGCCTATCGGGATAGCCGCACACTTGCGCGAGTGATCTTCGGATCGATTAGAGCGTGGAGGTACACTCCTTCCCCACTCTTTATCGCATTTGCTTATCTTGTATTGCTTTGACTGCCGCTGCGAGTGTAGGTTTCTAGCTAGTTATTCTATTATCACCGCTGCGAGAGAGCGATATTGAGTGTACCGTCCCGTGACTCGATCCGAGTCTACACGGAAAAGCCGATACCCGTGACTCACGGCCAGTTTCTTAACCGTGCCCGGTCCCATGTTTCCCTCGTTAAGGGACAATCGCGAGCTCGTCTAGAGTTCGAGGATCGCATTCCTAATTTGAGTCGAGTCGCGTGTCTATACCGCATCAATTTGGTATCAGAGCCAAGTTGAGCTCGCCGAGTGGGTATTTTTTTCTTCTTCAATTTTGAAGTGGAAAGTCTCAGGAGACGGTATCAGAAATTACATTTTAATACGTGCCCTAGGGCTTGATCAGGCTCTGGAAGTCATCTCTCAACTTGACTCGACACATACATGGACACACAAGACCCTAGACAATTAATGCATGGAGAATTCGTGACTCGGGAAGGGTGGGTATCGCGGGCCTAGAGTTGCTTTACGGCCTCCAAGAGGAAACCGTTCAGGTATGACCCTGATCATGACGTACTCTCCCTTTTGAACTCACGGACATGTAGCATGTGTCAGCTAATTCCTTATACACGCATGACTGGCCTTTGATTGGGACACGACTTATGCAAACCATATGTATGAAAGAAAACAACTAGAGAGACAAACAAACACACACATGACCTTAGACATACATACACACCAAACAAACAATGCAACCAAAAGCTGGAGACTCAAATCTAACATGAACCTACTGACTTCTACATGGGGTTCAGAGGTTCAGACCTCGACATCCCCCTCACCCTGGGTACCCGGATTTTCAGGCTCTTCTAAAAGCTGATCAATGTACTCCTTCTCGAGTTCGAGGTCCGCTGCCTAGATGACCTCCACTAGCTCCGGTGTGGGGTCGCGGACTGGGGTGTCCGAAATAGCCAATGACTCCCGAGTGGGACACTTGGCCGTAAAGTGGCCAATCCCACCAGTCATCAGTCCCTTTCCCTTGTCTTCTCGTCGGACCGGGGGTGATGGGAGCTGAGGTCGGGTAGGCAAAGTGGGCTGCTGGGGTTGTGAGGTGGGGATGGGTGCCTGTGGGCGAGGGGAAGGTTCCCTTGGAGGGAGAGGGTCCCTTGGAGGGGAATGTCGAGGCCTGAGAGCAAAGGGGTCCTGGCGAGGGGGTTCCGGAGGATGAACCATCGAAAATTGGCTATAGGAACTAGGTGTGGTCCTAGTGTCTGACCCACACTGATGGATGGACCCCGGTCGTTGGACGGGAGCAAAATCTGACTCAAACTGCTCTAATTCAAGAGCAACTTGATAGGCAGCCTCTAGTGTGGTCACATTACGGCGAAAGAGTTCAAACTGATAGTGGGGCCGCAGACCACGACGGAAGCGGGAAATAGGCATCGTGCTCTAGATGATCCACCAGTCATCGGTCCATTTCCCTTGTCTTCTCGTCAAACCGGGGGTGATGGGAGCTGAGGTCGGGTAGGCAAAGTGGGCTGCTGGGGTTGTGAGGTGGGGATGGGTGCCTGTGGGCCAGGGGGAGGTTCCCTTGGAGGGAGAGGGTCCCTTGGAGGGGGATGCCGAGGCCTGAGAGCAAAGGGGTCCTGGCGAGGGGGTTCCGGAGGATGAACCACCGGAAATCGGCTATAGGAACTAGGTGTGGTCCGAGTGTCGGACCCACGCTGATGGATGGACCCCGGTCGTTGGACGGGAGCAAAATCTGACTCAAACTGCTCTAATTCAAGAGCAACTTGATAGGCAGCCTCTAGTGTGGTCACATTGCGGTGAAAGAGTTCAAACTGATAGTGGGGCCGCAGACCACGACGGAAGCGGGAAATAGGCATCGTGCTCTCTTCCGAGATGTCACATCGTAAAAAATATTCATCAACTCGGCGATGTACTCGGACACAAGCCTATCACCTTGAATGAGGTTCTGCCATCGGTCAATGAGCCGTTGACAGTACGAGGTTCTAAGCCTATCCTTCATTTCATCCCAAGACTCTACCGGGGGCTCTCGACGCTGATAGAGCAAGCTCTCCACATTGCGCCAATAAGTTTGCGCCTGCCCTAACAACTTCATTTTCGCAAACCTGACTTTCCGGAGGTCCGTCATTTCGAACACTCGGACCGGGGGTGATGGGAGCTGAGGTCGGGTAGGCAAAGTGGGCTGCTGGGGTTGTGAGGTGGGGATGGGTGCCTGTGGGCAAGGGGGAGGTTCCCTTGGAGGGAGAGGGTCCCTTTGCCTGAGAGCAAAGGGGTCCTGGCGAGGTTGCAATTGTCCAGATCTGAATAGTTGGCATAGCATTTGGCTTATAAATTAAAACAAAAAAAATGGCCTTGCATATCCATTCCCAGGGATCCATTCCCACATTTTGGAAACTATGGCCAACCCATGCCGACCCGTCCAAGGCGATAGGTCCATGTCCGAGTACATTCGGGACTATGGCTTGGGAGAGGAGAGCACCACGGCCGCATTTCAGTTCCGGAGAGGTTTGCACCTTCACTTCCAGTTGGAATGTTTTTTCCGTGATGCAATCTCTCTGGCGCAGTCTTATCAGGTCGCTCTAGAGGAACTACCATGATCACGAGGTTGTGGTTCGATGGCCTGGCGACGGGCGGGTTGAGGAGCGGGTGCGGGCTTATTTTGGGCCACGGGAGCGGGCTGGACTTGGGCCATGGGAGAGGGTTGGACTTGGGCCACCGCGGGAGGAGGTGCGGGTGGGCCTTGGGCCGCTCCAGGAGGGTCCCCGTGTGACATTCTATCTAACCGTCCAACTAGATCTTGAATAGACCTGTCGGAGGTCTTCAAGCGTCCCTCCATGGCCCTATGGTGACCATCCATATTATCGGAGAAATTCTGAAAGGTAGCCTCGGATTGGTCCAATCGAGCCATAATGGCCATCATTGCCTCATGTAAGGAGTGGAAGTCTCCCGGGGGGCATCCCATGGGTTAGCCATAGATACGGGGCGATGGTATTAGGTACCACGCCGGGTGGGCATGCAAAGACACGAAGGTTGGAATGCACTAACTAGGAACCTAGACTTAAACCAAGACTCGGTAGGTGGCGGAGCTAATCGATCCGAAGATCACCCGTGCAAGTGTGCGGCCTTCCTGATAGGCGTAACCTAACGTTCGGACAACACCTTTTATATACCGAGTAGAGGAATGCAAATGTAACCTTGGACTTAAATGACCCTAGACTTAAATGACTCTCTGATACCAATTTGATATCAGAGCGATCCTTGGACTCTAGACGAGCTCGCAATTGTCTCTTAGCGAGGGAAGCGTCGGACGTGCACGGTTGAGAAACCGGCAGTGAGCTAGGGTGGTCGGCTCTCTCTCGTGCCCGGATCGGGTCACGGGACGGTCACTCTCTCTCTCGCAGCAGCGGTGATATGACAATGCCTCGGCGAGGAAACGACGGCAAAGGCTTCAAAACAGAAGAATACTAGAAGGTATCACCTCGGATGAACAGTAATCACGTAGAACAGCACTTAGGAAAACGGATAATTACTCTCCTATGTAGCTCTTCTAACTCTCCTATGTAGAGCTACATAGGAGAGTTAGAAGGTGTTGTTTTGAGAGCTTTTGATGTAAACTTTGTAAGTTGATGTTATTTTAATGAATGGTTTGTTCAAGCATTTAGTCCTTTCTTAGTCCCATTACTTATTGTTATGATCTCCATTTCATTTTCTTGTCTTCACAAAAGTTGTTCATCTTTAAGTGTTCTTCAATTTCACTTTATATCATTTTTCTTAATTCCTTCTAGTTTAAAAGTTATTACCCATTTTCCTAAGTGCTGTTCTACGTGATTACTGTTCATCCGAGGTGATACCTTCTAATATTCTTCTATTTTGAAGCCTTTCTAATCCTTTTTTTACTCTGAGTTCTTCATGAAAGTTGTTCTTCTCTTATAGATCCAAAAGTTCTTCTTCCACCACTTCTTCTAATTCTTCTTAGTTTGAGAGTTATAATTAATTTTTCACTATTTTATTTTTTACCGATTTACTGTTCATCCGCACCAATCAATCTTGATTTTTCATATTTTTCACTATCTTCCTCTCGTTTTCTATCTCTGTGGTCTTCATCAAACTTTTTTCCCTTTTAATTCTCTACAACTTTCATTTCTTCCACTTCATCTAATTCCCTCTAGATTTTAAGTTATTCTATTCCTTTCAACCCCCTATTTTTAATATAATTCTGTTGTGTTTCCAACTTGTCTTTGTTCCTATTTCTATCCATCTCCCTTTCTTCACGGTTTCTTCACATACCCAAAGCGGTTAGTCATCTTTAGATCATCTCACGGCGTCGACTTCCAAGGCGGAGCGATCTTCATCCAAGGCTAGGCGAGGAAACGACGGCGTTCTTCATCCATTGACTAAAATTTCTTTCACTTATCTCTTGTGGGACTAAGAAAGGACTAAATATTTAAACAAACCATTCATTAAAATAACATCAACTTACAAAGTTACATCAAAAGCTCTCAAAACAACACCTTCTAACTCTCTTATGTAGCTCTACTAAGGCTAAGAAGCAAGAACTTCAAGAACACAAAGTAACCCCTTACAACTCTTAGCAACCCTTAGCTTGCTACTCTTTCATTACAATAGAAGCCCCTTTTATAGGGTTCACATAACAATCACACTCCTAATGTGAACATCTTTGCCTCTTTTATTAATAAACACAAGTCTAATGCAGTAATTTTTGACTTAGGAAGGTGTGCCAACATGTGTTGCACACTTTTATAATTTTTTCTGATTTTTTCTGATGTTTCCTATTTTTCTCTTCATTCCTCTCTCTCTCTCTCTGATGTTTTTTTAATGAATGGTTTGTTCAAGCATTTAGTCCTTTCTTAATCCCATTACTTGTTGTTCTGATCTCCATTTCATTTTCTTATCTTCACAAAAGTTGTTCATCTTTAAGTGTTCTTCAATTTCTCTTTCTATCATTTTCTTTAATTCCTTCTAGTTTGAAAGTTATTACCCGTTTTCCTAAGTACTATTCTACGTGATTACTGTTCATCCGAGGTGATACCTTCTATTATTCTTCTATTTTGAAGCCTTTCTAATCCTCATTTTACTCTAATTTCTTTATGAAAGTTGTTCTTCTCTTATAGATCTAAAAGTTCTTCTTCTACCACTTCTTCTAATTCTTCTTAGTTTGAGAGTTATAATTAATTTTTCACTGTTCTATTTTTTGACGTTTTACTGTTCATCCGCACCAATCAATCTTGATTTTTCACGTTTTTCACTATCTTCCTCTCATTTTCTATCTCTGTGGTCTTCATCAAACTTTTTTCTCTTTTCATTCTCTACAACTTTTATTTCTTCCACTTCTTCTAATTCCCTCCTGATTTTAAGTTATTCTATTCCTACCAACCCCCTATTTTTAATATAATTCTGTTGTGTTTCCAACTTGTCATTGTTCCACTTCTTCTAATTCCCTCTAGTGAAGGAAGCCCAATTGGGCCTTCCATGGCTTATGGATCCATCCTAATGGTCCAAGGCCATTCCTTCTTCAAGAATTCTAAAGGGGCTTAACCAAATTGGCCATTTAAGGGCCTTACAAGCAGCCCAATATGAAAGCACAAGTTTAAAGACCATTACAAGACCATTACAAGCCCAATTTTCATGCCAAAAGTATTCAAATTGAAGCCACATTGTCTCCATTTTAAAGGGAAGCCGATGTAGTCCAATTGGGGCTCCGCATATGGTGCCGTCGGTTCGCCGACTCGTGCTATTCGCTTGCGCTGGTGTCCACACCAATTCTCCCCGGGTGGGAGGAACTCGACCCCGTCGAGTATGGGTCCTGGAGCTTGAAATCTCCGCATGTTATCGAGGCGTTGTTCATCGTGGGGCATCCACGCCAACGCACTATGAAGTGTTGGTAGGCTCCCCCCCAACTTAAATGACATTGTCCTCAATCGCATAAGCATGAGACAGATCAGAGAACAAGTAAATAGATAATATGGGTGGGATGGAAGGAGACAACCTGATGGTCGGGGCAAAATGACGAGGCTTCGTTACGTTGTGGCCTGAAAACTGAAAAAGAAACACACTAAAACAAGATATCAAATCACAAACACCGTGGGTTGCCTCCCAAAAGCGCTAAGTTTACCGTCTTCAGCCAGACGCATGAAAGCTCAAAAGGAATTTAATCCTGATCACATAAAGCTATGGATTCTTTGGGTGACAATAGCTCATTTTCCAAGTAAAGTTTCAATCTTTGACCGTTAACAGTAAAGATATGACCATTTTGGAGATTCAAAATTTTGACGGCTCCATGGTCAAATGCCTTAACAACTGTGAACGGTCCATCCCATCTGGATTTCAATTTATCGGGGAACAAGCGTAGCCGTGAGTTAAATGCCTTAACAACTATGAACGCTCTGAAGGCGCGCCGTCTCCGAATGAGTAATATCTAGTGGACCCTTGTTCAGGGAGAATTAAGCTAGAGGTCTGTTGGCACCTAAAATATGATCATTGGCGACCAAGCCAATAAAGACAAATGACCCGGCACACCGAAGCACGGAAGCCGATGTAGATCAACATATTGAAGACTTCTCAAGCTGCCAGAGCCTCGAGTCACTCCATATGGATACGGGGACTTCACCTCAGGAGAGCCGAGATGAATCCACAACCAACCGACAGTGCGACCAAGCCTGCCCAATGAACCGGCATCGACTTTGTCGTGCTGCATCCATTACACCCGTTGTCCGATCTAGGACGACGGTCTATCTGGTGGTTTCCCCACCATATGAAGAGGTTCTCCTGAAGATGAAGGAGTTCCCCCGGCTCTCCAAGACGGAGGACCGAAAGCTCTATCGGCAGAAGATCCCGATCATCCGGCACGGGTACGGCCCTGCCAATGTGGGCCCATTGGTGGCCGAATGATCACCCAGCTCAGGCGGAACTATCCTTGGTGTTTCATCACCCCCTAAGGAGCTTTGGGCACGAGCCAGACCGAGCCAACAGCATGGATCGTGGAGCCAAAGGCCGTGTCAGTGGAAAGCCCGCATGATCAAATCAAAGCTATCAGGAGTCTCGAGGAGGGCCGTACGTCAACCTGGGAGCTTCCACAAGACACCTCGTCGAAGTTTCGAGGAGCATTGGCAAGATTAATGTTCACGGTGATTCCCGGAATCATCCTCGGACTCATCGACGGGCTTGAAGCGCATGAGAAGCATTAGCCCGGCGCGTCTTAAACCGGCGCGCCCCTCATTCAATGCCCCTTATCCCGGCACGCCCCCTTACCTTCATACCCTTAAACCGGCGAGCCCCCTACCTTCAGCCCTTATCCCGGCGCGCCCCCTTTACCTTCCGCCCTCATCCCGGCGCGCAAGCTACCCTATCTGATGGCGCCTAAACCGGCGCGATAAGCTGATGAAGACTCCTCTCGGCGCGCCAAAAGCTCACGCCGGATGAAGAGCCTCCAACCTGTTATATATATGGGCGAGGTTCGATTGAAAAAGGGGGCTCTCGGAGAAAGAAAGAAAGAAAAGAGTGAGGCAGTTGAGAAGAGGAAGGCAACTGGGAAACGGGGGAGAGTTTCTTCTTTTCTCAGGAGATACAGAGAGGGAGGGTTTTTTTCTCTGAAGGGGCGAGCGTCGGCCGGCATCTACGATACTCTGTTTCTGAGGAACAGGTGGGCAGGGGTCGTTTCTATTCCTGCTTTCCGCATTTCTTTTCCTTTTCCTCTAAGCTTCTACACATCGAATGTAAGCGATGGAGGGGAGGGACGACGATGATATGAGTCGATTCCCCTCCCCCCTTCTTCGCGATTTCTTCTGCCATCTTCTCTCTGTTATTGTGACCTGGGCGTCCTCTGCTTCTAAATATCGTTAAACGGCAACCAAACAATGGTGCCAGAATTGTAATCTCGCCGTGCGAATGTTAAATCCTCCCTGTCTTAGGGATGGTGATATGTATGCATGCCTGTGGATGCTTGAATCAATAAATTGGAGGAACGATCTCCCCTTTCTCTATCTTTATTTATACTGATATGCGCGTCAGGGTTCTTCTTTGCGTAGGGCCGATCCCAGTTTCCTCGAGATTCATATCACGCCCCGAATCATCGCGGGCTACAGAAACACCCCTCCCCGGGGGCTTTCTTTCGTTTCATTTCTTTTATGTTTGGTTCAAGGACTTTGCGTCCCTTTCTCCTCTCGGATGGAGCCGTGCCTCCACACGCGCCTTTGTCTGCCATGTACAGGGTCTATCCCCTTGAATATTGTTTTCTAACTGTTCGAGCATATGTCCCTGCCGGGGGTCTGTCTAACTTAGGCCTTTATTACTTGTTCTTCGTGGCCATCTGCATTGTTCCGAGGTTTCCCCGTCACTTCAATCACCCGGGGAGGGGGACATTCCCCCGTTAGTTCCTGCAGTTGCCGGGCGACCGAGGGCCCTACCTCTTCATGGTGGGGGTCTTCTCGAAGCCATGGCTAATAATGAAGGGGGCCTGGGTCAACGAACTCAACCCCGACAGACCAAGGCCCGATCGAGACCAGGGGGTGTGTGCTCCTTGTAGGCTAGTCCTCGGAGTTCCACTCTCCCAATGGTCAGTCCCTTCATGGGATGAATCACTGACCACGAGTCCTTCACCCCTCGTAGGCTAGCCCTCTGGGTGTCGTCCTCATCATCAGTGACTTCGCCCTTCTATCCTGTGGAGCTTTGGTGCCCCTAGCAGGCTTGTCCTCGCGGTATCCTATCCAGTGGGGTATGCTGGCCGCCTTTGGGCAGACCGGTGATTCAGGGGTTTGCTCCATTAGTGAGTATGACCCCGATTCTCCCCTGCGACTCTGTTGGTTCAGGGGAGATGCTGTCAAATTTTTGACAGACTCCAGATAATTATGTCAATAAAATGATCGCTCCGAATCGAATCAACTCAGTGCTCGAGTATGAACCTCGCACTGACCTCCCCCCTCATTTCCAGAAGGCCGTGGACTCCAATCAAACAATCATCTGGCCCAACAACTCAAGAAAGGGTCCCATGAAGTCTAACAAACTTAAAAGGGTTCATAATTCAACAAAACAGGTTTAATACGGCGCGGTCTTAACCGGCGCGCTCTAAACCGGCGCGGTACCCCACCCCCCCCCGCGCCGGATTAACCCCACACTCATTTCCAACTTTTTTTCCTTTGCGCCTTTCCGGCGCGCCCTAAACCGGCGCGCCCCCAAGCCCTTGCGCGCCGTTTCAATACACATGGTCACCGCGCCGTATTAACCCCTATACCTACGCGTGACCGCGCCGTGTAAGCGTTCTTATACACTTGTAGTCACCCCGGTTTTGAAGCGTCATGCCACTCTAGTGATTCATTCACCCCGGGTAAGTCTCGTCTTTCGGGGGCGATGTCAATAAGCCGTAATTGGTGAATAAAAAAAGGATGACCAAGCGAGCCCGGGTCATATTATCATCGTATTCATTGTCATATCCATTAAGCGTTTTGCTTTCGCTATTACACTTGCGCCGTTCTTCCTCCTCTCAGTGAAGGGCAGTAAATGCGGCTGATCGCCACCGTTTCATAACACTATCTTCATGTGTAATCTAGGTGTGGATGTCTTGTGTGCATGCATGCATAGATCCTCGGGTATATCAAATGGCATCGACAGAAGACCGGGTTACGCTCAGCCGGAAGTCTTCGTCATGCGCGATGGTGGTCTTCGGACCTACATCCTCCGCCACGTACCGAGTGTCCATAATTCCATGAACTATAAATCTGCTATACGATAAATATGTGCATCCTGCATGTCTTCCTCATGATCATCATGTAGCTCCTTTTAATCCAGCTTCGACAGCCCGATATCTCGGCAATTAATCAAAGGTGTTCCCTCCTCATGGTGGATGTAATTAACGCCATAACCTTTACGGTATGGCGGACTGCTGGTCCCGACCGAACCTCACATTCGCCCAATATGGGTCAGAATGAGCGCACAATAAAATTGTCACTCATGTGACTGGCACGCCCGCGTCGTCAATCAGTCAGTTGACTACCAGTTAGTTAATTGGTTGATCGATATGCGAACGAAAAGGTGGAAAGAAAGAAAAGGTCGCAAACAAGGTCATGAGAGGCTGGTACCGTTTGTAGAGAGCCTGTTATTTCAAAATGAAGAATTAAGTATTTTTTGCCAAGAGCAAGCCCAAGGGCACCCCTTGTGTCTCCCCTCCCCTCTTGCAGATGGATTTCTGCCATTCTAGGGTGTGAAGCCCTCATCTTGGTGTGCCTCCAAGATCTCCAACCTCTGCTAGATGCGACTTCTGGCCGCCGCCTTCCGTTCGTGCCGCCACCGCCACCGGAGTTTTGTCTCCATCAGGACAGAGCCCCACCTCCGTGGTTCTATCTTTTGCTAGTGTTGTCTGATCGGCACTATTGTAACTCAGTGCTGCGCCAACTCGGTAGCTGACTCCGTGGACAGCAAGCAATCCATTCCAAAGGAACGCTGCCTTCCTGATGTCTTCTGGAGGCGCCGCTTGGATGGTACGAAGGCGGGATGTCCTTGACCGACTCCCTGAAGGGGCGGTCGTTGGAGTTGACCTTTAGTATTTATTTTTGAGTTTCTTCTGGGCTGCAAATTCAGACCTACACACAGGATAGATCTGCAGGCCTTGACGGTAAAAAGGCTTACGCCCAGATCCGGAGGCCGATCGAGGCGTGGCAGGTACCGATGGAAAGAGCACTCAGAGATCTACAACATACTTTTTTTTCAACTTCATCCACCCAACTTTTGAAGTACTTCCTTCAATATAAGCCATGAAATTTTGTTGAGTGAGATTTGCATTAAGAGAGTGATTCTCTTCTTTCCTTCTTTGGTGTGATACCCTTGTTTAGTCCTGTGACGGGATAGAAGTTGGGCGTGTGATTCGCCCCCGTCTCTCCCCCATCCCCTTACCTTCTGTGACGACCTAGAGCGTCGGATACCGATATACCGATAACATCGATATACCGATACCAGGAACTGGGGAAGCCACCCAAGAGGCTGATGAGGCCCCTGAAGGGTTAGTGAAGATTGTCGAGGGGATGTATAACGAATTGCAATCACAAGCACGCATATTAGAATTAAGCAATGAAATTTAACAAGAGAGTGGAAGAAATTTAAAATAAATAAGTGCTAAATATATAAACTAGTCCAGAGGCACAAAAGTGCTAGTCCAAAAGTACAACTACACGGGGCATACCCCGGCAAAAGTACAACCAAAGGCCAAAAGATGACCTGTCTACTGCTGGCAGCTAAGGGCGGTCTCCGAGTACACGGGAAACACCGGGAGACGGCTGGCGTGGCTCACCTGAAAAGAGAAGGGTGAGTCACAGCCAGACTCAGTAGGGGTCACGCGGATCCCTACCTCGAGCTAAACAAGCATACAAGCAAAAATAAAGGCAATTAGAGCATGTATTTAATTAAATAACAGGCAATGGCATGAATAATTAATCATAATAAAGCTGTAAAATCTAACTAAACAGATATAACAGCTAATACATGCCAATAACGAGTAAGTCTAAACGACTGAAACTAAATCTACCAATAGAATTTGCCTCAACTAATCCAAGTCACAGGGAACAAGACAACCACTGGGAACAGAAACCAGATGCGTCCACTGACGGTTTACACTGTGTCTCAAGCACTCGCAGTCGGCAACACGACAAGTTGAGCGCGTAAACAGTACCAAACCAAGTGACCAGTCAGAGTGACACTCGTCAGTGTCAGTCCAAAGCCTCCGACCACGTGTGCACACACTGACTCTCGCCTGAGCCAGGCCCTCTAGCAAGTTTTCTCCCTTGGTAGGACGCTACCGATGGCGGGGAGCCCACGGTACTTGCTTAAAAATCGGGTGACGGGAACACCCCTCCGCTATCCCCAAGCGGGTCGGTACTCAAAGACCTCATGGCTACAACAGTGGTTCCATCGCAAGGAAAGTAAAGCTACTCTTTTACGATTTAAAAATATGCCATTATATTATAAAATAACTCAACATGGCAAATAAACAGTATGGAAAGCATAAAGAATAGGCTAGCAGCTTTTTTTTTAAACAAGCAGGCGTGTGGCGGTCTGCTGCCAACGCGTCACAAGAGTGTGACGGTCGGGGACTGGCGCGTTACATCGACTATGACGCGTCCGCCCCTGGCCGTCACAGCCACCGAAGCCAAACGAATCCAATAACCGATCAAACGGGGTGTAACAGTCGGCGGCCACGCCGTCACCGCGCGTAACGGTTGGGGTATAGCGCGTTACATCAGCTGTAACGCGTTCGACCCTGGCCGTTACAGCCACCCGACGCGAAAACCAACTAACAGTTTTCAAACCGTTCAAAGGCGATGTAACGCGCTCGCGCCGGCGAGTTAGGGCGCCCTGATGGCCGGCCGACAGGCCGTCAGGCCAATCGCCAAACCCGGCCAACTAAAACTAACAGGAGTGTAACGGTCGGGGGCCTGACCATTACACACACTGTGACGCGCCTACGAAGGGCCGTTACAGTGCTGTAACGCGTCCCGTGAGGGCCGTTACACATGTGACGGTTCCTGGTAGGACCGTCACACCGACTGTGATTCGTGCATGTTACGTTTAAAAATGGGTTCCCTCCCGGACGACCGGAATCGCCGGGTAACGTCGAAACAAACATGTTCCTGCCAAACCACACGTCCTAAACAACAATATACCAACAAAACCAACCACATGCAATGCCCACAATGGCTTAAACGCGAAGAACTAAGCTTAAACACTAAAAATGAAAAATGCACCATATGCATGCTACAGGGGTTTAAACAAGAAACCAAGCTATAGGAAATGATCCTAGCGAGTTCAGGATTCCATCCCCCTACCTCGTGCAAGCCAAAACGGCCGATTAAGCCGCATGCACCGAAGAGGGTTCACCGAGCCTTATCGCTCCGTCTCGCTCCCACGAGCCACGAATCACGCCGTAGTGGGTATCAACGCGTTCCTCTCGACGCGAGGAATCCGCTGGCACCTTCCATGCCTTGAACCGCTGCCGAATCGCCTGGATCCCAAAGAGAGGGGAGGTGGGCGATCGGACGAGAGAGGGAGAGAGCGTGTGTAGTGCCCCAGAATTTATTTGATAATTTTATGGCATTATTAGCAATTAAATGGACTAATTTGAAGTTATAAATCAATATAAGGCCAAATGGTGTTAATCAATTAACCCAACTCACTTAATTAAAGTCTAAAGGGTTTTTAAACCAGGCCCATTAAGTTGGCCCATATTCTAGAAGGTATTTAAGCCTACTCTCGGATTTTTAAGGATAAACATCACTTAATAAGATAAGTTAATGAATAATTCTCAAAAGAGTTTTAATTTATTTGAACTCTGTCCACGATGAATATAACGGTCTACAGCTCGACCGTCACATACTTGTAACGCATGGGAGATAGACCGTTACACTATGTGTACTCCGTGAGTTGAAGAGTTTGAGGCATGTTGAACTCTGGAAACAAGATATGTAACGGTCTATCATGAGACCGTCACATATCTCTAACGCATGGGATGACGACCGTTACATACTGTTAGTTCCGTAAAAGAAAGAACAAGTAGAAAGATCAGAATTTGATGATCTTATCCACTAAGGATCAACTTGGGAAGGCTTGTTGCTAAGGACTCTTAGATATTAGGATTTGATGAAATAAGGACTCTAAACTCGATCTAATCCTCAAACCCTAGTCTAAACTCTATAAATAGGGCATAGTTCTGAACTGTGCGACCCTTACTTTTTGGACGTAAAGAAGCAAGGTAAGGAGTCATTATCTCAGGTAAGTTCTTTAGAAGTAATTGTTTACAATACTTTAGACTAACTCCCCTCCAAATTTCACATCTTTAGGTCAAGAGGTCGTGGAGTTAGAACCTAAAGAAGTTGCTGGAAAAGTCACAAGAGGAGGAGAAGAACTAGGGCAAGGTTCTCAACCAAATTCAGGAACTACAGTCTAAGTAAGAGGTAGGTTATCTCATGAACGGCAAAAACAACTTGATAGGACTAAGAGCCTCTATTTTGATTGGATTTCATGCATGCTAGATCATCAATTTCATGTTTTATTGGTTCTATGCATATCATGTATCTCTTAGCCCTAACTAAAGATTAAGACTTGATTATTCATCTAATCCATCAATACCTATGCATGTAGTTGGCCTACACTACGTTATCATGTCTAGGGATTCATGGTATTTTAATCGATCTCTTTATGTTTTATCTAGTTTCTGTTAGCAGATACTGTAACGCATCACAGAAGGATCGTCACTTTCATGTAACGGCCCTACGACAGACCGTTACAAACTCTGTGATATTTGAACTACACTATTGATTCTAATGCGCTTGGACAGACGTGTTACATTCATGTAACGGCTGGATCTTGATCGTCACATTCACTATGATGCCCCATCTCTAGACTGTTATAGTCTATGCTCTGTCAACCCTAGATAAAATATAACTTGCTAATTTTGCTTAAGCCTAGTTACCTAAGTTTTATCCTGATCATGTGATTTTAAGGTTATTTGACTATTCATGATAGGTATTGCATGGTTTGTTATCTTACTTTTACTTGTGTTATGTTAATGAAGCCAAAGTATATAGTTTTGTATTATAAAGCATGACTTTTTTTAAATATTGTATTGACGGAGTTTTCATCATGATTTTCCAATTTGAGTATACATATCTCTCTCTGTCAATAGAGTCAATTCTATAAGTACATGGCACATATTCCGGTATGTTGTCATTAGTTCACACTTTACACTATAGGAACACAATCTTGGACATGAGGACCTCTCTATTGGATATTCCTTCCAATGGACTAGGAAATCATTGTTTCAAGGCCTCCGTAATTCTCCGCGAGCCTGGGATTCCCACTAGGACGCCGAGTTGGTTGTACCATTAAAGCCCAATAACTAGAATACACTATCATGATTTCTGATTCTTGAAATGTAACGGCCTTTAACTGGACCGTCAGGCTCACGTAATGGTGTAGTGCCAGACCGTCACATTCCTCTGAGTCTATTTTTATCTTTCTAGACCCTGATCATTGTAACGGCCCATTAATGGCGCGTTACATGGTGTAACGGCCCAGTAAACGACCGTTACATAGATTGTATATGTTAACCCAAGGTTTGACCAAGGGTTGATATTTCAATGATTCTAGACAAACCTTGATGATCTAGAACTTATCATATTGCTTAATAGACTTAATGTAATGGATGAAAGTTAAGGAAGTATACCGTTATGCTACCGATTTATTCTATAAGCATAACATAGTTTAAATGTCATTCTTGATCTCATATATTCAAATTAAAGCATTCATTCATTGATTATTGTTATCATAGAATTATTGAACTTATTATATTCTTGGCCATACTTTACTGTTATACTGCGTGGAAGTAGCTTAATTTATAGCTGAAGATGCGATCGAGCACTGATTGTGTTCAAGGGCTCTATGCTAGTCCCCTCGGCTGATTGCCGGAAACATACTATTTTATAAACCATGGGGTATGATGCTACTGGCGTCGCATTGCGCTGGGAGTACTATTTCTATAAATAAGTGAAGATCCACGACACGACATGACATTCTTGCTTGATATTTCACAGAAATTCACGAAGCATTTGCTCATAAGCATAAGATGCTAAAGTGAGGAATATGTGGCTTGCTAGTACATTCTCGATATATTCTTGTTCATGAAAGGCCAATATCATGTTCTTGTCCTATTCTTACTAGTTCATTCTTGTTCTCATTCCATCTTATATGATAGTCTTGTTACTTTGATTTAATCGCATGATCATCGCATTACATAATTTTACCTTATTTATTTAGAGCGAAAATGTTAATCACTTTAATAGTGCCTTCATGTTGATGCGAAGATACCTACTGGGCAAGTGTGCTCATTACCTATTACCAATCTTTTTTAGGAAATGAAAGTGAGTCGGGTTCGGATTCGGATTATTCAAGTAGCGGATCCGAGAGCGATTAAAGATGAGCGAAGACTTATGAAGTCTATAATGTCTAGATTGAGTCAATGTAATTTTCCTATTTCTTGAGTCTAGTAGAATAAAAATCAAATTAGTGATTGTATCTTGAATATTGAGCATTATGAAGTAAAGTTGAAGTTTGATTAAATCTTGTGCAATTGCATTTAATAGTGTGATTATCTTGCGCTCTGGTTATTCTTGCTTGCAAGAGGCTTACCATGTCGGCTGTTCGCGCTCCCCGAGCGAGTCTTCCGCTGTAATAAAGGCTCGGGGCGTGACAGTTAAGTTGGTATCAGAGCCTAAGTCTCAGGACTTAGGGAAAAAAGTCATGTCATAGGATAAGTCCAAGGTTTAAGGACCCATACCTATGAACTAAGGAAGAAATTCCACACCCATGTGAGGATTGGGTAGAACCCGGGATAAGATAACTAGTTAGATTTAAGAATTATTTTGTTCATTCCAATTTCATGAGAAATAACAAGTTGTTATTTTCTCTCAGGTACCCTATTTTCCGAATGGCTCATCGTGTAGATTGGGACGGTATGCAACAAACTGTTGCCGGCCTCACCCAGGCATTGCAGACTATAGCACAAGGTGGTGCAGGGGCAAGGGCTGGTGACCTTCATCGTAATTTCAGGAGTCTAAATCCTCCGCGTTTCTATGGATCTTCCAATCCAGACGAAGCAGAAAATTGGATCGATGAGATGAATCGTATATTTGATGTCATACAATGCACTAATCAGGAGAAAGTCCGTCTAGCAACGTTCCAATTGAATAAGGATGCCCGTACTTGGTGGAAGTCCGTTCCGGCACCTCCGACAGATGCGCCACATACATGGAATGCTTTTCTCACTTTATTTCGTGCCAAGTATTTCTCCGAACATGTGAAGGAAAGGAAGGCTATGGAGTTTGCCTCCCTTCGTCAAGGGATGATGTCAGTTGCAGAGTATGAGTTACAGTTTTCAAGACTAGCACCATATGCACCACACCTTATCAGCACATAATTATTAAAAGCAAACCGATTCATGGACGGGTTACGGCCCGGTTTCATTCAGCAACTAGGGACACAGAATATCCGCACTTATGCGGAGATGGTTCAAAGGGCATATTTATGCGAGAGAACCTCAGAGAAGGTCGAAAGGTTGAAAGGAAAGGGAGAAGAATCTAGCCGGCGCTCAGACCGGCATTATAAAAAGCAGAAGTTTAGCATCACAGAACCATACAAAAGCCGTGATAACAAGAAAAGATCAAGGAACGGGAACGGTGGAAGTTCCCAAAAGAATAGTAAAAAGGTTAAAGAAGAGAAGGAGCAAGTCGCCTCGACGTGCACCTTTTGCGAGAAATTCGGCCACTCGGCTGAAGAATGCTGGAAGCGCCTAGGTGCTTGTTTGCGCTGTGGAAGTAGAGAGCATCGTGTGCCAGATTGCCCCCTTATGAAAGATCAATCAAATAACGGAGGACGTAGGAGGCAGGCTCGCCTCAATGCAGTTATAGATGAAGAAGAAGCGCCCAGGGATCAAAATGAAGGGCTCATGGAAGGTACTCTTCAAATTTGTTCTCGTCCTGCATTCGTGCTATTCGATACTGGTGCTTCTCATTCTTTTATCTCCACCACTTTTACAAACACCTTACCAACTGCATCAGTTCCCCTACCTTCAGATCTTGCTATTACTACACCTTTAGGATCTGGAACTAAGCTTACCAAGTATTATCTCGATTGTGAGGTGGTAGTAGAAGGACACAATCTCCCCGTAAACTTAGTATGCCTCGATATGAAAGGTTATGATGCCATTTTAGGGGTAGATTGGCTTGTAGACCATGATGCTTACATCAACTGCCGAAATAGAATTATATCTTTCCGAAAGCCCGGTCTTTCAAGATTTTCTTTTCTTGGCAACAAATACAAGAAGCATCCTACCATTATATCTTCTCTTCACGCCTGCAAACTTATCTCGAAAGGATGTGAAGTTTTTCTTGCTTCAGTCATTGTCACCGAATCTAAGGAAATTATCCTAGCAAACATTCCTATTGCAAATGAATTCCCTGACGTGTTCCCATCTGAACTACCTAGTTTACCGCCCGAGAGGGAAGTAAACTTTACCATTGAACTCATTCCAGGTGCATCACATGTTTCTATAGCCCCTTACAGGATGTCTCCCACGGAACTTAAGGAACTAAAGAAGCAATTACAGGAACTTCTAGACAAGGGTTTCATTAGACCTAGCACATCCCCTTGGGGTGCGCATGTTCTATTTGTCAAGAAGAAGGATGGTTCTCTCAGATTATGCATCGATTACCGGCGACTTAATCAGCTTACAATCAAAAATAAATATCCATTGCCGCGTATTGATGAGCTCTTCGATCAGCTTTCGGGAGCTGAGTACTTTTCTAAGATTGACCTAAGATCAGGTTATCATCAGCTTAGAATCAAAGAAGAGGACATTTATAAATCGGCTTTTCGAAGTCGTTATGGCCACTATGAATTCGTGGTGATGCTGTTCGGTTTAACTAATGCCCCAACAGCATTTATGCAACTTATGAACAGTGTCTTCCAGCCATATTTAGAGCAGTTCATCGTCGTCTTCATCGATGATATCCTGATATACTCCAAGACTAGAGAAGAACATGAAGAACATCTAAGGATAGCCTTGCAAACACTTAGAGAACACAAGCTATATGCCAAACTCAATAAGTGTGAATTCTGGCTCAAGGAAGTCTCATTCGTAGGCCACATCATTTCAAAAGAAGGTATTGCTGTGGATCCTTCTAAGGTAGAAGTTGTCAGAGATTGGAGCCGACCAACGACTATATCTGAAGTCAGAAGATTTTTGGGTCTAGCAGGTTATTATAGAAGATTCATAAAGGACTTCTCAAAGATCGCGGTTCTTTTAACTAGACTTACTAGAAAAGAAAATCATTTTATCTGGTCGAAGGACTGTGAAAAGAGTTTTCAAAGTCTTAAGAATCATCTTACAACAGCCCCTGTTTTGTCGCTACCAATAGAGGGTGCTGGATTTGAAGTATATATGGATGCATCTAGAATTGGCTTAGGGTGTGCCCTTATACATGATGGAAAGGTGATTTGCTATTCTTCAAGACAATTGAAACATCACGAAGAAAATTATCCTGTACATGATTTGGAATTAGCAGGATTTATTTTCGCCTTGAAAATTTAGCGCCATTATCTTTATGGAGAAAAGTTCACGATCTACACAGACTACACGAGCTTGAAATATTTATTTTCTCAAAAAGAGCTTAATATGAGGCAAAGGAGGTGGTTAGAACATCTCAAGGACTTTGATTTTGCTATTCAATATCATCCTGGCAAGGCGAATGTTGTAGCAGATGCACTTAGCAAAAAACCAATTGGTATGTTATCAAGTCTCATGATTAGTGTGAATAACCTTATTCCTCAATTTGCCCAGTTGAATTTAGATGTTGACGTTAAGGAAGAAGATTACTTCATAGCTAATATCCGAGCTCAACCTACATTGATAGAGGATTTGGCCAAGTTACAAGAGGATGATCCAATTTACGGGAAATTAAGGCCAATATTGAACAAAGACCGGATTTTTCTATTTCTAACGATGGAAGATTGCTATTCAAGGGCCGAATGTGTATACCGGATCATGAGGATACGAAGAAATTGATCTTAGAAGAAGCACATAAATCAAAGTACTCCATCCATCCAGGAGGTACCAAGATGTATCAAGATCTCAAAAGAAACTTCTGGTGGCCCAATATGAAGACTAAAGTAGCTGACTTTGTGTCTCGCTGTCTTACTTGCGAACAAGTGAAGGCGGAACATTTCAGACCTGCAGGAAAATTACATCCCTTAAATATTCCCGAATGGAAATGAGAAAGTATAGGAATGGATTTCATTATGGGATTACCTAAGACAAGAGGTGGACATGATGGAATATGGGTAATCATAGACCAATTGACTAAATCTGCACATTTCATATCAATAAAAAGTCGATGGTCTATGGATATTCTAGCAGCATTATACATCAAAGAAATTGTTAAACTACATGGTATCCCTATCTCTATTATATCAGATAGAGATCCACGTTTTACATCACAATTCTGGAAAAGTTTACAACATTCACTGGGGACTAGATTGAATTTTAGTACAGCTTTTCATCCACAAACTGATGGTCAGACAGAAAGGACTAATCAGGTAGTAGAAGATATGCTCAGGGCTTGTGTCATTGATTTTGGAGGAAGTTAGCATGATCACTTGCCTCTGGTAGAATTTGCATATAACAACAGTTATCAAGCAAGCATACAAATGGCACCTTTTGAAGCTCTATATGGGAAAAATTATCGATCACCAATATGTTGGAATGAAATAGGGGAAAGGCAGTTTCTAGGCCCCGACCTTATCAGAGATTCTACAGAGAAAATAAAGCTCATCCATGAAAGAATGAAAATGGCACAAGATAGGTAAAAGTCTTATGCTGACAATCGAAGACGTGACTTGGAGTTTCAGGTAGGAGATCATGTGTATTTGAAGGTTTCTCCAGGTCGTGGTATTCGAAGATTTGGCATCAAAGGAAAGCTAACTCCAAGGTTCATTGGCCCATTTGAAATTCTTGAAAGGGTCGGTGAAGTGGCTTATAGATTGGCCTTACCTCCACAGTTAGCAGGAGTTCATGACGTATTTCACGTCTCTATGTTGAAAAAGCACGTATATGATCCAGACCACATTATCACATATGACAAGATAGAGATTCAGAAAGACTTGACATACGAGCAAACACCGATCAAAATTCTGGATCAGGAAGTGCGTCAATTAAGAAATAAGTTGTTCCCATGGTCAAGATCCAATGGAAGAAAACACGGCCATATGAAGCAACATGGGAAACCGAAACGGCTATGCGGAAAAGATTCCCAGAATTATTCAATTGTAAGTACGCTCTCCACAATCCATGAATTGAATTTGGGGATCAAATTCTTTTAAGTGGGGGAGGGTGTAGTGCCCCAGAATTTATTTGATAATTTTATGGCATTATTAGCAATTAAATGGACTAATTTGAAGTTATAAATCAATATAAGGCCAAATGGTGTTAATCAATTAACCCAACTCACTTAATTAAAGTCTAAAGGGTTTTTAAACCAGGCCCATTAAGTTGGCCCATATTCTAGAAGGTATTTAAGCCTACTCTCGGATTTTTAAGGATAAACATCACTTAATAAGATAAGTTAATGGATAATTATCAAAAGAGTTTTAATTTATTTGAACTCTATCCACGACGAATATAACGGTCTACAGCCCGACCGTCACATACTTGTAACGCATGGGAGATAGACCGTTACACTATGTGTACTCCGTGAGTTGAAGAGTTTGAGGCATGTTGAACTCTGGAAACAAGATATGTAACGGTCTATCGTGAGACCGTCACATATCTCTAACGCACGGGATGACGACCGTTACATACTGTTAGTTCCGTAAAAGAAAGAACAAGTAGAAAGATCAGAATTTGATGATCTTATCCACTAAGGATCAACTTGGAAAGGCTTGTAATATTGCTAAGGACTCTTAGAGATTAGGATTTGATGAAATAAGGACTCTAAACTCGATCTAATCCTCAAACCCTAGTCTAAACTTTATAAATAGGGCATAGTTCTGAACTGTGCGACCCTTACTTTTTGGACGTAAAGAAGCAAGGTAAGGAGTCATTATCTCAGGTAAGTTCTTTAGAAGTAATTGTTTACAATACTTTAGACTAACTCCCCTCCAAATTTCACATCTTTAGGTCAAGAGGTCGTGGAGTTAGAACCTAAAGAAGTTGCTGGAAAAGTCACAAGTGGAGGAGAAGAACTAGGGCAAGGTTCTCAACAAAATTCAGGGACTACAGTCTAAGTAAGAGCTAGGTTATCTCATGAACAGCAAAAACAACTTGATAGGACTAAGAGCCTCTGTTTTGATTGGATTTCATGCATGCTAGATCATCAATTTCATGTTTTATTGGTTCTATGCATATCATGTATCTCTTAGCCCTAACTAAAGATTAAGACTTGACTATTCATCTAATCCATCAATATCTATGCATGTAGTTCGCCTACACTACGTTATCATGTCTAGGGATTCATGGTATTTTAATCGATCTCTTTATGTTTTATCTAGTTTCTGTTAGCAGATACTGTAACACATCACAGAAGGATCGTCACTTTCATGTAACGGCCCTACAACAGACCGTTACAAACTCTGTGATATTTGAACTACACTGTTGATTCTAACGCGCTTAGACAGATGCATTACATTCATGTAACGGCTGGATCTTGACCGTCACATTCACTATGACGCCCCATCTCCAGACCGTTATAGTCTATGCTCTGTCAACCCTAGACAGAATATAACTTGCTAATTTTGCTTAAGCCTAGTTAACTAAGTTTTATCCTGATCCTGTGATTTTAAGGTTATTTGACTATTCATGATAGGTATTGCATGGTTTGTTATCTTACTTTTACTTGTGTTATGTTAATGAAGCCAAAGTATATAGTTTTGTATTATAAAGCATGACTTTTTTTAAATATTGTATTGACGGAGTTTTCATCATGATTTTCCAATTTGAGTATACATATCTCTCTCTGTCAATAGAGTCAATTCTATAAGTACATGGCACATATTCCGGTATGTTGTCATTAGTTCACACTTTACACTATAGGAACACAATCTTGGACATGAGGACCTCTCTATTGGATATTCCTTCCAATGAACTAGGAAATCATTGTTTCAAGGCCTCCGTAATTCTCCGCGAGCCTGGGATTCCCACTAGGACGCCGAGTTGGTTTTATCATTAAAGCCCAATAACTAGAATACACTATCATGGTTTCTGATTCTTGAAATGTAACGGCCTTTAACTGGACCGTCAGGCTCACGTAACGGTGTAGTGCCAGACCGTCACATTCCTCTGAGTCTATTTTTATCTTTCTAGACCCTGATCATTGTAACGGCCCATTAATGGCGCGTTACATGGTGTAACGGCCCAGTAAATGACCGTTACATAGATTGTATATGTTAACCCAAGGTTTGACCAAGGGTTTATATTTCAATGATTCTAGACAAACCTTGATGATCTAGAACTTATCACATTGCTTAATAAACTTAATGTAATGGATGAAAGTTAAGGAAATATACCGTTATGCTGCCGATTTTTTCTATAAGCATAACATAGTTTAAATGTCATTCTTGATCTCATATATTTAAATTAAAGCATTCATTCATTGATTATTGTTATCATAGAATTATTGAACTTATTACATTCTTGGCCATACTTTACTGTTATACTGCGTGGAAGTAGCTTAATTTATAACTGAAGATGCGATCGAGCACTGATTGTGTTCAAGGGCTCTATGCTAGTCCCCTCGGCTGATTGCCGGAAACATACTATTTTATAAACCATGGGGTATGATGCTACTGGTGTCGCATTGCGCTGGGAGTACTATTTCTATAAATAAGTGAAGATCCACGACACGACATGACTTTCTTGCTTGATATTCCACAGAAATTCACGAAGCACTTGCTCATAAGCATAAGATGCTAAAGTGAGGAATATGTGGCTTGCTAGTACATTCTCGATATATTCTTGTTCATGAAAGGCCAATATCATGTTCTTGTCCTATTCTTACTAGTTCATTCTTGTTCTCATTCCATCTTATATGATAGTCTTGTTACTTTGATTTAATCGCATGATCATCGCATTGCATGATTTTACCTTATTTATTTAGAGCGAAAATGTTAATCATTTTAATAGTGCCTTCATGTTGATGCGAAGATAGCTACTCGGCAAGTGTGCTCATGACCTATTTCCAATCTTTTTTAGGAAATGAAAGTGAGTCGGGTTCGGATTCGGATTATTCAAGTAGCGGATCCGAGAGCGATTAAAGATGAGCGAAGACTTATGAAGTCTATAATGTCTAGATTGAGTCAATGTAATTTTCCTATTTCTTAAGTCTAGTAGAATTAAAATCAAATTAGTGATTGTATCTTGAATATTGAGCATTATGAAGTAAAGTTGAAGTTTGATTAAATCTTGTGCAATTGCATTTAATAGTGTGATTGTCTTGTGCTCTGGTTATTCTTGCTTGCAAGAGGCTTACCATGCCGGCTGTTCGCGCTCCCCGAGCGAGTCTTCCGTTGTAATAAAGGCTCGGGGCGTGACAGCGTGAGAGTGTGAGATCGATGAGGGGGTGAGGGATTAGGAAAAAATAAAATTAATATATATAATATATTTATTATAAATAAAAATCTTATTTTTTCCATAATAACCTCAATTAATTTCAAATAAATCCTGAAAAATGCCAGAAAAATCCTAAAAATCCATGAAAATAGCCAGAAATTCCAGAATGAGTTCTAGATCCGAACCACTAAGGATCCATTAAGGCACGGGCCTCACAGTCCCTCCCTCCAAATAAAAATTTTGCCCTCGAAATTTACAACAATGGATAAAGAGGAAACTGAGAACAGAATTATGCCTTACTGGAATAAGAAAGGAAAAAATTGACGCATCTCATCTTCACGTTCCCACGTAGACTCATTACCGGAGTGGCGCTGCCAAGCAACTCTTACCAGAGGGATAACCTTATTTCTCAACCGCTGCTCACGACGGTCTTCAATTCTAATAGGAAACTCTGGCGTAAACAAATCAGCAGTCACTTCGGGCCAAACTGAATCATCGAGAACATGGGATGCATCTGGCACATACTTCCTCAGCTGAGAGACGTGGAACACATCATGAATAGCTTGCATAGCCGCTGGTAGTTGCAGTCGATAAGCTACCTGACCCACAGCTTCTAAAATAGGAAAGGGGCCAACATAACGCAGACTAAGCTTTCCTCGCTTCCCAAATCTGGAAACACCTTTCATAGGAGACACCTTAACAAAAACCATATCTCCAGGCTCAAATTGCAGTGGGCATCTGCGTTGATCTGCATAACTTTTCTGTCAACTCTGAGCCGTCAACAATCTCTGCTAGATCAGACGAACCACATCAGAACACTGTTGTACCATGTCAGGTCCCGTCAAGAGTCTATCCCCAACATCAAACCAGTTCAGAGGAGTACGACAAGGATGACCATACAGTGCATCATAAAGAGCCATGCCAATACTGGAATGAAAACTGTTATTATAAGCAAATTCAACAAGTGGCAAATGTTGACTCCACGAACCTTGCCAGTCAAGGCAACACGATCTCAACATATCTTCCAGGGTCTGAATAGTCCTCTCTGACTGTCCATCTGACTGCGGATGATACGCTGAACTGAATGCTAACTCAGTGCCCAAAGTTTTCTGGAAACTGCGCCAAAAGTCAGAGGTAAAATGTGGATCACGATCTGACACAAGTGAAATTGGAATTCCATGCAGTGGCACAATCTTTTGCACATAAAGCTCGGCCAACCTCTGCACATTCCAAGCAACCTTTATTGGCAACAATCTGGCAGTCTTAGTCAATCTGTGGACAAGCAACCAGATACCATCAAAACCTTGAGAAGTCCGAGGTAAACCCACCACAAAATCTGTAGTAACATGGTCCCATTTTCACATTGAAATCTCTAACGGCTGAAGCAATCCACCTGGCTTTTGATGTTCGGCTTTAACCTACTGACAAGTCAAGTACTTGGAAACAAATACAGCCACATCTCTCTTCATACCTGGCAACCAAAACTACTTTTTCAAATTCTGATACATCTTGGTGACACCTGGGTAAATAGCAAAGCGGGATCCATGGGCTTCACTCAGAACTGCAAATCTCAATGCATCCTCTGCAGGAACATACAATCTGCCATGGAAACTGACGACCATTTCGTCATCAAACTCCACATCATATCTTGATATAACACGGGCCAAATCATGATCAGATTGCTGAGCTTCTCTAATCTGCTGATATAAAGCTGAACCCAAGGTCAAAGTAGCACAAACTGCCATCCTCGGATCGGCAGGAATCTCCGCACTGAATGCCTTGCTCGGAAGCTGTTTCCACAATTTCCATTCATGAAGCACCAGATAACTGACTTGCACCTTCCTACTCAGTGCATCAGCCACAACATTCATTTTACCCGGCTGATAGAAGAGTGTAAAGTCATAATCTTTCATGTATTCCATCCAGCGACGCTGCCTGAGGTTCAGATCTTTCTGGGAGAATATATACTGTAAACTCTGATAATTAGTCAAGATCTGAAATTTCTCACCATACAGATAATGTCTACAGATCTTTAAAGCAAAAATAACTGCAGCTAGCTCCAGATCATGCGTGGGATAATTTTCTTCATGTTGTTTCAATTGCCGAGATGCATATGCGATAACCTTTCCATATTGCATCAGCACTGCACCCAAACCCACTCGAGAAGCATCTGTGCAAACAACAAATCCACCCGAGCCGGAAGGCAAAGTCAACACTGGAGAAGAAGTCAAGAGCCTTTTCAATTCAACAAAGCTATCCTCACACTGATCCGACCAGACAAACGGTACATCATTACGAGTCAGTCTAGTCATAGGTGCTGCAATCTTTGCAAAATCCTGGATGAATCTTTGATAATACCCAGCCAAACCTAAAAAGCTTCTTATCTCTGTCACAGTTCTCGGTCTCTGTCAATTCAGAACAGCTTCAATCTTTGCAGGGTCCACTGCTACTCCATCACCAGAAATCACGTGGCCAAGAAAATGAATCTCCCAAAGCCAGAATTCACATTTACTGAACTTCACATAAAGCTCGTGATCCCTCAGAGTCTGTAGAACGATCCTCAAGTGCTGCACATGATCTTCGTCAGAAGCAGAATAAACCAGAATATCATCAACAAAGATCACCACGAACTGATCCAGATATGGACGGAAAATACGCTGCATTAGGTCCATGAAGGCTGTTGGAGCATTCGTCAATCCAAACGGCATTACCAGAAATTCATAGTGACTATATCGAGTACTGAAAGCTGTCTTCTCCACATCAGATTCCCGAATCCGTAATTGGAAATAGCCAGATCGAAGGTCAATCCGTGAAAAGATAGTAGCAGACTGTAACTGGTCAAACAAATCATCAATCCTGGGAAGCAGATATTTATTCTTGATAGTCACCTGATTCAATTGTCTGTAATCAATATAAAGCCTCAGGCTGCCATCTTTCTTTTTCATAAATAATACCGGAGCACTCCACGGAGAAAAACTGGGGCGAATATAGCCTTTTTCCAACAATTCAAGTAGCTGTGCTCGCAGTTCTTTTAGTTCAGCTGGAGCCATTCGGTACGGTGCCTTTGCTAACGGGGCTGTACCAGGAATCAGTTTAATCACCATTTCAATTTCTCGCTCTGGAGGCAAGCCTGGCAACTCGTCAGGAAACACATCAGGGAACTCACAGACAACAGGGATATCACAGATGTCCTATCGTGGTTTCTCAACAGCAACTACAGAAGCTAAGAATCCCTGGCAACCTGCACTAAGCAATCTACAGACTCGAATAGCAGAAATAATCAAACAAGAAGAACGGGATCGAATACCTTGGAAATAAAATGCGGATTTTCCCTGTGGCTGAAAGTAGACTTTCTTCGATCTGCAATCAACTACAGCTCCATATTGCTCTAACCAATCCATACCCAGAATGATGTCATAGTCTGCCAGCTACAACGCAAATAATCTCGCCAGCAACTAATGATTATTAATCATAACAGGAGATTCTTCCAAACACAAAGGTGTAATCATGAAATCTCCAGAAGGCAACTCAACAAACAGCTCACAAGTCATCTCTGATGTCGGCTCCTTAATGCATGCAATGAAATCCTCAGAGATAAAAGAGTGAGAAGCACCAGAATCAAATAACACACGTGTTGAATGACCATAAAGCATAATCGTACCTTCAACCAGATGGGATGCAACCGCTTCAGCTCGAGTGATGTGAGAAACCTTGCCCTTCTGTTTCTTGGATCCAGCTGAAGACTGCTGAGAAGACGCTGAAGCTTGAGAATAAAATTGTTGCTGAGGTTGAGGTAAAGAAGGAGGTCTGAATTGCGACTACTGGGGCTGAGAAAACTGAGGAGCCTGCACCGACTTCGGCCTCAGCGGGCAATCTCGAACAATCGTGACCAGGTTGGTCACAACGAAAACAGACAACTGGAAGAGAACACGGCTGACCCTTATGGTGACCACCGCATCTCCGACAAGTCCACGGCTGACTGACAGCAGAACTCTGACGAGTCTGGGAAGAAGGCACTGTCGACTGCTGAACAGTACCCATACCAGAAGATTCTTGCTGAAAGAACTTCTTCTTCTTCTTGAACTTTATAAACTTGGTCTTGGAAGAGGAAGAAACACCGCTAACTTCTGGCTGAACTGAGGGGACTCCTGTCACTGGCGGTCGGTAAGTCTGCTGAAACTGCATCGTCGGCTGAACCAACCCCGTTTGTGGATACCCTCCTGGTCTTGCCATCTCCAGCTCAAGTGCCACGGCTGCCTGGCACGCACCATCAAGATCAGCAACACGACTCGCAATCAAGGGCAATTTCAACTCTGGCCTCAACCCTTGCAAGAACTGCTGAGTCTTTAGAGCTTCATTAGCCAGCACATGGGGCGCATACTGACCCAATTCCATAAATTTGTTCCAATATTGAAGTACAGTCATATCACCCTGAGGCAATTCCATGAACTGATACATCTTCGCCATTTGCAAACAGGCAGGAGTATAGGCACGCTCGAAGGCTACAACAAACTCTGCCCAAGTGATCTGCCGAAGGGGCCTGGAATGAAATGCAATCTGCCACTCGGCCTTCCACCAAGTAATGGCTGTACCATGGAGTTGAAATGCTGCCAGCATCACTTTCTCATCCTCCGCGCACTCCATAGATAGGAACGCGCGCTCAATCGCATCCAGCCACTGCCTCGCTACCTCTGGATCTGGTTGTCCGTCGAAAGCTGGAGGATTGAACAAGAGAAATTCTTTCAAAGCCTTGCCTCGACTACGAGGCGCTTCAACTTGAGGAGCAACGACTGACGCTGGAGGAGGAACAACAGGAACTGCAGGAGGTGGTGCAGAACCACTCTCTTCTCTGGGCGCACGCCTAGGAACTCGAGGAGGTCTTCCTCGACGAGGCGGCATATTGCAACTGTCGAACACATAAAACAACAGCAAATTCGTCAATCATACGGAAAACGTCCTAAGCCAGCAATAGACAACACGAAAGGACTAACTCTGGATAAGTGCAAAGTCCAATTCCTTATACAAATCCTCAACTCACTCTGATACCAACTGTGATGACCCAGAGCGCCGGATACCGATATACCGATAACATCGATATACCGATACCAGGAACTGGGGAAGCCACCCAATAGGCTGATGAGGCCCCGGAAGGGTTAGTGAAGATTGTCGAGGGGATGTATAACGAATTGTAATCACAAGCGCGCATATTAGAATTAAGCAATGAAATTTAACAAGAGAGCGGAAGCAATTTAAAATAAACAAGTGCTAAATATATAAACTAGTCCAGAGGCACAAAAGTGCTAGTCCAAAAGTACAACTACACGGGGCATACCCCGGCAAAAGTACAACCGAAGGCCGTCTACTGCTGGCAGCTAAGGGCGGTCTCCAAGTACACGGGAAACACCGGGAGACGGCGGGCGCGGCTCACCTGAAAAGAGAAGGGTGAGTCACAGCCAGACTCAGTAGGGGTCACGCAGATCCCTACCTCGAGCTAAACAAGCATACACGCAAAAATAAAGGCAATTAGAGCATGCATTTAATTAAATAACAGGCAATGGCATGAATAATTAATCACAATAAAGCTGTAAAATCTAACTAAACAGATATAACAGCTAATACATGCCAATAACGAGTAAGTCTAAACGACTGAAACTAAATCTACCAGTAAAATATGCCTCAACTAATCCAAGTCACAGGGAACAAGACAACCACTGGGAACAGAAACCAGATGCGTCCACTGACGGCTTACACTGTGTCCCAAGCACTCGCAGTCGGCAACACGACAAGCTGAGTGCGTAAACAGTACCAAACCAAGTGACCAGTCAGAATGACACTCATCAGTGTCAGTCCAAAGCCTCCGACCACGTGTGCACACACTGACTCTCGCCTGAGCCAGGCCCTCTAGCTAGTTTTCTCCCTCGGTAGGACGCTACCGTTGGCGGGGAGCCCACGGTACTAGCTTAAAAACCGTGTGACGGGAACACCCCTCCGCTATCCCCAAGCGGGTCGGTACTCAAAGACCTCAGGGCTACAACAGTGGTTCCATCGCAAGGAAAGTAAAGCTACTCTATTGGGATTTAAAAACATGCCATTATATTATAAAATAACTCAACATGGCATATAAACATTATGGAAAGCATAAAGAATAGGCTAGCAGCTTTTTTTTTAAACAAGCAGGCGTGTGGCGATCTGCTGCCAACGCGTCACAAGAGTGTGACGGTCGGGGACTGGCACGTTACATCGACTGTGACGCGTCCGCCCCTGGCCGTCACAGCCACCGAAGCCAAATGAATCCAATAACCGATCAAACGGGGTGTAATGGTCGGCGGCCACGCCGTCACCGCGCGTAACGGTTGGGGTATACCGGGTTACATCAGCTGTAACGCGTTCGACCCTAGCCGTTACAGCCACCCGACGTGAAAACCAACTAACAGTTTTCAAACCGTTCAAAGGCGGTGTAACGTGCTCGCGCCGGCGCGTTAGGGCGTCCTGACGGCCGGCCGACAGGCCGTCAGGCCAACCGCCAAACCCGGCCAACTAAAACTAACAGGAGTGTAACGGTCGGAAGCCTGACCGTTACACACACTGTGACGCGCCTACGAAGGGCCGTTACAGTGCTGTAACGCGTCCCGTGAGGGCCGTTACACGTGTGACGGTTCCTGGTAGGACCATCACACCGACTGGGATTCGGACATGTTACGTTTAAAAACGGGTTCCCTCCCAGACGACCAGAATCGCCGGGTAACGTCGAAACAAACCTGTTCCTGCCAAACCACACGTCCTAAACAACAATATACCAACAAAAACAACCACATGCAATGCCCACAATGGCTTAAACGCGAAGAACTAAGCTTAAACACTAAAAATGAAAAATGCACCATATGCATGCTACAGGGGTTTAAACAAGAAACCAAGCTACAGGAAATGATCTTAGCGAGTTCAGGATTCCATCCCCCTACCTCGTGCAAGCCGAAACGGTCGATTAAGCCGCATGCACCGAAGAGGGTTCACCGAGCCTTCTCGCTCCGTCTCGCTCCCACAAGCCACGAATCACGCCATAGTGGGTATCAACGCGTTCCTCTCGACGTGAGGAATCCACCGGCACCTTCCACGCCTCGAACCGCTGCCGAATCGCCTGGATCCCAAAGAGAGGGGAGGTGGGCGATCGGACGAGAGAGGGAGAGAGAGTGAGAGTGTGAAATCGACGAGGGAGAAAGAGGGGGGTGAGGGATTAGGAAAAAATAAAATTAATATATATAATATATTTATTATATATAAAAATCTTATTATTTCCATAATAACCTCAATTAATTCCAAATAAATCCTAAAAAATGTCAGAAAAATCCTAAAAATCCAGGAAAATTGCCGAAAATTCCAGAATGAGTTCTAGATCCGAACCACTAAGGATCCATTAAGGCACGGGCCTCACACCATCTACTTCCACCAAAATTATCCTTGATAGTTCTACGAGTTAGGAAGAATTGAGAGGTGGTTTCGCGTCGATCGGAGTTCGGGATCGCCGGTGGTGATTTTTCTCGTGACGGCGCATGGATCTGCCCCAACCAGCAGCCCAGATCTGAAGTTTCCTGCTTATTAATTTCTCTAGATCGCCTCTCAAGTCTTCTAGAGCTGATTCTTGGAGTGATCGTAGGATTTTGAGTCCTCTTCGCGTTGCCGCTGGTCTCGCCTCGATCCGAAATCTGTGCTGATCGTGGCGGCGATTCTCGTGGGATTGAAATAGGCCATTTTCTTCCCCCATGTGATCAAAAACTAAAAATAAATAAATTACATATGGATGGGGCACTCCTTTGACTAGGTAGGTAAGGTAGGTGGCCAACTTTGATAAGTTTAACCAATTGTCTCCCATGTGGGTATTTGACTTGTCAAACCTTTTAGATACCACCTAGGAAGGTTGACCAGCCTCACATGGCCTAGGTGGACCAATGGGGAAGGAGTGAGGGCCCCCTTGCTGGACCTATTGACATTTTGTACAAAAACCCAAACAATCCAAGGGAATGACACAGTGGCTTATAAAGCCTTACAATTGCACATATACTTTCCCAAGGAGATAAAAGCAAATAAAAGAACTCAAATGTAAAATAAAAAGTCAGTGCTCGGCGTCGATTCCCAACAACTCTCCCCGGGTGGGAAGAACTCGACCCCGTCGAGTAAGGGGTACGGCTGCTCGAGTAGCTCTGGTGGATCCGTCACCGAACCTGGAAGCGCAGAGTACGCTCCACTCCAAGCAATCGACACCTGCTCATCCCGTATAGATTCGATATGCGCACGCTGCCATGGGAATGAGGCTAGAGGTGGACACTCCGGGGTGGGGTCACTCTCAAATGAGGGAAGGTGGCTCAAAAACTCACTAGGAATCACCGCTTGTCCCTTATGTAACTAGATCCGATATGAGGTAGAACCGATCCCAATAGTCCGACAAGTCTCGAACTCGAAAGGGCTAACAACGCGAGCATACAAACCGACTTGACTCGACACATATACACTTCATAGTAAGGGGATTTCGGAGGTGCAGGTCCTATCTTGAAAGTTGATGGGCGTGAAGCCTTTGCCTTGATGGAGCTGAAGTAGGTCTTTGCCTTGGGGATCGCAACAATAACAATTTATCAAGATAGGCATCGTGCTCATCATGCAAAAAATTCAGTTTGCAGAAGTTTTTATTTTCAATCCGTGTGGTGCATGGAGCAGAAACAAAAATATGTTGTAGATCTCTGAGTCCTCTTTCCAACGGTACCAGCCACGTCTCGATCGGCCTTCGGATCTGAGCGTAGTAATTCGTGTCGCCGAGGCCTGCAGATCTGTTCTCTGTGCAGGTCCGAAATTGCAGCCCAGAAGAACTTCAAAAATAAATATCAAAGGTCAACTCCAACGACCGCCCATTCAGAGAATCGAACAGGGACATACCGCCATCGTCTCATCCAAGCGGTGCCTCCAGAAGACATCAGGAAGGCAGCGTTCCTTTGGAACGGATTGCTTGCTGTCCACCGACTCAGCTACCGCGTTGGCGCAGCACCGAGTTGCAATAGTGTCGAGTCGGACCAGCAGGCCGAGTTGGTGCTGAGTTCGCCTCCAGATTACTGCCCGTCAACCCAGGGTCGGTCCTCCCGGGCCCCACTGTAACCCTTTACCTCCGTGCGTGGAGTGGGCAATATAATTACTACTGTAATTAAAGTTTTTACTGTTGTTAACCGGGAGTTACCGTAACTGGCCGGGAACGTCTTCCCCACGCCCGGAGCGTGGAGGTACACTCGCTCCCCACTCTTTAATTTGATGCGGGACGGATAACGACCGGGCTAAGACGTACGACAGACTTGATGTGCGGCCAGCACTAACACGCTAAAGGCAAACCGGGCGGCTGACCACTGTGGCGTTCTCCGGGTGGAGACGTCTCTCAACAGGACTCTAACTAGCCCGACGATCATCCCTTGCGAGGGAAACGTGGGGATCGCAGCAGTTAAGGAACCACCGTCGCCTAGGGGTATCCAGTTCGAGCTCGGTGCTCGACTGGAGCTATGGAACAGGCGCTCACAACTCACACTCACGGTGATTTGCAGCTAGCTAATGGCCCTAATCTCACAAATGCAGAATGATAGACAATATACTAAATCCGCAAGTGAGAAAGGAATCGAAGCGCGTACCTCCACGCCTAGGCGTGGGGAAGAAGTCCCGGCCGAATCCGAACAACCCTAATACACACGATTGTTACAATTACAATTCCAGAACTTAATACCCACTCCACGTAGGGAGGTATTGGGCTACAATGGCTAAATGTGGGGTTGCTGGAACCCGGGTTGATGGGCCACACTCGCAGGAGGCGAGGGACGCGAGTCGGAGCCGCTCGGGCACGCCGACGGGAAGCCGACCCGGTTCTGCCCGCGCTGGTCACCCTGCGCAGCGAACTTACGGAGGCCGGTACGGCCAGATCCGATGCCCGATCGAAGCGCCGTTTATTGGAGAACGACGGTGACTAGATGTAGTTCGTCCACTACGAAGGGCGTGAGCCGATCCTTTCAGATTTGGGCGCAGCAGTGACTTGATTTAGCATCTAGTTCTGTGCTAACAGAACTGCACAGAAACACGAGTAATTATTGGAAAATTAGTTTCCGATTTCGGATTGAGGCGCCGTTTGTGGGAGATCGTTGGAGTCGTCCAGAGGAAGACGTAGTTTGAAGGGTTCGCTCAGATATCAAACAGAAGAGGCGGGGCAGGCTCTGGAAGCCAACTCTGGATCTAAGCTGGATCTGCTCAGGTCAGCTCGCGCGATCCCACGAGAATCGCCGCCACGATCAGCACAGGTTTCGGATCTTGGCGAGACCAGCGGCAATAAGAAGAGGACTTGAAATCCTACGATCACTCCAAGAATCAGCTCCATAAGACTTGAGAGGCGATCTGGAGAAATTAATAACTAGGAAACTTCAGATCTGGGCTGCTGGTTGGGGCAGATCCGTGCGCCGTCACGAGAAAAATCACCACCAGCGATCCCAAACTCCGATCGACACGAAACCACCTCTCAATTCTTCCTAACTCGTAGAAGTATCAAGGATAATTTTAGTGAAAGTAGATGGTAAGGCGATGGGGGAGATACGGGGGTGAATCACACGCCCAACTTCTATCCCGTCCCAGGACTGAACAAGGGTATCACACCCAAGAAGGAAAGAAGAGAATCACTCTCTTAATGCAAATCTCACTCAAAAAAATTTCATTAACTTCTAATCAAACACTATACATGCCCTTATATAGGGTTTAGCAAGGGGGAGGGGGTTGGGGAGGACGTGGGATCCAAAGGGGAGGGGGTGGGTGCGCATGGATCTAGAAAGGGGGAAAGAAGGGAGAACAAGGGGACATAGCTTTCACCTACCTTCACCAACCTTTGAATTTCAAAGGGAAGGGGGGTAGGTGGCAGCCATTTCCCTTAGACCAGCAGCCATTTATGTCCCCATGTGGTAAATGAAGGTGGGAAGAAAAGAAATTCAAACAAACTAGCCTAATATGGCCAAAATAGGGGGCGCCCCCCTTCATGGGCTTTGAATGGGCCAAGTTTGGCCATGGCCAGGCCCATCCAACAAATATGGAACCAATATGGCTTAAGGCCATTCTAATCTAGATAGCCCATGAATGAAGGAAGCCCAATTGGGCCTTCCATGGCTTATGGATCCATCCTAATGGTCGAAGGCCATTCCTTCTTCAAGAATTCTAAAGGGGCTTAACCAAATTGGCCATTTAAGGGCCTTACAAGCAGCCCAATATGAAAGTACAAGTTTAAAGACCATTACAAGCCCAATTTTCATGCCAAAAGTATCCAAATTGAAGCCAGATTATCCCCATTTTAAAGGGAAGCCGATCTAGTCCAATTGGGGCTCCGCGTATGGTGCCGTCGGTTCGCCGACTCGTGCTATTCGCTTGCGCTGGTGTCCACACCAATTCTCCCCATGTGGGAGGAACTCGACCCCGTCGAGTATGGGTCATGGAGCTTGAGCTCTCCGCATGTGATCGAGACGTTGTTCATCGTGGGGCATCCTCGCCAACGCACTATGAAGTGTTGGTAGGCTCCGTTCCTGGTAGTGATCACTTGCTCATCCAGTATAAAATCTATATGCGTGCATTGAGGCTGGAAGAGGTGGACTCTCGGGTGATATGTCACTCCCAATAGAAAGATAAAACTCGAAACTCACTAGGGATCACCATGGGTTCCGATATGCTACCAGACTAGAAACATGGAACGTCGAACAGACACCATAGTCATTCGGTAGTTCAATAACGTATGCATTCAAACCCACATGTTTCGTGACTCGGGAATGGTGGGTATCACGGGCCTAGAGTTGCTTTACGGCCTCCAAGAGGAAACCGTTCAGGTATGACCCTGATCATGACGTACTCTCCCTTTTGAACTCACGGACATGTAGCATGTGTCAGCTAATTCCTTATACGCGCATGGCTGGCCTTTGATTGGGACACGACTTATGCAAACCATATGTATGAAAGAAAACAACTAGAGAGACAAACAAACACACACGTGACCTTAGACATACATACACACCAAACAAACAATGCAACCAAAAGCTGGAGACTTAAATCTAATATGAACCTACTGACTTCTACATGGGGTTCAGAGGTTCGGGAGGATCACACCCAAGTGCACATCACGCTGGGTACCCGGGTTTTCAGGCTCTTCTAAAAGCTGATCAAAGTACTCCTTCTCGAGTTCGAGGTCCGCTGCATAGATGACCTCCACTGGCTCCGGTGTGGGGTCGCGCACTGGGGTGTCCGAAATAGCCAATGACTCCCGAGTGGGACACTTAGCCGTAAAGTGGCCAATCCCACCACACCTATAGCACTGGTCACGTGGCCCTGTGCTAGAAGATGATCCACCAGTCATCGGTCCCTTTCCCTTGTCTTCTCGTCGGACCGGGGGTGATGGGAGCTGAGGTCAGGTAGGCAAAGTGGGCTGCTGGGGTTGTGAGGTGGGGATGGGTGCCTGTGGGCGAAGGATAGGTTCCCTTGGAGGGAGAGGGTCCCTTGGAGGGGGATGCCGAGGCCTGAGAGCAAAGGGGTCCTGGCGAGGGGGTTCCGGAGGATGAACCACCGGAAATCGGCTATAGAAACTAGGTGTGGTCCGAGTGTCGGACCCACGCTGATGGATGGACCCCGGACGTTGGACAAGAGCAAAATCTGACTCAAACTGCTCTAATTCAAGAGCAACTTGATAGGCAGCCTCTAGTGTGGTCGCATTGCGGTGAAAGAGTTCAAACTGATAGTGGGGCCGCAGACCACGGCGGAAGCGGGAAATAGGCATACACACAAAGAAACATACTGACTCATGCAGGACCCTAGACCTAAGACGGTAACATCATCCCCACTAGGTGGCTGCATCCTGGGCTGTGGCAAGCTCCTGAGCTTCCACTTCATAGTATTCCTCGGCTAGCGCCTGATCGGCCTCATAAGTGACAAGCTCGAGCTCAGAAGGCAAGGCCTCTTCAACCCCTAAGGCTAGTGTGGCATGGGCGGGGCTGGTGAGGACACGCGTCACACTTTACGACGGAGTACACGGATCTCGCCGGCATCCCTTTGGCTCGGCGACCAGTTGACAGATTAGCGGAGCTATCATCACTTATTTTATGCTTTGGGCCATGTTGGGCCTTGGTTTAGTCCGTGTGTGGACAATTTTCTTTCAGTCATGGACCTTTTTTTGAGGCCAATTAGGTTTTATTTGTGTTTTGTAGGCTTGCTAGAGGCTAGGGAGGTTAATGGGCCACCTTGGTTCACTCTTCAAGCCCATTTGGGCTGGGCGCCTAGGAGAAAGCCCATACTGGGCCTTTTCCTCCTTGCTCCACTACCCAGGCCTGTTATCTGGGGATCCATTAGGGTTGGAGAAGGAGGAGGGCGCACCCACCCTTCCCACCTCATGGGAGGTGCGCCCCCCACCTTCCCTCCTTTCTTTTAGGAGGCAAGTGCGCCCCCTCCCCTATTGTGTAGGATTTCAAATTAAATAGGCTCTTTTTGTATTTTTATTTTAGGAAACTAATTAGGGTTTCCCCTCCCACATATAATATGTTGTATTTTCTCTTTTGGAAATCAATCAATGAATGAAAAATTGATGTTTGAGTGTTCATTGTGGAGTGCCACATTGTGAAAGGGGCGATCCCTTCTTCTTCCTCCTTGAGGGTGCGACGCCCTCACCCCCTCTCCAGTCCTTGGGTGCGACGCCCAGGGGTAGGAGACCTTCTCCAGGGATTCCACGCCAGCGGTCTTCTTCCCCACGTCCACGGGCGATCCGGTCGACGAGGTGACGGCGATCGTGGAGGCGTGCTGCTCGACCCCGGAGTACCTGTCCGACCTGCACACTAGGGGCCCGAAGTTGCGAACGGTATGCCCAGTTCCTGACAGCAAACCCCAGGAGTGTCTTCTAGGTTTTTGTGCCTTTGCCTGTTAGCTTTCCAACCCCTCTGACCTCGCCCCAAAACTCGTTCGTCACAGAAAGTTGTCTTCACAGACACTTTCGTCGCGCTGACTGCCTCCCTGGCAGTCTCGCCTGTGACCTGAACCGACTTGGGTCCCCGTTTGCATGCCTCTCCTGCCCCCGAACATCACCAGTCCCTTCATAACATTTGTTCCCCTCCCAGTCACGAATCCAGCCCCTCTGGTCTCGCCTCAAATTTCCATCGGGGCTGAGAGTTCCCTTTGTACACACTTTCTGTGCGCAGTTCTCTGCTACAGTACCCGTGTGGGACCAGTCAGCAGGGACCTCCAAAGGGACCACCCTCTAGCCACCTCTGATTGCCCTGAAATTTGGTAGGCCACCCCCTCACACCATACCCCATCTCCAGTAATCGCCACAGACCCGGAATCCTCATACAACCCCTCGCCATTACTGCCCTTCCGGGAGTCACAGTTCTTACTGCCCTGAATTGCAGACTGTGACCCCAACCTCCTTCGCCACCCACGCCCGAAAGTCCCACGGTACCCCACCGGCCACCACTGCCCCTTGAAAGCCACCCCTGTCAGCCTTCCACCAGAGAAGACGCCGCCCCAAACGCTGTCCGGACGTCCACGTACCAGCATCAGCTCCGCCGGCTGTCACTGCGACCAGTCAGCAGCCGTTCGCCGGGTCGACTTCCTTCGGCGCCGTAGCAGCAGCCCGTGGATTCCCCTTCCGGCTCGACATCCCTACAGCGTCTCGTGGTGACGTGGACCACCTCACCACCCACTACAGGGACGAGCGATCGTGCGAGGGTCGGCTTCCGGCGTCATTCTCATCACCGGCTGCTGCCCGTCAGCCCGTGCACCGGCCGCCCCATGGACTTTGTGATTGTAGCCTTTTACCTCCCTGCGAGGAGTGGGCCGTGTTTGTATTTGTATCCGTCTACCCACGTGTATCGGGGTGGTTGGACTCGGCCGGGGTTCCTTCCCCACGCCTAGGCGTGGAGGTACGTGTCTCGCTCCCTCCTTTGTTACTTGCTTATTCCGTATGCGATTGAATGTGCCGCGCGAGTGAGTGTAGGGCCTAGCTAGACTGTATTTATCACTGCTGGTTGAGTGACGAGAGTGCCCACCTCCCTTGGCCCTAGTCGAGCACCGAGCTCGGACTAGACTCCCATGTCGTCCAGCGGCTTCTCGCCCGTTGTGATCCCGTCGCGCCTCCCTCCTTGGGACGGCCGTGGTTCGGAGTTCTGTTGAGAGACGCCTCCACCCGGAGGGATTTCACGTTAGTCGGTCACACCGGCTTGCCTTGTCACGTGCGCGTGCTGGTCGCACTCTCTAGTGTCGTAGGTTAGCTAGCGAGTCAGTCGGTCCCGCATCAAGTTTGGTATCAGAGCATATTGTCCCGCATCAAGTTTGGTATCAGAGCATATTGTCCCGCATCAAGTTTGGTATCAGAGCTTAGGGAACCAGTTTGTTCTAACAAATTGGGGTCTTAGGTCATTTGAGGCCTTAGAGTTGTCTAGGTTGCATTGAGTCTCTTAGTTCATCTAGGTAATCTACCATTGCATTGTCTTTTTAGGTTTATGTCTAGTTAGAGTTATCCTTGTCTCGTTGAGTCTTGTATGTGTTTTGAGTTCCCAGTGCATCTCGATGGCTAGTTCTTATTATTCAGTTCCATACCACCGACCCAACCTTAGTAGGGTGCATCAGGTAGAGGGAGCCCCGAGTAGTCCTGTCCAAGGCAACAGGTTCGTGTCCGAGTATATTAAGGAGTTTGATGAGCACCTAATGCGATATGGGACTCAGGAGGATGAAATCAGGACTGTAACTCATTTCCGTCGGGGTCTGCGCGAGCACCTCCGGATTGAGTTATCCCGCCGCCATGTGCAGACCCTGGGGGAAGCTTACCAGGTTGCTCGTGAACAGGAGCAGTTTGAGCTCGAGTTTGCTCCGGTCCAGCACCCCACACCCACATACTCTCGTGGGTCGTATTCTCGAGCTACCCCTAGACCATACCCTCGGGGACCCGTGGCCCGTCCACAGGAGTCGGCTCGTCAGGACTCCTTTACCTCTAGACCTCACTATTCCCATCCGAGGGACTATCACCCTCGATCCACGGCTACAGCCTCTGCCCCTCAGCTTCAGCAACCTACTGTCTCTACCCACCCTCCGAGGGCTTGTCCACTACCCGCCACCACCTTGGCCGCTCCCCGAGACCTGAGGTCCGATATGCCATCCGTGAAGGCTGACTTCCAAGCTTCCTTTGATCGATACCTGACCCGCGTAACCCCTTATAGTAAGCTCATATCCGTCGGTTATGAGGCTGATCCGGGTCTTGAGGCGGAGTATTTGGATGAGTCGATAGAGGACCAAGATCCCATCCAGTATATAGAGGACCCCGTTCCCTCACTGGGGGTAGATGCTTCATCCTTCGACCCACATCTCGAGCCATTACTACCTCTCAAGGGTGAGCTTGTCATTGGGGAGTTTTTAGCTAGCTGGTTAAGGGAGGGTCCACATCTAGATGTCTCGATCACCTACTACCCCTCCATGGAGCCAACTCTCCCAGTCATACCCCTTAACTCCTTTCACACCACTTTTCGGTCCTTCAGCTTTATAGAGAATGTGAGGGAGTTTCTTAAGAGTTTGGATTGTCAGTGGGAGTTGACATACATGTTGGCCTTAGGGTCTGACCAACCCTATAGTCATAGCTTCCTACTCCCAGCTTTGGGGTCTATTACCTCGGTGTACACCATAGGTCCTATCACTTCCGAGGTCCTTCTATTCTTTCCCATACTCGATGAGGTTGCCTTTCCCCCATCTTATGGCATTACTACGCCGAGGGAGGAACCTTGTCTCCCTGGCCCTTATGGTTCCCTTGCCCCATCATTCATAGTGCCTAAAGGTGACCATTTGCACCTTGGCGAATATCCGACATGGGCAAGTATAGTGAAGGGGCATGTTAGGAAAAGTCTCCATTTCTTTGACCCTTTTGATCCTTTTCCTATTAAACCTCCCGATCCATATTTCCTCACCCCTTGTGACGAGGAGGTCCATTATCACTCCCCTTCCATGCATGGATCCACACCCCAGAGTTTGGTTAGGAGGGAGTCACAGGTGATCCATTATCACTCTCCTTTCACTCCTTTATCTCTCTTTCATGAATCATCTCCTCCACAATCATATAGGGGTTACATGGTGAGTGAGTCTGGTCATATTGGTCCCCCAAAGTCTGGCACACTTGGTAGGACACCCATGCATGATAGATACAACTTTGGTTGTCCAGGACCTCCCCGTGTTGTCCAATCATATAGGAGTCATAAGCATGCTAGGTCCATGTTTGGATGTCCAGGACCACCTCTGCATTCACATAGGTATGAGTCTACATATCTTATTCGGAGTCTGCATCATCACCACCTCGAGGCCAGCAACGCACGTTATATGGAATTAGCTGATGCGCATCGACACACCCGTGAGTTCCGCGAGGGAGAGTATGTCATGATCAGGGTCAGACCTGAACGGTTCCTTTCGGGGGCCGTAAAGAAACTCCAGGACCGCGGTGCCGGACCCTTCCGAGTTCTGAGGCGGATTGGGTCTAACGCATATGAGATTGAGCTGCCAGATGATTATGGGATCAGTTCGACGTTCAACGTCTCTGATCTGGTGGCCTATCGGGATCCAGCAGTGATTCCCAGTGAGCTTCTTGGGCCTCCCCTTCCTGTTGTGAGCGATACACCTTCTGAGAGTCCACCTCCTCCAGCCCCATTACAGAGACGCGAGCACATCGATTGTATACTGGATGAGCAGGTGACCACCACCAGGAGCGGGGCCTACCAGCGCTTCCTAGTGCGTTGGAGAGGGCGCCCTGAGACAGACGACACCTGGATCACGCGGGGAGAGCTGGAGCGGATTGATCCGGACTTGCTGGAGCGTTACCTGAGCGACCGTGACCCTTACTCGACGGGGTCGAGTTCTTCCCACCCGGGGAGAATTGGTGAGGACACGCGTCACACTTTACGACGGAGTACACGGATCTCGCCGGCATCCCTTTGGCTCGGCGACCAGTTGACAGATTAGCGGAGCTATCATCACTTATTTTATGCTTTGGGCCATGTTGGGCCTTGGTTTAGTCCGTGTGTGGACAATTTTCTTTCAGTCATGGACCTTTTTTTGAGGCCAATTAGGTTTTATTTGTGTTTTGTAGGCTTGCTAGAGGCTAGGGAGGTTAATGGGCCACCTTGGTTCACTCTTCAAGCCCATTTGGGCTGGGCGCCTAGGAGAAAGCCCATACTGGGCCTTTTCCTCCTTGCTCCACTACCCAGGCCTGTTATCTGGGGATCCATTAGGGTTGGAGAAGGAGGAGGGCGCACCCACCCTTCCCACCTCATGGGAGGTGCGCCCCCCACCTTCCCTCCTTTCTTTTAGGAGGCAAGTGCGCCCCCTCCCCTATTGTGTAGGATTTCAAATTAAATAGGCTCTTTTTGTATTTTTATTTTAGGAAACTAATTAGGGTTTCCCCTCCCACATATAATATGTTGTATTTTCTCTTTTGGAAATCAATCAATGAATGAAAAATTGATGTTTGAGTGTTCATTGTGGAGTGCCACATTGTGAAAGGGGCGATCCCTTCTTCTTCCTCCTTGAGGGTGCGACGCCCTCACCCCCTCTCCAGTCCTTGGGTGCGACGCCCAGGGGTAGGAGACCTTCTCCAGGGATTCCACGCCAGCGGTCTTCTTCCCCACGTCCACGGGCGATCCGGTCGACGAGGTGACGGCGATCGTGGAGGCGTGCTGCTCGACCCCGGAGTACCTGTCCGACCTGCACACTAGGGGCCCGAAGTTGCGAACGGTATGCCCAGTTCCTGACAGCAAACCCCAGGAGTGTCTTCTAGGTTTTTGTGCCTTTGCCTGTTAGCTTTCCAACCCCTCTGACCTCGCCCCAAAACTCGTTCGTCACAGAAAGTTGTCTTCACAGACACTTTCGTCGCGCTGACTGCCTCCCTGGCAGTCTCGCCTGTGACCTGAACCGACTTGGGTCCCCGTTTGCATGCCTCTCCTGCCCCCGAACATCACCAGTCCCTTCATAACATTTGTTCCCCTCCCAGTCACGAATCCAGCCCCTCTGGTCTCGCCTCAAATTTCCATCGGGGCTGAGAGTTCCCTTTGTACACACTTTCTGTGCGCAGTTCTCTGCTACAGTACCCGTGTGGGACCAGTCAGCAGGGACCTCCAAAGGGACCACCCTCTAGCCACCTCTGATTGCCCTGAAATTTGGTAGGCCACCCCCTCACACCATACCCCATCTCCAGTAATCGCCACAGACCCGGAATCCTCATACAACCCCTCGCCATTACTGCCCTTCCGGGAGTCACAGTTCTTACTGCCCTGAATTGCAGACTGTGACCCCAACCTCCTTCGCCACCCACGCCCGAAAGTCCCACGGTACCCCACCGGCCACCACTGCCCCTTGAAAGCCACCCCTGTCAGCCTTCCACCAGAGAAGACGCCGCCCCAAACGCTGTCCGGACGTCCACGTACCAGCATCAGCTCCGCCGGCTGTCACTGCGACCAGTCAGCAGCCGTTCGCCGGGTCGACTTCCTTCGGCGCCGTAGCAGCAGCCCGTGGATTCCCCTTCCGGCTCGACATCCCTACAGCGTCTCGTGGTGACGTGGACCACCTCACCACCCACTACAGGGACGAGCGATCGTGCGAGGGTCGGCTTCCGGCGTCATTCTCATCACCGGCTGCTGCCCGTCAGCCCGTGCACCGGCCGCCCCATGGACTTTGTGATTGTAGCCTTTTACCTCCCTGCGAGGAGTGGGCCGTGTTTGTATTTGTATCCGTCTACCCACGTGTATCGGGGTGGTTGGACTCGGCCGGGGTTCCTTCCCCACGCCTAGGCGTGGAGGTACGTGTCTCGCTCCCTCCTTTGTTACTTGCTTATTCCGTATGCGATTGAATGTGCCGCGCGAGTGAGTGTAGGGCCTAGCTAGACTGTATTTATCACTGCTGGTTGAGTGACGAGAGTGCCCACCTCCCTTGGCCCTAGTCGAGCACCGAGCTCGGACTAGACTCCCATGTCGTCCAGCGGCTTCTCGCCCGTTGTGATCCCGTCGCGCCTCCCTCCTTGGGACGGCCGTGGTTCGGAGTTCTGTTGAGAGACGCCTCCACCCGGAGGGATTTCACGTTAGTCGGTCACACCGGCTTGCCTTGTCACGTGCGCGTGCTGGTCGCACTCTCTAGTGTCGTAGGTTAGCTAGCGAGTCAGTCGGTCCCGCATCAAGTTTGGTATCAGAGCATATTGTCCCGCATCAAGTTTGGTATCAGAGCATATTGTCCCGCATCAGGGGCACTCACTGGCAATGTGGCCAAACCCGTGACAGTGGAAACACTGCACTCGCGACCTACTGCCCTCTCCGATGAAAGGGCCTTTACCTTTATTCTCCCGACGGGTAGGGGGTGTAGGCAGCAATGGTGGAGTAGGTGCCTTGGGCAATAGTGGAGGGGGTGCCGGTGCCAGAGGACGAGCTATAGGGATCGGGGAACGGGCAACGGGTGCCGATGGTGGGGATGGAAGTAGATCCCGGGGTGGGGGAGGGCAAGGCCGTGGAGCAAAGTGCTCCTGATGGGTGGGCTCCTGAGATCTAGCCATGGGAGGCCGCTGATGTGAGCCCAAAGAGTGGCGGGGTTCGGTACTACAGAGAGGGGCGGGGCCCAACCGATGGCTAGACTCGAACTCTCCCTCAAATTGCTCCAACTCGAGAGCAACCTGATATGCCTCTTCCAACGTTTTGGCATTGCGGCGGAAAAATTGACATTTTGCCCCAAGAGAGCTCTTGGAGGGTGCACCCCTCTCCCCCTATCTCCTTGCTGTTCTTCCCCTTCCTCCAGAAATCTAGGGTAGGAGATCCTTTCTACCTCCCCCTCTCATCCTCTGAGTTCTCTTTCTGAAGCTGCCGCCGCCGCCGCCGCCGTCGCACCACCGTCGCGTCGCCGCCACCACCTCCGGAGTTCTATCTCCATCAGGACAGAACCCCACCTCCGTGATTCTATCTTTTTATTTTGTTGTCTGATCGAGCTGAAATTTTGAGAGCTTGTTCCACTCTTTGTTAGCTTTCCATCCATATATCTTATGCCGCGTTCTGAGGTCGTTTGATATTTTTCCTCCAATCTTTACACCACCCCTATCAATATGTCATTCTGCAGATCTACGGTACAGAGTCGTCTTGTTCTATTTTTGTCACCCCCTTCTCATTTTTTAGAAAATCCCAAAATATTACTGAGTGTTCCCCACGTATATCCCCTTCCACCATAATTTTATTTGAGTCTACAAAAATCGTTTACCCCTCAGTCAAAGGTATGTTTCAGGCAGATTGTTTGCTGCCCTGTGCGTCTGTCAGTCCAGGTCAGAAAAAAAAAGTCAGCTTGGAGAAGTTTTCATTTTCAATCTGTGTGGTGGATGAAGCTGAAAAAAAGTATGTTGTAGATCTCTGAGTGCTCTTTCCAACGGTATCAGCCACGCCTCGATCGGCCTCCGGATCTGAGCGTCGTAATTCGTGTCGCCGAGACCTGCAGATCTATTCTGTGTGCAGGTCCGAAAATTCAGTTCGGGGAAAAATAAAAAATAAATATCAAAATTCAACTTCTGGAGCTGCCCCTTCAGGGAGTCGACCCGGGACATCCCGTCATCATCCCAGCTAAGCGGCGCCTTCAGAAGACGTCAAGAAGGCAACGATCTTCACATGAGAGACAACTTAATCAAAATGTCAACACCTAACACCTAACATTTCTGACATTTGAGCACCTAACACTTCTGACTAATAATACTCTCGTGGGAATACTAAGACCAAAGAAAAGTATATAGGATGGTGACATCTTATTTTCTAAAAAAAAGAAAACACACATATAGGCCCACTAAAGTGGCCCGTTAACATAAAAAACTTCAAATAAATAAATTGGATAGTTGTCCTTGTTGCCTGACGATCCTCGTCAAACCCCTCCGCTTGGAGGAGGTTCGACCTCGAACCTAGGGCCTTGCTCGGAGAAGTAGCAGCGTTGGTGGAGACGGATAATGAAGATGGGCGGCGGAGAAGGACGGACCTGGAGCTTCGAATGGGGTCTCGCACCCGTCCCCATCTCAAGGATGATGCACTCGAAGTTTCAATTTCTTCCTTCATGGCGGAAAGGAGGAGGACGGATCTGCAGCTTCGAATGGGGCCTTGCACTCGTCCCATCTCAAGGACGATGCATCTGAAGTTTCAAATCATGCCTTCCTGACGGAGCGGATTTGCCCAAGGACCCGACTTGTGAGAACAAGCGGGTAACCGCTCTGATACCACTTGATGCGGGAAAAAACTACCCGGATCTTATATAAGCATATGTATAGTGTCATTAGAGATTAATGAAGGAAAAATTGACAAAACAAAAGTGTCATTTACGCCTAATCATTAGTCATTGCCTAAGTCGGTCTAGGTTACATTTGCATCCCTTTACTTGGTATATCAAAAGGTTATACCACTTGATGCGGGACAAAACTACCAGGATCTCACCTTTTTTTTTAGAAACACATTTTTTCTCTTTCCTTTTTATTCTTTTCTTCTTTTCATTTTTTTTTCAAAATATTTGCTCTCCTTTTTTTTGTTCAACCTTCTCTGCCACATCTTTTCTCATTTTTATTTCAAACTTACTTTAGCTACAAAGAAATACAACGTGAATGAGAGAGGGTAGGGATGATGAGAGGGACGTTCTCTCTTCTTTTTTTTTCAGTTTTGCTATTGTTGCTATTGGCTTCTTCGGAGGCTGATCACATGGTACACACAAGGTAGAGAATAAAAGGACAAAGGAGAAAAAAAAACAGAGAAGAAGAAATGATCAGGGTGGATCCTTTTGGCTTCTTCAAAGGGCCTCACGAGAGTGAGGGAGAGATAGAGAGAAGTGATATGGAGAAAATGATAGATGACTAGTGCCACATGTGCATCTTACGTAATTCCTCTCTCTTTTTATTTCTTTGCTTTATGGTTCTCCTGTGCAAGGACTAAAGCATGTAACATGGGGGTCCTACCTTTTGTTTTATTTGTATGTTCTCATAGAAGAGCATTAATCCAATAACCATAAGAACACCACAAAGTGACAGGCCCCACACACACATGCCATGTGTCTCCTGCCTTATTTTTGTGAGAATCAAAAGCAACCTCCCGTGCATCTCTTCTTTGGTTCACTTTTGTTTGTTTATACAGTTACAGAAAGAGTAAACACGAAAGGGGGGAACGTGAGGGAGAACAAGGAGGAAGGCAAGTGGGATGGTTGGCTGTGGCAGACGTGAATGGTGGCCATGGCAAAGTGGGGTTGCGGCCAGGGGCCTGCTGGCTACTAGGGAGAGTTGTGGCCATGGCAAAGTGGGGTTGCGGCCAGGGGCCTGCTGGCTACTAGGGAGAGTTGTTGCAAGAGGCAGGGTGGGTTGGAGGGTGTCGGGAGAATGAGGTTGTGGCCAGGGAGGGTGGGGCTGGGTCGATGACAAGAAGGGGGGAGATGAGATGGGTGGTGGTGGATGGTAGGGTCCTTAGACCCACTCTTTTAGTGAGAGAGGGAGCTGAAATGAGAGAGATTCCCCTTTCTTTTGCTAGCTGTCCCCATCCACATGGCATTAAATCACCACCTGCTGCACGTGTCAGGGTGCTGGGAGAGCATGGCGCACCTATCTTCCGAAGACGCAGCAGCCTCTTGAGAATGTCGCACGCTGGGAATTTGGCTAAACTTCAAAAGACCTTCACGTGAGAGAGAGGTGAGTGAGTTCAAAGGTAGGGTGATGGGGCCATGGGGTAGAGATGTTGGTGGTGGGGGTTGGACTGCAAGATGATAAAGGGGGTGAAGCTAGTGGGGCTGCGCATATGGGCATGTCAGGGGAGATAAAGGGGGGGGGTTGCCCAAGGGAAGAAACAAGGGAGGTGGTGGGCAGTGTGGTGCGGGGTGGGGGAAGGTGCTACGCGTGGTGGTCTGGGATGATGGGGAAGGTGGATAGGGAGGCTATACTCGGTGGATGTGGGATAGGAGGGGCGTCTCACCCCGGGGCATCGCACCCAACTCCTTCTCAGAGAAAGTAACAAGGCAAAGGCTTCATGCCCAACAACTTTCCAATAAGCTCATATCAACTTCATCGTTCTTAAACATGGGATTACAAGCTCTTTTATAGCCTCATCACACGAGGGACAACTTAATCAAAATGTCAACACCTCCAGCACCTAACATTTCTGACATTTGAGCACCTAACACTTCTGACTAATAATGCTCTCGTAGGAATACTAAGACCAAAAAAAACTATATAGGATGGTGACATATTATTTTCTAAAAAAAAGAAAACACACATATAGGCCCACTAAAGTGGCCCGTTAACATAAAACACTTCAAATAAATAAATTGGATAGTTGTCCTTGTTGCCTGACGATCCTCGTCAAACCCCTCCGCTTGGAGGAGGTTCGACCTCGAACCTAGGGCCTTGCTCGGAGAAGTAGCAGCGTTGGTGGAGACGGACGATGAAGATGGGCGGCGGAGAAGGACGGACCTGGCACTTCGAATGGGGTCTCGCACCCGTCCCCATCTCAAGGACGATGCACTCGAAGTTTCAATTTCTTCCTTCATGGCGGAGAGGAGGAGGACGGATATGCAGCTTCGAATGGGGCCTCGCACCCGTCCCCATCTCAAGGACGATGCATCCGAAGTTTCAAATCCTGCCTTCCTGACGGAGCGGATTTGCCCAAGGACCTGACTTGTGAGAACAAGCAGGTAACCGCTCTGATACCACTTGATGCGGGACGGATGACGACCGGGCTAAGACGTACGACGGACTCGATGTGCGGCCAGCACTAGCACGCTAAAGGCAAGCCGGGCGGCTGACCACCGTGCCGTTCTCCGGGTGGAGACGTCTCTCAACAGCAACCCTAGATAGCCGGACGATCGTCCCTTGCAAGGGAAACGTGGGGATCGTAGCGGTTAAGGAACCACTATCGCTTAGGGTGGTGCAGTTCGAGCTCGGTGCTCGACTGGAGCTATGGAACGGGTGCTCACAACTCACACTCACGGTGATTTGGAACTAGCTAACGGTCCTAATCTCACAAACGCAGCATGATAGATAATATACTAAATCAACAAAGTGAGAAAGGAATCGAAGCACGTACCTCCATGCCTAGGCGTGGGGAAGAATTTCCGGCCGAATCCGAACAACCCCAATACACACAAGTGTTCAGTTTACAATTTCAGAACTTAATGCCCACTCCACGCAGGGAGGTATAGGGTTACAATGGCTAAATTTGGGGTTGCTGGAACCCGGGTTGACGGGCCACACTCACAGGAGGTGAGGGACGTGAGTCGGAGCCGCTCGGGTACGCCGACGGGAAGCCGACCCGGTTCTGCCCGCGTTGGTCACCCTGCGCAGCGAACTTGCGGAGGCCGGTACGGCCAGATCCGATGCCCGATCGAAGCGCCGTTTGTTAGAGAACATCGGCGACAAGATGTAGTTTATCCACTCTGAAGGGCGCGATCAGATCCTTTCAGATCTAGGCGCAGCAGCGACTTGATTCAGCTTCTGGTTCTTTGCTCACAGAACTACACAGAAACACGAGTAATTAATGGAAAATTAGTTACCGATGTCGGATCGAGGCGCCGTTTGTGGGAGATCATTGGCGACGTCCAGAGGAAGAAGTACTCCGAAGATCTCTCATGGATCTGGATCAGATGGGGCAGGGCAGATTCTGAAAGTTGACCCTGGATCTCAGCCGGGCCTGCTCTGATCAGCTCGCGCGATCCCATGAGAATTGTCGCCACGATCAGTACAAGCCTCGGATTGAGGCAAGACTGGCGGCAATGCGAAGAGGACTCGAAATCCTACGATCACTCCAAGAATCAACTCCAGAAGAATTGAGAGGTGGTTTCGCGTCGATCAGAGTTCGGGATCACCGGTGGTAATTTTTCTCGTGACGGCGCGCGGATCTGCCCCAACCTGCTTCCCAGATCTGAGGTTTCCTGCTTATTAATTTCCCCAGATCTCAACGTTAACACCTCGGTATATTAATTTCTATGGACTTAACTACCTATATAGATGTTAATCACACACCTTAAACCAATCTAAATATGCTAATCCATGCTAATCAATGGGATAAAGTGCTAATCCCTTACCTTAATGATGCTTTAACACCTCCCTAATAGGCTCTGGACCTTCTCCTCAGCACCTCATGTACCCAGCTTCTAAAGGATGTAAATGAAACCCCTTACCCCTCTATTTACCATGAGGCTAAGGTAAAAAAATGGGAGGATCCGCTCGCACGGTCTTAAGGACCCTATCGTCCTCCTCATCTCTCGGTGACTGGAGGCCACGACGGCATGGACCTACCCCTCGTAGGCATTGTCGTAATGGACCCCAAGGCGGGGTGGGTGAAGCTACAACCTGTGGGTCGGTCGAAGCCTGGGGCCAACAAGCGCCTCCTTTCTTTTGCTAGCTGTCCCCATCCACATGGCATGAAAGCACCACCTGCTGCACTTGTGAGGGTGCTGGGAGAGCATGGCGCACCTGGTCAAAGCCCTAGGTGGCATCTAGAAGGTCAATTGGACACATGGGAGACAAGTGGTTGAAAATGTCAAAGGGAGGCCACCTACAGACCGGCAGCTGACTTTTACGCACTTGTTGGCCCAGGCTTCGACCGGGATGGTGATCATGTGTAGGATGTATGGTTCCTCCCTCGGGGGAAAGGGCATGAAGTCGGGTTCGGCCGACATGGGGAGGAATAACAGAACCTCCGTGGTGATACAACCATTAATGCTCTGATACCAAACTTATGCGGGACGGACCACAGACTCGACTCAAATTAGGAATGCGAACCTTGGACTCTAGACGAGCTCGCGATAGTCCCTTAGCGAGGGAAGCGTCGGATGTGCGCGGTTGAGAAACCGGCAATGAGCTAGGGTGGTTGGCTCTCTCTCGTGCCCGGATCGGGTGACGGAACAGTCACTCTCTCTCTCTCGCAGCAGCGGTGATACAACAATATATTTCGAGCTAACGGCCCTACAACATGCTCTCTAGCAGCGGCATAAAGAGATATATATGAATAAAGTAAATGCCAAGTGAAGGAGCGGACACGATACCTCCACGCTCTCGGCGTGGGGAAGACGGACCCGGCCGAACTCGTACTCCCGGGATAATTAATACACAATTGTTACAGCTATAACTATTGCCCACTCCATGCAGGGAGGTAAAGGGTTACACAAGTGGGCTCGGGAGGACCGATTCCGGGTTGACGGGCAGCTTCTTGTATTGATTCGGCTGCACGCGTGCTCATGATCGTGGGGCCCACGTACTGGTCGGAGGGGCCGTGTAGGACCGGGTGGCACCGCTGTAGTGGGGGACGCCTGGGGAAGCGCTCCCTGGGATGGCGGCACGCTGGAACGTCGACCGGAGGCCGGGCGGCTCCGTTCGTCACCGGTCGGAAGAATCGGCCACGGATCTGCACTTACTATTTTTCAGCGCGCGACCTGTCGAGATCGCTTGCTGGGGCCAATCCCGACGTCGGATCGGCGATCAGGAGGTACCGTTGGAAAGCTCTTTCGAAATCTTTTAAGATAGAACTAGAGAGATAAGCTGGATTTGCATGGATCTAGGCCTTAACTATTTTCCAAGTTGCTGTTGCATAATACCTGAAATCTTAGAACAGCAAGTAGTTTTCCTGAGAACAGCCGTTGACTGACAGGTAGACCTCCGAATCTGAAGTTGTATTCTTCAGCAAAGTTGTAGAGATTCAAGAGAGGAAACCAGAGATATTTTTAGATCTGAAAAATATGGAAGTTTGGATTTTCTAGAGAGTTTATACTGGCGGTGGGTCGGATCTAGAATGAGGCAGACAGAACAGATTTGGGAACTTGGACGAATTTTAAAAAATATGTAGATGGTTGACCAAAAATCAAGAAAATTCGTGGTGATGGGGGAAGGTCGACAAAACTTCCAATAAAATTGGGAGCTCCTAAAAAAATCCAAAGGTGGCCCGGATATGGAAAACTCAGGGTTGCTGTCACTGTTGATAGAAACCTGACAGATCTGTGAATAGAAGAGGAACGAAATTTGAAAAATACCAAATGAAGGAATTTTGGCTTGAATTTTGTTTGAAAATAGGGGTTCGAGAGGGGAACTAGCCCTGAAAATTTCAGCTCCAGAGGAGGTGGGAGGTGGGAGCAGAAATTCGGGGAAGATGCTTCTATCCTGGATGGACAGAATATCGAAGACGATGGCGGCGGAGCGACGGCGGCACGACGGCGGCTGCGGCGGTCACCGGAGATGAACCAGAAGGTAGAGAGGATCAGTAGGGGAGGGATATCACTCTAGAATTGGGGTTGGGGAAGAAGGAACCAGAGGGAGGAAGAGATGGGGGCGCAAATCTCCAATGCTCCAAATGGATTTTTTCTACTCATTAATTGTAACAAATGGACATTACAAGCTTTTATATGCTACACATCAAATCCAATCTCCACCATTGGATCTAGGGATGGGAAGGGATGGCCTGGATTAAATGTGACCAACACACAAAAAAAATCAAAAGAATTCAGGGGGGGCCGGCCTATTGACCAAGGGGAGACAAGGTTGAAAGGTAGGTAGCCTACCATTGAAGTTTTACTCCCTTTGTCTACCCATGTGTCATTTGACATTCAACCCTTCTAGAAGCCACCTAGGCAAGTTTGACCAGCCCCACATGGGTGACATGGACCAATGGGAAAGGGCTGGGGGCCCCCTAGCTGGACCTATTGGTAAATTACATAGAAACCCACACAATCCAAGGGAATGACACATTGGCTTACAAAGCCTTACAATTGCACATATACTTTCCCAAGGATATAAAAGTAAATAAAAGGACTCAAATGTAAAATAAAAAGTTAGTACTCGGCGTCGATTCCCATCAACTCTCCCCGGGTGGGAAGAACTCGACCCCATCGAGTAAGGGGTGCGGCTGCTCGAGTGGCTCCGACGGATCCGTCATCGTACTTGGAAGCACGGAGGATGCTCCACTCCAAGTAATCGACACCTGCTCACCCCGTATAGATTCGATATGCACACGCTGCCATGGGAATGAGGCTAAATGTGGACACTCCGGGGTGGGGTCACTCGCAAATGGGGGAAGGCGGCTTGAAGACTCACTAGAAATCATCGCTTGTCCCTTATGTGACTAGATCCGATATGAGGTAGAACCGATCCCAATAGTCCGACAAGTCTCGAACTCGAAAGGGCTAACAACGCGAGCATACAAAGACCAACTTGACTTGACACATACATGTATAAACACACGAGACCCTAGACACACCTAATGTTAGTCCGACCTACGCATAGGCGATGGTGGACCAGGACACCCGAATATGTGCCATGCATACACTAGATGTACTCGATGGTTAGCAAAAAGTGGGGCTCCTAGATATCCTACTTTGTACCACCCATGCATTGACGATCTATGGGATTTGGGTGGGGAAGGGCGAGGAGAGTCGGATGTAGGTGTACCGTGGATGGGCTTGGTGGGTATGGAGCACCCGGCCCGTAGGAAAGGGGTATGAAAGTGGACTTCCCTGACAAGGTAGAATGGAAGTGATGGATCACTAGGCCCACTAGAGAAGGGGTCGAATGGGTCCAAGAATGTGTGACCCTTTGATTTCTCCATTACATAGTCCCATGGGTGAAATTCATGAAGGTGATGATCACCCCCATCCATCGTGGTAGATGGGACCGTGCATAGGAGATAAGAGGCTACCGAGTTGTGGATTGAGAGGCAAAGGGAATGCGGCGAATTTGCCATGGCCATGAAAAATGCCTTAACAACTATGAACGCTCTAAAGGGAAGCCTTAATTTCTACCGACAACTAGATAGAGGGAGATCGTTGTCTGTAGAAATTAACATGTGGGTTTGAATGCATACGTAATTGAACTACCGAATGACTATGGTGTCAGTTCGACGTTCCATGTTTCTAGTCTGGTAGCATATCGAAAGCCACGGTGATCCCTAGTAAGTATCGAGCTTTATCTTTCTATTGGGAGTGACACATCACCCGAGAGTCCACCTCTTCCAGCCTCAACGCACGCATATAGATGTTATACTGGATGAGCAGGTGATCACCACCAGGAACGGAGCCTACCAACACTTCATAGTGCATTGGCGAGGATGCCCCACGATGAACAACGCCTCGATCACATGCAGAGAGTTCAAGCTCCAGGACCCATACTCGACAGGGTCGAGTTCCTCCCACCCGGGGAGAATTGGTGCGGACACCAGTGCAAGCGAATAGCACGAGTCGGCGAACCGACGGCACCATACGCGGAGCCCCAATTAGACTACATCGGCTTCCCTTTAAAATGGGGACAATGTGGCTTCAATTTGGATACTTTTGACATGAAAATTGGGCTTGTAATGGTCTTGTAATGGTCTTTAAACTTGTGCTTTCATATTGGGCTGCTTGTAAGGCCCTTAAATGGCCAATTTGGTTAAGCCCCTTTAGAATTTTGAAGAAGGAATGGCTTTGGACCATTAGGATGGATCCATAAGCCATAGAAGGCCCAATTGGGCTTCCTTCACTCTTAGGCTATCTAGATTAGAATGGCCTTAAGCCATCCATGGGTGATTGGGCTTGGGGAGGCCATGGCCAAACTTGGCCCATTCAAAGCCCAAGAAGGGGGGCGCCCCCTATTTTGTTGTATTAGGCTAGAATTTTTGTTTTCTTTTCTTCCATTCTCCATTTACCACATGGGACATTAGAATGGCTGCTGGTCCAAGGGTGGAATGGCTGCCACCTACCTCCCTTTACTTGAATGTCAATGGTAGGTAAGTCTAGTGTTCCCTTGTCCCCCCCTCTCTCCCATCAATGTCAAAGGGGCGCGCCCCTCTCCCCCTCCCCTTGTTCCATCGAAGCTCCCATCCCCCTACCCCTTGCCAATTCCTATATAAACATGTGTATAGTGTAAGGGAAGAAGTTAATGAAGTTTTATTCAGTGAGATTTGCATTAAGAGAGTGATTCTCTTCTTTCCTTCTTGGGTGTGATGCCCTTGTTCATTCCTGTGAGGGGACATAATTTGGGCATGTGACTCACCCCCGTATCTCCCCCATCCTCTTACCATCTACTTCCACCAAAATTATCATTGATACTTCTACGAGTTAGGAAGAATTGAGAGGTTGTTTTGCGTCGATCGGAGTTCGGGATCGCCGGTGGTGATTTTTCTCGTGACGGCGCGCGGATCTACCCCAACCAGCAGCCCAGGTCTAAAGTTTCCTGCTTATTAATTTCTCCAGATTGCCTCTCAAGTCTTCTGGAGCAGATTCTTGGAGTGATCGTAGGATTTCGAGTCCTCTTCGCGTTGCCGCTAGTCTCGCCTCAATCCGAAACCTGTGCTGATCAAGGCGACGATTCTCGTGGGATCGCATGAGCTGACCTGAGCAGATCCTGCTCAGATCTAGAGTCAACTTCCAGAGCCTGCCCTGCCTCTTCCGTTCAAGATCTGAGCGAGCCCTTTGAACTACGTCTTCCTTTGGACGTCGCCAACGATATCCCATAAACGGCGCCTCGATTCGACATCGGTAACTAATTTTCCATTAATTACCCGTGTTTCTGTGCAGTTCTGAGACGTCAAGAAGGCAGCGTTCCTTTGGAACGGATTGCTTGATGTCCACCGAGTCAGTCACCGAGTTGGCGCAGCACCGAGTTGCAATAGTGCCGAGTCGGACCAGCAGGCCGAGTTCGTGCTGAGTTCGCCTCCAGATTGCTGCCCGTCAACCCAGGGTCGGTCCTCCCGGACGGTAGCCTCGCATTGGTCCAATCGAGCCATAATGGCCATCATTGCCTCATCACCAGCGCAAGCGAATAGCACGAGTCGGCGAATCGACGGCACCATACACGGAGCCCCAATTGGACTACATCGGCTTCCCTTTAAAATGGGGACAATGTGGCTTCAATTTGGATACTTTTGGCATGAAAATTGGGCTTGTAATGGTCTTGTAATGGTCTTTAAACTTGTACTTTCATATTGGGCTACTTGTAAGGCCCTTAAATGGCCAATTTGGTTAAGCCCCTGGCCGGGTCCGTCTTCCCCACGCCAAGAGCGTGGAGGTATCGTGTTCGCTCCTACACTTGGCATTTTATTTTATTTCATATATGATTTATATGCCGCTGCTAGAGAGCATGTTCTAGGATCTAGCTCGCTATATATTGTGATATCACCGCTGCTGCGAGAGAGAGCGTGACCGTCCCGTGACCCGATCCGGGAGGCCGCACACTTGCACGAGTGATCTTCGGATCAATTATCTCCACCTAGTACGAAATAGTGGGTTAAGTCTAGGATCCTAGTTAGATCTGGGCGCAGCAGCGACTTGATTCAGCTTCTGGTTCTGTGCTCACAGAACTGCACAGAAACACGAGTAGATAATGGAAAATTAGTTGTCGATGTCGGATCGAGACGCCGTTTGTGGGAGATCGTTGGCGACGTCCAGAGGAAGACGTAGTTCAAAGGGCTTGCTCAGATGTCGACCGGAAGAGGCGGGGTAGACACGGGGGCTCTGCGCAGACGTCTCCGCTTGGGTACTCCCTGCTGTTCTGAGAGTTCGTGTATTGTACAACTAAAACTTCAAAATTCAATAAAGTCCAGATCCGTGCAAATCCAGCTTCTCTCTCCAGTCTTATCTTGAAGTACTTCGAAAGAGCTTTCCAACGGTACCTTCTCATCGTCGATCCGACGTCGGGAGTGATCGCAACGACAGATCTCACCGGAGTGCGCGCCTGGAAACAGAAGTTGCAAATCCATAGGAAGCTTTTCCGACCGGTACCGATTGGAGCCGCCCGGCCTCCGACTGGTGAACCAGCGTGCCGCCATCCTGGGGAGCGCTTCCCCAAGCGTCCCCACTATAGCGGTGTCGCCCGGTCCCACACGGCCCCTCCAATCAGCACGTGGGCCCCACAGTCGCGAGTACGTGTGCTGTTGAGAGACGTCTCCGCCCGGAGAACACCGTATCTCCCCCATCCCCTTAAAAATAGATAAGGGGGTGAAGAAATTACTATAACACGACTCTGTACTATAGATCTGCAGAAGGACAGATTGACAGGGGTTGACTAGAAATTGAGAAACAAATATCAAACGAACTCAGAATGAGGCATAAGATATATGGACGTAGTCTCCCGAGATGGTATCCCACGGGGGCATGCAAAGGACTCCCAGCGTGCGACATTCTCAAGGGGCTGCTGCGTCTTCGAAAGAGAATGGTGGCCATGGCCCCATCACCCTACCTTTGAACTCACTCACCTCTCTCTCACGTGAAGGTCTTTTGAAGTTTAGCCAAATTCCCAGCGTGCGACATTCTCAAGAGGCTGCTGCGTCTTCGGAAGATAGGTGCGCCATGCTCTCCCAGCACCCTCACAAGTGCAGCAGGTGGTGCTTTCATGCCATGTGGATGGGGACAGCTAGCAAAAGAAAGGGGAATCTCTCTCATTTCAGCTCCCTCTCTCACTAAAAGAGTGGGTCTAAGGACCCTACCATCCACCACCACCCATCTCATCTCCCCCCTTCTTGTCATCGACCCAGCCCCACCCTCCCTGGCCACAACCTCATTCTCCCGACACCCTCTAACCCACCCTGCCTCTTGCAACAACTCTCCCCAGTAGCCAGCAGGCAGGGCTGGCCGCAACCCCACTTCGCCATGGCCACAACTCTCCCTAGTAGCCAGCAGGCCCCTAGCCGCAACCCTACTTTGCCATGGCCACCATTCACGTCCGCCACAGCCAACCATCCCACTTGCCTTCCTCCCTGTTCTCCCTCACGTTCCCCCCCTCCCGTGTTTACTCTTTCTGTAACTGTATAAACAAACAAAAGTGAACTAAAGAAGAGATGCATGGGAGGTTGCTTTGGATTCTCACAAAAAAACGGCAGGAGACACATGGCATGTGTGTGTGGGGCCTGCCAATTTGTGGTGTTTTTATGGTTATTAGATTAATGCTCTTCTATGAGAACATACAAATAAAACAAAAGGTAGGACCCCCATGTTACATGCTTTAGTCCTTGCACAGGAGAACCATAAAGCAAAGAAATAAAAACGAGAGGAATTACGTGAGATGCACATGTGGCACTAGTCATCTATCATTTTCTCCATATCACTTCTCTCTATCTCTCCCTCACTCTCGTGAGGCCCTTTGAAGAAGCCAAAAGGCTCCACCTTGATCATTTCTTCTTCTCTGTTTTTTTTTCTTCTCCTTTGTCCTTTTATTCTCTACCTTGTGTGTACCATGTGATCAGCCTCCGAAGAAGCCAATAGCAACAATAGCAAAATTGAAAAAAAAAGAGCGAACGTCCCTCTCATCATCCCTGCCCCCCCCCCCTCCCATTCACGTTGTATTTCTTTGTAGCTAAAGTAAGTTTGAAATAAAAATGAGAAAAGATGTGGCAGAGAAGGTTGAACAAAAAAAAAGGAGAGCAAATGTTTTCAAAAAAAATTGAAAAGAAGAAAAGAATGAAAAGGAAAGAGAAAAAATGTGTTTCTAAAAAAAAGGTGAGATCCGGGTAGTTTTGTCCCGCATCAAGTGGTATCAGAGCCAGGTTACTTGCTTATTCTCACAAGTCGGGTCCTTGGGCAAATCCACTCCGTCAGGAAGGCAGGATTTGAAACTTTGGATGCATCGTCCTTGAGATGGGGACGGGTGCGAGGCCCCATTCGAAGCTGTAGATCTGTCCTCCTCCTCTCCGCCATGAAGGAAGAAATTAAAACTTCGAGTGCATCGTCCTTGAGATAGGGACGGGTGCGAGACCCCATTCGAAGCTCCAGGTCCCTCCTTCTCCGCCGCCCATCTTCATCGTCCGTCACCACCAACGCTGCTACTTCTCCGAGCAAGGCCCTAGGTTCGAGGTCAAACCTCCTCCAAGCGGAGGGGTTTGACGAGGATCGTCAGGCAACAAGGACAACTATCCAATTTATTTATTTGAAGTGTTTTATGTTAACAGACCACTTTAGTGGGCCTATATGTGTGTTTTATTTTTTTTAGAAAATAAGATGTCACCATCCTATATAGTTTTTTTTGGTCTCAGTATTCCCACGAGAGCATTATTAGTCAGAAGTGTTAGGTGCTCAAATGTCAGAAATGTTAGGTGTTAGGTGTTGACATTTTGATTAAGTTGTCCCTCATGTGATGAGGCTATAAAAGAGCTTGTAATCCCGTGTTTAAGAACGATGAAGTTGATATGAGCTTATTGGAAAGTTGTTGGGCGTGAAGCCTTTGCCTTGTTACTTTCTCCGAGAAGGAGTTGGGTGCGATGCCCCGGGGTGAGATGCCCCTCCTATCCCACATCCACCAAGCATAGCCTCTCTATCCACCTTCCCCATCATCCCAGACCACCACGCGCAGCACCTTCCCCCACCCTGCACCACACTGCCCACCACCTCCCTTGTTTCTTCCCTTGGGCAACCCCCCCCCCTCTATCTCCCCTGACATGCCCATATGCGCAGCCCCACTAGCTTCACCCCTTTATCATCATGCAGTCCAACCCCCACCACCAACATCTCTGCCCCATGGCCCCATCACCCTACCTTTGAACTCACTCACCTCTCTCTCACGTGAAGGCCTTTTGAAGTTTAGCCAAATTCCCAGCGTGCGACATTCTCAAGAGGCTGCTGCGTCTTCAAAAGATAGGTGCGCCATGCTCTCCCAGCACCCTCACAAGTGCAGCAGGTGGTGCTTTCATGCCATGTGGATGGGGACAGCTAGCAAAAGAAAGGGGAATCTCTCTCATTTCAGCTCCCTCTCTCACTAAAAGAGTGGGTCTAAGGACACTACCATCCACCACCACCCATCTCATCTCCCCCCTTCTTATCATCGACCCAGCCCCACCCTCCCTGGCCACAACCTCATTCTCCCGACACCCTCCAACCCACCCTGCCTCTTGCAACAACTCTCCCTAGTAGCCAGCAGGCCCCTGGCCGCAACCCCACTTCGCCATGGCCACAACTCTCCCTAGTAGCCAGCAGGCCCCTGGCCGCAACCCCACTGTGCCATGGCCACCATTCACGTCCGCCACAGCCAACCATCCCACTTGCCTTCGTCCCTGTTCTCCCTCACGTTCCCCCCCTCCCGTGTTTACTCTCTCTATAACTGTATAAACAAACAAAAGTGAACTAAAGAAGAGATGCACGGGAGGTTGCTTTGGATTCTCACAAAAATAAGGCAGGAGACACATGGCATGTGTGTGTGGGGCATGCCACTTTGTGGTGTTCTTATGGTTATTGGATTAATGCTCTTCTATGAGAACATACAAATAAAACATAGATCCGTGCATCTCACCCCGGGACATCGCACCCAACTCCTTCTCGGAGAAAGTAACAAGGCAAAGGCTTCACGCCCAACAACTTTCCAATAAGCTCATATCAACTTCATCGTTCTTAAACACGGGATTACAAGCTCTTTTATAGCCTCATCACATGAGGGACAACTTAATCAAAATGTCAACACCTAACACCTAACATTTCTGACATTTGAGCACCTAACACTTCTAACTAATAATGCTCCCATGGGAATTCTACGGCCAAAAAAAACTATATAGGATGGTGACATCTTATTTTCTAAAAAAAAGAAAACACACATATAGGCCCACTAAAGTGGGCTGTTAACGTAAAACACTTCAAATAAATAGATTGGATAGTTGTCCTTGTTGCCTGACGATCCTCGTCAAACCCCTCTGCTTGGAGGAGGTTCGACCTTGAACCTAGGGCCTTGCTCGGAGAAGTAGCAGCGTTGGTGGAGACGGACGATGAAGATGGGCGGCGGAGAAGGACGGACCTGGAGCTTCGAATGGGGTCTCGCACCCGTCCCCATCTCAAGGACGATGCACTCGAAGTTTCAATTTCTTCCTTCATGGCGGAGAGGAGGAGGACGGATCTGCAGCTTCGAATGGGGCCTCGCACCCGTCCCCATCTCAAGGACGATGCATCCGAAGTTTCAAATCCTGCCTTCCTGACGGAGCGGATTTGCCCAAGGACCCGACTTGTGAGAACAAGCGGGTAACCGCTCTGATACCACTTGATGCGGGACAAAACTACCCGGATCTCACCTTTTTTTTTAGAAACACATTTTTTCTCTGTCCTTTTTATTCTTTTCTTCTTTTCATTTTTTTTTGAAAATATTTGCTCTCTTTTTTTTGTTCAACCTCCCTGCCACATCTTTTCTCATCTTTATTTCAAACTTACTTTAGCTACAAAGGAATACAACGTGAATGAGAGAGGGGGCAGGGATGATGAGAGGGACGCTCTCTCTTTTTTTTTAGTTTTGCTATTGTTGCTATTGGCTTCTTCGGAGGCTGATCACATGGTACACACAAGGTAGAGAATAAAAGGACAAAGGAGAAGAAAAAAAATAGAGAAGAAGAAATGATCAAGGTGGAGGGTGGGCAATATAATTACTGCTGTAATTAAAGTTTTTACTGTTGTTAACCGGGCGTTATCGTAACTGGCCGGGAACGTCTTCCCCACGCCCGGAGCGTGGAGGTACACTCGCTCCCCACTCTTTATCGCATTTGCTTATCTTGTATAGCTTTGAATGCCGCTGCGAGAGTAGGTTTCTAACTATATATACTTGTATCCCAGCTGCGAGAGAGCGAGTTTGAGTGTTACCGTCCCATGACTCAATCCGAGTCTACACGGAAAGCCGATACCCGTGAGTCACGGCCGGTTTCTTAACCGTGCCCGGTCCCACGTTTCCCTTGCTAAGGGACGTCCGTGAGCTAGAGTCCTTGGTCCCGTGTCCGTCCCGCATCAATTTGGTATCAGAGCGCGAGTTTGAGTATAGGGTGTCTAAAAACAAAAAAAGTGTCATTTACGTCTAGTCATCGTCTAAGTCGGTCTAAGGTTGCATCCGCATACCATTTTTCGGTATATAAAAAGGTGTCGCCCGACCGTAGGTTACGCCTATCGGAGAGGTGATTCACTTGCGCGAGTGATCTTCGGGTCGATTAACTCCGCCGCGTACCGAATCTTGGTCGTGTCTAGGTGTGTAGCCGAGTCTCATTTCAACCTTGCATTTGCATCGCATTCTAAGTCGTGTCTAGGTGTTTGCATTAGTTGGCATAGCATTTGGCTTATAAATTAAAACAAAAAAAATGGCCTTGCATATCCATTCCTAGGGATCCATTCCCACATTTTGGCAATTATGGCCAACCCATGCCGACCCGTCCAAGGCGATAGGTCCGTGTCCGAGTACATTCGGGACTATCATAAGTATTGGTTGGAATATGGCTTGGGAGAGGAGAGCACCACGGCCGCATTTCAGTTCCGGAGAGGTTTGCGCCTTCACTTCCAGTTGGAATGTCTTTTCCATGACGTGATCTCTCTGGCACAGTCTTATCAGGTCGCTCTAGAGGTCGAGCCATTTGAGTATCGGTATGATGCTACCCTGGCTGCCCTTTGGCAAGCATCGACCTCCCAACCAAGTCCCGAGCCGATCGGACTACCTACACCATTGCCTTCACCACCAGTGAGTGCTCCGTTACCACCTTTACCTTCCGATCCTCATCCGGAGCAATCACATTTGGAGCCACCTCTGTCTGAGCCACCCGTGTTTCTAACGGGTACACTATACGTAGCCGAGCCGCTTCTTAGTTGGCTCAAACAACTAATTCCCCTCAAGGATGGCTTGGTCCCACCTCCTTTTCCCTCCATGGACCCCACACTACCTCTAGTGCCAAACAACTCATTCCACACCACCTTCCGGTCTAGTCACTATGTGTATACATTAGATGACCTTCTTAAAGGGTTAGACTGGCAGTTGACTTTTACGCACTTGTTGTCCCCAGGCTTCGACCGACCCACCGGTTGTAGCTTCACCCATCCGGCCTTGGGGTCCATTACCTCCGTGTACACCGTGGGTCATGTTACCACGGAGGTTCTTCTACTCCTCCCGCTATCGACCGAGCCCGACTTCACTCCTTTTATCCCGAGGGAGGAGCCATATCTCCTATACACTGTTCCATCTATCACGATGGATGGAGGTGATCATCACCTTCATGAATTTTACCCATGGGACTATGTAATGGAGGAATCCGTGTCGAGGGGTCACACATTCTTTGATCCCTTCGACCCTTTCCTTAATGGGCCGTATGAACCACTTTATCCATTCCATCTTGTTACGGAAGTCCACAACCCCACCCCTTCCTCACGGGTTAGTCCACCTACACCAAACCCGGGAACCATTCCACGGTCATCCTATAGGAGTAAGAAAGAAGGAAACTTTGGATCTCCTAGCCCTTCTCCACCCAAATCCCATAGGACGCCAATGCATGAGTGGTATGTGTTAGGATGTCTAGGATTCCATTCCGTTAACCATCGAGTACATCTAGTGTATGCATGGCACATATTCGGGTGTTGGTTCTGGTCCGCCGTCTCACACGTACAGGTGGGACTAACATTAGGTGTGTCTAGGGTCTTGTGTGTCCATGTATGTGTCGAGTCAGGTCGGTTTGTATGCTCGCGTTGTTATCCCTTTCGAGTTTGAGACTTGTCGGACTATTGGGATCGGTTCTACCTCATATCGGATCTAGTCACATAAGGGACAAGCGGTGATTCCTAGTGAGTTTTTGAGCCGCCTTCCCTCATTTGAGAGTGACCCCACCCCAGAGTGTCCACCTCTAGCCTCATTCCCATGGCAGCGTGTGCATATCGAATCTATACGGGGTGAGCAGGTGTCGATTACTTGGAGTGGAGCGTACTCCGCGCTTCCAGGTACGATGACAGATCCGCCGATGTCACGAGCAGCCGCACCCCTTACTCGACGGGGTCGAGTTCCTCCCACCCGGGGAGAGTTGATGGGAATCGATGCCGAGCACTAAATTTTAATTTTACATTTGAGTCCCTTTTATTTTCTTTTATATCCTTGGGAAAGTATATGTGTAATTGTAAGGCTTTGTAAGCCAATGTGTCATTCCCTTGGATTGTGTGGGTTTTTGTGCAAATGTGCAGTAGGTCCAGCAAGGGGGCCCCCAACCCTTTCCCATTGGTTCACCTAAGCTATGTGGGGCTGGTCAAAGGCCAAGGTGGCATCTAGAAGATTTGACAAGTCAATTGACACATGGGGGAGACAAGTGGTGTAAAATGTCAAAGTTAGCCACCTACCTTACCTACCTAGTCAAAGGAGTGCCCCCTCCATATGTAGTTTATTTATTTTTTATTTTTGATCACATGGGGGAAGAAAATGGCCTATTTCCCCTGAAATTCTCAGCCCCCCACCCCTTGCCATTCTCTCTATAAGCCTATGTATAGTGTCATTAGAGAATTAATGAAGAATTAAGCATTTTTACCAAGAGCAAGTCCAAGGGCACCCCTTGTGTCTCTCCTCCCCTCTTGCAGATGGATTTCTGCCATTCTAGGGTGTGAAGCCCTCATCTTGGTGTGACTCCAAGATCTTCAACCTTTGTTGGATGCGACTTCCGGCCGCCGCCTTACGTTCGTGCCGCCGCCGCCACCGTCACCGGAGTTCTATCTCCATCAGGACAAAGCCCAACCTCCGTGGGTCTATCTTTTTCTATTGGTGTCTGATCAAGCTGAGGTTTTGAGGGCTTGTTCCTCTCTCTGTCAGCTTTCCATTCATATATCTTTTCCCCCATTCTGATCTCGTTTGGTATTTTTGCCGTAATTTTTATACCACCCTTGTCAATCTATTATTCTGCAGATCTACAGTATAGAGCCGTCTTGTTCTATTTTTGCCACCCCCTTATATATTTTTAGAAAATCTCAAAAAATTACTGAGTGTTTCCCACGTATGTCCCCTTCCACCAGAATTTTCTTTGAGTTTACAAAAATCGTTTACCTCTCAGTCAAAGGTGTGTTTCAGGCAGACTGCTTGCTGCCCTGTGTGTCTGTCAGTCCGAGTCAGAAAAAAAGTCAGTTTGTAGATGTTTTCATTTTCAATCCATGTGGTGGATGGAGCTGAAAAAAAACTATGTTGTAGATCTCTGAGTCCTCTTTCCAACGGTACTAGCCATGTCTCGATCGGCCTCCGGATCTGAGCGTAGTAATTCGTGTCACCGAGGCCTGCAGATCTGTTCTCTGTGCAGGGCCGAAATTGCAGCCCAGAAGAACTTCAAAAATAAATATCAAAGGTCAACTCCAACGACCGCCCATTCAGAGAGTCGATCAGGGACATCCCGCCATCGTCTCATCCAAGCGGCGCCTCCAGAAGACATCAGGAAGGCAGCGTTCCTTTGGAACGGATTGCTTGCTATCCACCGAGTCAGCTACCGAGTTGGCGCAGCACCGCGTTGCAATAGTGCCGAGTCAGACCAGCAGGCCAAGTTCGTGCTGAGTTCGCCTCCAGATTGCTGCCCGTCAACCCAGGGTCGGTCCTCCCGGGCCCCACTGTAGCCCTTTACCTCCCTGCGTGGAGTGGGCAATATAATTACTTTAGTTGTAATTGGGTCATTTAGACTTTCAATTGCAGGGAGGTATAGAGCTACAATGGCTAAATGTGGGGTTACTGGAACCCGCGTTGACGGGCCACACTCACAGGAGGCGAGGGACGCGAGTCGGAGCCGCTCGGGTAAGCGGACGGGAAGCCGACCCGGTTCTGCCCGCGTTGGTCACCCTGCTTAGCGAACTTGAGGAGGGCGGTACGGCCATATCCGATGCCCGATCGAAGCGCCGTTTGTTGGAGAACGACGGTGACTGGATGTAGTTAGTCCACTCCGAAGGGCGTGAGTAGATCCTTTTAGATCTGGGCGCAGCAATGACTTGATTCAGCTTCTGGTTATGTGCTCACAGAAATGCACAGAAACACGAGTAATTAATGGAAAATTAGTTGCCGATGTCGGATCGAGGCGCCGTTTGTGGGAGATCGTTGGCAACGTCCAAAAGAAGACGTAATTCAAAGGGATCGCTCAGATCTCGAACGGAAAAGGCGGCGCAGGCTCTGGAAGTCAACTCTGGGTCTCAACCGGATCTGCTCAGGTCAGCTCGCGCAACCCCACGAGAATCATCGCCACGATCAGCACAGATTTCGGATCGCGGCGAGACCAGTAGCAACGTGAAGAGGACTCGAAATCGTACGATCACTCCAAGAATCAGCTCCAGAAGACTTGAGAGGCGATCTGGAAATATTGATAAGCAGGAAACTTCAGATCTGGGCAGCTGGTTGGGGCAGATCCGCGCGCCGTCACGAGAAAAGTCACCACCAGCGATCCCGTACTCCGATCGACGCGAAACCACCTCTCGATTCTTCCTAACTTGTAGAAGTATCAAGGATAACTTTGGTGGAAGTAGATGGTAAGGGGATGGGGGAGATACGGGGGTGAATCACATGCCTAATTTCTATCTCGTCACAGGACTAAACAAGGGTATCACACCCAAGGGAAAGAAAGAGAGTCACACTCTTAATGCAAACTTCACTCAACAAAACTTCATTAACTTCTAATCAAACACTATGCATGCCCTTATATAGGGTTTAGCAAGGGGAGGGGGTTGAGGAGGACGTGGGATCCAAAGGGGCGGGGGTGGGTGCGCATGGATCTAGAAAGGGGGAAAGAAGACAAGGGGACATAGCTTTCACCTACCTTCACCAACCTTTGAATTTCAAAGGGAAGGGGGTAGGTGGCAGCCATTTCCCTTAGACCCGCAGCAGGACTGTTTGGACTCAAATTGTCGTCGAGTACATGCAGATGCGGGACGGATGACGACCGGGCTAAGACGTACGACGGACTCGATGTGCGGCCAGCACTAGCACGCTAAAGGCAAGCCGGGCGGCTGACCACCGTGGCATTCTCCGGGTGGAGATGTCTCTCAACAGCAACACTAGGTAGCCCGACGATCGTCCCTTGCAAGGGAAACGTGGGGATCGCAGCGGTTAAGGAACCACTGTCGCCTAGGGTGGTGCAGTTCGAGCTCGGTGCTTGACTGGAGCTATGGAACGGGCGCTCACAACTCACACTCGCGGTGATTTGGAACTAGCTAACGGTCCTAATCTCACAAACGCAGCATGATAGACAATATACTAAATCAGCAAAATGAGAAAGGAATCGAAGCGCGTACCTCCACGCCTAGGCATGGGGAAGAATTCTCGACCGAATCCGAACAACCCCAATACACACAAGTGTTCAGTTTACAATTTCAGAACTTAATGGCCACTCCACGCAGGGAGGTATAGGGTTACAACGGCTAAATTTGGGGTTGCTGGAACCCGAGTTGACGGGCCACACTCGCAGGAGGCGAGGGACGCGAGTCGGAGCCGCTTGGGTACGCCGACGGGAAGCCGACCCGGTTCTGCCCGCGCTGGTCACCCTGCGCAGCGAACATGCGGAGGCCGGTACGTCCAGATCCGATGCCCGATCGAAGCGCCGTTTATTGGAGAACGTCGGTGACATGATGTAGTTTATCCACTCCGAAGGGCGCGATCAGATCTTTTCAGATCTGGGTGCAGCAGCGACTTGATTCAGCTTCTGGTTCTGTGCTCATAGAACTGCATAGAAACACGAGTAATTAATGGAAAATTAGTTGCCGATGTCGGATCGAGGCACCGTTTATGGGAGATCGTTGGCAACTTCGAGAGGAAGAAGTACTCTGAAGATCTCGCACGGATCTGGATTAGATCGGGCAGGGGAGATTCTGAAAGTCGACCCTGGATCTCAGTCGGGCCTGCTCAGATCAGCTCGCGCGATCCCACGAGAATTGTCGCCACGATCAGTACAGGCTTTGGATCGAGGTGAGACCAGCGGCAACGCGAAGAGGACTCGAAATCCTACGATCACACCAAGAATCAGCTCCAGAAAATTTGAGAGGCGATCTGGGGAAATTAATAAGTAGAAAACTTCAGATCTAGGCAGCAGGTTGGGGCAGATCTGCACTCTGTCATGAGAAAAATCACCACCGGCGATCCCGAACTCCGATCGACGAGAAACTACCTCTCAATTTTTTCTAACTCATAGAGGTATCAAGGATAATTTTGGTGGAAGCTGATGGTAAGGAGATGGGGGAGATACGGGGGCGAGTCACACGCCCTAGGTCTGTCCCGTCACCGGACTGAGTTGGGAATCACACCCAAGAGAGGAAAGAGAGTCACACTCTTAATGCAAATTTCACTCAACAAAACTTCATTAACCTTTAACCCATCATCATACAAGCCTTTATATAGAGTTTAGCAAGGGGGAAGGGGCTGAATGGTTCGATGGAACCAAGGGGAGGGGGAGAGGGGTGGCCCCTTTGACTAGATTAGGAAGGGAGGGGGGGACAAGGAAACATAAGACTTACCTACCATTGAAATTCAAGTAAAGGGAGGTAGGTGGCAGCCATTTCCCTTAGACCAGCAGCCATTTATGTCCCCATGTGGTAAATGAAGGAGGGAAGAAAAGAAATTCAAACAAGCTAGCCTAATATGGCCAAAATAGGGGGTGCCCCCCTTCATGGGCTTTGAATGGGCCAAGTTTGGCCATGGCCAAGCCCATTCTACCACTATGGAACCAATATGGCTTAAGGCTATTCTAATCTAGATAGCCCATGAATCAAGGAAGCCCAATTGGGCCTTCCATGGCTTATGGATCCATCATAATGGTCCAAGGCCACTCCTTCTTCAAGAATTCTAAAGGGGCTTAACCAAATTGGCCATTTAAGGGCCTTACAAGCAGCCCAATATGAAAGCACAAGTTTAAAGACCATTACAAGCCCAATTTTCATGCCAAAAGTATCCAAATTGAAGCCAAATTGTCCCCATTTTAAAGGGAAGCCCATGTAGTCCAATTGGGGCTCCGCGTATGGTACCCGTCGGTTCGCCGACGCGTGCTATTCGCTCGCTCCGGTGTCCGCACCAATTCTCCCCGGGTAGGAGGAACTCGACCCCGTCGAGTATGGGTCCTGGGGCTTGAACTCTCCGCATGCGATCAAGGCGTTTCTCATCGTGGGGCCTCCTCGCCAACGCACTATGAAGTGTTGCTCGGCTCCGTTCCTGGTGGTGATCACCTGCTCATCCAGTATAAAATCTATATGCATGCGTTGAGGCTGGAAGTGGTGGACTCTCGGGTGATGTGTCACTCACAATAGAAGGATAAGGCCCGAAACTCACTAGGGATCACCGCGGGTTCCGATATGCTACCATATTAAAAACATGGAACGTCGAACTGACACCATAGTCATCCGGTAGTTCAATAACGTATGCATTCAAACCCACATGTTTCATGACTCGGGAAGGGCGGGTATCGCGGGCCTAGAGTTGCTTTACGGCCCCCAAGAGGAAACCGTTCAGGTATGACCCTGATCATGACGTACTCTCCCCTTTGAACTTGTAATTGGGATCGAAACCTGGCTCTGATATCACTTGATGCGGGACAAAACTACCAGGATCTCACCTTTTTTTTAGAAACACATTTTTTCTCTTTCCTTTTTATTCTTTTCTTCTTTTCATTTTTTTTTGAAAATATTTGCTCTCCTTTTTTTGTTCAACCTTCTCTGCCACATCTTTTCTCATTTTTATTTCAAACTTACTTTAGCTACAAAGAAATACAACGTGAATGAGAGAGGGGGCAGGGATGATGAGAGGGACGTTCTCTCTTTTTTGGAATCGATGCCGAGTACTAACTTTTTATTTTACATTTGAGTCCTTTTATTTACTTTTATATCCTTTGATATTTATTTTTGAAGTTCTTCTGGGCTGCAATTTCGGACCTGCATAGAGAATAGATCTGCAGGCCTCGGCGACACGAATTACTACGCTCAGATCCGATGGCCGATCGAGACGTGGCTGGTACCGTTGGAAAGAGGACTCAGAGATCTACAACATACTTTTGTTTCAGCTCCATCCACCACACGGATTGAAAATGAAAACTTCTACAAACTGACTTTTTTTCTGACTCGGACTGACAAACACACAGGGTAGTAAGCAGTCTGCCTGAAACACACCTTTGCCTGAGAGGTAAACGATTTTTGTAGACTCAAATAAAATTATGGTGGAAGGGGATATACGTGGGAAACATTCAGTAATTTTTTGGGATTTTCTAAAAATATATAAGGGGGTGGCAAAAATAGAACAAGACGGCTCGATACTGTAGATCTGCAGAATAACAAATTGACAAGGGTGGTATAAAAATTGCGGCAAAAATACCAAACGAGATCAGAATGGGGAAAAAATACCAAACAAGTTTCAAATCCTGCCTTCCTGACGGAGCGGATTTTTCCAAGGACCCGACTTGTTAGAACAAGCGGGTAACCGCTCTGATACCACTTGATACGGGACAAAACTACCCGGATCTCACCTTTTTTTTTAGAAACACATTTTTTCTCTTTCCTTTTTATTCTTTTCTTCTTTTCATTTTTTTGAAAATATTTGCTCTCCTTTTTTTTTTTGTTCAACCTTCTCTGCCACATCTTTTCTCATTTTTATTTCAAACTTACTTTAGCTACAAAGAAATACAACGTGAATGAGAGAGGGGGCAGGGATGATGAGAGGGACGTTCTCTCTTCTTTTTTTTTTCAGTTTTGCTATTGTTGCTATTGGCTTCTTCGGAGGCTGATCACATGGTACACACAAGGTAGAGAATAAAAGGACAAAGGAGAAGAAAAAAAATAGAGAAGAAGAAATGATCAAGGTGGAGCCTTTTGGCTTCTTCAAAGGGCCTCACGAGAGTGAGGGAGAGATAGAGAGAAGTGATATGGAGAAAATGATAGATGACTAGTGCCACATGTGCATCTCACGTAATTCCTCTCTTTTTTATTTCTTTGCTTCGTGGTTCTCCTGTGCAAGGACTAAAGCATGTAACATGGGGGTCCTACCTTTTGTTTTATTTGTATGTTCTCATAGAAGAGCATTAATCCAATAACCATAAGAACACCACAAAGTGGCAGGCCCCACACACACATGCCATGTGTCTCCTGCCTTATTTTTGTGAGAATCCAAAGCAACCTCCCGTGCATCTCTTCTTTAGTTCACTTTTGTTTGTTTATACAGTTACAGAAAGAGTAAACACGGGAGGGGGGGAACGTGAGGGAGAACAAGGAGGAAGGCAAGTGGGATGGTTGGCTGTGGCGGACGTGAATGGTGGCCATGGCAAAGTAGGGTTGCGGCTAGGGGCCTGCTGGCTACTAGGGAGAGTTGTGGCCATGGCAAAGTGGGGTTGCGGCCAGGGGCCTGCTGGCTACTAGGGAGAGTTGTTGCAAGAGGCAGGGTGGGTTGGAGGGTGTCGGGAGAATGAGGTTGTGGCCAGGGAGGGTGGGGCTGGGTCGATGACAAGAAGGGGGGAGATGAGATGGGTGGTGGTGGATGGTAGGGTCCTTAGACCCACTCTTTTAGTGAGAGAGGGAGCTGAAATGAGAGATATTCCCCTTTCTTTTGCTAGCTGTCCCCATCCACATGGCATGAAAGCACCACCTGCTGCACTTGTGAGGGTGCTGGGAGAGCATGGCGCACCTATCTTCCGAAGACGCAGCAGCCTCTTGAGAACGTCGCACGCTGGGAATTTGGCTAAACTTCAAAAGACCTTCACGTGAGAGAGAGGTGAGTGAGTTCAAAGGTAGGGTGATGGGGCCATGGGGCAGAGATGTTGGTGGTGGGGGTTGGACTACATGATGATAAAGGGGTGAAGCTAGTGGGGCTACGCATATGGGCATGTCAGGGGAGATAGTGGGGGGGGGTTGCCCAAGGGAAGAAACAAGGGAGGTGGTGGGCAGTGTGGTACAGGGTGGGGGAAGGTGCTGCGCGTGGTGGTCTGGGATGATGGGGAAGGTGGATAAAGAGGCTATGCTCGGTGGATGTGGGATAGGAGGGGCGTCTCACCCCGGGGCATCGCACCCAACTCCTTCTCGGAGAAAGTAACAAGGCAAAGGCTTCACGCCCAACAACTTCCCAATAAGCTCATATCAACTTCATCGTTCTTAAACACGGGATTACAAGCTCTTTTATAGCCTCATCACATGAGGGACAACTTAATCAAAATGTCAACACCTAACACCTAACATTTCTGACATTTGAGCACCTAACACTTATGACTAATAATGCTCTCGTGGGAATACTAAGACCAAAAAAAACTATATAGGATGGTGACATCATATTTTCTGAAAAAAAGAAAACACACATATAGGTCCACTAAAGAGGCCCGTTAACATAAAACACTTCAAATAAATAAATTGGATAGTTGTCCTTGTTGCCTGACGATCCTCGTCAAAGACCGATTCCGGGTTGACGGGCGACTTCACACGTAGCTTCGGCAGCACACGTACTCGCAACCGTGGGGCCCACGTGCTTGTCGGAGGGGCCGTGTGGGGCCGGGCGGCACCGCTGTAGTGGGGATGCCTGGAGGGGTTCAGCTTTTAGAAGAGCCTAAAAACCCGGGTACCCAGGGCGATGTGCACTTGGGTGTGATCCTCCCGAACCTCTGAACCCCATGTAGAAGTCAGTAGGTTCATGTTTGATTTGAGTCTCCCCTAACGTTCGTACAACACCTTTTGATATACCGGGTTTTTGGGATGCAATGCAAAAGACACTCTTTTTTGTAATTCGTGTCATCGAGGCCTGCAGATTTATTCCATGTGCAGGTCCGAAATTGCAGCCCAGAAGAAATAGGTCACGTGTGTGTTTGTTTGTCTCTCTAGTTGTTTTCTTTCATACATATGGTTTGCATAAGTCGTGTCCCAATCAAAGCCCAGCCATGCGCGTATAAGGAATTAGCTGACACATGCTACATGTCCGTGAGTTCAAAAGGGAGAGTACGTCATGATCAGGGTCATACCTGAACGGTGTCCTCTTACAGGCCGTAAAGCAACTCTAGGCCCGCGATACCCACCCTTCCAGAGTCACGAAACATGTGGGTTTGAATGCAAACGTTATTGAACTACCGAATGACTATGGTGTCAGTTCGATGTTCCATGTTTCTAGTCTGGTAGCATATCGGAACCCACGGTGATCCCTAGTTAGTTTCGAGCTTTATCTTTCTATTGGGAGTGACACATCACCCGAGAGTCCACCTCCAGCCTCAACGCACGCATATAGATTTTATACTGGATGAGCAGGTGATCACCACCAGGAACGGAGCCTACCAACACTTCATAGTGCGTTGGCGAGGATGCCCCACGATGAACAACGCCTCGATCACATGCGGAGAGTTCAAGCTCCAGGACCCATACTCGACGGGGTCGAGTTCCTCCCACCCGGGGAGAATTGGTGCGGACACCAGCGCAAGCGAATAGTATTAATTATCCCGGGAGTACGAGTTCGGCCGGGTCCGTCTTCCCCACGCCGAGAGCGTGGAGGTATCGTGTCCGCTCCTTCACTTGGCATTTACTTTATTCATATATATCTCTTTATGCCGCTGCTAGAGAGCATGTTGTAGGGCCGTTAGCTCGAAATATATTGTTCACAGCACTGTAGATGGATCGGAAAAGGAAATTCTAAAAATATGAAATGAGCTTTCAAAATTCCACAAAAAATTGGAGGTGGAGAGGAAGGTGGACAGAACTCCAAGTAAATTTGGGAGCTCCTGCAAAAATCAAAATGAAGTCCGAAGACTAGAAACTCAGGGAGGAAGTGGATCTGGATAGAAAGGAGCCAGATCTGAAATGAAAGGGGACACGAAAATGGAAAATTGGATTTCGGTGTCGAAATGCCAAACCAATTTTTGTAGACCATGGGGAGGGCCTCTGGAACACTCCCTCAAAATCGCATCAGTTTAGAAATTTTGTTGAGTGAGATTTGCATTAAGAGAGTGATTCTCTTCTTTCCTTCTTGGGTGTGATACCCTTGTTCAATCCTGTGACGGGACAGAAGTTGGGCATGTGATTCGCCCCCGTATCTCCCCCATCCCCTTACCATCTACTTCCACCAAAATTATCCTTGATACTTCTACGAGTTAGGAAGAATTGAGAGGTGGTTTCGTGTCGATCGGACTTCGGGATCGCCGGTGGTGATTTTTCTCGTGACCGCGAGCGGATCTGCCCCAACCAGCAGCATAGTCCCGAATGTACTCGGACACGGACCTATCGCCTTGGACGGGTCGGCATGGGTTGGCCATTGAACAGAAGTTGCAGATCCGTGGGAAGCTTTTCCGACCGGTGCCGATCGGAGCCGCCCGGCCTCCGGCCGGTGAACCAGCGTGCCGCCATCTCGGGGAGCACACTCGAGCATCCATACCCCTACTCGACGGGGTCGAGTTCCTCCCACCCGGGGAGAGTTGATGGGAATCGACGCCGAGCATGTACATTTTATTTTGCATTTATGTCCTTTAGTTTATTTTTATATCCATGGGAAAGTATATGCGCAATTGTAAGGCATTGTAAGCCAATACGTCATTCCCTTGGATTATGTGGGTTTTTGTGCAATTGTGTAGTAGGTCTAGCTAGGGGGCCCCCAGCCCTTTACCATTGGTCCATGTCAGCCATGTGGGGCTGGTCAAACCATCCTAGGTGGCATCTAGAAGGTTCGAATGGCAATTAGACACATGGGAGACAATGGTTCCAAATTTTCAAAGGGTAGGCTACCTACACATTCAACCCACTCCCATGGTCAAGGGGGCGCCCCATTCCACTAGAAGAAATTAGGAATTTTTTATTTTGTTTGAACACTTATTTTATTCTAAACCCTAGGTCCAAGGGCAATTAAGGTCATTTGGCCATTTCATATATATAGCTTGTAATTTCCATTTGTTAGAATTCATGAAGAGAAAATATTGTTGGAAGCTTGAAGCTCCTTGCGCCTCCCCTCTCTCCCTCTGGTTTCATCTTCCCCAACCCAAATTCTATAGTGGTATCCTCTCTATCCCCTCCACTCTATCTCAGGTTGTGCTCTGTGCCGTCGTCGCTGCCGTTCGTGCCGCCATCGAGCCGCCGCGAAGCTACCGTCGGAGTTCTGTCCACATAGGACAGAAGCTACTCCCACGAATTCCTGCTCCTCACTTCGAGATCTTCTTGAGCTAAAATTTTGAGGGTGTGTTCCAGTGGTTCCCACCACCCTCCAGAAAAATTGGTTTGGCCATTAGATCCTGTTTCATATTTTTCAATTTTCGTTCATCATCTCCTTCCAATTCTGTCAGCTTTCTGTTCACTGTTACAGCCAGCTGAAGAACATCTTCTTCGAACCCCTTTTTTATTTTCCCAGGAGTCCCCAATTTTATTGGAGATTTTGTCCATCTTCCCCTATCATCACGAATTTTCTTGATTTTTGGTCAGCCCTCTACATATTTTCAGAAATTCGTCCAATTTCCCAAATCTGTTCTATCTGCATCAGTCCAGATCCGACCCATCACCAGTATAAACTCTCTAGAAAATCCAAATCTTCATAATTTCCAGATCTAAAAATAAACCTGGTTTCCTCTCTTGATCCTATACAACTTTACTGAAGAACCCAACTTCAGATTCGGAGGTCTACCCATTGGTCAATGCCAACTCTCAGGAAATTCAGTTTCTGTCCAATTAGATCTGAAACTGAGAGTAGGTCGGTTCTAAATTCAGCCATCTGAAACACAAATCTAATGAATTTTTCTGAAGGCCAGTAGGCTGAAGCACTTCGAAGTAGCTTTCCAACGGCACTAGTTTTGTCGCATTCCGACATCGGTGCTGGTCGCAGTAAGCGATCTCGTCGGGTCACGCGGCTAAAAATAGAACCTGCAGGTCCGTGGCCGGTTTTTTCGGCGAGTGACGATCGGAGCCGCTCGGCTTCCGACCGTCGTTCCAGCGCGCCGCCACCCTAGGGGAGCACCCCTCCAGGCATCCCCACTACAGCGGTGCCACCTGGCCCCACACGGCCACTCCGACCAGCACGTGGGCCCCACGGTCGCGAGTACTTGTGCTGTCGAAGAGACGCGAGAAGCCGCCCGTCAACCCGAAATCGGTCCTCCCGGGCCCACTTGTGTAGCCCTTTACCTCCCTGCGTGCAGTGGGCAGTAGTTCTTTGCTGTAACATTTGTGTATTCATCCCGGGAGTACGAGTTCGGCCGGGTCCGTCTTCCCCACGCCGAGAGCGTGGAGGTATCGTGTCTGCTCCTTCACTTGGCATTTACTTTGTTCATATATATCTCTTTATGCCACTGCTAGAGAGCATGTTGTAGGGCCGTTAGCTCGATATATATTTATATCACCGCTGCTGCGAGAGAGAGTGTTATCGTCCCGTGACCCGATCCGGGCACAAGAGAGAGCCGACCACCCTAGCTCACTGCCGGTTTCTCAACCGCGCACGTCCGACGCTTCCCTCGTTAAGGGACAATCACGAGCTCACCTAGAGTCCGAGGATCGTATATCCATTCGGAGTCGTGTCTGTGGTCTCGTCCCACATCAATTGGCCGGGAGCTAATGGTCGGGCCATGAAGGCATTGGATTGGGCCACAAAGGATGTCCATTCGGACGCAAAGTCTTGGGGAACGGCCATGGGGGTGGCGGGTAGTGGACATGCAGGCACATGGACTAATGCAAACACAACTAATGCACGCGCGCCGTCACGAGAAAAATCACCACCTGCGATCCTGAACTCCGATCGACGCGAAACCACCTCTCAATTTTTCCTAACTCGTATTAACTTCTAATCAAACACTATACATGCCCTTATATAGGGTTTAGCAAGGGGAGGGGGTTGGGGAGGACGTGGGATCCAAAGGGGAGGGGGTGGGTGCACTGCTCACTGCCGGTTTCTCAACCGCGCACGTCCGACGCTTCCCTCGCTAAGGGACAATCGCAAGCTCGTCTAGAGTCCGAGGATCGCATTCCTAATTCGAGTCGAGTCTGTGGTCCGTTCCGCATCAATTTGGTATCAGAGCAAGGTTCTAGGGTAGTCATATGTAAAACTTCAAAAAAAAAGTTTGTCATTTACGTCTAGTCATTGTCTAAGTCGGTCTAAGGTTGCATCCCCATACCATTGTTCGGTATATAAAAAGGTGTTGCCCGAACGTTAGGCTATGCCTATCGGGAAGGCCGCACACTTGCGCGAGTGATCTTCGGATCGATTAACTCCGCCACGTACCGAATCTTGGTTTTGTCAAGGTGTGTAGTCGAGTCCCATTTTAACTTTACATGTGCATCTCATTCTAAGTCATGTCTAGGTGCTTGCATTAACAAAAATAAAAAAAATGGCCTTGCATATCCATTCCTAGGGGACCCAACCCCATCTTTGCAACCATGGCCGCACCCCGAGCCTATAGTCCCGATGAAGTAGTCACAATGTTCCAAGCCATGATGGGACAAGTGCAAATGTTCAGTACAAGTCTAGATCGGTTTAGTACTAGCCTAGATCGGGTTACTATCGGGGTGGATCGGTTGTTCCCGGAGCCACCCCATGGATCCCTTCACCACGAGAAGGACATCCCTTCCTCACCCATGAGAGCTCCAATTTCTTTGTAGCTAAAGTAAGATTGAAATAAAAATGAGAAAAGATGTGGCAGAGAAGGTTGAACAAAAAAAAGGAGAGCAAATATTTTCAAAAAAAATGAAAAGAAGAAAAGAATAAAAAGGAAAGAGAAAAAATTTGTTTCTAAAAAAAAAGGTGAGATCCGGGTAGTTTTGCACTCTAACTAGCCCGACGATCGTCCCTTACGAGGGAAACGTGGGGATCGCAGTGGTTAAGGAACCACCGTCGCCTAGGGGTATCCAGTTCTGTGAGCACAATCCCCACGTCCTTCAAGACCAGACAACAAATTTCCTTCAGAGTAGTAAGAAGTTTAACATCATTATGAAGAAATAAGAAAATTCATTGTGCAAGGCCTTGAGAGCTGCACCCCCTTCCTCCTCTCCTCTGGTTTCCTCTTCCCCAACCCCAATTCTAGAGTGGTTTCTCCTCTATCCCTTCTCCTTAATCTCAGATTTCATCCAGTGCCGCCGCCGCCGCCGTTCGTGTCGCCGTTGCGCCGCCGCGAAGCCGCCTATGCAGTTCTGTCCATCTAGGACAGCAACCACTTCTCCGACTTTCTGCTCTCCACCACGTGATCATCTTGAGCTGAAATTTTTAGGGTGTGTTCAAGAGGTTCCCAGCACCCTCCATAAAATTGGTTTGGTCTATAGATCCCGTTTCATATTTTCTCATTTTCATTCATCATCTCCTTCCAATTCTGTCCAGTTTCTGTTCACTATTACAGTCAGCTGAAGAACACCTTCTCCGACTCACCTTTCGATTTTCCCAGGAGTCCCCAATTTTATTGGAGATTCTGCCCACCTTCCCCTATCACCACAAATTTTCTTGATTTTTGTTCAGCCCTCCACATATTTTTATAAATTCACCCAAGTTCCCAAACCTGTTCTGTCTGCCTCATTCTAGATCCGACCCACCGCTAGTATAAACTCTCTAGAAAATCCAAACTTCCATATTTTCTAGATCTAAAAATATCCATGGTTTCCTCTCTTGAATCTCTATAACTTTGCTGAAGAACCAAACTTCAGATTCGTAGGTCTACCGATCAGTCCATGTTTGTTCTCAGGAAAACTACCAACTGTTCTGAGATTTCGGGTACTATGTAATAGTAACTTGGAAAATAGTTAAGGCCTAGATCCGTGTAGATCCAGCTTCTCTCTCTAGCCTTATCTTGAAGAATTTCGAAAGAGCTTTCTAACGGTACCTCTTGATTGTCGATCTGACATAGGGATTGGCCGCAGCGAGCGATCTCGTCGGGTCGCGCGCTAAAAAATAGCAAGTGCAGATCCGTGGCCGATTTTTCCGACCGGTGACAAACGGAGCCGCCCGGCCTCCGGTCGACGTTCCAGCATGCCGCCATCCCAGGGAGCACTTCCCCAGGCGTCCCCCACTACAGCGGTGCCGCTCGGTCCCACACGGCCCCTCTGACCAGCACGTGGGCCCCACGGTCGCGAGTACGTGTGCTACCGAAGCTACGCGAGAAGCCGCCCGTCAACCCGGAATCGGTCCTCCCGGACCCACTTGTGTAGCCCTTTACCTCCCTGCATGGAGTGGGTGATATTTCATTGCTGTCATTATTGTGTAATATTTGTTCCGGGAGTACGAGATCGGCTGGGTCCGTCTTCCCCACGCCGAGAGCGTGGAGGTATCGTGTTCGCTCCTACACTTGGCATTTGCTTTATTCATATATACTTGTTTATGCCACTGCTAGAGAGCATGTTTTAGGATCTAGCTCGCTATATTTTTCATATCACCGCTGCTGCGAGAGATAGCGTGACCGTCCCGTGACCCGATCCGGGCATAAGAGAGAGCCGACCACCCTAGCTCACTGCCGGTTTCTCAATCGCGCACGTCCGACGCTTCCCTCGCTAAGGGACAATCACGAGCTCGTCTAGAGTCCGAGGATCGCGTTCCTAATTCGAGTCGTGTCTGTGGTCCATCCCGCATAAATTTGGTATCAGAGCGAGGTTGAGTCTAGGGTGTCTAAAAAAGAAAAAAAAAGTGTCATTTACGTCTAGTCATTAGTCATTGTCTAAGTCGGTTTAGGTTGCATTTGCATCCCTTTACTCGGTATATCAAAAGGTGTTGTCCGAACGTTAGGCTACGCCTATCGGGAAGGCCGCACACTTACGTGAGTGATCTTCGGATCGCTTATCTCCGCCACGTACCGAGTCTTGGTTAAGTCTAGGTGCATCACTTGTTCGCATTTGTCTATCTCTCCTAGTCCTTGTGTCCTTTGCATGCCCACTCGGCGAGGAACCGAATACCATAGCCCTACACCTATGGCCAACCCACGGGATACCATCTCGGGAGACCTTCAAGCCATGCATGAGGCGATCATGGCCCTCGTGGCCCGGATGGGCCAATCCGAGGTCACCTTTAAGAACTTCTTAGACCGCATAGATGGCCATTTTAACGCCATGAAGGAACGGATAGAATCATCCGACAGATCCGTGCAAGGTCTGGTCAGACGGTTAGATAGGATGTCCACGGATTGGCCCATCCTATAGCGGCCCAAGGTCCACCCACACCCGCTCAGGCGACTGCCCAAGGCCAAGCTATTCCCATAGCCTAGGCCCAGCCCGTCCATGTGGCCCAAGGCCCGCCCGCACTTGCTCCTCAGCCACCACAGGCTCCTCCACCCGCCCCTCCTCGGGTTCGCGAACTACCACGCCGTAACCTTGGTCTCGAGGACTATGGGTCCGACAATGCCAATGAGGGGTATGGTCCACGCCGTCGTGGCCTCTAGCCACCGAGAGATGAGGAGGACGATGGGGTCCTTAAGACCGTGCGAGCGGATCCTCCCATTTTTTACGGATCTTTAGATCCGAAAGTTTATTTAGATTGGAAGTTCGGCATGGATCGATACTTCGATTGGTATGACATGTCGGAACGTCGAAGGATCTGATTTGCTACCATGAAGCTCATGGGATAGGCACTAACCTATTGGAAGAATGTAGAGAGCCTGTTATTTCAGCGGCTAGAGCCCCCGATTGACACATGGGGCGAAATGAAGCTTAAGCTTCATCAAAAGTACATCCCTCCCACGTAACGCCAGCGACTCATCGATAGGTGGCAAAGTCTTAGCCAGGGAGACCAGTCCGTCTCCGAATATATCGCTGAATTTGATGAGTACTTTCTACGATGTGGTGTCACGGAGGAGAGTACCATGCCCGTTTTCCGCTTTCGACGTGATTTGCGGCCACACTATCAGTATGAGCTTTTCCACCACAATGCCAAAACGTTGGAAGAGGCATATCAGGTTGCTCTCGAGTTAGAGCAATTTGAGGGAGAGTTCGAGTCTAGCCATCGGTTGGACCCCGCCCCTCTCCGTAGTACCGAGCCCCGCCACTCTTTGGGCCCACATCAGCGGCCTCCATGGCTAGATCTTGGGAGCCCACCCCTCAGGAGCACTTGCGATGAAGAGTGGGGAGCGAGTGTACCTCCACGCTCCGGGTGTGGGGAAGACGTTCCCGGCCAGTTACGGTAACTCCCGGTTAACAACAGTTAAAAATGTAATAATAGCAATAATTCTATTGCCCACTCCACGTAGGGAGGTAAAGGGCTACAGTGAGGCCCGGGAGGACCGGCCCTGGGTTGACGGGCAGGAATCTGGAGGTGAACTCAGCACGAACTCGGCCTGCTGGTCCGACTCGGCACTATTGCAACTCGGTGCTGCGCCAACTCGGTAGCTGACTCGGTGGACAGCAAGCAATCCGTTCCAAAGGAACGCTACCTTCCTGATGTCTTCTGGAGGCACCGCTTGGATGGTACGAAGGTAGGATGTCCCTGACCGACTCCCTGAAGGGGGACCGACTTCGGGTTGACGGGCGGCTTCACGCGTAGCTTCGGCAGCATACGTACTCGCGACCGTGGGGCCCACGTGCTGATCGGAGGGGCCGTGTGGGACCGGGCGGCATCGCTGTCGTGGAGACACTTGGGGAAGCGTTCCCCGGGATGGCGGCACACTGGTTCGCCAGCCGGAGGTCGGGCGGTTCCGATCGGCACCGATCGGAAAAGCTTCCCACGAATCTGCAACTTCTGTTTTCAGGCGCGTGCTCCGGCGAGATCTCTCGCTGCGATCACTCCCGACGTCAGATCGGTGATCAGAAGGTACCGTTGGAAAGCTCTTTCGAAGTACTTCAAGATAGGACTAGAGAGAGAAGCTGGATGTGGAAACAGACTGACAGAACTATAGATGGATCAGAAAGGGAATTTGTAAAAATATGAAATGAGCTTTCAAAATTTCACAAAAAAATTGGAGGTAGAGAGGAAGGTGGACAGAACTCCCAGTAAATTTAGGAGCTCCTGGAAAAATCAAGAAGAGGTCCGAAGACTAGAAACTCAGGGTGGAAGTGGATCTGGACTGAAAGCAGCCAGATCTGGAATGAAATGGGGTACGAAAATTGAAAAATAGATTTCGGGATCTGGAGACCAAACCAATTTTTGTGAGAGCTGGAGGGGACCTCTGAAAAACACCCTCAAAATCCCAATTCAAGAAGATGTCGTGGCTGATAGCAGAAATTCGTGGAAGCAGCTACTGTCCTGAATGGACAGAACTCCGACCATAGCTTCGCGGCGGCTCGATGGCGGCAAGAACGGCGGCGGCGGCAGAGACGATTACCGGAGGTGAAGAGGAGATGATAGAAGGGATACCACTCTAGAAATGGGGTTGGGGAAGATGAAAACCAGAGGGAGAGAGAGGGGGGGTCGAAATTCTTACAAGGGAGCTCTTGGCAATTCAATTTTTTTTCTTCTTCATTCATTGATTGATACCACTTGATGCGGGACAGAACTACCCGGATCTATAACCGGATCGTGCAAGGCCATGAGAGGTGGTACCAATTTTATAAAAATAGATAAGGGGGTGGAAAAAATAGAACAAGACGACTCTGTACAGTAGATCTGCAGAATGATAGATTGACAGGGGTGGTATAAAAATTGCAGAAAAAATACCAAACGAGATCAGAATGGGGCAAAAGATATATGGATGGAAAGCTGACAGACAGAGGAACAAGCTCTCAAAATTTCAGCTTGATCAGGCAACAATAGAAAAAGATAGATCCACGGAGGTGGGGTTCTGTCCTGATGGAGACAGAACTCCGGTGGCGGTGGCGGCGGTGCGATGGCGGCACGAACGGGAGGCGGCGGCCGAAAGTCGCATCCAGCAGAGGTTGGAGATCTTGGAGTCACACCAAGATGAGGGCTTCACACCCTAAAATGGCAGAAATCCATCTGCAAGAGGGGAGGGGAGACACAAGGGGTGCCCTTGGGCTTGCTCTTGGCAAAAAATGCTTAATTCTTCATAGTGGACATAGCTCTCCCAAGTTTCGGGAGGATCACACCCAAGTGCACATCGCCCTGGGTACCCGGGTTTTTAGGCTCTTCTAAAAGCTGATCAAAGTACTCCTTCTCGAGTTTGTGGTCCGCTACATAGATGACCTCCACTAGCTCCGGTGTGGGGTCGTGGACTGGGGTGTCCGAAATAGCCAATGACTCCCGAGTGGGACACTTGGCCGCAAAGTGGCCAATCCCACCACACCTATAGCACTGGTCACGTGGCCACGTGCTAGAAGATGATCCACCAGTCATCGGTCCCTTTCCATTGTCTTCTCGTCGGACCGGGGGTGATGGGAGCTGAGGTCGGGTAGGCAAAGTGGGCTGCTGGGGTTGTGAGGTGGGGATGGGTGCCTGTGGGCCAGGGGGAGGTTCCCTTGGAGGGGGATGCCGAGGCCTGAGAGCAAAGGGGTCCTGGCGAGAGGGTTCCGGAGGATGAACCACCAGAAATCAGCTATAGGAACTAGGTGTGGTCCGAGTGTCGGACCCACGCTGATGGATGGACCCGGTCGTTGGACGGGAGCAAAATATGACTCAAACTGCTCTAATTCAAGAGCAACTTGACAGGCAGCCTCTAGTGTGGTCACATTGCGGCGAAAGAGTTCAAACTAATAGTGGGGCCGCAGACCACGACGGAAGCGGGAAATAGGCATCGTGCTTTCTTCTGAGATGTCACATCCTAAAAAATATTCATCAAATTTGGCGATGTACTCGGACACAGACCTATCACCATGAGTGAGGGTTTGTCGGCGATCAATGAGCCGTTGACGGTACAAGGTGGGAACATACTTAGTTCTAAGCCTTTCTTGAAGCGCCGTTTGTTGGAGAATGACGGCGACTGGATGTAGTTCATCCACTCCGAAGGGCATGAGCATATCCTTTCCGATCTGGGCGCAGCAGCGACTTGATTCAGCTTCTGGTTCTGTGCTCACAGAACTGCACAGAAACACGAGTAATTAATGGAAAATTAGTTGCCGATGTTGGATCGAGGCGCCGTTTATAGGAGATCGTTGGCGACTTCCAGAGGAAGACGTAGTTTAAAGGGCTTGCTCAGATCTTGAACAGAAGAGGCGGGGCAGGCTCTGGAAGTCGACTCTGGATCTGAGCCGGATCTGCTCAGGTCAGCTCGCGCGATCCCACGAGAATCGCCGCCATGATCAGCACAGGTTTCGGATCGAGACAAGACCAGCGGCAACGGGAAGAGGACTCGAAATCTTATGATCACTCCAAGAATCAGCTCCAGAAGACTTGAGAGGCGATCTGGAGAAATTAATAAGTAGGAAACTTCAGATCTGGGTAGCTGGTTGGGACAGATCCGCGTGCCGTGACGAGAAAAATCACCACCGGCGATCCCGAACTCCGATCGACGCGAAACCACCTCTCAATTCTTCTTATCGTAGAGGTATCAATGACAATTTTGGTGAAAGCAGATGGTAAGGGGATGTGAGAGATACGGGGGTGAATCACACGCCCAACTTCTGTCCCATCACAGGACTGAACAAGGGTATCACACCCAAGAAGGAAAGAAGACAATCACTCTCTTAATGCAAATCTCACTCAACAAAATTTCATTAACTTCTTCCCTTACACTATACACATGTTTATATAGGAATTGGCAAGGGGTGGGGGGATCGGAGCTTCGATGGAACAAGGGGAGGGGGAGAGGGGTGCGCCCCTTTGACATTGATGGGAGAAAGGGGGGGACAAGGGAACACTAGACTTACCTACCATTGACATTCAAGTAAAGGGAGGTAGGTGGCAGCCATTCCACCCTTGGACCAGCAGCCATTCTAATGTCCCATGTGGTAAATGTAGAATGGAAGAAAAGAAAACAAAAATTCTAGCCTAATACAACAAAATAGGGGACGCCCCCCTTCTTGGGCTTTGAATGGGCCAAGTTTGGCCATGGCCTCCCCAAGCCCAATCACCCATGGATGGCTTAAGGCCATTCTAATCTAGATAGCCCAAGAGTGAAGGAAGCCCAATTGGGCCTTCCATGGCTTATGGATCCATCCTAATGGTCCAAGGCCATTCCTTCTTCAAGAATTCTAAAGGGGCTTAACCAAATTGGCCATTTAAGGGCCTTACAAGCAGCCCAATATGAAAGCACAAGTTTAAAGACCATTACAAGACCATTACAAGCCCAATTTTCATGCCAAAAGTATCCAAATTGAAGCCACATTGTCTCCATTTTAAAGGGAAGCCGATGTAGTCCAATTGGGGCTCCGCGTATGGTACCGTCGGTTCGCCGACTCGTGCTATTCGCTTGCGCTGGTGTTCGCACCAATTCTCCCCAGGTGGGAGGAACTTGACCCTGTCGAGTATGGGTCCTAGAGTTTGAACTCTCCGCATGTGATCGAGGCGTTGTTCATCGTGGGGCATCCTCGCCAACGCACTAGGAAGTGTTGGTAGGCTCCGTTCCTGGTGGTGATCACCTGCTCATCCAGTATAAAATCTATAGCGTGCGTTGAGGTTGGAAGAGGTGGACTCTCGGGTGATGTGTCACTCCCAATAGAAAGATAAAGCTCGAAACTCACTAGGGATCACCGTGGCTTCCGATATGCTACCAGACTAGAAACATGGAACGTCGAACTGAAACCATAGTCATTCGGTAGTTCAATAAAGTATACATTCAAACCCACATGTTTCATGACTCGGGAAGGGTTGCGTCGAATTTTGTTGAGTGAGATTTGCATTAAGAGAGTGATTCTCTTCTTCCCTTCTTGGGTGTGATACCCTTGTTCAGTCCTGTGACGGGACATAAGTTGGGCGTGTTATTCACCCCCGTATCTCCCTCATCCCCTTACCATCGACTTCCACCAAAATTATCCTTGATACTTCTACGAGTTAGGAAGAATTGAGAGGTGGTTTCACGTCGATCGTAGTTCGGGATCGCCGGTGGTGATTTTTCTCGTGACGGCGCGTGGATCTGCCCCAACCATCAGCCCAGATCTGAAGTTTCCTGCTTATTAATTTCTCTAGATCGCCTCTCAAGTCTTCTGGAGCTGATTCTTGGAGTGATCGTAGGATTTCGAGTCCTCTTCGCGTTGCCGCTGGTCTCGCCTCGATCCGAAACCTGTGCTGATCGTGGCGGTGATTCTCGTGGGATCGCGCAAGCTGACCTGAGCAGATCCGGATCAAACCCTAGATCTAGGGGCATTAGAGGTCTTTTTCCCTTCCCTATATATAGCATGTATTTTCATTATGTGTGAATGAATGAGAAGAAAAAAATTGAATTGCTAAGAGCTCCTTGTGAGAATTTCGACCCCCCTCTCTCTCCCTCTCGTTTTCATCTTCCCCAACCCCATTTTTAGAGTGGTATCCCTTCTATCATCTCCTCTTCACCTCCGGTAATCGTCTCTGCCACCACCGCCGCCGTTCGTGCCGCCATCGAGCCGCCGCGAAGCTATCGTCGGAGTTCTGTCCATTCAGGACAGTAGCAGCTTCCACGAATTACTGCTCTCAGATCTGAGATCTTCTTGAGCTGAGATTTTGAGGGAGTGTTCCAGAGGCCCTCCCCATGGTCTACAAAAATCGGTTTGACATTTAGACTCCGAAATCCAATTTTCCATTTTCGTGTCCCCTTTCATTTCAGATCTGGCTGCTTTCTGTCCAGATCCACTTCCTCCCTGAGTTTCTAGTCTTCGGACTTCATTTTGATTTTTGCAGGAGCTCCCAAATTTATTGAGAGTTCTGTCCACCTTCCTCTCCACCTCTAATTTTTTTTGGAATTTCGAAAGCTCATTTCATATTTTTAGAAATTCCCTTTCTGATCCATCTATAGTTCTGTCAGCCTGTTTCCAGATCCAACCAATCATAGTAAATCGTAGCCTCCACCAATCCCTCCACAAAAAATATTGCCGTTTTCCTCTCTTTCCCCTCCACAACTTTCTTGAAGGGCTCGAAGTCTGACTCGGAAGGTTGCTTTGCGGTCAAAGGCAACTCTCAGGAAAACTAACTGCTGTTCTGAGAGTTCGGGTATTGTACAATAGAAACTTCAAAATTTAATAAAGTCCAGATCCGTGTAGATCCAGCTTCTCTCTCTAGTCCTATCTTGAAGTACTTTGAAAGAGCTTTCCAATGGTACCTCCTAATCGCTGATCCAACGTCGGGAGTGATCGCAGCGACAGATCTCGCCGGAGCGCGCGCCTGAAAATAGAAGTTGCAGATCCGTGGGAAGCTTTTCCGACCGGTGCCGATCGAAGCCGCCCGGCCTCCTGCCGGCGAACCAACGTGCTGCCATCCCGAGGAGCACTTCCCCAAGCGTCCCCACTACAGCGGTGCCACCCGGTCCCACACGGGCCCTCCGACCAGTACGTGGGCCCCACGGTACCGAGTACGTGTGCTGCCGAAGCTACGCGTGAAGCCGCCCGTCAACCCGAAATCGGTCCTCCCGGGTCCACTTGTGTAGGCCTTTACCTCCCTACGTGGAGTTGGCGAGCGGCTTCACGCGTAGCAGGGACAATAACATAAAAAGATAAATCTGACTCAAGCTTCTCTCGGGCCCTCCGACCAGTACGTGGGCCCCACGGTCGCGAGTACGTGTGCTGCCGAAGGTACGCGTGAAGCCGCCCGTCAACTCGAAATCGGTCCTCCCGGGCCCACTTATGTAGCCCTTTACCTCCCTGCGTGGAGTGGATAGTAGTTCTTTGCTGTAACATATGTGTATTAATCATCCCGGGAGTACGAGTTCGGCCGGGTCCGTCTTCCCCACGCCAGCAATTAATTGACCTACGGGCTCTGATACCAATTTGATGCGGGACGGATGACGACCGGGCTAGGACTCGATGTGCGGCCAGCACTAACACGCTAAAGGCAAGCCGTGCGGCTGACCACCGTGGTGTTCTCCGGGGGGAGACGTCTCTCAACAGCACTCTAACTAGCCCAATGATCGTCCCTTGCGAGGGAAACGTGGGGATCGCTGCGGTTAAGGAACCACTATCGCCTAGTGTGGTGTAGTTCGAGCTCGGTGCTCAACTGGAGCTATGGAACGGGCACTCACAACTCACACTCACGGTGATTTGGAACTAGCTAACGGTCCTAATCTCACAAACGCAGCATGATAGATAATATACTAAATCAGCAAAGTGAGAAAGGAATCGAAGCGCATACCTCAACGTCTAGGCGTGGGGAAGAATTCTCGGCCGAATCCAAACAACCCCAATACACACAAGTGTTCAGTTTACAATTTCAGAACTTAATGCCCACTCCACGCAGGGAGGTATAGGGTTACAATGGCAAAATTTAAGACGTACGACGGACTCGATGTGCGGCCAACACTAACACGCTAAAGGCAAGCCGGGCAGCTGACCACCGTGGTGTTCTCCGGGCGGAGATGTCTCTCAACAGCACTCTAACTAGCCCGACGATCGTCCCTTGCGAGGGAAACGTGGGGATCGCAGCGGTTAAGGAACCACCGTCGCCTAGGGGTATCCAGTTCGAGCTCGGTGCTCGACTGGAGCTATGGAACGGGCACTCACAACTCACACTCACGGTGATTTGCAGCTAGCTAACGGGACTAATCTCACAAACGCAGCATGATAGACAATATACTAAATCAGCAAGTGAGAAAGGAATCGAAGCGTAATGGTATCCTTGATATATAGCATGTATCAAGTCGCTACTCGCCAGATTTTCCTTTTTATATCCGTCCCGCATCAATTTGGTATCAGAGCGCGAGTTTGAGTCTAGGGTGTTTAAAAATAAAAAAAGTGTCATTTACGTCTAGTCATCATCTAAGTCGGTCTAAGGTTGCATCCACATACCATTGTTCGATATATAAAAAGGTGTCGCCCGACCGTTAGGTTACGCCTATCGGAGCGGTGATTCACTTGCGCGAGTGATCTTCGGGTCGATTAACTCCGCCGCGTACCGAATCTTGGTCGTGTCTAGGTGTGTAGCCGAGTCTCATTTCAACCTTGCATTTGCATCGCATTCTAAGTCGTGTCTAGGGGTTTGCATTAGTTGGCATAGCATTTGGCATATAAATTAAAAAAAATGGCCTTGCATATCCATTCCTAGGGATCCATTCCCACATTTTGGCAACTATGGCCAACCCATGCCGACCCGTCCAAGGCGATAGGTCCGTGTCCGAGTACATTCGGGACTATCATAAGTAGAGTGAAGTCGGGCTCGGCCGGTAGCGGGAGGAGTAGAAGAACCTCCGTGGTAACATGACCCACGGTGTACACGGAGTAATGGACCCTAAGGCCGGATGGGTGAAGCTACGACCGGTGGGTCGGTCGAAGCCTGGGGTCAACAAGTGCGTAAAAGTCAACTACCGGTCTAACCCTTTAAGATGGTCATCCAATGTATCCACATAGTGACTAGACCGGAAGGTGGTGTGGAATGAGTTGTTTGGCACTAGAGGTAGTGTGGGGTCCATGGAGGCTGGTCTCTCTAGTCCTTGGTGGCGCCCCATTCCACTAGAAGAAATTAGGAATTTTTTATTTTGGTTGAACACTTATTTTATTCTAAACTCTAGGTCCAAGGGCAATTAAGGTCATTTGGCCATTTCATATATATAGCTTGTAATTTCCATATATTTGTTAGAATTAATGAAGAGACAATATTCTTGGAAGCTTGAAGCTCCTTGCGCCCCTCCCCTCTCTCCCTCTGGTTTCATCTTCCCCAACCCCAATTCTAGAGTGGTATCCTCTCTATCCCCTCCCCTCTATCTCAGGTTGTGATCTGTGCCGCCGCTGCCGCCGTTCGTGCCGCCATCGAGCCGCCGCGAAACTACCGTCGGAGTTTTGTCCACACAGGACAGAAGCTGCTCCCACAAATTCCTGCTCCTCACTCCGAGATCTTCTTGAGCTGGGATTTTGAGGGTGTGTTCCAGCGATTGCCACCACCCTCCAGAAAAATTGGTTTGGCCATTAGATCCCGTTTCATATTTTTCAATTTTCGTTCATCATCTCCTTCCAATTCTGTCAGCTTTCTGTTCACTGTTATAGCCAGCTGAAGAACACCTTCTTTGAACCCCTTTTTTATTTTCCCAGGAGTCCCCAATTTTATTGGAGATTCTGTCTATCTTCCCCTATCATCACAAATTTTCTTGATTTTTGGTCAGCCCTCTACATATTTTCTAAAAATCGTCAAATTTCCCAAATCTGTTCTATCTGCATCAGTCCAGATCCGACCCATCACCAGTATAAACTCTCTAGAAAATCCAAATCTCCATAATTTCAAGATCTAAAAAAAAACTGGTTTCCTCTCTTGATCCTATACAACTTTACTGAAGAACACAACTTTAGATTTGGAGGTCTACCTATTGGTCAATGTCAACTCTCAGGAAATTCAGTTTCTACCCAGTCAGATCTGAAACTGAGAGCAGGTCGGTTCTAAATTCGGCCATCTGAAACACAGATCTGATGAATTTTTCTGAAGGCCCTAGGTTGAAGCCCTTCGAAGTAGCTTTCCAACGGCGCCAGTTTCGTCACATTCCGACATCGATGCTGGACGCAGCGAGCGATCTCGTCGGGTCGCGCGTCTGAAAACAGGAAGTGCAGATCCGTGGGAAGCTTATCCGACCGGTGCCGATCGGAGCAGCCCGGCCTCCGACCGGAGAAGCAGCGTGCCGCCATCCCGGGGAGCGCTTCCCCACGTGTCCCCACCATAGTAAAAATTCCAGCCTAATACAACAAAATAGGGGGCGCCCCCCAGATCCGTGGGAAGCTTTTCCGACCGGTGCGGATCGGATTCGCCCGGCCTCCCCGAACTGAATTTTTGGACCTGCACACAGAACAGATCTGCAGGCCTCGACGACACGAATTACGATGCCCAGATCCACAGTCCAAGATAAAGAGTGGCCGCATCAAAGGCCACAAGACCCTAGACCTATCACCTTTGCTGTAACATTCTAAACACGTCGGCCCCACATTGCGCCAATTGATGCGGGACGGACCACAGACTCGACTCGAATTAGGAATGCGATCCTTGGACTCTAGACGAGCTCGCAATTGTCCCTTAGCGAGGGAAGCGTCGGACGTGCGCGGTTGAGAAACCGGCAGTGAGCTAGGGTGGTCGGCTCTCTCTCGTGCCCGGATCAGGTCACGGGACGGCCACTCTCTCTCTCTCACAGCAGCGGTGATATGACAATATATCGAGCTAACGGCCCTACAACATGCTCTCTAGCAGCGGCATAAAGAGATATATATGAATAAAGTAAATGCCAAGTGAAGGAGTGGACACGAAACCTCCACGCTCTCGGCGTGGGGAAGACGGACCCGGCCGAACTCGTACTCCCGGGATGATTAATACACAAATGTTACAGTAAAGAACTACTGCCCACTTCACGCAGGGAGGTAACAAGTGGGCCCGGGAGGACCGATTTCGGGTTGACGGGCGGCTTCACGCGTAGCTTCGGCAGCACACTTACTCGCGACCGTGGGGCCCACGTACTGGTCGGAGGGCCTGTGTGGGACCGGGCGGCACCGCTGTAGTGGGGACGCTTGGGGAAGTGCTCCCCGGGATGGCGGCACGCTGGTTCACCGCCTGGAGCCCGGGCGGCTCCGATCGGCACCGGTCGGAAAAGCTTCCCACGGATCTGCAACTTCTATTTTTAGGCGCGTGCTCCGGCGAGATCTGTCGCTGCAATCACTCCTGACGTCGGATCGGTGATCAGGAGTACTGTTGGAAAGCTCATTCGATGTACTTCAAGATAGGACTAGAGAGAGAAGCTGGATCTTCACGAATCTGGACTTTATTGAATTTTTAAGTTTCTGTTGTATAGTACCCGAACTCTCAGAACAACAGGGAGTTTTCCTGAGAGTTGTCTTTGACCGCAAAGTAAACTTCTGAGTCAGACTTCAAGCCCTTCATGAAAGTTGTGGAGGGGAAAGAGAGGAAAACGGAAATATTTTTTGTGGAGGGATTGGTTGAGGCTACGATTTACTATGATTTTTGCACTGACTGGTGGTCAGATTTGGAAACATGTTGATAGAACTGTAGATGGATCGGAAAAGGAATTTCTAAAAACATGAAATGAGCTTTTGAAATTCCAAAAAAAATTAGAGGTGGAGAGGAAGGTGGACAAAACTCCCAGTAAATTTGGGAGCTCCTACAAAAATCAAAATGAAGTCCAAAGACTAGAAACTCAGGTAGGAAGTAGATCTAGACAGAAAGCAGCCAGATCTGAAATGAAAGGGGACACGAAAATGGAAAATTAGATTTCGGAGTCTAAATGCCAAACCAATTTTTTTAGACCATGGGGAGGGCCTCTGGAACACTCCCTCAAAATCCCAGCTCAAGAAGATCTCGGATCTGAGAGCAGTAATTCATGGAAGCTGCTACTTTCCTGAATGAACAGAACTCCGACGATAGCTTCGCGGCGGCTCGATGGCCGCACGAACGGCGGCGGCGGCGGCAGAGACGATTACCGGAGGTGAAGAGGAGATGATAGAAGGGATACCACTCTAGAAATGGGGTTGGGGAAGATGAAAACAAGAGGGAGAGAGAGGGGGGGTCGAAATTCTGACAAGGAGCTCTTGGCAATTCAATTTTGTTCTTCTCATTCATTCACACATAATGAAAATACATGCTATATATAGTAAAGGGAAAAAGACCTCTAATGCCCCTAGATCTAGGGTTTAGAACAAATTAGATATTACAAATAAAAAAATAAAATGCCTAATTAAATCTAAAGGGGGGGGCCTATTGACCAAGGGGGGGGAGGAGACATGGTAGAAATGGTAGGTAGCCTACCTTGGACTTTGAAGTCCAATTGTCTCAACCCTTCTAGATGCCACCTAGGCAAGTTTGACCAGCCCCACATGGGTGACATGGGCCAATGGGAAAGGGCTGGGGGCCCTCTTGCTGGACCTACTGGCAAATTACATAGAAACCCACACAATCCAAGGGAATGACGCATTGGCTTACAAAGCCTTACAATTACACATATACTTTCCCATGGATATACAAATAAACTAAAGGACATAAATGTAAAATAAAATGTACATGCTCGGCGTCGATTCCCATCAACTCTCCCCGGGTGGGAGGAACTCGACCCCGTCGAGTAAGAGGTGCGGCTGCTCGAGTACTCCGGCGGATCCGTCACCGTGCCAAGTAGCGAGGGTATGCTCCACTCCAAGTGACCGTCACCTGCTCATTCCATATACACTCGATATGCACAAACTACTGTGGGCTAGAGGTGGACACTCCGGGTGGGGCACTCTCAAAAGGGGAGGTGGCGGCTCGAAGACTCACTAGGAATCACCGCTGGGTCCCTGTAGGTGATTCATCCGGGTAGAGATGTAGAACCGATCCCAAACTCCTCGAACGAGTCCACTCGCTTCTCACTCATATGTCCTTACTTCGTCGAGCTTGCACAAGACACATGCAGACAAACAAACCACACACAAACCACGTAAACAAACCACACAAAACAAACCACACAAAGAAACAGACTGACTCATGCAGGACCCTAGACCTAAGACGGTAACATCATCCCCACTAGGTGGCAGCATCCTGGGCTGCGGTAAGCTCCTGAGCTTCCACTTCATAGTATTCCTCGGCTAGCGCCTGATCGGCCTCATAAGTGACAAGCTCGAGCTCAGAAGGCAAGGCCTCTTCAACCCCTAGGGCTAGTGTGTCACGGGAGGGGCACTCACTAGCAATGTGGCAAAACCCGTGACAGTGGAAACACTGCACTCGCGACCTACTACTCTCTCCGATGAAAAGGCATTTACCTTTATCCTCCCGACGGGTAGGGGGTGTAGGCAGCAATGGTGGAGTAGGTGCCTTGGGCAATAGTGGAGGGGGTGTCGGTGCCAGAGGACGGGCTATAGGGACCAGGGAACGGGCAATGGGTGCCGATGGTGGGGATGGAAGTAGATCCCGGGGTGGGGGAGGGCGAGGCCGTGGAGCGAAGTGCTCCTCACGGGTGGGCTCCTGAGATCTAGCCATGGGAGGCCGCTGATGTGGGCCCAAAGAGTGGCGGGGCTCGGTACTACGGAGAGGGGCGGGGCCCAACCGATGGCTACACTCGAACTCTCCCTCAAATTGCTCCAACTCGAGAGCAACCTGATATGCCTCTTCCAACGTTTTGACATTACGGCGGAAAAGCTCATACTGATAGTGTGGCCGCAAACCACGTCGAAAGCGGGAAACGGGCATGGTACTCTCCTCCGTGACACCACATCGTAGAAAGTACTCATCAAATTCAGCGATGTATTCGGAGACGGACCGGTCTCCCTGGCTAAGACTTTGCCACCTATCGATGAGTCGCTGGCGGTACGTGGGAGGGAGGTACTTTTGACGAAGCTTAAGCTTCATTTCGCCCCATGTGTCAATCGGGGGCTCTAGCCGCTGAAATAACAGGCTCTCTACATTCTTCCAATAGGTTTGTGCATGTCCCATGAGCTTCATGGTATCAAATCAGATCCTTCGACGTTCCGACATGTCATACCAATCGAAGTATCGATCCATGCCAAACTCCCAATCTAAATAGACTTTTGGATCTAAAGACCCGTAAAAAATGCGAGGATCCGCTCACACGATCTTAAGGACCCTATCGTCCTCCTCATCTCTCGGTGGCTGGAGGCCACGACGGCGTGGACCATACCCCTCCGTAGGCATTGTCGGACCCATAGTCCTCGAGACCAAGGCCACGACGTGGTAGTTCGGGAACCCGAGGAGGGGCGGGAGGAGCCTGTGGTGGCTGAGGAGCAAGTGCGGGCGGGCCTTGGGCCACATGGACGGGCTGGGCCTGGGCTATGGGAATAGCTTGGCCTTGGGCAGCCGCCTGAGCGGGTGTGGGTGGACCTTGGGCCGCTATAGGAGGGTCTCCGTGGGACATCCTATCTAACCGTCCGACCAGACCTTGGACGGATCTGTCAGATGATTCTATCCGTTCCTCCATGGCGTTAAAACGGCCATCTATGCGGTCCGAGAAGTTCTTAAAGGCGGCCTCGGATTGGCCCATCCGGGCCACGAGGGCCATGATCGCCTCATGCATGGCTTGAAGGTGTAGGGCGATGGTATTGGGTACCTCGCCGAGTGGGCATGCAAAGGACACAAGGACTAGGAGACACAGACCAATGCGAACAAGTGATGAACCTAGACTTAACCAAGACTCGATACGTGGCGGAGATAAGCGATCCGAAGATCACTCGCGTAAGTGTGCGACCTTCCCGATAGGCGTAGCCTAACGTTCGAACAACACCTTTTGATATACCGAGTAAAGGGATGCAAATGCAACCTAGACCGACTTAGATAATGACTAATGACTAGACATAAATGACACTTTTTTTTAATTAAACACCCTAGACTCAAACTTGCTCTGATACCAACTTGATCCGGGACGGACCACGGACTCGACTCAAATTAGGAATGCGATCCTTGGACTCTAGACGAGCTCGCAATTGTCCCTTAGCGAGGGAAGCGTCGGACGTGCGAGGTTGAGAAACTAGCAGTGAGCTAGGGTGGTCGGCTCTCTCTCGTGGCCGGATCGGGTCACGGGACGGTCACTCTCTCTCTCGCAGCAGCGGTGATATGACAATATATCGAGCTAACGGCCCTACAACATGCTCTCTAGCAGTGACATAAAGAGATATATATGAATAAAGCAAATGCCAAGTGAAGGAGCGGACACGATACCTCCACGCTCTCGGCGTGGGGAAGACGGACCGGGCCGAACTCGTACTCCTGGGATGATTAATACACAAATGTTACAACAAAGAACTACTGCCCACTCCACGCAGGGAGGTAAAGGGCTACACAAGTGGGCCCGGGAGGACCAATTTCGAGTTGACGGGCGGCTTCACGCGTAGCTTCGGCAGCACACTTACTCGCGACCGTGGGGCCCACGTACTAGTCGGAGGGCCCGTGTGGGACCGAGCGGCACCGCTTTAGTGGGGACGCTTGGGGAAGTGCTCTCCGGGATGGCAGCACGCTGGTTCGCCGGCCGAAGGTCGGGCAGCTCCGATCGGCACCGGTCGGAAAAGCTTCCCACGGATCTGCAACTTCTATTTTCAGGAGCGCGCTCCAGCGAGATCTGTCGTTGCGATCACTCCCGACGTCGGATCGGCAATCAGGAGGTACCGTTGGAAAGCTCTTTCGAAGTACTTCAAGATAGGACTAGAGAGAGAAGCTGGATCTACACGGATCTGGACTTTATTGAATTTTTAACTTTTTGTTGTATAGTACCCGAACTCTCAGAACATCAGAGAGTTTTCCTGAGAGTTACCTTTGACCGCAAAGCAAACTTCCGAGTCAGACTTTGAGCCCTTCATGAAAGTTGTGGAGGGGAAAGAGAGGAAAACGGAAATATTTTTTGTGGAGTGATTGGTGGAGGCTACGATTTACTATTAATTTTGCACTGACTGGTGGTCGGATCTGGAAACAGCTGATAGAACTGTAGATGGATCGAAAGGGAATTTCTAAAAATATGAAATGAGCTTTTGAAATTCCACAAAAAATTGGAGGTGGAGAGGAAGGTGGACAGAACTCCCAGTAAATTTTGAAGCTCCTGTAAAAATCAAAATGAATTCCGAAGACTAGAAACTCAGGGATAAAGTGGATCTGGACAGAAAGCAGCCAGATCTGAAATGAAAGGGGACACAAAAATGGAAAATTGGATTTCGGAGTCTAAATGCCAAACCAATTTTTGTAGACTATGGGGAGGGCCTCTAAAACACTCCTTCAAAATCCCAGCTCAAGAAGATCTCGGATCTGAGAGCAGTAATTCATGGAAGCTGCTATTGTCCTGAATGGACAGAACTCCGACTATAGTTTCACGGCGGCTCTATGGCGGAGTTCTGTCCATTCAAGCCGCCGCCGCGAATTACTACACAACCTACCGCGAAGCTATCGTCGGAGTTCTATCCATTCAGGACAGTAGCAGCTTCCACGAATTACTGCTCTCAGATCTGAGATCTTCTTGAGCTGGGATTTTGAGGGAGTGTTCCAGAGGCCCTCCCCATGGTTTAAAAAAATTGGTTTGGTATTTAGACTCCGAAATCTAATTTTCCATTTTCGTGTCCCCTTTCATTTCAGATATGGCTGCTTTCTATCCAGATCCACTTCCTCCCTGAGTTTCTAGTCTTCGAACTTCATTTTCATTTTTACAAGATCTCCCAATTTTACTAGGAGTTCTGTCCTCCTTCCTCTCCACCTCCAATTTTTTGTGGAATTTTGAAAGCTCATTTCATATTTTTAGAAATTCCCTTTCCAATCCTACTACAGTTCTGTAAGCCTGTTTCCAGATCCGACCACGAGTCAATGCAAAATTCATAGTAAATAGTAGCCTCCACCAATCCCTCCACAAAAAATATTTCCGTTTTCCTCTCTTTCCCCTCCACAACTTTTATGAAGGGCTCAAAGTCTGACTCGGAAGTTTGCTTTACGATCAAAGGCAACTCTCAGGAAAACTCTCTACTGTTCTGAGTGTTTGGGTACTGTAAAATAGAAACTTCAAAATTCAATAAAGTCCAGATCCGTGCAGATCCAGCTTCTCTCTCTAGTCCTATCTTGAAGGACTTCGAAAGAGCTTTCCAACGGTACCTCCTGATTATCGATCCGACATCGGGAGTGATCGCAGCGACAGATCTCACCGGAGCGCCTGCCTGAAAACAGAAGTTGCAGATCCGTGTGAAGCTTTTCCGACCGGTGCCGATCGGAGCCGCCCGGCCTCCGACCGGCGAACCAGCGTGCCGCCATCCCGGGGAGCACTTCCCCAAGCGTCCCCACTACAGCGGTGCTGCCCGGTCCCACACGGGCCCTTCGACCAGTACGTGGGCCCCACGGTCGCGAGTACGTGTGCTATCGAAGCGACGTGTGAAGCCGCCCGTCAACCCGAAATCGGTCCTCCCGGGCCCACTTGTGTAGCCCTTTACCTCCCTGCGTGGAGTGGCCAGTAGTTCTTTGCTGTAACATTTGTGTATTAATCGTCCCGAGAGTACGAGTTCGGCTGGGTCCGTCTTCCCCACGCCGAGAGCGTGGAGGTATCGTGTGCTTTATTCATATATATCTCTTTTTGCCGCTGCTAGAGAGCATGTTGTAGGGCCGTTAGCTCGATATATTGTCATATCACCGCTACTGCAAGAGAGAGAGTGACCGTCCCGTGACCTGATCCGGGCACGAGAGAGAGCCGACCACCCTAGCTCACTGCCGGTTTCTCAAGCGCGCACGTCCGACGCTTCCCTCGCTAAGGGACAATTGCGAGCTCCTCTAGAATCCAAGGATCGCATTCCTAATTCGAGTCGAGTCCGAACAGCAAGGAGATAGGGGGAGAGGGGTGCACCCTCCAAGAGCTCTCTTGGGGCAAAATGTCATTTTTTCCTTCAATTTTTTATTATTTTTAAGACAGCAATTATAATTTTTCCTGAAATTACTTATACTCTAAAATACATCATAAATTTACTAAATTTAGCTAATACATTTATAGGACCATTACACTTTTACAGGAACTTACCATTATCTGTAATAATGCATAGAAAAAGTTTCCAAATTTTTCATGCAGGAATAACAATTTTTACAGAATTATTTGAATTATACAATACATGAAAAATTAACTAAATATGTCCATAACACTCTAAAAATCACAATAAATTATCAAACCATCATTCATAACAGAACTATCATTTGTAAAGCTTTTTCATTATTTCTCTCACTGCATTACTATTTTTCACACTGTATTAGTATTTTTCATACTAGGTAAGAATTATATATTATGAAGAATTAATTAACTAAATATATCCAAAATAGTTAGATAATTTCTAAAAATTTATAGAACGTTGTTTCAGTCAGAGGTATCATATGTAAAATTTTTTATCATTTTTCATTCAGTATGTCAATTTTCTAAATTTTTATATCAGTTTCTAAAATATATAATAATTTATAATGATTACTTTTAATTAGAGAAAATTATCCAGAATACTTACAATGACCAAACTATACTGACAATTAATTTACAGATATCAAAACATCAGTTCTGTGACTGTTTTAGATTTTTCACAGAATATTAGTTTTTATCTAAATTTTCTAATTATTTGTTTAAACATTGATAATTATACCAGGGATGATTCTGTTATCATAATGAAATGGAATTTTCATCAATTAGTTCTAACAAGTATTTAAGTCTTCTTGTAAAGTTGTAAGATTTTTCATGTATTATTTTTGTTATCATAATTTTTTGTGAGAATTGTCTAAGTCGGTCAAGGTTGCATTTGCATCCCTTTACTCGGTATATCAAAAGGTATTGTCCGAACGTTAGGCTACGCCTATCGAGAAGGTCGCACACTTACGCGAGTGATCTTCGGATCGCTTATCTCCGCCACGTACCGAGTCTTGGTTAAGTCTAGGTGCATCACTTGTTCGCATTGGTCTATGTCTCCTAGTCCTTGTGTCCTTTGCATGCCCACTCGGCGAGGTACCCAATACCATCGCCCTACACCTATGGCCACCCCTCGGGATACCATCTCGGGAGACCTTCAAGCCATGCATGAGGCGATCATGGCCCTCGTGGCCCGGATGGGCCAATCCGAGGCCGCCATTAAGAAGTTCTCGGACCGCATAGATGGCCGTTTTAACGCCATGGAGGAACGGATAGAATCATCCGACAGATCCGTCCAAGGTATGGTCGGACGGTTAGATAGGATGTCCCACAGAGAACCTCCGATAGCTGCCCAAGGTCCACCCACACCCGCTCAGGCAGCTGCCCAAGGCCAAGCTATTCCCATAGCCCAGGCCCAGCCCGTCCATGTGGCCCAAGGCCCGCCCGCACTTGCTCCTCAACCACCACAGGCTCCTCCACCCGCCCCTCCTCGGGTTCCCGAACTACCACGCAGTGACCTTGGTCTCGAGGACTATGGGTCCGACAATGCCTACGAGGGGTATGGTCCACGTCGTCGTGGCCTCCAGCCACCGAGAGATGAGGAGGACGATAGGGTCCTTAAGACCGTGCGAGAGGATCCTCCCATTTTTTACGGATCTTTAGATCCGAAAGTCTATTTAGATTGATAGTTCGGCATGGATCGATACTTCGATTGGTATGACATGTCGGAACGTCGAAGGATCCGATTTGCTACCATGAAGCTCATGGGACAGGCACAAACCTATTGGAAGAATGTAGAGAGCCTGTTATTTCAGCGGCTAGAGCCCCCGATTGACACATGGGGCGAAATGAAGCTTAAGCTTTGTCAAAAGTACCTCCCTCCCATGTACCGCCAGCGACTCATCGATAGGTGGCAAAGTCTTAGCCAGGGAGACCGGTCCGTCTCCGAATACATCACTGAATTTGATGAGTACTTTCTACGATGTGGTGTCACGGAGGAGAGTACCATGCCCGTTTCCCGCTTTCGACGTGGTTTGCGGCCACACTATCAGTATGAGCTTTTCCGCCGCAATGCCAAAATATTGGAAGAGGCATATCATGTTGCTCTCGAGTTGGAGCAATTTGAGGGAGAGTTCGAGTCTAGCCATCGGTTGGGCCCAGCCCCTCTCCGTAGTACCGAGCCCCGCCACTCTTTGGGCCCACATCAGCGGCCTCCCATGGCTAGATCTCAGGAGCCCACCCATCAGGAGCGCTTTGCTCCACGGCCTCGCCCTCCCCCACCCGGGATCTACTTCCCTCCCCACCATCGGCACCCGTTGCCCGTTCCCCGGTCCCTATAGCCCGTCCTCTGGCACCGGCACCCCCTCCACTATTGCCCAAGGCACCTACTCCACCATTGCTGCCTACACCCCCTACCCGTCGGGAGGATAAAGGTAAAGGCCCTTTCATCGGAGAGAGCAGTAGGTCGCTAGTGCAGTGTTTCCACTGTCACGGGTTTGGCCACATTGCCAGTGAGTGCCCTGCCCGTGCCACACTAGCCCTAGGGGTTGAAGAGGCCTTGCCTTCTGAGCTTGAGCTTGTCACTTATATGGCCGATCAGGCGCTAGCCGAGGAATACTATGAAGTGGAAGCTTAGGAGCTTGCCGCAGCCCAGGATACAGCCACCTAGTGGGGATGATGTTACCGTCTTAGGTCTAGGGTCCTGCATGAGTCAGTCTGTTTCTTTGTGTGGTTTGTTTTGTGTGGTTCGTTTGCGTGGTTTGTGTGTGGTTTGTTTATCTGCATGTGTCTTGTGCAAGCTCGACGAAGTAAGTCCCATATGAGTTAGAAGCGAGTGGACTCGTTCGAGGAGTTTGGGATCGGTTCTACATCTCTACCCGGATCAGTCACCTACAGGGACCCAGCGGTGATTCCTAGTGAGTCTTCGAGCCGCCACCTCCCCTTTTGAGAGTGCCCCACCCGGAGTGTCCACCTCTAGCCCACAGCAGTTTGTGCATATCGAGTGTATATGGAATGAGCAGGTGACGGTCACTTGGAGCAGAGCATACCCGCACTACTTGGCACGGTGACGGATCCGCCGGAGTACTCGAGCAGCCGCACCTCTTACTCGATGGGGTCGAGTTCCTCCCACCCGGGGAGAGTTGATGGGAATCGACGTCGAGCATGTACATTTTATTTTGCATTTATATCCTTTAGTTTATTTGTATATCCATGGGAAAGTATATGCGCAATTATAAGGCTTTGTAAGCTAATGCGTCATTCCCTTGGATTGTGTGGGTTTCTATGTAATTTACCAGTAGGTCCAGCAAGGGGGCCCCCAGCCCTTTCCCATTGGTCCATGTCACCCATGTGGGGCTGGTCAAACTTGCCTAGGTGGCATCTAGAAGGGTTGAATGTCAATATGCACATGGGAGACAATTGGACTTCAAAGTCCAAGGTAGGCTACCTACCATTTCTACCATGTCTCCTCCCCCCCCCCTTGGTCAATAGGCCGCCCCCCCTTTAGATTTAATTAGGCATTTTATTTTTTTGTTTGAAATATCTAATTAGTTCTAAACCCTAGATCTAGGGGCAGTAGAGGTCTTTTTCCCTTTACTATATATAGCATGTATTTTCATTATGTGTGAATGAATGAGAAGAAAAAAATTGAATTGCCAAGAGCTCGTTGTGAGAATTTCGACCATAAATCCGTGGACAGTAACTTCAAGAGTTGGAGATCTGGGGAAATATGCTAATCCACACCTTAAACCAATATAGATGACTTAACTACCTATATGATGCTTTAACATAAAAAAATTGAATTGCCAAGAGCTCCTTGTGAGAATTTTGACCATAACATCTATACCCACCTTTTGCTATATACCGAGAAAGTGTTGACTCTAAAAAAATTATGGTGGAAGGGGGTATACGTGAGAGACACTCAGTAATTTTTTGGGATTTTCTAAAAATAGATAAGGGGGTGAAGAAATTACTATAACATGACTCTGTACTGTAGATCTGCAGAAGGACAGATTGACAGGGGTTGACTAGAAATTAAGAAACAAATATCAAAGGAACTCAGAATGAGGCATAAGATATATGGATGGAAAGCTAACAAAGAGAGAAACAATCTATTAAAATTTCAGCTCAATCAGACCACAGCATAAAAAGATAGATCCATGGAGGTGGGGTTCTTTCCTGATGGAGACAGAACTCCGGTGGCGGTGGCGGCGGCGCGACGGCGGTGCGACGGCGGCGGCGGCAGCTTCAGAAAGGGAACATAGAGGGGCTAAGGGGAAGATAGAAGGGTATCACACCCAAGATTTAGCAGAAATCCATCTGCAAGAGGGGTAGGGTGAGAGGAACAAGGGCACACCCTTCAATGGCTCAAGCCAATTTCATAAATTTTCTTCATTAAATCTCTAATGACACTATACATAGCCTTATATAGAGAATGGCAAGGGGTGGGGGGCTGATAATTTCGTGGGAAATACCTTAGACTCAACCTTGCTCTGATACCAAATTGATGTGGGACGGACCACGGACTCGACTCGAATTAGGAATGCGATCCTCGGACTCTAGACGAGCTCGCGATTGTCCCTTAGCGAGGGAAGCGTTGGACGTGCGCGGTTGAGAAACTGGCAGTTAGCTAGGGTGGTCGGCTCTGCTCGGGGTGAGGTGGCTCCAAGCATGATGGTTCCGAATGTGGAGTGGGCCATTGGGGTTTGGTGGTTGGAAATACGAGGGTGCTCGACTGAGCCCTATCCTTGAGGATGATCTTACCGGGTAGGTAAGGTGGGTATAAGGTGCAAGTCCTCTTGTCACAGTCAAGATTGGCTTTTCTTTCTAGAATCACGGAGGTGGGGTTCTGTCCTGATGGAGACAGAACTCCGGCGGCGGTGGCGCGACGGCGGTGCGACGGCGGCGGCGGCAGCTTCAGAAAGGGAACTCAGAGGATGAGAGGGGGAGGTAGAAAGGGTCTGACGGGCGGCTTCACGCGTAGCTTCGGCAGCACACGTACTCGCGACCGTGGGGCCCACGTACTGGTTGGAGGGCCCGTGTGGGACCGCGTCGCACCGCTGTAGTGGGGACGCTTCGGGAAGTGCTCCCCGGGATGGGGGACCCTACCATCCACCACCACCCATCTCATCTCCCCCCTTCTTGTCATCGACCCAGCCCCACCCTCCCTGGCCACAACCTCATTCTCCCGACACCCTCCAACCCACCCTGCCTCTTGCAACAACTCTCCCTAGTAGCCAGCAGGCCCCTGGCCGCAACCCCACTTCGCCATGGCCACAACTCTCCCTAGTAGCCAGCAGGCCCCTGGCCGCAACCCCACTTTGCCATGGCCACCATTCACGTCCGCCACAGCCAACCATCCCACTTGCCTTCCTCCGTGGGGGAAGGTGCTGCGCGTGGTGGTCTGGGATGATGGGGAAGGTGGATAGAGAGGCTATGCTCGGTGGATGTGGGATAGGAGGGGCGTCTCACCCCGGGGCATCGCGCCCAACTCCTTCTCGGAGAAAGTAACAAGGCAATGGCTTCACGCCCAACAACTTTCCAATACGCTCATATCAACTTCATCGTTCTTAAACATGGAATTACAAGCTCTTTTATAGCCTCATCACATGAGGGACAACTTAATCAAAATGTCAACTCCTAACACCTAACATTTCTGACATTTGAGCACCTAACACTTCTGACTAATAATGCTCTCGTGGGAATACTAAGACCAAAAAAAAAATATAGGATGGTGACATCTTAATTTCTAAAAAAAGTAAACACACATATAGGCCCACTAAAGTGGCCCGTTAACATAAAACACTTCAAATAAATAAATTGGATAGTTGTCCTTGTTGCCTGACGATCCTCGTCAAACCCCTCCGCTTGGAGGAGATTCGACCTCGAACCTAGGGCCTTGCTCGGAGAAGTAGCAACGTTGGTGGAGACGGACGATGAAGATGGGCGGCGGAGAAGGACGGACCTGGAGCTTCGAATGGGGTCTCGCACCCGTCCCCATCTCAAGGACGATGCACTCGAAGTTTTAATTTCTTCCTTCATGGCGAAGAGGAGGAGGACAGATCTGCAGCTTCGAATGGGGCCTCGGTGACACGAATTACGACGCTCAGATCCGGAGGCCGATCGAGGTGTGGCTAGTACCGTTGGAAAGAGCACTCAGAGATCTACAACATACTTTTTTTCAGCTTCATCCACCACACAGATTGAAAATGAAAACTTCTGCAAGCTGACTTTTTTTTCTGACCTAGGCTAACAGACACACAGGGTAGCAAACAATCTTCCTGAAACACACCTTTGACTGAGGGATAAACGATTTTTGTAGACTCAAAGAAAATTATGGTGGAAGGAGATATACATGGGGAACACTCAATAATTTTTTGGGATTTTCTAAAAATAGATAAGGGGGTGGCAAAAATAGAATAAGATGACTCTATACTGTAGATATGTAGAATGACAGATTGACAGGGGTGGTATAAAGATTGCGGGAAAAATACCAAACGAGATCAGAATGAGGCAAAAGATATATGGATGGAAAGCTGATAGAGAGATGAACAAGCCCTCAAAATTTTAGATTGATCAGACAACAATAGAAAAAGATAGGTCCACGGAGGTGGGGTTCTATCCTGATGGAGATAGAACTCCGGTGGCGGTGACGGCGGTGCGACGGCGGCGGCGGCAGCTTCAGAAAGGGAACTTAGAGGATGAGAGGGGGAGGTAGAAAGGGTCTCCTACCCTAGATTTCTGTAGGAATGGGAAGAACATCAAGGAGATATGGGGAGAGGAACAAAGGCACACCCTTCAATGGCTCAAGCCAATTTCATAAATTTTCTTCATTAAATCTCTAATGACACTATACATAGGCTTATATAGAGAATGGTAAGGGGTGGGGGGCTGGGAATTTCGTGGGAAATAGGCCATTTTCTTCCCCCATGTGATCAAAAATTAAAAATAAATACATTACATATGGAGGGGGCACTCCTTTGACTAGGTAGGTAAGGTAGGCCTCCCTTTGACATTTTCAACCACTTGTCTCCCATGTGTCCAATTGACCTTCTAGATACCACCTAGGTCTTTGACCAGCCCCACATGGACCCCATATGGCTTATGTGGACTAATGGAGAAGGAGTGAGGAATCCAGCAGCAGCACCCCGATGTTACCACGGAGGTTCTTCTTCTCTTCCCGCTACCGGTCGAGCCCGACTTCACTCCTTTTATCCCGAGGGAGGAGCCCTATCTTCTATACACTGTCCCATCTACCACGATGGATAGAGGTGACCATCACCTTCATGAACTTCAAACATGGGACTATGTAATGGAGGAACCGGGGGGTCACACATTCTGTGACCCATTCGACCCCTTCTCTAGTGGGTCTCATGACCCATCACTTCCTTTATACCTTGTCGAGGAAGTCCACTTTCACACCCCTTTCCCACGGGCCGGGCCACCTAGGCCCACCAAGCCCGATACACCAACATCCGGCTCTCCTAACCCACCCAAACCTTCCACATCCGAATGGCTGTCAATGCATGAATGGTGCATGGTAGGATGTCTAGGAGTCCATTCCACCAACATTCGGTTGCGTCGTATGTATGCTAGTTACACATTCGGATGTCTAAGGTCATGTGTGTGTCTGTTTGTTTCTACAGTTTATTTCCTTTCATGCATATGGTTTGTATTAAGTCGTGTCGCAATAAAAGGCCAGCCATGCACGTGTAAGGAATTAGCTGATACATGCTACATGTCCGTAAGTTCAAAAGGGAGAGTACGTCATGATCAGGGTCATACCTGAACGGTTTCCTCTTGGGGGCCGTAAAGCAACTCTAGGCCCGCGATAACCGCCCTTCCCGAGTCATGAAACATGTGGGTTGGAATGCATACGTTATTGAACTACCGGATGACTATGGTGTCAGTTCGACGTTCTATGTTTCTAATCTGGTAGCATATCGGAACCCGCAGTGATCCCTAGTGAGTTTCGGGCCTTATCCTTCTATTGTGAGTGACACATCACCCGACAGTCCACCTCTTCCAGCCTCAACGCATGCATATAGATTTTATACTGGATGAGCAGGTGATCACCACCAGGAACGGAGCCGACCAACACTTCATAGTGCATTGGCGAGGAGGCCCCATGATGAGAAACGCCTTGATCGCATGCGGAGAGTTCAAGCCCCAGGACCCATACTCGACGGGGTCGAGTTCCTCCCACCCGGGGAGAATTGGTGCGGACACCGGAGCGAGCGAATAGCACGCGTCGGCGAACCGACGGGTACCATACGCGGAGCCCCAATTGAACTACATTGGCTTCCCTTTAAAATGGGGATAATTTGGATTCAATTTAGATACTTTTTGCATGAAAATTGGGCTTGTAATGGTCTTTAAACTTGTGCTTTCATATTGGGCTGCTTGTAAGGCCCTTAAATGGTCAATTTGGTTAAGCCCCTTTAGAATTCTTGAAGATGGAGTGGCCTTGGACCATTATGATGGATCCATAAGCCATGGAAGGCCCAATTGGGCTTCCTTCATTCATGGGCTATCTAGATTAGAATGGCTTTAAGCCATATTGGTTCCATATTGGTAGAATGGGCTTGGCCATGGCCAAACTTGGCCCATTCAAAGCCCATGAAGGGGGGCGCCCACTATTTTGGCCATATTAGGCTAGTTTGTTTGAATTTCTTTTCTTCCCTCCTTCATTTACCACATGGGGACATAAATGTCTGCTGGTCTAAGGGAAATGGCTGCCACCTACCTCCCTTTACTTGAATTTCAATGGTAGGTAAGTCTTATGTTTCCTTGTCCCCCCCTCCCTTCCTAATCTAGTCAAAGGGGCCACCCCTCTCCCCCTCCCCTTGGTTCCATCGAACCATTCAGCCCCATCCCCCTTGCTAAACTCTATATAAAGGCTTGTATGATGATGGGTTAAAGGTTAATGAAGTTTTGTTGAGTGAAATTTGCATTAAGAGTGTGACTCTCTTTCCCCTCTCTTGGGTGTGATTCCCAACTCAGTCCTGTGACGTGACAGACCTAGGGCATGTGACTTGCCCCCATATCTCCCCCATCCCCTTACCATCTGCTTCCACCAAAATTATCATTAATACCTCTACGAGTTAGTAAGAATTGAGAGGTGGTTTCGCGTCGATCGGAGTTCGGGATCGCCGATGGTGATTTTTCTCGTAACGGTGCGCAGCTCTGCCCCAACCTACTGCCCAGATCTGAAGTTTCCTGCTGATTAATTTCCCTAGATCACCTCTCAAGTTTTCTAGAGCTGATTCTTGGATAGATCGTAGAATTTCGAGTCCTCTTCGCGTTGCCGCTAGTCTCGCCTCAATCTGAGGCCTTCACTGATCGTGGTGACAATTCTCGTGGGATCGCGCGAGCTGATCTGAGCAGGCCCGACTGAGATCCAGGGTTGACTTTCAGAATCTGCCCTGCCCCATCTGATCTAGATCCGTGTGAGATCTTTGGAGTACTACTTCCTTTGGACGTCGCCAATGATCTCCCATAAACGGCGCCTCGATCCGACATCGGCAACTAATTTTTCATTAATTACTCGTGTTTCTATGCAGTTCTGTGAGCATGGAACCAGAAGCTGAATCAAGTCACTGCTGCGCCCAGATCTGAAAGGATCTGATCATGCCCATCGAAGTGGATAAACTACATCCTGTCACCGACGTTCTCCAACAAACGGCGCTTCGATCGGGCATCGGATCTGGCCGTACCGGCCTCCGCAAGTTCGCTGCGCAGGGTGACCAGCGCGGGCACAACCTTGTCGACTTCTCGTCGGCGTACCCGAGTGGCTCCGACTCGCGTCCCTCGCGTCCTGCTTCTGCCCATCAACCCGGGTTCCAGTAACCCCAAATTTAGCCATTGTAACCCTATACCTCCCTGCGTGGAGTGGGCATTAAGTTCTGAAATTGTAAACTGAACACTTTTGTGTATTGGGGTTGTTCGGATTCGGCCGGGAATTCTTCCCCACGCCTAGGCGTGGAGGTACGCGCTTCGATTCATTTTTCACTTTGCTGATTTAGTATATTATCTATAATGCTGCGTTTGTGAGATTAGGACCGTCAGCTAGTTCCAAATCACCGTGAGTGTGAGTTGTGAGTGCCCGTTCCATAGCTCCAGTCGAGCACCGAGCTCGAACTGCACCACCCTAGGCGACAGTGGTTCCTTAACCGCTGCGATCCCCACGTTTCCCTCACAAGGGACGATCGTTGGGCTACCTACTGTTGCTGTTGAGAGACGTCTCCACCCGGAGAACGGCATGGTGGTCAGCCGCCCGGCTTGCCTTTAGCGTGCTAGTGCTGGCTGCACATCGAGTCCGTCGTACGTCTTAGCCCGGTCGTCATCTGTCCTGCATCAAATAGGCAATGGCCCATCGAGTCATGGTGGGACATGAAGAGAGAGCTTAGGAAGGTCGGAGGTGGGGTTCTGTCCTGATGGAGACAGAACTCCGGAGGCAGTGGCGGCGGCGCGACGGCGGTGCGACGGCGGCGGCGGTAGCTTCAGAAAGGGAACTCAGAGGATGAGAGGGGGAGGTATAAAGGGTCTCTCCTACCTTCATTCTCTCGACACCCTCCAACCCACCCTGCCTCTTGCAACAACTCTCCCTAGTAGCCAGCAGGCCCCTAGCCGCAACCCCACTTCGCCATGGCCACAACTCTCCCTAGTAGCCAGCAGGCCCCTGGCCGCAACCGCACTTTGCCATGGCCACCATTCACGTCGGGAGGGGGTTGGGGAGGACGTGGGATCCAAAGGGGAGGGGGTGGGTGCGCTGCCTATCAAGTTGCATAGGGATCAATTTGGTATGGGAATCGACGTCGATCCCGGGGTGGGGGAGGGTGAGGCCGTGGAGCGAAGTGCTCCTGACAGGTGGGCTCTTGAGATGAGAGGCCGCTGATGTGGGCCCAAAGAGTGGCGGGGCTCGGTACTACGGAGAGGGGCGGGGCCCAACCGATGGCTAGACTCGAACTCTCCCTCAATTTGCTCCAACTCGAGAGCAACCTGATATGTCTCTTCCAACGTTTTGGCATTACGGCGGAAAAGCTCATACTGATAGTGTGGCCGCAAACCACGTCTAAAGTGGGAAATGGGCATGGTACTCTCCTCCGTGACACCACATCGTAGAAAGTACTCATCAAATTCAGCGATGTATTTGGAGACGGACCGGTCTCCTTGGCTAAGTAAGACTTTGCCACCTATCGATGAGTCGCTGGCGATACGTGGGAGGGAGGTACTTTTGACGAAGCTTAAGCTTCATTTCGCCCCATGTGTCAATCAGGGGCTCTAGTCACTGAAATAACAGGCTCTCATCCACCTTCCCCATCATCCCAGACCACCACGCGTAGCACCTTCCCCCACCCTGCACCACACTGCCCACCACCTCCCTTGTTTCTTCCCTTGGGCAACCCCCCCCCCCCTCTATCTCCCCTGACATGCCCATATGCGCAGCCCCACTAGCTTCACCCCTTTATCATCATGCAGTCTAACCCCCACCACCAACATCTCTGCCCCATGGCCCCATCGCCCTACCTTTGAACTCACTCACCTCTCTCTCACGTGAAGGTCTTTTGAAGTTTAGCCAAATTCCCAGCGTGCGATATTCTCAAGAGGCTGCTGCGTCTTCGGAAGATAGGTGCGCCATGCTCTCCCAGCACCCTCACAAGTGCAGCAGGTGGTACTTTCATGCCATGTGGATGGGGACAGCTAGCAAAAGAAAGGGGAATCTCTCTCATTTCAGCTCCCTCTCTTTTAAGGACCCTACCATCCACCATGGCCCCATCGCCCTACCTTTGAACTCACTCACCTCTCTCTCACGTGAAGGTCTTTTGAAGTTTAGCCAAATTCCCAGCGTGCGATATTCTCAAGAGGCTGCTGCGTCTTCGGAAGATAGGTGCGCCATGCTCTCCCAGCACCCTCACAAGTGCAGCAGGTGGTACTTTCATGCCATGTGGATGGGGACAGCTAGCAAAAGAAAGGGGAATCTCTCTCATTTCAGCTCCCTCTCTTTTAAGGACCCTACCATCCACCACCACCCATCTCATCTCCCCCCTTCTTGTCATCGACCCAGCCCCACCCTCCCTGGCCACAACCTCATTCTCCCGACACCCTCCAACCCACCCTGCCTCTTGCAACAACTCTCCCTAGTAGCCAGCAAGCCCCTGGCCGCAACCCCACTTCGCCATGGCCACAACTCTCCCTAGTAGCCAGCAGGCCCCTGGCCGCAACCCCACTTTGCCATGGCCACCATTCACATCCGCCACAACCAACCATCCCACTTGCCTTCCTCCCTGTTCTCCCTCACGTTCCCCCCCTCCCGTGTTTACTCTTTCTGTAACTATATAAACAAACAAAAGTGAACTAAAGAAGAGATGCACGGGAGGTTGCTTTGGATTCTCAGTGGGGCCTGCCACTTTGTGGTGTTCTTATGGTTATTGGATTAAAGCTCTTCTATGAGAACATACAAATAAAACAAAAGGTAGGCCCCCCATGTTACATGCTTTAGTCCTTGCACAGGAGAACCATAAAGCAAAGAAATTAAAAAGAGAGGAATTACATGAGATGCACATGTGGCACTAGTCATCTATCATTTTCTCCATATCACTTCTCTCTATCTCTCCCTCACTCTCGTGAGGCCCTTTGAAGAAGCCAAAAGGCTCCACCTTGATCATTTCTTCTTCTCTGTTTTTTTTTCTTCTCCTTTGTCCTTTTATTCTCTACCTTGTGTGTACCATGTGATCAGCACTCCGAAGAAGCCAATAGCAACAATAGCAAAACTGAAAAAAAAAGAGAGAACGTCCCTCTCATCATCCCTGCCCCCTCTCATTCACGTTGTATTTCTTTGTAGCTAAAGTAAGTTTGAAATAAAAATGAGAAAAGATGTGGCAGAGAAGGTTGAACAAAAAAAGGAGAGCAAATATTTTCAAAAAAAATGAAAAGAATAAAAGAATAAAAAGGAAAGAGAAAAAATGTGTTTCTAAAAAAAAGGTGAGATCCGGGTAGTTCTGTCCCGCATCAAGTGGTATCAATTAATGCTCTCTCTTGGCCTTGCACGAGTGGTATCATCCCGTTGGTATCATGATGGGGACATCGCTTACCACTTCTCACTTCTCCACGGGACCGGATGATTGCCATTATGTTTAGCTTGATTTCCGAAGTCTAGCTATGTATTTTTTATCTTTCCTTGAGTCATTTTGATGTACTTATCTTTATTTTGAGTCATGGTCCTAAGTCGTCACATTATCTATCTAAGTATGTTAGGCTAGGAAGTCGTTTGGGCCCAATTAGATGGGCCTGGCCCATGGGCAACCTCTTCTTTCCTCAACCCCCTTGCTTATTTGCTTTTAGTAGTTTATCCAAGGACTTTTTGTAAATGTTGGGATTCCTATAAATAGGACCCCAACTCCACTTGAGTTCAGTAATGAAGTATTAAGCAAAATTTGAGCCACTGAGTGCATCTCTCCCTCTCTCTCTAAGTCTCTCTCTCTCTCTCTCTCTAAATTCGGAATTCCCCTCTCTCCTCACCTCTTGCCACCTCACTTGCCACCTAGGCAAGCCTTTTCACCTCCCAAGACTCCCATTACTTCACCATTAACCACTCCACCTCCCCAAGCACCCTTTCACCTTCCCAAGGCATCCCTCCCCCTTCCCTAAGCAACCTTCCACCTCCCAAGAGCCCTTTCCCCTTCCCTAGAACCCCTTTCACCTCCCAAGGTCGTCCACCACCTTCCCCTCCCTCCTAGGGTCGACCCCTCCACCCCATTCCACCTCCCATTGCTTGGCCGACCACCTCCTTCCCCTCCCTCCTTGCTAGTCTGCAGGTAGCAGAACTGGGTACGTGTTGCAGAAGCTGCCCCAAGTTCATACGACAACGTCTGAGGGCGTGGCATACCATTCTGGAAAGGCCTCCCTGTCCTCTTCACAGGCGAGGTGGAATCGTCCAATTCCGAGTTCGTGGCCGCCCGTGAGAGCAGTTCTACCCCGACTGCGCCAGACCCCACCTGCAGACAGCCTGATCCTGGTTGGAAGCAGCTTCACGGCCAACAGCGAAGGATTCAGGCTGAAGACTCTTCTTCAACATTCTTCCTCCATCTGTCCACGACCAGAAGCACAAGACGGAACTTAATTCGGCATCCGAGGGCCAGAGTTGTGACGTTTTTCCCTCAACTGCTTGGGTCTGCCTCGGGCAGTCTGCAGCAACCAGGACCCCTTCTTCTGGGTACCACGATCAGCCTCGGCATCGGATTGCAGCTCCGTTGACTCTGTCTGAAAGCTACTCCGACCACGGAGACGACGCCACCAGTTTCGTGACAATTGGAGTTCGGGAGCGCCCGTAACGTCATCTGCAACCTGCTGCCACAGAACCAGGGCTGACTTGGTGCCGCCCCTGCCAGAGGATCAGACTCACCTTGCAGACTCTGCCACGGCGAACCACGGCTGAATCAGACCAAAGGTCCTTCATCAAAGATATTCCTCCCCCTGTCCCCGATCAGGATCAAGAAGCAGAGCTACATTCAGCATCGGAGAGCCCAACTTCCGAATTTTCTTCCTCAGTCGCGCGGATCTGCCTCCTGCAGTCTGCATCGACTAGGTCCCACTCAACAGCCTCCCCCTGTCCACCCCGACCTCAGAAGGTGTTGCTGTCAGTTTTGCTGTGCAGAAGCCTTGTCCACGGACACAACGACTCCGACGGTTCGATATTCGGAGTTCGGGAGCCCAGGGTACAACTTCTGCATCCTACTGCATCCATTCTGAAGCTGCCAACCCCAGATTCCTACGTCCTGTTCGAGTCTCCACCACGACCACCGGCGACGACAGAAGAATTGGATAAAAATCAGAGGAGTCCCCATCCCTGTTACGAAGCCTCTCCCTCAAGTCTCGTCATCAGCAAAATTCCAGAGGACGAGATACGACTTCAACAGCGGCAACCTATCCCCTTGCACAGCAAGTGAGCGGATCCACGTCGGCTTCTGTTCCGTCTTTCTCGGCGACTTTCCCCCTCCCGCCTGGCCGGCTTAGCGCCCCTCCCTGTGTGGAGATAGTGTTTGATGTAATTTTGATCCCCCCACCCTTAATCCAACCCTCCTGCGTGAGGAGTAGTTCATATAATTAGCAGCTCAAGCTACATCGGCGCAGTGTGCGGGATCACACTTCCCCGCTCGCCCACGTCTCCGAACGGGGTTGGTTTCTTCAAACCAACCAGGTGAGCTCTAAACTTTGCTCCAGCAATTTTAGTGTTTGTTCATCTAATATCCGTAGACTCAGCTCCGTTGCGCATGTGCGTGAGTGCTCGTTCCCGGAGCCACCATCATAGTGTGGTCACCGTGGTGATAGTGAGAGAGTGGGACCTAGTGCCCCAATTGGCATCGGACAGCCCCAAAGGTGTGGGCCACATACCCTCGGGAGGGCAACCCTAGCCCTGCTGGCACTCTACCAGCAAGGGTCTTGATCCATCACCTCTTTCTAGCATCATATAGTCACCCGGGGCTCGTGTGTTTGCGACGGTGTTTTGGTCCCGATTTATCATCTTAATTGCTGTGTGTTTGTGAATGCGGATTAGATCTTAAGTTTTTTTGTTTGCTTGCTGCCTACCCCATATTGGTGTCACATCATATCAGGCGTGGCTGGTACCGTTAGACGAGCTAGAGGTGGCATCAAGTGGTATCAAAGCGGTTACCCGCTTGTTCTCACAAGTCGGGTCCTTGGGCAAATCCGCTCCGTTAGGAAGGCAGGATTTGAAACTTCGGATGCATCGTCCTTGAGATGGGGACGGGTGCGAGGCCCCATTCGAAGCTACAGATCCGTCCTCCTCCTCTCCGCCATGAAGGAAGAAATTGAAACTTCGAGTGCATCGTCCTTGAGATGGGGACGGGTGCGAGACCCCATTCGAAGCTCCAGGTCCGTCCTTCTCCGCCGCCCATCTTCATCGTCTGTCTCCACCAACGTTGCTACTTCTCCGAACAAGGCCCTAGGTTCGAGGTCGAACCTCCTCCAAGCGGAGGGGTTTGACGAGGATCGTCAGGCAACAAGGACAACTATCCAATTTATTTATTTGAAGTGTTTTATGTTAACGTGCCACTTTAGTGGGCCTATATGTGTGTTTTCTTTTTTTAGAAAATAAGATGTCACCATCCTATATAGTTTTTTTTGGTCTTAGTATTCCCACGAGAGCATTATTAGTCAGAAGTGTTAGGTGCTCAAATGTCAGAAATGTTAGGTGTTAGGTGTTGACATTTTGATTAAGTTGTCCCTCATGTGATGAGGCTATAAAAGAGCTTGTAATTCCGTGTTTAAGAACGATGAAGTTGATATGAGCTTATTGGAAAGTTGTTGGGCGTGAAGCCTTTGCCTTGTTACTTTCTCCGAGAAGGAGTTGGGTGCGATGCCCCGGGGTGAGACGCCCCTCCTATCCCACATCCACCGAGCATAGCCTCTCTATCCACCTTCCCCATCATCCCAGACCACCACACGCAGCACCTTCCCCCACCCTGCACCACACTGCCCACCACCTCCCTTGTTTCTTCCCTTGGGCAACCCCCCCCCCTCTATCTCCCCTGACATGCCCATATGCGCAGCCCCACTAGCTTCACCCCTTTATCATCATGCAGTACAACCCCCACCACCAACATCTCTGCCCCATGGCCCCATCACCCTACCTTTGAACTCACTCACCTCTCTCTCACGTGAAGGTCTTTTGAAGTTTAGCCAAATTCCCAGCGTGCGCCATTCTCAAGAGGCTGCTGCGTCTTCGGAAGATAGGTGCGCCATGCTCTCCCAGCACCCTCACAAGTGCAGCAGGTGGTGCTTTCATGCCATGTGGATGGGGACAGCTAGCAAAAGAAAGTGGAATCTCTCTCATTTCAGCTCCCTCTCTCACTAAAAGAGTGGGTCTAAGGACCCTACCATCCACCACCACCCATCTCATCTCCCCCCTTCTTGTCATCGACCCAGCCCCACCCTCCCTGGCCACAACCTCATTCTCCCGACACCCTCCAACCCACCCTGCCTCTTGCTAGTAGCCAGCAGGCCCCTGGCCGCAACCCCACTTCGCCATGGCCACAACTCTCCCTAGTAGGCATCAGGCCCCTGGCCGCAACCCCACTTTGCCATGGCCACCATTCACGTCCGCCACAGCCAACCATCCCACTTGCCTTCCTCCCTGTTCTCCCTCACGTTCCCCCCCTCCCGTGTTTACTCTTTCTGTAACTGTATAAACAAACAAAAGTGAACTAAAGAAGAGATGCACGTGGTATCGGTCCATGCCGGCCTCCCAATCGAGATAGACCTTTGGGTCCAAAGACCCGTTGAAAGTGGGAGGGTCTGCTCGCACGGTCCTAAGGACTCTATCATCCTCCTCATCTCTTGGCTGATGGAAGCCATGACGGCGTCGGCCATTTCCCCCAAATGCATTATCGGACCCATAGTCTTCTAGACCAAGATCACGAGGTTGTGGTTCGATGGCCTGGCGGCGGGCGGGTTGAGGAGCGGGTGCAGGCTGATTTTGGGCCGCAGGAGCGGGCTGGACTTGGGCCATGGGAGCGGGTTGGACTTGGGCCACCGCGGGAGGAGGTGCGGGTGGGCCTTGGGCCGCTCCAGGAGGGTCCCCGTGTGACATTCTATCTAACCGTCCAACTAGATCTTGGACAGCTACGAAATTCCCAGCCCCCCACCCCTTACCATTCTCTATATAAGCCTATGTATAGTGTCATTAGAGAATTAATGAAGAATTAAGCATTTTTTGCCAAGAGCAAGCCCAAGGGCACCTCTTGTGTCTCCCCTCCCCTCTTACAGATGGATTTCTGCCATTCTAGGGTGCCAAGCCCTCATCTTAGTGTGACTCCAAGATCTCCAACCTCTGCTGGATGCGACTTCCGGCCGCCGCCTCCCGTTCGTGCCGTCATCGCGCTGCCGCCACCGCCACCGGAGTTCTGTCTCCATCAGGACAGAACCCCACCTCCATGGATCTATCTTTTTCTATTGTTGTTTGATCAAGCTGAAATTTTGACAGTTTGTTCCTTTGTCTGTCAGCTTTCCGTCCATATATCTTTTGCCACATTCTGATCTCGTTTGGTATTTTTCCCGTAATTTTTATGCCACCCCTATATCAATCTGCCATTCTGCAGATCTACAGTATAGAGTTATCTTGTTCTATTTTTTCCACCCCCTTATCTATTTTTATAAAATCCTAAAAAAATATTGAGTGTTCCCCACGTATATCCCCTTCCACCATAATTTTCTTGGAGTTTACAAAAATCGTTTACCCCTCAGTCAAAGGTGTGTTTCAGGCAGATTGTTTGCTGCCTTGTGTGTCTGTCAGTCCGAGTCAGAAAAAAAGTCAGTTTGCAGAAGTTTTCATTTTCAATCCGTGTGGTGGATGGAGCTGAAACAAAAGTATATTGTAGATCTCTAAGTGCTCTTTCCAACGGTACCAGCCACGTCTCGATCGACCTCCGGATCTAAGCGTAGTAATTCGTGTCACCGAGACCTGCAGATCTGTTCTCTATGCAGGTCCGAAATTGCAGCCCAGAAGAACTTCAAAAATAAATATCAAAGGTCAACTCCAGCGACCGCCCATTCAGAGAGTCGATTAGGGACATCCCGCCATTGTCTCATCCAAGCGGCGTCTCCAAAAGACATTAGGAAGGCAGCGTTCCTTTGGAACAGATTGCTTGCTGTCCACCGAGTCAGCTACCGAGTTGGCGCAGCACCGAGTTGCAATAGTGTCGAGTCGGACCAGCAGGCCGAGTTCGTGCTGAGTTCGCCTCCAGATTGCTGCCCGTCAACCCAGGGTCGGTCCTCCCAGGCCCCACTGTAGCCCTTTACCTCCCTACGTGGAGTGGGCAATATAATTACTGCTGTAATTAAAGTTTTTACTGTTGTTAACCGGGAGTTACCGTAACTGGCCGGGAACGTCTTCCCCACGTCCGGAGCGTGGAGGTACACTCGCTCCCCACTCTTTATCGCATTTGCTTATCTTGTATAGCTTTGAATGCCGCTGCGAGAGTAGGTTTCTAGCTAGATATACTTGTATCCCCGCTGCGAGAGAGCGAGTTTGAGTGTTACCGTCCCGTGACTCGATCTGAGTCTACACGGAAAGCCGATACCCGTGACTCACGGTCGGTTTCTTAACCGTGTCCGGTCCTACATTTCCCTCGCTAAGGGATGTCCGCGAGCTAGAGTCCTAGGTCCCGTGTCCGTCCCGCATCAATTTGGTATCAAGGATACTATTTTGGCTCATTTGGTTTAATTTATAAGATTGGTATCAGCAACTTCCCTAGTAGCTGATACCAAATTGATGCGGGACGGACACGCGACCTGGGACTATAGTTCGCGATCGTCCCTAAGCGAGGGAAAACGTGGGACCGGGCGCGGTTGAGAAACCGGCCGTGAGTCTCGGGTATCGAATTTCCACGTTAACTCAGGTCGAGTCACGGGACGGTAACACTCACACTTGCTCTCTCGCAGCGGTGATACAAGTATATCTAGCTAGAAACCTACACTCGCAGCGGCATTCAAAGCTATACAAGATAAGCAAATGCGATAAAGAGTGAGGAACTAGTGTACCTCCACGCTCCGGGCGTGGGGAAGACATTCCCGGTCAGTTACGGTAACTCCCGGTTAATAATAGTAAAAACATTAATTACAGCAGTAATTATATTTAGGGCTGTCAATGGGCCGGGCCCGGGCCGGGCTTAGGTCGGCCCGGGCCCGACTTATCAAGAGTAAGGCCCGAGCCCGGCCCGGGCCTGACCTATGTTGGGCCGGGCCGGGTCGGGCCCGACATTATGTAAAAAATTCAAAGCCCGAATAAGGCCCGGCCCGACTACTTAAATAAAATAATAAAAATTAATAGATTTAATACTATAAAACGTATAATCTCACTAAATAAATTAAAATTTTAATATTAATTACATTATTTGTGTGAAAAGAGAATTTTAAAAGTTCTAATTAAGTAAAATAACATAAGTTTGACTAAATAGTTTTTAAAATTTGAAGTGATAATAAAAAAAAGGATCGGGCCGGCCCGCGGGCCGAACTCAAAGCCCTAGCCCGGCCCGCGAGTCTAGTCAGGCCGGACTTTTAGGCCCGACTAAAAAATCCGCGGGCCGAAAAAGACCTTACGGCCCGACCCGAAATCGGGCCAAGCCGGCGGGCCTGTCGGGCCGGCTAGGCCCATCGACTGCCTTAATTATGTTGCGCACTCCACGCAGGGAGGTAAAGGGCTACAAGTGGGGCCCGGGAGGACCGACCCTGGGTTGACGGGCAGCAATCTGGAGGTGAACTCGGCACGAACTCGGCATGCTGGTCCGACTCGGCACTATTGCAACTCAGTGCTGCGCCAACTCGGTAGCTGACTCGGTGGACAGCAAGCAATCCGTTCCAAAGGAACGCTGCCTTCCTGATGTCTTCTGGAGGCGCCGCTTGGCTGGGACAATGGTGGGATGTCCCTGATCGACTCCCTGAAGGGGCGGTCGCTGGAGTTGACCTTTGATATTTATTTTTGAATTTCTTCTGGGCTGCAATTTCGGACCTACACAGGGAACAAATCTGCAGGCCTCGGCGACACGAATTACTATACTCAGATCCGGAGGCCGATCGAGGCGTGGCTAGTACCGTTGGAAAGAGGACTTAGAGATCTACAACATACATTTTTTACAGCTCCATCCACCACACGGATTGAAAATGAAAACTTCTGCAAACTGACTTTTTTTCTGACCCAGACTGACATACACACAGGGCAGCATGCAATCTGCCTGGAACACACCTTTGACCGAAAGGTAAACGATTTTTGTTGACTCTACAAAAATTATGGTGGAAGGGGATATACGTGGGAAACACTCAGTAATTTTGTGGGATTTTTTAAAAAATGTTAAGGGGGTGGCATAAATGCAACAAAGCAACTCTGTACAGTAGATCTGCAGAATGACAGATTGACAAGGGTGGTATAAAAATTGCGGCAAAAATACCAAACGAGATCAAAATGGGGCAAAAGATATATGGATGGAAAGCTAACAGACAGAGGAACAATCTCTCAAAATTTGAGCTCCCTATGATAACCAGAACCGAAGATAGAATAGCTTCGTCAAGGTTGATGCGGGACGGACACGAGTTTGAGTCTATGAAGAATTAAGCATTTTTTGGAGACGGCTACAAATTTCCGTGGACAGCAGATTAATGCTCTAGTCGAGCACCTATGCTGATCGTGGCGAAACCATCTATGATACCAATTTGATGCGGGACGGATGACCTCTTGATGCGGGACGGACACGGGGACCGACTCTACGTGGTATGAACCTCGGACTCCGGATGCGGACACGACCAGCAACACATGATGGGAGAGACACTAGGCCCGACACGGAGAGCTCCTATGGGCTATACGTCGCTAACAGAAACGCAAGCTCACTCGTCGTCCCAAGCGAGGGAAACGCGGATCGTGCGCGGTTGAAGAACCGACAGAGTTCACGGGTAGTCGACTCACTTCCGGACTCGGATCGAGTCACGGGACGGGTCACTCTCACACTCACAGCGGTGACATGGACTCACGGGCTACTACCTATCGCTCTCGGCAGCGGCAAAAGACCATATACTAAACTAGCAAGCGAATGCCGAGAAGTTGAGACCTTTACCTCCACGCACCCGGCGTGGCAAAGATAACCCCGGCCGAATTACGGACTCCCGGTTAAACAATGTTACAGCAATACAATAATTTGACCCACTCCACGCAGGGAGGTAAAAGGTCACATGTGGGGCCCGGGAATCACGCAAATCGAGTTGACAGGCAGCATCTTGTTGTCGCCCGACGGTGCCGAACTCCGCGTTTTCGTACTTTACGAACGGCGGGTTCTGCGGGACCGTGGAGCCCACGGGTGGCGCTGTCCTCCAGATCTGCGGGGGTGGGACCCACTGTGATGGGGACCCCTGATGGCGCACCTCCACGGACAACGGTCGGCCGGAAACACCGATCGGGGGTCAATCGGCCCCGATTCCCAATTCTTGAACTAGCTTTCCACGGATTTTCGGTTCTGTTTTCTGGCGCGCGCTCCGGCGAGAATGGCCGCTGCGATCAATCCTGACATCGGATCGGGGCGCATGAGCTATCGTTGGAAAGCTCTCTTTAAATCCTTCAATCTAAACCTAGATAGATCTGCTGGATCTAGTCGGATCTGAACTTTATTGAATTTACAAGTTCCTATTGTACAGTACCCGGAATCTCAGATCTGCAGGGAGCTTGTCTGAGAACTACCGTTGACCGCCTAGTAGACTTCCGATTTAGCTCCTGAGCTCTTCATCAAAGTTATAGGATTTTGAACAAGGAAGATGGCAATATTTTTTGTGGACTGACTGGAGGTGGCTACGAATTGACATGATTTTTGCACTGGACAGAGGTCGGATCTGGAGACAGGTGGACAGCACTGTAGCTAGCTCTGAGAAAGAATTTTTTAAAAATAGGTGGATGGTTGATCAAAAATCAAGAAAATTCGTGAAAGGAGGTGGGTGGACAGAACTCCCAGTAAAATTTGGAGCTCTAACAAAAATCAGAAAGAGGTGCGAAACTTGGAAACACATGGCGGGTGGAAAAGGAAACAGACAGTAGACAGATCTGGAAATTAAAGTTGGGCGAAAATGAAAAATTATCAAAGGGGATCTTTATGACCAACCAATTTTTGTGGGACGTGCTTGACACCTATGGAACATCCCCTCAAAATCCCAAATCGATCTGAGCTCGTGGCTGATGGCAAGAATTCGTGGAAGTGGTGGCTGCAGGTGGAAGGCAGAACTCCGACGGTTGCGATGGCGGTGCGGTGGCGGCTCGTGGCGGCGGCGGCGGCGACCGGAACTGATAGGGGTGGAGTCTCACCACCAGAATACAGCCTTCCCAGCTGCAAGGAGGAGAGGGAGAGAGGGAGAGGGGGGTGCCCAAGGGCTGCTCCAAGGATTTTTCAAGTTCAAATGGCATTAATTCATCAAAAATGAAAATTACAAGCATATATAGGTTACATGTCTAATCAATCCTCAAACGTTGGATCTTGAGATGGGAGATGGAGAGCTGGGATTGCATGTGACCATCCACAAAAATTAAAATTGAAAAATACAACGGGGGGCAGCCCATTGATTAGGGAGGCAAGGGCACATGGTAGGTGGGGGTGGGTTGAAATTGTTGGCATTTTCATTCCAATGTCCCCCACTTGGCCCACCCTTCTAGAAGCCACCATTTGAATGGTTGACCGACCCCACATGGGGTTCTAGGGATGAGGTGGATCAATGGGAGGGGGCCTGGGGTCCCGTGGGGCCCAGGGGTCCCATTTTTACAAATAAGCCCCTCTTACAATCAAAATTACATACCGAATAAAATGAAGTAAACACACATTAAACACAAATAAAGTCTAACTAAATATGATAAATGCCGGGACTCATGGGGGAGTCTCCAAGCTATCTCCGAGCCAGATGGATACTGAGGTGGCTCGAGTCGTGCTCCGCGTGCGGTACCGATGGCTCGGCGTAACCACTCGGGTGTCCGCACCAATTCTCCCCGGGTGGGAGAAACTCGACCCTGTCGAGTAAGGGTCTGCATCGCTCCGGTATCGCTCCAGAAGGTCCGGATCAATCCGCTGCAACTCGCCATGCGTGATCCATGTGTCCTCGGTAGCGGGCCGTCCTCTCCATCGCACTAGGTAGCGCGGGTAGGATCCACTCCTGCTAACTGTCACCTGCTCATCCAGTATATGATCTATATGCTCACGCTGCCGTGACAAAGGGGCTGGAGGTGGACACTCAGGTGTGGGATCACTCTCAAGGGGAGGAGATGGCTCGAAAGGCTCACTAGGGATCACCGCTGGGTCCCTATATGCAACTAGATCCGAAATATTAAAAGTAGAGCTTATATCGTATTCCTCGGGCAGGTCCACAACATACGCATTGGATCCAACGTGTTTCAACACTCTAAATGGACCGGCTCCGCAAGCTTGCAACTTCTTAACGGTTTCAGAGGGAAACCGTTCAGGTCTTACCCTGATCATGACATATTCGCCCTCTTGGAACTCTCGGTGGTGTCTATGGGCACCGGCTAACTCCTTGTACCGTGCATTGCTGGCCTTACTGTGACGACGGACGTCGTCATGCAGACTTCTAACATGCCTAACAAAAAGAAAAACACACAGATGCACACACGACCCTACACAAACCTAATGCTAGTCCGACCCAATCATATGCAAGGTGGTCCAGGACATCCGAATGTGTGCCATGCATGCATTCGACATAACTGGAGGTTAATGCCATGCTGGATTCCTAGACATCCTACGATGCTCCAATCATGAACATTAGGTTTGGATGTGGGAAGTCCGGGAGGTTTAGGTTGTTTAGGTGGGACAGGAGGGTCGGGTGTCTCTCGCCCGTTAACGGACTCGGTGGGTGCCGATGGCCCGGCCCATGGGGGAGGGGTATAATGGTGACCTCCCCTAAAGAAGTGGAATGGAGATTGTGGACCAAGGGACCCACTAAGAAAGGGATCGAAGGGATCAAAGAATGTGTGACCCCTCGTTATGGATTCCCTCATCTCAAGATCCCATGTGTGGAAGTCTAGAAAGTGTTGTTGATCTCCTTCACCCATGAAGGGAGATGAGACGGTGGGGGTATGATGGTGGACTCTCTCAAAAGGGTGGAGTAAATATGGTGGGTCACGGGGTCCACAAGAGAATGGGTTGAAGGGATCAAAGAAGGTATGACCCCTCGGACTAGGCTTCCACAAATCGATGTCCCACATTTGAAAATCTTAGAGGTGTAAATGATCACCTTCATTCATTGTGAGAGGTGGGACGACAGTCATAGGTAGAAAGTAAGATTCCTCCCTTGGGCAAAAGGAAATGAAGTTGGGCTCGGCCGGCATAGGGAGGAGTAGAAGAACCTCCGTGGTAACATGACCCACGGTGTACACGGAGGTAATGGACCCTAAAGCGGGATGAGTGAAACTACGACCTGTGGGTCGGTCGAAGCCTGGAGCCAACAAGTGCGTAAATGTCCACTGCCAGTCTAACCCTTTAAGAAGGTCATCCAATGTATCCACATAGTGACTAGACCGAAAAGTGGTGTGAAATGAATTGATTGGCACCAGAGGTAGGATAGGGTCCATAGATGGGAAGCGAAGTGGGACCAATCCCTTCTTGAGCCAGCTAAGAAGCGGCTCGACTATGACAAGCATACCCGTTAGAAACACGGGTGGCTCGGGCTGAAGTGGCTTGGAATAAAGATCGGAGAGTGGGGCTTCTCCAACCCTTTTGTCCCCTAGGGCTAGAGATGTCCGAGTGGGACACTGTCCGGCAAAGTGGCCGAACCCCTGGCAGCGATAACACTGCTGTCGTGATCCACTACGCTCCTTGATACGTGTGTCCTTACCCTTATCCTCCTGACGGACAGGGGGTGCAGGCAATGGGGCTCTCGTGGGTGGGGGAAGAGGATCCACTATGATGGAGAGAGGACCTTGGGATTGCACCTTAGATGGCAACGGGTTGGGGCTACCGATTGTTACCTCCTTAGGCTCGTGTAGGAGTACATCACTAGGAGTACGTGTCATATCCACCCCATCTAACCGGTCCAAAATCATTTGCAATAGTTCGGCAACGGAGCGGGTTGGAATAGGGATATCATGGTGGACTCGCCCGTATTCAACCGTCCTAGGATTGGGTCTTGGCTCATCTACGTGTGGGGCTCTTTGCCTCTGACTAGGACCCCACTTGGTTGGAAGTGATTGGGTGGGGCCGGTTGGAGGTGACCGGTTGGGACACGTAGACCTTCCTAAGCTCTCTCTTCATGTCCCACCATGATTCGATGGGCCATTGCCTCCTAACCTCTCTCAAGCGCTCAATGTGGTCCCACTTTTCGGCGGCCTCGTGTAGAAGCCTCTCCTTGGCAAAATAGAATTGCCCGGCTTCGGACATGGTATAACAATCAAAGTATGTGTCCATGGCGGCCTCCCACTTGAGGTAGTCGCCCGGGCCATTGGAGCCATAAAAATCCGAGGCTTCAGGCCTACAGAAGTGGGGTGGGTGGTTGCCAAGCCCATGGGTGGACCAACGGCCATATTGTCCAGGTGATGGGGATTCCATGTGAATTTGGCGGAACTACATGCTAGACATCCCGACACTTGGACAAGACCGACTGACTCTTATTGGACTACACACGAACTAGGAGACACAAACTGATGCAAATACCGACTAATGCACCTAGACCTAAACCAATATCCGGTACGTGGTGGAGTTAATCGATCCGAAGCTCACTCCCGCAAGTGTGCGGCCTTCCCGATAGGCGTAGCCTAGCGTTCGGACAACACCTTTGAAGATATCGAATTATCGGGATGAAATACAATTTTAAAACACTTTTTTTTATTTTGAAAACTAATGATGAAACTAGACTCGACTTAGACCATGATGCATGCAAGACATATGCAAGACTACCCTAGACTCGACTCGCTCTGATACCAAACTGATGCGGGACGGACTGAGGAGACGACGCTATATGAGACGGACACGACTCGACCAGCAACGACACAACTACTAGAGTGACCTCGACTCGACACTAAGAGCTCCTAATGATTTTGGACCGGTTGGATGGGGTGGATAGGACACGTACTCCTAGTGATGTACTCCTACACGAGCCTAAGGAGGTAACAATCGGTAGCCCCAACCCGTTGTCATCTAAGGTGCAATCCCAAGGTCCTCTCTCCATCATAGTGTATCCTCTTCCCCCACCCACGAGAGCCCCATTGCCTGCACCCCCTGTCCGTCATGAGGATAAGGGTAAGGACACACGTATCAAGGAGTGTAGTGGATCACGACAGCAGTGTTATCGCTGCCAGGGGTTCGGCCACTTTGTCGGACAGTGTCCCACTCGGACATCTCTAGCCCTAGGGGACAAAAGGGTTGGAGAAGCCCCACTCTCCGATCTTTATTCTAAGCCACTTCAGCCCGAGCCACCCGTGTTTCTAACGGGTATGCTTGTCATAGTCGAGCCGCTTCTTAGCTGGCTCAAGAAGGGATTGGTCCCACTTCCCTTTCCATCTATGGACCCTATCCTACCTCTGGTGCCAATCAATTCATTTCACACCACTTTCCGGTCTAGTCACTATGTGGATACATTGGATGACCTTCTTAAAAGGTTAGACCGGCAGTGGACATTTACGCACTTGTTGGCTCCAGGCTTCAACCGACCCACAGGTCGTAGTTTCACTCATCCCGCTTTACGGTCCATTACCTCCGTGTACACCATGGGTCATGTTACCACGGAGGTTCTTCTACTCCTCCCTATGCCGGCCAAGCCCGACTTCATTTCCTTTTGCCCAAGGGAGGAATCTTACTTTCTACCTATGACTGTCGTCCCACCTCTCACAATGAATGAAGGTGATCATTTACGCCTCCAAGATTTTCAAATGTGAGACATCGATTTGTGGAAGCCTAGTCCGAGGGGTCATACCTTCTTTGATCCCTTCGACCCATTCTCTTGTGGACCCCGTGACCCACCATATTTACATCACCCTTTTGAGAGAGTCCACCATCATACCCCCACCGTCTCATCTCCCTTCATGGATGAAGGAGATCAACAACACCTTCTAGACTTCCACACATGGTATCTTGAGATGAGGGAATCCATAACGAGGGGTCACACATTCTTTGATCCCTTCGATCCCTTTCTTAGTGGGCCCCTTGGTCCACAATCTCCATTCCACTTCTTTAGTGGAGGTCACCATTATACCCCTCCCCCATGGGCCGGGCCATCGGCACCCACCGAGTCCGTTAACGGGCGAGAGACACCCGACCCTCCTGTCCCACCTAAACCACCCAAACCTCCCGGACTTCCCACATCCAAACCTAATGTCCATGATTGGTGCATCGTAGGATGTCTAGGAATCCAGCATGGCATTAACCTCCGGTTATGTCGAATGCATGCATGGCACACATTCGGATGTCCTGGACCACCTTGCATATGATTGGGTCGGACTAGCATTACGTTTGTGTAGGGTCGTGTGTGCATCTGTGTATTTTTCTTTTTGTTAGGCATGTTAGGAGTTTGCATGACGTCCGTCGTCACAGTAAGGCCAGCAATGCACGGTACAAGGAGTTAGCCGGTGCCCATAGACACCACCAAGAGTTCCAAGAGGGCGAATATGTCATGATCAGGGTAAGACCTGAACGGTTTCCCTCTGAAACCGTTAAGAAGTTGCAAGCTCGCGGAGCCGGTCCATTTAGAGTGTTGAAACACGTTGGATCCAATGCGTATGTTGTGGACCTGCCCGAGGAATACGGTATAAGCTCTACTTTTAATATTTCGGATCTAGTTGCATATAGGGACCCAACGGTGATCCCTAGTGAGCCTTTCGAGCCATCTCCTCCCCTTGAGAGTGATCCCACACCTGAGTGTCCACCTCCAGCCCCTTTGTCACGGTAGCGTGAGCATATAGAAGATCATATACTGGATGAGTAGGTGACAGTTACCAGGAGTGGATGCTACCCGCGCTATCTAGTGCGATGGAGAGGATGGCCCGCTACCGAGGACACATGGATCACGCATGGCGAGTTGCAACGGATTGATCCGAACCTTTTGGAGCGATACCGGAGCGATGCAGACCCTTACTCGACAGGGTCGAGTTTCTCCCACCCGGGGAGAATTGGTGCGGACACCCGAGCAGTTACGCCGAGCCATCGGTACCGCATGCGGAGCACGACTCGAGCCACCTCAGCATCCATCTGGCTCGGAGACAGCCTGGAGACTCCCCCATGAGTCCCGGCATTTATCATATTTAGTTAGACTTTATTTGTGTTTAATGTGTGTTTACTTCATTTTATTCGGTATGTAATTTTGATTGTAAGAGTGACTTATATGTAAAAATGGGCCCCCTGGGCCCCACGGGACCCCAAACCCCCTCCCATTGATCCACCTCATCCCTAGGGCCCCATGTGGGGTCGGTCAACCATTCAAATGGTGGCTTCTAGAAGGGTGGGCCAAGTGGGGGACATTGGAATGAAAATGTCAACAATTCCAACCCACCCCCACCTACCATGTCCCCCCCTTGCCTCCCTAATCAATGGGCTGCCGCCCCTTGTATTTTTTAATTTTAATTTTTGTGGATGGTCACATGCAATCCCAGCCCTCCATCTCCCATCCCAAGATCTAACGGTTGAGGATTGATTAGACATGTAACCTATATATGCTTGTAATTTTCATTTTTGATGAATTAATGCCATTTGAACTTGGAAAATCCTTGGAGCAGCCCTTAGGCACCCCCCTCTCCCTCTATCCCTCTCCTCCTTGCAGCTGGGAAGGCTGTATTCTGGTGGTGTGACTCCACCCCTATCAGTTCCGGTCACCGTCGCCGCCGCCACGAGCCGCCACCGCACCGTCATCGCAACCATCGGAGTTCTGCCTTTCACCTGTAGCTGCCACTTCCATGAATTCTTGCCATCAGCCACGAGCTCAGATCGATTTGGGATTTTGAGGGGATGTTCTAGAGTTGTCAAGAACATCCCACAAAAATTGGTTGGTCATAAAGATCCACTTTCATAATTTTTCATTTTTACCCAACTTTAATTTCCAGATCTGTCTGCTGTCTGTTTCCATTTCCACCCGCCATGTGTTTCCAAGTTTCGCACCTCTTTCTGATTTTTGTTAGAGCTCCAAATTTTACTAGGAGTTTTGTCCACCCACCCCTCCTTTCACGAATTTTCCTGATTTTTGATCAACTCTCCACCTATTTTTAAAAAATTCATTGTCAGAGCTAGCTATAGTGATGTCTACCTGTCTCCAGATCCGACCTCTGTCCAGTGGAAAAATTATATCAATTCGTAGCCACCTCCAGTCAATCCACAAAAAATATTGCCATCTTCCTTGTTCAAAATCCTATAACTTTGATGAAGAGCTCTGGGGCTGAATCAGAAGGCTACTAGGCGGTCAATGGCAGTTCTCAGACAAGCTCCCTGTAGATCTGAGATTCCGGGTACTGTACAATAGGAACTTGTAAATTCAATAAAGTTCAGATTCGTCCAGATCCAGCAGATCTATCTGGGTCTATATTGAAGGATTTAAAGAGAGCTTTCCAACGATAGCTCATGCGCCCCGATCTGACGTCAGGATTGATCACAGCGGCCATTCTCGCCGGAGCGCGTGCCGGAAAACAGAACCAGAAATCCGTGGGAAGCTAGTTCAAGAATTGGGAATCGGGGCCGATTGACCCCCGATCGGTGTTTCCGGCCGACCGCCATCCGTGGAGGCGCGCCACCAGGGGTCCCCATCACAGTGGGTCCCACCCCCGCAGATCTGGAGGACAGCGCCACCCGTGGGCCCCACGGACCCGCAGAATCCGCAGTTCGGAAAGCACGAAAACGCGGAGTTCGGCACCGCCGGGCGACGTCAAGATGCTACCCGTCAACCCGATTTACGTGATTCCCGGGCCCCACATGTGACCTTTTACCTCCCTACGTGGAGTGGGTCAAATTATTGTATTGCTGTAACATTGTTTAACCGGGAGTCCGTAATTCGGCCGTGGTTGTCTTCGCCACGCCGGGTGCGTGGAGGTAAAGGTCTCAACTTCTCGGCATTCGCTTGCTAGTTTAGTATATGGTCTTTTGCCGCTGCCGAGAGCGATAGGTACTAGCCCGTGAGTCCATGCCACCGCTGTGAGTGTGAGAGTGACCCGTCCCGTGACTCGATCCGAGTCCGGAAGTGAGTCGACTACCCGTGAACTCTGTCGGTTCTTCAATCGCGCACGATCCGCGTTTCTGTTAGCGACGTATAGCCCATAGGAGCTCTTAGTGTCGAGCTGATGTCGCTCTAGTAGTCGTGTCGTTGCTGGTCGAGTCGTGTCCGTCTCATATAGCGTCGTCTCCTCAGTCCGTTCCGCATCAGTTTGGTATCAGAGCGAGTCGAGTCTAGGGTAGTCTTGCATATGTCTTGCATGCATCATAGTCTAAGTCGAGTCTAGGATCATCATTAGTTTTCAAAACAAAAAAAAGGTGTTTTAAATTTATATTTCATCCCGATAATTCGGTATCTTAAAAGGTGTTGTCCGAACGCTAGGCTAAGCCTATCGGGAAGGCCGAACACTTGCGGGAGTGATCTTCGGATCGATTAACTCCGCCACGTACCGGATATTGGTTTAGGTCTAGGTGCATTAGTCGGTGTTTGCATCAGTTTGTGTCTCCTAGTTCGTGTGTAGTCCAATAAGAGTCAGTCGGTCTTGTCCAAGTGTCGGCATGTCTAGCATGTAGTTCCGCCAAATTCACATGGAATCCCCATCACCTGGACAATATGGCCGTTGGTCCACCCATGGGCTTGGCAACCACCCACTCCACTTCCGTAGGCCCGAAGTCTCGGATTTTTATGGCTCCAATGGCCCGGGCGACTACCTCAAGTGGGAGGCCGCCATGGACACATACTTTGATTGTTATACCATGTCTGAAGCCGGGCAATTCTATTTTGCCAAGGAGAGGCTTCTACACGAGGCCGCCGAAAAGTGGGACCACATTGAGCGCTTGAGAGAGGTTAGGAGGCAATGGCCCATCGAATCATGGTGGGACATGAAGAGAGAGCTTAGGAAGGTCTACGTGTCCCAACCGGTCACCTCCAACCGGCCCCACCCAATCACTTCCAACCAAGTGGGTCCTAGTCGGAGGCAAAGCGCCCCACACGTAGATGAGCCAAGACCCAATCCTAGGACGGTTGAATACGGGCGAGTCCACCATGATATCCCTATTGCAACCCACTCCGTTGCCAAACTTATGTAAATGATTTTGGACTGGTTGGATGGCGTGGATAGGACACGTACTCCTAGTGATGTACTCCTACACGAGCCTAAGGAGGTAACAATCGGTAGCCCCAACTCGTTGCCATCTAAGGTGTAATCCCAAGGTCCTCTCTCCATCATAGTGGATCCTCTTCCCCCACCCACGAGATCCCCATTGCCTGCACCCCCTGTCCGTCAGCAGGATAAGGGTAAGGACACACGTATCAAGGAGCGTAGTGGATCACGACAGCAGTGTTATCGCTGCTAGGGGTTCGGCCACTTTGCCGGACAGTGTCCCACTCGGACATCTCTAGCCCTAGGGGACAAAAGGGTTGGAGAAGCCCCACTCTCCGATCTTTATTCTAAGCCACTTCAGCCCGAGCCACCCGTGTTTCTAACGGGTATGCTTGTCATAGTCGAGCTGCTTCTTAACTGGCTCAAAAAGGGATTGGTCCCACTTCCCTTCCCATCTATAGACCCTATCCTACCTCTGGTGCCAATCAATTCATTTCACACCACTTTCCGGTCTAGTCACTATGTGGATACATTGGATGACCTTCTTAAAGGTTTAGACCGGCAGTGGACATTTACGCACTTGTTGGCTCCAGGCTTCGACCGACCCACAGGTCGTAGTTTCACTCATCCCGCTTTAGGGTCCATTACCTTCGTGTACACCGTGGGTCATGTTACCACGGAGGTTCTTCTACTCCTCCCTATGCCGGCCGAGCTCGACTTCCTTTCCTTTTGCCCAAGGGAGGAATCTTACTTTCTACCTATGACTGTCGTCCCACCTCTCACAATGAATGAAGGTGATCATCCAAGATTTCTAAATGTGGGACATCGATTTGTGGAAGCCTAGTCCGAGGGGTCATACCTTCTTTGATCCCTTCGACCCATTCTCTTGTGGACCCCGTGACCCACCATATTTACTCCACCCTTTTGAGAGAGTCCACCATCATACCCCCACCGTCTCATCTCCCTTCATGGATGAAGGAGATCAACAACACCTTCTAGACTTCCACACATGGGATCTTGAGATGAGGGAATCCATTACGAGGGGTCACACATTCTTTGATCCCTTCGATCCCTTTCTTAGTGGGCCCCTTGGTCCACATCTCCATTCCACTTCTTTAGGGGAGGTCACCATTATACCCCTCCCCCATGGGCCGGGCCATCGGCACCCACCGAGTCCGTTAACGGGCGAGAGACACCCGACCCTCCTGTCCCACCTAAACCACCCAAACCTCCCGGACTTCCCGCATCCAAACCTAATGTCCATGATTGGTGCATCGTAGGATGTCTAGGAATCCACCATGCCATTAACCTCCGGTTATGTCGAATGCATGCATGGCACACATTCGGATGTCCAGGACCACCTTGCATATGATTGGGTCGGACTAACATTAAGTTTGTGTAGGGTCGTGTGTGCATCTGTGTGTTTTTCTTTTTGTTAGGCATGTTAGGAGTCTGCATGACGACGTCCGTCGTCACAGTAAGGCCAGTAATGCACGGTACAAGAGTTAGCCGGTGCCCATAGACACCACCGAGAGTTCCAAGAGGGCGAATATGTCATGATCAGGGTAAGACCTGAACGGTTTCCCTCTGGAACCGTTAAGAAGTTCCAAGCTCGTGGAGTCGGTCCATTTAGAGTGTTGAAACACGTTGGATCCAATGCGTATGTTGTGGACCTGCCCGAGGAATACGGTATAAGCTCTACTTTTAATATTTCGGATCTAGTTGCATATAGGGACCAGCGGTGATCGCTAGTGAGCCTTTCGAGCCATCTCCTCCCCTTGAGAGTGATCCCACACCTGAGTGTCCACCTCCAGCCCCTTTGTCACGGCAACATGAGCATATAGATCATATACTGGATGAGCAGGTGACAGTTACCAGGAATGGATCCTACCCGCTCTACCTAGTGCGATAGAGAGGACACATGGATCATGCATGGCGAGTTGCAGCGGATTGATCCGGACCTTCTGGAGCGATACCGGAGCGATGCATACCCTTACTCGATAGGGTCGAGTTTCTCCCACCCGGGGAGAATTGGTGCGGACACCCGAGCAGTTACGCCGAGCCATCGGTACCGCACGCGGAGCACGACTCGAGCCACCTCAGCATCCATCTGACTTGGAGACAGCCTGGAGACTCCCCCATGAGTCCCGGCATTTATCATATTTAGTTAGACTTTATTTGTGTTTAATGTGTGTTTACTTCATTTTATTCGGTATGTAATTTTGATTGTAAGAGGGGCTTATTTGTAAAAATGGGACCCCTGGGCCCCACGGGACCCCACGCCCCCTCCCATTTATCCACCTCATCCCTAGGGCCCCATGTGGGGTCGGTCAACCATTCAAATGGTGGCTTCTAGAAGGGTGGGCCAAGTGGGGGACATTGGAATGAAAATGCCAACAATTCTAACCCACCCCCACCTATCATGTCCCCCCTTCCCTCCCTAATCAATGGGCTGCCCCCCTTGTATTTTTTAATTTTAATTTTTGTGGATGGTCACATGCAATCCCAGCCCTCCATCTCCCATCCCAAGATCCAACGGTTGAGGATTGATTAGACATGTAACCTATATATGCTTGTAATTTTCATTTTTGATGAATTAATGACATTTGAAATTGGAAAATCTTTGGAGCCGCCCTTGGGCACCCCCCCTCTCCCTCTCTCCCTCTCCTCCTTGCAGCTGGGAAGGCTTTATTCTGGTGGTGTGACTCCACCCCTATCAGTTCCGGTCACCGCCGCCGCCGCCACGAGCCGCCACCGCACCGCCATCGCAACCGTCGGAGTTCTGCCTTCCACCTGTAGCCGCCACCTTCCACGAATTCTTGCCATCAGCCACGAACTCAGATCGATTTGCGATTTTGAGGGGATGTTCCAGAGTTATCAAGTACGTCCCACAAAAATTGGTTGGTCATAAAGATCCTCTTTGATAATTTTTCATTTTCGCCTAACTTTAATTTCCAGATCTGTCTGCTGTCTCTTTCCATTTCCACCCGCCATATGTTTCCAAGTTTCAGATCTTTTTCTGATTTTTGTTAGAGCTCCAAATTTTACTGGGAGTTCTGTCCACCACCCCTCCTTCCACGAATTTTCTTAATTTTTGATCAACCTTCCTCCTATTTTTAAAAAAATTATTCTCAGAGCTCGCTACAGTGCTGTCCACCTGTCTCCAGATCCGACCTCTGTCCAGTGCAAAAATCATATCAATTCGTAGCCACCTCCAGTCAGTCCACAAAAAATATTGTCATCTTCCTTGTTCAAAATCCTATAACTTTGATGACGAGCTCAGGAGCTGAATCGAAAGTCTACTAGGCGGTCAACGGTAGTTATTAGACAAGCTCTCTGCAGATCTGAGATTTAGGGTACTGTACAACAGGAACTTGTAAATTCAATAAAGTTCAGATCCGGCCAGATCCAGTAGATATATCTGGGTCTAGATTGAATGATTTAAAGAGAGCTTTCCAACGATAGCTCATGCGCCCCGATCCGACGTCAGGATTGATCGGAGCGGCCATTCTCGCCGGAGCGCGCGCCGGAAAACAGAACCAGAAATCCGTGGGAAGCTAGCTCAAGAATTGGGAATCGGGGCCGATTGACCCCCGATCGGTGTTTCCGGCCGACCGCCGTCCATGGAGGCGCGCCACCAGGGGTCCCCATCACAGTGGGTCCCACCCCCGTAGATCCGGAGGACAGCGCCACCCGTGGGCCCCACGAACCCGCAGAACCCGCCGTTCGAAAAGCACGAAAACGCGGAGTTCGGCACCGCCGGGCGACATCAAGATGCTGCCCGTCAACCCAATTTGCGTGATTCTCGGGCCCCACATGTGACCTTTTACCTCCCTGCGTGGAGTGGGTCAAATTATTGTATTGCTATAACATTGTTTAACCGAGAGTCCGTAATTCGGCCGGGGTTGTCTTCTCCACGCCGGGTGCGTGGAGGTAAAGGTCTCAACTTCTCGGCATTCACTTGCTAGTTTAGTATATGGTCTTTTGCTGCTGCCGAGAGCGATAGGTACTAGCCCGTGAGTCCATGTCACCGCTGTGAGTGTGAGAGTGACCCGTCCCGTGACTCGATCCGAGTCCGGAAGTGAGTCGACTACCCGTGAACTCTGCCGGTTCTTCAACCACGCACGATACGCGTTTCCCTCGCTTGGGACGACGAGTGAGTTTGCATTTCTGTTAGCGACGTATAGCCCATAGGAGCTCTTAGTGTCGAGCCGAGGACGCTCTAGTAGTCGTGTCGTTACTGGTCGAGTCGTGTCCGTCTCATATAGCGTCGTCGTCTCCGCATCACCTCTCCTGCCACCCCCTGGGATACCATCTATGCACGGTCCAAAAATACCGTGAAGGGAAAAACTTGATTTTTGTTGGAGCAAGGCCTAGGCCGCCCCCATCCTCTCTCCTCTCTCCCCCTCTTGCAGCTGGGAAGGCTATATTCTGGTGGTGTGACTCCACCCCTATCAGTTTCGGTCGCCGCCGCTGCCGCCACGAGCCGCCATCGCACCGCCATCGTGTTCGTCGGAGTTCTGTCTTCAGCCGACCACAGCCACTGCCATGAATTTCTGCTATCAGCCACGACATCCTTTTGAGCTGGGATTTTGAGGGCGTGTTCCAGAGGTCCCCTCCAGCTCTCACAAAAATTGGTTTGGTCTCCAGATCCCGAAATCTATTTCGCTGCCTTCTTGACGTCTTCTGAAGGCGCCGCTTGGCTGGGATGATGACGGGATGTCCCAGATCTACTCCCTGAAGGGGCGGCTCCCGTTTTTATATCCATGGGAAAGTATATGCGCAATTGTAAGACTTTGTAAGCCAATGTGTCATTCCCTTGGATTGTGTGTGTTTCTATGTAATTTACCAGTAGGTCCAGCTATGGGGCCCCCAGCCCTTTCCCATTGGTCCATGTCACCCATGTGGGGCTAGTCAAACTTGCCTAGGTGGCTTCTAGAAGGGTTGAATGTCAAATGACACATGAGTAAACAAAGGGAGTAAAAATTCAAAGGTAGGCTAACTACCTTTCAACCTTGTCTCCCCTTGGTCAATAGGCCGCCCCCCCTTGAATTCTTTTTATTTTTTTTGTGTGTTGGTCACATTTAATCCAGGCCATCCCTTCCCCATCCCTAGATCCAATGGTGGAGATTGGATTTGATGTGTAGCATATAAAAGCTTGTAATTTCCATTTGTTACAATTAATGAGTAGAAAAAAATCTATTTGGAGCATTGGAGATTTGCGCCCCCCTCTCTTCCTCCCTCTGGTTCCTTCTTCCCCAACCCCAATTCTAGAGTGATATCCCTTCCCGACTGATCCTCTCTACCTTCTGGTTCATCTCCGGTGATCGCCGCCGCCGTGCCGCCGTCGCTCTGCCGCCATCGTCTTCGGTATTCTGTCCATCCAGGATAGAAGCATTTTCCCCAAATTTCTGCTCCCACCTCCCACCTCCTCTGGAGCTAAAATTTTTAAGACTGGTTCCCCTCTCGAACCTTTATCTTCACAAAAAAATTCAAGCCAAAATTCCTTCATTTGGTATTTTTCAAATTTTGTTCCTCTTCTATTCCCAGATCTGCCAGGTTTCTGTCTACAGTGACAGCAACCCTGAGTTTTCCATATCCGGGCCACCTTTAGATTTTCGCAGGAGCTCCCAATTTTATTGGAAGTTCTGTCCACCTTTCCCCATCACCAAGAATTTTCTTGATTTTTGGTCAGCCCTCTACATATTTTCTAAAATTCGTCCATGTTCCCAAATCTGTTCTGTCTGCCTCATTCCCGATCCGACCCACCGCCAGTATAAACTCTCTAGAAAATCCGAACTTTCATATTTTCCAGATCTAAAAATATCCTGGTTTCCTCTCTTGAATTTCTACAATTTTATTGAAGAACCCAACTTCAGATTTGGAGGTCTACCTATCGGTCAACGGCTGTTCTCAGGAAAACTACTTGCTGTTCTGAGATTTTGGGTACTGTGCAATAGCAACTTGGAAAATAATTAAGGCCCAGATCCGTGTAGATCCATCTTATCTCTCTAGTCCTATCTTGAAGGATTTCGAAAGAGCTTTCCAACGGTACCTCTTGATCGCCAATCCGACATTGGGATTGGCCGCAGCGAGCGATCTCGTCGGGTCACGAGCTTAAAAATAGCAAGTGCAGATCCGTGGCCGGTTCTTCCGACCGGTGATGAACGGAGCCGCCCGGCCTCCGGTCGACGTTCCAGCGTGCCGCCATCCCCGGGAGCGCTTCCCCAGGCGTCCCCCACTACAGCGGTGCCACCCGATCCCACACGGCCCCTCCGACCAGTACGTGGGCCCCACGGTCACGAGCACGCGTGCAGCCGAATCAACACAAGAAGCTGCCTGTCAACTCGGAATCGGTCCTCCCGGACCCACTTGTGTAGCCCTTTACCTCCCTGCGTGGAGTGGGCAGTAGTTATTTGCTGTAACAATTGGGTATTAATTATCCCGGGAGTACGAGTTCAGCCGGGTCCGTCTTCCCCACGCCGAGAGCGTGGAGGTATCGTGTCCGCTCCTTCACTTGGCATTTACTTTATTCATATATATCTCTTTATGCCGCTGCTAGATAGCATATTGTAGGGCCGTTAGCTCGAAATATATTGTTGTATCACCGCTGCTACGAGAGAGAGAGAGAGAGTGACCGTTCCGTGACCCGATCCGGGCACGAGAGAGAGCCTACCACTCTAGCTCATTGCCGGTTTCTCAACCGCACACGTCCGACGCTTCCCTCGCTAAGGGACTATCGCGAGCTCGTCTAGAGTCTAAGGTTCGCATTCCTAATTCGAGTCGAGTCCGTGGTCCGTCCCGCATCAGTTGACCGACCTTCGGTTGACGGGTGGAGGCGACAGAGTGACCATCCCGTGACCCGATCCGAGCACGAGAGAGAGCCGACCACCCTAGCTCACTGCTACACAAGTGGGCCCGGGAGGACCGATTTCGGGTTGACGGGCGGCTTCACGCGTAACTTCGGCAGCACACGTACTCGCGACCGTGGGGCACACGTATTGGTCGGAGGGCCCGTGTAGGACTGGGTGGCACCGCTGTAGTGGGGCTTGGGGAAGTGCTCCCCGGGATGGCGGCATGCTGGTTCACCGGCCGGAGGGGAGAGCCATCTATTGGGATCGGTTCTATATCTATACCAAATTGATGCGCTGTCGATTCCCATCACAATTTGCCGCCATCCCAGGGATTCGGTTGCACGCGTGCTCGTGACCGTGGGGCCCACGTACTGATCGGAGGGGCCGTGTGGGACCGGGTGGCCGCTGTAGTGGGGAACGCCATAGGAAGCGCTCCCTGGGATGGCGGCACGCTGGAACGTTGAGCGGACGCCGGGCGGCTCCGTTCGTCACCGGTCGGAAGAACCGGCCACGGATCTGCACTTGCTATTTTCCAGCGCGTGACCCGACAAGATCGCTTGTTGCGGCCAATCCCGACGTCAGATCGACGATCGGGAAGTACCGTTGGAAAGCTCTTTCGAAATCCTTCTACATAGGATTAGAGAGATAAACTGGATCTGCACGGATCTGGGCCTTAACTATTTTCCAAGTTGCTGTTGCACAGTACTCGAAATCTCAGAACAACAAGTATTTTTCCTTAGAACAGACGTTGATCGATAGGTAGACCTCCGAATCTGAAGTTGGGTTCTTCAGCAAAGTTGTAGAGATTCAAGAGAGGAAATTAGGGATATTTTTAGATGTGGAAAATATGGAAGTTTAGATTTTCTATAGAGTTTATACTGGCAGTGGGTCGGATCTGGAATGAGGCAGACAAAACAGATTTAGGAACTTGGATGAATTTTAGAAAATATGTAGAGGGTTGACTAAAAACCAAGGAAATTCGTGGTGATGAGGGACGGTGGACAGAACTTCCAATAAAATTGGGAGCTCCTGCAAAAATCGAAAGGTGGTCCGGATATGGAAAACTCAGGGTTGCTGTCACTTTAGACAGAAACCTAGCAGATCTGGGAATAGAGGAGGAACGAAATTTGAAAAATACCAAATGAAGGAATTTTGGCTTGAATTTTTTTGTGAAGATAGGGGTTCGAGAGGGGAACCAGTCCTGAAAATTTCAGCTCCAGAGGAGGTGGGAGGTGGGAGCAGAAATTCGGGGAAGATACTTCTATCCTGGATTGACATAATACCGAAGACGATGGCGGCGGAGCGACGGCGGCACGACGGCGATCACCGGAGATGAACCAGAAGGTAGAGAGGATCAGTAGGGGAGGGATATCACTCTAGAATTGGGGTTGGGGAAGAAGGAACCAGAGGGAGGAAGAGAGGGGGGGCGCAAATCTCCAATGCTCCAAATGGATTTTTTCTACTCATTAATAACAAATGGAAATTACAAGCTTTTATATGCTACACATCAAATCCAATCTTCACCATTGGATCTAGGGATGGGAAAGGGATGGCCTGGATTAAATGTGACCAACACACAAAAAAATAAAAAGAATTCAAGGGGGGCGGCCTATTGACCAAGGGGAGACAAGGTTGAAAGGTAGGTAGCCTACCTTTGAATTTTTACTCCCTTTGTCTACCCATGTGTCATTTGACATTCAACCCTTCTAGAAGCCACCTAGGCAAGTTTGACCAACCCCACATGGATGGGTGACATGGACCAATGGGAAAGGGCTGGGGGGCCCCTAGCTGGACCTACTGGCAAATTACATAGAAACCCACACAATCCAAGGGAATGACACATTGGCTTACAAAGCCTTATAATTACGCATATACTTTCCCATGGATATAAAAATAAACTAAAGGACACAAATGTAAAATAAAATATACATGCTCGGCGTCGATTCCCATCATACATTCCCTGAGCCTATTCCATGTCCCATCTGGTCTTCAGGGCCCTTATCAGACCTACATCTACTCTCAGCACTTCTATCGCCAAGACTTCCCCAAAGCCCATTCGATAGAGGCGGGCCCGTTGGAACTCCGGTAGTGTGAAGAAGATGGCCCGGACTCGTGTCCATGAGATCCGGGCCCGAACTGCACCCTGTACACCCTGCACATAATATAAGAGGAAGAAAGTGTCAGCTTCAGTTCATCTAAAAGGGGGAAAAAAAAGAAAAAAGAAAAAGTTTTTTGAACGCGCTATGTCGAAGTAGCGCGTTCATGAAGAATGCGCTACTGGACTGTAGCGCGTTCATCGGCAGAGGGTGGGTGGCAACCCTACATTCCCTGAGCCTATTCCATGGGCATTCCTCCTTCTACATTTGGTCTAAGGGGCATGTCCCCTTCCCAATTCTTCTCATATGAAAAGATAAATAAGGAAAATTGAAAGAAAATAAATTAAGATCAATTTTCTTACCAATCTTCGTTTGCGGACCGCCGCTCTGCCGGTGGGCTCCACCACTATTTCCTCGGCCACTGCGACGCCTTTAGCCTCCTCGGCCTCGTCGGAGGGGCCCTCCATTTCTTCTCCTTCGAGCCTAGCCGAGACCGTTGCTTCAGAATCATAGTTTTCCTCCATCGGAGGGGTCACCCGTTCTTCCTCCGCACGAGATCGCCAACGGCCGCAGATGGCACGCCGTTTGGGACGCCGAGAAGGTTCCCCTTCCATCAGGGCAAAGCAGTGAAGGTGTGGGGTGAGTAGAGGGTAAGAGAGGAAACAGAGAGAGAGAGAGAGAGAGAGAGAGAGAGAGAGGATGAACGTGAAATGAATGGGGGGAAGCGGTTTCGTTTTTGAACCGCAAGCGCCATTGACGCGCTATATGGTCATGGGTGGCAACCCTACATTCCCTGAGCCTATTCCATGGGCATTCCTCCTTCTACATTTGGTCTAAGGGGCATGTCCCCTTCCCAATTCTTCTCATATGAAAAGATAAACAAGGAAAATTGAAAGAAAATAAATTAAGATCAATTTTCTTACCAATCTTCGTTTGCGGGCCGCCGCTCTGCCGGTGGGCTCCACCACTGTTTCCTCGGCCACTGCGACGCCTTTAGCCTCCTCGGCCTCGTCGGAGGGGCCCTCCATTTCTTCTCCTTCGAGCCTAGCCGAGACCGTTGCTTCAGAATCATAGTTTTCCTCCATCGGAGGGGTCACCCGTTCTTCCTCCGCGCGAGATCGCCAACGGCCGCGGATGGCACGCCGTTTGGGACGCCGAGAAGGTTCCCCTTCCATCAGGGCAAAGCAGTGAAGGTGTGGGGTGAGTAGAGGGTAAGAGAGGAAACAGAGAGAGAGAGAGAGAGAGAGAGAGAGGATGAACGTGAAATGAATGGGGGGAAGTGGTTTCGTTTTTGAACCGCAAGCGCCATTGACGCGCTATATGGTCATGGTGCGACACCATTGCGCTATATACATATAGTGCGTTAATGAAAAAATAAAAAAATAAAAAAATAAAAAAACATAATAAAAATATATATGTTTTGTGTGCTTGAATCTGCGCTTGTTATTTGCATCATTGTCACTTAACATCTTGTTCTCAGAATAAGAAAAGGTAAAATGGTAGGCCATCAGGTAAGTATTCCCTTTATCCCTTCCATTATTGCATTACTATATTATCTCAAGGACCGGCCGGTTCTCTGTATGTTTCGGGATCTGAGTTCCCCTCTACCAAAAATAGTGATGATCTAGAAATACGCAGTTAATCATCGGATAGGCCGTTAGGTTGGATAGCTTTGGAGACGATGGACTTCATCTCGCACGCCGTGGTTGCGGATAACTCTTGACCCGAGTCTGTTCGATTTAACAATATTATCCTTGAATATCTTATATTTTATTCTTTCTTTGCATTTGTTTTAATGATTTCTTTTATTTTAGCCCTGCATGTGCCTTTTTAGCATTCATGACTCACAAATGCCCCAGTTTTTTTTCCAATTGAGGATCAAACAAAGAAATTCACTTCCATTCTGAATTTGAAAGACTACTCCAAGTGGTCTTACGACTTTGCGGAGACCTGTGTTTTTGGTAAACAGTCGCCCTCTGATCTGGGTGGTCAACGTGGCCTTTGTCTGGAATTTCTCCTATCATCTTTCAAACTTATTTCAGCAATGTCTTCCTTGATCCACTCATTAGCTGCAAACCGCGTACGATGGCGTCGACAGATCCGCCGGGCTCGCGTCTATTCCACTAATTGGGTGAAACTCGCAGTTGCAATGCACTGTGGGTGCCTCTCTTGTACGAGAGGTTGATCATTTTCCTTTTCTTTTCTTATCCGTCGTTCCAAACAGAAGTCGCTCATGCTAGCTTGACCATATGGTTAGCTCGGAGTTTTCTGGATTATTTCCATCGCTTATTGGCAGACGGGTGTCTTCTTACCTTGATATCCACTTATCAATCCGCTCCACTACATTTCCACTTCATCTCTGCTTCGCTAACACTCCGTGTCATCTCTGTTTCGCCTCCGTTTCACCTCCGCCTCGCTCCCCTGTAAAGCGGACATCAAGGAAGGGCATCTGTAGACACCCATTTTTGGCCCGTAAGTTGAGTAATTTTCTTGTTCTCCTAGTTAATGCCCCAATTGATCTATAATGGGTTGATTTCCTGGGGGGTATTTCTCTCTATTCTTAGTCCCACAATTCAATTTCTGTACCTTCTTAGACCTCGGCTTGAATTTGGCATTTTTGTGCTATTTACTCATAGCACTTTCTTATTCATAGCGCGTTATGGGACTGATTGAACGCCCGTTTTTGGCCCGTAAGTTGAGTAATTTTCTTGTTCTCCTAGTTAATGCCCCAACTGATCTATAATGGGTTGATTTCCTGGGGGGTATTTCTCTCTATTCTTAGTCCCGCAATTCAATTTCTGCACCTTCTTAGACCTCGACTTGAATTTGGCATTTTTGTGCTGTTTACTCATATCACTTTCTTATTCATAGCGCGTTATGGGACTGATTGAACGCCCATTTAAACGGTCGATGTTTCTTGATATTAGATTTTGTGACATCCACCTAGTCGCTATTTACTTAATACCCGATTGAGCGGCTGTCCAATGGACGTTTATTCTTTTTCCCCTTATTTGGCTGGTCAATGGTTGTTACGCTATGCCCGGATACCGCGTTAATCCATGTCGCGCTCTATGCTGCTAGCGCGTTATCAGGTAGGAACCCAGTCCAAATCGGACTTACCCTTTTCAACTTGGATCTTTATTTTGGTAAGTTTACAAGTGTGATTCGTCCAAGGAAAGTTCCTAGTCCTACTAAGAGTCTTTTCCCCTCATTAATCGACAGGATTACCTCGATTTGGGCCGCTAAATCATTGGATTGAATCGGACTCCGACCTAGGGTTTGTTCATCATTCTCCTCCTATAAATTTGGCCCTTGGCCGTCGTTCTAAGGGGATGCAACTTCGAGATCTTGACTAGGAAGAGGCTGCTCTTCATTCCAGATCATCAATTCCTCGTTCCTTCTACATCCAAGGGCTAATTGTTGTTCTTCCTCGTTCTTTATGTTCTCTTCACTTTGTCCCTTTTTACTCCTCACATAGCATTGCATATTATTTTCAAAATAACTCCTTTTCTAAAGTACAAACACACACACACACACACCAAACCTATTTTTGGCCCTTCCATAGGGGTTTAAAACCACCAAACCTCCCTCGTAATCTAGCCCTTCTTTTATATGCTTTTGTTTAAGAATAGGGACAGATTCTACACTAATCACGATATATAATGGGTCTTTTCTTTGTTGTCTAAATCATTTTGTAGGCACTGAAAGAAATATAAGCCCTTGCCGGCCTTGGAGCAAGGAAGGAACGCACCTAGAACTCATCCCGATCTCTGTCTCTTATCGCGCTAGACACTCCCAGCGCGATCTTAAGAAGACGTTCGCCCGACATAGCGCGTTCATGCTTTGGCCACCTTTTGGCCCTCTTTGAATTTCTGAGGTATGTAAAGTGCCCCTACTTTGATTTTCATACCATTTGGCATGTTATTGGCCTCGACGGTGATCACATATCATTTTCATTATTACATGTGACCCCCCCTTTTATCATTATTTAGTTCTATCATCTCATCACATATTTATCTCATCAATTTGGGGGTGGTTTAATTTCGGATCTACACTCACCAAAGATCAAAGTAGAGCGTGTACCATCTAAAGATAACATAACAGATCCACTGACTAAGCCTTTGACACAGATTGTGTTTGAGCACCATCAGGATAAGATGGGCCTCACAGTTGTGGGCAATTGGCTGTATAGTTCAAGTAGAAGATTGTTAGTATTGGATGTCCTTACAAGCCAATCTCGGGTCAGGTAGACCCGACAGTTGTACAATCTTGTTCATCATTAATAAAGTGATATTTGAGAGTAAATTTGTAATTATAAATTACACTATGATGTCCCTTGGATATGTGGTTGTAAAGTCAACTCGAGATGAGATCTCGATCATGAGACTGACTTTACATGTGACCCCCCCTTGGGGACTTTGATTACCTATGAAACCATACATACATTAAAACTATTTTTGGTAGGAGGGTAAACTATTTCTGGTAGGAGGGTAATCACTTGGGGACTTTGATTACCTATGAAACCATTACACATGATGTGTGGGTGAGCAGTCTCATCGTCACTGGTGCGGGACACCAATACATATGTGTAGGTGTACGTCCTGGGAGGATGTACACTGGACGGATCCGCCATTGGATCTTCAGATGGTTGATAATAATACCTAATGTCAACTGAAGATCCAATTGTCTCAGTAGCATTATTTGTCCTTTAACCTGAGACACATTGATCGGATCTTACACGAGGACTGGAATGGTTTGATACTTGGCTAAGTGACTTTAACCTTGCCAAGTCATTAACCATATCAGGATACGTGTGAAGATCATCAATGGTCAAGGGTTAGCTCATTGTCGGGTATATATCAGACAGTTAATAGGTCAAGACACTGACGCTCCACTAAATCTCTGGCCAGGGTCGTATGAGTTTATTTGAAACGAACGTCATACACTTTTAGGAGGTCATGGTCAAATGGCAGGATCATGGGGTTTGACAGTTACCATACCCTCGATCGAACCAGACTCATAAAAAGAGCGAGAGATTATAACGATGTGGTAACTGTAGACATACAGGTACCAGACAGGGTGGTTTGAACCCGACGTCCTTTGGGATCACGCGGATTTGCTTGACCCAAAGTGATAGGTCCGATATGAATTAAACTATTATTCGGCTCTTATAGAAATGAATAATGAGTTTAATTTACTTCTAATTGGGAGTTTATGGACCAGAGTGACTATGGGCCTAGAAGATCACACATAAGATTCTCAAGTGATGGGATATTATTGTAAAGATATATATATATGTACAATGATATAGAGGATATATACAATATTGGTGATCGAGGGTTCTTTGGGAAAGAACCCATCCCACCTATATATATCCTACGTGAGTGTTTTCTTAACAAGGCCAAGCATTCAAAGGAAGAACCCTCTTGATCTCTCTCTCTTCCTCTCAAGGGAGAAAGATTGAAGGAGAGAAATAGGAGCACTTTGGAGGATCTGTGGTTCGCACGTGCGGGGGGAAAGAACGGGTGGGCACCGTTATTACATGAGGATCGGTGTGGATCTACTCTAGAGGCCGAACATCTGTGCGGCTCTCTACGTTTGAGGAAATATGCATCGGACACTGCGGACAGCGTCGTTCCGCACCAGGTAAAAGATCTACAACCCTATTTTGGGGTTGGGTAATTTTATTGCATCGATTAGGGTACAACCAGACTCATAGAAAGATCAAGGGATTATAGCGATGTGGTAACTATAGACAGGTACCAGACATGGTGGTTTGAACCCGATGTCCTTTGGGATCACGCGGATTTGCTTGACCCAAAGTGATCATAGGTCCGATATGAATTAAACTATTATTTGGTTCTTATATAAACGAATAATGAGTTTAATTTACTTCTAATTGGGAGTTTATGAGTCTTAAATAAGAGTGACTATAGACCTAAAAGATCACACATAAGATTCTCAAGTGATGAGATATTATTGTAAAGAGATATATATATATTAAAAGCCTTGAATTCCTTTGAAAAGAAATATAAAGAATGGCTTAATATATATGTACAATGATATAGAGGATATATATATAATATTGGTGATTGAGGGTTCTTTGAGAAAGAACCCATCCCACCTATATATATCCTACGTGAGTGTTTTCTTAACAAGGCCAAGCATTTAAAGGAAGAACCCTCTTGATCTCTCTCTCTCTCTCTCTTCCTCTCAAGGGAGAAAGATTGAAGGAGGGAAATAAGAGCACTTTGGAGGATCCGCGGTTCGCACGCGCGGAGGGAAAGAACGAGTGGGCACCATTATTGCATGAGGATCGGTGTGGATCTACTCTAGAGGCCGAACATCTGTGCGGCTCTACGTTTGAGGAAATCTACATCGGACACTACGGACAGTGTCGTTCCGCACTAGGTAAAAGATCTACAACCCTATTTTGGGGTTGGATAATTTTATTGCATCGATTAGGGTACGCTTCTTAGATTTCAAAAGGGCCTAGGTTCAAGATTTAATTTTATTATCCGTTGTGCTACCCGAACCAGGCTGTGCGAATCCTTACAATAACGTCGATCGGTGCGGAAATTTTCTCTTTCTCATCGACCACAAGATTTTTGGCGTCGTTGTCGGGGGATCCAACCCAGGTCTTGCTCTCCCTTCGCGACGCATCAATTTTTGACTTCTCTCCCCCCCGGTGAGACTTCTCTTCCCCCCCTCTTCTCTCCATCTCCTCCTCTTCCCCTCTTCTCTCCCTAGAGGAGTTCTATATGGTGGGTCATTGTCTTCTGGCTTGTGACCAGTCATACTGAGGAGTTCTATATGGGGGACACTCTGGCATGTCTTCTGGCTTTCTACTCCACCTGGCCTGCTGAGAACTTGGCCACTCATCTTGGAAATAGGGGCACGGTCGCACAGCTTCATTCCTCTAATGTGGGGCGAACGTCGGGTGCAAACCGAACTCATTGGCTTGAAGGGATGACCTCCAGATGAAGCTCTAGCCATATCTTCAGAATGCCGATCCATGGCCTCTGAGATAAAGGGATGTCAACTCTAGCCACAGGTAGATGGGGGAAATTAAGAGCCAGTGACGCCTCCTTTCGAATGAGAAGATGAGGTGAGAATGGGGGGAGAGAGTTAAAAAGCGTGGGTTACCAGAGAAGCTCTATCGCCCCCCATCTAACACTAGCATCGCAAGTAAAAAAGTTCAAAATGTAAGGGTAAAAATGTATTTTACCCCAAAAATCTTTGCTGCCCTCCAACGAAGCTCCTCCCCTGTGAATTCTCGTGGATTTTCCAATGCACGTTTGTTGTGTCTACATTCTCTCTCCATCGTTAATCCAAAATGCACGGAAGCCAGTGTGACTTGGGCCACTTTGTTGGGATTGAGATTGTTGTGCCCCAATGGTTGGAATCCCCGATTCATCCTAACCAAACGCGCCCTAAGGATCTCTTAGATTGTTAGGTGAATACAAGTTATGCTACAAGTTATTAGGTGATCCAATTGAAGCTGGGTTTGTTGCGTTGGATCTGGGGGTAAATATGGAACCTCAAATAAAAATTTGTTTTAGAAAAATAATGCATAATAGAATTTCTGAAAATTTTAAAAAAATGGATATCGGATGGCTTACCTTGGCGTCCCTGGCATACCTCCCTGTGACTTGTATCTACGCTACTGGCGCCGATGTTTCAACTTCCTTGAGCCGCATTGTATGATGACTCCTAAGTTCAATGAGCAGCAGTTGTTCATTCCCAATTCTCTCTCTCATTTTTTTCAATCTCAAGCACCACACACCCCACTGGGGTTCGAAAGAAAGCCTCTTAGTTGAATGATACCTAAATATTGATTAGTGATATAATTTTCGTCCTTATTCAATTCCCTTGACACACATGGTTGAATTGTCAACATTCTGAAGTTTGATTTGAATAATATAATAAACCCACTTCAACTTTAATTTGAGTTTGAGACAAAATTTAAAATTTATTCTTCTCAGAGGTCCGTTAGGACAAAATTAAGAAAATGTGAGAAGTTTAAATATTACATGCCGGAAATAATAGTTTTATTTATAAAACACATTTTCATATGATTTTAGACTGCGTCGAATATGGTCTCTGGATCCAACAGCCTTTTTTAAAAGAAATGTTGTTAAGCATGCACATTGTCAGAAAAATATCAGTGATTGATGTTTCTAAAAATATTACTTCAATATCATAGCATATGCATCAGCCATTGTGACCTCTAATGTACACTAATCATCTTTTGATATATTAAAATTCTTCGATTTAAGATGTGAGAGAGAGATTGATTTCAATGTAAAAAAGACATTTGGTCGTACAATCCACCATTCCTTTGGGAAAAAATATATTATTAGCCACATAAGTATTTAGGCCTAAAAATATATTTTTTGCTCCTGTTCCTACTTCTAAGGTCATCATGCCTTGGCAATGTTTTCAGGGAGAAAGAAGAAATATATAATTACTATGTAAACTGCACGGACGTTCTGAAGGCGGAGTTATTTCACATACCTCACACGTAGGCATCGCAGAGCGCAGGAATGAGATCTCCTCCTCTCCAAGTTTTAAAGTTGGCAATGAAACAAATACATTCTTCGAGACCGCCAAAGATGGTGTGTGCTCGCCTCCAAGGCCAAACGGATTCTTTCAGAAGAACAGATCAAACCTGAGAATTCACGAATCTCCATTGGAAACAAAGCTAGATCTCTTAAAAAAATTTAAATCAAAGAGATGAAACGTAAAAATTCAGAACGTTAAGTAGCCATGTCACGTAAAACAACAGATCCACCCCCCCCCCCCCGAACAGGGGCCCGTCAACGGCCCCTCGTCAACCTGAGAAAACACTAATCTCCCTTCGGAGAGAAAGCAAGACAAAGGTGGATCTCTTTAATTTTTTCTAAATCAAAGGGAGGATTTAAAGGGGGAATTGCATAACGTTAACCAGTGGCATCGCATCCTACCATTCAAGCACCCCTTGAGAGTTCCACGTAGCAAAACAACATGGCGTCCGAAACAGGGCCCCCATCAACTTCCCTGGCCGCGCATCACCTCGGGTTCGCATTTCTTGACGTATTCACGAGAATTCACCTGGGCAACTATGTCTGTGGCTCACTCACACGACGCACTCGCGGTGATACCCGGCCTTCCAGTAGGCGTGGTCGGCCATGGTGAACTGGTGGAGATGGGTAAGGAGCAGCGACACCATGGGGTCTCGTAGGCCCCGGGACAGAGGAGCCGAGGCGGCGGCTTCGGTCCCTCCTCCACCTCCTCCTCGTCCATCTCCGTTCGAGATCACCGTCGGAGGTTCACCTCAGCAACCTTCCGCTCCTTCCTCCTCTTTCGTGGAAGCTTGGGAGTGGTGGGGGCGTCTCGGGTGAGAAGGGATTCAAACGAGACGAGGAGCCGTTGGGGTTGGAGAGGTCGGTGGTATTGGAGCGTCTCCTGGAAGTGTCATTATCCCTATTTGTAGTGGAAACGACGAAAATTCTCTGAACTCTGTTTAAAAAAAAAAAACAGAAAATTCTCTGGACTCTGAAGTCTGAAGTGCGGCTGTTATTGAAGTGACACGTCAAGTGTCGTGCTTAACGGTCACCAAAGGTGGGTCCCGCGAGACTCCGGGGTCTGTAGTCGTCACCTCGCTCCCGCTCCAACGTGCGCGGCCACGTGGAAGGAACCAGTAGATTGCCGTTCGTGTCGGACTCTGTGTGTCTATTCAGGGCTTGATTTGAATTTTCGAATCTTGTCGTTAGTTTTTAGCTTAATTTTAGAATATGATTATGAATCGAATTAACCTAAAGATAAAGTTAAAGAGGAGTTCAGGTCGAAAATCATTTATGAGGTGTTTAGTTGCATTATAAGACATTTTTTATAAAAAATACATTTTTATAATAAAAATGGTGAAAGGAGATGTTTGATGTACATTGTTAAAATGTATATGTGTAAAATTCTTAAAACATGAACAGAAAATAAAAGAAAGCTACACTTGAGATGTCAATTTCAAGAGCGAGCGGCTTGGATGACGATCGGGGAGGACATCACTCTTGACGTCCCACTCAAACTTGTCCATGTGGACAACACATGGGCAACCGTGCCCCCCTCCTCCACCCAATAATGAACCTTGAAATTAGCACGCCACCATATGCCTCAAGTCGTGCCCACCAGCGTCACCTCCCTCACTAGTGCCATCCCTTTCGGCTTTTGGCACTGGCGCTAGCAATGTCATCGATGATCCTACCTCCCTCTCCCCGTCTCTCCCTGTTGGCGACAAGAGGCCGCCGTTGTCAACAGGGAAAGGAGGGAGAGGGAGGAGGACCGCTAGTGCGGAAGCGAGAAGAGAAAACGGTGAGACAAAGTAGGTGATGTTGAAGGGTAGGGTGAGGGGAGGTAGCGATGGTAAGTAATTTGATGGGTCATGGTAGTGATGTCATGTCGTTGCCAACAAAGGGGTGGGGGGAGAGGGAGGAGCCTCAACGATAATTAAGGTTGTCAACGGAACGGATACAAAGCGAAGACATGTATTCGTTCCGTTTTAAAATTCAAATTATTTGATTTTGATCTAATATTTAATAAATTAATATATTATTTATCCGTATTTGAGTCGAACTAAATTTTTAAATGATTCAAATTATCCGCTCTGACTTTAAAATACTCCATAAATTTAACATATTCTACGTAAAATTATTATCAATTTTATTAAGATGATGAATAAGGAGAAAAATAATACTTAGTAAAAATATCTGTTTTCTCTCACATTTTATATTTTTAAATATACTATTCAAAAATATATATATTATATGATATATGGCATATGATATTACGGATTGATAGTTTACGGAGTGAATATTACGATATCTATATCTACTCGGACTCAAATTTGAACATTATTTATATCTGAATATATATATATATTTATATATATATATATTATTCATCAGTACAAATTAAAACTTGAATTATTATCTGGATCCGTTGTTAATGAAGTATACTGATAACATTGTTGGCGCTCGCATCGGAAGGGATGGCACAAACTACCAACATCTTAGTATATAGCATTAATCATTTTACGTGAAAAATATCCGATTTAATTTTTCATCAAAAAATGGCTACTAAACGAAAATCTCATTCTTACTGTTTTAAAATTGATGATTTCAAAACTAAAGTATTTCGTTATTCAACTTCAATCTAAACGAAAACTTGAACGCCCTGATTTAACTATATAAAATTAAGTTGCATTACATTTAAGTACTTTTTTGCCTTAGCCTTCAAATGTGGCGCGACTATGATATCTGGGGATGATTTATGTTAGAAGGCTTATGGATTTCCATTTAATAATTTGGACTGCGATGAGATTGATATCGTTACTACACAAGGAATATGGTTCTTGCTCCTCGCATTATGCAACGTCACAATATGGGCGAGTTCAGTTTGGGCCTTCCCCAAACTAGGCCCAGTCACGCTCTAGTGATATAAGGCATTATAACGTGTCCAAATGAGAGATACAGATCATCATATTCTAGGCCCAACGGCAACATGATCATGTATGCACTCTTATATATATCTCAATCTGTAATAATTAAAAAGGACATAGTGCGCATGCTACATTTACATGTAGTTTGTACATGACCGAGCTGCATAGCCTGGGTAGAATAGAGTGGAGTCGAGCGTTGTTGTGGTGCTATATGAGCCTCATGCCTCGGGTGTGTGATTGACTCGTACTGGGATTGGGCGTCGAGGATTGGGGTTGAGGCTTCATGGTCACGAGTCTTGCATAGAGACTGGTCCTCCGCCAAGTACTATGGGTCAATTGTGTGTCTAAGTTCTTGCATTCCTTTCTTCAGTCTAAACTCATACATACATGTCTATATTGGTATCAGATCTCTACTTTGTTAATGCATACATGTCTATATTGGTATCAGTCTAAACTGAACTTCTAGGTCCTGCAGCATGGAAGATGCTTGAACCTCCCAATTTACCATTAGACTCTATATTGAATAATTGTGATGCATCTAATTTTGCTGCATTTTTTGAAGCCATTCCATGTAACATGTCAGGTGACAACTTATGTGGTGACTCATCACTGTAAATTCTTTTAGCCTCAGCTGAATCTCCTTTTGGAGAAGGAACTAATTTATCAAGCTATTGCAATTTTTTTTTTTGCCATTTCTCTGTAGTGGAGGTGCAGAAGCATTTGTTGTAGGGAGAAGCTTCCGAGGAAACTTTGAGACTCCATCTTCTGACAGGGACACTAAATTAGACTTCTGTCTAATCCTCCGTATCGTGCCAATATATCCAAGGTCACTTTCTAAGGCGACTTCGTCTCTGTGTGTGTGTGTGTGTGTATTGGGGCGCATCCCCGTGTGTGTGTGCAGGCGTTGTCATGCATGTGTGGCTGGGTAGAATGTGCAGTGTGGTTGACTCTATGTTGTTTTCAAGCCAAACAATCAATACATGAGTTCAGATGTGTACCTCTGAAGTCTAGTAAGACTTATTTCTTAGAAAGAGCCTGCAATCCCTTCTCGCTCATGTGTCCCATTCTCCTATGTCACAACTCCATACTGGAATCTTTCTCAGTAGCATTCAACTGATCACCACAAGCTTGCACCTGCAACCTGTATAAGGTCTGACATTTCTTCCCAGTTGAAGGGAAAAAATACCCAACCTCTTATGCGTACAAACAATACGTAGCAGACCGTATAACACAGCGAACAATTTAATCGGAACACATGCACATGAAACACCAAGATTTACGTGGAAAACCCCTTCAATGAGAAGGGGGAAAATCACGGGCAAAGCCAGAGGAGAAGATTCACTATGAATATAATGAAAGTACAAATTACTCAAAGTCTCTTGCCAAGACTTGAGTTAAAATTACAAGAGAACAACTGGGATTCAATAACAACCGAACTCTTCTACATGATCACAACAAATCCTACTGCAAACCTAATCATCCCTGTAGTGAGAACCTTGTTTAGCTGATGAAGAACAATCCCTTCTCTTCCTCTCCTTGATGGCAGCACCCTATTCCCGGAGCTACAGTAGCCCCTTTCTTCCTCTCTTGATGGCCTCTTAGATCTCACCTTGCAACTTAGGTTTTAGAACCCAATGAGATGTTTTATATCTCTAGGGTGGTCAAGGGACAACCCAGCAGGCAGATCCACCAATCCTGCCATATCCCATGGCTTTTGGATTAAACAAACCAAAGAAAATATTTGTTCTCGGACATGGGAACAAAGGTCAAAAATGGCTGCCTCAGGATTGTCGGTCGACCCAACCTATAGGGGCGGTCGACCGAAAAATCTCAGACAGAAGTATTTTGCTCCTGGAAAAACCAATCGATCGGAAATGGCCCGGCGGTCGACCGGTTCCGGTCGAACGGTGGCTGGGCTGAAATGAAAAATGGGCTATGTGCCCAACAACCTCCCCCTTCATCCCATAAGGGAGGCTGTCCCGTGACTTCTCATTGTGTAGTTATGCCGACCAGTCGTCGGCAAACCTCTTGCCTTTCTTTTAGCAAAGTCTTCGTCAACATGTCTGCCCCATTGTCATCTGTGTGAACTTTCTGAAGCTTCAGTTGCTTCTCTTCAAACACATTTTTAATCTAGTGGTATCTGACATCTATGTGTTTTGACTTGGAATGAAGAGTTGGGTTCTTGCACAAGTGGATGGCGCTTTGGCTGTCACAGTATACCACATAGCTTTCTTGGTTCAGCCCTAATTCATGTAAGAATTCTTTCATCCACAGCATCTCTTTACAAACCTCTGTAGCAGTAATATATTCTGCCTTTGTGGTGGAGAGAGTAATACACCTTTACAACCTGGATTGCCATGACACAGCTCCCCCTGCAAAAGTAAGAACAAAACATGATGTGGACTTCCTTGTATCAATATCTCTTGCCATGTCTGCATTTGTGTAACCTGTCAGAATAGGTGGTCCACCCCCAAAATTTAAACAAATTTTGGAGCCACCCCTGAGATATCTAAGGATCCACTTCACTGCTGCCCAATACTCATTTCCTAGATTTGCAAGAAATCAACTAGCAACACCGACTGCATACGCTATGTCTGGTCTCGTACATACCATTGCATACATCAGACTTCCGACTGCTGTAGGATAAGGGACTTTCTGCATTTTCTCCTTCTCCTCTTCATTTGTTGGACTCTGCTCTGAGCACAACTTAAAATGACCTACAAAAGGAGAACCAACTAGATTTGCATTGCTCATACTGAACCTGTCCAATACCTTCTCAATGTATTTCTCCTGTGACAACCATATTTTCTTGGCTTTTCTATCACGAGAAATCTGCATGCCCAGTATTTGCTTTGCTGACCCCATGTCCTTCATTGCAAAGGAGTTGCTAAGTTCCTTCTTTAGCCTGTCAATCTAGACATATCTTTCCCAAGGATAAGCATGTCATCAACATATAATAAGAGGATAATGAAATTCTCACCAAACTATTTGATATATACATAATGATCTGAAGCCGTTCTTTTGTATTCATTTTCAGTCATAAATGAATCAAACTTCTTGTACCACTGCCTTGGAGCTTGCTTCAGTACATACAAGCTCTTTCTCAATCTACAGACAAAATTTTCTTTACCTATGACTTTGAATCCTTCTGGTTGCTCCATATACATTTTCTCTTCTAAATCACCATGGAGGAAAGTTGTCTTCACATCCAGCTGCTCAACCTCCAAGTACAGGCTAGCAGTAAAACCTAGAGCAACACGAATAGAAGATATTTTTACAACAGGAGAAAATTTTCTTCAAAGTCAATACCTTGCTTTTGACTAGAGCCTTTTACAACTAATCTGGCCTTGTATTTTGGTTGAGAACATTGCTCCTGAGTTTTCAATTTGAAAACCCATTTGTTCTTCAATGCCTTTCTTCCATTTGGTAGTTGCACAAAATCATAGGTGTGATTTTTCTGTAGAGCATCCATCTCTTCCTGCATAGCTCCTAACCACTCATTCTTCTGCTCACTTTCCATTGCCTCTTGGTAACACTCTGGTTCACCTGCATCAGTAAGCATTACATACTCATATGTAGGATACCTTTTGGAAGGCTGATGTTCTCTGGAAGATCTTCTTAGCTGAGGTTCTATAGGAGGTTGCTCCTCAACTACTTCCTGCTCAACATGTTCGACAGGTAAATCAGCTTCTGCCTCTGAATCATCTTCTTGCTGATCTCCCCCATCACCCTGACATACTAGAGGAGAGGCTGGATCACAATATGCTAAGCCTTCTTCAGAAGCCTTGGCTGGTACCTTTATCTTGAAGTCTTCAAAGGTTTGATCTTCAAAGAAGATCACATCTCTGCTTCTGAATATTTTCTGCTTTTCTGGATCCCAAAACATGTAACCAAATTCATCACATGAGTACCCAAGAAAAATACATTCTTTTATCTTACCGTCTAGTTTGGACCTCTCAATGTCTGGGACATGTGCAAATGCACGACAGCCAAACACTCTCAAATGCTTGTAGAAGACATCTTTCCCTGACTATATGTAATATCCCGGACCTTTCGGATCCTTCTTCGTGGGTCCCGGATCTGGTTTTCGGAGCGTTCGGCTTTGTTGTGTCCGAAATTCCGTTTCGGACATCTTTCGTGTTCGGATCGGCGCGATCCGGAGTCGTTTCGGAGGCCCGGAGGCGTTCCGCGGCTTTTCCGCGTGTGTTTTCCGATTCCCGGCGTGTGTTTCGGCTTTTCCTTCGGACGCTCGCTGCGGGTTAACTGGGCGGTTCACCCGGGCACGAGTGGTACCGTTGCGATCGGTGCGTTCCGAGGATTCCAGAAATGTATTTTTCTATTTTTCGGTATTTTTCCGAAAATTCGGATTTTCTATAAATCCTAATCCTTTTTCTTTTCTTTTTTCCCTTTTCTCTTTCTTCTTCCTCTCCCTCTCTCTCGCGACCGTGAGCCCCCTCTCTCTCCCTCTCTCCCATTCGGACGCGGCGAGCCCCTCTCCGGCTACGGACGGCGGCGGGGCGACGGCGCGGACGCGTGGGCGACGGTGAGGCGATCTCGTGGGCGTGCGGCGAGCGTGGGAAGCGTGGGGAGTTCGTGAAGCTTCGAGCATTCTTCGTGATTCGTGATCGATCCGGCGGAGCATTCGCTCCATTGAGGTAGGGTGACGTTCCTTAGCCTCATGCCGTTCTTTTCCGTGATTTATAGGCCGCGGGGAGGCCGAGAGGGGATCATTTGAGCGTTTTTGGGTTTTTCCATGATTTGGGGAGAGCTCGCCCGATCTATGGATTCAATGCATGGATTCGTGTTTTGAGGGCCTAGAATCATGCTAGGGGTCCCCAGGGGTCTTCCCCTTTGTTTTCCCCCTCTCCTATGGAGGTATGGGGGCGTGGTTGGAATTTTTGGGCGTTCTTACCGTTTTCGGCTGCGGACTGAGAACACGCTATACTCCAGTAGCGCGTTCTTGGAGGTCGCGCCGCCCCGACCGAGCGCGTTCATCGGAGAAGATGAACAGGAGGCGGTTCCTGTCGCGCTATGGGGTCATAGCGCGATCGTCCTTGTCGCGCTAGGAGGACCTAGCGCGATGGTCCCTGTCGCGCTAGGGTTCCCTAGCGCGATGGTCCGTGTCGCGCTATGGGGCCATAGCGCGACAACCCTTGTTGCGCTAGGGGACCCTAGCGCGACATGCCCTGTCGCGCTAGGTATCCCTAGCGCGATTTGGTTCGTTGTTGGGTGTTCCCTTGGGCCGTGTGTGCGTCCCGGGCACCCCGTGGAGTTCCGTGACCGTGTCTTTGGTGTCCGGAGGTTCCGTTTGCCTTGGTCATGAGTTTGGCCGTGGGCGGTGCGTCCGTTTTTCTCCGACCGTGGCCCCGTTTGACGGAGCTGGTGCGTGGGGTGATTCCCACACGTTGTCGGTTTCGGACGTTGTTTTCCGTTGACTCGAGAGTCTACTCCTTCAGTGACCCTCCACTAGTCGTAGCCCACCAGTACGAGGTGCTGGTCTCACCTGGGAGTGGTGTACGGGCACCCACCTTTCGAGACGGTTTGTGGACCGGTTACCGTAGGCCCCTCGTCGGTAGCCAGAGTCCGGCTACGGGGGAAAACCGGTCAGAGGACCAGACCTAGTGACGCAAGGTCTGTGTGTGCACACGTGGTTGGGGGCGGTTGGACCCACGTCGACGGGCGTGACCCCAGCTAGTTACTTGTTTGTGGTTACTTGTACGGTGTTTGCGCCTCGGGTAGGACCTACCACGTCAGGCGGTTCACCTGCGGTGCGGTGTAAGACGTCAGGGGACGCTACCGGCTGTGCTTCTAGTGGGTGGTACTCCTGTCGAGTACGGAGTGTTAGACTGTCAGTCGTGTGTTTCCGACCTTCGGGTTTTGACGGTTCGACCGTTGAGTTTCGGTCTTCTCGTATCGGGGCACGTGTGTCGGTTTGCGTGCCGTAGGGTCTAGTTCTGTAGAGTACAGGGCTTTCCTTTCCGAGGTACTTTCCTACCGCTAGAGTAGTGGTTTCTCGTTTTGAGGTAGGGTTCGAGTGATCCCTACTGAGTCTTGTTCTGAGACTCATTCCCTGCGTGTTTTCACCGTGTTTCAGGTGAGGCGCCACCTTCGGGGAGCGCGTCAGGAGCGCAGCGTGGTGCGGGTGCCCAGAGGTAGTGCCAGAGGTCAGAGCCGGGGTATGCCCCGTGTAGCTGTACTTTTCTTTCTTGTCACTGTACTAGTCGTGGACTACTGTTGCTGTTGTTGTTCTTTATTGTGGACCATGTAAATTGTTAATTTATTTCCTGCTTAATATTATAACTGTTTAATTTCTGCAATTATCTGTGATGATTATGTAGTTTCCACACCATCCTTTTAACCCTTCCGAGTCTTCGGACTCGTGGGTGGCGGTACGAGTCTCGGGTTATCGGGCCTTCCCGGTAATCGGATTCTCGGGTCGTTACACTATACATGCTCAGTAATATCACCATCTAGAGCTGTACATGGTGATAAGTTGATCACAGCAACTGTGGTCCTCAAAGTCTCATCCCAAAATCTTTTGGGTAGCTTGGCCTGTGAAAGCATACATCTGAACTTTTCCATGATGGTGCGGTTCATCCTCTCTGTAATTGCATTGTGCTGAGGTGTACCAGGAACTGTCATCTCATGTTGAATGCCCTGTGACCTGTAATAAGTATTAAACGACCCTGTATACTCACCACCATTGTCAGACCTTATGTATTTCAACTATCTCTCTGTCTCCCTTTCAACCCTGGTAGGAAACTCTTTGAAAACATCAATAACCTGATCTTTAGTCTTCAAAGCATAAGTCCAAACTTTCCTTGAAAAATCATCTATAATGGTGACAAAGTAAAGTGCACCACTGATACCTAGAACATTGACTGATCCACCATGAATTTTTGTTCTTAAAGGGCTACATACATCTGTATAGACACGATCTAAGGCATGCATCTTTCTAGACAATGCAGGACTAGTAAAGGAAATTCTATGTTGTTTTCCAGCCAAACAATCAATACATGAGTTTAGATGTGTACCTCTGAAGTCTGTTAAGACTTCTTTCTTGGAAAGGACCTGCAATCCCTTCTCGCTCATGTGTCCGAGTCTCCTATGCCACAACTCCATGCTGGAATCCTTTTCCGTAGCATTCAACTGATCACCACAAGCTTGAGCTTGCAACCTGTATAAGGTGTGACATTTCTTTCCACTAGCAACAATAAGAGAACCCTTACTAAGCTTCCATTTTCCCTTGTGAAATCTGCTATCATAGTCTTCATCATCTAACTTTCCAACTGAAATTAAATTCAGCCTTAAATCCACCACATGCCTCACATCCCTAAGCACCAACTTGCAACCAAGATTGGTCTTTATATGGATGTCGTCCATGCCAATGATGTCTGCTATCGAAAGGTTACTCATCTTGACAACACCAAAGTTTCCAGCCTTGTAGGTAGCAAAGAACTCCCTCCGTGGTGTAGCATGATAAGAAGCACCTGTATCAATCACCCACTCGAGATCCTGGCACACACAAGAAAAAATATCATTAGAAGTAGACAAAATTAGATAATCATCACCTTGCGCTATAGCTGTGACATTGTCTTTTGACTCTGCATTCTCTATTTCTTTTCCCTTTTTCTTGTTCTTCTTCGGTTACTTGCATTGATTCTTGAAATGCCCTTTTTCTCCACAGTTGTAGCAAGTAATGTCCTTCCTTGGACTTGACTTACTTCTGCTCTTCTGTGAATTTTCTCTCCCTCTGAATTTTGACCTTCCCCTATTCTCTGAGACAAGTGCCTGTGAATCACTGTGAGAAATTCTTGAATTCTTTCTTCTCAACTCTTCATTCAACAGACTACTTGTTACTTGACTCATGGAGACAACTCTATCTGGTGTAGAATTGCTGAAAGAGACCACCAGTGTCTCCCAGCTTTTTGGCAACGAGCTGAGAAGTAACAATGCTTGCAACTCATCATCAAGAGTCATCTTCATAGAGGATAACTGGTTAGTGATACTCTGTATTTCATTCAAGTGCTCAGCAATAGAAGTGCCCTCTTTAAACTTCAGATTGACAAGTTTCCTAATCAAGAAGGCATTATTACTAGCTATTTTTCTTTCATAAAGACCCTCCAACTTTTTCTATAGAGAGTATGCAGAGCTCTCAGTGGAAACATGATGAAAAACACTATCATCAAGCCATTGTCGAATAAACCCGACAATTTTTCGATCTAACATTTTCCAGTCATCGGGTGACATTGTTGCGGGCTTTCCACTATCTCCTTTCAATGGACCATACAAATCCCTGCAATATAAGAGATCCTCCATTCTTCGTTTCCATATCATCCAGTTGTTTCCGTTTAAACTAATCATGCGGGATGAGTTATCGGCCTCCATGTTCATACACAAAATAATCAAAACTGATCTAACAACAAGCTCTGATACCAGTTGAAGGAAAAAAAATACCCAACCTCTTATGCGTACAAACAATACGTAGCAGACCGTATAACGCAGCGGAACATTTAATCGGAACACATGCACATGAAACACCAAGATTTGCGTGGAAAACCCCTTCAATGCAAAGGGGAAAAATCACGGGCAAGTCAGAGGAGAAGATTCACTATGAATATAATGAAAGTACAAATTACTCAAAGTCTATTGCCAAGACTTGAGTTAAAATTACAAGAGAACAACTGAGATTCAATAACAACCGAACTCTTCTACACGATCACAGCAAATCCTATGCAAACCTGATCGTCCCTGTAGTGAGAACCATGTTCATGAAGAACAATCCCTTCTCTTCCTCTCCTTGATGGCAGCACCCTATTCCCGGAGCTACAGTAGCCCCTTTCTTCCTCTCTTGATGGCCTCTTAGATCTCACCTTGCAACTTAGGTTTTAGATCCCAATGAGATATTTTATATCTCTAGGGTGGTCAAGGGACAACCCAGCAGCCAGATCCACCAATCCTACCATATCCCATGGCTTTTGGATTAAACAAACCAAAGAAAATATTTGTTCTCGGACATGGGAACAAAGGTCAAAAATGGTTACCTGGGGGCTGTCGGTCGACCGGAAAATCTCAGACAGAGGTATTTTGCTCCGTGGAAAAAACAGTCGACCGGAAATGGCCCGGCGGTCGATCGATTCCGGTCAACCGGTACCACTCGGTCGATCGACCGGTGGCTGGGCTGAAATGAAAAATGGGCTATATGCCCAACAAGAACAACTCCGTCTCAGTATCTGTTTGCCACTAGAAAATACAATCTTTGTGGGTGTCTGAGTTGACATAGAAGGACCAGGATAAACACACTCCATAGGTTCACCCTCCTTCAGCATAACGGTTGGCTTTCCCTTAAAATAGGGAGAACAAGCCATTTTCTATATGGCTGATCTGCCTCGCAATCTTGGAGTCATATAACCATCCTCAAGAGTCCCAGGAACACTAGAAAAATAGACAATTGATTTTGAAGAAATATGTGCAGCTGATGATTTCGGAGTAAAACCAATAAAACTTGGTGATGTTTTAGTTTCCCTAAGCAAAAGAATAGCATCTCGGTTGTAATCAACTCATTCCGAGCTTATGATTTTTCTTATGCAGTTTAATGGATTTTTGAATACGATTTTTCTGTTTCAAGGACAAGGTTCTAGTTTTGATCATATGAGGGGTTTCACCTTCTGGACTCTTTTTTTTTTTTGCTAGTAGGAAAGTGCCACCATTTTTTATGTTAATGAGCAGTAGCTGTAATTTTTTCCCTTGTTGTCCCATGTATGGTTCAGCAGAGTTTAAGGGTTTTGTAAATTGATTTGTGGTGAATTTGACAAGTGCAAGAGATTTTGGTGTTTTAAGTCAGTCCGATTGGCCACCAATGACAAACTACAAACTATAGGCAAATTAGCCATTTCATTGATTGTACATGGTAATGTAACAAGCCAGCACCTATTGGTAGATGCTGGTGCTTTCTTTTGGCCTCTTTGTTGAATTTTAGTTATTTGGTGCATTTTATTTTCCAATTAGCATGTTCATATTGGATTGAGAAAGGAGGCAGGATGTTTGGAAGTGATATGAGTATCCAACTCAGACTCACTGCTCTTGCTGCTATAGCTCCAGACCTGTTCATGCTCTTTAGCTTAATCTGCCGTGTTGATCTGTGTGTATAGGGATGCTTGAAAGCACTCTTATGAGGGAATTATTTCCAGAGAAGATAAAATGGCCATCAGCATATAAAGTTTCAATTATGTGAGAGCATGTTTTATCATTACGCATTCTCCTACATCAGGGTGTCAATGGATAAGTGTTTTCACCTGTCATTCTGATTGTATTGGTAGCTTGGATAATAATATAACTTATTAGAGGTTTGCCCTTTTTTTGCCGTCTATTTTCATTTCAGGTGAATAGTATGTTTAGACAGGGATTTGACCAGTGCATCCCTGCTTTGAAACTTGAAGATTTTCATATGCATGGGTCTTTGGGTGTTGCTAGATGGGCTTCGCGTTAGCATTATCTCTGTAAAAAGAGTTACCCTCCTTTTGTTTAATGGGTTCATGGGTTTACTTATGTATATGCAGCAGTGTGCAAATTGATTGTGTTGTTTAGTCATATGAGCACCCATTCGAGTAGATCACTTGTACATCTGTCACTCTGCATTAAGTTCAAAAAAGCTTATTAGATCCGAAAATTCGGATCCTCTGATCCTCTTACTTAATTTTTGGATCCTCTGATCCTCTTACTTATTACATGTTAAAGGTGTATACAATAAGATCCGAAAATGATCCAAATCCGAAAATTTAAGTTCGAATCCGGATCAGACCCGGATTTGAAATAGTATATAATTTCGGATCCAAGTCATATTCGGATCTATTGTTAACGGATCCAAATTCGGATCATAAAGGATCCGATCCGGATCCGACCTGTTTACACCTCTAGATCTAGGTAATATCTAGAATTCTGGATCAGTTGTTAACAAGTGTACTGATAACATTGTTGGCGCTGGCGTCGGAAGGGATGGCACGGCAACGAGGGAGATGCCGTCGGAGGAGGGGCACGAGGGAGACAATGGTGGCCCAACCGCCAGTTTCACCGGGCAAAAGTGGCAGAAAAGGGCGAAGGAAGGGGGCGGCATAATCACCCATGCGCTGTCCACATGGACCAATGGGAGTAGGGCGTCAAAAGTGACGTCTTCTCCAACATCATCCAAACCGCTCTCATATGTTTCCAACTTTGCATTCCCACTGGCCAGGGGAGTTATCCGGTTGGGATGGGTCTCCTTGACGAAGGGTTATGGCCTGGGTAAGCGGAGTTATCCGGTTGGATAAACAAAAAATTTGCTTTGACAGCAAGAGTAAAATATCTTGACATTAACCCGATTATAGGGGGAATAACTGATTAGAATAACATTCTGAGATCAATTATTTGACGTAAGTTAGGATAACCCCAATAATTTTTCAAACTAAAAAAATAAAAAAGGAGAGATATCTTACTTGAAAATTAATTCACCTCGATTTTCTTATCCATTTATCAAAGAGGGCCAAGTGTTTGAATTCAGAATAAACATACCGGTCAAGTCCTCCTTCAACTTTTACGAATTCATCACGCCCGCAGGGGGGCTGTGATCAAACTAAAAGCATTGGTTGTGAGTGGCCTCGAAAAAAGAATGCAAAATCTGATTGCAGTTGTACGGCAGGAGCATAAGATTTTTAGTAATTACAGTATAGTTTTAAATTATATGGATGCATAATATATTTAAAATCTTCAGATTCCCTTTGTTTAGAATGACATAGAATACCAACATCTTAATATATAGCACTAATCATTTTACGTGAGAAATCTCCGATTTAATTTTTCATCAAAAAATGACTACTAAACAAAAATCTCATTCTCACTAGTTTTAAAATTGATTATTTCAAAATTAAAGTATTTCACTATTCAACTTCAATCTGACAGGATCGACAAGCGGCTTCAACAAAATTATCACATAGATATTCATGTTTTAGTTGTCTCATGTTAATTGGGCCATATGTATGGGCATAATGAGTCATGTTTTATGTTTATAGTAATTATGTCCACAATAATCATGTAAGAGTCTTTTTTATTTTTTTATGTCTTTTAGTCTTCCCAAGAGAGTTATGATGAGTAGGTGTTAGGTGAGTTACCTTTTGGTCTTCTTTGTGGAATCTATATAAGTGTCATGTAACCTCTCTTTTAAAAAAAATGAAGTGAATCAAAAATATTTGGAAAACTACCTCCAACATGAGGTCCCTTACCCTCCTTCTATCTCTCTCTCTTTGGAGTGGATTCTTCAATATTCTCTCTCTCTAGGAGTGGATTCTCCTGGGTTCTTTCTTTCTCTCTAACTTCTCTCTCTCTCTCTCTAAGGGGTGGATTCCCCTCTCTCTCTCTCTCTCTTTCTCTCTCTCATTATCTCTCTCTTTCTCTAAGGGGTGCGCCCCTTTCTCTCTCCTCCCCCTCCCAACCACTTTCTCTCTCTTTCCCTCCCCTAATAACTCTTTCCCTAGTTCCCACACCCTTCCATTAACTCACCCCAACCCCAAGAGCTCTCCTCCAATCCTCTCCTCACCTCCCAACCCCCAACTACCCCACTCTCCTTCCCCATGCATCCCACCACCTTCCCAAGGCTAAAATAACTCCTCCCAAGGCCCAAATTCAAAATTCCCTCCCCTCTCCCATTCCCCCCACACCCTAGGTCGCCCAACTCCAGCCCCAACCCAGCCAAGGTCGCTCTCCCCTTCCCTCCATCTCATTCCACCACCATTTGCCACCACAAGGTTTCAACTTCATTGCAGGTCACAGGCAGCAAATTTGGTCCTAGAATCTGCATCATATCCGGCATTTCCCTGAATCTTCTGGTGGCAAGGAATACATATCTGGAAAGGTCGTCCAGAGAGCTTTCCAAGCGAGGTGGTTTCGTCTCCATCCGAGCACCGGGCTGATCAGAAGGTCTATTCTCCCTCGACTGCGCAAAACTGCTTGGACAGAAGACCAGAGCCGGAGTGGAAGATATGCAGCGGCCAACCTCCTGGGAATCTGAGCAGGAGTTCTTCATAAAAAATCTTCTACTCTGAGTCTTCTTTCATCCCAAAGAAGCAGAGCTCCGTTTGGCATCCGGATCTAGAAGTTATCAATTTTCTCCCACCGGGCATGCAGTTCTGCTTCCACTCTGTCGGCATCGACCAACTTCAGTGTTCAAGCTCTACCGGCCATCTCCGACCATATCTGGCAGCCACATCAGTTTTGTTGCAAAGACGACTCGTCAACGGAACCAACGACTTCAGCGGTGCCTGATTCCAAGCTCGGGAGCGGTCGCAGTATCCTCATCTTCCCACTGTTGAGAACCTGTTACAGTCTGCGCAACAGACCTGCCACTCTGTTCAACCGTCTGCCCCGACCAGAATCGGCGTCCACAGAAATCAAGAAAATTCTGGTGTCTTCCCGGTCCAGCTACGAAGAGTTTCCCACTGGTTTTGTCTTCAGCAAAAATTCGGAGTGGCCGCAGTGTCAAGAGAACTTACTGTCTGTCCTGAAGCGCAGAGAGTGGACAGCATCGATATCGGCGGTCTTTTCATCACTTCTAGCTCGAATTCCCCGCCCCGCTTGGTGTCACATCAAAATAGTATCAGAGCAAGTTATCCGATTTGTCCCAACAAGTCGGGGTCCTACAGTTCGAGATTCGAGAATCAAGGTTCGAGGTCGAACCTTCTCCAAGTGGAGGGGTTTGACGGGATCGGCAAGCGGCTTCAACAAAATTATCAAATAGATATTCATGTTTTAGTTGTCTCATGTTTATGTTTTAGTTGTCTCATGTTAATTGGGCCATATGTATGGGCCTAATGGGTCATGTTTTATGTTTATAGTAATTATGTCCACAATAATCATGTAAGAGTCTTTTTTATTTTTTTATGTCTTTTAGTCTTCCCAAGAGAGTTATGATGAGTAGGTGTTAGGTGTTAGGTGAGTTACCTTTTGGTCTTCTTTGTGTAGTCTATATAAGTGTCATGTAACCTCTCTTTTAAAAAAATTGAAGTGAATCAAAAATATTTGGAAAACTACCTCCAACATGAGGTCCCTTACCCTCCTTCTATCTCTCTCTCTTTGGAGTGGATTCTCCAATATTCTCTCTCTCTCTAGGAGTGGATTCTCCTGGGTTCTTTCTTTCTCTCTAACTTCTCTCTCTCTCTCTCTCTAAGGGGTGGATTCCCCTCTCTCTCTCTCTTTCTCTCTCTCATTATCTCTCTCTTTCTCTAAGGGGTGCGCCCCTTTCTCTCTCCTCCCCCTCCCAACCACTTTCTCTCTCTTTCCCTCCCCTAATAACTCTTTCCCTAGTTCCCACACCCTTCCATTAACTCACCCCAACCCCAAGAGCTCTCCTCCAATCCTCTCCTCACCTCCCAACCCCCAACTATCCCACTCTCCTTCCCCATGCATCCCACCACCTTCCCAATGCTAAAATAACTCCTCCCAAGGCCCAAATTCGAAATTCCCTCCTCTCTCCCATTCCCCCCACACCCTAGGTCGCCCAACTCCAGCCCCAACCCAGCCAAGGTCGCCCTCCCCTTCCCTCCATCTCATTCCACCACCATTTGCCACCACAAGGTTTCAACTTCATTGCAGGTCGCAGGCATCAAATTTGGTCCTAGACGCTGCATCATATCCGACATTTCCCTGAATCTTCTGGTGGCAAGGCATACATATCTGGAAAGGTCATCCAGAGAGCTTTCCAAGCGAGGTGGTTTCGTCTCCATCCGAGCACCGGGCTGATCAGAAGGTCTATTCTCCCTCGACTGCGCAAAACTGCTCGGACAGAAGACCAGAGCCGGAGTGGAAGATCTGCAGCGGCCAACCTCCTGGGAATCTGAGCAGGAGTTCTTCATAAAACATCTTCTACTTTGAGTCTTCTTTCATCCCAAAGAAGCAGAGCTCCGTTTGGCATCCGGATCCAGAAGTTATCAATTTTCTCCCACCGGGCATGCAGTTCTGCTTCCACTCTGTCGGCATCGACCAACTTCAGTGTTCAAGCTCTACCGGTCATCTCCGACCATATCTGGCAGCCCCATCAGTTTTGTTGCAAAGACGACTCGTCAACGGAACCAACGACTTCAGCGGTGCCTGATTGCAAGCTCGGGGGCGGTCGCAACATCCTCGTCTTCTCACTGCTGAGAACCTGTTACAGTCTGCGCAACAGACCTGCCACTCTGTTCAACCGTCTGCCCCGACCAGAATCGGCGTCCACAGAAATCAAGAAAATTCTGGTGTCTTCCCGGTCCAGCTACGAAGAGTTTCCCACTTGTTTCGTCTTCAGCAAAAATCCGGAGTGGCCGCAGTGTCAAGAGAACCGACTGTCTGTCTTGAGGCGCAGAGAGTGGACAGCATCGACATCGACGGCCTTTTCATCACTTCTAGCTCAAATTCCCCTCCACGCTTGGTGTCACATCACTATCTAAACGAAAACTTGAACGTCCTAATTTAACTATATAAAATTAAGTTGCATTACATTTAAGTCTTTTTTTGCCTTAGCCTTCAAATGTGGTACGGCTATGATATCTGGGGATGATTAGTCAAATGAACGCGCTTCGCGCGTATGTTTATTTTGATTTTTTTGTTAAAATTGTACCGGGTGGAGTTCCGCAGCACATGTTTCGCTCGTCTATGTGTTCAGTCTCCAGACCAATAAACCAAGCACCAAGCGATAATCTTCATTGACATATTTGTGTAATATAGGTAGGGCTGTCAATGGGCCGGGCCCAGGCTGGGCTTAGGTCGGCCCGGCCCGGGCCCGACTTCTCAACATTAAGGCCCGAGCCCGGCCCGGGCCCGACTTATGTCGGGCCGGGCTGGGTCGGGCCCGACATTATGTAAAAATTTCAAAGCCCGACTAAAGCCCGGCCCGGCCCGACAACTTACATAAAATAATAAAAATAATAATATAAAGCATATAATCTCACTAAATTAATTAAAATTTTGATATTAATTACATAATTTGTGTAAAAAGAGAGTTTTAAAATTTATCATTAAGTAAAATAACATAGGTTTAACTAAATAATTTTTAAATTTTGATGTGGGAATAAAAAAAAAGAGCGGGCCGGGCCAGCCCGCGGGCCGAACTCAAAACCCGAGCCCGGCCCGCGGGTCAAGTCGGGCCGGGCTTTTAGGCCCGACTAAAAGTCCGCGGGCCGAAAATGACCTTGCGACCCGGCCCGAAATCGGGTCAAGCCCGCAGGCCTATCGGGCCGGCCCGACCCATTGACAACCCTAAATATAGGCCTGTATACAAAATGGTTAGCTTCAATAGAAACACCGACGCATCTATGTAAGTCAAAGTTTGATACTCATATTGATTGATTGAGATGTATATAGTCAAATCCCTTGAAAGAGCATAAATCTCAGTCGCACGACGAAAGTATTTGCTGACAATATTCTGATTCATGATACTTTACATTCTTACTATACCGACAAAAATAATTAACCGAACTTCATGATACTTTAATTTTTTTGTTAAATTTATAATTTTATTTTCATTTTTTTTGATCGACGGCAAAAAAAAGTGATCAAGAAAAATGAACTAAAAGTGAGACATGATTATGAAAAATGAATGTTGGAGCACTGGTCCACCTTCAACATCGGGCAGCGGGGAGGGACGTTATCGCCAAATTAATCGAACCGGACAAATGAATCGAGCCAAATAATACAAAGGAACGAATCGACGGAAAAATGAACCTTCAAAAAACAAAGGAACGAATGGGCGGAAAAAAACTGCCTAATTCTCTTGTAGTATATAGTATAAGCAAGACAGAGTAACTAATCCAGACAGACAGAGTAACTAACAGATTATAAGTTCTAGCTATAACATTTTATTTACGTGAATATTGAGAAGTAGAAAGCTCATATATAATTGAATCTGTTCACATCCAATTAACTTACCCATGTTCAAGTTTGGGCTATTTTAAAGGCTAATAAAATTTTGTCTAAAGTTTGTTCCTTTAGATGAATCCGGAGTCAAGTTTTTGATCAATATCAATTTTATTCGCAAGTTATTCTCACATCACACTAATTATTCAATTACGACAGACTCTACATATATAAACGTAAGTGGAGTCAGTGTTATCAGAATCGGATCGGATTGGAAAGTCGAATCGGTTAGACCGTGAATCGGTCCAGGAATCGATCCGATTAGGCCCAGTCCGGTCTAATGTTAAAGAACCGGACAAACCGGATGAACCGCGATTCGACCGGTGAACCAGTCCGAACCGGTTCGATCCTATTCATCCTTAGAAAAAATATAAAAATATTTAAATATTCAAAATGATATGTACGTGTGAACAAAAATATAGATTTATATTAGAAGGACTATGAATTTCTATTTAATAATTTGGACTGCGACGAGATTGATATCGTTACGACACAAGAAATATGGTTCTTGCTCTTAGCATTATGCAACGTCGTAATATGAGGTCCAGTCACGCTCTAGTGATATAAGGCAAGAAAACGTGTCCAAAGAGAGATACAGATCATCATATGCTAGGCCCAAAGGCAACATGATCATGTATGCACTCTTATATATATCTCAATCTGTAATAATCAAAAAGGACATAGTGCGCATGCTACATTTACATGTAGTTTGTACATGACCGAGCTGCAGAGCCTGGGTAGAATAGAGTGGAGTCTAGAGTTGTTGTGGTGCTATATGAGCCTCATGCCTCGGGTGTGTGATTGACTCGTACTGGGATTGGACGTCGAGGACTGGGGTTGAGGCTTCATGGTCACGAGTCTTGCCGAGCCTATTCTTGTGCAGTGGGAGAAGTTTTCACTAAGAATTATAAATCTTGGGAGAACTCTCAGATATTTAAGTCAATAATAAGAATGTAATAAATCTGTTTAGGATGTGTTATTTATGGGTGTATGAATTATTTAAATTTAAGAGTCAAAATAGATCACTCTGAGTCCGATAGGGTTAAGTCTCTTAACTTAGACTAGGTTAACTTATTTCATCTCTTTCACAGGAACATATTACTCAACCCCGAGTAAGATAAATATCAAATTAAAAATATAAAAACTCAAAAATAACCCATCCAACCAGCCCCCCCCCCCCCCCCAGAAAGAAAGCATCAAATTTCACCACCAACGTATGCTAAAGAGAAAACAGATAAAAGGGAAAACAAGACAGAGAGGGGAAGAGTTCTCCAGAAAGTTGCCCAACGCCAGGAAAGGCCACCGATGCTTTGGATGTCCATACGACCTGCACAAACGATCACGGGCCAAATCCAACAAATGGTCCTAATCAAACAAAGGGACACTGAGTGGTTCAATAGTTCATGCCAGTGCAGAATCGTAAAAATGAGAAAGAAGCACACCAGAAGGGAGAAGCACGTACAACTGCAGGAAGCGAGTGTGTGCTAGGAGTGCAAGCATTGAGGTGTGAAAATTACTGTCATTTTCTTTTAATCAATTCAATTCATTACTGAGGTACAGCAGTCCTGTTACAACAGAATTAACGGTCGATTGAAATGTTGTTAAGACTGGAATTCTGTCAGTGCGGAGTCATGGGTGGATTAGCCGGATTAATGTGGCTTAACCATTCCTAGTAAGTCATATAAATAAGAAATGAAAAGGCCAAGGACAGTAGCCTGAATTCGATGCAACTTCCTCTTTTTCCCTCCTTCCCCGAGGATCCCTCTCCTTCCCGCTCTTCTTTTCCCCCTCTCCTCCCAAATCCTGAGAAACTCAGCTCCCCTGCTCATCCTCAATTCTCCAAATTCATCAAGGACATCTCCCCGGAGTTGGAAGCAAAACCTTCGGATCTGGTACTGTTTCCTTCTGCACCGGCGACCAGAGCTCGAAGTAATTCTTCCGGAGCCCTCCTCCAAGGCTTGGACCGTGAACCTAGAAGGAGCCGCTCCAAACTGGTGTCTGAGCCCGCTCTGAGCTCTAGATCGTCATCTTCTATGGCCTCTGAGGATAATACAGATGTTCGATCCATCTTACAATAACTCCTTCAGCAGATGGATGCATTGGAATCTAGAATTTCTTCTCAAGATTCATGCACCGAAGAGCCACGAGCACAACCAGATGAGCAACTACCTACTTCCTATTCCATTTCTTTTAAACCTCGTCCTCTAGAGTTTCCGCGGTTTGATGGATCATCTCATCCAGTTGAATGGCAGTATAAGGCAAACAAGTATTTCTCCTTTCATAGCACACCGGAAGGTCATAAAATTACTATGGCTTCTTTCCACCTTGACGGCGATGCCTTGTGTTGGTTTTGGCATTTTTCTGCTATGAAAGGCTATATTACTTGGCCTGAACTAGCAGAAGGGTTGGTAGCAAGATTCGGACCGGTAGCTATCTTAGATTCTCATGGTGCTCTCAGTAAATTGAGGCAAGTGGGCACAGTTCTTGACTACCAACGAGAATTCGAGAAATTATGTAATCGAGTTAAAGGAGTTTCTGAGGAACATCCCCTTGGTACATTTATCAGTGGGTTAAAGGACGATTTGACTTGTGAGGTTAGGTCTTTCAAACCTCAAAGCCTTTTACGGGCAATGGAATTGGCTAGACTGCAAGAGACTAAGCTAGCAGCAAGGAGGAAGCCTATGTATCCTTCCCATGTTCACCACCCTTTGTCTTCTCCTTCACCCCCCTCTCCACATCCTCCTATTCGAAAGTTGTCTTCACGACAACTGCAAGATTGAAAAATCCAAGGATTGTGCTATAATTGTGATGAGAAATGGGTGAGAGGACATGTTTGTAAGCCTCATAAGTTGTTTTTTATTCACCTTCTTCCGGAGGATGATTTGATGATACAAGATGCACTATTGGTTAGTGAGCCAAATCCGCCAGAATTGAACATGATTAGCCCAGTCATCCTATCTCAAGTCACATTGCAACAGCATATTCTTGGGACAATGAGAGTCCTAGGACACCTTGGGGGTCAGGACGTTGTAGTCTTAGTTGACAGTGGCAGTACACACAACTTTATTGACCCATCTATGGTCAGCAAACTACATTTGAATTACATCACAGTTTCAAATGTGCCTGTCCGATTGGCCTCTTGTATAGAGTTACAGTGCAGTGGGATTTGTAAACAAGCTACTATAGATTTACATGGTCTTCCTATTATTGTGGATTTGCTCATTCTTCCTCTATAGGATTTTGATATTGTTATGGGTGCTAGTTGGTTGAAAACCTTGGGTGATATTATTTGAAATCTGGAATCCATGACAATGAAATTTACTGTGGGCACTCAGCAGTATTGCCTCACTGCATTAACAGAAACACCAGTGCAACTCATTTCTGGACAGAAATTCCATAAAGAATTACATGGGGCCACTACTTTATATGCCATTACATTATGTTTAGTTGACAACCTTTCTACAGAACTAAATTCAGTAAACAGAGTTTCCACAGAATCAAGTTCCAGGGATTCCATTGATTTTCTTCAAGAAACTTGTAACGACCCGAGAATCCGATTACCGGGAAGGCCCGATAACCTGAGACTCGTACCGCCACCAACGAGCCCGAAGACTCGAAAGGGTTAGAAGGATGGTGTGGAAACTACACAAGTATCACAAGTAATTGCAGAAATTAAACAGTTTATATAATTAAGCAGAAATAAATTTACAATTTACATGGTCCACAAGATAACAATAAAATAACAACAGTAGCCCACAACTAGTACAGAGACAAGAAAGAAAGTACAGCTACACGGGGCATACCCCGGCTCTGACCTCTCGCACTAACGCTGGGCACCCGAATCGCGCTGGGCCTCAGACAAACTCCCCTGAAGCCTAGCCTCGCCTGAAACACGGAGAAAACACGCAGGGAATGAGTCTCGGAACAAGACTCAGTAGGGATCACTCGAACCCTACCTCGCAAACGGAGAAAACCGCTACGCTAGCAGTAAGCGAGTACCTCGAAAAAGGAAGCCCTGCCATCTACAAAGCACCGGTCTCACGGCACGAAAACCGACACACGTGCCGCGACGAAGCAACCGGAACATAACAGCCAACACGACAGAAACCCGAAGGTCGAAGTCGCGACGACTGACAGTCTGTCACTCCCGACTCGATAGGAGTACCTCCCACTAGAAGCACAGCTGGTGGCGTCCCCTGACGACTTACACCGCACAGCAGGTGAACTGCCTGACGTGGTAGCGCCTACCCAAGGCACGGACACCGAACAAGAACCACAACGAGTGACTAGCTGGGATCACGCTCGTCAGTGTGGGTCCAACCGCCCCCAACCACGTGTGCACACACAGACCATGCGTCCTAGGTCTGGCCCTCTGACCGGTTTTCCCCTCAGTCGGACTCTGACTGCAAGACATGGGGCCCGACGAAAACCGGTCCACAAACCGTCTCTAAGGGTAGCCTCTCCACCACTCCCTGGTGGGACCACACGCGTGTAAGCAGGCTACGACTAGTGGCGGGTCACTGAAGGAGTAGACTCTCAAGCCAGACGGAAAACAGCATCTAAACCGGACAGGGTGCAAGGGTAGCTCCTCGCACCGGCATCGACTCGCGGAGACACAAGCAACAGTCGCCACCTCACCGGGATCCCACGACACCCTTACGTGTGGTCCCCACATGATGCCCAGCATCAGTCATACCACGGTTCAGCACGCGGGTCGAGATTCACTCGCCCAGGACTCGAATCGGTAAGAAGGAACCACAGTTAGACAAAAATGCGTATAACAATCCAGAAACGGTCTGCCCTAGACCGCGACCACAAAAACGGTCGCTCTAGGACCGCTACCGCACCGGGAAAAAGAACGAACGCGGTTGTCCACCGACCGCGAGGACCAAAACGCGGTTGCCCTTCGACCGCGACTGTCCTGGCACGCACGACATGAACACGGTCACCTGGAGACCGTGTGAACATAGAAGCGGTCTCCCTGGGACCGCGACTATACTAACGGTCAAAACCAACGGTCAGAAACATCTCGGGGGTCATGCTGGCCCCACGAGATCGCGGTCACCTTAAGACCGTGACTCACTATCGCGGTCTATCGCGAGACCGCGACTCCAACGACGTTCTCAACATGAACGCGGTCCTTCCAAGACCGCTACCCACAAACGCGGCTACTGGTTGACCGCGATCAACCCAGAAACCCGAGAACGGCGGGAAAATCCCCAAAATTTCAACCACGCCCCTATGCCTCCCCCGGAGAGGGGGAAATCAAAGGGAAAGACCCCTAGGGACCCCTAGCATGATACTAGGCCATCAAAACGTAAAATCGCGGGCTAAAACCATAGATCGGGCGAGCTCTCCCCAAATCATGGAAAATCCCAAACCCGCTCAATCAAGCCCCTCTCGACCTCCCCACGGCCTATAAACCACGGAAAAGAACGGCAAGGAGCTAGGGAACGTCACCCTACCTCAATGGAGCGAATGCTCCGCCGAATCGTCCACGAACGCAAGAAATCACTTTTGAAAACCCTCGTTCTTCATGCTTCCCACGAACACCGCACGTCCCCGCGATCGCCTCGCCGCCGTCCACGTCGCCGCGCCGTCGCCCCGCCGTCGTCTGGAGCCGGAGAGAGGCTTGCCTCGTCGAATGGGTGAGAGAGAGGGAGAGGGAGAGCATACGGTGGGGAGGAAGAAAGAAGACGGAGGAGAAGAAGAAGATGGTGGGTGGAGAGAGAAAAAGAGATATTTATAGAAAAATCCAAAAATTCTAAAAAATATCAAAAAATAGAAAATTACATTTCCGAGATCCTCAGAACGCACCGATCACAACGGTACCACTCGTGCCTAGGTGAACGACCCGGTTCACCCGCAGCGAGGTTCCGAAGGAATTACCGAAACACACACCGGTAATCGGAAAACACACGCGGAAAAGCCACGGAATGTTTCCGGGCCCCCGAAACAACTCCGGATCGCGCCGATCCGAACACGAAAGATGTCCGAAACAAAATTTCGGACACAACAGAGCCGGACACTCCAAAAACCAGATCCGGGACCCACGAAGAAGGATCCGAAAGGTCCGGGATATTACAGCCCTCCCCCCTTAAAGGAATTTTATCCTCGAAATTAAGAACATCCTAAGGGAAAGAAGAGGAAGACTCACTCAAACAAGTAAGGGAACTGCTGATGCATCTCGTCCTCACGCTCCCAAGAAGCCTCACCACCAGAGTGCCGCTGTCACACCACCTTTACCAAGGGGATGACCTTATTTCGCAGGCGCTGCTCTCGCCTATCCTCAACGCGGACCGGAAACTCTGGGAGAGAGAGGTCTGGAGTCACCTCAGGCCACACAGAATCCTCAAGCACATGAGAGTCATCGGACATATACTTCCGCAACATCGAGACGTGGAACACGTCATGCACCGACGCCAACTCAGGGGGTAACTGCAACCGATAAGCTACCTCACCGATGCGCTCCACAACGGGAAACGGACCAACATAGCGGGGACTCAACTTCCCACGCCGTCCAAAACGCATCACCCCCCTTCATCGGAGAAACTCTTAAAAATACACGATCGCCAATGGCGAAAGTGAGAGGCTGCCTCCTCCGGTCAGCATAGCTCTTCTGTCGACTCTGGGCCGCCAACATGTTCTGACGAACCACGTGCACAACATTCACGCACTGCTGCACCAACTCAAGTCCCGTCAAAACACGCTCACCAACCTCGAACCAATCGAGTGGAGTCCGGCAAGGATGCCCATACAACGCCTCATAAGGAGCCATACCAATGCTCGAATGATAGTTGTTGTAGGCAAACTCCACCAACGGCAGGTGGTGAATCCAACTCCCCTGCCACTCCAGGCAGCAGGATCTCAGCATATCTTCCAAAGTCTGGATGGTCCTCTCTGACTGACCGTCTGACTGAGGATGATACGCCGAGCTAAAAGCCAACACCGTGCTAAGGGCTCGCTGGAAGCTCCTCCAGAATCCAGACGTGAAGCGCGGATCCCGATCCGACACGATGGAAATGGGAATCCCATGCAACGGAACGATCCGCTCTACATAAAGACGAGCCAACTTGGACACGCTCCAGTTGACCTTGACCGATAACAACCGAGTCACTTTTGTCAGCCGATCTACCAGCAACCAAATACTATCCTGCCCACTCGGAGTCCTCGGTAATCCCACCACGAAATCCGTGGTCACGTGGTCCCACTTCCACGCGGGAACATCCATGGGCTGGAGAGTACCTCCTGGTCGCTGATGCTCCGCCTTCACCTGCTGACAGGTCAGGCACCTGGTCACAAACTCGGCCACATCTCTCTTCATGCCAGGCCACCAGAACTGTCTCCGCAAGTTCCGATACATCTTCGTCGCACCCGGGTGTACTGTGTACCTGCTCCCATGAGCCTCACGTAACACCGCACGATGAATCTGCTCCTCGGCTGGGACGTACAGCCTGCCACGAAACCTCGCAGCACCGTCCTCGCCGAGCTCCACATCAGCTATAGCCAGAATCCGGGGCAACTCGGGGTCCGCATGCTGAGCCTCTATCACCTGACGGCGAATAGCAGGCGTGAGAGTCAGACTCGCTAGCACTGCTAACCCTGGCTCCTGGGGAACCTTGAGCCTGAAAGATACTTCGGGCACTTGTTCCCAGAGCCTCCACTTCCTCAACATCAGGGCACTGACCGCGACCTTCCGACTCAAAGCATTGGCGATGACATTCATCCTGCCCGGCTGATAAGACAAGGTGAAGTCATAATCCTTCATAAACTCCATCCAACGCCTCTGCCTGAGGTTAAGGTCCCTCTGCGTGAATACATACCTCAAACTCTGATGGTCAGTGAACACCTCGAACTTCTCACCGTACAGATAATACCTCCAGATCTTCAACGCGAAGATCACAGCTGCCAACTCAAGGTCATGGGTAGGGTAGTTCTCCTCGTGGAGCTTCAGCTGTCGAGATGCATAAGCCACCACTCTACCATGCTGCATCAACACAGCACCCAATCTAACACCAAAAGCATCTGTACACACCACAAAACCTCCCGATCCAGAAGGTAAAACCAACACCGGAGCTGAGGTGAGCAATCTCTTCAGTTCCCTGAAACTCTGCTCACACTCATCAATCCAGACAAAAGGCACATCCTTCCGCGTAAGTCTGGTCATCGGGGCCGCAATACGAGAAACATCCTGGATAAACTGACGATAATAACCCGCAAGCCCCAAGAAACTCAAGATCTCGGTCACAGACCTCGGCCTCGGCCACTGCATCACTACCTCAACCTTGGCAGGGTCCACGGAAATACCATCACCAGAAATCACGTGCCTTAAAAAGTGCACCTCACGAAGCTAAAACTCGCACTTACTGAGCTTCGCATACAACTGGTGATCTCGCAGCGTCTGCAGCACCACACCCAAATGGTACACGTGCTCCTCGGCAGACCGCGAATAGACAAGGATGTCGTCCACAAATACGACTACGAACTGGTCCAAATACAGACGAAACACCCTCTGCATCAAGTCCATGAAGGCTGCGGGGGCATTGGTGAGCCCAAACGGCATCACCAGAAACTCATAATGCACGTACCTTTAATTGAACGCAGTCTTCTCCACATCGGACTCACGAATTCTCAGCTGATAGTAACCGGATCGCAAATCAATCCGCGAGAATACTCGAGCAGACTGAAGCTGGTCGAACAAATCATCAATCCGCGGCAACAGATATTTGTTCTTAATGGTCACCTCATTCAGCTGCCGGTAGTCAATGCACAAGCGCAAGCTACCGTCCTTCTTCTTCACGAACAACACTTGCGCACCCCAAGGGGAAAAGCTGGGACGAATATACCCCTTGGCCAGCAACTCTTACAACTGCGCCCGCAACTCCCTCAACTCAGCGGGGGCCATACGGTAGGGAGCCTTCGCCAAAGGTCCCGTACCTGGCACAACCTCGATAACAAAATCGATCTCCCGCTGGGGAGACAATCCAGGTAAGTCCTCCGGGAAAATATCGAGAAACTCGCACACCACCGGAATGTCCTCGACATCTGGACACGGTTGGTCTACCAAGACCACAGAAGCAAGAAAATCCTGACAACCCGCATCAAGCAAACGACGAGCTCGAATCACAGAAATAAGAAAGCGGGAAGAGGAAGACCTAATACCTTGGAAATAAAAGGTGGGTCCACGAAGTCGCCGAAAATAAACTCTCTTCGAGCCATAATCCACCAACGCATGATGTGTCTCGTGCCAATCCATGCCCAAAATCACATCAAAGTCCTGAAGCGGCAACACATAGAGCCTAGCCGGCAAACTCCGCCCTTCTACCCACACGGGAACCTCATCGAAGCAATACAGAGTGATCATAAAATCACCCGAAGGTAACTCCACTGCCAAATCACAGGACAACTGGGTCACTGGCTCCTCAATACCCAGTGCGAAATCCTCCGAAATGAACGAATGAGAAGTGCCAGAATCAAACAAAACCCGAGCCGCGCAACCCAAAATCTGAACGGTACCTTCCACGAGCTGCGATGACACTGCCTCTGCCCTGGTCATATGTGTAATCTGGCCTCGAGCTCTCTGCCTGCCTCCTACACTAGCTGACCTGGGTAGCGGTGGATACTGTCCCTGCTGCTGCTGCTGCTGTGGCCTCTGCTGCTGGGGAACCTGCTGCTGCTGAGGAAACTGCTGCTGCTGCCTCTGAGGACAGTCACGCACCACGTGCCCTGGCTGGTCACACCGAAAATAGATAACCGATGCCGTGCACTGCCTGCCTGGATGGTATTCACTACACCGTGGACACGGCCCTCGTGATCCACCCATTGACCCCTGCCGCTGCAAAGGTGCTGGCTGCTGCACACTGCCCGATGATGCCTGCCCCTGACCCTTGGGCTTCTTCTTACCGAACCCCTTCTTGAAAAACTTTTTGACCTTCTAACCCAAGGACACCGATCCTGTCACTGACGCTGTAGGTGCCGGTGCTCGTGAACTACCCGACGCATGTTGGAAGGAACCCTGCTGCTGGGTAGCCGACTGCTGGCTGCGACCTGACAAAGACTGTCCCTGGTTAATCGGTCCTCGAGTCCTCTGCATATCCATCTCCAGAGAAGCCGCAACGTGAGACGATGTCTCCAAATCGGTGGCAGCATTCACGATCAAATGGTGCCTCAGCTCCTGCCTCAAGCCCTGAACAAACTGTGTGGTCTTCACCCTCTCATGCTCTATGATATGAGGTGCATACCGACCCAGCTCAACAAATCGGGCCCTGTATTGCAACACGAACATGTCACCCTGAACCAGCTCCAAGAACTCACGCATCCGCTACGTCGCAATATACTCTGGACAGTACGTACGCTCGAAAGCACTGACAAAGTCGCTCCACGCAATCTGCTCAAGGGGACGCGACTGAAAAGACGTCTTCTATTCGGAAGCCCACCACGCTCGAGCCGTACCCTGCAACTGGTTGTAGGCCAATGTCACTCTGTCCTCTGCAGCACACCACGCGGAACTTAACACCTGCTCCATCTCGTCGAGCCAATCACGAGCCACATCAGGGTCTGGCTGACCGCCATAGTAAGGGGGATGGAACTGCATGAAATCCCTCACTGCTCGGCCTGGCCCACCCCTGGTCGACGAGCCCTCACCAGCCTCTCCGCCGAACTGCTGCGACATAAGCCGGTACATGCCACGAAAGAAATCCTCGGCCCCCGGAAACCTCGCAGTGTCCACTGCCTCGGTGGCCGCAGGTGGCACTCTGCTCTGCTCCCCCTACTCCTGTTGAACCTCCTGCTAGATCTCCTGACCTCCAGTCGACTGCCCCTGCTGAGAGCGAGTCCCCCGCCTCGGCGCCATACTCGCACCTGAAGCAAAGGCAGGAACACGGAATAGCAAGGTTAAGGAAAACGCACGATGCCCAATGCTAGCGTCAACTGTACATCATCGCTGTGGACTAGTGGACCACTACAATTACCTATGATTCTTGTATAATTCCACAACCGCGCTCTGAAACCAGCTGTAATGACCCGAGAATCTGATTATCGGGAAGGCCCGATAACCTGAGACTCGCACCGCCACCCACGAGCCCGAAGACTCGGAAGGGTTAGAAGGATGGTGTGGAAACTACACAAGTATCACAAGTAATTATCGAAATTAAACAGTTTATATAATTAAGCAGGAAATAAATTTACAATTCACATGGTCCACAAGATAACAATAAAACAACAACAGTAGCCCACAACTAGTACAGAGACAAGAAAGAAAGTACAACTACACGGGACATACCCCGACTCTGACCTCTCGCACTAACGCTGGGCACCCGAACCGCGCTGGGCCTCAGATGAACTCCCCTGAAGCCTCGTCTCGCCTGAAACATGGAGAAAACACGCAGGGAATGAGTCTCGGAACAAGACTCAGTAGGGATCACTCGAACCCTACCTCACAAATGGAGAAAATCGCTACACTAGCAGTAAGCGAGTACCTCGAAAAAGGAAGCCCTGCCATCTACAAAGCACCGGTCTCACGGCACAAAAACCGACACACGTGCCGCGACGAAGCAACCGGAACACAACAGCCAACACGACAGAAACCCAAAGGCCGAAGTCACGACGACTGATAGTCTGTCACTCCCGACTCGACAGGAGTACCTCCCACTAGAAGCACAGTCAGTGGCGTCCCCTGACGACTTACACCGCACCGCAGGTGAACTGCCTGACGTGGTAGCGCCTACCCAAGGCACGGACACCGAACAAGAACCACAACGAGTGACTACCTGGGGTCACGCTCGTCAGCGTGGGTCCAACCGCCCCCAACCACGTGTGCACACACAGACCATGCGTCCTAGGTCTGACCCTCTGACCGGTTTTCCCCTCAGCCGGACTCTGGCTGCAAGACGTGGGGCCCGACGGAAACCGGTCCACAAACCATGTCTAAGGGTAGCCTCTCCACCACTCCCTGGTGGGACCACACGCGTGTAAGCAGGCTACGACTAGTGGAGGGTCACTGAAGGAGTAGACTCTCAAGCCAGACGGAAAATAGCATCTAAACCGGACAGGGTGCAAGGGTCGCTCCTCGCACCGGCACCGACTCGCGGAGACACAAGCAACAATCGCCACCTCCTCGGGATCCCACGGCACCCTCACGTGTGGTCCCCACATGATGCCCAGCATTAGTCAGACCACGGGTCAGCACGCGGGTCGAGATTCACTCGCCCGGGACTCGAATCGGTAAGAAGGAACCACAGTTAGACAAAAATGCGTATAACAATCCAGAAACGGTCTGCCCTAGACCGCGACCACAAAAACGGTCGCTCTAGGACCGCTACCGCACTGGGAAAAAGAACGAACGTGGTTGTCCACCGACCGCAAGGACCAAAACACGGTTGCCCTTCGACCGCGACCGTCCTGGCATGCACGACATGAACACGGTCACCTGGAGACCGTGTGAACATAGAAGCGGTCTCCCTGGGACCGCGACTATACTAACGGTCAAAACCAACGGTCAGAAACATCTCGGGGGTCACGCTGGCCCCACGGAGATCGCGGTCGCCTTAAGACCGTGGCTCACTATCGCGGTCTATCGCGAGACCGTGACTCCAACGACGTTCTCAACATGAACGCGGTCCTTCCAAGACCGCTACCCACAAACGCGGCTACTGGTTGACCGCGATCAACCCAGAAACCCGAGAACGGCGGGAAAATCTCAAAATTCCAACCACGCCCCCATGTCTCCACCGGAGAGGGGGAAATCAAAGGGAAAGACCCCTAGGGACCCCTAGCATGATACTAGGCCATCAAAACGTAAAATCGCGGGCTAAAACCATAGATCGTGCGAGCTCTCCCCAAATCATGGAAAACCCCAAACCCGCTCAATCAAGCCCCTCTCGGCCTCCCCACGGCCTATAAACCACGGAAAAGAATGGTAAGGAACTAGGGAACGTCACCCTACCTCAATGGAGCGAATGCTCCGCCGAATCGTCCACGAACGCAAGAAATCGCTTTTGAAAACCCTCGTACTTCACGCTTCCCACGAACACCGCACGTCCCCGCGAACGCCTCGCCGCCGCCCACGTCGCCGCGCCGTCGCCCCGCCGTCGTCTGCAGCTGGAGAGAGGCTTGCCGCGTCGAATGGGTGAGAGAGAGGGAGAGGGAGAGCATACGGTGGGGAGGAAGAAAGAAGAAGGAGAAGAAGAAGATGAGGGTGGGAGGAGAGAGAAAAAGAGATATTTATAGGAAAATCCAGAAATTCTGAAAAATACCGAAAAATAAAAAATTACATTTCCGGGATCCTCTGAACGCACCGATCGCAACGGTACCACTCATGCCCAGGTGAACGACCCGGTTCACCCGCAGCGAGGTTCCGAAGAAATTACCGAAACACACACCGGTAATCGGAAAACACACGCGAAAAAGCCGCGAAACACTTCCGGGCCCCCGAAACAACTCCGGATCGCGCCTATCCGAACACAAAAGATGTCCGAAACGAAATTTCAGAAACAACGGAGCCAGACGCTCCGAAAAATCAGATCCGGGACCCACAAAGAAGGATCCGAAAGGTCCGGGATATTACAAACCTCATTACCCACAAGACTTGACAGCCCTCCTTACTAGGTTTGCTTGTGTCTTTTCTGAGCCACATGGCTTCCCACCATCCAGGGACTGTGATCATCGGATTCAATTAGTGAATGACTCTAAAACAGTGCATGTACCGCCTTATCGACACTCTCCTCACCACAGGAATGTCATTGAATCCCAGGTTATGGACCTGATGAACAGTCAATTGTTAAGATTCAGTAATAGCCCCTTCTCTACCCCTGTGCTCTTGGTTCAAAAAAAAGATGGCACATGGCGTATGTGCATTGATTATAGAGCATTGAATGACCAAACCATCAAGAATAAATATCCAATTCCATTGGTGGATGATTTGTTAAATGAATTACATGGCTTTCATTATTTTTCAAAATTGGATTTGAGGTCGGGCTACCATCAAATCCGAATGCATGAGGATGACATTGGCAAAACTGCATTTTCTACTCATGAAGGTGTAGACACGTCATTTCTGACGTTACGATGAGTAAATCCCATGTTGTACCGTAATGCCCAGAAGTGGCTTACATTTTCTTTTATTTGAGTGATTTCCGTAATTTTGGTTAAATTGCATTTATTTTGTGAGAGGGAGAAAATTAAAATATGTGTACATATAAATAAACGAAAGAGAAAATGAAATCCAAAAAAAAATGCGTGTGTAATTATGTTTACATAAAAAAATGTAATTGATTTTCTTTAATAATAAATTTATTTTTGTAAATATATATATATAAGTGATTACTATATGTATAAAATTAATAGAAACATATTAATTAAAAGGTAAAAAAAAATACAATAACCATTAAAAATAAACACAAAAGAAACAAAAAAATATAAACAAGAATAAACAAAACAAACAAACATAAAATATAATAAATAATAAAATAATATTCCCTACCCATTTTATTCTCTCTACGTCTCTTTCTATTTTCTATTTTCTTCCCTCTCTCTCACGTAACCCCCTCCGTCTCTTTCTTTCCCTCTCACCGCACTGTACACATCCCCCTCCCTTATGGCACACACATACGCACCACCCCCACTCTCTCTAACTCCACACACGTAAACCACCTCCACTCCCTCATGGCTGCCCATTCACCCACTCCACTCTCCCCCCTTTTCATTCCCCCGCGGACCTCCCTCCACAGCCGTTGCCACCCTCCTCGACCACCCACGCCAACCTTGCTGCATCCTCCCCGACGTCGCCATCGACCGCCGTTAGCCACCCACAGTCGCTCTCCACTCTTCCTCCCCACTGCATGCGAGCCCACCCCCACGTCGCCACCGTGACCCAGCCAACACACACCCCATCCCACACTCTCATTTCTCTCCCCCTCTCAACACCCTCACTGCCACCACTCTTCATAGCCACATCCACGTTCTCATTCTCTCCCATATACCACCACGGTGAACCCCTCTCCCACTACTTCTCTTTTTTTTCTTTAGCTGTTCCTCTCCAGAACCTCCACCTCCGCTGCCAATACTTTCCCAACCACAACCTCACACTCTCATTTTCTCTCCCCCTCTCGGCACCCCAAGCCGCCAACCATCGTCGCCCTGTCGACCACCTCGCCACCCTCTCCACGTCGTCACCGTGGACCGGACCGCTGCTGCCACCTTCCAGCGCAAGCGCCGCTCCCGGCCTCTTCCCGTGCATGCACCATGCCGCCGCTGCCAAGCCAACCGCCCTCCACCTGCACCGTCGCCGGACGCCCCACCTGCACCATTGTTCGCCGTGAAGCACTGGTACGACCTCCACGACTACCGTCGTCTTCCCCGCCGGTGCACACCTCCAACGCCCACGTGCAGCACCTCCCGACATCACCTCCTCCGCGTCCACTCCGACGTCGTCCCCGTGACCGCACTACACCGACACCGCGTGGCCGCCCCGCCGCGTCGCCTTCGTCATCCCGGACTCCAGTCCTCACCCTCACCACCTACGACGCGTCCTCACCGGCACCACGCCCACGTCCGGCCGCACAACTCCCGCCGCGGATGCCGTCATTTTTCTCCCCCACCTCACGTCCACCGCCGGTAGTCCCCGCGAGCCCCTCCGCCAGTGCAGCAGCCACCCCACGGCACCGCACCGGCCGCTCGCCCCTGCCACTGCACCGGCCGCCTCTCCCCGTCGCGACCGTCTGCAAACCCCCACGGCCGCCCTCCGCGTCGACCCCGGCCGTCTCCTTCCCGCCGTGTCCCCATCTCTCTCTCTCAGTCCACCACATGACGCGTTCACAGAAGGCTATTACGAATTTTTAGTCATGCCATTTGGCTTGGCTAATACTCCATCTACATTTCAAAGCCTTATGAATACTATTTTCCGTCCTCATCTTCGACACTTTGTTTTGGTATTTTTCGATGACATACTGGTATACAGTCGCACATGGATAGAACATTTAGTACACTTAGAGACAGTTTTGACTGTACTGCAATCCAACCACCTGTTTGCCAAGCTGTCTAAATGCAAATTTGGGGTACAACATATTGACTACTTGGGTCATATTATTTCTAGCGATGGAGTATCCATGGAACCCAGTAAAGTGCAGGCAATTCTAGATTGGCTAGTTCCTCACACTATCAAAGGTCTTCGAGGATTTCTGGGATTAACATGCTACTATAGGAAGTTTATTAAAAATTATGGCCTTATCGCTACACCCTTGACAAAGCTATTAAAAAAGGATGCCTTTTCTTGGAATGCTGAAGCTGAAGAGGCTTTCCAACATTTAAAATCCTGCATGATCTTAGCACCAGTGCTCGCCTTGCCAAATTTTGATGACACATTTGTAGTAGAATGTGATGCTAGTAGCATTGGCATGGGAGCTGTCCTTATGCAGTCCGAGAGGCCCATAGCTTTTCTTAGTAAGCATTTCAGTGGAAGACAACTAGGCCTTTCTACTTATGAAAAAGAAATGGAGGTCATAATTTTTACAGTTCATAAATGGAAAAATTACTTAACTGGACAGAAATTTATCATCCGCACAGATCATCAAAGTTTAAGATACTTGCTACAGCAGAAGCTTCACACCCCTGCTCAACATCGATGGTTAATCAAGCTATTGGGTTATGATTTCAAAGTGGAATATAGAGCCGGTCACTGTAATCAAGCAGCTGATGCATTGTCCAGAGTTTATGAGGATATTCACTTGCATGCCCTTTCTACCTTCTCACCAACTTGGTTTACTGACTTACAACAGGATTACAAGGAAGATGTCTCCCTGTTGGGTTTAGTTTCCCACTGGACTGATGGAAAATTGGACACTCATTCTTACTGTTATAAAGCAGTTGTCTTATATTATAAAAACAGAATTATTTTACATTCCAACTACAAGAATCTGCAGCACATCATGGCAGCCCATCATGATACACCCGAAGGTGGTCACCTGGGGTATCACAAAACCTTACACCGAATCAGGTCAAGTTTTTACTGGAAAGGAATGGCCAAGGATTTAAAGCAATACATCAAGAACTGTACCACCTGTCAGCAATGTAAAACTTTAAGTCAATCCCCTGCGGGCCTTTTACAGCCTCTCCCTATTCCAGATCACATTTGGACATATATATCTATGGATTTTATAGAAGGCTTACCACAGTCCGGTTCCAAGTCTGTCATTTTAGTAGTTATGGATCGCTTATCTAAATATGCTCATTTTATTACCTTGCATCATCCGTATACTGCATCATAGGTGGCTGAAGAATTTGTTGCTCATGTAGTCAAACTCCATGGGATTCCTCAATCCATAGTTTCAGATCGGGATGCTATTTTCACTAGTACATTTTGGAAGGAATTATTCAAACTTCAGAGAGTTCAGTTGAGGTTCAGCTCTGCTTATCATCCCCAATCAGATGGCCAAACCGAAGTGGTGAACAAATGCCTTGAAACATACTTACGATGCTTCTGGAGCGAGCAACAAAAGTAATGGCTTAAATGGCTTACATGGGCAGAATTTTGTTATAATACTTCTCTCCATTCTGCTACTGGGTTTTCTCCTTATCAAGTAGTATATGGGGTCCCACCTCCCTCGCTTTTATCTTATGTTCCAGGTACTGCCAAAGTCCAAGAGGTGGCTACCAATTTACTCAGTCGGGACCAAATTCTTATTCAATTAAAACAACATCTTCACAAAGCTCAGGAAAGAATGAAAAAGTACGCTGATCTCCATAGAAGAGATGTCATCTATGCGACAGGTGATTGGGTGTATTTAAAGCTGCAACCTTATGGATAGAATTCACAGGTCCACAGATTCAATTACAAGCTCAGTGCACGGTATTTTGGCCCTTATCAGATTCTTGAGCGGATTGGGCAAGTGGCTTATCGCCTTGCTCTTCCTCCTACTAGCAAACTACATCCTATTTTTCATGTGTCTCAGCTAAAGAAACATCATGGCACATGCCCAGTTAATTCTCAGCTTCCTCCAGATTTTTTCACTGCTCCTACGAAGGAGCCATATAAGTTGCTGGGCAGGCGATTGTTCAAACGTGATAATAAGCCTGTCACTCAGCTCCTCATCCAGTGGTTACATGAAGGGGTTGAGGGTGCTACATGGGTTGATTATCAAGATTTCATTGCTCAATTTCCTAACTTCGACCTTGAGGACAAGGTCCAGTCTTAAGGGGGGGGGGGTATTTGCTAGGAGTGCAAGCATTGAGGTGTGGAAATTATTGTCATTTTCTTTTAATCAATTCAATTCATTGCTGAGGTACAACAGTCCTGTTACAACAGAATTAACGGTCGATTGAAATGTTGTTAAGACTGGAATTCTATCAGTGCGTAGTCATGGGTGGATTAGCCGGATTAATGTGGCTTAACCATTCCTAGTAAGTCATATAAATAAGAAATGAAAAGGCCAAGGACAGTAGCCTGAATTCGATGCAACTTCCTCTTTTTCCCTCCTTCCCCGAGGATCCCTCTCTTTCTCGCTCTTCTTTTCCCCCTCTCCTCCCAAATCCTGAGAAACTCAACTCCTCTGCTCATCCTCAATTCTCCAGATTCATCAAGGACATCTCCCCGGAGTTGGAAGCAAAACCTTCGGATCTGATACTGTTTCCTTCTGCACCGACGACCAGAGCTCGGAGTAGTTCTTCCGGAGCCCTCCTCCAAAGCTTGGACCGTGAACCTAGAAGGAGCCGCTCCAGTGTGCCAAACAAGCGACCCCACGAGTAGTTTCCTTTTAGCGGCAAGGAAGATTTAGACAGGCAAGCCGAAGATGCTTATCCAAAAGAACAATCTTTAATGGACAATTTGGTAAGCCACGGAACTGCTGCATTATTATTTGGATAGAAAAAAAAGGGGAAGCAGGAGAGATATATCCACGGTATGAAGAAGACGTTTGCTGCTGTTACTGAGCTAATCTCCAATGTGGGTTGTGGAGTGCTTGACTCGCCTTCTCCTGGATCAGAACGTCCACTATTCGTGCCATCAAGATAAGTGACTGTACGGACGTCGAAGAGTGCACTGATTTCTGAGCGAAGACGAGGAAATATGTTGTGGATCAGAACATCCACCATTTGTGCTCTCAAGATATATGGCTAGATCTTTGAACTTCTAGTTAATTAGTCGTGCATTTAGCTTTTCAGGAGATTACCGCTTAGTTGCATCCCGTAGTATATATATATATATATATATATATATATATATATAGCTGTTTGAACTGAATGCATAATTAACCTTGCGTTGGTGCCTCGTTGGTGTGAGGATTTTAAGAGACGTAATAGGGATAACCTTATCTGCGGAATACTGATGGCAATCATTAATTAAGGTGCCAACGTAGGATTAAAGCAAGAAGAAAATAAGAAGACACGGATATCGATCACAATATTCTAGTTAAAATCAAGTAAGGGTATCGCACACAACAAGGTGCTGCCTCAACCTTCCGCGAAGAGGACGTACGACAAATGGAATGTTACCAAAATGGAGCAGTGAGAGTAGCATTGCAGCATGCAGTACTTGTCCACTTGGCCGCATTGTTGCAAGTGCTGTGCCACTGTGGCTGTTATTTTGCTCATTGTGGGCAAATTGCAATAATCACAAACACTGGTTCCGTGTTTGAGATCAGAGCGGGAAGAAGCTAGCCTAATTCGATCGAAGCCATCGGGGAGATTGCTTCGTGCACTTCACGTAGTTTAGCTGCTGAAATCGACAAGGAACCCAGAAACATGGAGTGTTGAGGCGTAGTGGTTACCTCTACCATGCAGTTGTTAGATAAGGAAGACGCGCGGGGTGAGAGGAGGCAGACGGCGGAGCCGCGGAACGAAGGCCAGGCATGCCGTGAGTAGACTGAAGCGACTGCCGGGAGTAAGAAAATCCAATGCAGGGAAGATTCCTCGGGTTTTTCCGTACCTAAATCATGCTATTATACCCTTTTTATAGAAATATAGTGTTGGAATCTCAGGAGTCAAATAGAATTTGCGCGAATATGACACGATAAGATATTTTTATTTTCAAATCAGTTGGTAAAATATCTTCATTAATGTCCGAAATATCTAATGTTTTTAATTTTAAATTATAAAGAAGAAATTTTTTTATTAATTTTAGACATTGCACATTAAGTCTCTCTTCACCATGATATTCTATTATACATCTAATGGCTCTCATTGTCTATTGCAATTGTCGTCTACCACTGTGAACAGCTGTCAACCATCACCATGAATTCTGTACGTACTTATTCTAGTCATATAAATTAGAAAATTATCTTGTCAAAATACATTTATTTAGAAAAAATGTCAAGCATATATTGCCCTCTTGATTAATTACTTTTAGAGACTTCTTACAGCACATTAAAAATTAGAAGTGAATTTAAGATTTTAAATAATAGACTTAACTGTCATCAAATTAACGTCTCCTGAGCTTGATTTTCCTTCCATTAGTATTATCGATTACTCAAACTATACATGCTGGTTTTCTTATAAGATGAGCTCCCTTGCACCACATTGTAAGTGATTATCTATCTTATTAATGAGCTGAATTATCATCCACCGATTCATGACGATCTGTTCCGATGCCATGATGGGAATTGAGTCTCACTTTAGTAGGGGAGTTTGAGTTAAGTTACTTAGGTTAGTCTAGGATTAGCCTATTTTTGATTTGATAGCAATAGTATTAACTCAGAAGTAAATAAGTGGACTAACTTAGTTTCAATCTATTATGATTTGGTAGGTAATAGATTAACCCAATAATATTTATAAGTAAAATATCATATTTATCTCTCATTTTATAATTTTAAATATCTCTCTCATTCTCTCTCCCTCTCTCCCCTCCCCTCTCTCTCACGTCACTCTCTCTCTCTCTCTCTCTCCATGCTACACTCGTTAGTTATCATTGTTATGAATTTTTATCATTTTTAGAATTATTTTATTATTATAACATTAGATTTATTAATTATTTTTTATGATTTTTATCAGTAGTATAATTATTTTATTATTATGCTATTATATTTATTAATTATTATTATTTTTAGAGAGAGAGAGTATTGATTATGAGTGTGTGAGAGAGAGAAATTGCATTTATTGAGTATTGATTGTTGGGTTAATTCACCTTAACCCATCTCTGGAGGTGGATTTTGAAGTTTAGGATTACTCCGAGTTTAATACTCATCCTCCAGATTTAGTACAGTTTTAAATATCAAAGCAATTTAAACTTCAAAAAAAATTAATCTTAGATTAAATGATGACTAATCCACATTTAACTATATATCAAAGCGAGACTTGGGGTTCAGGAGAGTGCAAGTAGCTAGTAATCATTCTCACAAAATGGTCCGGCTGTCCTACCCTGCCTGCAAAAAGATTGCTGCTACGTTCTAAACGTATTTTGTCAAATAAAAACTTATCAAAGATTAAAAAAAAGAATCATGGGCATGCCCTAATGAATCTACTCCGTTGGAATCCTTCAAAATTGAATATTATTCTACCCCTGCTCGATATAGATTTGTCATCTAATTAACTCTGTTCCGTAGGTAAAAAGGTCACGTCACAGTCCCTGGCCTATCCAAGCGGCGGATCCGTTACATCGCACTGTGGCCAGCTCACTCGCGGTGACAGGCCATGGAATCCAGGACTTCATGCCCGATGGCTTCATTGGTGCGATAATCGTGCCAAGCGGTTGTTGCGTGCGGAGTTCCTCTCGCCCGGCTATCCGACAAATGCGAGGATTACAGGTCAATACGTCCCCGGCCACAAATTGGCAACGGACAACGTCCCCTCTGGATCGCAAGTTGTTGCCCCCTTTTTCGGACGTTCGTTGGCCCTCACTTTTGGAGGATCCTCTCAAAGATTCTCTCAAAGATTCTCGTGTCCGACCCTCCCTCCGTCTCTACACTCTTTTTAGCAGGCAGGCAGGCAGAACCTTCTTGCTTCCCCCATCGTCAAAGGAGGTGATATCATATAGCTCCTGCCGCTCACAGGCTCATAGCAGGTTTACAGTAAAAGTTGTCGTTTTTCTGTGAGGCCTTCTTTGAAGCTTCACCTTTTCATGCACTGTGTCGTGTGGCTTTAGCAGCTACAGGTGGCTATGTGTACGTGACTTGTGTTTTAAAACTAATAAAGAGGAAATTATCTTAATTTTTTGTGAAATTATGATTATATCTCTACTTTTATCGATAGATTATTGTGATATTCTTAAAATTCTTGAGAAAAAATTTACTGTGCCCTTGCTCGTACTTATCATCGTTAAAATAAAAAATTATCTTCGTACTCTTGCGAAGGGGTACAATGATTATTTTTTGAAAAATTAAAAATATTATGATAAATATGATAAAAATAAAAAAGACAGATAATTTAAAATAATTTTAGAGATATATAGATAATTTTCCCAAAACCTGAAAGACCGTTTACAGCTTAACCTTTTCATGCACTGTGTTGTGTGGCTTTAGGAGCTACAGGTGGGTATGGGACGTGACCGTGTTGCAGTCTAATATCATACGGAAAGGTGAAAATTGAAAGATTTGGTAAAAAAGCGGCAAAGCTAGGGAGTTACTTCGAATCTTCGATATAACTTTATTTAAAGGGATAATTACACGTTCACCCTTAGCATCTTCCATATTTTACTGTATAACTCTTTATTCTTATGCATGCCCCTATCATATCCGTATTTCATCATATATGCCCCTACCGTTATCTACCATTTGTTAAATTTAATTTTAGATAAATTCAAGTTAAAATATTAATTCAATTACCCCTATTTAATCTTCTCACGTAATTAAGAGAATGACACGTATACTCTCTACAATCTTTCACGTTATCTTGTTTACCTCTTCAAAACGTTATACATATTTTGCATGTTCAGCAAAATATCAAGAATATGAGAATATGGAGTAAAATATGTAAGATTTCAAGTTTCATACGTAATTATTCCTTACTATATAGGGTTTTACAAATTGAGACTGGACAGATCAAATCGTCCGTCCCGTCTCAGTTACAGATCGAGACAACTGATCTGTGAGATGTAATTGGGATGCTCTCATATATTATATGTGTTATTTTTTAACAAACAAATGTTGTAGGTGGGTTGGTTAGAGGTTCGATTTTCAATCAAGAAGTCCCCGCTTCGTGGGGTTTACATATTTTTTTTGTTTCTTTTTAACATTTTTAGTTAAAAAAAGCGTCAAGACCATGTGAATCTGTAAATTCGAACCCGGGTCACGTTGTAAGACACATGAAGACCGCCTAACCAAACTAACAAATTTTTTGTATTATTTTACGTACACTATAGATATAAAGTTTATTTTTTCATCTCGATATGTAGTGATACCAATCCATACCGTCCCATCCCGTCCCGGGCTGTGACCGGGACGACCGATTCGACCGGAATGATAAACCCTGTTACTACCTTGAGTCTAACTGATATTTTAAGGCTCGTCTGTTTCATTATAAAGCAATGTAAAATTTTACAATTGTTTTATTTTACAGTATCTTAATTAGATTGTTTGGCTAACTATAAAACATGATTATATGATCTGCTGGTTGACGTGGCACTAAGATTTTTCTTGTTTTGAGTTATTGTCTGTATCCACCAAAAATTAAAACTACAATAAAACAAATTAAAATTACAATAAATTAACAAGATATCTTGTTTTATTTTACAGTCACCTAAACAATTGCCAACACATAGATTTTAAAATTGGAGATTCTAAAACCCAAAAAAATCGTCTAAATAAACAACACCTAAGGGGAATTTTTCTATGCCACTTTTTCTGTTACTTTTTTTTGTTGTCTCCATCTTCGGGCCCTGATCTTAAAATTGGATGGATGAAATATATATATATATATATATATATATATGTCATCTATTTTTAAATAAGATGACCAAAAATAGCACTGTACATGCATAACATTCCTCACTTCTCAGTAATTACATTGTCGTAAATCGTATTTTTTATTGGCCAGCGGACCAGTCCAAAAATCTCCCTGCAGCTGGTTGCCCGGCGTGAAATAACCATACGCAGTGGTGTCAAGTGAGTCCTCGTTTAGAGATCCTTGTTTATTCGGACCTACTGACCGTCCACATTCATGCATCATGCCCCGACGGTTCAAACTTGCTCATCTCTTATCAAGTAGGTCCTCGGTAGGGACTCTCGTTTTATTCGAGACCTGCTTGCCGTCCAGGTTCATGCGTGCCGCCGGTTAAATTATTTGCTCATCTTGCCGGCCGCATGCCCTGGCCTCTAAATTGGCCAATCGAATTCTATCTCGTAAAGGCGGGTAACTGTGACGGACAACACCTATCGGTTGGGGGGGGGGGGGGGGGGAGGGAGAGGACCGGAGGTGGGTGGTGGTACGTAGGAGCTCGATCTTAATGACGCCGAAGACGAGAAGATGCAGGTGGCTCCAGCGCAGCTGATAAAAGCAGGTCCCGGTAGGCCGGTGGGGCTAAAGGAGGGATTCCCGATTCCTCCGAGTAGATCTGTCTTTTTAGCCCAAAAGCTAGCGATTCAAGGTAGCCGGTCAGTGCCACATGGTTGCCGCCGCCGAGCAAACGTAACCATGTGGGGGACCGAAGGGCACCTGAGAAGTTATAGCTTCATCGGCCCACTGTGCACCAGCATATCCTAGGGAAACAGGATCTTTTCTTTCCCTCTAAAATGACATCAGAAAGTTTGGGATATCCTCCAACCATTTCGCTATTAACTGTTTGTCAAAATAGTTGGTGCGTGGCTGCCATTTGAGATCTTTCGATTCTTTCCTGCCTAGTTTCCTTTCAGGTATGCTGCTCCAGCAATCTTTGTTGAGTTGTCTCGTCAATCATACTGAACCACGAAATCAAACAGCCCAGACCCCGTGGATCCCACGTTACCCCCCCCTCTCTCTCTCTCTATATATAAATATATATTCGCAGGGTTTGTCTATGGGTTAAGTAGTATTAATACATTCGAGTAAAATAGTCGAATTAGTTATTCTAGATAGAATAGAATTAGTTTACATATATTTAAAGTTATTTTATTTATTAATCTCATTTTTCTTATTCTTGATAGAATAAGAAATTAGTTATGAAATTAGAAGAGACTAAACCCTGAGGGCCGCTTTGATAACGGAGTTGTCGGGGGGGATGACGTACTCGACGAGAGAGAAGACGCGATGGGTCCCACCTCTCTCCTCACACAGAAGACGCTAATCGCTCCCGATTAACGTGCTCGACGTGTTCGGTTAACAAATTCGTCCTAAAATATCTTATCATATCTTACTCTAACCGATTTGTCCTATTTGTTTATCAAAAAGGCCCTAAATATCACCCAATTTAATAGGTGGCCGGTGAATTGTAATTCTATCATTAGTTTCAGCTTTTATCCACTGAGGCGATATGGGCCTCTGATATGCCCTCCACCCCATGGGCCATGCATAGATGCCTCTTGCCACCAGAGGTCTTTGGCGTCCGAGCATTTTCTCGACCTCTTCTCCTCCTCGTGGGGAATCCTAGGCACCGCGAATAGCGATGTCGGTGTCGAGCTCCACGAGGACGAGATGTTATGGAACATGATTGACTTCTCCACACCCAGCACCCCATAGTCGGTCGCTGCGGCGAGCCCTAGGGTTGGCGCTATTTTCCCCATTTGTCGGCTCCACTGAGTCCTACGAGCAACCACCTCCTTCGTTTCGGATCATGTTACCATCGTGTCGGCTAAATCGCTCCACCACTTACTGCCCTTCACACGATTGCACACTTTTCTCCCCCCTTCATCTCCCGTCTACGAATAGGGTCCCCAAACCTTGCCACTGTTTGCCGTAGAGACAAAGAGAGAGAGAGACATTTGAGGGGGGCATACAGAGATGTAGGAAGAGAGAGAGGGGGGGAGAGATAACTAGAGGGGGCATGGGGCTGCCGGAGAGAATGCTAAGGTCTGGGGGAGAGAGAGGGAGGGATGGAGCCTTTGGAGGGGGCATGGGGAGCGATGGATCCGGTCTTGTCGCTATCACCGCCGCCGCCATGCATCTCGGCCTTGGCCGCCGTGTCTCTCCTTTGTGGGGAGAGAGAGAGAGAAAAGGTAAAATGGAGAAAAAAATTAAGGGTCGGATGAAATAATATTCTATAAAATATTTTATTTTTTGTATGGTGATTAATCGTAGAGATTTTTTATCAAAGATTATAAGATTTTGAGGGCTAATAAATAAATAGTTGTATTGAGACTGATGTCTAATATTATAACATAGATTGTATGGGTCGAAATCTAAATAACTCATCGTTTAAACATATATTCATCTCCATTCTAATCGATGTAGGTTACGTTCTAACACTTCTAACCGTAATTTTCTAAATCCACTTTCTGCAGTCCGGCGTTCCCTTGATTATCTTACTTGCACTTGAAATTCTCGCTTCTACTTGTAAACATGATCGAATTCACGGGCGTTACGTGGTTCCAGCTTCCTTTACATCTCGTAGATACTTGTTTTCTTTCCATGTACTTCGAATTTGATTGTTTCCAAATTAACTTCTGGCAGCTCCAAGCCTCCAATGGCTAGCTAGAGACCTGCAACAACGTTGGCAACCAAGTGCCAACAACTACCTTCACGCATTCCCCCCTGCAAACACCTTCTGATGCATGTACATGTATATGAACAGGTTGCAAGAGAGCCAGCGCATCAACGATCAAGATCATATACAGTCTCAGTCATATCATGAGTTTGCATCCATGCCACAAAGGGTGTTGTCGAGCATCGACGACAGGCACATGATCGATACTGCTCGTTTGAAGAGAGAACATGATCTCTCAGCAGCCTAAACAAAGACATCACGAAGGTTGCTTCGTGCACTCCACGCAGTGTAGTTGGTTAAATGGACAAGAAACTGTGGAAAATGATTGACCTGGTACCTAGTGATCCGCTGCCTCATCGTTTCGTGGAGCTGTTCCTACCTCAATTTTGACTAGTGACCCAAATTAAGCCAGCTTCCAAATTCCGATCAGCCTGTGAGATGTGAGGCATTCATGGAAGTACTAATAAGTGTGAGAGATGGCAACGCGGCAACACGTAATATTGCAACTCTCTTGGATTACCTAGAGATCAAAAAAAAAGGGAAAAATGCATAAGAAATTTCAAAATATCATGAGGCACAGTTTAGAATATCTAAGAAGGATATATATTCTTCCTAAAATTTATGTCCACAAAAGGCGAAAAAACACATAAATTTTCTAACATAACACCAAAAATATCTTTACTAATTACTTCATAAATGTTTGTTTGTCTAATCTGAATCTATGTTATATGGTTTTCAACATAGCAAATTAGAGTAAAATTATGGAGCATGATTGTTTATGTCGGTTAAGGTCGAACTGAAAATGTAACTTATTTATTTTATTATACATAAGGGAAGAGGACGAGTTATGGGATATGCCATTTCCACACGTACATTAATAATATTTCATATATCAATATATAATATACTGGTTGCATTGTGATATTTTCACCATCTCATTTGATTCTGATATGGACTGGAGGGGCTAAATTAAGTAGAACTTGGGATGTGATAGCAAAGCTTGCCACCTTTTAGACATTTTGTGTTCAAGAATATAAAAAATCATAACATGCCAATCTAGATTAAAACAAATCCATTTGTGGAATATATAGTTTGAGAACATTATTGACAGTTTGCCTGTCATAAATATGAAGCCCAATCTTTCTTAGATATTTTAACTTAAGAGTATCATCGTTAGATGTTTTAGTTTTTTATCTTTTCGGTAATTTTTCCACACAAAAAAAACTTTTATAGGGTTAGTCGGACGGAGCCGGTACTGGGGAGAGTTTACTTTGGGAGAGAAAAATGGAAAAATAATGCTAGCCTTGTACTTGGAATCGTTATCATCACATTTTAAAAGAAGGGATTACATAGAATGACAGAATACCAACCCCATGTGAATTGGTTGGAGAGACGACCACTGGCTCCGGTACAAGAAGCGAAGTACTGTAAAAGGAGTACTGATAGGGTAGAAGTCGCAACGTGGTATTTTAGTTTAGAGTGATGTTGATATCCGTCTTAAACACGTAATCGTTCGAGACGGAATTGGCTAATTAACGGCGGTGAGTGTAACGAACCTAATCTCGTGTGATCAATCTCGTCTCGGACAGTTGCGCCCACTGCTGTGAACTAATTTCGTCCCGAACAATTACGTATCTAGGACGGATATTAAGATTCACCTTTTAATTTATCATAATGCACGGACGCAAAGGCAAGTTGGACGGTCCACCCAGAAGGGATGCGGCTGGTCCCATGGCATGCATCGATACAGTGGAACAAACTGCGTCCATTAGAGCGTGCTTGCAATTAAGAAATAATTCCATGTCCGGTTCCATGCGTTGGCGTGTCAAACTCGCCATAAACCCTGTCTTAATCAGGAGTTGGGCTGCTTTCGGATTGGCCCACCGACCTGGGGCCCGAGCTAGTAGATATACACAGCAACCTGTCGAATCGCCGAGGACCAAAGATTCTCCGGCGAGCTCTCCGGGCGTCATCCGCTCCTATATCGTCTGGACAGAAGTCGCCGACTGGATAGCCATTTCGTCTGGACAGAAGTCGCCGATTGGGTCGCCCTCGCCCAGGCCCCAGGGCGATGGGGACGACAGCCGCCGGTGGGATCGTTTGCGTTGGACGCCGTCCCCTCGTCTCCACGAAATGAGCGGAAGGGATAAACAGATTTGATTGCGTAGAATAGTTAAATATGAGTCAATAAAAAAATGTATATTTATGATAAGCTAGTCTACGAGACATTAATTTGTTGTTTTCAAGCAGGGAATTAAGAAGTGTTTGCTCTCAATATGGATCAGGATAACTTCAGTATATATGGTTGCTCCAACACAGAGTCTGTGAATAACTTATCTCATCTTTTAAGGGGAATAATAATGCCTCCATATTCAACTGGAAAGTGAAAGATAATCTAAATTTATTTGAACTGGAGTGAATATCATTCTTCCGAATGTATCGATCGAGTGATTTATCTTCAAATCTGAACTCCAAATTGTGAGGATAGCTTAATCTAACTATTCTTTAACATGAATCCAAATTAATAGCATCGCGCAAATGAATCAAATGAAGGTTCGCCCAAGCTTCCACACTTTTAACATGACTTAAGCATGATGGCACATGAGACGTGTGTTTCTTGGGATCTTATTTCAAACAAAGTGCGTAGATTCCGCTCCTCTGTCTGGCTTTGCGCGCGGGCTTCCGGACGATCTGATTGTTTACCACCGTGGCAAGATATCATGCGCAGCGTGCACCGTAAACGACGGTCAAAACGTGCAAGAAAACGGAAGAGGGAAAATTAGATACCTCATATTCGGGCAGATTGGATGGACTCGATTACTGTTGATTAGAGGCCGTGGCCGTTCAGAGCTCGAAAGAACACCACAAATCCAATCCGTCACAAAGGGGTCAAATTAATTGACGTTCAGTTTCGCTGGGTTTGGATGCTCGGGAGGATATGGGAATCAATATGTTTTAGCCTTCCTTACAGAGAGACGGCATGCCCAAATTTTACGTGACAAGACTCTCTCTCTCTCTCTCCTCATTAGTTGTTTAGATCTCTCCACATCTCCTGTGGGCATGTTCTCTCTGTGTGTGTGTGTGTGGCAAGTAGTCTGGTTTTATCATATGGTCAATTAAATCTGATTTGTTGTCACGTTAATACTTCAATTAGTGATCATACTAAATATTGAACTCAAGATGTCAAATACTGATGCTGAATCTTAGACTAACCGTAAAAAATTTTAACTTATCCAAACAAAATTTACTTGGCGACCTCACATGGCCACATGGGCGAGCGCAGGCTTTCTTTGCCCCCCATCCCAAAGATTCCATGAATCCACGGATTCGCATCACATCGGGGACCCAACAAAAGCCAATTTGTTTGGCCGTGCAAGACTGCATGCCAGGCTGCGTGCTAGCGGTGGTGTCGTTTTATGGACAGTTTCATGTCGAGACATTGGCGCTCTCATGCCCCGTCCCCACGCCTATGAAGATTCCGCACCCCCCCCCCAGCCGTCGCAAGTAGGTTTGATTTGATGTAAAATGTTGTTGTAGTTTTTCTTCTAAAATTATTAGTTTTAAGTTTAATAATTTTTTTAGATTTAAAGATGAATGTTTTTTATTTAGATAGTTATAAAATGTTCACATAAGGAGTTAGACACTTTAAATGTTAATTAGTCTTCAATAGTTTTTAAATTGAAGAGCAAAGGAAAAGGGGAAAAAGAGTATCCCAGTAGTTTGACAAAATTTTAAATTTTGACATCATTATAAGATAATATTTTTATAGGTGCCGTTCTTTCCACTGAACTTTTGTTTGGTTCCACGGTGTTACCTGTTGCCCACTTCATGGGAACATGAACGGTTTTTTTGGTGTAAATTTAATACCCGGCATTAATTGAAACTAACAATTTCGATGGTTGAAAATAATAAATGTTTATGATATTTTATGGTATTTTACACACATGAGACAACTCATTAACCAATTTCCGGTCAGGTCGCTGTCGGTTCGGTAAGCAGGGAACGGGGCCCCTTTTCTCGGCCGCGGCTACGAAGGAGGAATCTGGAATTCCGGAATCTGTGATCGGGGGGACCAGGCCCGTGAGGCAACCGGAATCTGGCTCACTTGGACGTACCCTTAACTTGCCAGATCGTCTTCATTAAACCGATTCTGAGGATCAAATTAACTCAGACTCAGTCTATTTACAATACAAGTTGATCTACTCGACTGACCCATGCCGACTCGGGTTAGATCGTTTGATTTTTTAGATTTTTTAATATAAAAATTATAAATAAATAAAAATTTATAAAAATATTTTTCAATATATTAACCGATATATCATTGTGTAAATTTAAATTGTGTAAAAATAACATATTTATTTATATACGTATCGCTTCTTTTTATTAAAAATTTATAAAAAATTATAGTTAAAAATATTTATGTATTATTTGAAATGACTCAATGATATATCTATTAATATTTTTTAAAAAATAGTTTTTATAAATTTACATCTAACAATAATTTTTATGTAAAACTTTTTTATCTGTTTAAATTATTTTTTTGACTAATTAAGTCAACTCAGATCAACTCATTTTTGTAGCACAGTTCGATTAACACATATCAACCCCACCGCTCTCTCACTCGTAGATACATTAACCAGGGTCGGTTAGTCGAAACAATCCCCCGAGGTCACTTGAGCTAACCGTGCCGGTTAACAGACGACCCCTTATTTCCCCGCTCGTCTCTTCTGGGGGGTGGGTTGTAACTTGTAAGGAAGCCCGCCTCTAAGTACGGGTAACCCTGCTTTCCTCCATTTTCACGTGTTAAGTTACGCTCTGCTAAAGGCCGATTACTTGTGTATTCGTGAAATTTGTCTCCCGGGTAAACTGTAAAAAAAGGTAATGGTTATCTTCTCCGCATGTGAAGGTCAAAACAGATAAGTGAATTCTACCATCATCCCCATCCTTCACAGTCAAAGAACTTTCACCCCTGGATGAGTTGGGAGTCGGGATGCCATCCATTATTCTGTGGATGCATGGTGCTGAACCTGGTATGGATAGAGGCAGCTCACGCGGTTTAGATCAGGGCCAGGTGCATTGCTCTGTATCTGCAGTACCGTGTGGATCTGAATTCGTGTCTCATCTCCTCTGCTGCTAGGGGATTCATCATTATTTGCAGTCTGTCGTCTAAATTCTCCAAAATGACCTCCTCTCTCAACTCTTAAGGTCGTGGGGTTGGAAGATGATGGGGGTGTCAATGACTACCTCCTCTCTCAACTCTTAAGGTCGTGGGGTTGGAAGATGATGGGGGTGTCAATGACGCTCCAAAATGACCTCCTCTCTCAACTCTTAAGGTCGTGGGGTTGGAAGATGATGGGGAAGATGATGGGGGTGTCAATGACAGGGATGTCAAAAATATTTATAACTTAGATTAATTACATCACTCGACTCCTAATAGAGTGAATAATATCCAGATAAATGAATATTGATTCGGATTAAGATATTTTTGAAAATACTCGTTTCATATTTTTAAAATTACTCTCTCTCTCTCTCTCTCTCTCTCTCTTCCCTAACTTTGAGTCAAGTTAAACATGGTCTAGTTAACTTTCGTTGGACAAAGCGAACGGCTAAGACTTATTTGTGTAATGACAAGATTGTAGAGACATTTAAAAAACTTGTTAGAATTGAGAGATTAATTAATAATTCATTAAATTTGTAAGAACTTATGTTAAAAAATCTTAAAATTTAATACCCAACGTACAATAAGTAGATCCGCAACTAGACTCACTTATCCAACAAGTTATTAGATGTTTTATGAGTCTTGATGTATCTTATTAGTGCTAGTTTAAGAATGGATTAGGATGGGAGAATAGATGAGAGAGAGAACGGTGGGCCCCACCTCTCTCTCAGACACAAAGACGTTAAGGGCGTCTTTGACATCGGAGCGGGTTAGCTTACTCGACTCCAGAGGGTCAAGCAAGTTAACCGGGGTCGGTTAGGAGACTTGTGTGTGAGGGGGATGTGGGACCCACCGCACATTTCTCTCTCATCCGTTAACGTAACCGCCCGACAACTTTGTTGTCAAAGCGGCCCTAACCGAGCTCGGTGCGGAGGTCACTTACGTTAATCAGGTTAGCAAAGTGGCCCTTAGTCTCTCTTTGATAGAGGGATATCCCCCGTTTATTTCAGAGATAAGTCACATTTTATCCATTTTTCAATTTGATAGGATAATAAAGGTAATTTGGTTACAATGAGAGATAACTCTCATGTATCCCGGTTAAATTAATCCAACAAAATTGACGGAACAGTTTATCCCTCCATTTAATCCGCTGTCTATCAAAATGTGACTTATTATTGAGAGGTTATTAGAATGGAGAGCTATCAACAAGGGATATCTCTCCATTTGTTTATCCCTCTATCAAAGAGGTTATTAGTGTTTTACCATGCAGTGCAGCAGGTCAGGCTTCTACATTATTTTGTAGTGCAAATGAAAAATAAAATAAAATACGTCAGGTTTCTTATTGAACATTAATCTCATTATTTACTCTCCCTGTTTAACCCATCCCTTAATTATTCTCATTATTTATTCTCCCCGGCCGTTCTTTGTTTTTGAGATAAGACACACATTGTGATTTATCATATGTGGTGGTAGCTAGCCGTGTGGATATTAATTACTATATATGACGATCATATACTCTTCTTTTACGTAATATATAGTGATGATAATATGTCAATCTATTTGATTAAATGGTCATACTATATATATATATATGTGTGTGTGTGTGTGTTAATGTTATATATATTATCCTTATTTTTATGTCGAGATCTTTATCATGTGAATGTAGACTACTGATTAAATGACTATAAAAATTTTTAAAAGAACAATGAACACCCTTAATGAACCAATTTTGATCGGTCTATTATTTACAAGAATTAGGACGTTCATTTTTCTTTAATTTCTTGATAAACCTTCGATCCAAGATCGAATAGCAAATGGTGCAACAAACGAAGCTCATCTTATTATATAGTTCTGATCTCTAAACTCCTCTTTGATAGAGAGATAGATACATAGAGAGATATCTTTTGTGAGTTAATTTATCTGAGAGTTTAGCTCCATTATTTTGATAGACAATGAATTAAATAGAAGAATAAATTGTTTCATCAATTTTCTTCGGTCAATTTAATTGACATTAACGAGAGTTATCTCTCGTTATCACTAGATTAATTTTATTATCTCGTCAAATTAAAAAATAGATAACATGTGATTTATTATTGAGATAAACAAGAGACATCCCTCTGTCGAAGAGGGACTAAAGATCCTACCCATTTACAATCGTACTCATGAGAAGAGGGCCAGAAGTGAGTCAAGTCGAGCCAAATTTGTGTAGTCTTGGACTTGGTTCCAACAAAGATATTTGAAGTTGGCTTGAGCCTTAAACATAGATGTGTCAAATTCTATTGAGTTTGTTCTTAAATTTGATCTAGTTGACGTGACCTCCATCAATTGCAACAAGTATAATAAAATATAAAAATATACATCTCGTGTATCCTGCACACGGACTTAGGCTTGATCAAGCTCAACTATACATTATTAACTGAAGCGGGTTGTGAACGAGCCAAACAAACGTTTAAACAAAACGAGCTTGATGGGTAGTCTGAAGTCAACTAGTTGAATTAAGGGCTCATTTGGTTAGAATTAGTAGGGTGACTGTTTTTAAAAAATCTCTTACACAGGATAAATGTCAAAGTGTAAGATATTTTGAACTTTGAAATTCACCTAGAAACTCCGTGAGAGGAGTTTTTGTAATTCTCTTATCTAACATAAAAATTGAGATAATTTTGAGTCATTTAAAACACGTGTGGAACGGATTAAGTGTGGGATGATTTTTTAATAGAAAAAACACATTTTAGATAGATTTTAAAGAGTTTCTAATTTTATTCTATTTCTCTTTATCTCTCTTCGAATTTCGAAATCAATCGTAAAATGAAAGTTAATGAGATATTAAGATATTTAAAAATATTTTCGAGGGAGGAGAAATTCTAGTGATCGGAGGATCTAAAATCTCTCACCTAATAATCCCAACTAAATAAATTATCGAGTCAAGAGCTTGAACTGGTCTGCGGCCAATGAGCTGTTTTCTGCCTGACACGCAAGGGACCGTCAATGATTCACTGGACCACATTGTTTTCTCCTAAACAAATCAATGTTTCCCTTGCCTCGGACCCTAACCCTCAGTGGCACGCATCTGTGTCTCCTCACTTTTCAAGGAGTAACGCACACTGGGGGTAGGGGTGTGATTACCCGGGTTAGTCCACCTCACCTCTAATACTAATCTTGGTGGATTAACTCATTCCACCTATTTCTTAGGAATGAGTTAATCTACTTTAATCCTATCTGATCCGGGTTAAAAAAAAAACTATCAAACAAGGAGTAATCCACCCGACCCCAGTTAACCCACCCTAATCCAGCTTAACCCGCTTCTAGAGTGTGCATCGAATAAATAATTTCTTAAGTTTTTTTTAACGTAAGATGCAATTCATCTTAATTTATGGTAAGAGACATCTAATTTTAAAAGCTTAAAAAACTCCAAAATAAAAAATACATATTTTTGAAAATTTAAACTTAGCACTGTTCATTTGATACGATTTTTTTAGATTTTTTAACAATCAAATGTGAGTGTATTGTTATGATAAGAATGATTTGAAATTCACGTTAATTAGTTTTTTTAAAAAAATTACTTCGTGCGCACTCAAGTTAAAAATTAACCCGAGTCTACACTAAGCATCACTCTTTTTCAGTTGTGTTTGAGTTCAAGATCTATCTTCCACGCAACATTATTACGAATTATGTATGAAAATACTTTCTTCTTAGACGAATATCAGAAAGAAAAAACTATCTCCCTTCCGTCTCAAGTTTGCCGAAAGTGTGAATTTATAAGTAACATTTTTTCCAACTTTGCACTGCTCATCCCTGTTCCGCCAGCGCCGAAAGCGTTTTATGGTTCGCCATATCTCGCAGGTGAAAAAGCTCATAGATATTCTGCCTCCGCCCAAAGTACTTAATAGTTGGCCGCGACCCTAATTTGGTAACTCATCTCATCATTATTCTGACAACACCGAAATTAAGTCAAAGTTCATCACAAACTCGTTTTCCCCTTCTCTAAACAGAGAGAGAGAGAGAGAGAGAGAGAGAGAGAGAGGGAGAGAGAGATTTAGGTATTACCCGGACACAATGAACATGGGCTTGTAAAAGCATCTTTAACGGCATACCTTATTTATCATAGATCCGATGTGATATATTCCTTTCTTAAAGCTTCGGAAAGGTATATAATATTTGACCCAAAAAAAGAAAAGGCATATCATATGACTAGTTGGATCGGGACATGCAAATAAACAATTTTTAGAGATTAATGGCTCTGGATGACGAAAGGCATTATTAGAAGCAGCAGCCTTCATGTGATTAAAGTGTATAGGACAGGATTCTCTGCGCCGTCTTCCAGAAAAGAACTGTTGTATATTATGCTTATAATTTGTGTTTAGTTAAGGGCGTAATCTTCAAATCTGTCTATTTGTCAAAAACTCTTCGGATGAAATAATCGTGGTCATCCAATGTCACGACAATGTTTCTCTCTCCGAGAGATGAGAGAGATGAGAGAGAGAGAGAGAGAGACCTTAATTTGAGTTTTCTAACTAAAATGGCACTTAAATACAACTTAATTTAAAGCTTGGACTAACTCTTCTGTCGGTGCCCGTACAATTCTTTTGAATGAAAAATGATTTTATAAAAAAAAATAATCGAATAGCAAGAACAGAGGGGATGGAACACTACTAATAGAATGTTAAAAGAAGGAAAATACCTTCAGCCGCATTAAAAGTCGTGTACATGTACTCCAATATTCCCCAACTTTGCTGTGGTCGCAGGGCAGGAAAGCTCATTGTTATCTGACCTCTTAAGGCTCATAGGACTATGCAATAAGAAAGTCCACGAAATACATATGATATAGACTGCTTCCCACTTCCGCAACTTATTACTCCACTCCATTATTTCACTCGGAACCACCTAATACGGTAGGATCCCATGCCACTCCCTCTCGAATCAGTACACCCACTCGGACACGTCACCCCGCCCCAACGGCTGGTGACGTCTGGTTTACCCTATCCACTCGGGGGAGGTGGGGTGTGGTCTCCACTGCAGATCGCTCCGCCAGGTGAATATCAGCCGTCGGATCAGTGAGTCTCGATATCACGAGGCCATAGTTAAGCTCCCTGATGCGACCGACCACCGTCGATAGTGGCGAGCCCGTGACGACGTGGGACCGGACTAACACGTAATGGAGTTCAGCTCCACTGAACTCCTCCATGACCCCGCCCAAAAAACGTCCTCATAGGCGCGCCAGCGCCAGAGTTGACGCAAGACAACGTCAGTCTCATCTAAGTTTAACCAACGAAAAGGCAGAGTTCTGGACAGGGCGTCGCGTACATCTTGTTTACTTGGTCCAATCATGATTCAGAGGAATCGGCCAGGTCAGCATAACAGAAGATTCAAGGGGGCCGCGGGTTGCGCGGGCCGACGAAAATTAAAAACAAAAAGAAGCCTTTCAGGGAAGAACAGCTCTTTTTTTACTAAAATTTCCAAACCCCCACCCCCACCTCTCCGGCTCTATAAATACCGCCCACTTTCCCCTCCATGCTTCCACGCCATTACCGATCATCCGATCTCCCCTCCCCCCGCCACCGTCGACGATGCATCGCCCCACCTCCTCCGCCGCCCTCCTCTCCCTCCTCCTCCTACTCCCTCTTTTCGCCGTCGTAGACTCGCGCCCGGAACCCCTGCTAAGGCTGCCGTCAGACGCGGCGGGGACAGCCACCGGCGAGGAGGGGACCAGATGGGCCGTTCTGATCGCCGGCTCCGCCGGCTACATGAACTATAGGCATCAAGTAGATCCCTTCTTCTTCTTCTTCTTCTGATTTTTATCCTCCTCTGCTTCCTCGCGAGAGCTTTGATATCTTTCGATTAGTAATCTGCAAGAGGGCGTGTCGTGTATCCTTCTGATGATCGTATGGGTTTCCTCGAGTTCGTGTCGCGTCCTTGTTGTTTTCTGACCTTCCGAAGGATTGTCATGGAGTTTTGTGGGTTTTATGTTTTGTTTTGTTATGAGTGCCCTGATCTTGGGGAGAGATAGTGGCTTTCTTCGTTCATATAGACCGTAGTTCGTCCGTACAGTTGGACCCGTAGTTGATGGTTTGTTCTGAGCTCTGCTGTCATTCATGCGACGGGTGGAGTGTTGATCTCTATCTATTTGCAAAAGAAAAGGGAAGTTACGCCTAGGATTTGTTCGGCAGAGCCGTTCGTAGGTGATCCCGACTCCTCTGCCAGGGTTTGCTCTGTGAAAAATATCTGGTTGTTTGGCTGCTCTTTGTCATTATTTTTCCCTAGGAAACGCTATTCTCTCTAGTATGTGCCATTATCATGTGGAATATTCTATGTTCGTACATATGTATGTATGTGTCTACATATTTGTAGATGTATGTATGTCTGTATTTATGTTCATTCGCATACATAGGCACGCACACATGCGCCTGCCTGAAGGCTTGGTAATAATGGGGTGCCTCTCTTTTGGTGATGTCGATTCGGTAGTTTGCAGCTATCAAAGAGGCATCGTGTCTTGCAACAAAGAGAGCCATGAGAAGCTAAGGCTCTTTGAAAAGATTAGCTTGCTGCTGCTTTATTGTCTTATTTCTTGACTGTGGTGGGGGTGGTCGCCACACCGTCCTGGGTCTGCTCTGTTTAGGTGCGTCTACTGTTAGTCTCTTCAGTATACGTTGCCATTGAATTACCACATGATAGGTGCAAGACAGGCGCTGCAAATGGGACTAAATAGGCTGTTTAACGGCCGTGGAGTGCTTCCAATCTGTGATGTTGATTTCTGTGTTTGTAGCTAAAAAAAGAACACACCCCTGGGACAAAGAGATCATTATGGGAAACAGAGGCTTATCTGGATGAGCCAACCTCTTCAAAACACTGTAGAGAAAAGCAAGTCGTTATCTACAAAATACAAACTGAAGCTCCAATTTCACTGCCCTCAGTTGATCTAGATCTGGCTGGCAGTTGATGTTACTTTCTGATTAAGCCACTTGACCACATTGACCTTCTTTTGAAGCAAAAAGAAAGAAAGAAAAAGCAAGACATGCTATGCCCGCAATATAAGTAAAGAAACTTTGTCATTAAGCAAGTTCAGGTTAGCTTCTGGATTACTACGAATAAATATCCTGTTCTTATGGAACTTCTTTTTGGGTATGGGTTGCTGACACCTAATGTTTCACGTTTCTTTCTAGAAGATAAAATATTAGGAAATGTTGGCCTGGCCTCTACTTGAAGCCACTTTAGGCTTATGGAGGTGTGATTATGGACGGCAAGAATTTCAACCAGGATTTAGGAAGCTTGGGGTGTTAATAGAGTTTCTTTTTGGGGTTTCATGAGATACCTTCTATTATGATGATTGATGAATTTAATCCAAGGAAACTGCTGCATCCTCAAGGAGCTTCCATATGGAAGTGACTGTAAATATATGCTTTAGTAGCTCTTCGAGATTTGATGGCTTACATATCTAATGTTGCATCTTGTCCAACTTGGTAGCTGATGAATGACTTTTCTTAAGAACAAGCTAAGCCAGTTGCTATAACTCCTGGTATCACGTTCATTTTGCAAAGTGTCTTCTGTTGCCACGTGATAAAGCCTGTTCTTGCACCCTGCAAGTTAAATATATGCATTCTCATTATAGTTAATGTTCTGAATTGTGACTTTCTGTTGAATATTCCCTCAGGCCGATGTCTGCCATGCATATCAAATAATGAAAAAGGGTGGACTAAAAGATGAAAATATCATTGTTTTCATGTATGATGATATTGCTTACAACGAGAACAACCCCAAGCCTGGAATTATCATTAATCATCCAGAGGGTGATGATGTTTATGCAGGAGTTCCCAAGGTGTGATATGTCATATTTGCCAGACTTACCATCGTATTCTTCTCTATTATATTTCCTTTACCTTTTCCTAAGGAAGATAACATTTCTTTCAGGATTATGTTGGAGATGATGTCACTGTGAACAACTTTTTTGCTGTTCTGCTTGGGAACAAAAGTGCTTTGACTGGTGGTAGCGGGAAGGTTGTTGACAGTGGTCCTAATGACCATATCTTTATATTCTATAGCGATCATGGTGGTCCAGGGGTACTAGGTTAGTCGTTCTGACCTGCCATACTTTTGTATTTTCAGGTGCATGTAAGTCTTTATTCTTTTAAAATAGCTTATATATGCATGGAGCATTGCAATTAAAGTCTCACAATGGAGCACAGGCGTCCAACAACAAATAGCTAGAGCATTTCCTAGAATGGGGGAAAACTGCATTAGAATGACTAATCCATCATGCTTGTAGATTATTAACAGTACATACAAGTGTCAGTATTTTCTCTTGTTGGAGATCAAAATTGACATGTTCATTTCCCATCTCTTGACATGTTGCCAGGGATGCCAACTTATCCATACCTTTATGCGGATGACTTAGTGGATGTCTTGAAGAAGAAGCATGCTTTAGGATCCTTTAAGAGCCTGGTAACATAATTCCTATCACATTTCTGAAGATATTGGTGTATCACGTAGCAAGATTTGTGTGGTTCTCTAATACACTTATCCTTTGAGCCAACAGGTGTTCTATCTGGAAGCTTGTGAATCTGGCAGTATATTTGAGGGTCTTCTTCCAGAAGGTTTAAACATATATGCTACCACCGCATCAAATGCTGAAGAGAGCAGTTGGGGAACTTATTGTCCAGGAGAAGTCCCAAGCCCTCCTCCAGAATACTACACTTGTTTGGGTGACTTGTATAGTGTCGCTTGGATGGAAGACAGGTGTGTGTCGGTACCTCCTTCCATGGATAAACAGTTTTTCTAACAGGTTGGATTAATTAGACAAGGTGACTCACTTTCATTCATCGTCATGCCAGCATGGAACTAAAACATGTGAATTTAACTCAACATTTTGTTTAAGGCCCCAAATATTGCAATATATTTGTGTGGTGTAGCCAATATTTGGCATTCAGGTGTCCCTCGGGTGGGAGAGTTGGATAAGCACTTGAGGGGAAACTACGAGGTCTTGGTATCAAATCCCCCCAGGGTACCAAGTTACCAAGCCAGGGTTTAAGCGAGTTCTGACCTCGCGGATTTCACCAGGCCAGGCGGGTGCCCACTGTCCAAGAGACTTTTGGCCTGCCTGTGGCTCAGGCTACTGGTGATTTGGGTATGATCGTGGGTGTGTGGGTTTTTACAAAGAGTAAACTCCACATTCTTCACTGTTGGATTACTTCCGATAGTGAAAAATGAGGGGTCAACTGCACACCTCACCACACCCCGTGTGTGGGTTTTCCACCTGCACTGGGCAAATCTTTTGCTTGCGGCGAGATTCAGCCAGGGCAGCCGGAAAACCCTGTGCTGTCATCCCTCCATGACCATTTGATGAATAATCTAACAATCCAGGTTATTGTAGATTATTATTTAAATATTTTTGTGTTGTCCTTCCTCTGTCACATCTTCTCCCATGAATTTAGGGTGCCAAAGGCCCAAAAGAGCTAGATTCCAAATTTGTTTACCGTTAGATTATTAAAATGGGGTAACAAAATTTTCCTGTTATCAGGTAATAGGAATCCATATATATATATATATATATATATATATATATATATATATATATATATAGGAATCCATATAAATATATATATATATATATGTCAATGCCTCAGTTGAGACCTCAAACAGAGCAAGTAATGAATTTATTTGTTTTAGCCAATTTTAGGTGTTGATACTTGTTTCTCTTCAGTTATACAATTATAATTCATATTTTTTTTGAAACCATCAATAACTGGGATACTGATACAGATTGCTCCTTCACTAATGGTTAGCCTCTAGAAGATAAACCATCCCTATATCAAACTCTTCTTTTCTTCCTCTTTATCTTGATTCTTCCCGAAGCCTAGAGAAACTTTCATCAAACAAGTTCACGTCATCATGTTCTATACTTAACTTTTCTCTTCTCATCCTTATCTTAACTATTACCAGTATGGATATTAAACCTTTTCCTTCTCGTCTCTGTCTTGACTCTTCCCAAAGCCTAGAAACACCTTTGTCAAAGATCATATAAGAATTCATGAAACCTATCATCCAGTCCCATATATATTAAACATTTTACTTCTCCTCTTTATCTTGATTCTTCCAGTTATGGTATTCAAACATGCAAATTTAGTTCAACATCTCATTTCAGATCTCAAACAAAGCAAATGACAGGTGTGTTGTAGCCTATGTTAGACTTTTAGGTCTATTTGTCATTTGAGGCCTCAAACAAAGCATTGGATCTGTTTGTCTAGCCAATTTTAGGGTATTGATACATGTTTATTCTTAGTTACTTATATGATTATAATTCGCAAAACTCTCAATCAATGGGATGGTGTCTCATATTGCCCTTTTCCTGATGGCTAGCCTAGAGAAGATTTCATATAACTGATAGTAAACCTTTTCCTTTTCTTTTTCTTGACTCTCTACCCAAACAAGACCTAATTATGATGATGCTGGTAAAAGGGGTCTTTATCCATGTTGATAAGTCTGCATGTGATGTCTGAAGTAACACTTAGCCCTTGGCCATCTTTGCTGATTTCCATGTTTCCTGCAAGTATAGTCAAACTCAAGATTATCTACAACAGACTTACCCCGGGACTGCCTGAGCATAAATTTGAATGTGGCTGACGCCTGTCTGTACTCTGACAAAAATTGGGTATCTTGGATCATATTCCTGCAGTCTAAATGAAAGTCAATAGTGAGTCAAGGACAGAACCTTATGTGACTGCATTTCAGTATCTACTGACTTGGAGTTTCTAAAAGATCTGAATTTAACCGTAGGCATAGACTTTGTTCTCATCAGCATAAATTGAACCTCAAGTATATGTTGTTTGTTGACCTGCACCACTGGTTCATTTTTGCATTGCTTAGAATACAATGTCATTGATGTCTGTATTCTCTTCTACTTGGATAAAGGGGAGATTATCCAACCTCGGGAATACATCATGGAAATAGAGGTAGTGGTGGGTCTGGTCGGAGACCCTGTGAAGAAATGTTTGACACAAACTGACCCGCAGCCACTGTAACATCGTTCCATGGTGGTACACATTGGTTCAATGGTTGCCTGATCATATTTAACCATGCAAGAATGCGTTTTATTTAACTGTTCTCTGTAGTTGTTTTACTTTCTATAAGTCATTATGTATCCACTATAGTTTCCCTTTCTGAGCATTTGATGACATTGCGTGGTGCATATTCACAAAGAATGTGTGGTTAGCATTAATGTGAATTTGAATTCGTTCGTGGAGGAGAGAAATAAGAGTCAGTTATATAGTCTCGCATTCTTTGGTGGATCCAGTGACTAACTTCTCTGGCTCTATTGCAGTGATGTACATAATTTGCGTACTGAATCACTGAAGCAGCAATATCATTTGGTAAGTGCATTTACTTATTTTTTTCTTCTAATTGTTGTTAATTTTATGTTAAAAATGTTATAAATCATGTTTATTTTGTTCTTCGCAGGTCAAAGAGAGGACAGCAAGTCATAATACATATAGATATGGTTCTCACGTCATGCAATATGGAGATTTGGGCCTTAATGCAGGAAATCTTTTCCAGTACATTGGTACCAATCCTGCAAATGAGAATTATACTTTTGTGGATAACTCTTCACCTTCATTTGCGAGGGCTGTGAACCAACGTGATGCAGATCTTGTGTATTTTTGGAATAAGGTGTGCCGTTGTCTTCCACAAGTTACTCCAAACCATATTTTCAAAATGATGAGAAACTGTCGAGAGTAAACTGAATCTTCTGGCTTTGTTTTCTATTCATCTATTAAGACTTTCTTATATTCTTTCTTCTTTGCCAGTTCCGGTTGTCTTCAGAAGGTTCTCCAAGCAAACATGATGCACGAAAACAATTGGTGGATGTAATGTCGCATCGGTCGCATGTAGACAACAGTATAGAGCTCGTTGGAAAGCTTATCTTTGGGTCTAAGAGAGGGGTAGAAGTGCTAAAAACTGTTCGTCCAGCTGGGCAACCTGTAGTAGATGACTGGGACTGCCTTAAGACAATGGTACGTGCATAAAATGATCCATCTTCTTTGCCTTTTCTTTTACATTTTTGACAGTAAGCCTCCACAGCCCATTAAAATAGTGGAATCTTCTGGTGAATTTGTTAAACTGATCCTCGATACTTTACTATATGTTCATCACATGTTACTCATGAAATTATACAGCTCATTGAACCTTTTGAAGTGGCAATTTTTTTCCGGTGAGGCTCTAATAAGAGAATATTTGTTTATCAGAAATTCTGCCACTGTTTCTGTTTACTTGTGTGTCTCAAGTTGGTTTTGCCTTTGACTTACCTGTAGAACATCATTCTTCTCACAGCAGCTTCTTCGTGTTCCTCTCAGCAATTAAACCCATTGAATCTCCGCATCTGAACTCTGGATTTCTTTCGAGCAGGTGCGGACCTTTGAAGTGCACTGTGGTTCACTCTCCCAGTATGGCATGAAACACATGCGTGCCATTGCCAACATCTGTAATGCTGGCGTCACTAAGGAGACCCTGGCAGAGGCTGCTGCTCAAGCCTGCGACAGAATTCCCTCAAATCCCTGGAGCTCTCTCCACAGAGGTTTCAGTGCTTAGGATGTTCAAGACGGAATGCTGGTTGCCCATGTACATACCCTAGTTCATCGTATTACTTGGCCTTACGTATCTTTCTGCCATGTAAATAGCGCAGTTCTACAGGGAAAGCGACAAAACCATTTATCAAAAAATTGATTACTGCCTATTATCCACTTCCGAAGAAAGAAAAGGATTACTGCCTCTGAAAAGCGGCACTCATTGATTAAAAGGCCCTGGTTTCGACCAGGCTGGGCCAGCTTCGAACCCCAGCTGTGCACGCTGGAGGAAAATATGGAGCAAATTGGACCACTCGCTTCCAAGTGGGATGCTCGGATGTCCTGTGGGGGCTTCAGTCAACATGAAGATATCTTATTCTGCACTAGAGTGCATTAGCACTGCTGGTACATGTAATTTCATTGGACGTTGCTGTAGTACTAAAACCTATGTGCTATATTAATTTTAGCATTATGGATATTAGTGTTTACCATTGAGTGCCAGATGATTTTAATTGTGGGACATGGAAATTCACATCTGTTTGTCGAAATTAGTTGGAAAGTGCTGAGTTTCTGGGCAGGTGAAAAGTCACAAAAAAAAACCTAGTCTCAATCTTCTGATTTGTCGACCAAGTTTCATTAAGTGTACTCGCTGGTGGGAGTGTGAGAATGCCTGATATCTGATCAAGGGCTCGGCAATTATGAAACACTGCCAAAACTTCCACATCAACCCCTGCACGTCGGCCTGTGTTCTCTGTTCGGTGAAATTTTGTGTTGAAGTTTACCTTGTCTCACTTGCCAACAAGCAAAATAATGCGTGGGCAATTGTGCCAGCCGATCCTCACGTGAGAACATAAGAAGACTAATCATTTTTTTATGTTAGAAATTGAAGAAAAATAAATAAATAGCTCTTATTCTCTGACAGCGTCCAAGTACAAGACTAGAGAGGAAACTGTGGAATCTGTTGCATCCTCGCAGTTTCCCAGGTTATCCTCGGCCGAGCGGAATTGTACATGGCGTTGAGGGCGTGGAGGACTCACTGCAGGACTAGTTATATGACCTGTCCGGGGATAATAAATCTTTTGTTCCACTTTGCAAGGCTTTCTCTATGCTTGATTTGATGTAAAACACATGAAAAATATAAATCAATGGTAATATAGAAGCCCATTCTGTAGTTTCGTTTTAAATAGCGAACCAAAATTAAGATTCTCCTGATTTACAGGTTTTTAGAAGTGTCTAATTTTACCACTCAGAGAACCTAAACAGCACCTTGGTGGTCCTTTCAATTTGACGTTAAGATACACCAACTAAAATTCTGTTTTCACCAGTTTTGAGACCTGTGATTTCAAAATCTTCTCATTTTTCCGTTTTATGGCAATCCAGATGAGCCTTGACAGGGTCTGTATCCGAGAAATAATGTGGTGAGGGGCAGTTTAGGCAGAATTAGGTCAGATAATAGGAAGTAGTCTAGAGTTTGATCGCGGTGGAACATAGAATGGCTCGTCCTTTGGATTCACCCTAGTTCAACTTACAAAGGGACAAGTACGGCTAACAACATTTAGTACAAATTTCAATTTATCGCAAACTTGACGTGGGAAAAAAAAGATTTGATTGTAAATAAGTTTGAGTTTATAATAAGGAGTTGATTTTGAGGCCATGGTTCAGCCTGCCTCCCTGTTGGGAGGCCTGCGAGTTTGATTCCCCTCTCCCCAGTGTGGGGGACCAGGAAAAGGCGGCCACGTCCCTTGGGCGCTGCTAGTTTATGTTTGAATTCGAACCCCCTCCCTTGTGTGTTCTCAGACTGCCCAACCACGAGGTGCAATGACATTCGATAGTATAAACCATATAAAGTTAAGTCTTTAAAAGTTATTAACATTAGAATTGGTAACATAAATATTATTAAAAATAATTAACTAAATTAATTTATATTATATTGAGTATTTTTGTCACGTTATATACGATCAAAGTGGGCTAAAACAGGAAAAGCCCCTTTTTAGATGAATTGAGTTGAAACTGAACAGTTTGACATGAATCAACAAATAGATCGAATTCAATTTAAACTTAGATGAGTTGGACCCCCCCCCCCCCCCCCCCCAAAAAAAAAAAGCTCAACGTGAATACGGCTCACTCTCCAGCACGCTTGTTGAGAGGTTTGGGTCGGTGACGTGGCTCACGCTTATGGCCCAAAATCGAATCGCCATTTTGGGCCATATCTGCAGCCCAAAACATTTGATGCCAGATTAAGGGCAGCCATACGATTATATAGTGTTTGGGAATATTTTTTTCTTAAAGTTATTTATGAGGTGTTTGGTTACTCTTTTTTCTCTCTTTTTTCTTTCAAATTTAAAAATAGGAATAGGGAACCCAATTAGACGTATTTGGTAACATCTCCCCTAATTTTTAGGATGAAATTTCACCCTTTGAAAAGTTCCCTCAAAATAAAAACAAGGGTCGACCAATTTTTTTTTTAAAGAAGATACGCGACCCGCTAACCCTCCCCTCCCCTCTCCCTCCTCCTCCTCCTCCTTCGAATCTCGCCCGACGATGACAACCCCCACTGGAGGCCGCCCCGCTGAATTCCCTCTCCTTCCTCCTCATCCTTCCAGCAAAGCTCTCCTATGACGACAGCCCCCCATTGGAGCCCGCGCCGGTGGTGGCGGGTTGCACTGCTGCGGTGGCGACGGTGGTCGCGATGCTGCGGTGGTGGCTGGTCGTGTTGCCAGCAGGGGAGGGTGGCCGCGACGGTGGAGTAGCATGGGGCATGGGAAGGCGATGTGGAAGGCACCGACGTGGTGGCGGCTTCCCTGGCACAATGGGTTCGCGGGGTGGGGGGGTTGTTGAAGGGGGGCCGCGAGCGGCTGCGGTGGACGTAGAAGAGGGGACCGGTGGAGGTAGGCTCTGCGAAGGAGACCGGCGGTGCCAATCGCGGTGGGAGCAGACGACGACCGTGGCTTCCCATGCATGGACGGGCGCGTGCTGGTCGACGACGGTGTGGTTGGTATCGGACTCGCCGGATGCGGAGAAGAAGGAGAAGAAGAAGAAGAAGAGAGGGAGAGGAAAGCGATGGAGGTGACGTGGGGTGGGGACCGGCGGGGGGCGGCGACCACGGGGGGGTTGTTGAAGGAGACCGACGCCGGTGCCAGTGGTGGTGGGAGCAGACGGCGGTTGCGGCTTTGCCAGCGTGGACGGGGCGCGTGATGGTCGACGGTGGTGCGGCTGGTATCAGACTCGCCGGATGCGGAGAAGAAGAAGAAGAGAGGAAGAAGGATTTGCGAGAGAGGGAGAGGAAAGCGACGGAGGTGATGAGGGGGTCTGCTTCGGGCACGAAGGGAGCATAAGAGGAAGGAGAGGGAGTGACGTGGGGGGGTGAGGTGGCGGTGTAGAGACGTGATTCTAGGCAAACAGGTTTACACAAAATTTAAAATTTATGATATTTTTATCAAACAGATAGTTATATGTTTTTGTCAATTTTAAAAATTAAGTTAAAAATTGACATAACATAATCTTTTATGTAGGAAGAGTTTTTTTTAAGTGCTCCCAAACACCCTATTATCCTTTGAAAAATATTTCACTGTAATTTTTTCATAAATTTTGAATTTACAAATTTTAAGTTTTACCTTATTTGATAAAATCTAAATAATATTTAAGAGAGGAATAAGACTGCTCATTAAGGAGGTGGTTGAGAGAGAGAGATAGAGGGGGGGAGAGGTGGTAAAGTGTGTGTGTGAGAGAGATAGATGTGATTACGAAAGGGAGAGAAAGAGAGGTGGTAACGTGTGTAAGAGAGAGAGAGAGAGAAATTGGCTCTTTTGAAAAAAAATAAGTAATTAGTTATTTTTTATTTAAAAATTTTTATCAAAGGGTTATTTTTCTCTCTAAAAATTAGGAGAAGTGATCCAAATAAGATTTAATATCTATTCTTTTCTCAAAATAAATTTTGAGAGAAAAATTATATATAAAGAAAATATAACCAAACCCCGCATTAGTGTCCCATCCTTTCACAACAACATGTACGATACATTAAAGTAGAATACTGACTCCTTGAAAAATCGAGATTTGCAACTCCTACCATTGGTCTACATGAGATCGATGTGCCGAGATATAAAACTTTTTATTTAATAATAATAATAAAATTACTAGTGATTGACTTTGCTTTATATACGAAGGTATATTTCTTCTTATTCTTCTTCTTCAAAAGGAACGGTGGTTTATGGAGTTGCCCCTTGTAACGGGGCAGACAAGTTGACCCAGAACATGAGTGCAGGCCTCGTTAGCGTAATTGTCGAGGGGGAGGGGAAGGGAGAAGGTGGTTGATAGCAACCTGCAACCATATGCGCTGACATCTACAGCAGAGTTAAAGGAAATTTTCTCTGAGGGGACTGTCGTGTTGAACCCCAGTTTGGAAGGAGATTAAAGAAATCATTAACACGTATTTAAGAATGAATTAAAGGACACTTGATCTCGTGTGAAAGAATCCTGAAGAGATTATATGAGGCAATTAAATACTATGCAGATAAAAAGGGAGTGGAACTAATCAATTTTAAATGTTACATATTAGTTAGGGGGCCATCTTTTTCTTCTTCTACTACTTATTTTTCAAAAAGCCATGGCCTCTTTGGCCCCAGGCTCAGGCCCCAGATGATGTCATCTCCACTTTGCTCTAGTAACAAATCGAGGACTGCATTTGGTGCTTAGCTGATCTCATATGGAAAGCTAAGTTGGCCTTCAACATGGATGTTCAAATGTGTTTAAAATAAAAAATATGGATAGATGACTATCGTAATCATCATTGAATGGAAACGCAATGAAATTAAGAAGGTTGTTGCTAATAAAAAATGTTCATACATTTCAATCACCTAATTCCTGACCTGCTGTTCCTACCCATAGAAAATGCTACGAGTAGGATGTATAAATCAAATCAGCTGATCCAAATTTTTAAAAAATAATAATAATAATTCCAGTTGAACTTACTGTCCAAGAAGTCTTAGGTGGCCTCATGGATTTAGTAACTCCAGGAGGATATCGCCTTCTTCTTGTGAAAAGAGCAGAGGACCAACCACCGTACCTGCTACAGAATGCCCCTTCGACATAATAGTTTCAACAATATCGCTACTTAACTAATCTCCGTTATGGGCGGACACCCACTGCAGTTTCCTTCTACTTTCTCGCACCCGTGGGGGGTTAAAACCTTGCTTAGCCAGAAGGCACATGTGACGTGCGTCGTGATCGAAGGACAGGTTCCAAGGACGGCTACGCTTTCTTCTGCAGAATTCTAAGATCTGGTCTTCGATGTCGCTCTACGCGGACGCTCGCCCAGGAATCAACGTAGACGTGAAGTTGCAAGGCAGCCGCGTGTGAATTAACATGCCACTTGTGAGAGATGGGGGACGGGAAAAACCGAGGCCCACCTCCACTGGAAGCTGCTGCTGCTGCTACCGTTTCATCAGCTTTCGATCTTAAACGTTGTGAAAAACATGGAAATCTTAGATTAGATATCATTGTCGATTTTTTAAAATTGAATTGGATCGGTAAATCTCGCAGTGTGAATAATGATTCTTTACTTTTACGGGATCAAAAATCTCCGAAAAATTTGAAGACGAAGGAGAGGAGGATCTCAGAGTCGTGAGCAATCCGAGCGTCCGACCTCTAAACGTATGTACACGAGCTGTAGCGTCCCGCCCTAACATTCAGTCCAGTTTCCAACTCTCATCAGATTTAGGAGGGATACCACAGTGGGAAAAATTCAACAGAAACAGAATTGGTTAATGAATTACATAAATAAAGAGAATACAAGATCAACGAAAGATTAATCTCATTCCCATCAGTTAAATCACATTCTCAAAATCACAATAGTCCAAAAGTAATAAGCAAAAAAATTACTTATAATAGTCCATTATTATAAATTTCAAAAGTTCTAACAACAAATCACCTCAAATGGCAAATAAAGATCTCTAAAGACTATACCAAATTTTCTCGGTTAGATTCACTACGCGCTAACTCCTCGTCCTCACCGAGGGAATCACCTGAAAATGGTTAGCAAGTATGAGTCTAGGAATAGACTCAGCAATTAACTAAAATCAACTCGTTCTCGATCTTTTATCCACATCTAACATACGTCAAAGATTAATATCAAAAGATACTAAAATCTGAAATTAAGTTACCGAGCAGAGAAAACAGGTTTCTTTTGCAGCAGTAAACAACTCTTTATATGACTATACTTTAATCTTTCAAAAAGTCAAATACATATTCATATTTTCATAAAACAGAACTTTTCAGAATGGCATATGACTGCACAAATTTCAGAAACAGAATTTCACAATTTCAGAAGTCATATGTCTTTACAAAATTTCAGATACGGAAATAGAATTTTCTCTGATTTCCATGTGATTGAACAGATTTCGGAATAGAATTTCAGAATTTTCAGAAGTCATATGCCTTTACAAATTTCAGATTCAAAGACAGAATTTCATATGATATATATATATTGCTTAGACACAGTGCCCAGACCGCCACTAGAAGGTCAGTACAGAACATATACTAAATCCCCTAGGCAATAGAGATGAGTCTTGGTTAACTGTGCAGAACCGGGGAAAGTCCTTCCCACCTTAATCAGTGAAACTTATCCACCTCCAAGATTTCACCTCGTGCCCTCGAGGTCAGAACAGATTGAGACTCCCTATAGGGGCATTTCTATAGTTTGGCTCTACGCCCATCTACGACAGCAGTGTCCATATAGCCTATATAATAACTTTACATGTATACATATGTACGTCGAAAAATCATATATCACATTGCATACCTTTCACAAAATAACTTTTTAATCACATTTTTCTAAAACTCCACAATTACAAAAAAATTCTAAAGACTTCAGGAATACAATAGGTTTCAGATTCTGAAAATAGAAAATAGGCTTATATCTGAGCCACATATGCGAGTAAAACAATTCATAATTGTAAGCACAGAATTTTAATGAATACAAAATTTTTACAGGAAGTTACCAACTTGGTTCTTTATCATTTCCTAATTTTTCAGATTTTTTTGAATCAATATGACCATTCAAAACTCCATTTTCCTTAGTCTGAATCAAACAGGAAGTTACCAACTTGGGGGCATCCCTTGCCCCTCCACATTTTTTATGGGCTCGGATTGTCCGTCGGCAAGCGCCATTGTGTTAGTAATGTGTTTCTGAGTCTAGTCATGTAATTTTCATATTTTCTTTGAGTCATAAACTATGTAATTTTTCCTTTATTTGAGTCATGTACCTAGGTTAGTGAGTCATTTTCCTAAGTTAGTTGTCATATGGTTGGTTTGATAGGCTAATGGGCCTAACTAATGGGCTTGGCCCAGGGGCGCCCCTCCCTTGGACTGCTTTGGTCATTAGTTAGTTTGTCAGGGTCACTATGGTCATATGAAAAGTATGGAGTCTATAAATAGACCCCCACTCCTCTCATATGTAACAACCTTTTATGATCAATTTAAATCAAGTGAGTTTTAGTGTCTTATTGGAGTGGATTCTCCAAATCTCTCTCTCTCTCTAAGGGGTGGATTCCCCTCTCCATCTTCTCTCTCTCTTCTCTCTCTCTCTCCAAGAGGAGGGGGGCGCCCCTTTCTCTCTCCTCCCCTCTCTCTCTCTCCTCCACATCATCAACCCTTCCCCTCCCCTCATTACTCATCCTCCCAACTACCCCAACCCTCATTACTCCACCCCTAGTCCCAAGAGACCCTCCACCACTCCATACTCCACCACCCAACCACCAACTACCCAATCCCCTTCCCTAAGCACCCTCTCATCTCCCAAGGGAGAACTCCCCACTTCCCAAGCACCCCTTCCATTCCCCAACACAACCATTCCCATCCCCAAAGTCCTATTAACCACCCCATTAGTCGGAGAGAGAACTCTCCTTCCCTCTCTCCCACCCATCCCAAATTCGCAGCTCCTCCTCCCACCACCTGTTAGACCCCCTTCCAGACCCCATTCTTCCCCTCCCACACCTTGGAACACCCCCTCCTAGACCTCCTCACAGCCAGGGTTCTCCCCACACTCATCCACCCCCATTTCCTCTCCCATATACCCCATTTCCCCCCCACCATCTTCAACCTACAGTTCTCAGTTCGCAGGCAGCAGAGGAGCACCCAGTTGCAGAGGCTGCCACGTCTTCACCTGGAAGCTTCAGAGGGCATACCATATACTGGTGGAATCGTCATCCAGTCTACTTCGCAACGGCGGTAGTCCCATCCCTTTCTTAGCTCGTGGTCGCCCAGGGGAGCCGTTCTTCTCCGACTGCGCATGACAGATCCAATCAGCAACCTGAGGCCACTTCCAGAAGTTCTAACGGTCACATTCCTCCGCTTCTTGAAGTGCCACTTGGCCGAGAGCTTCTAAAACAAGTCACCTTCCATATCCAAGAAGCGGCGCCTCGATCGACCTTCGGAGCGGCACTTTCTCAATTTTCTCCCTTAGGTGTGCTGCTCTGTCCACTCCGGGACTGAACAGACACAAGTTCACTGATCGGGCTGCTCAGGTCTACTCCAATGACTTCTGGCGTTCCCGTGGGTCACGTTTCGAAGAAGACTCGACAACGAATCCGTCGACTCCAGCCCCACCTAATTCCGAGCTCTGAAGCGTCCGTGGAGTCTTCATCTTCCTGCTGTTGTGTTCCTGAAGCAGACATAGTCAGAGTTCTGCCTCCCTGTTCGTGCCTCTGCCCCGACCAGCACCGACTTCCCAAAATTCTGAAAAACTTTGGACGACTTCCTGGGTCTCCTACGAAGATTTTACAGCTGGTCTCATCACCAACAAAATTCAGGAGCAGCCGCAGCGGCATCATCTTCGACTACCTGTCCCCTGTTCCAAAGGGCGGACAGAACCGTCAGCGTTCTATCAAGTAGTTCCTAGGCCGGTTCTCCCCTTCCCTAGCTTGGCCGGCTGAAGGTCCCTCCCTGCGTGGAGGTAGTTTTGGCTGTATCAACTTAACCCCCACCCCGAGATCCCCCCCTTGCAAGGGGTGTAGTTCATGTAATAATTCAAGTCGCAGGTTTGAAGCTTCATCGACGCGGCGTGTGGGTGCATACCCTCGCCTCCCCGCTCGCCCCGTCTCCGGCTGGAGTCGGCGTCTTCATGCCAACTAGGTGAGCCTCGATCCCCTCTTGGCTGGTTTAAATTCCTTGCTTAGGATAGTATTATCGTTATTGCTTCGTCAGACGGAGAGCGAGAGCTCGGCCCATAATTGCCATTGATGTGAGTGATCACCGCGGGCGAGTTGTAAGTGATCCCCTACATCCCACACCCTTGGTGTGATGGCCACCAGTGAGTTGGGCATCCCTGACCCATTTGGGGTTCTCCCCAAGCTAGCCAACCATTGGAGCATCAAGGTCCCGCCTCGGACCCTCTCCATCATCGCCGAGTCGCCTACGGGCACTAGTATGCGTCACGCGAGTGAGTTCGCTAGAGTAAGTCTGCCGCTCCAAGATACTTGCTTGCAATTGTAGGTCCAAGGGCATTCGGTCTTGTGACTATCACCCCAAGGTGGTGTCACATCAATTGGTATCAGAGCAAGTTCACAACTTATCTCTATCAAGTTGGTCCTAGGGCGTATTTATGCATTTAGAGTCCTCGGTTGCATCTCTTTTATCCACTAGCATGGCCACCTCCTACCGACCTTACCCATCGGCCCTCTCCATGAGTCCAAACCCCCAAGGGATGCCTACCACTAACACACATCACCTCCATGTGTTGTGCCCCTGGCCTCTGTGGCTTGTGGTTTTGATGATTGACTTTAGGGGGTTTGTGATGATTGGTTTTAATGTGAGTTAATCACTGTGAGTCACCATGGTTTTATTCAGTCATTCTATATTCAGTCATTTTATCAGATCATAACTCAGTCATTCTTATATTCAGTCTGTCATTCAAATGTTCATTCAGTCTTTCATATGTTCAGTCAGTTTATCTGCTTACACTGTGAGTCATTGCATTTGAAGTTCAGACTATTTATCTGCTGCATACATTTATAGAGTCTGCACATTTGCATCAGGCAGCAAGTGTGTACAATGCCCTGTGTAGGCACGACAAGTCCATACACTGGTTGCACATTGCACTGCTGCAGGCACTTCTAAGTCTACACATCGTGTAACTTGCTGGCATAGTCTGTACACTCATCTGTCTGCATGTGTCACCAAGTCCACACATTGCATCATGTGTTTGTTCATGAAGTCTATACATTGGCATGCAGCATCTCTTGAAGTATGTACATCCTCTTCAAGCATTTCAAAGTCCATACATCGCTTGGAGTTCTTTCAAGTCTATACATTCCATGATCTTCCAAGTATGTACATCCACAGTGTGACTTCAAAGTCTGAACATTGTCTCACTCCGTCAAAGTCCATACATTTGTCTTATCTTCAAAGTCAGTACATTGGCGTTGGGCATCAAAGTATATACATCGCCTTCTGCAAGCTTTATTGCAAGTCTGTACATCGGCCTGCTATCTTTGACAAAGTCTTCACATCACGAAGTCTATACACTCAACTCCTTCACACTTCAACAAAGTCTGTACAGCGGCTGTCTTCACATAGGAAGTATGTACAGCCGTTCACCTCGTGAAGTCTAGACATTTGATGTGCATGGTCTTGAAGCATTTAGGAAGTCTGTACTTTGGTCTGCTTTGCATTGCATGAAGTATGTACATTGCATTGTAGCTACATTGTTTCAACTGAAGTCTGCACATCAGCCTGCATGATTTCAAAGTATGTACATTGCACAGCATGCATCAACTCCAAGTAGGTACATCGTCTGTTCATGAAGTATATACATTGCTACAGTAACGCAAGTTTATATATCGTCCGTCTCATGCATTGTCTTAGGCTAAGTCTATACAGTGAATTGTCTCATTCAGCGTCTCATATGCACATTTGAGTCAAAGTATGTACAGCCCAAGTCTGTACACTGAGGATGCTTGTTAGCCTTCAAGGTCTATACATTGTCTACAGTGCATCCAGCAAGTCTATTCATTGGAGTGTCTTGTTCAGCGTCTCATGGCAAAGTCTGCACATTCTATTGTTCAACGTCTGCATGCATTACATGAAGTTTGTACACTGCATCGTCTCAACTTGCGTCTCACTGAGCATCCATTCACAGTAAAGTCTATACAGACTTCATCGTCTTAGGGTACGTCTCATGCTTTTGCCAAAGTCTATACAGTCTGTTGCAGTGTTACACTATATGCCTCACTCTAAGTCTATACACTCATGAGTGTCTCATCAAGTCCATACACTGGCCTTGAGCTGAAGTCTACACAGTGCCTCAGGCTGAGCAAGTCCATACATTGGCTATTGTCCTTCAGAGTCTGTACATCGCAGTGAGTTGAAGGTTGCCTAAGTCTGTACAGCCGTTGGCTTCTTATGTGAAGTCCATACATTGAGTAAAGTCTGTACAGAGTTTGCATTGCATCTCATGAAGTCTACACATTGGTAAAGCTAGTGCATGCATTATTCATCACCTGCCTTGTTCACTGCGTCGACGCTAACACTGGATGCGTTGACGCATTGGTCAGTTACCAAGGGCGTGAGGATCTCGTTTGAGGAGCTGAGGTGACGCTGCACGTTGGAACTGTTGATGCCTTGGGCTGATGTCCAAAGGTGTCTTGATCATCATCAAGTCTGTACAGCATGAAGTCTGTACATTGGCTTTTGTCTTGAACAGAAGGCCTTAGTCTACACACTCTTCTGTTATGATAATACACTCTTCAGCAAGTATATACACTGAGCACGCATGAAGACTACTAAGTCTATACACTCCCTCACTCTGTACACACTTGCTATATTGATTTCTGAAGTCTATACAATGCTTTGCATTCACAGAGTCTGTACAGGTTGTTCAGACTTAAACTGATGACTTATCCGATGCTATCTCTGACAGGGATTCTTACCGAGATTGATGACCTGGCTTGTGATCCCAGGAGGACGAGGTATGCAGATGCTGACACATGGATGAAGCTACCTCGGATCTGGCGAATTCCTTGGGCGGGAAAACGTGGAAGCCACGCGCCCAGGAGCTGCTACTGCTGCTGCTATATATATGAGTCTCCTTCCACTGAAGAAGACTGATCGAAAGAAAAGGAGAAAAGTATATACATCCAGTCTGAGAGCAGCAGAGTGTATTCGATCCAGAGAAGAGAAGAGATAGAGAGAGCCTGCGAAAGAAGAAGAAAAGAAAGAGAAGAAGAGCAGAAGGAGAAGAAGAGTAAGAGAGAGTTAGAGAGCTCGTGAGGGTTAAGAGAAAAAGAAAGTGAGAGAGAAGAGAAGAGGAAGAAGAAGCTTCATCTGAAGACTAGTTCCTACTGGACCGTGGATCAGATCCAGGCCAGTCAGCTCTGTTGAGAGCCACATATGTGTTTTCATCTTTACAGCCTTCTGATTGCTGTGTTATTTTCGTTTATTGTTTTCCTTTGTTTTCTGATTACCTTTGTACTTTCGATCCTCTGGACTGAGGTCGGGTCCCTCCTGGTCTGGAGGAAGAGAGGTCTGCGACCTCTAGTTTCCAAGTGGCTGGGAGTCACTTGGGTGTCCCTCCGGTTGGGAGGAAGAGGGGAGGCTGTTCCCCTGGTCAAGCTGTGTGGCAGCAACTATTTGCAGACTGAGTCTGCTTGGTTCTAGCGTTTGCTAGTGAAGCCTCACTCCGGTTGGGAGTGAGGGGTGGATGTAGGTCTGGAGGACCGAACCACCTAAAAATCTATTGAGCAGTGGTTTAATTGCTTGATCTGCTTCCGCTAGATACTTGGATAGGCACGCTCCAAGTGTTTGTATTTGAGTTGAATCGAATTGCTTCTATTCTGTGTCTATCTCTAGCATCCAAGTTTTTATTTGGCCATTATACATAGAAGGATACATTCACCCCCCTCTGTATCCGGGCCTAGCACCCTAACAGTTGGTATCAGAGCGGGTGTCTGCATACAAGGTCCAGCGACCTGCAGATCGATCTTACAGTCTTAGGTGCTAATTTGTTTTAGTGCATCAATATTCTTGTTGCATTGAATCTATCGGCTATCTGTTTCAATGGCTTGTCCACCCATCTTTAGTGGTTCTGATTTCAACCAGTGGCACAGTGCTTTACGTAGTTATGTTAAATCTGTTGATCCAGACCTGTGGAAAGTGATTTCACATGGTCCTCATGAATTACCAAAGAAAAGGTCCAAATGGACTGACAGTCACGAATCAATGTATGAGGAGAATCAGACAGCTGTAAATCTGATGAAAGCAGCCACTGACAAAGCCTTTCACTCATGTTTCCTTGATTGCAGATCTGCAAGGGATATGTTGGAGATGATGAAGAGAGCCGGGAAAGGAAATCAAACAAGCTGCATGATGGCCAACAGAAGTAATCAAGGTGGCAGCGATCAAGGCAGCAATCAAAGTGAAGACGATAATGATGAGGAGGTAAACCCTTTTGAGAATTATACCTTGGATGACTAGGAGAATTCATATGCTGAATTATTAGAGTCTCATGAACAGTTAAGAGAACAATACAAAAAATTGAAGAAGAATAGTAGGTCAGACAGTTTTAATTCTCCATGTAAAAACTGTGCTGAACTGAAAAATGTTCATGATGCTTTTATGTCTGATATTCAAATGTTGAAGAAACAAATTTCATTACTGAAAATTGAAGATCAAGATCATGTAAAAGAAATCTCTAAACTTGAAAAGAAGCTTAGCCTAGCTAGTCATGATTCTGTTCAGAGTAAGGATTTGCTGAAAGAACTTGAATATGTTAAATCTGACTTAAACAAGATGAAAAATGAGAATGACTCTCTCAGAAAGTTTTCTAAAGAAAATGAAGAATAATTAGAGAAACTTAAACGAGAGAATGATTTGCTGATTGAAAGACTTAATGCCATAAAGTCTGTAAACATAGAATTACAGAAAGATCTTGAAAAATAACAAAAAGATATGAAGGAAATTAAAAATGGAAGAAAGTATGAAGTCAATTCAGAAGATCAACTTCTAATAAATGAATTGATTCAGAATGACAAACTTAAGCAAGAAAATGAGAAATTGAAAATGCTGAACTCCACTATGTCTGAGAGACTTCTAGCTTTAGAAAGAGGTAAAAGTGTTTGCTTTGAAGATTCTGATAAACTGAGCAATCTGGAAAATGAAATTGAAGAATACAAAACAGCTAACAAGGTTTTGAATGGAGCTGTCAATTGCTGTGAGCAAGAGATTGCCAGTTATGAGATACATATTTTCTCTTTAGAAAATGAAATTCAGGATTTGAAAGTTTCCTTGTCTAAATTTGTTGATGGGCAGAAAAACCTAGACAAGCTACTAGGTATAAAAATCAATCCTACGAAGGAAGGGCTGGGCTACAATAAGATAAACAAGAAGGAACTTCAGAACAAAGTTATGACATCTTTTGTAAGTGGTTCAAATGTAGCCACCACCTCTAAAGATAAACAGCCCATTGCTCAGAAAATGTTGGGAGCAAAGGATAACTTTAAGAAAGAGGGACTAGGCTACAGTCCAGTCATGAGGAAGGTTGATGGATCCAACTTGAAAACTATTTTTGTTAAATCTTCTGAACAGGAAAAGTCTTCTACTACATCTCCAATTCAGTACAAGGCTAAGAAAATAGGAAAAGAGGATAAAAATCAGAAAAGGACTGTAAATCAGAAAATAAATGAAAAGGGTTCATCAGTGTTTGCTGATCACAGTCCTCACACACACTCACATGCATCTAAAAAGAAGATTATCTGTGATTACTGTCATAAAGCTGGACATCTGATGCATGAGTGTAAGTTGATGGAGAAGGATGATAAGAATGTTAGGAGATATCATGATAAAAATCCTTCATCTCAGAAAAGGAGAATTGAGTGTTTTCATTGTGGTAAACTAGGACACAAAATTTCACAATGCTGGTTTGTTAGTGATAAGAATAAATTTCATGCAAACGATCATGCTCTTAACAAGAACAAGTCTGTTCCAATAAACTAGCATATGACATGCTTTAATTGTGAAAAATTGGGTCATAAGAGATTTGAATGCTGGCTGAATGCTGGTAAGAAAAGTTCTAATTCATGCTTTCACTGTGGCAAGATGGGCCACATTGCAGCCCACTGTTGGCATGCTCAGGATAGACAATTCAATTCTAAAACTGTTAAACTCCCTGCAAATGGAAATATTTTTGGAAGTAATATTTTTAGAGGCAAACACAATGAGTGCTTCAAATGTGGGAAGTATGGCCATACAGTCAAGGACTGTTGGCATATTCAGGGTAGAAATGTGAATCTCAAACATGATAAATTCCCTATAAGATAATTTACAAAACTTTCATGTTATAACTGTGGGAAGCCAGGTCACAGGGCTGCAACCTGTTGGCTGGCAGGATATCAAAACCAAACTGGTTTTGGCAACCAGAATTTTTATTCTGTTAACAAGAAATCTCATGCATATGCACATAGAATTCATGCTAACAAGAATGTGCATAAATCAGATCTGAAAACTGCTCCTAGAAATGTGCTGAGAAAACCTGCTAGGAGTAATACTGTTTTGTTAGGACCCAAGACTTCTTGGGTACCTGTTTGTGCAAAATAACATTGCTATGCAGGTGTGCCTTGGGACTGGAATAAAAAGGGGTAATGATCCAAGGCACTCAAGAAGAAAATCCCATACTGAACTTTTCAGGTAAACTTCCTGCTCTTCTTGCTTTCAGTTTTAATGCATAGCAAGTTAAATCTATTTTTGCATTTTCATTCATCATCTGCCATGTGCATTATTTTCTGATCATGCATTTGCTGAGAGTTCTGTGTAAATATCAGATTAAAAAGGGTTGTCAGTATCAAATGCATACATAGGCTAATTGTAATTGCTTGATAATTCTGTTATGCATAAACTCTGAAAATAAATTGCATTTCGAATTTTCTGAAAAATCTAAACTGCTTATGAGTGTGACTTGAAACTTGTGTGTTGCAATAGCTCACTGAAATTCTGAATTGCATATAGGACTGCATGTTGAATAATTATGCATGACCTCAATGGTATATAAATGGTAAGGTACCAAAAGGCAGGGAGGTCTGTCTGGAGGTTCTTACTATGTGTGAGGTGGTCTTCTAGACCAAGTGCTCCGCCTAGTACCATGGGTCACCTTGCTGATTAGGACAGTCTGAATGTGCATGAATCATTTGGTATCATATGTTCAGTTTCCAGTGCAAACATTGCATATTTTCAGGGAGAGTTAGTTGCATATCCTTGCATAACATTCAATGTGAGTCTTTGCATGTCCCTGCATACATATAGTGCATTGCATTTCCTTATATTAAAAATGCCAAAAAGAGAGTTTGAAGCATACTGTGAGGGGGAGTAAATGCATTGCATATAGGTTGTCAAATGCATACATGTGTCAGAATTCATTGCATATCCTTTCTTATTCATTTGGTTGACAAACCTTAATCATATTCTAAAAACTTTGAGCTTCACAATCTCTCTTAACAATTGGTATTCTTCCTATCAATTGGTATCATTTGGGTTCAGAATTCCATCAATCCTTCATGAAGATTTCAATGGGCTATCTCGATCATAAATCTGAAAATTTTGAACTAGAAATCTTCTATTATACAGTTTTATGAATGTCTGAAATAACTCATGTGGTTTAAGTTTAATGTTCATGGAGTTTGACTTTAAAATCTCTTAAAAATATCTGAACCATGTTTAATAAACCTTAACCATTTGTTTCATGCTGTGTCCTGTGAAAATTTTTTGAAATCTGCACTTTTGAATACATGACTTTAATTGGTTAAGTACATGAAACTATTATTGATTTGAAGCAAATGAATGTCTCTGAAATGTCTAAAAGGTTATATCTGTCAGAGCAATGACATTGGTCACTGAGAAACACAAGTCCAAAGGACTGTGTCATGAGGTGCCTTAGTTAACTCTGCATAAAATTCATTGAAAATCAGGCAGAGCAATGGCATGCACACTGAGAAATACATCTCACTCATTAAAAAATGATTTGTAGTGTGTCATGATGTGTAAATGCTAACTCTGTTCACATAAAGCATGACAGTTAGTCACACTAAGGGCTTAGAGATATTGGCCTCTAATCAAGGTATATCCTCTAGTTGCAATGCGTGCACTGAACTAGAGTGCTCGTAAAATTTGTAGCAAGAAAATTCTTGAACAAATTGAAATATCTGAATATTGATGCTAAAATCAAATTGCTACAACCCTAGATAAAATCATATGACTTCATAATTGCTTGATTTCAATACTAGTGCATGTAATTCTGAAAGAAGTCAATAGATTTGATTGTGTAAGAGAAATGGAGATTAATCAAGATAAATATGAGGGCTTGGTTCATTTTTATTAAACCATGGTTTTAGATATCAACATAGAATTTTACTGATAAACTCTGCATACATTATGGTTAAACCATGTTGAACAATAACGCTCATTCATAAGCCCTTATAATGGAAGACTTTGAAAACTTATGTTTTAGATTTATGAGATTGCTATCTCTTTGAAAATCTGACTGCATTTCTTGTAATTGGAGCTTCTTTGAAAAATCTGCTACTTGAAACTTTTCTGCTCAATATCATTGACTCATTGACCTGAACCTCTCCTTGTTATCCATCTCATAAGATTCCACTTATTGAGGGGGAGCTTCCATGTCATATGCATCATGCTGCATAGAAACTCTTAAAGGGGGAGCATTGTGTTCTTGCATTCATACTTCTAGGGGGAGCTCTTGAATTTTGGTATCTCTTTCTGCTGGTATCAAAGGGGGAGGTTATATCAAAGGGGGAGATTTTTGCCAAAGGGGGAGAATTTTATTCAATCATTGCATGCTGGTTTGCTTTCACTTCTTCAACTATTTTCTTTTTGATGAAGTCAAAGGGGGAGAATAGTTTGAGTCACAGAATGACTTTCATAAGAATGTCTTACATCATCAGAATGACTCACTGTGTATTGTTGCCATCATCAAAAAGGGGGAGATTGTTGTACCCCTGGCCCCTGTGGCTTGTGGTTTTGATGATTGGCTTTAGGGGGTTTGTGATGATTGATTTTAATGTGAGTTAATCACTGTGAGTCACCATAGTTTTATTCAGTCATTCTATATTCAGTCATTTTATCAGATCATAACTCAGTCATTTTTATATTCAGTCTGTCATTCAAATGTTCATTCAGTCTTTCATATGTTCAGTCAGTTTATCTGCTTACACTATGAGTCATTGCATTTGAAGTTCAGACTGTTTATCTGCTGCATACATTTCTAGAGTCTGCACATTTGCATCAGGCAGCAAGTGTGTACAACGCCCTGTGTAGGCACGACAAGTCCATACACTGGTTGCACATTGCACTGCTGCAGGCACTTCTAAGTCTACACATCGTGTAGCTTGCTGGCATAGTCTGTACACTCATCTGTCTGCATGTGTCACCAAGTCCACACATTGCATCATGTGTTTGTTCATGAAGTCTATACATTGGCATGCAGCATCTCTTGAAGTATGTACATCCTCTTCAAGCATTTCAAAGTCCATACATCGCTTGGAGTTCTTTCAAGTCTATACATTCCATGATCTTCCAAGTATGTACATCCACAGTGTGACTTCAAAGTCTGAACATTGTCTCACTCCGTCAAAGTCCATACATTTGTCTTATCTTCAAAGTCAGTACATTGGCGTTGGGCATCAAAGTATATACATCGCCTTCTGCAAGCTTTATTGCAAGTCTGTACATCGGCCTGCTATCTTTGACAAAGTCTTCACATCGCAAAGTCTATACACTCAACTCCTTCACACTTCAACAAAGTCTGTACAGCGGCTGTCTTCACATAGGAAGTATGTACAGCCGTTCACCTCGTGAAGTCTAGACATTTGATGTGCATGGTCTTGAAGCATTTAGGAAGTCTGTACTTTGGTCTGCTTTGCATTGCATGAAGTATGTACATTGCAATGTAGCTACATTGTTTCAACTGAAGTCTGCACATCAGCCTGCATGATTTCAAAGTATGTACATTGCACAGCATGCATCAACTCCAAGTAGGTACATCGTCTGTTCATGAAGTATATACATTGCTACAGTAACGCAAGTTTATACATCGTCCGTCTCATGCATTGTCTTAGGCTAAGTCTATACAGTGAATTGTCTCATTCAGCGTCTCATATGCACATTTGAGTCAAAGTCTGTACAGCCCAAGTCTGTACAGCCCAAGTCTGTACACTGAGGACGCTTGTTAGCCTTCAAGGTCTATACATTGTCTACAGTGCATCCAGCAAGTCTATTCATTGGAGTGTCTTATTCAGCGTCTCATGGCAAAGTCTGCACATTCTATTGTTCAACGTCTGCATGCATTACATGAAGTTTGTACACTGCATCGTCTCAACTTGCGTCTCACTGAGCATCCATTCACAGTAAAGTCTATACAGACTTCATCGTCTTAGGGTACGTCTCATGCTTTTGCCAAAGTCTATACAGTCTGTTGCAGTGTTACACTATATGCCTCACTCTAAGTCTATACACTCATGAGTGTCTCATCAAGTCCATACACTGGTCTTGAGCTGAAGTCTACACAGTGCCTCAGGCTGAGCAAGTCCATACATTGGATGTTGTCCTTCAGAGTCTGTACATTGCAGTGAGTTGAAGGTTGCCTAAGTCTGTACAGCCGTTGGCTTCTTATGTGAAGTCCATACATTGAGTAAAGTCTGTACAGAGTTTGCATTGCATCTCATGAAGTCTACACATTGGTAAAGCTAGTGCATGCATTATTCATCACCTGCCTTGTTCACTGCGTCGACGCTGACACTGGATGCGTTGACACATTGGCCAGTTGCCAAGGGCATGAGCATCTCGTTTGAGGAGCTGAGGCGACGCTGCACGTTGGAAGCGTTGACGCCTTGGGCTGATGTCCAAAGGTGTCTTGATCATCATCAAGTCTGTACATCATGAAGTCTGTACATTGGCTTTTGTCTTGAACAGAAGGCCTTAGTCTACACACTCTTCTGTTATGATAATACACTCTTCAGCAAGTATATACACTGAGCACGCATGAAGACTACTAAGTCTATACACTCCCTCACTCTGTACACACTTGCTATATTGATTTCTGAAGTCTATACAATGCTTTGCATTCACAGAGTCTGTACAGGTTGTTCAGACTTAAACTGATGACTTATCCGATGCTATCTCTGACAGGGATTCTTACCAAGATTGATGACCTGGCTCGTGATCCCAGGAGGACGAGGTATGCAGATGCTGACACGTGGATGAAGCTGCCTCGGATCTGGCGAATTCCTTGGGCGGGAAAACGTGGAAGCCACGCGCCCAGGAGCTGCTGCTACTGCTGCTATATATATGAGTCTCCTTCCACTAAAGAAGACTGATCGAAAGAAAAGTAGAAAAGTATATACATCCAGTCTGAGAGCAGCAGAGTGTATTCGATCCAGAGAAGAGAAGAGATAGAGAGAGCCTGCGAAAGAAGAAGAAAAGAAAGAGAAGAAGAGCAAAAGGAGAAGAAGAGTAAGAGAGAGTTAGAGAGCTCGTGAGGGTTAAGAGAAAAAGAAAGTGAGAGAGAAGAGAAGAGGAAGAAGAAGCTTCATCTGAAGACTAGTTTCTACTGGACCGTGGATCAGATCCAGGCCAGTCAGCTCCGTTGAGAGCCACATCTGTGTTTTCATCTTTACAGCCTTCTGATTGATGTGTTATTTTCGTTTATTGTTTTCCTTTATTTTTTGATTACCTTTATACTTCCGATCCTCTGGACTGAGGTCGGGTCCCTCCTGGTCTGGAGGAAGAGAGGTCTGCGACCTCTAGTTTCCAAGTGGCTGGGAGTCACTTGGGTGTCCCTCCGGTTGGGAGGAAGAGGGGAGGCTGTTCCCCTGGTCAAGCTGTGTGGCAGCAACTGTTTGCAGACCGAGTCTGCTTGGTTCTAGCGTTTGCTAGTGAAGCCTCACTCCGGTTGGGAGTGAGGGGTGAATGTAGGTCTGGAGGACCGAACCACCTAAAAATCTATTGAGCAGTGGTTTAATTGCTTGATCTGTTTCCGCTAGATGCTTGGATAGGCACGCTCCAAGTGTTTGTATTTGAGTTGAATCGAATTGGTTCTATTCTGTGTCTATCTCTAGCATCCAAGTTTTTATTTGGCCATTATACATAGAAGGATACATTCACCCCCCTCTGTATCCGGGCCTAGCACCCTAACACCCTGGCCATGTCAACTACCTCATGAAGGCCTTGACCTATGCCAATGAGCGGCTTGATAACCTATCGGGTCGACTCGACCAACTAGGAGAAAATGGGCCCGCCCCAAGGGCGGATGATAGTAGGGCTCCTCCCCCACCTCCCATCTTTGATGGAACTCATCCTATTGACTATTTAGATTGGGAAGTCTCAATGGACCATTACTTAACTTGGTATCCCATGTCTGAGGATGAGAAAGTCCGATGTGCCAAATCACAACTTACCAAACGGGCTCAAACCTATTGGCTAAAAATTGTCGGGCTAAGGATAATTAGAAGGGAAGATCCCATCACCACTTGGGGAAACATGAAGGAACAACTTAGGGCTAGATATGTGTCCCCTTCCTACTCGGATCACCAAAGCCCAAGGAGCACTTCAACTCCACCATCCCCACCCGGCCAACCCAAGACTCTAATTCTCCAATTCCCCACAATGCAACCAAAACCCAATTACACAACCCACCTTACTCAAGGCCCTTTGGCCCCCACCTCCACCTCCACCTCCACCCCTCACCTTACCCCTTCTCAAAAAGGAAAAGGTCCTATGGAGATAGAAGTAAGTGAAATAACCTCGGGTAAGTGCGAGCTGGAATCTTATAGGTGCCACCAATTGGGACACATCGCCGGACAATGCCCCACGAGGAAGCATATTCCCATACCCCTAGTGGTTGAAACCTCTCCCACCCCGGCCACCATTACCCCTCCATCGTCCCCCAACAAGGACACTCCTCCCAAGGACAATCTTCCCAAATCCCCTCAACCCACCAATCTTCCACTTCCTACCCCAACCCAACCCCAACCTAGACCTCCACTACTTCCCTTACCAATCCCAACCCAAGCCCATGCTTTTTCACCACCTCGGGTGCACCACACATCGACTATCACCAATTCCCTCGCATTAGACCTACCCACCCCATTATCATTAGAAGTTGAGACCCACACACCCACCCACACGGAAATGGATGCTAGTCCAGATCTGCAACCCACCATAAAAGAAAATCCAAGAATCTCCACTTCCACCCACCTCCCCTAGTCCGGATCCTCAAGAGCCACACACCTTCACCGTGAATGAGTCCATATTCCAATGGCTCAAGCAAGGCCCCCCCGTCCCTAGTTCACCCCCACACCTCTCACCCATGGGACATCAATCCCAAATTGCGGCCCTCCCCTCCTTTCACACCATGATCCAATCCTACTACGAGGTAGAGGGTTGGGATGATCTCCTCAAGGGTCTAGAGTGGCAATTAGACTTGACTTGTTTGATGACTCTAGGGGCGGACCGACCCAAGAGCCTTGACCTCATCCACCCATGTACCGGGTCTATCACCTCAGTTTGCACTATTGGTTAATACACTAGCGACCTCATTTTCCTTCTCCCCATGGTGGAAGAGCCCATCCCGGTCCACTCCTCTACCATTGTGATTCCTAGAACCTTGACCAACCAACCCACTCCATGCACCGGCCCAACCATTTCACTAGAAGAGGATGATTCACCACCTTGTGAGGACCTTGAGGGCATGGAGTATCTCTCTCTAGGTAACCCTTATCATGATCCCTTTGATCCCTTCCTATGGGTGTCTAGTTCCCCATGTGACCCACCCACCTTACTCACCACTCACCTTACCCTACCCCCACCCACCATGTTGGGCCAAACCCCTCCCTTCCTAGAATCGGGTTACACCACGTGAGCCTTGACCTTAGGCAACATACACCTTGGGATTGATGAATTGCCCCACTCCATGATGTCCCCCTTCTTAGATCCCTTTGATCCATACGAGTGGAAGCTCAAGGGCCACCCCACACCCATGCACATGGAAGTCATCTCTAGAATAGGAATGCATGTGCCTAGGCATACCGCACCACTTGACATGATTCATAAGTCGGGTCCATTCATTCTTATCACCCACATGTCAAGTAGGAAGCATGAGTGGTCCATATTCGGATGTAATGGTCCACCTTCATTCATCATGAGTCTTAAGCATATTAGGAGTATTCATGGATGTCCGGGTCCTCCGGTACTTATCATACCTACGCATGAGAGGGACATTTATGGATGCCCCGGTCCTCCCAAATCATTCAAAGTCTTCATAACATCAATGCACGATAGGTCTATATGTGGTTGTCCTGGACCACCATTGCATACCACACATTGTCCACTCACACCGCATCATAGTGCATGGCATATGCATCCAAGCAAGTGTCAAGCAACAAGCGGTGAGATTCACAAGAAGCGGGCAAAAACTCATGAGCGCCACTTGGAATTCCAAGTTGACACTTGGTGATGATGACTTTGGAGTGGCTCTACCCTAGGGTCACCTCTAATTTGAGGGCACGAGGACTTGGACCTTGCCAAGTTCCGAGGGGCTTTGGCAACCCGGCTTGCGGGTTGGACTTACCTATGTGTTTTGGGATTCACCCCATTTCTCACGTGGTGGATCCGGCACCCTCTAAGGGCACCGCGGTGGATCCTAGTGAGTGTCTTGAGCTTATTCCTATCCTTGCGAGAGACACCCTCGGAGTGCCACCACAAATTATCCTGAGAGCCCGACGTGAGCACACGGCGGCAATACTAGGCAAGCAAGACCTCATAGTCAGCATGAGGGTGTGTCCGAGCCACTTTGAAAAGCTGAAGCGCCATTCCCCGGCTATGGACGCGGGTTGAGTTTGGAGATCGTGGTTCGCCCGGAGCTGCATTTTGGTGTACGACTTCCCCGGTGGACCCATACTCGACGGGGTCGAGTTTTTCTCACCCCGGGGGTATGATGGGGGCATCCCTGTTAGGGTGCTAGGCCCGGATACAGAGGGGGGTGAATGTATCCTTCTATGTATAATGGCCAAATAAAAACTAGGATGCTAGAGATAGACACAGAATAGAACCAATTCGATTCAACTCAAATACAAACACTTGGAGCGTGCCTATTCAAGCATCTAGCGGAAGCAAAGCAAACAATCAAACCACTGCACAATAGATTTTTAGGTGGTTCGGTCCACAGACCTACATCCACCCCTCACTCCCAACCGGAGTGAGGCTTCCACTAGCTCAAGCTAGAACGCAGACTTAGTCTGCAAACAGTTGCTGCCACACAGCTTGACCAGGGGAACAGCCTCCCCTCTTCCTCCCAACCGGAGGGACCACCTAGTCTTGCAAACCACAAGACCAGAACCGGAGGACCAATCCTCCCTTCCTCCAAACCGGAGGGAACCAACCAATGACTTCCAGTCACCAGCAAACTAGAGATCGAAGACCTCTCTTCCTCCAACCGGAGGGACCCCTGGACTTGCAACCTACAAGCCCAGAACCGGAGACAAGTCTCCCTTCTCCTGAATCCACAGGAGGAACCCGATCCCCAGCAGGGCAATCGGAAGAATAAGATAACCAAATGAAAACGGAGAAACAAAAACACGAAATGAAAATAACTTCAGCAAACAGAAAGCTGAAAGATGAAATGCACAATATGGCTCTCAACAGAGCTGACTGGCCTGGATCTGATCCACGGTCCAGTGAAGATAGATCTTCAGATGAAGCTTCCTATCTCTCGTTCTCTCTTCTTCTTTCTCTTCCTTTTCTTCTCTGCTTCCTTCTCTCACTCGCGAGCTCTCTCTCTTCTCTTTTTACTTCTGCTGCTTCTCTCACTCTGCCACTCTTCTTTTTCTTCTTCTACTCTATTCTCTGTATCGTGGAGGCACTCTCTGCTCTTCTATGTCTGCCAGCCGATGGAGGAGACTCCATATATATATACCAGCAGCAAGCAGCTAGGGCTTATGCTCTTTTCGATTCCCGCCCAAGCTTCAGTGGTCCACGTGTCAGCATTTCAGCCTCTAGGATCACGTGCAAGTCTTGATGGCCTCATCCATTAAACTTGTCAGAAATTTAGTTGAATAACCTGTCAGTTAATCAGTCGAAGACAGTATCAGCTTAAGGCAATGTTCAGACTTCATTCAACGAGCAAGGCACACATAGATGGCTGTATAGACTTCGTGTGAAGGATAGAGTGTATAGACTTAGTTAGTTCAGGCCTCTAACAATGAGTGTATAGACTTGCAACTCTTCATGAGATCTCAGTGTATAGACTCAACCAATGTATATAGTTGAAGATCTAACAATCGAGTGTATAGAGTTAGTTATGTGAGCATGCATTGTATAGACTTCACACATGAAGACATCCGCTGTTTAGACTTGAATAACATTCAGCAAAGCATAGACTTAGGCGTTCTGTTCAAAACAAAACCAATGTACAGACTTCATGCTGTACAGACTTGATGTTGATCAACAGACCTTTGAACATCAGCACAAGGCGTCAACGCTTCCATCGTGCAGCGTCGCCTCAGCTCCTCAGGCGAGATGCTCACGCCCTTGGCAACAGGCCAATGCGTCAACGCATCCAGTGTCAGCGTCGACGCAGTGAGCAAGACAGAAAGGTGTGCGTCTACGCAGTCAGCCAAGTGCGTCAACGCACTAAAGGCACACGACCCATGAAGACAGACAGGCTGTACAGACTTTGAGGAATAGTTCAGTGTATATACTTTGGCAAGGCAACGACGGTAAAGTTCCTGATGTACATACTTTCAGAGCTGAACGTAGGTAAAGAACCCAATGTGCAGACTTGAAATGCAACGTAGGAATAGATGCCAATGTCTAGACTTTGGCAAACAACGATGTACAGACTTGCACAGTTCCAGCTGAAGAATGTATAGACTTTACCTATTGAATGTGGCTGTACAGACTTGGAGAGTTGAACCCAATGTACAGACTTGTTGATATCAAACCGATGTATAGACTTGCAGATGCGAAGCCAATGTACAGACTTTATGATATGAAGCCAATGTCCAGACTTGAAGAGAAAACAAATGTATGGACTTTGACGGAGTGAGACAATGTTCAGACTTTGAAGATACACTGTGGATGTACATACTTGGAAGATCATGGAGTGTATAGACTTGAAAGTCTGAAGGCGATGTATAGACTTGCCTAAGACGCAGCATGAGACGCTGGCTGAGACGGACGCTGTACAGACTTTAAATGCACTAAGACGCTGAACAAGACGGACCGATGTACAGACTTCTAAGTGCTGTTGAACTATGTATGGACTTGGCTTGAGATGCTACAAGAGACAGTGCAGGATGTACAGACTTGGAATCCAATGCACACGGCTGTACAGACTTTGAGGCTTAATGCAAAGGCCAGTGTACAGACTTCTAAATACTGAAGCGTTGTAGACTTTTCATGAGACGCTAAAGTCTATTCAGACTTGACCAGTGAGACACTGATAGAGACGATGCAATGAGCAGACTTAATTCTGATGCATGTGATGTGCAGACTTTAACATAAGACGCTGCATGAGACGGTAGGCTGTACAGACTTGCAAAGTTCTGAATGAGACGATCGGCTGAAGGACCGATGTACAGACTCTGAATGTGAAGGCAGTCTGTATAGACTTGAATCGCTTGAAGCGATGTACAGACTTGGTGAGGCCCAAGCAGTGTATAGAGTTGAAGGTCTCACAATCAAGTGTATAGACTTAGGATATTAAGACCAATGTATAGACTTCAGCTTGAGACGCTCTTTAAGACAATGAGGTCTGTATAGACTTCTCATGAAAACCAGTGTTCAGACTTGAAAGTTCAATGCCACAATGTATAGACTTTGTCCAAGGAAACGAATGTATGGACTTGATGATCCACTGTGGATATATAGACTCAATCAAATGAAGAGCTTCCAGTGTATGGACTTGAGTTAAGTGCATTGGCTGTACAGACTTCAATAATCAAACAGGCTGCACAGACCACTGTATAGACTTTGCCACAGTCTAATGAAGAGACTTGAAGAACCTGAACTGATGAGTCGACGCATCAGCTCAAGGCGTTGACGCACTACAGTGTGGACTTTACGCTGTACAGTCTTTGAAAGAGGACCGTTAAGGAGGCACCTAGCGTCAACGCATTGCCCAAGCAGCGTGGACGCAGCAGATCAACTATTTCTTACTGCTACCTCTGAAGAGCCTTTGCAGCGTCGACGCTGCAGTTCGATGGGTCGACGCTGCAGTATAAACTGCAGTCTTAAGAACAACAGTAACATGACTGAACATAATCAATTATGCAATGCCATATCAGAACATATGAAGAATTGCAGTATGATCAGAAAGTTAATACTAGCATGAAGACTCACACAAGATGACTCACAGTGAATTCACACAAGATGACTCACAGTGAATAACTCACTTCAAAGGCCAATCATCAAAACCACCATTACAGCATTAAAACCATCATCAAAATCACATGGGCACAACAATCTCCCCCTTTTTGATGATGGCAACATGATGCAGTGAGTCAGTCTGATGACTCAAACTATTCTCCCCCTTTGACTTCATCAAAAAGAAAATAGTTTGAGAAATTAAAGCATGTATAAAAATTCAGTCAATTTCTTCCCCTTGCAAGAACATGATTCTCCCCCTTTAAGAGTTTTAGCAAAAAGTCATTAGTTAGAGATGATCAAAAGAAGCCAGCATGCAATGATTGAATGAAAGTCTCCCCCTTTGTGGCAAACAATCTCCCTCATTTGGTATAAACAAGATGAACCATGGGAGGGGGTAAATGCAAAAATGCAGATGCAACAAGAAATGCAATACTTCCCCCTAAGTATATGAATGCAAGGATAGAAATGATCTGAACACGATTCAGTATGACTAGGAATGCTCCCCCTGAATAAGTGGAATCTTATGAGATAGATGAGAAGGAGACCACAGGGGCAAACAAGGAGAAGTTCAGGTCAATGACCTAAGGAAAGTGAGCAGAAAGGTTCAAATAATCAGATTTACAAATAAGCTCCAAACAGAAATAATTCAGCAAGATTTTCAAGGAGATATCAATCTCATAAATCCAAAACACAATTTTTCAAAGTCTTCCATTATAGGGACTTATGAATGAGCCTTTTGAACAGCATGATTTAAACATGATGTATGCAGAGTTTATCAATAAAATTCTGTATTGATATCTAAAACTATGTTTTAATAAAAATGAACCAAGCCCTCATATTTATCTTGATTGTCCTCCCTTTGTCTTACACAATCAAATTTATTGACTTCTTTCAGAATTACATGCACTAGTATTGAGATTTATTATTTTGTCTAGGGTTGTAGCAATTTGATTTTAACATCAATATTCAGATATTTCAATTTGTTCAACAATTTTCCATGCTACAAATTTTACGAGCACTCTAGTTCAGTGCACACATTGTAACTAGAGGATATACCTTGATCAGAGGCCAATATCCCTAAGCCCTTAGTGTGACTAACTGTCATGCTTTATGTGAACAGAGTTAGCATTTACACATCATGACACACTACAACTCATTTTTTAATGAGTGAGTTGTATTTCTCAGTGTGTATGCCATTGCTCTGCCTGATTTTCAATGAATTTTATGCAGAGTTAACTAAGGCACCTCATGACACAGTCCTTTGGACATGTGTTTCTCAGTGACAATGTCATTGCTCTGACAGATATTACCCTTTAGACATTTCAGAAAAATTCATTTGCTTCAAATCAATAATAGTTTCATGTACTTAATCAGTTGAAGTCATGTATTCAAAAGTGCAGATTTTAGAAGTTTTCACAAGACACAACATGAAACAGATGGTTAAGGTTTATTAAACATGCTTCAGATATTTTTAAGAGATTTTAAAGTCAACCCTTGAGTACATTAAACTTAAACCACCTGAGTTATTTCAGATATTCATAAAAACGTATAATAGAAGATTTCTAGTTCAAAAGTTTTCAGATTTATGATCGAGATAGCCCATTGAAATCTTCATGAAGGACTGATAGAATTTTGAACCCAAATGATACCAATTGATAGGAGAAATACCAATTGTTAAGAGAGATTGTGAAGCTCAAGGTTTTCAGAATATGATTAAGGTTTGTCAACAAAATCAGTAAGAGAGGATATGCAATGAGTTCTGACACATGTATGCATTTGACAACCTATATGCAATGCATTGACTCCCCTCACAATATGCATTCAAACTCTCTTTTTTTTGACATTTTCAATATAAGGAAATGCAATGCACTATATGTATGCAGGGACATGCAAGGACTCAACATTGAATGCTATGCAAGGATATGCAACTTACTCCCCCTGAAAACATGCAATGTTTGCACTGAGAACTGAATATATGAGACCAAATGATTCATGCACATTCAGACTGTCCTAACCAGCAAGGTGACCCATGGTACTAGGCAGAGCACTTGGTCTAAAAGACCACCTCACACATAGTAAGAACCTCCAGACAGACCTCCATGCCTTTTGGTACCTTACCATTTATATACCATTGAGGTCATGCATAATTATTCAACATGCAGTCCTATATGCAATTCAGAATTTCAGTGAGTTATTGCAACACACAAGTTTCAAGTCACACTCATATGCAGTTCAGATTTTTCAGAAAATTCGAAATGCAATTTGTTTTAAGAGTCTATGCATAACACAATTATCAAGCAATTGTAATTAGCCTATGTATGCATCAGATACAGATAACCCTACTTAATCTGATATTTGCACAGAACTCTCAGCAAATGCATGATCAGAAAATAATGCACATGGCAGATGATAAATGAAAATGCAAAAACAGATTTAACTTGCTATGCATTAAAACTAAAAGCAAGAAGAGCAGGAAGTTTACCTGAAAAGTTCAGTTTGGGGTTTTCTTCTTGAGTGCCTTGGATCATTACCCCTTTTTATTCCAGTCCCAATGCACACCTGCATAGCAATGTTATTTTGCACAAACAGGTGCCCAAGAAGTCTTAGATCCTGACATGACAGTATTACTCCTAGCAGGTTTTCTCAACAATTTTCGTGCATGAAGGTCATCAGATTTCATCAAATTGCAATTATACATTGAGTGACCAATTTGTCCACAGCAATGGCATGAATTAGCAGATTTCAAATTCCTCTTATGCACATTTCTGTTGTCATGAAGTTCATTTGCAGAGAGAGAGTTCTGTTTACTATAATGATAGTAAGATGCACCAGATTTCGGATTTAATCTATGCACATTCTTGTTAGCATGAAATCCATGTGTACATGCATGAGATTTTCTGTTAACAGAATAAGAATTCTGTTTACCAAAACCAGTTTGGTTTTGATATCCTGCCAGCCAACAGGTTGCAGCCCTGTGGCCTGGCTTCCCACAGTGATAACATGCAGGAGACTTTCCAATGGCAGGTTTAGAATTTACTTTTCTACCCTGAGCATGCCAACATTGGGCTGCTATGTGGCCCATCTTGCCACAGTGAAAGCATAAATTAGAACTTTTCTTACCAGCATTCAGCCGGCATTCAAATCTCTTATGACCCAATTTTCCACAATTAAAGCATGTCATATGCTGGTATATTGGAGCAGACTTGTTCTTGTTAAGAGCATGATCGTTTGCATGAAATTTGTTCTTATCACTAACAAACCAGCATTGTGAAATTTTGTGTCCTAGTTTACCACAATGAAAACACTCAACTTTCCTTTTCTGAGATGAAAGATTTTTATCATAATATCTCCTAGCATTCTTATCATCCTTCTCCATCAACTTACACTCATGCATAAGATGTCCAGCTTTATGACAGTAATGACAGATAATCTTCTTTTTAGATGCATGTGAGTGTGTGTGAGGACTGTGATCAGCAAACACTGATGGACCCTTTTTATTTATTTTCTATTTTCCAATCATTTTCTGATTTTTATCATGTTTTTCTGTTTTCTTAGCCTTATACTGAGGTGAAGATGAAGTAGAAGACTTTTCCTGTTCAGAAGATTTAACAAAAACAGTTTTCAAATTGGATCCATCGACCTTCCTCATGACTGGACTGTAGCCCAGTCCCTCTTTCTTAAAATTATCCTTTGCTCCCAATATTTTCTGAGCAATGGACTGTTTGTCATTGGAGGTGGTGACTACATCTGAACCACTTACAAAAGATGTCATAACTTTGTTCTGAAATTCCTTCTTGTTTATCTTATTGTAGCCCAGCCCTTCCTTCCTAGGGTTGATTTTTATACCTAGTAGCTTGTCTAGGTTTTTCTGCCCATCAACAAATTTAGACAAGGAAACTTTCAAATCCTGAATTTCATTTTCAAGAGATGCAATGTGTATTTCATAACTAGCGATCTCTTGTTCACTACAGTTGACAGCTTCATTCAAAATCTTGTTAGCTGTTTTGTATTCTTCAATTTCCTTTCTCAGATTGCTCAGTTTATCAGAATCTTCAAAGCAAATACTTTTTCCTCTTTCCAAAGCTAGAAGTCTCTCTGACATAGTGGAGTTCAGCATTTTTAACTTCTCATTTTCTTCCTTAAGTTTGTCATTCTGAATTAACTCATTTATCAAGGTCCGATCTTCTGAGCTAATTTCAAGTTTTCTTCCAGCCTTGAAATCCTTCAAATCTTTTTCCTTTTCTTCAATGTTTTTCTGTAATTCCACATTCACAGATTTGATGGCTTCAAGTTTTTCAGCAAGCAAGTTTTTCTCCTGCTCAAGTTTCTCAAATTTGTTATCATTTTTATTAGCAGATGTTCTCAGGGAATCATTTTCAGATCTCAACTTGTTTAAATCTGCGTTTACACTTTCAACGTTTTTCAGCAATTTTTCATACTGGTCATGATGGTTAACAAAAGTCTGATTATCATTATCTGAGTTGAATTTTTCTTTTAGTTCAGATATCACATTTATATGATCTTGATTTTCAATTTTCAATAATGAGACTTGTTTCTTCACTATTTGAAAATCAGACATACATGCATCATGAATATTTTTCAATTCAACACAATTTCTACAAGGAGAACTTGAACTATCTAAGCCAATACCCTTCTTCAATTTTTTATACTGTTTTCTTAACAGTTCATGAGACTCTAATAATTCAGCATATGAATTCTCCCAATCATCCAATGTATAGTTCTCGAAAGGGTTTACCTCCTCATCATTATCGTCTTCACTTTGATTGCTGCCTTGATCGCTGCCACCTTGATTACTTCTGTTGGCCATCATGCAGCTTGTTTGATTTCCTTTCCCGGCTCTCTTCATCATCTCCAACATATCCCTTGCAGATCTGCAATCAAGGAAACATGAGTGAAAGACTTTGTCAGTGGCTGCTTTCATCAGATTTATAGCTGTCTGATTCTCCTCATACATTGATTCGTGACTGTCAGTCCATTTGGACCTTTTCTTTGGTAATTTATGAGGACCATGTGAAATCACTTTTCACAGATCTGGATCAACAGATTTAACATAAGCACGTAAAGCACTGTGCCACTGGTTGAAATCAGAACCACTAAAGGCGGGTGGACAAGCCATTGAAACAGATAGCAGATAGATTCAATGCAACAGGAATATTGATGCACTAAAAATAAATTAGCACCGAAGACTGCAAGATCGGATCTGCAGGTCGCTGGACCTTCTAAGCAGACACCGCTCTGATACCAACTGTTAGGGTGCTAGGCCCGGATACAGAGGGGGGTGAATGTATCCTTCTATGTATAATGGCCAAATAAAAACTAGGATGCTAGAGATAGACACAGAATAGAACCAATTCGATTCAACTCAAATACAAACACTTGGAGCGTGCCTATTCAAGCATCTAGCGGAAGCAAAGCAAACAATCAAACCACTGCACAATAGATTTTTAGGTGGTTCGGTCCACAGACCTACATCCACCCCTCACTCCCAACCGGAGTGAGGCTTCCACTAGCTCAAGCTAGAACGCAGACTTAGTCTGCAAACAGTTGCTGCCACACAGCTTGACCAGGGGAACAGCCTCCCCTCTTCCTCCCAACCGGAGGGACCACCTAGTCTTGCAAACCACAAGACCAGAACCGGAGGACCAATCCTCCCTTCCTCCAAACCGGAGGGAACCAACCAATGACTTCCAGTCACCAGCAAACTAGAGATCGAAGACCTCTCTTCCTCCAACCGGAGGGACCCCTGGACTTGCAACCTACAAGCCCAGAACCGGAGACAAGTCTCCCTTCTCCTGAATCCACAGGAGGAACCCGATCCCCAGCAGGGCAATCGGAAGAACAAGATAACCAAATGAAAACGGAGAAACAAAAACACGAAATGAAAATAACTTCAGCAAACAGAAAGCTGAAAGATGAAATGCACAATATGGCTCTCAACAGAGCTGACTGGCCTGGATCTGATCCACGGTCCAGTGAAGATAGATCTTCAGATGAAGCTTCCTATCTCTCGTTCTCTCTTCTTCTTTCTCTTCCTTTTCTTCTCTGCTTCCTTCTCTCACTCGCGAGCTCTCTCTCTCTCTTTTTACTTCTGCTGCTTCTCTCACTCTGCCACTCTTCTTTTTCTTCTTCTACTCTATTCTCTGTATCGTGGAGGCACTCTCTGCTCTTCTATGTCTGCCAGCCGATGGAGGAGACTCCATATATATATACCAGCAGCAAGCAGCTAGGGCTTATGCTCTTTTCGATTCCCGCCCAAGCTTCAGTGGTCCACGTGTCAGCATTTCCGCCTCTAGGATCACGTGCAAGTCTTGATGGCCTCATCCATTAAACCTGTCAGAAAATAAGTTGAATAACCTGTCAGTTAATCAGTCAAAGACAGTATCCGCTTAAGGCAATGTTCAGACTTCATTCAACGAGCAAGGCACACATAGATGGCTGTATAGACTTCGTGTGAAGGATAGAGTGTATAGACTTAGTTAGTTCAGGCCTCTAACAATGAGTGTATAGACTTGCAACTCTTCATGAGATCTCAGTGTATAGACTTAACCAATGTATATAGTTGAAGATCTAACAATCGAGTGTATAGAGTTAGTTATGTGAGCATGCATTGTATAGACTTCACACATGAAGACATCCGCTGTTTAGACTTGAATAACATTCAGCAAAGCATAGACTTAGGCGTTCTGTTCAAAATAAAATCAATGTACAGACTTCATGCTGTATAGACTTGATGTTGATCAACAGACCTTTGAACATCAGCACAAGGCGTCAACGCTTCCATCGTGCAGCGTCGCCTCAGCTCCTCAGGCGAGATGCTCACGCCCTTGGCAACAGGCCAATGCGTCAACGCATCCAGTGTCAGCGTCGACGCAGTGAGCAAGACAGAAAGGTGTGCGTCTACGCAGTCAGCCAAGTGCGTCAACGCACTAAAGGCACACGACCCATGAAAACAGACAGGCTGTACAGACTTTGAGGAATAGTTCAGTGTATATACTTTGGCAAGGCAACGACGGTAAAGTTCCTGATGTACATACTTTCAGAGCTGAACGTAGGTAAAGAACCCAATGTGCAGACTTAGAAATGCAACGTAGGAATAGATGCCAATGTCTAGACTTTGGCAAACAACGATGTACAAACTTGCACAGTTCCAGCTGAAGAATGTATAGACTTTACCTATTGAATGTGGCTGTACAGACTTGGAGAGTCGAACCCAATGTACAGACTTGTTGATATCAAACCGATGTATAGACTTGCAGATGCGAAGCCAATGTACAGACTTTATGATATGAAGCCAATATCCAGACTTGAAGAGAAAATAAATGTATGGACTTTGACGGAGTGAGACAATGTTCATACTTTGAAGATACACTGTGGATGTACATACTTGGAAGATCATGGAGTGTATAGACTTGAAAGTCTGAAGGCGATGTATAGACTTGCCTAAGACGCAGCATGAGACGCTGGCTGAGACGGACGCTGTATAGACTTTAAATGCACTAAGACGCTGAACAAGACGGACCGATGTACAGACTTCTAAGTGCTGTTGAACTATGTATGGACTTGGCTTGAGATGCTACAAGAGACGGTGCAGGATGTACAGACTTGGAATCCAATGCACACGGCTGTACAGACTTTGAGGCTTAATGCAAAGGCCAGTGTACAGACTTCTAAATACTGAAGCGTTGTAGACTTTTCATGAGATGCTAAAGTCTATTCAGACTTGACCAGTGAGACACTGATAGAGACGATGCAATGAGCAGACTTAATTCTGATGCATGCGATGTGCAGACTTTAACATAAGACGCTGCATGAGACGGTAGGCTGTACAGACTTGCAAAGTTCTGAATGAGACGATCGACTGAAGGACCGATGTACAGACTCTGAATGTGAAGGCAGTCTGTATAGACTTGAATCGCTTGAAGCGATGTACAGACTTGGTGAGGCTCAAGCAGTGTACAGAGTTGAAGGTCTCACAATCAAGTGTATAGACTTAGGATATTAAGACCAATGTATAGACTTCAGCTTGAGACGCTCTTTAAGACGATGAGGTCTGTATAGACTTCTCATGAAAACCAGTGTTCAGACTTGAAAGTTCAATGCCACAATGTATAGACTTTGTCCAAGGAAACGAATGTATGGACTTGATGATCCACTGTGGATATATAGACTCAATCAAATGAAGAGCTTCCAGTGTATGGACTTGAGTTAAGTGCATTGGCTGTACAAACTTCAATAATCAAACAGGTTGCACAGACCACTGTATAGACTTTGCCACAGTCTAATGAAGAGACTTGAAGAACCTGAACTGATGAGTCGACGCATCAGCTCAAGGCGTTGACGCACTACAGTGTGGACTTTACGTTGTACAGTCTTTGAAAGAGGACCGTTAAGGAGGCACCTAGCGTCAACGCATTGCCCAAGCAGCGTGGACGCAGCAAATCAACTATTTCTTACTGATATCTCTGAAGAGCCTTTGCAGCGTCGACGCTGCAGTTCGATGGGTCGATGCTGCAGTATAAACTGCAGTCTTAAGAACAACAGTAACATGACTGAACATAATCAATTATGCAATGCCATATCAGAACATATGAAGAATTGCAGTATGATCAGAAAGTGAATACTAGCATGAAGACTCACACAAGATGACTCATAGTGAATTAACACAAGATGACTCACAGTGAATAACTCACTTCAAAGGCCAATCATCAAAACCACCATTACAGCATTAAAACCATCATCAAAATCACATGGGCACAACAATCCCTTGCCCCTCCACATTTTTTATCGGCTCGGATTGTTCGTCGGCAAGCGCCATTGTGTTAGTCATGTGTTTTTGAGTCTAGTCATGTAATTTTCATATTTTCTTTGAGTCATAAACTATGTAATTTTCCCTTTATTTGAGTCATGTACCTAGGTTAGTGAGTCATTTTCCTAAGTTACTTGTCATATGGTTGGTTTGATAGGCTAATGGGCCCAACTAATGGGCTTGGCCCAGGGGCGCCCCTCCCTTGGACTACTTTGGTCATTAGTTAGTTTGTCAGGGTCACTATGGTCATATGAAAAGTATGGAGTCTATAAATAGGCCCCCACTCCTCTCATATGTAACAACCTTTTATGATCAATTTAAATCAAGTGAGTTTTAGTGTCTTATTGGAGTGGATTCTCCAAATCTCTCTCTCTCTCTCTCTAAGGGGTGGATTCCCCTCTCTTTCTCTCTCTCTCTCTCTCTCTCCAAGAGGAGGGGGGCGCCCCTTTCTCTCTCCTCCCCTCACTCTCTCTCCTCCACATCATCAACCCTTCCCCTCCCCTCATTACTCCACCCCTGGTCCCAAGAGACCCTCCACCACCCAACCACCAACTACCCAATCCCCTTCCCTAAGCACCCTCTCATCTCCCAAGGGAGAACTCCCCACTTCCCAAGCACCCCTTCCATTCCCCAACACAACCATTCCAATCCCCAATGCCCCATTAACCACCCCATTAGTCAATTTTCAAACCTTGGAGAGAGAACTCTCCTTCCCTCTCCCCCACCCATCCCAAATTCACAGCTCCTCCTCCCACCACCTGTTAGACCCCCTTCTAGACCCCATTCTTCCCCTTCCACACCTTGGAACACCCCCTCCTAGACCCCCTCACAGCTAAGGTTCTCCCCACACTCATCCACCCCCATTTCCCCTCCCATATACCCCATTTCCCCCCACCATCTTCAACCTACAGTTCTCAGTTCGCAAGCAGCAGAGGAGCACCCAGTTGCAGAGGCTGCCACGTCTTCACCTAGAAGCTTAAGAGGGTATACCATATACCGGTGGAATCGTCGTCCAGTCTACTTCGCAACGGCGGTGGTCCCATCCCTTTCTGAGCTCGTGGTCGCCCAGGGGAGCCATTCTTCTCCGACTGCGCAAGACAGATCCAATCAGCAACCTGAGGCCACTTCCATAAGTTCTCACGGTCACATTCCTCCGCTTCTTGAAGTGCCACTTGGCCGAGAGCTTCTACAACGAGTCACCTTGCATATCCAAGAAGCGGCGCCTCGATCGACCTTCGGAGCGGCACTTTCTCAATTTTCCCCCTCAGGTGTGCTGCTATGTCCACTCCGGGACTGAACAGACACCTGTTCACTGATCGGGCTGCTCAGGTCTACTCCAACGACTTCTGGCATTCCCGTGGGTCACGTTTCGAAGAAGACTCGACAACGAATCCGTCGACTCCAGCCCCCCTAATTCTGAGCTCTGAAGCGTCCGTGGATTCTTCATCTTCTTGCTGTTGTGTTCCTGAAGCAGACAGAGTCAGAGTTCTAACTCCCTGTTCGTGCCTCTGCCCCGACCATCACCGACTTGCCAAAATTCTGATAAAATTTGGACGACTTCCTGGGTCTCCTACGAAGATTTTCCAGCTAGTCTCATCACCAACAAAATTCGGGAGCAGCCGCAGGGGCATCATCTTTGACTGCCTATCCCCTGTTCCAGAGGGCGGACAGAACCGTCGGCGTTCTATCAATTAGTTCCTAGGCCGGTTCTCCCCTTCCCTAGCTTGGCCGGCTGAAGGTCCCTCCCTGCGTGGACGTAGTTTTGGCTGTATCAACTTAACCCCCACCCCGAGATCCCCCCCTTGCAAGGGATGTAGTTCATGTAATAATTCAAGTCGCAGGTTTGAAGCTTCATCGACGCGGCGTGTGGGTGCATACCCTCGCCTCCCCGCTCGCCCCCGTCTCCGGCTGGAGTCGACGTCTTCATGCCGACTAGGTGAGTCTCGGTCCCCTCTTGGCTGGTTTAAATTCCTTGCTTAGCATAGTATTATCGTTATTGCTTCGTCGGACGGAGAGTGAGAGCTCGGCCCATAATTGCCATTGATGTGAGTGATCACCGCGGGCGAGTTGTGAGTGATCCCCTACATCCCACACCCTTGGTGTGCTGGCCGCCCGTGAGTTGGGCATCCCTGGCCCATTTGGGGTTCTCCCCAAGCTAGCCAACCATTGGAGCATCAAGGTCCCGCCTCGGACCCTCTCCATCATCGCCGAGTCGCCTACGGGCACTATTGTGCGCCACGCGAGTGAGTTCCCTAGAGTAAGTCTGCCGCTCCAAGATACTTGCTTGCAATTGTAGGTCCAAGGACATTCGGTCTTGTGACTATCACCCCAAGGTGGTGTCACATCATCAGTATAGAACATATACTAAATCCCCTAGGCAATGGAGATGAGTCTTGATTAACTGCGCAGAACCGGGGAAAGTCCTTCCCACCTTAATCAGTGAAACTTGTCCACCTCCAAGATTTCACCTCGTGCCTCGAGGTCAGAACAAATTGAGACTCCCCATAGGGGCATTTCTATAGTTTGGCTCTACGCCCATCTACGACAGCAGTGTCCATATAGCCTATATAATAGCTTTACATGTATACATATGTACGCCGAAAAATCATATACCACATTGCATACCTTTCACAAAATAACTTTTCAATCACATTTTTCTAAAACTCCACAATTACAAAAAAATTCTAAAGACTTCAGGAATACAATAGGTTTCAGATTCTGAAAATAGAAAATAGGCTTATATCTAAGACACATATGCGAGTAAAATAGTTCATAATTGTAAGCACAGACTTTTAATGAATACGAAATTTTTACAGGAAGTTACCAACTTGGTTCTTTATCATTTCCTAATTTTTCAGATTTTTCTGAATCAATATGACCTTTCAAAACTCCATTTTCCTTAGTTTCTGAAATTTAGGAAACATGTTTATTTTTATGTTACACATGTATATAAATCAAGTCATAACTTAAAGTATAAAATTTTAACGAACACAAAAATTTTACAAGAAGTTACCAACTTGGTTCTTTATCATTTTCTAATTTTTAAGATTTTTCTGTATCAAAATGGCCTCATAAAACTCCATTTTCCTTGGTTTTTAAATTTAGGAAACAAGTTTATTTTTATGTTACACATGCATATAAATCAAGTCATAAGTTGAAGTACATAATTTTTTAAATCATGAAATTTTTAAAACAAGTTACCAACTTAGTCATCTACTATTTTCTAATTTTTTAGATTTTTCTGAATCTAATTGACGGGTCAAAATACCTTATTTTTAAAGTTCTGGAAAACTAGGACAAAATATGGACTGTCAAAGGGCAAGTCGACCTAGGCTAAATAAAATAGGTTCAATTTTAAGTACAGATTTTTAATGAACCTGAAATTTTTACAGCAAGTTACCAACTTGATTCTTTAACATTTTCCAATTTTTCAGATTTTTCAAAATTAGTTTGACCTCCCAAAACTCACTTTTTCCTGGTTGCTGAAATTTAGATATAGGGTTATATTTTAAATTACACATGCGTGGAAAACAAAACATAACTATGCAGGTATAATTTTAATGATCATGAAGATTTTACAGTAGATCATCAACTTAATCCTCTAGTATTTTCTATTTTCTTCAGATTTTTCTGAATTACTTTGACCTCTCAAAACTCACTTTTTCATGTTTGCTGAAATTTAGAAACATGTTTATATTTTAAACTGCATATGCACGAAAAATAAAGCATAACTATGAGGGCAGACTTTTATTGACCATGAAATTTTTACAGTAGATCATCAATTTAATCATCTATCATTTTCTATTTTTTTCAGATTTTTCTGAATTCAAATGGTCTTACAAAACTTTCTATTTACAGGTGGCTGGAAAACAGGGCAGAAAACACAGACAAGGGGGGGCTGCGTCCACCCAACCCTCATATACGGTGACCCTGTCTCCGCTTAAAATGCGACCAACATCTATAAAAATCAGTAATCGATTGAAAACGTTAAAAGAGTAATACTATAAACTTGGTTTAGGCTCTTTACATATTTCTTTACAACCTACACTCTTTGAATTATATAAATCATAACAAAAATAAAAAAAATTCAAAACAAACTTGCATGGATCTCTTGGCATACGACACGGAGTACTGGTTGAAATGAAAATAGAATTTTGGAATAAAACCAAAGCAATGACATGAAATCTAATTTACGATGATGCATATTTCTTTAAACCTAGATCCTCTGAAAGCTGTTAGAACATGTAAAAGAGATAGTTTGAACCTTAAAACTTGCCTCATCAATGAAAAACTATGAATCGAGAGACACCTCCCGATGAATCCCCTAGAAGCCTCTAAAAAGACCCTCACACAACCTCCCTTCTAATCCTCTTACTCCCAACAACAAGGGCACTCACAACCCCTTCTCAAAGTAGGGAGTGACTTGCTACGATTTGCAGAGAAGAAAAGAAGAATAAAAAAAAAGATACAAGAATTGCCCAATTCTCTGAGCACACCCTTATATAAAGCCAAAACCCTTTTAAGAATAGATCTAAATCCTAACCATTACTTCAGATCTACTCAAATCTAATGGTTGGACATTGCTCTTGAATGATCATGGTCTCCACGGGTCATTGTTAGCCATTAGAACGTCAACCACGTGAAGGTTATACGGAGGACACTATTCATGACCCACTTTAAAAATTAATATCTTATAAGGTAAAAATGATTAGGAAAATTTAATTGTTAGTCATTAACCACCTCGATTTACTCTATCATGAAAAATTATCAAATAAATATTTGGCCTTAAAAATAAAATTGAATGAATAGTAAAAAGTGTGAAAATGAATAGTAAATATGTTGGGTCATAGTCTATTCTAAACTATAGGAATTTGTGTCTATGCCCTTATGTGTTCTACTAGTGAGTGGATATAATATAAAAAGTGCTTATTGTTAACAAATAACTTACAAAATTTTAATTGTTCAAAATTCTAAATCTATAATTATCAAAAAAATTATATTTAATGCTGAGGAGGGTAAATCTAGTTTAACCCAGGAACGGCCCAAGCGCGAGTAGCCCATTAAGGCTCGGACGTGCTAAGCCCAATCAAGGAGCAAGCACACATACTCGACCCAGTAAGAGATTGGCTGGCCCAAAGGAGCATCGGATTCTACGACGCCGAAGAGGCCGGCCCAAGCGCAGTTCTCGCCGGAGGACACTTCGACGACCGACCGTTGCCCCACGACGCCGGCCTTGACCCCGCAACGGGCGAGCACGCACCATGAGTGCCGTAAGACTCGCCCGAGAAACGGCCGACGCCGGGGCTATCACCCTCCAACGGGGAATTCCCACCAACATAGCGGAGAAATGTTACTCTACTAAACGGACCCTTCCCTATCAAGGGATGAGGCCCTCGCTTCAGGACAACCCATATAAAAGGGACGTCGACAAACGAGAGGAGGACGCAGATTCTTCTACTATACCCCCGCACTACTACGCAAGAGGAGATACAGCGAATACTTCCGCCACTAGAGCTCCCCACAGAGAAGAGAGATACTCGGCCTGCCCCTTCGACGGAGGGATCATCTACTACGTCCAGAGAGCCTCCTCCTCCTGTATGGCCTTACCACCCAGCGAGCACTCTCCGAGAGCCCACTGGGAGCGGCGAGCACGCGTGCAGAGGGCCTACAAGCCTCCTGGATCGACTACTACGGCCCCTACTTCTCTCTTACTTAGCTCTTCTCTATACCTCATTGAATCCCTTGCTGACTTAAGCATCGGAGGGTTGTCCCCTGGGGTAACACCCGAGACTCCTTCTGACGCCCTTCTAGTTTCTTGGTGTGCGTAGGCATCCACTGACGCGAGACGACTTTCCCAACAAATAAATAGAGAAGGTGGTACGTGGACTAGGAACCATTTTCCTGCCGCTACACTTCTTGGCGCCGTCTGTGGGAAGACGAGTGAAATGCTATGGCGCCCCGTGAAAGCCTCCGCAATGCCAGCAACCAGGGGCGGGGATCCCATCAGCGACCCAACTCCCACCGGGGGTCGCAAGAAGCTTCTTCCGCACACCGTCGACAGGAGGTCACCCTAGGTGACCTAGACGAGCTCCGCCAGGAAGTCCGAGTCTTGGCGGAATTCTGTCCGGAGCTCCGAGACCAGAGGCCTCAGCACGCCCCATCGGAGCGACGGGAGGGCAGAGAAGGCCAGGCCCGAGAAAATTTCTGACAGGTACGGGAGGTATCCCATGCCTCCGTCGCAAGGACCCGGCGGTCACGCAGCGTGCCTGCACCTAAGTATGCAGCCCTCTCCATTCCAACCCGGATATAGACCGCCGGCTCCAACGATTCGAAGAGATAGAGGACAAGGTCCGACACCTAGACAATGTCCTCCTGGCCGCCAAGAATCGCGGCCTCATCGATGATGACCAAGACTTCCATGCTCCCTTCTCCAGGGATATCATGGAAACCCCCATCCCGCCGAAGCTTCAGCTACCGACGTTCGCCTCTTATGACGGCACCACCGACCCGGCCGACCACTTGCACGGCTTCGAGTCCCACCTGGTGTTCCACTGGGCCTCGGACACCGTTGAAAGGTCTGGCGTTCGTCACGACCCTTCGTGAGAATGCCCGAGCATGGTTCGAGTCCCTGCCGGCCGGGACGATCTCCTCTTTCCAGCAACTCAAGAAGTTGTTCAAGGAGAACTTTGTGGGCTGCCGGAAGGAAGCCCGATCTGTTGTGACCCTGCTCGCCCTCAGGCAGGGGAAGAAAGAGGCACTATGGGACTTCGTCTCCTGCTTTCGCGCGGAGGTGCTCCGGATCCCCCATCTCAACATTGGCATCGCCACCACAGCGCTCACCCAGGGGAAGCGGGACCACATCCTCCGGCGCGCGCTCAGAGTCGAAGCCCCGACGACCCTTCCAGACCTCATCGCGCTAGCCCAGAAGCACGCACACTGCGAGGAGAACGCCGCGGCCCTACGCCGCACGGTCGGGACCGACCAGCCCGACCGCAAGAGAGCCGCCGACCCACCACGAGAGGGCCGGAGCAAGCGAGAGCGGCGCGATGGAGACCACCACGACCGCTTCGAAAAGGAAAGGGGTGGCTATCGCCACTATATGCCCCTAACGGCTCCGCCCGACCAAATCCTGATGGAGATCCGCGAGAAGCCGTTCCTCAAATGGCCCTCGCGGATGAAGTCGGATCCCAACTCGCGGAACAAAAAGAAGTACTGCAACTTCCACCGTGACCACGGCCACGACACCGTCGACTGCATCAACCTGAAAGATGCCATCAAGGACCTCGTGCGCAGGGGCCTCCTCGACAAATTCCCCGCCAAAGACGCCGAAAGAGGACAGAAGACGCCTCCCCCGATTGACAGCCGGCCCAATGGAAAGGAGATCATGATGATCTCTAGAGGGGCCGCCGCGGGGGGAGATAGCACGAGCAGAAGGCGTCAGTACGCGATGGCCATCAACACGGCGGGTCAAGGCGACGACACCTCAAGGGAGCTCCCCACCCCAGGCCACCCGAGAGACCATATAGCCTACTCCGAGGATGACCTCGAAGGCGTCACAACGCCCCATTCCGATGCTTTGGTGGTTTCTACCACCATCAACCAATGTACTGTGCGCTGCATATTGGTAAACAATGGGAGTGGACCCGATGTTATCGCATACGATTATCTTGTACTCATGGGTGTGGACATATCGTGACTCACACCACTGCACACGCCGCTGTATGGATTCTCCGACACGACTATCCGCCCAGAGAGGCGTATCTCGCTCCCGATCACATTCGGGACGGCACTGAAGGAGGTAACCTTCCTCGCCGACTTTACTGTGGTCCGTGCAATGACAGGGTACAATGCCATCATCGTCGAGGAATCCTCGGCACGCTCTGAGGCGTCCCTTCCTCCTACCACCAAAAGCTTAAGTTCCCCACCCCTCACGGAGTAGGGGAAGTCCGGGGCGATCAGTGGGAGTCCAGGAGGTGCTACCTTATCTCCACCTACGACCGCCTCCAGAGAAGAAGGCAAGGACCGAAGATCCGGGCCCGAGCACGTGTGCTCCGGCCGAGGACTTATATCTCATCCAGGTCGGGGATGACCCGAGCAGATCACTGAAGATCGGCGCTACCTTACCCAAGCATGACAAGCAAGCGTACGCAAGCTTCCTCGCAGCCAATCAGGACGTATTCACTTGGTCCGAGGATGAGCTCCCCGGAATCCCCCCGGAGGTCATCACGCACCAACTAAGGTTGGATCCCAATTGCCGCCTGGTACAGTAACGTCGAAGGCGGTGCAACCCCGAGCGACAAGCCATCATCAGGCAGCAAGTGGGAGAGAAATTGTGATCAGGGCTGCTCCGGCCTACCCAATATCCAGATTGGGTAGCCAACATAGTCCTAGTTCCCAAGAGCAACGGGAAGTGGCGGATGTGCGTGGACTACACCGACCTCAACAAAGCCACGCCTAAGGATAGCTTCCCCATGCCACGGATCGACCAGCTAGTCGACGCCATGGCCGGGCACGAGATGTTGAGCTTCCTTGACGCCTATTTCGAGTATCATCAGATCAGCATGCACCAGCCCGCCCAAGACAAAATTGCGTTCATCGCCGACCACGGCTTATACTGCTATACCCGCATGCCGTTTGGGTTAAAAAAAGTGGGATCTACGTATCAACGCCTAGTCAACCATATGTTTGACTCGCAGATCGGCCGCAACATGGAAGTCTACATCGACGACATGCTCGTAAAAAGCCTCCAAGCAGCCGAGCACTTACGCTACTTGGCGAAAACTTTCACCACACTCAGGAGGTACAACATGAAACTGAATCCTGCTAAATGTGCATTCGGGGTGCGGTCAGGCAAGTTCCTGGGTTTCCTCGTCACTCACCGAGGAATCGAAGCCAACCCCGATCAAATCAGAGCAGTATTGGAGATGGAGCGACCAAGATGGGTGAGGGACGTACAGTGCCTCACCGGGCACGTCGCCGCTCTGGCTCGGTTCTTGTCTCGAGCCGCCGAACGGTGTCTACCCTTCTTTCGACTGATCAAGCAAGCTAACCTGGCGCTAGAGAAGAAAGGGTGGATCGACTAGGACCAGGAGTGCGAATAGGAGTTCAAAGAACTGAAACGTTACCTGATGACACCTCCTGTCCTCGCCAAACCCCAAGGGGGGGAACATCTGCTCTTATATCTCTCTGTGACACCCAGCACCATGAGTGCTGTGCTCACGCGGGAGGAGACGGGAGTTATAAAGCCCGTCTACTATGTCAGTCGAGCACTACAGGGACCGGAATTTTGGTATTCGCGGACCGAGAAGTTCACCCTCACCCTGATCACAGCTGCTCGCAAGCTACGGCCATACTTCCTGGCCCATCCGATCGCCGTCCTCACCGATTAACCCCTCCGGTAAATCCTTCAGAACCCTGATGCGTCCAGAAGACTGGTCAAGTGGGCCATCGAGTTGGGAGAATTTAACATCAAGTTCCGACCAAGGATAGCGATCAAGGCCCAGGCACTCGCGGATTTCATCGCCGAGTGTACCCTTCCCGCCGAAGACTCACCCAAGAAGTCCTTGGAACCCACATGGGAACTATACGTCGACGGATCATCCTGCGCTGCGGGCAGCGGCGCGGGGCTGGTCTTGCTCTCGCCAAAAGGGGTGGAGCTACAGTACGCCCTGCGCTTCAACTTCCCGACCACGAACAACGTGGCGGAGTACGAGACGCTCCTCTCCGGATTACGCATGGAGAAACACCTGGGGGCGTCGAGCGTGCGAGCATACAACAACTCCATCCTCATCGCCAACCAAGTCAGGGGAGAGTTCGAGGCCAGGGACCCCTCCATGATGAAATATTTAGAGAAGGCCAAGGCTGCGGCGGAGGAGTTCACCCACTTTGAAGTGGTTCACATCCCGCGCGAGGAGAACGTCCGAGCAGACACCCTCTCCCGCCTGGCATCTGCCACGGCAGTCTCCATCTCGAGGTCGGTCCTGATAGAGGAACTATCAGCACCGAGCGTGGACGACCCAGCACTCCAAGTAAACGCCATTGACTACGAGCCATCCTGGATGGACCCCCTACTCGATTTTCTCCTTCGACAGCAGCTCCCCAGCGATCACGCCGAAGCACGGTGCACTCGGGCGAGAGCGGCCCAGTTCACCGTGGTGGACGGACGACTGTATCGTCGGTCCCTATCAGCCCCTCTGCTCAAATGACTCTTCCCCACGGAAGCCAACCAGGCCATCCAGGAAGTCCACGAAGGACTCTACGGAAGTCATGTGGGAGGATGAGCACTCGCGAGGACGCTAATCCGACAAGGGTATTGGTGGCCCACGTTGCAGCAGGACTGCCTCAGCTACGTTCGAAGGTGCCCTCAGTGCCAGAAGTATTCCCACCTTCAACACCAGCCGGTGACACAGTTCCACGCCTCGATGGAGCCTCGTCCGTTCGCTCGGTGGGGGATCGACATCCTGGGGCCCTTCCCTGAGACACAGGGGAGAAAAAGATTCCTCATCATCGCCATCGACTACCTCACCAAATGGATCGAAGCCGAGTGTGGACGCACTAAAATTTGCTTGTTCAAGTGGTTCGTCTATTAAGTGCGTGGGCGTGCCAGTCACCGAAGTGACAATTTATTCGGGCCCCGAAGAGCCCATGGTGCGCTCGATCTGACTTCGTCAGACGATTGTGTAGTTCGTGTCGGGACCAACACCCGTCGCGCCATAAAGGTCACGGCGTCATTTACATCCCCCATACGAGGGAACACCCCTGATTAATCGCCGAGATTCAGGGCCTCATGGCCAAGAAATTAATTACACGAAAGGTCTATTAGGAAGTATCGAAACCCCCGTATGAGGGTAAGAAGAAAACATTCGCGATCATGTCGGTCGTGTACTGACCATTTAATGTTCGGACGAATGTCCGGCTCGAGAAAATCGCGGCTGTCGCGGGAAAAACGGAACGCATGTAAGCCGAGGTACGGCAAATTTATTGTTCGGAAGAGCGGAAAACGTTCAGCTGAGCCTCGGTTGGAGGGGTCAAAAACCAGTAAATCTATTGGCCCGGTGCAAGAGCAAGCTGCGACCATACTGCGGTGGGCCCCCCGCGGTCGAAACAAGACTTGCATGAGCGTCATTAATATTTCCGGTGCCAAGGGGCAACGAGGGAATATCCCTTGAATCGACTGAAAGGCCCTGTGTCTAGGGAAGCGGACGTTCGAAATGTGTCGGTCATTCGGGAGACCATTTAATATTCAGACGGGTGTCCGGCTTGAGAGTATCATAATTGTCGCAGGAGGACCTGGAACATATGTATGCTGTGATACGGCAAATACATTATTCCGAGACACTGAAAACATTCGGTTAAATCTTGATTAGTATAGCAGGAAACTAGCGAATTTATTGGCCCGGTGCGAGATCGAGTCGGGACCATACCGGGGGCGCCTCCCGCGGTCCAAACGGGGCTTGCGTGGGCATCATTAATGTTCCCGGTGCTGGAGGGCAACGGGGAAGAGTCTCGGGACTAGATTCCAAAACCCAAAACATATTCGAAGGAAGCGAGCTATAGGCCGAGGGCGTGGGTCAGACAATGACCATAATCGGGACGGACCCGAGGTCCAAGCACAGCCCACAAAGGCCTTATTGATATTCCCGTATATAGGGTCCAGGGATGATAGGAGCCATCTCGTTCTATTGAGATTTCTGTCAGTCACTTGGGGACCACTTGATATTCGGACAAGGGTCCATATTGAAGGTGCGACGTGGATAGGAACAACCCCGTACAAGTGTATGCCGAGTTTACGGCAATTTCAATAAAAGGGCGGGAACGAATCCCGATAGGGTGAATCCGATTTGATGAGCTATCGGCCCAGAGCAATGTTGGGTCATGACCACGTCGGGGTAGGAGCCGTCGGCCATGTTGGTTGCTCACGGGTCTTTTCATGTTCAGACACAGGTCCATGATAGAAATGCGGCGAAAACCGAGGCGAACCCGTTCAAATATTTGCCGAACGTGCGGCAATTTTAGTAGTGGCTCGGAGGGGATCCGGCCTGAGGAACGAGTCCGGTCTGATTGGAATGTCGGCCCAAGACTAGGTCGGGGCCTGGCTATGTCGGGATAATTCTCAAGACTCAGGCCCAACCTGGAAGGGCGGCATTGTTGTTCCTTCAGCATCGGGTCACGGGAGAGACGGGGCTGCAACATAGATTTTACCATTTTCTTTATCTGGGCTTTAAATTATGTGCATATATATTTTATTGCTTATTTCCCTTTTATGTATTTATTCTGGATGATTTCTCCATTTTGTTTATTATTATTACTATTATATTTTCCCTTTCCTTTTTTACTATTATTATTATTATTTCACATTTTTTTTGTTTATTTCTCATATATATATATTCAGGTTTATTTATTTATCATAATTTTTATTAATTTATTATCATTATTATCATTATCATTATCATGACATATTTATATATGTTTATATATATTTATTTTGGAAGGAAAAGTGGGCCGTTGGGGGCAGAAAGGGTTTACCGGCGAAGGCTGGGAGAGCGTACCGGAGAGGGGCTGGGAGAGTGTACCGGGTAGGTTAGAGGGTGTCGGAGAAGCGCCAAGAGAGTATGTCGGGGAGGGAGTTGGCGGGCGTGCCGGGCTAACTCGAAGTCTGTACATCCTCTGCTAGCACACGCGCAGAGTCTGTACATCGTCCATTTACTGCAACTTAAAGTCTGTACACTGGCTACTAGCACATACGAAGTCTGTACGTCCCTCAGCCCAAAGTCTATACATTGGCTGGTCACTGCGACCCGAAGTCTGTACATCGTCTGGTTGCTGCATACAAAGTCTGTACATCCTTCAGCTCAAAGTCTACACATTGCAGCTCAAAGTCTATACATTACAGCTCAAAGTCTATACATTGTCCATTGGCTGCAGTTCAAAGTCTATACATTGGCCAACCCAAAGTCTGTACGTTGGCCAGCTCAAAGTCTATACATTACAGCTCAAAGTCTGTACGTTGCCCATTGGCTGCAGTTCGAAGTTTGTACATTGCAGCTCAAAGTCTGTACATCAGCCAACCCAAAGTCTACACATTGGCCATTGGCCGGAGTTCAAAGTCTATACATTGGCCAGCCCAAAGTCTGTACATTGGCCAACATAAAGTCTATACATTACATCTCAAAGTCTGTACATTCCAGCTGAAAGTCTGTACATTGCAGCTCAAAGTCTATACATTAGCCATTGGCTGGAGTTCAAAGTCTATACATTGGCCAGTCCAAAGTCTGTACATTGGCCAACCCAAAGTCTATACATTGTTCAAAGTCTGTACATTACAGCTCAAAGTTTATACATTGCAGCTCAAAGTCTGTACATTAGCCATTGGCTGGAGTTCAAAGTCTATACATTGGCCCGTCCAAAGTCTGTACATTGGCCAACCCAAAGTCTATACATTGTTCAAAGTCTGTACATTACAGCTCAAAGTCTGTACATTAGCCATTGGCTGGAGTACAAAGTCTATACATTGGCCAGTCCAAAGTCTGTACATTGGCCAACCCAAAGTCTATACATTGTTCAAAGTCTGTACATTACAGCTCAAAGTCTGTACATTGCTTGTTGCTGCGTTCGTGCCTCAACCTGCCAAGTCTGTACATTGGTTTCTATTTCTGGGAGACGGTGGAAGAAGAGGTAAGACAGGGAGATAGATGAGGGAGAGACAGAGGGTGTACCGGTGGGGGGAGAGAGTATTATGGTGAGGGAGAGAGTGTACCGGTGAGGGGGGGAATGGAGTGTGCCGGTGAGAGGGAGAGTAAGAAAGAGAGTGGGACGGTGAGGAGGTGTGTACCAGTGAGGGAGAGACGGTGGGAGTGTACCGGCGAAGGAGGATGGGAGTGTACCGGTGAGGGGAAGGTTGAAACGGAGGAGGAGTGTGCCGGTGAGGAGCCAAGAAGGTGTGCCGTTGAAGGGCTAATAGGGTGCACCGGTGAAGGCTGGAACAGACGTACCGATGAAGGCCCACTCCCCTGCTACTTGCTTTAAGGCTTTTCTTTTCTTCTTTTCTTTGGGTTTTGAGTAGTTTTATACAAGTCTTTCCTCCTTTTCCTCACAGCCTATTCTTTATAATATTTTGTTGTTCCATTTGTTGGTTGCTTCCTTTTATCCTTTTAATATGTTATCGTTTCTAGCGAAAATTCGGCAGCATCTCCCCTTGACCCGAGCGTAAGGGAGATAAAGGGAACGCGCCCACAGGGAGTGGCGGAACCCGTCAACTGGAGGTGGGCGCCCAAAGGCGGCAGCACCTTTAATGAAACATCAGAAAACCTCAGAGAAAACAACGAGCGGGAGACCTCTAAGACTGGATAGGGTGGACTGGGGGTTAGCCAAGGCGTACCGGCCAAGGACGAGCACAGGGTGCTTGAGGGGTGTACCGGACTAGGGAGAGGCCAGGCGTACCGCTGAAGCACCAAGGGGAGGTGTACCGCTGGAGGGCTACTATGGGTGTGCCGGCCAAGGTGCCGGAAGGGTGTGCCACTGGGGGAAAGTGCAAGTGTGCCGCTGAAGGCGCAGAAGGGTGTGCCGGCCTAGGAGCCAGAAGGTGTACCGCTGGACGGGGGTGCAGGCGCACCGGGCAAGGCCCCCAAAAGGGGCTGGCGTGCTAATGGGGCAGGGGCATTGGGCTGATCAAGCCCACGAGGAAAAGATTTTTGGGAGGTGGCTCAAAGGGCAGGCAAGGGACTTGCAGGTGGGCTTCTACCAGAAGATCACAACGCGGAGGGGCTGTGCACTGGAAAGGCTCACGACCTCATACCACCCGAGGTGGTGCGGTGTCCGGAGGAAACTATCGGCAGGAGGAGTTAAGGAAAACACTAGGAAGCGACGGGAAAAACGATCAAACGCACTGCGGCCCAAAATAATGAGACAAAGAGAAAACCCACTGAGGGGGGATGATGCGGGACGAGACCACGGACACGACAAGCTCGTGACTGTCCCTTAACGAGGGAAGCGTCGGACGTGCGCGGTTGAGAAACTGGCAATGAGCTAGGGTGATCGGCTCTCTCGTGTGCCCGGATCGGGTCACGGGACGGTCTCGCACTCTCTCGCAGCAGTGGTAATGAATAGATAAAGTGAGCTAGATATCCCTACACATGCTCTCTAGCAGCGGCATAAACAAATATATATGAAGTAAGCAAAATGCCAAGTAAGGGAGCGAATGCGATACCTCCACGCGCTAGGCATGGGGACGACGGACCCGGCCGAAACTCGTACTCCCGGAACAATAATACACGGAGATTACAGAAATATAAATCGCTGCTCACTCCACGCAGGGAGGTAAAGGGCTACACAATGGGGTCTGGGAGGACCGAATTCGGGTTGACGGGCGGCTTCTCGCGCTGTTTCGGCAATACCCGAACACTTGACGGTGGGGCCCACGTGCTGTCCGGAGGGGCCGTGTGGGACCCGGTGGCACCGCTGTGGTGGAGGATGCCTGGAAGGGCGCTCCCTGGAGTGGGGGCGTGCTGGTTCGCCTGCCGGAGGCCGGGCGGCTCCGATCGGCACCGGTCGGAATAACCGGCCACGGGCTGTAACTTCTAGTTTGCAGCGCGCGTCTCGGCGAGAACGGGCGCTGCGATCAGCCCCGATGTCGGATCGACACGAGACTGGCGCCGTTGGAAAGCTAACTTCAAATCCTTCAATCTAGGCCTAGAGATCTGGCCTGGATCTGCACAGATCTGGACTTATGAAATTTCCAAGTTCATGTTGTACAGTTCCTGAAATCTCAGGTCAGCAGAGAATTTTCCTATGGATTACCTTTGACCGCAAAGTAGACGTCCGAATCTAGGGTTGTGTTCTTCAGAGAAGTTGTGGGAAATCAAGCTACGAAATCAGAACAATTTTTGGATCTGGATTTGGGGAAGGCTACGAATTTCTATGATTTTCTCACTAGGAGTGGGTCAGATCTGGAATCTAGCTGACAACACTGTAGCTGAGGAAGAACATGAATTTCTAAAAATAGATAGAAGGCTGATAAAAAATTAAGAAAATTTGTGGATGTAGGGGGTGATGGACAAAACTCCCAGTAAAATTTGGAGGGTTTGGACAAATCAAAAAGATGGCCGGAGGTGGGAAACACAGGGCTTCTGTCACTATAGATAGAGACAAAACAGAACTAGGAATGAAAGACGCACGAAAATGGGAAAATACTAAACGATGGAATGTTGGCGTGAAAATTTAGATGGAACTTGGTATACAAGGGAAGAACACACCATAAAAATTGTAGATCACGGAGAGGCCGTGCCTGATAGCAGGAATTTCGGGAAGAGACCTCTGTCCAGCAGGACAGAACACCGAGAACGGTTTCGCGGCGGCTCGAAGGCGGCACGAACGGCGGCGGCGGCGGCACCGATGATCACCGGAGGTGGGGGGAAGGAGATATCACTCTAGAATGGGGGTTGGGGATGAAGAAACCAGGCGGAGAGAGAGGAGAGGTCGAAATTCTCCAAGAGAGGGGTTCTTGCACAATGATTTTTTCACTTTCATTAATATTCAAATAGAAAATACAAGTATTTATATGCCTCCAATCTAATCCAATCTCCACCATTGGATCTAGGGATGGGGAATGAATGGCCTAGATTAAATGTGACCATCACACACACAAAAAAAAAACAACCCAAGTGGGAGACAACCTTGACATGGTAGGTAGCCTACCTTAGACTTTTTACTCCCTTTGTCTACCCATGTGGCATTTGACATTCAACCCTTCTAGATGGCCACCTAGGATGGTTGACCAGCCCCACATAGGTGACATGGACCAATGGGAAAGGGATGAGGGCCCCCTTGATGGTCCTACTGTATAATTGCATAAAAACCCACACAATCTACGGGAGTGATGCATTGGCCGATAAAGCCGTACAATTGCGCGTATACTTTCCCGTGGATATAAAAATAAACTAAAGGATATAAATGTAATATGAAAAGTACTGGCTCGGCGTCGATTCCCATCAACTCTCCCCGGGTGGGAGGAACTCGACCCCGTCGAGTAGGGATATGGATGCTCGAGTACTCCGGCGGACCCATCACCGTGCCACGTAGCGCGGGTATGCTCCACTCCAAGTGACCGTCACCTACTCATTCCATATATACTCGATATGCGCAAGCTGCCATGGGCTAGAGGTGGACACTCCGGGTGGGGCACTCTCAAAGGGAAGGAAGGAGGTCGAAGACTCACTAGGAATCGCCGCTGAGTCCCTTTAGGTGACTGATCCGGGTATAGATGTAGAACCGATCCCATACTCATCAAGTGAGTCCACTCGCCTCTTACTCATAAGAGAACGACAACGAGCTTGCACAAGACGCATGCAGACAAACAAACGACACACAAACCAAACAAACCACACAAATAAGAAACCGACTCACGCATGACTCTAGACACACCTATTGTTAGTCCGACCCGTACATAGGTGACGGCGGACCAGGACACCCGAATGTGTGCCATGCATGCATGTTATGTAACCGGAGATGGGTGGTATGGGGAACACCTAAACATCCAAGTATGACCCAGTCATGCATGGACGACCCTTTAGATTTAGGAGACTTGAGTGGGCTAGGAAAGCCGGGTGTGGAAGAGCCGGGTGTAGGTGTATCGTGGACGGGCTTGGTGGGTATGGAGGACCCGACCCATAGGAAAGGGGTATGAAGGTGGACTTCCCCGAAGAAGTGAAGGGAATATGAAGGGTCTAGGGATCCACTAGGGAAGGGGTCAAAGGGATCAAAGAAGGTATGACCCCTTATGGTGGGTTCCAACATGACATGGTCCCAATCGTGAAATTCTTGAAGGTGCGGGTGGTCACCTTCCTCCGTCATGGTAAATGGGACCGTGTATAGGAAATATGACTCCTCCCTCGGAAGCAAAGTCATGAAGTCGGGCTCATCCGGTAGCGGGAGAAGTAGAAGAACCTCCGTGGTGACACAACCCACGGTGCACTCGGAGGTAATGGACCCGAAGGCCGGATGGGTGAAGCTACGACTCATGGGTTGGTCGAAACCTCGGGCCAACATATGTGTCAACTGCCATTGCCAACCTAAACCAAGGATAAGGTCACCCAATGTGTCAACATTGTGACGAGATCGGAACGTAGTATGGTAGGAGTTGGCGGGCACTAAAGGTAGGGTAGGGTCCATAGACGGGTAAGGGAGTGGGACCAAGCCATCCTTGAGCCAACTAAGAAGCGGCTCGGCTATGTATAATGTACCCGTTAGAAATACGGGTGGCTCGGGATGAGGTGGCTCCAAGCGCGAATCCGAAGGTGGAGTGGGCCGCTGGGGGTGGGTGGATGGACATACGGGGTCCCTAAGGGTGATCTTACCGGGTAGGTAAGGTGGGCATAAGGTGCAAGTCCTCTTGTCCCAGTCAAGATTGGCCCTTCTCTCTCCTAACCACTTTTGCCCTAAAATGATGCATGAACTAGCAAGTGTGCCGATCCTGCACCATGCACCATCGGTGTAGAGAACAGATCTGATCCTCTTATAGAACTCAACAAAAGCAAAATCACCATCGTGGACAATCTCGCCTGTCTTGGAGAGAGACTCCACGATGTCAAGAGAAACCCAATTACCCGACTCCCTATCGGTGAAATGGAGTTCCGTTGTGGACCCGTTGGGTAGAGCGACTTTCATAGTGAGAGGGGTAAAACCAAGGGCTCGGTCCATGAGAACATTGACTTTGGTCACAAAGGTTGACCACTCGGATGTATGGTCTTGGGGAATGGCCATGGGTAGCGGATATGGACATGCATACACACGGTGACAAGACACTAGACCGACTATGCAAGTTTGGAATGCATGCACACTAAGGACCCTAGACGTAAATCAAGACTCGGTACGTGGCGGAGTTAATCGATCCGAAGATCACTCGCGCAAGTGTGCGGCCTTCCCGATAGGCATAACCTAACGTTCGGACAACACCTTTTTATATACCGACTAATGGTATGCAAATGCGACCCAAAAGACACTTTTTTTTTGTTTTAAAACAATGATGACCCTAAACGTGACTTAGACAATGACTAATGACTAGACGTAAATGACACTTTTTTTTTGATTTGGACACCCTAGACCCAACTCGCTCTGATACCAAATTGATGCGGGACGAGACCACGGACACGACAAGCTCGTGACTGTCCCTTAACGAGGGAAGCGTCGGACGTGCGCGGTTGAGAAACCGGCAATGAGCTAGGGTGATCGGCTCTCTCGTGTGCCCGGATCGGGTCACGGGACGGTCTCGCACTCTCTCGCACCAGTGGTAATGAATAGATAAAGCAAGTTAGATATCCCTACACATGCTCTCTAGCAGCGGCATAAATAAGTATATATGAAGTAAGCAAAATGCCAAGTAAGGGAGTGAATGCGATACCTCCACGCGCTAGGCGTGGGGACGACGGACCCGGCCGAAACTCGTACTCCCGGAACAATAATACACGGAGATTACAGAAATATAAATCGCTGCCCACTCCACGCAGGGAGGTAAAAGGGCTACACAATGGGGTCTGGGAGGACCGAATTCGGGTTGACGGGCGGCTTCTCGCGCTGTTTCGGCAATACCCGAACACGTGACGGTGGGGCCCACGTGCTGTCCGGAGGGGCCGTGTGGGATCCGGTGGCACCGCTGTGGTGGAGGATGCCTGGAAGGGCGCTCCCTGGAGTGGGGGCGCGCTGGTTCGCCTGCCGGAGGCCGGGCGGCTCCGATCGGCACCGGTCGGAATAACCGGCCACGGGCTGCAACTTCTGGTTTTCAGCGCGCGTCTCGGCGAGAACGGGCGCTGCGATCAGCCCCGATGTCGGATCGACACGAGACTGGCGCCGTTGGAAAGCTAACTTCAAATCCTTCAATCTAGGCCTAGAGATCTGGCCTGGATCTGCACAGATCTGGACTTATGAAATTTCCAAGTTTATGTTGTACAGTTCCTGAAATCTCAGGTCAGCAGAGAACTTTCCTGTGGATTACCTTTGACCGTAAAGTAGACGTCCGAATCTGGGGTTGTGTTCTTCAGAGAAGTTGTGGGAAATCAAGCTAAGAAATCAGGACTATTTTTAGACCTGGATTTGGAGAAGGCTACGAATTTCTATGATTTTTTCACTAGCAGTGGGTCGGATCTGGAATCTGGATGACAACACTGTAGCTGAGGAAGAACATGAATTTCTAAAAATAGATAGAAGGCCGATAAAAAATTAAGAAAATTTGTGGATGTAGGGGGTGATGGACAGAACTCCCAGTAAAATTGGGAGGGTTCGGACAAATCAAAAAGTTGGCCGGAGGTGGGAAACACAGGGCTTCTGTCACTATAGACAGAGATAAAATAGAACTAGGAATGAAAGATGCACGAAAATGGGAAAATACTAAACGATGGAATTTTGGCGTGAAAATTTAGGTGGATCTTGGGATACAAGGGAAGAACACACCATAAAAATTGCAGATCACGGAGAGGCCGTGCCTGATAGCAAGAATTTTGGGAAGAGACCTCTGTCCAGCAGGACAGAACACCGAGAACGGTTTCACGGCGGTTCGAATGCGGCACGAATGGCGGCGGCGGCACCGATGATCACCGGAGATGGGGGGAAGGAGATATCACTCTAGAATGGGGGTTGGGGATGAAGAAACCAGGGGGAGAGAGAGGAGAGGTCGAAATTCTCCAAGAGAGGGGTTCTTGCACAATGATTTTTTCACTTTCATTAATATTCAAATGGAAAATACAAGTATTTATATGCCTCCAATCTAATCCAATCTCCACCATTGGATCTAGAGATGGGGAATGAATGGCCTAGATTAAATGTGACCAACACACAAAAAAAAAATAAAATAACCCAAGTGGGAGACAAGCTTGACATGGTAGGTAGCCTACCTTAGACTTTTTACTCCCTTTGTCTACCCATGTGGCATTTGACATTCAACCCTTCTAGATGGACACCTAGGATGGTTGACCACCCCACATAGGTGACATGGACCAATGGGAAAGGGATGAGGGCCCCATTGATGGTCCTACTGTATAATTGCATAAAAACCCACACAATCTACAGGAGTGATGCATTGGCCGATAAAGCCGTACAATTGCGCGTATACTTTCCCGTGGATATAAAAATAAACTAAAGGATATAAATGTAATATGAAAAGTACTGGCTCGGCGTCGATTCCCATCAGGGGAGATCTTCATTCATGGGAAATAAAGGGCTGTAGCCACCCGTATACATCACAAAACATGCCCGAGCTAAGGCTATAGGCAAGAAAGAAAACCTAAGAACAAAGGAATAGAGAGGGGGAAAACAGAGAAACAAAAGAGGAGGAGGTGTTGGGGATCGAAGCAGGGACGATCGTCCACTGCTCTTTCCCCCACCTTCCCCTACTACATCAAGCCCTCTCTCTCTCTTACTCTCTTCTCGTTGCCTGGTGGCTATCGGAAGACTCCACGCCGGAGCCCTCTCCCTTTTCTTCTCTCTATTTCTTCTTCTCGTATGCAACCCCCTCTATTCGTCTCTGCCTCTGGGTCTCTTCTCCATCTGTCCTCCTTTTTCTTTCTTCTCCGGAATGGGAGGGGTTTTATACCCCCAGCAGCGGGAGCCCTCGAGCACGGCCGTCGAGGGCGGGAAGCGGCTGGTGATGATGGGGTTTGACTTCCCCTGTCCTGGCTGTCAGGGGAGTAGCCTGCGTGGCCCAACCGTTGGTTGACACCTCGGACAGCTCACTGCGCGCCAAGGATACGTAGGGCAATGGCTTCACGTCGTTCGGCCGTTGAAACGCCTTCGCGCTGTGCCGCTGGCGGGCTCAATAAGTGTGCCGCAGGAGGGCCAAAAAGGCGTGCCGCTGAAGCCCCAAATGGGCGTGCCGCTGAAGGCCAGAAATAGTGTGCCGTTGAAGGCTTGAAATATTGTGCCGTTGAAGGCTTGAAATAGTGTGCCGTTGAAGGCCTGAAATAGTGTTCCGTTGAAGGCCTGAAATAGTGTGCCGTTAAAGGCTTGAAATAGTGTGCCATTGAAGGCTTGAAATAGTGCGCCGTTGAAGGCTTGCAGGGTGTGCCGTTGAAAGGGCACAAGGGCGTGCCGCTGAAGGCCCAGGGGTGTACCGCTGGAGGGCCAAAAGGCTGTGCCGCTGAAGGCCCAAGGGGTGTACCGCTGAAGGGCCAAAAGGCTGTGCCGCTGAAGGGCTAAAATGGGCAGTTCTGAGCCCGTTGTGAGCACAAGTTGTGGCCCATTTAAGTTTCTTCGAGGCCCATGGATTGTGGGGGCTCTTGGTGGTTGATTTCTCTTCACTGTCGTGACTCCGGAGACGGCTTCACGGCAGTGTGCATATTTGGGGAGTCCGGATGACCAGTCCCTCCGGGGCTTCTTCACTCGGTGCCGTTGTTAATGCTGGGCTGAGCTGGATATCTGTGCGTGCAATTTTTGGTGTCCAAAAATGCCCCCCACCCACGGGTAGCGCAGGCGAAGGATGAGCCGGGCGGTGCCCGCGGGTGTACTGGTCTCTTTTCTCTTCATCGGCACCGACGGGGTGTCGGGAGCTGACGTAGCATGCTTGTCTCTTCTCCTCTTCATCAGTGCCGACAGGGCGTCTGGAGCCGCCGTAGCGTGTTGGTCTCTTCTTCTATTTTGCATCAGTGCCGACAGGGCGTCGGGCGCTGACATGGTATGCTGGTCTCTTTGTCTCTTCGTCAGTGCCGACGGGGTGTCGGGAGCTGTCATGGTTTGTTGATCTCTTTGTCTCTTCGCCAGTGCCGAAAGGGTGTCGGGAGCTGACCTGGTTTGTTGATCTCTTTGTCTCTTCGTCAGTGCCGACAAGGTGCCGGGAGCTGACCTGGTTTGTTGGTCTCTTTGTCTCTTCGTCAGTGCCGACAGGGTACCGGGTGCTGACCTGGTTTGTTGGTCTCTTTGTCTCTTCATCAGTGCCGACAGGGTGCCGAGAGCTGACCTGGTTTGTTGGTCTCTTTGTCTCTTCGTCAGTGCCGACAAGGTGCCGGGAGCTGACTTGGTTTGTTGGTCTCTTTGTCTCTTCGTCAGTGCTGACAGGGTGCCGGGAGCTGACCTGGTTTGTTGGTCTCTTTGTCTCTTCGTCAGTGCCGACAGGGTGCCGGGAGCTGACCTGGTTTATTGGTCTCTTTGTCTCTTCGTCAGTGCCGACAGGGTGTCGGGAGCTGACCTGGTTTGTTGGTCTCTTTGTCTCTTCGTCAGTGCCGATAGGGTGCCGGGCGCTGACCTGGTTTGTTGGTCTCTTTGTCTCTTCGTCAGTGCCGACAGGGTGCCGGGAGCTGACCTGGTTTGTTGGTCTCTTTGTCTCTTCGTCAGTGCCGATAGGGTGTCGGGAGCTGACCTGGTTTGTTGATCTCTTTGTCTCTTCGTCAGTGCCGACGGGGTGTCGGGAGCCGACCTGGTTTGTTGATCTCTTTGTCTCTTCGTCAGTGCCGACAAGGTGCCGGGAGCTGACCTGGTTTGTTGGTCTCTTTGTCTCTTCGTCAGTTCCGACAGGGTGTCGGGAGCTGACCTGGTTTGTTGATCTCTTTGTCTCGTCGTCAGTGCCGACAGGGTGCCGGGAGCTGACCTGGTTTGTTGGTCTCTTTGTCTCTTCGTCAGTGCCGACAGGGTGCCGGGAGCTGACCTGGTTTGTTGATCTCTTTGTCTCTTCGTCAGTGCCGACAGGGTGCCGGGAGCTGACATGATATGTTGGTCTTTTCGTCTCTTTTCTCTTTTTCCCCTTTTTTTTGAACCACATTACCGGTACAAGCGCCCTTTTGGGTTTTCGCCGGCACCGGCCCCCTCTTGCTTTTGCCCATGCGCCTTCTCGGGTTTTCGCGTGGCGGGGTACCCGATTTTGCCTGCAGCACCCCTTCGGGTTTTCGCCACAGCTGGGTTGTTGCCATTTTTGCCCTTGTCCCTGAGTAGGGGAAAGTCCGGCGGGGCACCTCTATTTTAAGCCCCTTTCTCTTATTTATTATGTATATATATATATATATATATATATATATATATATATATATATATATATATATATATATATATATATATATTTGACAAGTGGGTGATATGTAATGGTTGGCTAGGGCCCGAGGCCTTGCGCCGAAAGGCACGGCTCACTCGTTGGCAAGAAGATAATGCCAACGCAACGGGAGAATTCCTGCCGATTCGGACGTAAGGTCCGTAATGGCAGTATCGTGTGAGAGCGGGTGGCTAGGGCACGAAGCCTTGCACCGGAAAAGGACTTATTTGTTGGGAAGGGACTAACGCCAATGCAGGGTGGAGCCGTCTTTGCCCGTGCGGATGCCCGTCGATACGTAGGGGCGTGCGGACGGGAGACATATGTATACACACACACATATATATATCATTATTATTATTATTTTCTCTTCTTTCTCTCTCTCTTTTTTTATTTTTTTTATTTTCTTTATTTTCTTCCCTCTCTTTTTTTCTTCTTTTCTTTTTTTTCGTCGAAATCCCCCCCCCCTCTCTTCCTTTTTGCTTTCTTTTTTTATCCATTCTCTTCCTCTTTTACCGTCTCTCCTCTTTTTTTTCCTTTTTTTTCTCTTTTTTTTTGCTCGCCTTATAAAGGGGGCGGGGGTGGCGTGCCGCTTAAGGGCTGGCTAGAGCGTGCCGTCGGGACGCTTGAAGGGCACACTGGGAGATAGCACAGGAGGGTGTGCCGCGTAAGGCACTCCGAAGGTGTGCGGGCGTCTGGGAGCATGCCGCTGAGGGGGCGTGAGGCTGTGCCGCTGAAGGGCGCTGGGAGTGTGCCCCGAAGGGCGTACCGCTGGAGGCTTCACAATGGGTGTGCCGCTGAGGGCACTTAGTAGTGTGCCGCTGAAGGGATTGCAGGCTAATGCGCCGTTGGAGCACTTCAAGAGTGTTTCCTTTTCTTCTTTCCTTATTTTCTCCTTCTCTTCTCTTTTCTCCTCTTCTATATTCCCCTGCACGTAAACATGGGGTGAGAAATTATTTAGTGTCCCCAAATCAGGAAAGCGGGCTGCGAAATCCGAAATTTGGGGAGCAGGCTGCCAGAGCCAAAACTGGGAAGGTAGGCTGCGAGAGCCGAAGGGAAGCAGGCCAGAAGAGCCAAAGTCGGGAAGCGGGCCGCATAGGCCGAATTGGGGGAGCAGCTTATGAAAGTCAAGGATATTGGGAAGCGGGCTGCAAGAGCCGAACTTACGGGAAGTGGGCCGTGAAGGTTGAATTCCGAGAAGCAGGCTACGAGAGCCAGAATTGGGAAAGCGGACCATGGGGGCTGAGGTAAGCAGGCTACAATAGCTAAAATTGTTGGGAAGCGGGCTGCAAGAGATGAAATTATGGGAAGCGGGCCGTGAAGGCCGAATTCTGGGAAGCAGGCTGTGAAGGCCAGAATCGGGAAAGCGGGCCATGGGGGCCGAGGTAAGCAGGCTATCAGAGCCAAAGTTGTTAGGAAGCGAACTGCAAGAGCCGAAATTATGGCGTAAGATGTGGAAGCCCAAATCGGGGAAGCGGATTACAGAAGTCGGAGTTGGGAGATTAACGAGCCGCGAGGGCAAGAGGTAGGCCATGGGGGGGCCAATATTGGGCTCTACGAGCCAGAGTTGAGAAAATAGGCTGCGATGGCCGAAATTGATTTTACTGTATACACACATTATTTTTTTATTTATTATTATTTTTCTTTGTTATTATTTTTTATTCAAGCATGCAGGCATTCATTAGCAGACATAACATAAATATACGTATGTGATAGCTCCCTCTATAGGGGATGGGGTAGGGACATCGCCCATAATTCGTAAACACGGTGCGGGTCATGAGGCACAATTGAGGGGTGGTGCACCCGTCAAGAGGATATCGCACGTCTTGCATGCATAGCCTTAATTCACGTATTTCACCCGAGGTAATTCTCTGTGGCGTGGCGGTATAAATGTGTGAACAAAGAGCCCTAACCATAGGGATATGCAGGTTTTCCTGGTGACACTCGAGGATCACTCTAGCGCCTACATATTAGTTCCAGGCTTTTGACTTTTGGTAGCTTCACACAGCCCCCATCTGTTTATTTTGGTAGCGGATTTCACAGTTCGGTGCGAGTCTCCTCATGTGTCTCAATGGGGATTCCCGGCTACTAAGATTCGTCCTTATTGTGATTCGCTTCACCATTTCGCGCGAGTCTCCTCATTTGTTTCAGTGGAGATTCCCGGCTACTCGGCTCCGCGTTTCTCTCTCTTTTCTTTTTTTTCTCTCTTTTTTTTATTTTTTTTTATTTTTTTGTTTTTTTACAGTGGGGGTAGGCAGCTTTTTCCTCACGATTACCTTTTACGCGAGTGCAGGAATTCAAGCATCCGTAGAGTGCTAAGAAGAAATTCGGGCAATCCCTATAGTTAAAAGCTATTGAACACGCTACGTGCTAAGTGTGGGAGCGTTGCCTCAGGTTTATTTTGTGAGTTGGACTTACCGATTCAGCCATGACTCTTCCCCTTGACGTGTGCACCCGCCATAATAGGGTTCCCTTCGAGCGCGTGCCCTGACGCTCGTGCATCCGGAATCGGGCGATATTATTTAGCAAGGAAACACGGTCCTAGAAATTTCCAAGGAGGTGTATTATTCTATATTAAGCAACCATGCAAATTGGGCAATCAAGCATTCTCTTCTTTCTTCTTTTTTTATTTTGCTGTTTTGTTGTTTTTTTTGTTTGTTTTTCTATGTTTTTGTTTGTTTGTTATTTTTTTTTGTGGCATAAGAAAATATTGTTGTTACGTATAAGTGTAGTGGTAGTAGAGGTATTAGGGAAGCAGACCGCGAACGGCTGAAAGGGTATTGGGGAAGCGGGCTATAGAACCCAAGGGACATTAGAAGAGTGGGCCATAAGGGCCGAAATTAGGAAGCGGGCTGCAGGAGCCGAAGTTAAGGGAAGCGCGGTGGGACAGATGGATTAACCCTGACAGTGGGCCCCGGCCGAAATGGCCCTGCAGAGGGGCGTTGGGTAGCGGGATGTGAGAGTCGAAGAGATGGGTCTCTTTTGTTCTCTGGCCGGGGAAGGGTCCGGACCAAAGTGAAAGGTTTATTCTATTGTCCTCTGGCCGGGGAAGGATCTGAACCAAAGTGAGAGGTCTATTATTATTTTTTAACTGGGAAGCTGTCGGTTGAGGTGCCAATGATGAAGTAGCTGTCGGCTAGGAGCCGATGATTATATAGCTGTCGACTCGAATGCCGATGAAGGGGTAGCCATCGGCCAAGAGCCGATGATGAGGTAGCTGTCGACTAAGAGCCGATGATGAGGTAGCTGTCGGCTCAAAGGCCGATAATGAGGTAGCTGTCGGCTAAGAGCCGATGATGAAGTAGCTGTCGGCTCAAAGGCCGATATTTAAATAGCTGTCGACCCGAAGGTCGATGAAGGGGTAGTTGTCGGCTTGAAGCCCCGATGGCTGAAAGTTGGCCGGTTGATAGGAATCGACGCCGAGCATGTACATTTTATTTTGCATTTATGTACTTTAGTTTATTTATATATCCACGGGAAAGTATACGCATAATTGTACGGCTTTATCGGCCAATGCGTCATTCCCACGGATTGTGTGGGTTTCTATGTAATTTGTCAGTAGGACCAGCAAGGGGGCCCCCAGTCCTTTCCCATTGGTCCATGTCATCCATGTGGGGCTGGTCAACCATCCTAGGTGGCCATCTAGAAGGGTTGAATACCATTTGACCACATGGGAGACAAGTGGCTTAATTAGTCCAAGGTGGGTTACCTACCTCACCTACCCATTCAACCCCATTAACCATGGTCAAGGGGGCGCCCCTCTCCCCTTGATTTTTTATTAGTTTTTATGTGTTGTTCAAACCGCATCCCTGCCCTTCAATCCCAAGCCCTTGATCTAAGGGTGTACAATTGATTAGATACCTAGCATATAAAACCATGTATTTTCATGTAAAAATCAATAAAAATTCAGAAATTTTGTTGAATGCCAAGGAGCATATTGCGCCCCCAGCCCTCTCCCCTCTGGTTCCTCTCCTCCAACCTCCAGTTCTAGAGTGATTTCATCTTCTATCATCCCCTCTTCACCTCCGGTGATCATCTGTGCCGCCGCCGCCGCCGTTCGTGCCGCCTTCGAGCCGTCACGGAATCGTCTTCGATTTTATGTCCTGCTGGACAGAGGTGTCTTCACAAAAATCCTGCTATCAGCCACGGCCTCTTCGTGGATTAAACTTTTTATGGTGTTTTCCTACCTTCTAGCTCCTCCTCCACAAAAAAATTCCAGGTCCAAAATCCATCGTTTGTTATTTTTACATTTTCGGTCTTTAATCATTCCCAGATCTGTCCTGTCTCTGTCTATAGTGACAGCAGCCCTGTGTTTCCCACCTCCGGCCATCTTTTTGATTTGTCCCAACCCTCCCAATTTTACTGGGAGTTCTTTCCATTACCCCCTACCTCCACAAATGTTCTTAATTTTTGATCAGCCTTCTATCTATTTTTAAAAATTCGTGCTTTTCCTCAGTTACAGTGTTGTTAGCCAGATTCCAGATCTGACCCACTGCTAGTACAAAAATCATAGAAATTCGTAGACTTCCCCAAATCTAGATCCAAAATTAGTCCTGATTTCGTAGCTTGATTTCCCACAACTTTTTTGAAGAACACAACCCCAGATTCGGACGTCTACCTCGCGGTCAAAGGCAATCCACATGAACATTCTCTGCAAACCTGAGATTTCAGGAACTGTACAACAGGAACTTGGAAATTCCATAAGTCCAGATCCGTACAGATCCAGGCCAGATCTCTAGGATTAGATTGAAGGATTTGAAGTTAGCTTTCCAACGGCACCAGTCTCGTGTCGATCCGACATCGGGGCTGATCGCAGCGCTCGTTCTCGCCAAGACGCGTGCTGAAAACCAGAAGTTGCAGCCCGTGGCCGGTTATTCCGACCGGTGCCGATCGGAGCCGCCCGGCCTCCGGCCGGTGAACCAGCGCGCCCCCATTCCAGGGAGCGCCCTTCCAGGCATCCTCCATTACAGCGGTGCCACCAGGTCCCACACGGCCCCTCCGGACAGCACGTAGGCCCCACCGTCACGTGTTCGGGTGTTGCCGAAACAGCGCGAGAAGCCGCCCGTCAACCCGAATTCGGTCCTCCCGGACCCCATTGTGTACCCCTTTACCTCCCTGCGTGGAGTGGGCAGCGATTTGTATTTCTGTAATCTCCGTGTATTATTGTTCCGGGAGTACGAGTTTCGACCGGGTCCGTCGTCCCCACGCCGAGCACGTGGAGGTATCGTCCTCGCTCCTTACTTGGCATTTTGCTTAATTTCATATATGCTAGTTTATGCCGCTGCTAGATAGCATGTGTAGGGATATCTGGCTCACTTTATCCATTCATTACCGCTGCTACGAGAGAGTGCGACACCGTCCCGTGACCCGATCCGGGCACACGAGAGAGCCGATCACCCTAGCTCATTGCCGGTTTCTCAACCGCGCACGTCCGACGCTTCCCTCGTTAAGGGACAGTCACGAGCTTGTCGTGTCCGTGGTCTCGTCCCGCATCAATTTGGTATCAGAGCAAGTTGAGTCTAGGGTGTCTAACAAAAAAAAGTGTCATTTACGTCTAGTCATTAGTCATTGTCTAAGTCGTGTTTATGGCCATCATTGTTTTAAAACAAAAAAAAGTGTCTTTTGGGTCACATTACATCCCTTTACTCGGTATATCAAAAGGTGTTGTCCGAACGTTAGGCTACGCCTATCGGGAAGACCGCACACTTGCGCGAGTGATCTTCGGATCGATTAACTCCGCCCCGTACTGAGTCTTGGTGTCTTGTCCTTAGTATGCATGCATCCCAACCTTTGCATTAGTCGGTCTAGTGTCTTGTCTCCGTGTGTATGTGATGCGGGACGAGACCATGGACACGACAAGCTCGCGGTTGTCCCTTAACGAGGGAAGCGTCGGACGTGCGCGGTTGAGAAACCGGCAATGAGCTAGGGTGATCGGCTCTCTCGTGTGCTCGGATCGGGTCACGGGACGATCTCACACTCTCTCGCAGCAGCGGTGAATGATAATATAGCGAGCTAACGGACCTAAAGCATGCTCTCTAGCAGCGGCATAAACAAGTATATATGAAAATAAGCAAATGCTGAGTGTAGGGAGCGAGAACGATACCTCCACGCGCTCGGCATGGGGAAGACGGACCCGGCTGAAAACTCGTACTCCCGGGAAACTTAACACACAATAATTACAGCAATGGGAACATGCCCACTCCACGCAGGGAGGTAAAGGGCTATACAAATGGGCCCGGGAGGACCGAATTCGGGTTGACGGGCAGCTTCGTGTGTTGATTCGGCTACACGCGTGTTCACGACCGTGGGGCCCACGTGCTGTCAGGAGGGGCCGTGTGGGACCCGGTGGTACCGCTGTAGTGGAGACACTTGGAGAAGCGCTCCCCGGGCTGGCGGCACGCTGGTTCACCGGCCGGAGGCCGGGTGGCTCCGTTCGGCACCGGTCGAAAAAACCGATCGGAAATCTGCCGGTTCTGTATTTCAGCGCGCGCTCCGGCGAGAACGGACGCACCGATCAGCACCGGTGTCGGAATGCGACGAGATCAGAGCCATTGGAAAGCCGCTTCGAAGTACGGAAATCTAGTGTCCTTTAGAAAAATTCACCAGATTTTTAGTTTGTGTTGGCGAATTTTATATGCTGCTGTTGTACAGTAACCGAAGACTCAGATCTGCAGAGAACTTTCCTGTTGATTACCTTTGACCGTGAAGTAGATATCCGAATTTGAAGATGTGTTCTTCAGCAAGGTTGTAGGAAATCAAACAAGGAAACCAGAACTATTTTTGGATCTAGATTTGGAGGTGGTGGTGATTAGTTCTGATTTTGGAAGTGGAGAGTGGTCAGATCTGGGATCTGACTAAAAATATTGTATCAGAGGAAGAACACGAATTTCTAAAAATAGATAGAAGGCTGATAAAAAATTAAGAAAATTTGTGGAGGTAGGGGGTAATGGAAAGAACACCCAGTAAAATTGGAAGGGTTTGGACAAATCAAAAAGATGGTCTGAGGGGGAGAACTCAGAAGTTATGTCACTGTAGATAGAAACCTGGCAGATCTGGGATGACAGGTTGGACGAAAATGTAAAAATACTAAACGGTGGATTTTGGGCGTGAAAATTTAGGTGGCACTTGGGATGCAAGGGTAGAACACACCATAAAAATTGCATCTTGAGATATTCACGTGGAGGAGCGAAGATATTCGGAGAAGAAGCCTCTGTCCAGGATGGACAGAACACCGAAGGCGGCTCCGCGACGGCGTGATGGCGGCACGGTCGGCGGCAGCGGCGGCACAGATGATCACCGGAGATAGAGGGGAGGGGATAGAAGATCGAAATCACTCTAGAACTGGAGGTTGGAGGAGAGAAACCAGAGGGAGAGAGGAGGGGGCTCAAGAACACTCTTGATTTTCCAACAATTTTCTTTTCATTTCTTCATTAATCTCTAATGACACTATACATAGGCTTATATAGAAAATGGCAAGGGGTGGGGGGCTGGGAATTTCGTGGGAAATAAGTCATTTTCTTCCCCCATGTGGTCAAAACTCATAAAAAATAAATTATATATGAATGGAGCACTCCTTTGACTAGGTAGGTAAGGTAGGTGGCCAACCTTTGAAATTTTAACCCCTTTGTCTCCCATGTGGTCAATTAGCATTCAAACCTTCTAGATGGCCACCTAGGATGGTTGACCAGCCCCACATGGATGAGGTGGATCAATGGGGAAGGGGAGGGGTCCCCCTAACTGGACCTACTACACATTTGCGTAAAAACCCAGACAATCCTAGGGAATGACACATTGGCTTACAAAGCCTTACAATTGTACATATACTTTCCCAAGGATATAAAAGTAAATAAAAGGACTCAAATGTAAAAATAAAAGTTAATGCTCGGCGTCGATTCCCATCAACTCTCCCCGGGTGGGAGGAACTCGACCCCGTCGAGTAGGGGTATGGATGCTCGAGTACTCCGGCGGATCCGTCACCGTGCCGAGTAGCGCGGGTATGCTCCACTCCAAGTGACCGTCACCTGCTCAATCCATATATACTCGATATGCACAAGTTGCTACGGGCTAGAGGTGGACACTCCGGGTGGGGCACTCTCAAAAGGGAAGGAAGCAGCTCGAAGACTCACTAGGAATCACCGCTGAGTCCCTGTAGGTGACTGATCCGGGTATAGATGTAGAACCGATCCCATACTCATCGAGTGAGTCTACTCGCTTTCACACTCATAAGGGACTGACATCGACGAGCTTACACACGACATATGCAGACTCACCATGCACTAACACACATATGCAAACCACACAAATAAGAAACCGACTCATACATGACTCTAGACACACCTATTGTTAGTCCGACCCGTACATAGGTGACGGCGGACCAGGACACCCGAATGTGTGCCATGCATGCATGTTATGTAATCGGAGATGGGTGGTATGGGGAACACCTAAACATCCAAGTATGACCCAGTCATGCATGGACGGCCCTTTGGATTTGGGGGACTTGAGAGGGTTAGGAGGGCCGAATGTTGTTGTATCGTGGACGGGCTTGGTGGGTGTAAATGACCCGGCCCGTGGGGTAGGAGTGTGATAGTGGACTCCCTTGAAGAAATGAACTATATAAGGTGGGTCATGGGGTCCACTAAGGAATGGGTCAAAGGGATTGAAGAAGGTATGACCCCTTGTGGTGGGCTCCCCCAAGTCACGGTCCCACGTGTAGAAGTTTTGAAGGTGTGGATAGTCACCTTCTTGCATTGTGATGGGTGGGACGGGGACCGTAAGCAAGAAGTATGATTCCTCCCTCGGATAAAAGGGTATGGATTCGGGCTCGGCCGGTAAGGGAAGGAGTAAGAGGATCTCCGTGGTGACACAACCCACGGTGCACTCGGAGGTAATGGACCCATAGGCCGGATGGGTGAAGCTAAGACTAGCGGGTTGGTCGAAGCCTCGGGCCAATAAATGTGTAAAGGTCAACTGCCGGTCTAGCCCTTTAAGAAGGTCGTCCAATGTGTCCACATAGTGACGAGACCGGAAGGTGGTATGAAATGAGTTGCTTGACACTAGTGGTAGTGTGGGGTCCATTGATGGGAAGGGAGGTGGGACCAAGCCATCCTTGAGCCAACTAAGAAGCGGCTCGGCTATGAAAAGCGTACCCGTTAGAAATACAGGTGGCTCGGGCCTTGGTGGTTCCAAATGAGAGGATTCCGAATCAAATTCGGAAATAGAGATGGATGACATTGGAACTCTCTCGAGTGGTGAAGGCCATGGTGTAGGCGGCTGGGAGGTGGATGCTTGTCGAAAGCCACCATACCGAGAAAAGTGTGACTCAAATGGTTCGACCACTAGAGCGACCGAATAGGATTCCGCTAGAGAGAATGCATTGCGGATAAGACATTCCAATTGGAAGTGAAGGCGCAAACCTCTCCGGAATTGAAATGCGGCCGTGTTGCTCTCCTCTCCCAAGCCATGTTTCAACCAATACTTATGATATGCCCGAATGTACTCGGACACGGACCTATCACCTTGGACGGGTCGACATGGGTTGGCCATAGTTGCCAAAATACGGGAATGGATCCCTAGGAATGGATATGCAAGGCCATTTGGGCAAGACACTAGACACGACCCTAAGTAATGCAAAGTTGGAATGCATGCACACTAAGGACCCTAGACGTAAACCAAGACTCGGTACGTGGCGGAGATAATTGACCCGAAGGTCACTCGCGCAAGTGTGCGGCCTTCCCGATAGGCGTAGCCTAACGTTCGGACAACACCTTTTGATATACCGAGTAAAGGGATGTAAATACAAAAAGACACTTTTTTTTATTTTGAAACAATGATGACCCTAAACACGACTTAGACAATGACTAATGACTAGACGTAAATGGCACTTTTTTTGTGTGAATACAAACACCCTAGACTCAACCTGTCTCTGATACCAAATTGATGCGGGACGAGACCACGGACACGACAAGCTCGCGGTTGTCCCTTAACGAGGGAAGCGTCGGACGTGCACGGTTGAGAAACCGGCAATGAGCTAGGGTGATCGGCTCTCTCGTGTGCCCGGATCGGGTCACGGGACGATCTCGCACTCTCTCGCAGCAGCGGTGAATGATAATATAGCGAGCTAACGGACCTAAAGCATGCTCTCTATCCGTGGCATAAACAAGTATATATGAAAATAAGTAAATGCCGAGTGTAGGGAGCGAGAACGATACCTCCACGCGCTCGGCGTGGGGAAGACGGACCCGGCCGAAAACTCGTACTCCCGGGAAACTTAACACACAATAATTACAGCAATGGGAACATGTCCACTCCATGCAGGGAGGTAAAGGGCTATACAAATGGGCCTGGGAGGACCGAATTCGGGTTGACGGGCAGCTTCGTGTGTTGATTCGGCTACACGCGTGTTCACGACCGTGGGGCCCACGTGCTGTCCGGAGGGGCCGTGTGGGACCCGGTGGTACCGCTGTAGTGGAGATACTTGGAGAAGCGCTCCCCGGGCTGGCGGCACGCTGGTTCGCCGGCCGGAGGCCGGGTGGCTCCGTTCGGCACCGGTCGGAAAAACCGATCGGAAATCTGTCGGTTCTGTATTTCAGCGCGCGCTCCGGCGAGAACGGACGCTGCGATCAGCACCGGTGTCAGAATGCGGCGAGATCAGAGCCGTTGGAAAGCTGCTTCGAAGTACTGTAATCTAGTGTCCTTTAGAAAAATTCACCAGATTCGTACTTTGTGTTGGCGAATTTTATATGCTGCTGTTGTACAGTAATCGAAGACTCAGATCTGCAGAGAACTTTCCTGTTGATTGCCTTTTACCGTGAAGTAGATGTCCGAATTTGAAGATGTGCTCTTCAGCAAGGTTGTGGGAAATCGAACAAGGAAACCATGACTATTTTTGGATCTAGATTTGGAGGTGGTGGTGATTTGTTCTGATTTTGGAAGTGGAGGTGGTCGGATCTGGGATATGACTAGAAACACTGTATCAGAGGAAGAAAATTGTGGCTGATAAAAAATAGATATAAGGCTGATAAAAAATTAAGAAAATTTGTGGAGGTAGGGGGTGATGGACAGAACTCCCAATAAAATTGGGAGGGTTTGGACAAATCAAAAAGATGGTCGGAGGGGGAGAACTCAGAGGTTATGTCACTGTAGACAGAAACCTGGTAGATCTGGGATGACAGGTTGGACGAAAATGTAAAAATACTAAACAATAGATTTTGGGCGTGAAAATTTAGGTGGCACTTGGGATGCAAGGGTAGAACACACCATAAAAATTGCAGCTTGAGATCTTCACGTGGAGGAGAGAAGATATTCGGACAAGAAGCCTCTGTCCAGGATGGACAGAACACCGAAGGCGGCTCCGCGGCGGCGTGATGGCGGCACGGACGGCGGCGGCGGCGGCACAGATGATCACCGGAGATAGTGGGGAGAGGATAGAAGATAGAAATCACTCTAGAACTGGAGGTTGGAGGAGAGAAACCAGAGGGAGAGAGGAGGGGGCTCAAGAACACTCTTGATTTTCCAACAATTTTCTCTTCATTTCTTCATTAATCTCTAATGACACTATACATAGGCTTATATAGAAAATGGCAAGGGGTGGGGGGCTGGGAATTTCGTGGGAAATAAGTCATTTTCTTCCCCCATGTGGTCAAAACTCAAAAAAAATAAATTACATATGAATGGAACACTCCTTTGACTAGGTAGGTAAGGTAGGTGGCCAACCTTTGAAATTTTAACCCCTTTATCTCCCATGTGGTCAATTAGCATTCAAACCTTCTAGATGGCCACCTAGGATGGTTGACCAGCCCCACATGGATGAGGTGGACCAATGGGGAAGGGGAGGGGGCCCCCTAACTGGACCTACTACACATTTACACAAAAACCCACACAATCCTAGGGAATGACACATTGGCTTACAAAGCGTTACAATTGTACATATACTTTCCCAAGGATATAAAAGTAAATAAAAGGACACAAATGTAAAAATAAAAGTTAATGCTCGGCGTTGAGTCCCATCAGTATGCATGTCCATGTTCGCTACCCATGGCTGTTCCCCAAGATCATGTGTCCAAAGGGACATCCTTTGTGGCCCAATCCAATGCCTTCATGGCCCGGCCATTCGCTTTCACTCATCTCGTTACTAAAGCTACTCTACCGAAGGGGTCCATGACGAGACTCCATTTCGCTCATAATGATTTAGATAATTGGGTGTCTCTTGATATCGTGGAGTCCCTCTCCAAGGTGGGTAAGTTTATCCGCGATGGGGATTTTACTTTTGTCGAGTTTGAAAGGATGATTGGCTCCACTCTTTACTGTGATGGTGCATGGTGCAACCTTGGTACACCCACATGCCCATACATTATGCTCGGGCGACCTTGGTTGGAAGAGAGGAGAGCGATCTTTGACCGGGATACGAGGACCTGCACCTTATATCCACCTCACGTACCCGGCAAGTTCGTCTTTCCCGACATCCTTTGGCCGATCATCTCTGTGTCACCACCCATCCACTCGTATCAGGCCACTCCGCCTACGGACCCATGCTCACCACCCTTTCTTTCCGAACTTGCTTCGGAACCTTCTCATTTGGAACCACCCAAGCCCAAGCCACCTGTGTTTCTGACGGGTACGCTTTTCATAACCGAGCCGCTTCTTAGTTGGCTCAAGGATGGCTTGGTCCCACATCCCTTCCCCTTCATGGACCCCACCTTACCTTTAGTGCCAGTCAACTCATTCCATACCACATTTCAGTCTAGTCACCATGTTGACACGTTAGACGATCTTGTCATGGGATTAGATTCACAATGGAAGTTGACGCACCTACTGGCCCGAGGCTTTGACCAACCCGCTAGTCTTAGCTTCACCCATCCGGCCTTAGGGTCCATTACCTCCGAGTGCACCGTGGGTTGTGTCACCACGGAGGTCCTCTTACTCCTCCCCTTACCGGACGAGCCCGAATCCATACCCTTTTGTCCGAGGGAGGAATCATACATCTTGCCTACGATCCCCGTCCCACCCGTTACAATTCAAGAAGGTGACTACCCACACCTTCAAAACTTCTACATGTGGGACCGTGACTTGTGGGAACCCACCACAAGGGGTCATACCTTCTTTGACCCTTTTGACCCCTTCACTATTAGGCTTCCCGAGTTACCACCCATACTCCCCTTCTTCAAGGAAGCCCACTTTTATGCCCCTTCCCCTCGGGATGGGCCATCTACATCCACCAACCCCGACCCACCTACACCCGACCCTTCTAAACCACCCGAGTCACCCACATTCAAAAGACCATTCACGCATAACCACACCCGACGTATAGGTGTTCCCCATGCCATCCATTCCCAGTTGCACAACATGCATGCATGGCACATATTCGGGTGTCCTGGTCCGCCGTCGCCCATGTACGGGTCGGACAAACATTAGGTGTGTCTAGGGTCATAGATGAGTCCGTGTGTTTTTCTTGTGTGGTTTATTTTGTGTGATTTGTTTGCATGGTTTGTGTGTCGTTTATTTGTCTGCATGTGTCTTGTGCAAGCTCGTTGTCGTTCTATTATGAGTAAGAGGCAAGTGGACTCATTCGATGAGTATGGGATCGGTTCTACATCTATACTCGGATCAGTCACCTACAGGGACTCAGCGGTGATTCCTAGTGAGTCTTCGAGCTGCTTCCTTCCCTTTGCGAGTGCCCCACCCGAAGTGTCCACCTCTAGCCCATGGCAGCTTGTGCATATCGAGTATATATGGAATGAGCAGGTGCCAATCACTTGGAGTGGAGCATACCCGCGCTACTTGGCACGGTGACGGATCCGCCGGAGTACTCGAGCATCCATACCCCTACTCGACGGGGTCGAGTTCCTCCCACCCGGGGAGAGTTGATGGGAATCGACGCCGAGCATGTACATTTTATTTTGCATTTATGTCCTTTAGTTTATTTGTATATCCACGGGAAAGTATACGCGCAATTGTACGGCTTTATCGGCCAATGCGTCATTCCCACGGATTGTGTGGGTTTCTATGTAATTTATCAGTAGGACCAGCAAGGGGGCCCCCAGCCCTTTCCCATTGGTCCATGTCATCCATGTGGGGCTGGTCAACCATCCTAGGTGGCCATCTAGAAGGGTTGAATGCCATTTGACCACATGGGAGACAAGTGGCTTAATTAGTCCAAGGTGGGTTACCTACCTCACCTACCCATTCAACCCCATTAACCATGGTCAAGGGGGCGCCCCTCTCCCCTTGATTTTTTATTAGTTTTTGTGTGTTGTTCAAACCACATCCCAGCCCTTCAATCCCAAGCCCTTGATCCAAGGGTGTACAATTGATTAGATACCTAGCATATAAAACCATGTATTTTCATGTAAAAATCAATGAAAATTCAGAAATTTTGTTGAATGCCAAGGAGCATATTGCGCCCCCAGACCTCTCCCCTCTGGTTCCTCTCCTCCAACCTCCAGTTCTAGAGTGATTTCATCTTCTATCATCCCCTCTTCACCTCCGGTGATCATCTGTGCCGCCGCCGCCGCCATTCGTGCCGCCTTCGAGCCGCCACGGAATCGTCTTCGGTTTTCTGTCCTGCTGGACAGAGGTGTCTTCACGAAAATTCTGCTATCAGCCACGGCCTCTTCGTGGATTAAACTTTTTATGGTGTTTTCATACCTTCTAGCTCCTCCTCCACAAAAAATTCCAGGTCCACAATCCATCGTTTGTTATTTTTACATTTTCGGTCTTTAATCATTCCCAGATCTGTTCTGTCTCTGTCTACAGTGACAACAGCCCTGTGTTTCCCACCTCCGGCCATCTTTTTGATTTGTACAAACCCTCCCAATTTTACTGGGAGTTCTTTCCATTACCCCCTACCTCAAAAAATTTTCTTAATTTTTGATCATCCTTTTATCTATTTTTAAAAATTCATGTTCTTCCTCAGCTACAGTGTTGTCAGCCAGATTCCAGATCCGACCCACTGCTAGTGCAAAAATTCTAGAAATTCGTAGACTTCCCCAAATCCAGATCCAAAAATAGTCCTGATTTTGTAGCTTGATTTCCCACAACGTTTTTGAAGCACACAACCCCAGATTCGGACGTCTACCTTGCGGTCAAAGGCAATCCACAGGAAAGTTCTCTGCTGACCTGAGATTTCAGGAACTGTACAATAGAAACTTAGAAATTCCATAAGTCCTGATCCATGCAGATCCAGGTCAGATCTACAGGCCTAGATTGAAGGATTTGAAGTTAGCTTTCCAACGGCGCCAGTCTCGTGTCGATCCGACATCGGGGTTGATCGCAGCGCCCGTTCTCGCCGAGACGTGCGCTGAAAACCAGAAGTTGCAGCCCACGGCCGGTTATTCCGACCGGTGCTGATCGGAGCCGCCCGGCCTCCGACCGGTGAACCAGCACGCCCCCATTCTAGGGAGCGCCCTTCCAGGCATCCTCCACTACAGCGGTGCCACCAGGTCCCACACGGCCCCTCCGGACAGTACGTGGGCCCCACCCTCACGTGTTCGGGTGTTGTCGAAACAGCGCGAGAAGCCGCCCGTCAACCCGAATTTGGTCCTCCCGGACCCCATTGTGTAGCCCTTTACCTCCCTGCGTGGAGTGGGCAGCGATTTGTATTACTGTAATCTCCGTGTATTATTGTTCCGGGAGTACGAGTTTCGGCCGGGTCCGTCGTCCCCACGCCGAGCGCGTGGAGGTATCGTCCTCGCTCCTTACTTGGCATTTTGCTTAATTCATATATGCTTGTTTATGCCGCTGCTAGAGAGCATGTGTAGGGATATATAGCTCGCTTTAACTATTCATTACCGCTGCTGCGAGAGAGTGCGACACCGTCCCGTGACCCGATCCGGGCACACGAGAGAGCCTATCACCCTAGTTCATTGCCGGTTTCTCAACCGCGCACGTCCGACGCTTCCCTCGTGAAGGGACAGTCACGAGCTTGTCGTGTCTGTGGTCTCGTCCCGCATCACCAGTTTAGCGCCCCGTCGGCATAAGGTCTAGTCGGTTTAACGCCCCATCGGCGAAGGCTTAGTCGGTTTAACGCCCCGTCGGCGGAGGGTTTAGTCGGTTTAACGCCCCGTCGGCGGAAGGTCTAGTCGGTTTAACGCCCCGTCGGCGGAAGGTCTAGTCAGTTTAACGCCCCGTTGGTGGAAGGTTTAGTCAGTTTAACGCCACGTCGGCGGAAGGTCTAGTCGGTTTAACACCCCGTCGGCGGAAGGTCTAGTCAGTTTAACGCCCCGTCGGCGGAAGGTTTAGTCGGTTTAACGCCCCGTCGGCGGGAGGTCTAGTCGGTTTAAAGCCCCGATGGCTGAGCATCTGTCGGCTTGAAGCCCCGATGGCTGAATATCTGTTAGCTTGAAGCCCCGATGGCTGAATATCTGTCGGCTTGAAGCCCCGATGTCTGAATATTTTTTTTTTGGTTTAAAGCCCCGTCGGCGGAATATTTTCCGGTTTAACGCCCCGTTGGCGGAATATCTATCGGCTTGAAGCCCCGATGGCTGAATATTTTTTTGGTTTAACGCCCCGATGGCTGTTCTTTCTCTTCTTCTCTTCTTCTTTTATGGACATGCAGGTGCAAAGACCGCGTCTGCCTCGTGACTCTCTTTTTTTCTTCTCTTCTTCTTTTATAGAGAGGCAGGTGCAGAGACCATGTTCACCCCGTGATTGTTCTTTCTCTTCTTCTTTTATGGAGAGGCAGGTGCAAGGACCATGTTCGCCCCGTGATTGTTCTTTCTCTTCTTCTCTTCTTCTTTTATGGAGAGGCGGGTGCAGAGACCGTGTTCGCCCCGTGATTGTTCTTTCTCTTCTTCTCTTCCTCTTTTATGGAGAGGCGGGTGCAAAGACCGCTTCTGTCTCGTTACTCTCTTTTTTTTTTCTCTTCTTCTTTTGTAGAGAGGTAGGTGCAGAGACCATGTTCGCCCCGTGATTATTCTTTCTCTTCTTCTCTTCTTCTTTCATGGAGAGGTAGGTGCAGAGACCATGTTCGCCCCGTGATTGTTCTTTCTCTTCTTCTCTTCTTCTTTCATGGAGAGGCGGGTGCAGAGACCGCGTCTGCCTCGTGACTCTCTTTTTTTTTCTTCTCTTCTTCTTTTGTAGAGAGGCAGGTGCAGAGACCATGTTCGCCTCGTGAGTCTTTCTCTCTTTTTTTGTAGAGAGGCAGGTGCAGAGACCGTGTTCGCCTCATGTGCATTCTTTCTTTCCTTCTCTTCTTTTGTGTGATGAGGCGGGCTCGAAGACCACGTCTGCCTCATGTGTCTTCTTTTGGTTCTGCTCTTCTTCTTTTATGTGAAGAGGCGTGTTCAGGGACCACGTCTGCCTCATGTGTCTCTTCTTCATTTTCTTCTCTTCTTTTGCGTGATGAGGCGGGCTCGAAGACCACGTCTGCCTCATGTGTCTTTTCTTCATTTTCTTCTTTTCTTTTGTGTGATGAGGTGGGATCGAAGATCACGTCTACCTTATGTGTCTTTTCTTCCTTTTCTTCTTTTCTTTTGTGTGATGAGGCAGGCTCGAAGACCACGTCTGCCTCATGTGTATTCTTTCTTTTCTTCTTTTCTTTTGTGTAATGAGACGGGCTCGAAGATCACGTCTGCCTCATGTGTCTTTTCTTCCTTTTCTTATTTTCTTTTGTGTGATGAGGCGGGCTCGAAGACCACGTCTGCCTCATGTGTATTCTTTCTTTTCTTCTTTTCTTTTGTGTGATGAGGCGGGCTCGAAGACCACGTCTGCCTCATGTGTCTTCTTTTGGTTCTGCTCTTCTTCTTTTATGTGAAGAGGCGGGTTCAGGGACCACGTCTGCCTCATGTGTCTCTTCTTCCTTTTCTTCTCTTCTTTTGCGTGATGAGGCTGGCTCGAAGACCACGTCTGCCTCATGTGTCTTCTTTTCCTTTTCTTCTCTTCTTTTGTGTGATGAGGTGGGCTCGAAGACCACGTCTGCCTCGTGCGTGTCTTTTTCTTTACTATGCTCTTTTTTTCTCTTAATGTGCCCCAGGTTGGGGCGTAGCTTCATTTGGTGTGCATCCCCCCTGAGGGGGGTGTGTTTTGCCTCTTCGCTTCTGTGCCCCCAGGCGGGGTGTATTTTTTTGGCTTCTATGTCCCCAGACCAGGGTGTGTTTTTTTTTTAATGCCCCCGAGGCGGGGTGTAGCTCTCTTCAAATGCCCCCTGGACGGGGGTGTATCTTTTGCTTCTTATGCCCCCCAGAGTGGAGTGTGTCTTTTGCTTCTTACGCCCCCCTGAGGCGGGGGTGTATCTCTTTACGGCTTCTGTGCCCCCGACGCAGGGTATGTTGTTTCTTCAAATGCCGCTTGGGCGGAGTATATCTTTCTTCTCATGCTCCCGGATCGGGATGTATGTCTCTTTGTTTCTGTGCCCCGGGTCGGGGTAGGTGCTTCTACTTCTTATGCGCCAAGGGCGGAGTGTGTCTCTTTTTGTGCCCCTAGGCTGGGGTACATTCTTCATGTTTCTTGTACCCTTTTCGTATGGCGTATTCTCTTGCTTCTTATGTCCTTGGATCGGGGCGTATGTTTCTTCTTCTGACGCCCCTAGGTCGGGGTATATTCTTTCTTCATGTGCTCCCAGGTCGGGATGTATGTCTCTTTGCTTCTTTACGCCCCCGGGTGGAGGTGTACTCTGTCTCTTTGCTTCCGTGTCCCCCAGGCGGGGTATGTTTCTTCTTCCAATGCCCCTGAGCCGGCGCATATTCTTTATGGCTTCTATGCCCCCTGGCGGGATATATTTCTTCTTCAAATATCCCTAAGACGGGATGTATTATTCTCTTTCTTATGCTCCCGAGGCGGGATATATCTTCTTCAAATACCCCTAAGCCGGGGCGTGTTCTTTATGGCTTCCATGTCCCCTGACGGGGTATGTTTCTTCTTCAAATACCCCTAGGCCGGGGTGGACTTCTCTTCATATGCCCCTAAGTCGGGGCATGTGCTTTTCTAGCTTCTAGGCCCTCGAGGTGAGGTATGCTTCTTCTTCAAATACCCCTAGGCCGGGGCGTATTCTTTATGGCTTCTATGTCCCCTGGCGGGGTATGCTTCTTCTTCAAATACCCCTAGGCCGGGGTGAATTCTTTTCTTCTTCCCAGACACACCGGGGGGGAATGTTTGCTTCTTATGCTCCCAAGGTGGGGTGTATTGCTGCTTTTGATGCCCCCAAGGTGGGGCGTATTGCTGCTTCTGATGCCCCAGAGCGAGGTATCCCCTTTTTTTTATATGCCCCCGGCACGGGGTGTATTCTGCTTCTAGTGCCCCCAGAGTGGAGTGTATTGCCGCTTTTGATGCGGGGTGTGGTTCTTGCTTTTAATGCACCCGATGCGGGGTGAATTCTTCTTCTTTGTTTACGTGCCCCCATATCGGGGTGTATTCCTCTCTTCATATGCTTCCCTAAGCCGGGGGATGTTGTTTGTTCTGCTTCAGATGTCCCCCCCGGGGGGGTGCATGTTGCTTCATGGACTCCGAGCCTGGGGTATGCTCCTTCAAAGGTCCCTAAGCCGGGGTGGATTCTCTTTTCTTCTCATGCTCCCAAGGCGGGATGTAGCTTCTTCAAGTACCCCTAAACCGAAGCGTATTCTTTATGGCTTCTATGTCCCCTGGCGGGGCATGCTTCTTATTCAAATACCCCTAGGCCGGGGTGGACTTCTCTTCATATGCCCCTGAGTCGAGGCGTGTTCTTTATAGCTTCTAGGCCCTCGAGGCGAGGTATGCTTCTCCTTCAAATACCCCCGAGATAGGGGTGTGTTTCTTGGCTTCATATGCCCCGGTCGTGGGGTATATCTTTTGTTTCTTATGCTCCCGAGCCGGGATGTAGCTCTTGGCCTCATATGCTGTCGAGGTGAGGGGTATGTTGCTTTATGTGCCCCCGGGGGGAATGCATTTTGCCTCCGTTGCCCCGTGGCGGGGTATATTTCTTGGCTTCTTATGCCCCCCCCCCTTGAGGCGGGGTGAAGTCTTTGCTTCAAATGCCCCTAAATCGGGGTATAGTTTTGTCTCATATGCCCCTGGAGCAGGGGTGTATTTCTCTTCATGTGCCCCTGGGAATGGGGTGTATCTTTGTTGCTTGTTGTGCCCCCAGAGGGAGGTGCCTTTCTCTTCATGTGCGCCGGGCACCGGGTGTATCTTTGCTTTTTTTTTTATATGCCCCCGAGGGAGATTCTTCTTCTTCTGCCCCGACATGCTGGGGAATGTCTGCTTCTTGTGACCCCAAAGTGGGGTGGATTCTCGACGGCTCCTGTGCCCCCGTTGGTGGGGTGTATGCTTCTTCTTCAGATTCCCCTAAGACGGGGTGTATTCTTTGTTGCTTCATGTACCCCCGAGTCGGGGTGGATTCTCTTCATGTGCCCCCATGGCGGGGTGTACTCTCTTTATGTGTCCCCAAGAGTGGGGTGTGGTTTGCTTCCTGTGCACCCAAACAGGGTGTATCGCTGCTTGCAATGTCCCCCGAGGCGGGGTATCCTTCTTCTTCAAATACCCCTAAGCCGGGGCGTATTCTTTATGGCTTCTATGCCCCCATAGCGGGGTGTGTTTCTTCTTCAAATACCCCTAAGATGGGGTGGACTCTTTTCTTCTTATACTCCCAAGGCATGATGTAGCTTCTTCAAATGCCCCTGAGCTGAGGCGTGTTCTTTACGGCTTCTATGCCCCCAGGCGGGGCATATTTCTTCTTCAAATACCCCTAGGCCGGGGTGTATTCTTGCTGCTTCTCATGCTCCCGAGGCGGGATGTGACTTCTTCAAATGCCCTTAAGCCGGGGCGTATTCTTCATGACTTCTATGCCCCCTGGCGGGGCATGTTTCTTCTTCAAATGCCCCTAAGCGAGGGTGTGTTCTTATACTCTTTTTTTTTTCTTTGCCCCTCAGGGCGAGGCGCATTCCTCTCCATATGCCCCTAGCATGGGGTGTGCTTTTGTTTCTTATGCCCCCAGGCCGGGGTACGTTCCTTCTTCATATACCCATAAGCTAGGGTGAGTTTCTCTTTTTGTGTGTCCTCAGGCCGGGGTGAACTCTTTTCTTCTTATGCCCCCAAGGCGGGGTATGTTTCTTGCTTCAGGTGCCCCCATATCGGGGTGTATTTCCCCTTCAAATGCCCCTAAGCCGGGGTGCAGCTCTATTTCTTCTTACGTCCCCAGGTTGGGGCGGATTCTCCTTCAAATGCCCCGAAGCCGGGGTGTAGCTTTTGCTTTGTGTGCCCCTCAGTCGGGGCGGATTCTCTTCATGTGCCCCTGGGAATGGGGTGTATTTCTTTTTTGCCTCCTATGCCCCCGTAGCAGGGTATATATCTTCTTCTCATCCCCCATGGCGGGGTATGTGCATGCTCTCTTCGGGAGTGGTGGCCATGCTTGGCCTCATTGCTGTAAAGCATTCCCCACAGCGGGCAACCATTCACCAAGCTACAATTGTGGCTTGCTGGGTCTTTTAACAACCACTCGGGGGCCGTTTTGTGCCGGATGGAGGCAGCAGGAAGGAGGAATGAGCGGGGCCATTGCACCGCGGACTCGGGACCTCCTAGAGTCGGGCGGGATGCTAGGTTTCTTCTTGCTCTTTCAGTCGGCGATGATGGCCAACTTTTCTTCCTTTCTTCTTTATTTCTCCCCCTTTTTGTATGATTGACCAGGGTGGAGGTGCAGGAGAGCGCTCACCCCCTCAGGGAGGGGATGAGTGGTTCGCTCCACCGCATCAACCCCACAATGGTAATCTTAATTCAGCATGGGACTCGACGGGCGTGGCCGTGCAGCCCTCTCTCGCCGACTCTTTCTCTTCTTTTTTTGCTTCTTTCGTTTCTCTTTTTTTTCTTTTCTTCTTTTCTTCCTTTCCCCTTTTCTTATCTTCTTCTTTTCTTCTTTTCTTCTTTTCTTCCCTTTCTTCTTGAGGAAAAGGGGAGGGTTTGATTTCCCCTCCCTTCTCTTCTCTTCTCTTCCCCTTTTTATAACAGCCCCCATGATTCCTGGAAGCCGCATATGCTTTGAAGCAGCGTCCTCGAGGCCACAAAGGCAGCTGCACCGAGTCTGGCTTCTCTTTTTTTTTTTTATAGGACTGGTGGAGACAGCACCTGCAATTCATCAAAGCAGGCAAACATCGTTTATTAGGGGGCTATGAGGCCCTGAATCCCGGCGAAGAGATGAAGGGTGGTTTAGTCCCACCGGGCGTGACAGACTTGTGGACGCACTAAAATTCGCTTGTTCAGGTGGTTCGTCTATTAAGTGCGTGGGCGTGCCAGCCACCGAAGTGACAATTTATTCAGGTCCCGAAGAGCCCATGGTGCGCTCGATCTGACTTCGTCAGACGATTGTGTAGTTCGTGTCGGGACCAACACCCGTCGCGCCATAAAGGTCACGGCGTCATTTACATCCCCCATACGAGGGAACACCCTTGATTAATCACCGAGATTCAGGGCCTCATGGCCAAGAAATTAATTACACGAAAGGTCTATTAGGAAGTATCGAAACCCCCGTATGAGGGTAAGAAGAAAACATTCGCGATCATGTCGGTCGTGTACTGACCATTTAATGTTCGGACGAATGTCCGACTCGAGAAAATGGCGATTGTCGCGGGAAAACCGGAACGCATGTAAGCCGAGGTACCGCAAATTTATTATTCGGAAGAGCGGAAAACATTCAGCTGAGCCTCGGTTGGAGCGGTCAAAAATCAGTAAATCTGTTGGCCCGGTGCAAGAGCAAGCTGTGACCATACTGCGGTGGGCCCCCCCGCGGTTGAAACAAGACTTGCATGAGCGTCATTAATATTTCCGTTGCCAAGGGGCAACGAGGGAATATCCCTTTAATCGGCTGAAAGGCCCTGTGTCTAGGGAAGCGGACGTTCGAAACGTGTCGGTCATTCGAGAGACCATTTAATATTCAGACGGGTGTCCGGCTTGAGAGTATCATAATCGTCGCAGGAGGACCTGGAACATATGTGTGCTGTGATACGGCAAATACATTATTCCGAGACACTAAAACATTCGGTTAAATCTCGATTAGTGTAGCAGGAAACTAGCGAATTTATTGGCCCGGTGCGAGATCGAGTCAGGGACCATACCGGGGGCGCCTCCCGCGGTCCAAACGGGGCTTGCGTGGGCATCATTAATGCTCCCGGTGCCGGAGGGCAACGGGGAAGAGTCTCGGGACTAGATTCCAAAACCCAAAACATGTTCGAAGGAAGCGAGCTATAGGCCGAGGGCGTGGGTCAGACAATGACCATAAACGGGACGGACCCGAGGTCCAAGCACAGCCCACAAAGGCCTTATTGATATTCCCGTATATGGGGTCCAGGGATGACAGGAGCCATCTCGTTCTATTCAGATTTCTGTCAGTCACTTGCGGACCACTTGATATTCGGACAAGGGTCCATATTGAAGGTGCGACGTGGATAGGAACAACCCCGTACAAGTGTATGCCGAGTTTACGGCAATTTCAATAAAAGGGCGGGAACGAATCCCGATAGGGTGAATCCGATTTGACGAGCTATCGGCCCAGAGCAATGTTGGGTCATGACCACGTCAGGGTAGGAGCCGTCGGCCATGTTGGTTGCTCACGGGTCTTTTCATGTTCAGACACAGGTCCATGATAGAAACGCGGCGAAAACCGAGGCGAACCCGTTCAAATGTTTGCCGAACGTGCGGCAATTTTAGTAGTGGCTCGGAGGGGATCCGGCCTGAGGAACGAGTCCGATCTGATTGGAATGTCGGCCCAAGACTAGGTCGGGGCCTGGCCATGTCGGGATAATTCCCAAGACTCAGGCCCAACCGGAAGGGCGGCATTGTTGTTCCTTCAGCATCGAGTCACGGGAGAGACGGGGCTGCAACATAGATTTTACCATTTTCTTTATCTGGGCTTTAAATTATGTGCATATATATTTTATTGCTTATTTCCCTTTTATGTATTTATTCTGGATGATTTCTCCATTTTTGTTTATTATTATTACTATTATATTTTCCCTTTCCTTTTTTACTATTATTATTATTATTTCACATTTTTTGTTTATTTCTCATATATATATATATATTCAGGTTTATTTATTTATCATAATTTTTATTAATTTATTATCATTATTATCATTATCATTATCATGACATATTTATATATGTTTATATATATTTATTTTGGAAGGAAAAGTGGGCCGTTGGGGACAGAAAGGGTGTACCGGCGAAGGCTGGGAGAGCGTACCGGAGAGGGACTGGGAGAGTGTACCGGGTAGGTTAGAGGGTGCCGGAGAAGCGCCAAGAGAGTATGCCGGGGAGGGAGTTGGCGGGCGTGCCGGGCTAACTCGAAGTCTGTACATCGTCTGCTAGCACACGCGCAGAGTCTGTACATCGTCCATTTACTGCAACTCAAAGTCTGTACACTGGCTACTAGCACACACGAAGTCTGTACGTCCCTCAGCCCAAAGTCTATACATTGGCTGGTCGCTGCGACCCGAAGACTGTACATCGTCTGGTTGCTGCATACAAAGTCTGTACATCATTCAGCTTAAAGTCTGCACATTGCAGCTCAAAGTCTATACATTGCAGCTCAAAGTCTATACATTGTCCATTGGCTGCAGTTCAAAGTGTATATATTGGCCAACCCAAAGTTTGTACGTTGGCCAACCCAAAGTCTATACATTGCAGCTCAAAGTCTGTACGTTGCCCATTGGCTGCAGTTCGAAGTCTGTACATTGTAGCTCAAAGTCTGTACATCAGCCAACCCAAAGTCTACACATTGGCCATTGGCCGGAGTTCAAAGTCTATACATTGGCCAGCCCAAAGTCTGTACATTGGCCAACATAAAGTCTATACATTACATCTCAAAGTCTGTACATTCCAGCTCAAAGTATGTACATTGCAGCTCAAAGTCTATACATTAGCCATTGGCTGGAGTTCAAAGTCTATACATTGGCCAGTCCAAAGTCTGTACATTGGCCAACCCAAAGTCTATACATTGTTCAAAGTCTGTACATTACAGCTCAAAGTCTGTACATTAGCCATTGGCTGGAGTTCAAAGTCTATACATTGGCCAGTCCAAAGTCTGTACATTGGCCAACCCAAAGTCTATACATTGTTCAAAGTCTGTACATTACAGCTCAAAGTCTATACATTGTAGCTCAAAGTCTGTACATTAGCCATTGGCTGGAGTTCAAAGTCTATACATTGGCCAGTCCAAAGTCTGTACATTGGCCAACCCAAAGTCTATACATTGTTCAAAGTCTATACATTATAGCTCAAAGTCTGTACATTGCTTGTTGCTGCGTTCGTGCCTCAACCTGCCAAGTATGTACATTGGTTTCTATTTCTGGGAGACGGTGGAAGAAGAGGTAAGACATGGAGATAGATAAGGGAGAGACAGAGGGTGTATCGGTGGGGGGAGAGAGTATGATGGTGAGGGAGAGAGTGTACCGGTGGGGGGAGAGAGTATGATGGTGAGGGAGAGAGTTTACCGGTGAGGGGGGGAATGGAGTGTGCCGGTGAGAGGGAGAGTAAGAAAGAGAGTGGGACGGTGAGGAGGTGTGTACCGGTGAGGGAGAGACGGTGGGAGTGTACCGACGAAGGAGGATGGGAGTGTACCGGTGAGGAGCCAAGAAGGTGTGCCGTTGAAGGGCTAATAGGGTGCACCGGTGAAGGCTGGAACAGACGTACCGATGAAGGCCCACTCCCCTGCTACTTGCTTTAAGGCTTTTCTTTTCTTCTTTTCTTTGGGTTTTGAGTAGTTTTATACAAGTCTTTCCTCCTTTTCCTCACAGCCTATTCTTTATAATATTTTGTTGTTCCATTTGTTAGTTGCTTCCTTTTATCCTTTTAATATGTTATCGTTTCTAGCAAAAAATTGGCAGCATCTCCCCTTGACCCGAGCGTAAGGGAGATAAAGGGAACGCGCCCACAGGGAGTGGCGGAACCCGTCAACTGGAGGTGGGCGCCCAAAGGCGGCAGCACCTTTAATGAAACTTCAGAAAACCTCGGAGAAAACAACGAGCGGGGACCTCTAAGACTGGATAGGGTGGACTAGGGGTTAGCCAAGGCGTACCGGCCAAGGACAAGCACAGGGTGCTTGAGGGGTGTACCGGACTAGGGAGAGGCCAGGCGTACCGCTGAAGCACCAAGGGGAGATGTACTGCTGGAGGGCTACTATGGGTGTGCCGGCCAAGGTGCCGGAAGGGTGTGCCGCTGGGGGAAAGTGCAGGTGTGCCGCTGAAGGCGCAGAAGGGTGTGCCGGCCAAGGAGCCAGAAGGTGTACCGCTGGACGGGGGTGCAGGCGCACCGGGCAAGGCCCCCAAAAGGGGCTGGCGTGCTAATGGGGCAAGGGCATTGGGCTGATCAAGCCCACGAGGAAAAGATTTTTGGGAGGTGGCTCAAAGGGCAGGCAAGGGACTTGCAGGTGGGTGATGCAGGACGGACACGGGAGACGACTGTTGTGTCTCTGAGGTCATTTGAGTCATTCTATGGTCTCTTGGGTCATTCGACATCATTCTATAGTCATATGAGTTCTGTGGTATTCTTGGTTTTGATAATGGCTTAACACTATTAGTCATTGTTGTTTATCACTCTCCATGTATTTAGTTTCATGATGCCCATTCACAACTTACATTATATGTTCTCACATTGCATTAATACCAAGGAACATGTGGTTCTTGAATGCTCACATCAATCTTGAAACTTTGGGTTACTTGATGATCATCCATTCGTTTAAATTCATTGTCATATGAACTTGCTCTTTTGATATGGATGGTTAATTTGGGAATGAGCTTTTCTATCCTTCTTGTTATTGAAATTTCATGAGTGTGTTTCATGGATATTTTACTTGGGGTGGTTGAGCTCTTATTTCTTGATCTTTAGCTCAGAACATTTGTGATTCAAAGTGTTCACATATAACTAATTCATGAGATTTCATATGTGTATTTCATACATTTATTATATGGATTATTGAGCTAAAGTTCTAATCCTTTTTATATGATTTTGCAGGCCAAAACACTCAATATATATTCCCCAAGATCAAAGGAGTTTGATGCCACAGAGTTCGGAAGGGTTACAATGACATTTGGGGCTGAATTGTGTTAATCTAAAATTTACTGTAGCTTTAGGTCGACCGGCGGCACTGTAGCTAGGTCGACCGAATTTCCCAGAACCAAAAGGTTCGGGGTCTGTGACATTCCGGTCGATCGCCCCATGAATTCCGGTCGACCGATTTTGCCAGAGCCAAAAAGTTCTGGCTGCAGCAGGTTCCGGTCGACCAGCCCATGAATTCTGGTCGACCGCCAGCCCCGATGCAGCCATGTTTGACTTCGAAATCCACCTCGTGGCCAGCCCATTTCCATGGATTTATTTAATCAAACCTTACCTAACTTCTCATGATTTGTGGATCTGGTCTGGAGGGTGTCCAAGGACCATTCCAAGGGTTATAAAACCAACATGAGAGGGTTAGAAACCCTAGTTGATGGAGTTGATGAAGTGAATTAAGGGAGGCCATTTCGAGAGCACTGTAGCACCTCCGTGAACAGTGTTTCGGGCAGGAGTTCTTCATCCTTCCAAGGTGATTCAAGGTGAGATCTGAAGCCAAGCAACCTCCAATCAAGCAAGAAGCATTCAAGACTTGCAAAGGTGATCAAAGCTACATCCATACACCTCTTCATCAACTCAAGGAGATTCAAAGAAGATCAAAGCTACATCCAACAATCTCTCCATCAACTCAAGGTGATTCAAGCTCATATCTCAATCCAGCAACCTCCAAGGAAGAGTAGAAGAAAGCAAGGCTAACAAGGGAAATCAAAGGAGGCTGCAAGGGTGTGTTCAAGGAAGAGGAGTTCGAGTTACTGTAGCTGTGAACAGTACTCCGGGAAGAAGTTCTTCATCAAATCCTCAAGAGATTCAAGCTCCAACAAACCTCAGACAAGATCTTTTCTCTTAAGCATATTCTATATCTTGTTTGAGTGATTTCATATTTGTTCGTTTTCCATTTCATTCAAACATTTGGAATTGAGAATCGTCCCTACCGGTGGTTAGTAGGAAGGCAATCGGGAGTTCTCCGATTTGCGGTGTAGCCGTCCCTACCGGCTTTGTGTGCAGGAAGACAGAAAGAGGGGTTTCTCTGTTCTGTGGTTTGGGGCGTGTCCCCGGGTCAAGCTGTGTGTCAGCAAGGAAGCCTCACCGGGTTTTGGTGAGGGGTGGACGTAGGTTGCGGGGTTGCAACCGAACCACCTTAAAAATCCCTGTATTGTGGGTTGTTTATTGTGTGTGATTGCTCTATATCTTCTAACCCCATTCACAGGTTCGTGTGTTTCCATACTTGGTTAGATTGTTCACACACATATGCACTTTGAGTGATCATCATAACACACACACACACAAGCACGGTTGTTGCAAGCTATTGCATGTTTTAGTGTTATGCTTTATGATCCCTGCACTACAAGGCTTATTTCTTTCAAGATCACAAATGTGCTTAAAGAAGTGTGGACGTTTCATAGCTTGTAATTCAAGTCTTTTCATTTGAGCCACTCTACTTAATTCCTCTGTGCATTGTGCCTACGTGATTCATTCGCTTAATAAGAGTGGTTTAAGCTTCCGCTAGCTAATAGTTTTTAAATAGGCCAAAGCTTGTGAAAGGATCTATTCAACCCCCCCTTCTAGATCCATTTACACCTCGCGGGACCCAACAACGACACTATTAGGTGCCACCCTCGGACTCTAGTTGAAGACGCGACCAGCAGCACACACCAGGGAGACACTAAGCTCGACACTACGAGCTCCTAGTGGCAAAACGTCGCTAACAGAAGTGGAAGCTCACTCGTCGTCCCAAGCGAGGGAAAGCGCGGACCGTGCGCGGTTAAGGAACCGGCGGAGGTCAAGGGTAGTCCGACTCAACTTCCGGACTCGGATTGAGTCACGGGACGGGTCACACTCACTCTCACAGCGGTGACATGGACACACGGGCTAGTACCTACGCTCTCGGTAGTGGCCTAAGACCGTATACTAGCTAAGCAATGTAATGCCAAGGAGTTAAGACCTTTACCTCCACGCACCCGGCGTGGCGAAGACAACCCCGACCGAATCACGGACTCCCGGTTAAACAATATCACAGCAATACAAAGATTTGACCCACTCCACGCAGGGAGGTAAAAGGTCACATGTGGAGCCCAGGAATCACGCAACTCGGGTTGACGGGCAGCATCTTGATGTCGCCCGGCGGTGCCGAACTCCGCGTTTTCGTGCTTTCCGAACGGTGGCTTCAACGAGCCCGCGGGGCCCACGGACGGCGCTATCCTCCGGATCTACGGGGGTGGGACCCACTGTGATGGGGACCCCTGGTGGCGCGCCTCCACGGACGGTGGTCGGCCGGGAACACCGATCGGGGGTCGATCGGCCCCGATTCCCAATTGATGAACTAGCTGTCCACGGATTTTGGTTGCTATCTTCCGGCGCGTGCTCCGGCGAAAACGGCCGCTGCGATCAATCCCGACGTCGGATCGGTACGCATGAGCTATCGTTGGAAAGCTCTCTTCAAGTGCTTCAATCTAGACCCAGAGAGATCTGCTGGATCTAGTCGGATCAGAACTTTATTGATATTACAAGTCCCTGTTGTACAGTAACCAAAATCTCAGATCTGCATGGTACTTGTCTGAGAACCACCGTTGACCGCCTAGTAAACCTCCGATTCAGCTATTGAGCTCTTTTTCAAAGTTGTAGGGTATCAAACCAAGGAACGGGAAATATTTTTGGAATTTGATTTGGAGGTGGTGGTGATTTACTATGATTTTTGGGGTGACTGGTGGTCGGATCTGGGAACAGGAGGACAGAACTGTAGATGGGACTGAGAACGATTTTTAGAAAATATGAGATGGGTGAATGAAAAATTAAGAAAAATTGTGGATGAAGGGGTAGATGAATGGAATCCCCAGTAAAATTTGACGAACCAACAAAACTCAAAAAGTGGACCTAAGACATGAAACTCAGGGCGGGGATGAATCTGGACAGAACTCTGGCAGAACCGAAATGGAAGAGTGGACGAAAATCAAAAAATATGAAACGAGATCTGAATGGCAAACCAAAATTTGTGGGATGTCCTTGACACCTCTGGAACATCCAATAAAATCCCCAGATCTATCTGATCTCGGGGCTGAGACATGAAATTCGTGGAAGATTCTGTGGTACTGAGCGGGCAGAACTCCGTTGATGGCGATGGCGGTGCGGTGGCGGCTCGTGGCGGCGGCAGCGATCGTCGGAACCGATACACGAGGCGTCACACCTCAGAATGGAAGCCTTCACAGCTTCAAGGGGGAGGGGGAGGAGAGAGGAGGGGGGTGCACCAGCCCTTGCTCTTGAATTAGTTTGAATCAAATGGCATTAATTCATGAAAATGGGAAATTACAAGTATTTATGTGTTACATCTCAAATCCATTGGCAACCGTTGGATCTAGGGGATGGGAATGAGTGGCCTGGATTGAGTGTGACACACACACACAAAATAATATAATAAAACAAGGAGGGGGGCGGCCCTTGGACCAAGGAGTAGAAGGTGGACTTGGTAGGTGGGGGTGGGTGGCCAAATGTGGACTTTCCAAGTCCCTTGTCCCCCACTTGGCCCACCCATCTAGAAGCCTCCATTTGACATGTTGACTGACCCCACATGGGGCCCATGGGTGAGGTGGCTCAATGGGATGGGGCCTGGGGGGCCTGGGGGGCCCGTGGGGCCCACGGGGTCTAAATTGCACATAAGCCCCTCTTACAATCAAAATAGCAAACCGCATACAATGAAATAAACACAAATTACACAAACATAAAGTCTAACTAAATATGATAAATGCCGGGACTCAGGGGGGCGTCTCCAGGCTGTTTCCAAGCCAAATAGATGCTGAGGTGGCTCGAGTCGTGCTCCGTGTGCGGTACCGGTGGCTCGGCGTGTCGCGCCGCTCAACTGCTCGGGTGTCTGCACCAATTCTCCCCGGGTGGGAGAAACTCGACCCTGTCGAGTAAGGGTCTGCATCGCTCCTGTATCGCTCCAGAAGGTCCGGATCGATCCGCTGCAACTCGCCATGTGTGATCCATGTGTCCTCAATAGCGGGCCGTCCTCTCCATCGCACTAGGTAGCGCGGGTAAGATCCACTCCTGGTAACTGTCACTTGCTCGTCCAGTATACGATCTATATGCTCACGCTGCCGTGAAAAAGGGGCTGGAGGTGGAAGTGGACACTCAGGTGTGGGATCACTCTCAAGGGGAGGAGATGGCTCAAAAGGCTCACTAGGGATCACCGCTGGGTCCCTATAGGCAACAAGATCCGATACATTGAAGGTAGAGCTTATACCATATTCCTCGGGCAAGTCAACAACATACGCATTGGATCCAACGCGTTTCAACACCCTAAAGGGACCGACTCCGTGAGCTTGCAACTTCTTAACGGTTCCAGAGGGAAACCGTTAAGGTCTTACCCTGATCATGACGTATTCGCCCTCGTGGAACTCTCGGTGGTGTCGGTGGGCATCGGCTAACTCCTTGTATCGTGCATTGCTGGCCTCAATGTGACGACGGATGTCGTCATGCAAACTCCTAACATGCCTAGCAAACGACTCGGCCGACTCCGACACTCTAGCATGGATAGGCATGGGGACAAGGTCAACGGGTTTCCTAGGCCTACGACCTGTGACAATCTCAAATGGACTCATGCCAGTAGACCTATTCACCGAATCATTGTATGCAAACTCAGCCATGGGTAGAATGAGATCCCAATCCCCAATGCGGTCCTTAACTAGACACCTCAAAAGATCTCCCAGACTCCTATTGACCACCTCGGTCTGACCGTCTGTCTGGGGATGATATGCAGTGGAAAACTTGAGGTGAGTACCCATCATATGCCATAGTGTCTTCCAAAAGTAAGAAGTGAATCTAACATCACGGTCAGACACTATAGTGCGAGGCAACCCGAACTTGCACACCACATGCGTAAGGAAAAGGCGGGCTACCCTAGAAGCATCCGACGTCTTAGAGCAAAGAATAAAGAGGGCCATCTTCGAGAAACGGTCAACCACCACATAGACCGAATCATGCTTCCTGGAGGTACGTGGCAATCCCAAAATAAAGTCCATGCTAACATCCTGCCACGGGGCATCAGGCACGGGGAGAGGCGTATAAAGGCCCGAGCTTTGCTTCTTCATCTTGGCCGTAGCACATGTACGGCACTGAGCCACGATGTTAGCAACATCGCGCTTCAAGCTCGGCCAATAAAATCGATGCTCCACTGCCTCAATAGTCTTGTTCCGACCAAAGTGACCGGCTAGACCTCCCGCATGTAGTTCCCACACTAAGAAATCTCGAACCGAAGTTCGGGGAACACATAGCCTGCTACCTCGAAAGAGGTAACCGTCCTGAAGCACATACTCATCAAGGTCTTTCGAGGGTCCGGCCTGGAGGGTGGTAAAAATCTGACCGAAGTCAGGACAATCAACATAGGCCTCCTTCATCTTCTCTAACCCTATGACCTCGGCACTCATGGTGGTAAGCAAACATGCTCGCCGACTCAAGGCATCAGCCACCTTGTTCTCCACTCCAGCCTTATGTTTCAGCACAAAGGTGAACTGCTGGAGATACTCGACCCAACGACTATGACGCGAGTTAAGCTTCGTTTGCGAATGGAGGTACCTCAATGCCTCGTGATCGGAGTATAGGACAAACTCCTGATGTAAAAGATAGTGCCTCCAATGCCTAAGAGCCTGAACAACTGCATAGAATTCTTTATCATATGTGGAATATCGCAGTTTCGCGTCATTCAGCTTCTCGCTGAAATATGCGATCGGGTGGGACTCCTGACTCAAAACTCCTCCAATCCCAACACCCGACGCATCACAAGAGACCTCAAATACCTTCGAGAAATCAGGCAGTCGAAGGATAGGTGTCTGGGTCATGCGCTCCTTGATGTCCTTGAAGGCGGAAGATGCGGCCTTCGTCCATACAAATGTGCCCTTACGGATGCAATCCATGATCGGGGCGGTGACGGAGCTAAATCTGCGGATGAAGCGACGGTAGAACGTCGCAAGGCCATGAAAACTGCGGACATCATGAACCGTACGAGATTCCGGCCACTCAACAATGGCCCGGACCTTCTCCGGATCGGCGGAGACCCCAGTACTAGACACGATAAAACCCAAGAAGGTAAGCTGAGGTGTCATGAAGGCACACTTCTGTGGGTTCGCAAACAGCGGCTCTCGCCGAAGAAGTAGACAGACCTGCCGAAGGTGGTCTAAGTGGTCCCCTGTGGTGCGGCTATAGATAAGGATATCATCAAAATACACCACTATAAAGACTCCAATGAAAGGTCGAAGGACCTGAGTCATGAGCCGCATGAAAGTGCTAGGGGCATTGGTCAACCTAAAAGGTATGACCAACCACTCATATAGACCGTCCTTGGTCTTAAATGCGGTCTTCCACTCATCACCTGGCCTAATCCTCACCTGATGGTAGCCACTCTTAAGATCGATCTTCGAAAAGATAGTGGCACCTGCCATCATGTCTAGCATGTCATCCAGGCGGGGAATAGGGAACCTGTACTTCACGGTGATCTTGTTGATGGCACGACTATCAATACACATTCTCCACGTGCCATCCTTCTTCGGGGTGAGTAATGCGGGTACAGCACATGGACTCATACTGTCCCGAACAGACCCTCTCTGCACTAACTCATCGACCTGCCGTTTAAGCTCGGCATGCTCCGTGGGGCTCATTCGATAATGAGGAAGGTTGGGCAAAGAAGAGCCCGGAATAAGATCGATGGCATGCTGAATATCCCGCATGGGTGGGAGTCCCTCGGGAAGCTCATCGGGAAAAATATCAGCAAACTCCTGCAGAATAGGAACAACCTCGGGTGGGAGCTCACCCTCGGAGTCCCGCTCCACCTCTCGGACCGTAATGGCAAACACCGGACAGCCCTGACTAAGCTCCTGCTCCATTTCCCGGGAGCTAATCATCATCAATCTCCTCGTCGAGGGCTCTCCTGGGCCAGAGGTAACGGTCATAGTCCGAGCTGGGGATGGGGTACTAGGCCTGGGTACGGAAGGCTTTGGAGTACTAGGGCCAGTAGGACCCCTGACTGATGGGCTCCTGGGCCGAACGGGGTGGAGGGTGACCCGCTGGCCATGGTGGTCGAAGGTACAGGTGTTCGACAGACCATGGAGTGTGGCATCTCGGTCGAATAACCACGGCCTACCAAGAATGATACTTCCCACTTCCATGGGGAGAACATCACACCAGATCTCATCACGGTAGGAGTGGAGCTGCAGCGGGACCAAGCACCGCAGCCTGACCGAAATGGAAGTGGTATCCACCCATGATACCTGATAGGGAAAAGGATGGTCTACGGGTGTGAGACCAAGGCGAGCGACAGCGTTCGTGGAGATTGCATTGATACAACTCCCGCTATCGATGACCACCTTGCAAATTTGCTTTCCCAGCCTACAGAATACCTGAAGGATAGTGGTCCGACGCAAGTCATCACTGGCCTGTGGCTGGGTGAGGATACATCTGACGACCCCCACGTGGGTATCGTCCGACTGCTGGACATCCTGGGCCTCACCTCCCATCTCATAGTACTCGTCAGCTAACTCTTCATCTGCCTCATAGCTGACTAACTCGAGGCCCGTAGGGGTGGTATCCTCGGCCTGTGTGTCCCCAATGTGAAGAGATGGGCGGGTGGGACACTGGTTGGCGAAATGGCCAAACCCATTGCAGCGATAACACTGCTGCCGTGATCCACTAGGCTCCCCAATCATAGGTCCTTTACCTTTATCCTCCCGATAGAAAGGAGGCGTAGGCAACAAAGGACGTGCAGGAGGTGCGGGTGCCGGTGGACGGGCTATGGGTGGGGCTGTAAGATGCTGGGGACGAGGAAGGTCCCTCGGGGGTGGAGGACGAGGCCTAGGAGCAAACGGCTCGGGACGAGCGGGCTCCTGAGGTCGAGCCATGGGGGCCCTCGGATACGTGCCAGAAGAGCCACGGGGCTCGACACTACGAAGGGGAAAAGAGCCCAACCGGTGGGGTGACTCGAACTCGGCCTCGAATTGCTCCAATTCGAGAGCAATCTGATACGCCTGCTCCAAAGTGGTCGCGTTGCGGCGAAAGAGTTCATATTGATAATTGGGCCGCAGACCTCTCCGAAAGCGGGATATCGTCATGGTGCTCTCTTCCGTGACCCCGCACCGCAAGTAATACTCATCAAACTCGGCGGTGTACTCGGTCACGGATCGGTTCCCTTGGGAGATGCTTTGCCACTTGTCTATAAGACGCTAGCGATATGAGGCGGGAAGGTACTTCTCCCTCAATTTGATTTTCATATCATCCCAAGTACCGATTTGGGGTTGACGTCGCTGGTTGAGCAGGCTCTCTACAATGATCCAATAAGTTTGGGCCTGCCCTTGCAACTTCATCTTTGCGTATCGGACTCTTCGGTGGTCCGTCATCTCAAACCACTCGAAGTACCGGTCCATGCCGGCCTCCCAATCTAAATACACCCTAGGGTCCAAGGACCCGCTAAAAGTGAGAGGGTCCGCACGCACACCCCTAAGAATGCGGTCGTCATCCTCGTCATCACGATTCCGTCATTGATGACGATGACCGTTAACCCTTTGATCATTATCAGATGCATAATCATCCACCACATGCACCTGTTGAACCCCAACATTCTCCGCCTGAGCCCTTGGCACAGCAGGCTGCTGAACTGGCTCCTGTTGGCCGTTCGTCGGCACGGGTTGCGCTGCTACTGGGCCCCTCTCGAGGATGGCAATCCTCCCAACAAAGCCCTGGATGGACTGATCCGAACTCTCGGCCCGATCCTCGAGGGCTTTCATCCGCCCTTCTAGACACGTTCCTATGCCATCCATACGCGTACTAAGACCATCCATACGCGTATCTAAACGATCCATGATGGCCCGGAACATCTCGGCCGTGGAAGACTCATCGGAACTACGGGCTCGGGACTCCGCCATATGTGGTGGTGGCGAGTACTGGGTGCCTCGACGGGTGGGCATGCAAAGACACACGACCTAGAAGACACCGACTAATGCAAACACTCACTAGAAGATGCACTTAGACCTAAATGCAATTTGAAAACACACCCTTTTTTTGTTTTGAAAAAAATGCAATTTAAAACACCTTTTTTTTTGTTTTGAAAAGAATGAGACTCGACTACACCCTAGACACGACCAAGACTCGGTACGCGGTGGAGATAATCGACCCGAAGGTCACTCGCACAAGTGTGCGGTCTTCCCGATAGTCGTAACCTAACGATCGGACAACACCTTTTGATATACCAGGTGAAGGTGTGTGTGGGGTACCCTTAGACTATGCAAGACTCATGCAACGACTACCCTAGACTCGACTCGCTCTGATACCAAACTGATGCGGGACGGACACGGGAGACGACACTATTAGGTGCCACCCTCAGACTCTAGATGAAGACGCGACCAGCAGCACACACCAGGGAGACACTAAGTCCGACACTACGAGCTCCTAGTGGCAAAACGTCGCTAACAGAAGTGGAAGCTCACTCGTCGTCCCAAGCGAGGGAAAGCGCGGACCGTGCGCGGTTAAGGAACCGGCGGAGGTCAAGGGTAGTCCGACTCAACTTCCGGACTCGGATCGAGTCACGGGACGGGTCACACTCACTCTCACAGCGGTGACATGGACACACGGGCTAGTACCTACGCTCTTGGCAGCGGCCTAAGACCGTATACTAGCTAAGTAATGTAATGCCAAGGAGTTAAGACCTTTACCTCCACGCACCCCGGCCGAATCACGGACTCCTAGTTAAACAATATCACATCAATACAAAGATTTGACCCAATCCACGCAGGGAGGTAAAAGGTCACATGTGGAGCCTGGGAATCACGCAACTCGGGTTGACGGGCAGCATCTTGATGTCGCCCGGCGGTGCCGAACTCCGCGTTTTCGTGCTTTCCGAACGGCAGCTTCTACGAGCCCGCGGGGCCCACGGACGGCGCTATCCTCCGGATCTGCGGGGGTGGGACCCACTGTGATGGGGACCCCTGGTGGCGCGCCTCCACGGACGGCGGTCGGCCGGGAACACCGATCGGGGGTCGATCGACCCCGATTCCCAATTGATGAACTAGCTGTCCACGGATTTTGGTTGCTGTCTTCCGGCGCGCGCTCCGGCAAAAACGGCCGCTGCGATCAATCCCGACGTCGGATCGGGACGCATGAGCTATCGTTGGAAAGCTCTCTTCAAGTGCTTCAATCTAGACCCAGAGAGATCTGCTGGATCTGGTCGGATTAGAACTTTATTGAATTTAAAAGTCCCTGTTGTACAGTAACCGAAATCTTAGATCTGCATGGTACTTGTCTGAGAACCACCATTGACTGCCTAGTAAACCTCCGATTCAGCTATTGAGCTCTTTTTCAAAGTTGTAGGGTATCAAACCACGGAACGGGGACTATTTTTGGAATTTGATTTGGAGGTGGTGGTGATTTACTATGATTTATGGGGTGACTGGTGGTCGGATCTGGGAACAGGAGGACAGAACTGTAGATGGGATTGAGAACGATTTTTAGAAAATATGAGATGGGTGAATGAAAAATTAAGAAACATTGTGGATGAAGGGGTGGATGAATGGAACCCCCAGTAAAATTGGACGAACCAACAAAACTCAAAAAGTGGACCTAAGACATGAAACGCAGGGCGGGGATGAATCTAGACAAAACTCTGGCAGAACCAAAATGGAAGAGTGCACGAAAATAAAAAAATATGAAACGAGATCTGAATGGCAAACTAAAATTTTTGGGATGTCCTTGACACCTCTGGAACATCTACTAAAATCCCCAGATCTATCTGAGCTCGGGGCTGAGACATGAAATTCGTGGAAGCTTCTGTGGTACTGCGCGGGCAGAACTCCGTTGATGGCGATGACGGTGCGGTGGCGGCTCGTGGCGGCGGCGGCGATCGTCGGAACCGATACACGAGGCGTCACACCTCAGAATGGAAGCCTTCACAGCTTCAAGGGGAGGGGGAGGAGAGAGGAGGGGGGCGCACCAGCCCTTGCTCTTGAATTAGTTTGAATCAAATGGCATTAATTCATGAAAATGGGAAATTACAAGTATTTATGTGTTACATCTCAAATCCATTGGCAACCGTTGGATCTAGGGGATGGGAATGAGTGGCCTGGATTGAGTGTGACACACACACACAAAAATAATATAATAAAACAAGGAGGGGGGCGGCCCTTGGACCAAGGAGTAGAAGGTGGACTTGGTAGGTGGGGGTGGGTGGCCAAATGTGGACTTTCCAAGTCCCTTGTCCCCCACTTGGCCCACCCATCTAGAAGCCTCCATTTGACATGTTGACTGACCCCACATGGGGCCCATGGGTGAGGTGGCTCAATGGGATGGGGCCTGGGGGGCCCGTGGGGCCCACGGGATCCAAATTGCACATAAGGCCCTCTTACAATCAAAATAGCAAACCGCATACAATGAAATAAACACAAATTACACAAACATAAAGTCTAACTAAATATGATAAATGCCGGGACTCAGGGGGGCGTCTCCAGGCTGTCTCCGAGCCAAATAGATGCTGAGGTGGCTCGAGTCCTGCTCCGTGTGCGGTACCGGTGGCTCGGCGTGTCGTGCCGCTCAACTGCTCGGGTGTCCGCACTAGTGGGCTTCTACCAGAAGATCACAACGCGGAGGGGCTGTGCACTGGAAAGGCTCACGACCTCATACCACCCGAGGTGGTGCGGTGTCCAGAGGAAACTGTCGGCAGGAGGAGTTAAGGAAAACACCGGGAAGTGAAGGGAAAAACGATCAAACGCACTGCGGCCCAAAACAATGAGACAAAGAGAAAACCCACTGAGGGGGGAGATCTTCATTCATGGGAAATAAAGGGCCGTAGCCACCCATATACATCACAAAACATGCCCGAGCTAAGGCTATAGGCAAGAAAGAAAACCTAAGAACAAAGGAATAGAGAGGGGGAAAACAGAGAAACAAAAGAGGAGGAGGTGTTGGGGATCGAAGCAGGGACGATCGTCCACTGCTCTTTCCCCCACCTTCCCCTACTACATCAAGCCCTCTCTCTCTCTTACTCTCTTCTCGTTGCCTGGTGGCTGTCGGAAGACTCCACGCCAGAGCCGTCTCCCTTTTCTTCTCTCTTCTTCTTCTTCTCGTATGCAACCCCCTCTATTCGTCTCTGCCTCTGGGTCTCTTCTCAGTTTGTCCTCCTTTTTCTTTCTTCTCCAAAATGGGAGGGGTTTTATACCCCCAGTAGCGAGAGCCCTCGAGCACGGCCGTCGAGGGCGGGAAGCGGCTGGTGATGATGGGGTTTGACTTCCCCTGTCCTGGCTGTCAGGGGAGTAGCCTGCGTGGCCCAACCGTTGGTTGACACCTCGGACAGCTCACTGCGCACCAAGGATACGTAGGGCATGGGTTTCACGTCGTTCGGCCGTTGAAACGCCTTCGCGCTGTGCCGCTGGCTGGCTTAATAAGTGTGCCACAGGAGGGCCAAAAAGGCGTGCCGTTGAAGCCCCAAATGGGCATGCCGCTGAAGCCCCAAATGGGCGTGCCACTGAAGGCCAGAAATAGTGTGCCGTTGAAGGCCGTTGAAGGCTTGAAATAGTGTGCCGTTGAAGGTTTGAAATAGTGTGCCGTTGAAGGCTTGAAATAGTGCGCCGTTGAAGGCTTGCAGGGTGTGCCGTTGAAAGGGCACAAGGGCGTGCCGCTGAAGGCCCAGGGGTGTACCGCTGGAGGGCCAAAAGGCTGTGCCGCTGAAGGCCCAAGGGGTGTACCGCTGAAGGGCCAAAAGGCTGTGCCGCTGAAGGGCTAAAATGGGAAGTTCTGAGCCCGTTGTGAGCACAAGTTGTGGACCATTTAATTTTCTTTGAGGCCCATGGATTGTGGGGGCTCTTGGTGGTTGATTTCTCTTCACTGTCGTGACTCGAAGACGGCTTCACGACAATGTGCATATTTGGGGAGTCCGGATGACCAGTCCCTCCGGGGCTTCTTCACTCGGTGCCGTTGTTAATGCTGGGCAGAGCTGGATATCTGTGCGTGCAATTTTTGGTGTCCACACCGAGCCATTGGGAAAGTGTGGACCCACTAAAATTCACTCATTCAAGTGGTTCGTCTATTGAGTGCGTGGGCGTGCCAGTCACCAGAGTGACAATTTATTCGGGCTCCGAAGAGCCCATGGTGCGCTCGATCCGACTTCATCAGACGATTGTGTGGTTTGTGTCGGGACCAAAACCCGTCATGCCATAAAGGTCATGACGTCATTTACATCCCCCATACGAGGGAACACCCTTGATTAGTTGCCGAAATTAGGGGCCCTATGGCCGAAAGAAATAATACTAACTGCGCGAGAAAGGGATAGGAATAAATCACACTAAAGTCCGCATCAGGATACGAGCCATTAGCCATGTCGGTCACTCGTGGACCCTTTTCATATTCGGACACAGGTCCATGATAGCAACGCGACGGAAAATCGGGGCGAATCCGTTCAAATGTCTGCCGAATGCACGGCAATTTTAATAGCGGCTCGGAAGGGCTCCGGGGCGAGAAACGAATCCGGTCTGATTGGAATGTCGGCCCAAGACTAGGTCAGGGCCTGACCATGTCAGGATGATTCCCAAGACTCGGGCCCGGCATGAGAGGGCGACGTTAATGTTCCTTCTGCGTCGGGTCACGGAGAGAGATGGGACTGCAATGTGGACCCTAGCATTTTTTCCTTATCTGAGATTTTAATTATATGTTCCTCTCTTTCCTTTTGCTGTTCATGTCTTCTTTATGCATTTATTCCGAATGATTTCCTCCCCCCCTTTTGTTTATTATTATTTTTTTCTATCATCACTGTTCCACGTTTTCGTTTGTTTCATACGTATATTCGGATTTCTTTATTTATCACAATTTCCATTAATTTATTTATTATCATTGTTATTATTACCAATATCATCATCATTATATGTTATATGTGTATGTTTCCCAGAGAGAGAGAGGGCCGCTGGAGAGTGTACCGGCAAGGGGTATGGGGGGGCGTGCCGATGAGGGCATCCTAAGGTGTACCGGTGAAGGGAGAAGAGGATGCGCCGGGGAAGGCACCAAGGAGAGTGTGATGCGGGACGGACACGGGAGACGACACTATATGGTGCCACCCTCAGACTCTAGATGAAGACACGACCAGCAACACACACCAGGGAGACACTAAGCCCGACACTACGAGCTCCTAGTGGCGAAACGTCACTAACAGAAGTGGAAGCTCACTCGTCGTCCCAAGCGAGGGAAAGCGCAGACCGTGCGCGGTTAAGGAACCGGCGGAGGTCAAGGGTAGTCCGACTCAACTTCCGGACTCGGATCGAGTCGCGGGACGGGTCACTCTCACTCTCACAGTGGTGACATGGACACACGGGCTAGTACCTACACTCTCGGCAGTGGCCTAAGACCATATACTAGCTAAGCAATGTAACGCCAAGGAGTTAAGACCTTTACCTCCACGCACCCGGCGTGGCGAAGACACCCCGGCTGACTTACGGGCCCCCGGTTAACATAATTCACAGCAGTACAAAGAGATTCGACCCACTCCATGTAGGGAGGTAAAAGGTCACATGTGGGCCCCGGGGATCACGCAAATCAGGTTGACGGGCAGCATCTTGATGTCGTCTCGACGCGCCGAACTCCGCGTTCTCGTGCTTTCCGAACGACGGCTTCTATGGGCCCGCGGGGCCCACGGACGGCGCTGTCCTCCGGATCTGCGGGGGTGGGACCCACTGTGATGGGGAACCCTGGTGGCGCGCCTCCACGGATGGCGGTCGACCGGGAACACCGATCGGGGGTCGATCGGCCCCGATTCCCAACTCTTGAACTAATAACTCACGGATTTTGGTTGCTGTCTTCCGGCGCGCGCTCCGGCGAAAACGGCCGCTGCGGTCAATCCCGATGTCGGATCGGGACGCATGAGCTATCGTTGGAAAGCTCTCTTCAAATGCTTCAATCTAGACCCAGAGAGATCTGCTGGATCTGGTCGGATCAGAACTTTATTGAATTTACAAGTCCCTATTGTGCAGTAACCGAAATCTCAGATCTGCAGGGCACTTGTCTGAGAACCACCATTGACCGCCTAGTAAACCTCCGATTCAGCTCTTGAGCTCTTCTTAGAAGTTGTAGGGAATTAAACCACAGAACTGGGACTATTTGTAGAATTTGATTTGGAGGGGGCGGCGATTTGTTATGATTTTTGGGGTGACTGGTGGTCGGATCTGGGAACAGGTGGACAGAACTGTAGATGGGTCTGAGAACGAATTTTAGAAAATATGAGAAGGGCAAATCAAAAATTGAGAACAATTGTGGATGAAGGGGTGGATGGATGGAACCCCCAGTGAGAAATCAAAAAGTGGATCTAAGACATGAAACTCAGGACGGAGGTGAACCTGGACAGAACTCTGGCAGAACCGAAATGGAAGAGTGGACGAAAATCAAAAATTAGCAAACGTGATCTGAATGCTGGCCTGATTTTTGTGGGTGGAGAGGAACATCCCAGGAACAAGTCCTCCAAAGTTGGTAGCCAAATGAGCTCGGGGAAGACCTGTGAATTTCGAACAAGCTGCTGTGGCACTGCGTAGGCAGAACTCCGTTGATGGCGATGGCGGCTCGTGGCGGCAGCGGCGGCGACCGGAACTGATAGGGTGGAGTCACACCACCAAGAAGCAACCTTCACAGCTGCAAGGGGAGAGGGAGGAGAGAGGAGGGGGGGCGCACCAGCCCTTGCTCTTAGAATTAGTTTGATTCAAATGGCATTAATTCATCAAAATGGGAAAATACAAGTATTTATGTGTTACATCTCACATCTATCCACAACCGTAGGATCTAGGGGAAGGGGATGGAGGGCTGGGATGAGATGTGAACATCACACAAAAATTAAAATAAAAAATACATGGAAGGGGGCGGCCTATTGACTATGGTGGCAAGGGGGGACAAGTTTGGTAGCCACCTTGGACTTTGAAGTCCACTTGTCTCCCATGTGCCTTTTACCATTCAAACTTCTAGATGCCTCCATTTGACATGTTGACTGACCCCACATGGGGCCCATGGGCTGAGGTGGATCAATGGGAGGGGCCTGGGGGTCCCGTGGGGCCCAGGGGTCCCATTTTACAATTAAGCCCCTCGTACACTCATAATTACATACCGAATACAATGAAATAAACACAAATTACACACACATAAAGGCTAACTAAATATGATAAATGGGGAGGCTCAAGGCGGAGTCTCCAGGCTGTCTCCGAGCCAGATGGACGCTGAGGTGGCTCGAGTCGTGCTCCGTGTGCGGTACTGATGGCTCGACGTGTCGCGCCGCTCAACTGCTCGGGTGTCCGCACCAGAGTGTGTCGGCGAAGGTAGAAGAGGGTGCGCCGGGGAAGGCACCAAGGAGAGTGTGCCGGCGAAGGTAGAAGAGGGTGTGCCGGGCAAACTCAAAGTCTGTACATCGCCTGCTAGAGTCTGCACATTATCTATTGGCTACAACTCAAAGTCTGTGCATTGGCTGCTAGCACACACGCAGAGTCTGTACGTTGTCCATGTACTGCAACTCAAAGTCTGTACACTGGCTGCTAGCACACACGAAGTCTGTACGTCCCTCAGCCCAAAGTCTATACATTGGCTGGACGCTGCGACACGAAGTCTGTACATCGACTGGTTGCTGCACACAAAGCCTGTACATTCATCAGCTCAAAGTCTGTACATTGGCTGGTTTATCGGCTTAAAGTCTATACATTGGCTGGTCACTGTAGCACAAAGTCTGTACATTCATCAGCCCAAAGTCTATACATTGGCTGCATTCATCAGCTCAAAGTCTATACATTGGCTGGATCAAAGTCTGTACATTGTCCATTTGATGCAACCCAAAGTCTATACGTTGGCCAGCTCAAATTCTATACATTGTCCATTGGCTGTAACTCAAAGTCTATACGTTGGCCTGCTCAAAGTCTGTACATTGTCCATTTGATGCAACCCAAAGTCTATACGTTGGCCAGCTCAAAGTCTATACATTATCCATTGGCTGCAACTCAAAGTCTATACGTTGGCCAGCTCAAAGTCTGTACGTTGTCCATTGGCTGCAGCTCAAAGTCTATACGTTTGCCAGCTCAAAGTCTGTACATTGTCCATTTGATGCAACCCAAAGTCTATACGTTGGCCAGCTCAAAGTCTGTACATTATCCATTTGATGCAACCCAAAGTCTATACGTTGGCCAGCTCAAAGTCTATACATTGTCCATTGGCTGCAGCTCAAAGTCTATACGTTGGCCAGCTCAAAGTCTGTACGTTGTCCATTGGCTGCAGCTCAAAGTCTATACGTTGGCCAGCTCAAAGTCTGTACATTGTCCATTTGATGCAACCCAAAGTCTATACGTTGGCCAGCTCAAAGTCTATACATTGTCCATTGGCTGCAGCTCAAAGTCTATACGTTGGCCAGCTCAAAGTCTGTACGTTGTCCATTGGCTGCAGCTCAAAGTCTATGCGTTGGCCAGCTCAAAGTCTGTACGTTATCCATTGGCTGCAGCTCAAAGTCTATACATTGCTTGTTGCTGTGTTCGCGCATCAATCTTCCAAGTCTATACATTGTGTTCCACTTCGGAGGGTGAGAGGAGTGTGCCGCTGAAGGGCCGAGAATGTGTGTCGTTGAAGGGTTGTTAGAGAGTACCGCTGAAGGAAGGTTAGAGGTGTACCAGCCAACGAGGGTTGAGGGCGTACCGACGAAGCCTGGGACAGACGTGCCGATGAAGGCCCACTCCTCTGTTACTTGTTTTTAAGGCTTTTCTTTTCTTCTTCTCTTTGATTTTTGCGTAGTTTTATACAAATCTTTTCTCCTTCTTCTTGCAATCTGTTGTTGCTCTATTTATTTGTTGCTTTTGTTGTCTTTTGGTGTGTATTTATTATCCCATTTGTTTATTGCATCCTTTTACCTTTTAACGTCTTATTATTTTCTAACAAAAATTCGGCAGCATCTCCCCTTGACCCGAGCGTAAGGGAGATAAAGGGAACGCGCCCACATGGAGTGGCGGAACCCGACAACTGGAGGTGGGTGCCCGAGGGCGGCAACACCTTAATAAAACCTCAGAAAACACGGGGAAAACAACGAGCCGAAGACCTCTAAGACTGGACAGGGTGTATGGGGGGTTAGCCAAGGCGTGCCGGCCAAGGACGAGCACAGGGTGCTTGAGGGGTGTATCGGGCTAGGGAGAGGCCAGGTGTGCCGCTGGGGCACCAAGGGGGAGTGTACCGCTGGGGGGCTACTATAGTTGTGTCGGCCAAGACGCCGGAAGGGTGTGCCGCTGGGAAAAAGTGCAAGTGCACCGGACAGGGATCCAAAAGGGTTGGTCTGCTAACGGGGCGGGGTGTTAGACCGATCAAACCCACAGGGACTTCCGGCAAGAGGAAAAAAAGGTTCAAAGGGGCAGACACAGGTGAAGGCACTGGGCTTTACAGGAGGAGGTTCGTGACCTCAAACCATTCAAGATGATGCCACATCCGGAGGAAACCGTCGACATGAGGGATGAACACAAACACCGAAAAGTAAAGGGAAAGACGATCAAACGCACTGTGGCTCAAAACAAATGAGACAAAGAGACAACCCACTAAGGGGGACGATCTTCATTCATGGGGGAGCAAAGGGCCGTAGCCGTCCCCATGCATTACAAAACATGCCCGAGCTAAAGCTACGGGCAAGAAAGAAAACCAAAGAACAAAAGAACGGTGAAGGAGAAAACAAAGAACAAAAGAAGAGGAGGTGTTGGGGATCGAGGGAGGGACGACCGTCCACTGCTCTTTCCCCCACCTTCCCCTGCTACATCAAGCCCTCTCTCTCTCTCTCTTACTCTCTTCTCTTTGCCTGGTGGTTGTCGGAAGACTCCACCCCGGAGTCCTCTCCCTTCTCTTCTCTCTTCTCCTTCTTCTCGTAGGTGGCTTTGTGTCTCTTCGTCTCTTCTCCCTGTGTGCTTCTTCTCTGTGTATGGGGCTCTCTTCCAGTGTGGGGTCTCTCTCTTCTTCGCCGGGGTGGGAGTGATTTTATACCCCCAGCAGCGGGAGCCCTCGAGCACGGCCGTCGGAGGCGGGAAGTGCTGGGCCATCATGGGGTTTGACTTCTTCCGTCCTGGGTGTCAGGGGAGCAGCCTGCGTGGCCCAACCTCAGGTTGACACCTCGGACAGCTCACTGCGCGTCGAAGATCCGTAGGGCATGGGCATCACGTCGTTCGGCCGTTGAAATGCCTTAACGTTGTGCCGCTGGCGGGCTCAAGAAGTGTGCCGTTGGGAGGGCCAAAGGCTGTGCCGCTGAAGGGCTGCCCAAGCGTGCCGTTGAAGGGGGCAAAAGGCGTGCCGCTAAGGGCCAAAGGGGGCGTGCCGCTGGAGCCCCAAATGGGCGTGCCGCTGAAGGCCAGGGGCTGTGCCGCTGAGCAGGGCGAGGGGCGTGCCGTTGAACAGGGAAGAGGGTGTGCCGCTGATGCCCCAAGGGCGTGCCGCTGAAGGCCATTGGGGGCGTGCCGCTGAAGGCCGTTGGGGGCGTGCCGCTGAAGGGCTAAATGGGCGGTTCTGAGCCTGTTGTGAGCTCGAGTTGTGGCCCCTTTAATTTTCTCCGAGGTCTATGGATTGTGGGGCTCTTGGTGGTTGATTTCTTTTCACTGTCATGACTCCGGAGACAGCCTCACGGTAGTGTGTGCATGTTCGGGGAATCCGGATGACCCATCTCTCCGGGGCTTCTTCACTCGGCTCTGTTGTTGATGCCGGGCCGAACAAGATATCTGGGTGTGCAATTTTTGGTGTCCACAAATGCCCCCCACCAACGGGTAGCGCAGGCGAAGGATGAGCCGGGCGGTGCCCGCGGGTGTACTGGTCTCTTTTTCTCTTCGTTGGTGCCGACAGGGTGTCGGGAGTTGACATGACTTGTTTGTCTCTTCTTTTCTTTGCTAGTACCGGCGGGGTGTCGGGCATTGACACGGTTTATTAATCTCTTTGTCTCTTTGTCAGTGACGACAGGGTGCCGGGAGCTGACCTGATTTGTTGGTCTCTTTGTCTCTTTGTCTCTTTGTCAGTGCCGACAGGGTGTCGGGAGCTGACCTGGTTTGTTGGTCTCTTTGTCTCTTCGTCAGCGCCGACAGGGTGCCGGGAGCTGACCTGGTTTGTTGTCTCTTGGTCTCTTCGTCAGTGTCGATAGGGTGCCGAGAGCTGACCTGGTTTGTTGGTCTCTTTGTCTCTTCGTCAGTGCCGACATGGTGTCGGGAGCTGACCTGGTTTGTTGTCTCTTGGTCTCTTCGTTAGTGCCGACAGGGTGTCGGGAGCTGACCTGGTTTGTTGGTCTCTTTGTCTCTTCATCAGTGCCGACAGGGTGTCGGGAGCTGACCTGGTTTGTTGATCTCTTTGTCTCTTCGTCAGTGCCGACATGGTGTCGGGGGCTGACCTGGTTTGTTGGTCTCTTCTTTTCTTTTCTTTCTCTCTTTTTTTTGAACCACATTACCGATACAAGCGCCCTTTCAGGTTTTCGCCAATACCGGCCCCCTCTTGCTTTTGCCCACGCGCTCTCTCGGGTTTTCACGCGGCGGGGTACCCAATTTTACCTGTAGCGCCCTTTCGGGTTTTCACCACAGCCGAGTTGTTGTCATTTTTACCCTTATCCCCGTGTAGGGGCAAGTCCGGTGGGGTATCTCTATTTTTAACCCCATTTTTTTTTTTGACGAGCGAGTGATACGCCAGTGTCGGCTAGGGCACGAAGCCTTGCGCCGGAAGGTAAGGCTCATTCGTTGGCAAGAAGAAAATGCCAGCGCAACTGTTGGCACTCAAAATATAATCCTTCGGCGACCAAGCCGCAAAGACGAATGACACGGCCCACTGAAGCACAGAAGCCGATGAAGATCAACTTATCAAAGATTCCTCAAGTTGACGGAGCCCCAAGTCACCTCGAAATGAGCACCGGGGACTTTACCTCAGGAGAGTCGGAATGAAACCGCGACCAATCGGCAACGTGACCAAGCCTGCCCAATGATCCGGCATCGACCTCGTCATGTCGCTACCCTACATCCGTCGCCCGACCAAGGACGACGGTCTACCCAATGACTCTCCTAAGGAGGAAGAACATCCTCGGCCGTCCTCAACAAGGGGCCGAAGGTTCTGTCAGCAGAAGGCCCCGATCACCCGACCCGGGTTCGGTGATGCGGGACAAGACACGGACACGACAAGCTCGCGGTTGTCCCTTAACAAGGGAAGCGTCGGACGTGCGCGGTTGAGAAATCGGCAATGAGCTAGGGTGATCGGCTCTCTCGTGTGCCCGGATCGGGTCACGGGACGGTCTCACACTGTCTCGCAGCAGCGATAATGAATAGATAAAGCGAGCTAGATATCCCTACACATGCTCTCTAGCAGCGGCATAAATAAATATATATGAAGTAAGCAAAATGCCAAGTAAGGGAGCGAATGTGATACCTCCACGCGCTCGGCGTGGGGAAGACGGACCCGGCCGAAACTCGTACTCCCGGGATAAAAATTACACAATGATGACAGCAATGAAATATCACCCACTCCACGCAGGGAGGTAAAGGGCTACACAACTGAGCCTGGGAGGACCGAATTCGGGTTGACGGGCGGCTTCTCGCGTCTCTTCGGCAACACCCGAACTTGTGGGTGTGGGGCCCACGCGCTGTCCGGAGGGACCGTGCAGGACCCGATGTCACCACTGTGGTGGGGACACTTGTGGAAGTGTTCCCTGGGCTGGCGGCACGCTGGTTCGCCGGCCGGAGGCCAGGCGGCTCCGTTCGGCACCGGTCGGAATGACCGGCCACGGATCTGCCGGTTCTGTTTTCCGGTGCGCGCTCCGGTGAGAACGGACGCTGCGATCAGCCCCGAGGTCGGAATGCGACGAAACTGGAGCCGTTGGAAAGCTGCTTCGAAGGGCTTAAACGTTATGTGATTACAGAAAAATAACAGAGCATGTAATTCTAATTTGAGAATTTTGAAGGTTGCAGTTGTACTGTGGCCTAACTCTCAGATCTGCAGGGCTGTTCTCTGAGAACTGCCATTGACCGTAGGGTAGATGTCTGATTCAGCTCTTGAGGTCTTCATCAAAGTTGTAGGAAATGGAGCTAGGAAGACGAAAAAATTAGTTTTGACAAGTTTGGATGTGAAAACGAATTGATAGGATTTTAGTACTAACAGTGGGTCGGATCTAGAATCTGACTAAAAGCACTGTAGCAGAGATAGAACACGAATTTTGAAAAATAGGTAGAAGGCTGATCAGAAATTAAGAAAATTCATGGATGTAGGGAATGATGGACAGAACACCCAGTAAAATTGGGAGGGTTTGGACAAATCACTAAGATGGTCGGAGGTGGGAAACACAGAGCTGATGTCACTGTAGACAGAGACAGGACAGATCTGGGAGTGAAAGATGAATGAAAATGTAAAGATATCAAACGAAGGATTTTGGACCTGAATTTTTGTGTGGAGATGGGGATATAAGATAGGAACAACCTCTAAAAATTTAAGATCAATAGGACGTCGTGGCTGACTGTAGAATTTCGTGGAAGTCACCTCTATCCAGCAGGACATAACCTTGAAGATGGCTCCGCAGCGGCTCGTAGGCGGCACGAACGGCGGCGGCGGCGGCACCGATGATCACCGGAGGTAGGGGGAAGAAGATAGCACTCTAGAATGGGGGTTGGGGATGAAGAAACTAGAGGGAGAGAGAGGGGAGGTCGAAATTCACTCAAGGGGGGGGGGGGTCTTGCACAATGCTTTTTCTTATTTCATTAATTCTAGAATAATAGAAATACATGACTTATATAATAAATAAAAAAGGACAATGAATACCCTTAGATCTAGGATCTGGAGGGGCATTTAAGGGACTTCATATTTGATCCAAATAAAATAAAAAAAATGAAATTCCTAATTAATTGTAATGGGGGGACAAGGTAGGAAAGGTAGGTAGCCTACCTTTGAATTTTTTAACCACTTGTCTACCATGTGGTCAATTGGCATTCCAACCTTCTAGATGGCCACCTAGGATGGTTGACCAGCCCCACATGGTCTAGGTGGACCAATGGGAAAGGGGTGAGGGTCCCCTTGCTTGGGACTACGGAAATTTTACATATAAACCCACTAAGACTTACAATTGCGTACCCATATAACACAAGGGTATACATACAAAGATGAAAGAACATAAATGCAAAAAAAATGCGGACGGTCTTGTCTCGATGTCCCCATCAATTCTCCCCGGGTGGGAGGAACTCGACCCCGTCGAGTAGGGGTATGGATGCTTGAGTACTCTGGCGGATCCGTCACCGTGCCAAGTAACCCAGGTATGCTCCACTCCAAGTGACCGTCACCTGCTCATTCCATATATACTCGATATGCACAAGCTGCTGTGGACTAGAGGTGGACACTCCGGGTGGGGTACTCGCAAAAGGGATGGAAGCGGCTCGAAGACTCACTAGGAATCACCGCTGAGTCCCTGTAGGTGACTAGATCCGGGTGTAGATATAGAACCGATCCCATACTCATCGAATGAGTCCACTCGCCTCTTACTCATAAGAGAATGACAACGAGCTTGCCCAAGACACATGCAGATAGACATACCACACAAAGAAAAAGCACACCGACTCATCTATGACCCTAGACACACCTAATTTTAGTCCGACCCGTACATGGGTGACGGCGGACCAGGACACCCGAACGTATGCCATGCATGCATCTGACGTAACCGGTGGTTGACATCATGCGGAAATCCTAGATCTCCTAAGGTGGGCCATGCATACTTATGGGATGTGGATGTGGGAGGGCCAAGAGTATCTCCCCTAGATGATGGCGTATCTTGTAAGTGTACGGGCTTGGTGGGCATAGACGACCCGGCCCGTGGGGAAGGGGTGTGGTAGCGGACTCCCTCGAGGAAGTGAAGTGAATGTGGAGGGTCTAAGGATCCACTAGGGAGTGGGTCAAAGGGATCAAAGAAGGTATGACCCCTTATGGTGGGTTCCCACAAGTCACGGTCCCACGTGTAGAAGTTTTGAAGGTGTGGATAGTCACCTTCTTGAATGGTGACGGGTGGGACGGGAATCGTAGGCAAGAAATATGATTCCTCCCTCGGACAAAAGGGTATGAATTCGGGCTCGTCCGGTAGCGGGAGAAGTAGAAGAACCTCCGTGGTGACACAACCCACGGTGCACTCAGAGGTAATGGACCCGAAGGCCGAATGGGTGAAGCTAAGACTAGCGGGTTGGTCCCCTAGGAATCTAATCCCATGACAAAAGATGCGTCAACTCCCATTGTAAATCTAATCCCATGACAAGATCGTCCAACGTATCAACATGGTGACGAGATCGAAATGTGGTATGGAATGAGTTGACCGGCACTATAGGTAGGATGGGGTCCATGGATGGAAAGGGAGGTGGGACCAAGCCATCCTTGAGCCAACTAAAAAGTGGCTCGGCGATGTATAGTGTACCCGTTAGAAATACGGGTGGCTCGGGCCTAGGTGGCTCCAAATGAGATGATTCCGAATCAAGTTTGGAAATAGAGAGTGATGACATTGGAGCTCTCATGGGTGAGGAAGGAATGTCCTTCTTGTGGTGAAGGGGTCCTTGGGGTGGCTCTGGGAACAACCAATCTACCCCAATAGACCGATCTAGGCTAGTACTAAACCGATCTAGGCTTGTACTAAACCTTTGCACTTGTCCCATCATGGCTTGGAACATTGCGCCCACTTCATCGGGACTATAGGCTCGGGATGCGGCCATGGTTGTAAAGATGGGGTTGGGTCCCCTAGGAATGGAGATGCAAGACCATTTTTTTTTAAGTTTAAAAGTAAAATGTGATGCTAACTAAGGCACCTAGACATAACCAAAACTCGGTACGCGGCGGAGATAACCGATCCGAAGACCACTCGCGCAAGTGTGCGACCTTCCCGATAGGCGTAGCCTAACGTTCGGACAACACCTTTTGATATACCGGGTTATTGGGATGCAATGTAAAAAGACACTTTTTTTTATTTTAAAACAATGATGACCCTAAACAAGACTTAGACACTTAGACTTAAATGACACTTTTTTTTGACACCCTAGACTCAACTCGCTCTGATACCAAATTGATGCGGGACAAGACACAGACACGACAAGCTCGCGGTTGTCCCTTAACGAGGGAAGCGTCGGACGTGCGCGGTTGAGAAACCGGTAATGAGCTAGGGTGATCGGCTCTCTCGTGTGCGCGGATCGGGTCACGGGACGGTCTCGCGCTCTCTCGCAGCAGCGGTAATGAATAGATAAAGCGAGTTAGATATCCCTACACATGCTCTCTAGCAGCGGCATAAACAAATATATATGAAGTAAGTAAAATGCCAAGTAAGGGAGCGAATGCGATACCTCCACGCGCTCGGCGAGGGAAAGACGGACCCGGCCGAAACTCGTACTCCCGGGATAAATATTACACAATGATGACAGTAATGAAATATCGCCCACTCCACGCAGGGAGGTAAAGGGCTACACAATTGGGCCCAGGAGGACCGAATTCGGGTTGACGGGCGGCTTCTCGCGTCTCTTCGGCAGCACCCGAACTTGTGGGTGTGGGGCCCACGCACTGTCCGGAGGGACCGCGCGGGACCCGATGTCACCACTGTGGTGGGGACACTTGTGGAAGTGTTCCCTGGGCTGGCGGCACGCTGGTTCGCCGGCCGGAGGCCAGGCGGCTCCGTTCGGCACCGGTCGGAATGACCGGCCAAGGATCTGCCGGTTCTATTTTTCGGTGCGCGCTCCGGCGAGAACGGACGCTGCGATCAGCCCTGACGTCGGAATGCGACAAAACTGGCGCCGTTGGAAAGCTGCTTCGAAGGGCTTAAACTCTATGTGATTACAGAAAAATAAAAAAGCATGTACTTCTAATTGGATAATTTTGAAGATTGCTGTTGTACAGTGGCCTAACTCTCAGATCTGCAGGGCTGTTCTCTGAGAACTACCGTTGACCGCAGGGTAGATGTCTGATTCAGCTCTTGAGGTCTTCATCAAAGTTGTAGGAAATTGAGCTAGGAAGACGGTAAAATTAGTTTTGACAAGTTTGGATGTGGATACGAATTGATAAGATTTTAGTACTAACAGTGGGTCGGATCTAGAATCTGACTAAAAGCAATGTAGTAGAGATAGAACACGAATTTTGAAAAATAGGTAGAAGGCTGATCAGAAATTAAGAAAATTCATGGATATAGGGAATGATGGACAAAACGCCCAGTAAAATTGGGAGGGTTTGGACAAATCACAAAGATGGTCGGAGGTGGGAAACACAGAGCTACTGTCACTGTAGACAGAGACAGGACAGATCTGGGAGTGAAAGATGAACGAAAATGTAAAGATATCAAACGAAGGATTTTGGATCTGAATTTTTTTGTGGAGATGGGGATACAAGATAGGAACAACCTCTAAAAATGTCAGATCAATAGGGCGTCGTGGCTGACTGAAGAATTTCGTGGAAGTCACCTCTATCCAGCAGGATAGAACCTTGAAGATGGCTCTGCGGCGGCTCGTAGGCGGCACGAACGGCGGCGGACAAGGTAGGAAAGGTAGGTAGCCTACCTTTGAATTTTTTAACCACTTGTCTACCATGTGGTCAATTGGCATTCCAACCTTCTAGATGGCCACCTAGGATGGTTGACCAGCCCCACATGGTCTAGGTGGACCAATGGGAAAGGGGTGAGGGTCCCCTTGCTTGGGCCTACGGGAATTTTACATATAAACCCACTAAGACTTACAATTGCGTACCCATATAACACAAGGGTATACATACAAAGATGAAAGGACATAAATGCAAACAAAATGCGGACGGTCTTGTCTCGATGTCCCCATCATTCGGCTTCTCACCATAGTAGGCCCGTTAGTGGCCGATTGATCACCATTCAAGGCGAAATTATCCCGGATGCAATGCCATCCCACAATGAAGCTTTGAGCACGAGTCCGTCTCGACCAGAAGCACAAATCATAGTGCCGAAGGCCGTGCCAACAGGATACCCGTGTGCTCGGGCCAGACACACGCGAAGTTCTGATTAAGGCCATTCGTCATATCAAAGAGCTTCATCAACACCCCGTCAAGGTTTTCCAAGGGCCAGGGCGAGAGGAACAGTCAACGGGAGCTTCCGGAACCATCCCAGGACCCATCGGCTGACCCACGCCGAGCAAATAAGCTAAAACGGAGCGTGAAGGGTCCCCGGCGCCGCTTAATACGGCGCCACCAAATCCGGCGCGCCCACACAATCGGGGACTTTTCCCGGCGCCGTTTGATCCGGCGCGCCCCCTTCCCAGGGCGCAGGATTAACGAGGTATATATATACCCCGCCTTCGAAACAAAAAAGACGACACACGAGGAAAGGGAGAGGAGATCAAAAAAACAAAAAAAGAAAGAAGGCAAGAAGAGAGTCGGGGAGAGCCAATAGGGGGAGGGAGTTCTGTTTGCCAGAGAGAAGAGCCTTGGGGAAGAAGTAGGGTTTCCACGGAGGTTCTCACCGCCGCCTTCCTCATCTGCTCGTCTGAGTATCTCCGAAGCCGGAGAAGAGAAGACGGTGGTCCAATACCCTGTTCTGGAAAAGAGTCTAGGTGGGCCTCCGTGATTTCTCCCTCCAGTCGCTTCCCCTTTCTTCGTTGTTTCCTTTCTCCTGGTATAATGTAAGTGAGAGAGGGGGACGGGCAATGAGATGAGCCTGACCTCCCCTCCTCACTTTTAATGCTGTTCTCTTTCTCGTCACCTGTAGCATCCTACTTCCATGAATGTAAACGGCGAGCGACAACGCCGGTGCCGAAATATATATATACAGTGTATATCTATCTGAATCGTTCATCGAATGAATGGAATGCGTTGGTGCCCGATGCTGTATCTACCTTTCATGCTCTCTCTCTGATTTCTTTTCCGACGTACATTTAATGTTTTCCCGGTGTGCATAGCTTCTGGATCCCTTCCCCTCTATACTGGATATGCCCCTGGGCTATACGAATCTTCCCCCCTCCCCGGGGCTTTCTCTCTCGATTCTAATATAATGGTCGGGTTCTGCACCATGTGTGCCACGGGTTCTGTGATCGGAGACGCACCTGTGTGCGTATCTCTGTTCATCTCCGTCTAGGGAGCAGTCCCTTCACCGCCCCTCTGCGCTTTCCCTCATAGGCCAAAGGGGGGGGGGGGAGATCGCTTCTGTCGTTCGTTTTTCCGAACATGATATATATACATATCCCGTCCCCAAATCTCTACGCTGATCATATAGCATGCCGGTGTTAATTTATTTAGCCTGCGGGCTCCGCTGTCCTAACATGTGTCTAGCCATTCGATTGCCCATTGGTCGTCAGACAATGTCTTGCGCCGCTCTTTCCAACCCGTTCGCATCTTAATAGGATTCTGCTCTGTAGCATTGCTCCAGTACCCAGGGAGGGGGACATTCCCCCAATTTTCTATGATTAGTCACTCAGTCAACAGGGGAGGCTCATCCGTTGATGACGAGTATCCCTTCAAGCCATGGAGTGAATAGTGACGGGGCTAAGCCCTACAGTTCCAATCCACGGTTCTTAATGGACTTCGTGGTGGCCACGGGTTGTGTGCCCCTTGTAGGCTAGCCCTCGAGGTTTCCTTCCCTCTGTCGGTCATCCCGATTCGAGTGTTGTGGTGACTTGGGTCGTGTGCCCCTCGTAGGCTAGCCCTCGGGGTCTTTGCTCCCATAATAAGTCACCTCATTCGCTCACTGTCACCCACGGATTCGGTGCCCCTAGCAGGCTAGGCCTCAGGGTTTTCCTTTCCGTTCGGGTTTGCCGGCCGCCGTTGCGCCACCCGGCTCTTAGGGGTTGCTCCGCCACATCAGTATTCCCCGCTTCTCCCTGATAATCCTCAGGGATGGGGAGATGCTACCGAAATTCCGGCTCGAACGAGTCTGACTCGGAACAATCGCCGCGCTCGAGTGTGAACCTCGCGCGAGCCTGTGACTCGGCTCCCGGATGCCCCGGGGTCGATCCTTTGAATAAATGACTTAAGTGAACTTCCGAAGTTTCCTAAAGTACTTTAATAAATCCAAAAAAAATGCATAAAACCTTGGTTTTCGTGAGATCGGGTTAAACCGGCGCCGTTTATATACGGCGCGCCTTAAAACGGCGCGCCCCTTTCCGGCGCGCTTCTTCCCGGTGCACCCCAATCAGGCCACGCTGTTTTAATTCCCCTCTTATACCTACGGTTTCCCACGCCGTTTTAAGTCCTATACCTACGTTTCCTGGCGCCGTTTCTGATCGTTTTGCTGTCTAAATCCCTGGCTCGCCCCCGGGGCAATCCTGGCCTCCCGTGGTCGAGATTGGCAGCCCCAATTAGCAGTAGATTGAATAAGGTAAGGGCTGTTTATGCCCTGAATAACCTTTCTATCATGTTCGCTATCATACGTATTAGCACTTTGCTTTCGTCATCACCTTTTGTGTTACCATTTTCCCCGCTGGCGGGGCTTAATAAATATGACTGAGCTCTACTTACCTTCATAATTCTGTCATCATGCTTAGTACAGTCATCATCGTCATACATGTATGCTCGCCTCGACCCTCGGGTATATCAAATGGCGTTGACAGAAGGTCGGGTTGTGCCCGATCGGAAGGCTCCACTATGCGCGAGGGTGGTCTCCGGACCTACGTCCTCCGCCACGTACCAAGGGTCTCCAGTTCAATGAACCATGCCTCTCCTGCATGATAGATAGATGCATCTCGCATGATCCCGTCATGTTCATAAACATCGCATCCTTCATTCCGGCCTCGACAGCCCATTATCTCGGCAATTAATCAAATGTGTTCCCTCCTCGTGGGGGATGTAATTAACGTCGTAGTCTTTATGGTATGGCGGACTGCTGGTCCCGACCGAACCTCACTTTCGCCCGACACGGGTCAGAATGAGCGCATAATAAACTCGTCACTCACGTGACTGGCACGCCCGCGTTGTCAATCAGTCAGTTAATTACTAGTTAGTTAATTGGTTGATCGACACGTGAAATAAGATGTATGTATATATGTATACACACACACACACACATATATATATATATATATATATATATATATATATATATATATATAATAAAATAATAAGAAGATAAAAAAGATTGCAAACAAGTCTGGCACGCCCGGTGGGACCAGTGTCACCTTTCATCTCTTTGCCGAGATACTTGGGCTTCGAGGCCCTCTCAAAGGCTACTGATCGTTGGCTTGTTTGTCTTTGCAGGCAAATGATGACAACCAATGGATTAACTGGCGTTGGCTTCGGTCCTTCGATCGTTGCTGGACATGCACAAGGGTACCTGGCGGTGCCCATGGAGTTCGGCAGCTTCCCTGTCGCTGTTGGCTTCCCCAACTTCTTGGGGTTAGCCTATGTTGATATGCTGGAAGTCGAATCCCCAGAACCTGTCGAGGAAGCTATGGGGAAGGTAGAGCCTCTGAAGGCTCCCTGCTGCAGCGACTCATCCAAGAGTCCGGCCCTGGCCGCTAGCTGTCTGGTGCACCACGTCATACGTGGGACCCGCCCCGATATCGTCAACAAGCACCCTGGAGGACGTCAACGTCGCCAAGCTCAAAGGAGTGCTGCTGTGATCACCGGGACTCTATCTCAGTCTGGGAAGTCTATGATGGTCGGCGGCATGCGCGTCTTCCTCAACGGACGCAATGCACGGGCGGCTCCGGACCGAGTCATCCCCACCATCCCTGTCCACAACGCATACCAGGCCCTCGCTGGAAAGAGGGCAGAAAGAGAAGAAACCGGCCACTATGGGAAAGCTTGGCCCCCAGGCCGAGGAAGTTCAAACAGGTGTGGGTTCCCAAGTAGGCCCAACCTGCCCACCAGCTGGCACCCATCCACCGCCGTCCTGTGAATGACGAGGCGGAAGAGAGAAGAGAAAGGGGCTTTCCCCCGAAGAAGGAAGTAGAGGTGGTTGCGGATCCTCCGCGCCGCAGAAGTTTCCAGGCTGCTGCCCATCAAGCCAACGTCCCAGCCACGGGACGAAGATTCTAACAACCTGTCGACAGAGCTCGGCTGGTTTATATCCCTCCTGCGGGAGGTCGACAATCATCCCCGGTGTTACATCAAGAGCGGGGTCGAGAAGAGATGACCTGTTTGGTCAGAAACTATTTTTGAGGGTTAGGCAACCCCTCGCTTGGTCAACAGCGACTGATGCAAGCAGCCGCCGATGAAGACTATTGCCCGTCAGTGTCAGATGAAGAAGATATGGGAGAAAGAATGATGGTGTCGTCAGTCGACGACAATGGATATGATAACGGCTTCGAGATCGAAGCCGATAAAGCCATCCCCGAGCGGGAAGAAAGAAGAAGAGTTCCTATGTTCGAGAGGCTGACCTTCCCGCAGCAAGCTAAAAGGAGGGTCCATCGACAAAGGAAAAGGATGCAGGTATTCACCTGCAACATGGCTGGTATATCCAACCAATATGAGGGGCTTCCCGCAGATCCCCGAGAATTGGCTCAGTTGGCCGCACGGCCAGGGCCGAGCACTCGCAGAACGGAAGCAGCAAGGGAGCTCCTGATGATGGCTAAAGGAAAGCAACCCCAGGTTTACCACCACTGGGATGACAAGGCCCCCGTCCTGACCGCTAATGTAATGACGGCAGAGGAAGAAGACGACGCCTCCCTCGACATCCTGCCCGAGGGTACGTCTGGGGAGACAACAGAAGTTATCCCCACTACAACCACTATGGACCCATCGGTCTTGATGCTACTGCAGAAATATCATCAAGAAATAGACTTGCTGAAGAAGCAGCTGATGGAGAAAAATGAGCAATCCTCAGCTTCGAAACCACCCGAAGTCTAGGGTGAATCATCTCGGGGAGCAGTCCGTCGTGACGGCCCTCCACCACTCTACACACTGCCTTTGTCATCAGAACCAAGCATGGTGACAATGCAACAGCGGCCGCCACAGCTACAGCCACTGCTACCTCCGGTGCTCCCTCAAGCGCACCAGACACCCCCGCTAGTGCGCCCTCCACAGGCGACCACCCTGGTCACCCCGTACCTGCAGCCGGCGGACTTCTATCCAGAGCCAGTTGACCCCACGGTCATGAACCGGATGATGATGGAGAGGATGATCGAGCTGAAGCTCGCAGAGAAAAGTGAAGACGACTATGTCGCATTTGATGCCTATCGGGTGCCCTACCCGCAACACCATGCGGCTAAGCGACTTCCCCCGGGGGTCAACAAGCCACCCAAGTTTGATAAATTCAACGGGAAGGGGTCCCCGAAGGAGCACATTGCATATTACACGACCGTCATGGGTGATCTGGCCACCGACGAGTCATATTTGTTGAAGTTCTTCGGGTCCTCGCTGACAGGACTCGCATTTGAATGGTACTTTAGCCTCCCGGCCGGGTCGATCAATGACTGGTCGGATATGCAGAGAAAGTTCATAGAAAGGTTTCATGTTACAGAGAGGGAGGTCACAGTGGCCGAACTCTATTCAACAAGGTAGAGGGCCGATGAGACAGCCCTCGATTATATCAAGAGGTGGAGAAACCTCGGAATGAGGTGCAAGCGACCCCCGCATCAGGAGGACGCTGTGCAAATATGCAAACAGAATCTCAGAAGGAAGGTTCTGGAAAAGATGATCGGGGTGGAAATACGGTCGTTCGACTGACTGAATAATGTCGTGGCCGAAGTGGAAGCTTTTTTGGCCAGACCTACCCCTACATCCGCTGTCGGCACAACCCAGAAGGGCAAGGCAGTAGACCGGCACTCATCACCCAAAGAAGCGAACGCTCTTGACATAAAGGCGTTCGAACAACAGAAAGGTGAAGGCAAGAAGGGAGTCACCCCATAGCCTGCAGAAGCCCCAGACGGTAAAGAAGGTCCTTCGCTGAGGGACAAAATGAATAAGGCCTATTCCTTTCCAAAGTCCAAGACCCGGGTTCTGTTCGACTGGGTAACAGAATATAGCATGATCACCCTGCCAGAGCCAAGAAGACCGGAGGACCTGAAAAGAAAAGACAGTCCAAGATTCTGCCTCTACCACCAGATGTTGGGACATCCAATCGAAGACTGCTATGTTTTCAAAGACATCATCGAAGGCATGGTGAAGAAGAATGAAATTGAGCTGGGAGAGTACAAAGTGGACCCTCTTCAACCGCATGAAGCCCCTCGGAGAAGGGCAGCAGTCAACATGATCTCCCTCTACCAGGCATTGCCCGAGGAGATCTCTGAAGCAAGCATACGGAGCACCTACGAAACTCATTTCTTGGAGCCCGCGAAAGAACAGCAGGGATGGCAGCAGATCCCTGCGAAGCACAATAAGAAGAGGGCACCCCGCCCCGAAAGAGGGGGCACATATCTGTGGTATTACACCCCGGCCTGCTCCGTCAGTGGTAGCACCCGTGTGGGTCACTCCACCTACAGCTATCAGAATATCCACACATAATCGGAGGAGACAAACTCCGCTGCCGGTGATTAAGGAAACCAATCCTGGAGTCCTTCGACTGCAAAACCTCATTAAAGGGCTAGACGAGTATGTGCAGCCCGAGTTGAAACCTTTGCTGGTGCGGGACCACGTCCCGTGGCAAGAATTAGAGCAGCTCTCACTTGAACAAAAGGAGGAAGCTGAAGAGGCACCCGACAGAGAGGGCAATCTATTCTGGGGGCATCCGCCCGCAGAAGCAAAAAAGAAGAAGAAGCAAAAGAAGAAGAAAAGAAAGGCCGCTGGGGCCAATAAAGTGTAGGTTGTCTCCTGTAATACCTTGTCAGCACTCTTCAACCTGCCTGGAGAGGAGGAAGAAGAGGAAATTTGTTTCACACCCCATGCTGGGGGAGGTAAGGCCGAGGCTGCAACTACTGCACATGCCACCCGGTCAGGCCGAAGATGGGGGCGCCAGCCGCCACCCAACCACAACATCATGTTCAGAGGGGAGCAACCCTACAAGACACCTCCGCCGGAGGTCAAGGGAGTCGAAATCCCTCATCCATCAGGGCTATATAACAAGAGCGGGGGCAAGGGGGTCCCTTCATTTCTTGTATTCATGAAGATGTCCAAGGGGAAACAGCCTTGCCAGGAGGCTAACCCTACACCCGAGACCATTCACCCGCAGCCCGCACAATCTGCTGAAGAGCCAAATACAGATGGAGCTTGCTCCGCAGCAATTAACAAAAAAGACCCAAAAGTCGGTACCAGCCAGAAAGGCGCCGAATCTGAGGAAGATGAAGCAGGTCTGTCAGGGCCCGCAAATCAAAACCTCTCCAAGCCCAGATGGGCCGAAGAGATGAAGCTCTCCAATGTCCGAGCTGGGAGCCGAATAATGAAGCTACTCAAGAAGCTCCCTGGTCGATTTACAATCTGGGAGATACTCTCTTTGAGTGAAGAGACCCGACAGGCGATCATCACGGCTCTGCAAACGCCTGCTCATTTCGAGACTTGCATAGCTGAAGCTGTATCGGAAGCCAGTATGACCTTCACTCCAGAAGACATGCTACTGCCTACCATCAGCCACAACAGGCCGCTGTATATGAAGGGGCACTTGAATGGAAGGGAGCTGAACAGGATTCTAGTTGATCCTGGTGCAGCGGTCAACATCTTACCTTATAGAATATATGAGAGGCACCACTTTAATGTGCATCTCAAAAAAGTCAGGGATATGCGTATCGCCGGCTTCAATCAAAAATGTGAAGTGTCCATGGGAGTGGCAGAGTTCACCCTCACCTTAGCAGATTTCACTACGACGGTGTAGTTCCATGTCATTGACTCCCGCACCTCGTACAAGGCACTGCTCGGCCGCCCATGGCTGCATGAAAATATGGTGGTGCCCTCCACGCTCCACCAATGCATCAAATACAGTCTCCAAGGGAAGGAGGAGAGGATATTTGCAGACCCCCACCCATTCGAGGTGTTTGAATGTCATTTGGCAGATGCCAACCTATATACAGGGCCTTCCTAGAAGACCTCTGAAGCTAAGGCCCCTGCGGGGGCATCCAGAAGCACATCCGACAGCAGTTGGTACCCACCACTGCCGCGCGGATACGTCAAGCCTAAGGTGGTCTCCCATATCACAGCATCCGGGGATGTAGGTAGAACAACACCTCCAACATTATACCCTGAAGCTAATGAAGTGTGGGTCGCTCAGCGGCACAATCATATTGAAATCCCGGATGGCCTTACCAAGCCGGCTCCCGACCTTGACAACTCTACTATCGAGCCTTTCAAGACTTGGGAGGTGACACAGGAAGATGGACCCAACAACTTGTTCTATACAGATGAGGAGCATCCTACTCGGGAAGACACAGACTGCAGCCTCCCCGAAGATATAAGCAACCCACCGATTACCGTCCAAGGTCTGGCATTTACAACTGATCGGATGGCCAGGATGTTTCAGAAGCAACACATCTCCCCCGATCAATCTCAAAAGCGCAAGGAAGCTTTCCATAAAATGTGGTATCCCGCAAATCTGGATAAGGAAATGAGACGTGTCTCTCAACATCCAGGGTTGGGCTTCACCCTGGAAGAATATTATTACAGTGGGCGATACGAGGTGGACACCATCTCCGCCTTCTACCCTGCTGAAGATAGCCCGCTGGGAGCCACTTTTGATGAATACCCGGTGGAAGCTGAGCATGTTGAACTGGCTCGACCCGGAAATCAAGAAGCAGAGACCATGGCCTCCTGCCGATGCTGGGAGTAGGTCTACCCTGAAGAGGCGGCCCTTCAAGCCAAATTTGACACGGCTAGCAGCAGTGAAGCCGAAGATACTGAGGAAGCAGGAGTTTCTCCCTCCAGTGGAGTCCTACTGATGATAACTTCAACACCCCTTCTACCAATCGGGGAAGCCTCGATCGACTCCGATCAGGGGGAACAAGCTACCAGGAAAGAAAAAGCCACTTCTACGGAAGATACAAGTGCCCCAGAAGGCGAGACCTCCTCAACTTCTGCTACAGAACCAGGATCATGTCCGAGCCCAGCAGTAAAGCCCACAAATAAAAAACCTCCCCAAGCCCCGATGGGCTGAGGAGATGAAGCTCTCCAATGTCTGAGCTGGGAGCCGAATAATGAAGCTACTCAAGAAGCTCCCTACTCGATTTACAATATGGGAGATCCTTTCTTTGAGTGAAGAGACTCGATATGCGATTGTTACTGCTCTCCAGACGCCTGCTCAGTTCGAGACATGTCTGGCTGAAGCGATGCCAGAGGCTAGCATGACCTTCACTCCAGATGATATGCTGCTGCCCACCATCAGCCACAACAGGCCGCTGTATATGAAGGGACACCTGAATGGAAGAGAGCTGAACAGGATTCTGGTTGATCCCGGTACAGCGGTCAACATCCTACCTTATAGAATATATGAGAGGCACCACTTTAACGTGCATCTCGAGAAAGTCAGGGATATGCGTATCGCCGGCTTCAATCAAAAATGCGAAGTGTCAATGGGAGTGGCCGAGTTCACCCTCACCTTAGCAGATTTCACTACAACGGTGCAGTTCCATGTCATTGACTCCCGCACCTCGTACAAAGCACTGCTCGGCCGCCCATGGCTGCATGAAAATATGGTAGTGCCCTCCACGCTCCACCAATGCATCAAATACAGTCTCCAAGGGAAGGAGGAGAGGACATTTGCAGACCCCCACCCGTTCGAGGTGTTTGAATGTCATTTGGCGGATGCCAACCTATATACAGGGCCTTCTCAAAAGGCCTCTGTTGAGTCCCGGAGGGTGGCAATCAAGAGGGGAGGGGTGAATTGATGGCCCAATAAAAACTAAAAACGAGCTACACGGAACCAAGGCAAGATAAACAACAAACTCAAAACTAGCATGAACAGAAATACACACGTGAATGCGTGATGATGGGGTGATTTATTAACAAGCAATTGAATTCTCTCCTCACCGTGAAGCCCACACGGTTTAGCATAAAACCAAACCACAAAGTGCACACGAAATTTTTAGGTGGTTCGGGTACACACCGTGTCCCCTACGTCCACCCCTCACACGGAGGATTAACTTCCACTAGACAGTGAAACACACACACCCGCTGTTTACAACAGTAACCACACACACACGCTGTGTAGAACAGCAAGCACAAACACACATACACGTTCGTGTTGTCGAACACGAACACACACACACAAATCTCGGATTTACTGATTACAAACAGATGATGAAGTTAAACTCAAGGTATTCAAAGTGAGAAGAGTGAAAAGAGGTTGGATTATCCTGGTTGGAGCTCCCCCTATCACTTCCACAAATTTAATCGAACACTTTATACAGCACGGTGACGATCTTGGCTTGAATGAAGCTTTGGGTTGATTTTGGATCGCATCCAGCAGCTGTGGCTTGTATGGAAGTAGTTCTCCTCCTCCTTCCCTTCACTTTCACGCACTCTTCAAGCTGGAACCAGGTCAGGAGGTGGCGACTTCAACCTGCCAACACAAGGGGTTAGAAAGAAAGCTTACAGCTCAACATACGATATTTCCCCTTAGGGTTTTCATCAACCAAGCGACATTATATATGCTAAGAGAGTTCTGGGGACGGTCAAGGGACCAGATCCGCAAAATGTGGAGCAAAGCACGGGCCCCCAACCTAAAACAAATGACCCATGAGGTCGAAACTCCAAGGGTCAACAAATACGGCTCGGCCCGAAAATGAAGGGGTCGACCCTTGGGGTCGACCCTCGTGGGTGGTTTTTCTGCCCAGAAGGCATGGGTCAACCCCTGGGGTCGACCCTCTCAGGAACGCTTGCTGTTTAAGAATTTTTACTGAAGGGGTCGACCCTTGGGGTCGACCCACAGCCTGAGGGGTCGACCCTTGGGGTCGACCCTCGCAGTCCAGAACCAACAACCAGCGGGCCAAAAAAAATAAAGACAACAGGGGGCGACCCCTGGGGTCGACCCTTTCAGCCATAACACGAATTTGCCGAGAACGCGATCCAAACGACCGAGTCAAGTTCCAGAACGTCTAAAATAAACATGCAAACCATGAGAAGTGTTCAAGAATAAGTTTATGAGCTACAAAAATGGTTTTTAAAGCATGTCAATCAATTAAACTTAAACCATTTCATACTTAGACATAATTCAAATGAGAGACGATCTTAAAGGACTTCAATCACAAAATTAAAAATCAAGGTTGAAGTCGATTTCACCAAACGTCCCAGAGCATTGAAATTCTTGTCCTTGAAGATTGGCCTGTCAAAATATCTCTCAGTTAATTCTTTCATCCAAACTGTCAAATTAACTCACTTACCCTCAAGAAGATTGCATTGAGCCTTCATAACACGCCAAAACCTCATATGACGGAGTTGGGATTCAAGACGTTAGAAGGACTCATTTTCAGTTCAAAAAGAATTTGGTCAACATCAAAACCATAAGGCATTTTACATGAGGAGGGGGTTCAACAATCTCCCCCTTTTTGATGATGACAAAATTTAAAATTGCATTTTTGATCAATGTAAACTACCATTCAAGAATAAATGAAACCACATAATTATGAACCATATCAACCACAAATATTGAACTGAATTCACCATGCTGAACCGATATCAAAGGCAACTTAACAAAACATGTGAGATTGAGTAGCATTACCACATGGTGTGCCGACAACAAGAGGAAATAGGAAGAGTTCAAATGCAATAACAATGAGACATGAAGGAACTTGAGACTCACACAATATGATATGACACACATGACTCTAAAATGCAAAACTAAAATGCAAACTAAAGGCAACTGAAAATGAGCACACATGCATGCAAGCATTCATCACACATACATATAAGTAGCCGAAATAGTCTTTTCTCCCCCTTTGGCAACATCAAAAAGGAGGGGGTGAAATAAGTAGTAGATAAAGTCCAAGCTCCAAGAGCAATGTCATCTAATCTTCATCGGACGACGGGGAGTTGTGCGGACGCCTCATATAGCCCAAGATTTCTTCAAGCAAGTGGGTTTGATTATCAAATGTGTCTTGAACAGACTGGGTGTGCTCTTGATGACTAAGTTTCAGATCCGCAAGTTGTTGTTGCATGCCCTCCAAAGTCTCCCCATAACTGTCTAACCGGTCATCTATCGAGTCCAACCGATCCATGAGTAGCTGAACCGCCTCGGAAGGCATATCTTCGGCAGGTGGGGCCTGTTCATATTCATCAGATTCATCCTCAGAACGGATCTCTTGTTCTGTACTTTTTAGAGTGCGAACTAAGTTTCCATCAAGCAGCTCATATCCCATATTATGGCAAATGGAATGAATTGTGAAAATGTCAGCCTCTCGTATAGTTTGTGAGATTTCGGTGGAGAGATCAATACCCAAATGTGTAAACACGGCAGTGAGTGCAGCAGCATATGGAATGGTGCGGTTCTTGTGCTTCATGCTATTGCTCATATGAAATAAAAGCATGGCTGGGAAATTCACAGGAATACCACTTAAAATGCAGTAGAAAAGAAACATGTGAATTTCAGTGACCTTGTCATGACCGCCGCCCCGTGGAAGTAGAATTGTGGTGATCATTCTGTGTAAAATGTGTTGCATGGGCGGAAAATGATTTGCATTCAATCCTGCCACAGAACGGTTACCCCTTTCTTCACATTTCATCATTTGAAAAACTGCATCTTCAGGAATTTCAATATCTCCAAGCATAAAACCTTCAGTCGGGAGATTAAATGTTGCTCCCAAAAATTCTGTAGTGAGAATTAACCGATGGCCATCAACCATTGTAGTTGGGTGCTCCCCGGACATGATAAAATTGCCATAAAATTGATGTACCAAGTTGGGATATATACGTCGATGTGCAGACATGAAATATTCTAGATTCGGCTGACTGCATAACATATCAACGAGTCCCGGAAGATGACGATGTAAGTTTACAAGAGATACCGACCGCGGCCGGAGGACTTTTCTATCCAATACTTTGGGTGGCGGCGCCGGTCCTCTGCCTTGGATGCCCGCCCGACCACGTCGTGCTGGGGCCGCACTCGACTCTCCACGGCTGCGAGAAGCTTGCCTCTTTGGCGCCATCTAACCACAAATCGACGGAACCGGAGATGAGGGAATAGATCAAAATGGCTCAACTTGGAGAGAGATGCTTCCACGAGAGAGAATGGGGATCCTCCACACATCAAGAACTTACCTCAGTGAATGGAAGAACAACGAGACGCGGTGCTAGCGTCGGAAGAATGATCCGCGCGGGTAGCCACCGAGAGGGCCGCGCTAGGGCACAAAGGGGGATGCCAAGGAGGGGTGTAATGTTCGGAGAAAGAGGTGGCTTTAGGCTAGAAGGGGGCTTGAGGGGTTTTAAGGGATGGGAGGGGAGGAAACTTAGGGTTTCCTCCCTTATTGGAGCCGGTTCGGACGCGGCGAGGCCGCCCGACCGGAACGGGTCGACCCTATGGGTCGTCCCCTTTTAAACCCCGCCCCAGAACATTACTCGTTAGCGAGGGTCGACCCTTGGGGTCGACCCTCTTTCGTGGGTCGACCCTTGGGGTCGACCCTTTCAGGGTTTGCTGCAAAAGCTGAAGAAAACGTAAGTTTAAGGAAGACCCTCTTTCGTGGGTCGACCCTTGGGGTCGACCCTCTTTCGTGGGTCGACCATTGGGGTCGACCCTTTCAGGGTTTGCTGCAAAAGCTGAAGAAAACGTAAGTTTAAGGAAGCGAATGATATGGCTCGAGTCCCCAGTGATTATATTGAGTTGGAATCAAGAAATTAGAGTTATATGAATGGGTATACACACTGGGGAACTTGTTTCAAGAATGACTTAGACCATAGAAGGTGTTCATTGTTTCCCATCTCCGAAAATTTAGATTTTGATATCAATTGCTCTTTTGCTGGCCTTAAGAAAATTCAAGGAATTATCGGCCATAGAATTTGCAAAGCCAATGGTTGTATACTATAATAAGAACATGCATACCATGCAATCAAGGTTTTCATGCAAAAGAAATAGAAAATTTTTGTGGTTTTTCAAGCACGACTATGCACATGCATGACAAAAAAAATGACACACTACATGCAATGCAATGACATTGATGCACATGATTAAGACTCAGATTGATCTATCCTACAAACCCCTAGTTCCCTTCTAAATGATGTGAACTTGTCTACACTAAGAGGTTTGGTGAAAATGTCGGCAATTTGATGATCTGTCTCAACAAAACTGATGTTAATATCACCCTTACTCACATGGTCTCTGATGAAATGATGTCTAATTTCAATATGCTTGGTGCGGGAGTGATGGACTAGATTTTTGGACAGATTTATGGCGGATGTGTTATCACAAAGAATTGGGGTGTTTTTAAAGGAAATGCCATAATCAATCATTTGCTGTTGGATCCATAGCACTTGGGTAACGCAACTACCGACAGCCACATACTCGGCTTCGGCTGTTGATAATGCCACTGAATTTTGTTTCTTGGAGGCCCATAAGACCACACAACCCCCAAGAAAATGGCAATAACCACTAGTGCTTTTCCGATCCATCTTACAACCCGCGTAATCGGCGTCAGAATAAGCGACAAGTTCAAAGCATGAATTCCATGGAAACCACAATCCTAAGTTAACTGTACCAGCAATATATCTAAAAATCCGTTTCACAGTCGACAAATGAGATTCCTTTGGATTTGACTGAAATCTTGCACATAGACAAACAACAAATTGTATGTCGGGCCTGCTGGCAGTTAGATACAATAGTGAACCTATCATACTTCTAAAGAGTTTTTGGTCCACTGATGTACCTTTCTCATCTTGATCAATTTTTAATGAAGTGGACATGGGTGTTGGTTGTGGCTTAGTTGATGCCAAACCGAATTTTTTCAGCAACTCCATTGCATATTTCTTTTGGTGTATGAACAACCCGTCCACCGTTTGATGTACCTGCAATCCCAAAAAGAAGGTTAACTCTCCCATGAGGCTCATCTCGAACTCACTTTGCATCAATTTTGCAAAGTCGTTGCTAAGGGCATCTTTAGTGGAGCCAAAAATAATGTCATCAACGTAAACTTGAACAATCAAGATTTCCTCACCATTCAATTTTGTGAAGAGGGTTTGATCAACATTACCTCGTTTGAATTCATGTTGAATGAGGAATTCACTTAACCTTTCATACCATGCACGAGGTGCTTGTTTCAGACCGTAAAGTGCCTTGTCCAGCTTGTACACATGGTCTAAATGCTTTGTGTCTTCAAACCCCGGTGGTTGCTCCACATACACGTCCTCCTGGATATAGCCATTCAAAAATGCACTCTTAACATCCATTTGAAATAATTTGATGTTATGACAACATGCAAATGCTAAGAGAACCCTCACTGCCTCAAGTCTTGCTACTGGAGCAAAAGACTCATCGAAGTCAACTCCTAATTCTTGGCTATAACCCTTGGCTACAAGCCTGGCCTTGTTCCTAATTACCACTCCTTGATCGTTTGTTTTATTTCGAAACACCCATTTGGTTCCGATCACGGAGTGATTCTTAGGACATGGTACGAGGAACCACACCTTGTTCCTTTGAAACTGGTGTAGTTCTTCTTGCATGGCCATGATCCATGACTCATCTTTCAAGGCCTCTTCAATGGAGTGAGGTTCAAATTGAGAGAGCAAGGCTAATAAGTCATGAGTTTCAACTTCCCTGAAGGAGGCTCGTGTCCTTATCCCTTCTTGTACATTTTCCAATACATTCTCCAGAGGATGGTTCTTTGCAAATGTCCATTGCAACGGTAGCTCCTGTTCAAGTTGAGTTTCCTGATTTACATCTTCTTCTTTTGGTTCTTCCTCTTCTTGTTTTTCTGAATTTTCTTGCTTCTTCTCGATATTGTCATCTTTCAACACATCATCCTGCAAAATAGATTTTTCATCAGTTCTAAATGGAGATGATTCATCAATAATAACATGTGGACTTTCTTCAACTACGAGAGTTCTCAAATTATATACTCGATATGCTCTCGAATTGAGAGAGTACCCAAGCAATATGCCTTTGTCACTTTTGGGATCAAATTTAGCCAAGTCCTTCTTACCATTGTTATGAATGTAGCATATTGAGCCAAACGGTCTCAAATATGAAATGTTTGGCTTCTTACCTCGGTATAGCTCATATGGAGTTTTCTTCAACAATGGTCTTACCATGGCTCGATTTATGATGTAGCAGGCCGTGTTCACTGCTTCAGCCCAAAAGTACCTTAGTATTTTATTCTCATTCAGCATGGTTCTTGCCATCTCAACTAGCGTTCTGTTCTTCCTTTCCACAACTCCATTCTGTTCCGGAGTTCTAGGTGCGGAGAAGTCATGCATATAGCCTTGAGCCCTGCAAAAATTACTAAACTCATGGTTATCAAATTCTCGGCCGTGATCACTCCGCACAGCTTTGATGCAATACCCTTTATCATTTTGAACAAATCTGCAAAATGCTTCAAATTCCGTCAGGGCATCATTTTTATGAGAGAGAAAATAGACCCAACAGAATCTTGAATAATCATCCACAATCACAAATCCATATAGTTTACCACCCAAGCTGTGAGTTCTACTTGGTCCGAAGAGATCAATGTGGATGAGTTCAAGAGGTCTTGATGTGGTCACATCTTGTTTGGACTTGAATGATGTCCTTGTTTGTTTGCCCATGCTGCAAGCTCCACAAATTCCATCATTGACGGCCTTCAACTTGGGCAGTCCAACCACCAAATCCTTTCTGGATAATTTCAACAATACATTGAAGCTAGCATGCCCAAGCCGCCGATGCCAGAGCCAAGCATCATCGTTGCTCCTTGCAGATAAACATAAGTTTTCATGAGAAGTATCATTCAAGTCTATCATGTAAACATTGTTATACCTGAAACCAATGAATTTGATCTCTTGAGTATTCCTATTCAAAACAGTGCAGTGGTTAGAATCAAAAATCACATTGCATCCCTTATCACAAAGTTGACTTATGCTTAAAAGATTATGTTGCAAACCCTTCACAAGCAATACATTTTCAATGGTATGATTTTGATTCTTACCTATCTTACCTTCCCCAATAATTTTACCTTTGTCTTTACCACCGAATGCTACCGTTCCACCATCCTTTTCTTGCAGGTCCACAAACCATTCCTTGTTTCCCGTCATATGTCGAGAGCAACCGCTGTCCAAATACCATTTGTTCCTTTGAGCTCTCGAGTGGACCTGCAATTCAACCAAAGTTCTTATGAAGATTTTGGTACCCAAGCAAGCTTGGGTTCATGATGGTTAGAGGCATGATGCATATATAATCTTTTTCTGAATCCAACAGAATTTTCTTCATCATATTTCAGAATTTTACAATCATACATATCATGACCCATTTTTCTACAATAGAAACAAGTGATGGCTCTATCTCTTTTTCTCCATCTACCAATATTCGAAAAGGAGTTATGCATGTGTTTCTTTGGTTTAAGAGATACTGAACTTGATCTTTCAAGGATGGCAAGGGCATCCTTCAACATTTTTATTTCAGCCAATTGAGATTGACTTTGTTTTTCAGCCTTTTCTTTGGCTTCATTACAAGCCGAGATTTGAAGCTTTTCTTGTTCCATGTCATCTTTCAATTCTTCATGCATTTTCAGAAATGTAGATTGTTCTTCTCTCGTACATGAAATCTCTTCTTCAAATAGTTCAATTTTGGATAAAAGAATTTCATTTTCTGATTTTAAAGCATGGCACTCTTCACATGATTTTTTAGTATGCACAAAATGATCAATTTTCTTTTTCAAATTTCTGTTTTCATATTTGAATCTCTTACATTTTTCATATAAAGATTCATATGCAATTTGCCATTGTTCATAGGTGAGAGTTTCAGTTTCTGAATCTACCTCATTTCCTTCGTCGTCATTTGCCATGAGGCATAGATTCTGGACTAGCTCCTCTAGTCCATCTTCATTTCCGGACTCCTCTTGATCTTCATCGCTCCATGTGGCCATCATGGCCTTGGGCTTTCTGAACTTGCCTTTCTTTACCTTCTTGATGAGATCGGGGCACTCACCCCGCATATGGCCGAGTTTCTTGCATTCATAGCAAATCACTTCTTCTCTCTTGCTATTTTCTCCTCTGTTTGGACCTTGCCTTCTTAGTCCTTTTCTGAACTGACCACCAAAATTTCTGGTTCGTTTCACAAACCGTCTTGCCCTTTGTGTGATCATGGTAACTAATTCTTCATCTTCAGTGTTGCCTATTGAATCATTTTCACTGCCCTCTGAGTCGTGTGGATTCACCTTTAGAGCCATTGTGGTAACAACTTTCTTTTTCTTGTGATCCTCCTCACTCCTTTTGATGTTTATCTCGTAAGTCATCAGCGAGCCAATTAACTCGTCAAGGGTTAAGGTACTTAGATCCTTGGAGTCTTCAATTACAGTGGCCTTTGTATGCCACTGTGGAGTGAGGGATCTTAGGACTTTTCTGACGAGTTCCTTGTTGGAATACTCCTTGCCAAGTCCCTTTAGTCCATTGGTAATCTCGGTTAGCCTTGCAAACATGTCAGAAATTGATTCTTCTGACTTCATTGCGAATAGCTCATAGTCCCGAACTAGGAGGTTGGCTTTTGTTTCTTTGACTTCCGATGTTCCTTCATATATAAGCCGTAGCTTATCCCACATCTCCTGCGCAGAGGCACACATAGATATTCGTGAGTATTCGTTAGGATGAACGGCACATTGAATTATATTCATAGCCTTAAAGTTCGTTGAACACTTCTCTATATCTTCTTCATCCCATTCATCTTCTTTTTCAGATAAAACATATGGACCCTTACTTATGACACGCCAAACATCATAGTCCTGGGCACGTAGGAAAACATACATTCTATTCTTCCAGTAAGGGTAGTTCGATCCATCAAAGAATGGAGGTCTTTGAATGGAATGCCCTTCGGGCATCATCCCTCTGTTTGCCATTAAACGGGATCTGCTCTGACGACCGTGAGATCGTAAATCAACCAGAGCATAAGGCTCTGATACCAATTGTTGAGTCCCGGAGGGTGGCAATCAAGAGGGGAGGGGTGAATTGATGGCCCAATAAAAACTAAAAATGAGCTACACGGAACCAAGGCAAGATAAACAACAAACTCAAAACTAGCATGAACAGTAACACACACGTGAATGCGTGATGATGGGGTGATTTATTAACAAGCAATTGAATTCTCTCCTCACCGTGAAGCCCACACGGTTTAGCAGAAAACCAAACCACAAAGTGCACACGAAATTTTTAGGTGGTTCGGGTACACACCGTGTCCCCTACGTCCACCCCTCACACGGAGGATTAACTTCCACTAGACAGTGAAACACACACACCCGCTGTTTACAACAGCAACCACACACACACGCTGTGTAGAACAGCAAGCACAAACACACATACACGTTCGTGTTGTCGAACACGAACACACACACACAAATCTCGGATTTACTAATTACAAACAGATGATGAAGTTAAACTCAAGGTATTCAAAGTGAGAAGAGTGAAAAGAGGTTGGATTATCCTGGTTGGAGCTCCCCCTATCACTTCCACGAATTTAATCGAACACTTTATGCAGCACGGTGATGATCTTGGCTTGAATGAAGCTTTGGGTTGATTTTGGATCGCATCCAGCAGCTGTGGCTTGTATGGAAGTAGTTCTCCTCCTCCTTCCCTTCACTTTCACGCACTCTTCAAGCTGGAACCAGGTCAGGAGGTGGCGACTTCAACCTGCCAACACAAGGGGTTAGAAAGAAAGCTTACAGCTCAACATACGATATTTCCCCTTAGGGTTTTCATCAACCAAGCGACATTATATATGCTAAGAGAGTTCTGGGGACGGTCAAGGGACCAGATCCGCAAAATGTGGAGCAAAGCACGGGCCCCCAACCTAAAACAAATGACCCATGAGGTCGAAACTCCAAGGGTCAACAAATACGGCTCGGCCCGGAAATGAAGGGGTCGACCCTCGTGGGTGGTTTTTCTGCCCAGAAGGCATGGGTCGACCCCTGGGGTCGACCTTCTCAGGAATGCTTGCTGTTTAAGAATTTTTACTGAAGGGGTCGACCCTTGGGGTCGACCCACAGCCTGAGGGGTCGACCCTCGCAGTCCAGAACCAACAACCAGCGGGCCAAAAAAAAATAAAGACAACAGGGGGCGACCCCTGGGGTCGACCCTTGGCTAGGAGTCGACCCTTGGGGTCGACCCTTTCAGCCAGAACATGAATTTGCCGAGAACGCGATCCAAACGACCGAGTCAAGTTCCAGAACGTCTAAAATAAACATGCAAACCATGAGAAGTGTTCAAGAACAAGTTTATGAGCTACAAAAATGGTTTTTAAAGCATGTCAATCAATTAAGCTTAAACCATTTCATACTTAGACATAATTCAAATGAGAGACGATCTTAAAGGACTTCAATCACAAAATTGAAAATCAAGGTTGAAGTCGATCTCACCAAACGTCCCAGAGCATTGAAATTCTTGTCCTTGAAGATTGGCCTGTCAAAATATCTCGCAGTTAATTCTTTCATCCAAACTGTCAAATTAACTCACTTAACCTCAAGAAGATTGCATTGAGCCTTCATAACACGCCAAAACCTCATATGACGGAGTTGGGATTCAAGACGTTAGAAGGACTCATTTTCAGTTCACAAAGAATTTGGTCAACATCAAAACCATAAGGCATTTTACATGAGGAGGGGGTTCAACAGCCTCTAAAGCTAAGACCCCTGCGGGGGCATCAAGAAGCACATCCGACAGCAGTTGGTATCCACCACCGCCGCGCGGATATATCAAGCCCAAGGTGGTCTCCCACATCACAGCATCCAGGGACGTGGGCAGGATAACACCTCCAACATTATACCCTGAAGCTAATGAAGTGCGGGTTGCTCGGCGGCACAATCATATTGAAATCCCGGATGGCCTCATCAAGCCAACTCCCGGCCTTGATAACCCTACCGTTGAGCCTTTCAAGACTTGGGAGGTGACGCATGAAGATGGACCTAGCAGCTTGATCTATACGGTTGAAGAGCACCCTACTCGGGAAGACATAGACTACAGCCGCCCCGAAGATATAAGCAACCCACCAGTTCCCGTCCAAGGTCTGGCATTTACAACTGATCGGATGGCCAGGATGTTTCAGAAGCAAAACATCCCCCCCGATCAGTCTCAAAGGCGCAAGGAAGCTTTCCAGAAAATGTGGTATCCCGCAAATCTAGATAAGGAAATGAGACGTGTCTCTCAACATCCGGGGTTGGGCTTCACCCTGGAAGAATATTATTACAGTGGGCGATACGAGGTGGACACCATCTCCGCCTTCTATCCTACTGAAGATAGCCCGCTGGGGGCAACTTTTGATGAATACCCGACGGAAGCTGAGCATGTTGAACTGGCTCGACCCGGAAATCAAGAAGTAGAGACCATGGTCCCCTGCCGATGCTGGGAGCAGGTCTACCCTGAAGAGGCGGCGCTTCAAGTCAAATTTGATACGGCTAGCAGCAGTGAAGCCAAAGATACTGAAGAAGTAGAAATTTTTCCCTCCAGTGGAGTCCTACTGATGATGACTTCAACACCCCTTCTGCCAATCAGGGAAGCCTCGGTCGACTCCTATCAAGGGGAACAAGCCGCCAGGAAAGAAAAATCCACTTCTACGGAAGATACAACTGCCCCAGAAGGCGAGACTTTCTCAACTTCTGCTACAAAACTGGGATGCTGTCCCAGCCCGGAAATAAACAACTACCAGCCTGTCGCGGCTGCAACCTCATCTACAAAGACTAAAGCTGCTCTCTCGCCCTTGGGAGCTGCAATGGCAGTGGATTTGCTGATAGAACAATCTGCGCAGCCGCTAGCATAAGAAATAGAGAATCCTCAAGAAGCTCTGGTGGTGTCAGATGAGGAAGTCGAAGAACTCGACCCTCAAGATGGTATTCCAGATTTCGTTGACCTCCAGTCGGCACCTCCAGAGATAGAAGACGGTGGTCAAGCCACAGTCGATGAACTGATAGAAGCCAACTTGAGAAATGAGGGGGACCCTAGGCCTACTGTCACGCCCCGAGCGCGGAAGATACCCGGAGATGCGCGACGTGTCTATATCAATCATATCAATCAGAGTGGTCGTGTATTCGACGCAAAGACAGAAATGCGCAAAATAGCAAGATAACCCAATCCTTTATTTCATAATGGATAGACTATTACAAATCCAATACTCTGTTTAATAAAAAGGAAAAGAATACATATTTGACTCAAGAAACTATAGGAAAGACTAGACGACACTTGAGCAGCTCTATCACTTTCACTCTTGAACATTCCCATCCGATTGACTTCCATCATCGTCGGACTTACCTGAAAAGTACAAAGGGACAAACGGAATGAGCGAACGCTCAGTAGGAAATTATATCTCAAGTACTAGCAAGGGGTTTAAGTAATTACATCTTTCATGAATGCAATAAAGCTATGCATGCTCGCATAAAACGACAAGATAGAGAGAATGTAATATCAAGAAATAAGATGAACTTAATCATGAACTTCCAACAAGATGACAAGTGTATTCAAGGTATTCAAGCAAGCACGTTTAACAAGTCATGTCAAGAACTTTGGCTATCATGTATCAAGCAAGTAAATTACCCTTTTTCGGGCCACGCATTTCATGTAAAGTCAAGTACGATTCAAGTACAAGATGTGTGTGGAATGTCCAATCAAGCAAGTCAAGTACTCGGTATAATGCCAGATACCTTATTATTTTAACTCCCATGGGCACAAGTACTTTCGGGTGCTCCTCCCAGGATCAGATCGGGCCCTATATGCACAGGCATTTATCATGTATTTTTGACATCCACTCTTGTTTATATAGCCAATATAGAGTTTCAATATTCAAGCTTGTAGACATGTATGACAACTTTGACATAATAGAGTCCAAAAATATGACAAAGGACATAGATTGGCGATAATAACGGTAAAATCACGATATCAATAAAACTAGGTAGAATATGGTTCCCTTAACTTAGGTCCCATGACAAATCAATATGGACATTCTTTATATAGAATTGAGGTCCACATAAACATTAGATCAAGCAAGATACCCTCATTCTTATCATAGAATTGAGGTTTACAAGAACGACATGATATGGCATGATATCATCATCCCATTAAGAATTTCTTATGATATACTCTTTGTATAATCATAAGGGCCGGTATACCATGTTTCTTTAGATTGACATGGCAAGGATCGTATAATGGGTTTTTAGGGTACAACCAGCTCAGTCGACCTTGAGGGAATCCAAGGCTACGAGGAGTCTTACGGAGGTCTCTATGACTAACTTGCTAGTCCAAAGGAACGGAATGTCCAATGGAGAGCTTGTATGTCAATGAGAGTTGAGTGTGATCGATGAAACAACGTGAAACGTGGGACTATACTCACGGAGTGGAGAATAGTGCCGATATATATTATATAACATATGAAATCATCGGTTAACAAAAACAGGGAAAAATCAGTTTTACAGAAACATAACGACTTAGGTCAAGTCGTTTCTCAAGTAATTAACGCCTAACAGAAGGGCGTTTACATATTTCTATTTTACAGAATTTTCAATAATTTTATTAATTCATGAAAAACACGCCCTAGTCAGGGGCGTTAGTCAGGTAAGTAACGCCTAACATAAGGGCGTTTACATATGTTCCGTTTTGCAGAATTTCATTATTTCAATAATTTATATAAAACGCGCCCTGGACAGGGGCGTTTCTTCAGAGTTGACGACTATATAAGCAGGCGTCTCATTATTTAAATATTTGACAGAATATAAATAATTTTCAGGATTTATTTAAAACACGCCCTGGAAAGGGGTGTTACTGTTTAATTTTATTTTACAGGATATACATAGTTCAGGAATTTACAGAAAACGCGCCCTAGAAAGGGGCGTTTCTTTTCAATTTACGCCCTGTGATGGGGCGTTAACAGGTGTAAAACGACGTTGTCAAGGTCGTGAATTCAAGGAATTTATAATATTTCAACAAATAAATTTCCAAGACAGGAGACATGATCATGACAAGAAAATTAGCAGGAATTTACAGGTAGAGTCATGCAAGATATTAGAATCGATATTTCATATTTATTAAATTTTAAACATGATCAATTATTGATTACATGCGATTGTTCATGAAATTAACGCCTGTATACAAGGCATATACTTTTAATTAACGACCACTGTGATGGTCGTTTCTTTTAAAGTAACGCCCTATTCAAGGGCGTTTCTTGAAAAATTTACAGAAAACGTATTAAAACTACATGCAAACTGTATAAATATATCATGCATGGTGCTTCTTATATTTATTTTTAGTTTGGGCTACGAGACGTGAGAAAATCCTACCTTATGATCTGGATGAAGGAGATGAAAGGGCTTTGAAGCTTCAACTGCAACTTAATAGAAGAAGAACAATCGTTCTTCCGTCAACCTGGAGAGGAAACGAAGGAAGATTAATGATCTTCACAGACATACCGGAAGCTATAACGAGGAATCATAACCTCGTTCTTTACGCAAGCACCTGATCCTTAACCTGCATTAAAGGAGAGGAAGAATAATCAATATTCTTCATGCGACTGTAAACAGACGGGCAAAAGAAAACAAGAAGAACGTATGTTCTTCACTTACCGTGTAGCAGTAGATCGTCCAAATAGGTTTAGGGTTGTTCGATCGAGACTATTTATAGGATTTTGGAGTCCTAACAAAAGTAGTGTTTGATTGAGGGTAACATATCCCTAATAGAGTCCTTACTCTAATAGACACTTACTAGATTAGGTTAATCTTTCCCTGGATAAGCTCTGGGTTCGAACGGGTCGCGAACTGAATTAACGCCTTTGGTCAGGGCGTTTATTCTTAAATTAACGACCTTGTTCAGGTCGTTTCTTAAGAAACGTCTTGTATAAGGGCGTTCCTTGTTTTTGAAACATGCCTAAGACATGGGCGTTTATTTTACTTGCCTATTTGGTCGCGTGAGAGTTGACGACCACATGCGTGGGCGTCCTTTCTTTAGTCACGCCGTATGTAGAGGCGTTTATTTTTAAATTAACGCCTTACTCAGAGGCGTTATTTTTAATTTGCTTTATTTTGTCTGCATTACTTCTGTACTATGTATGTTTTTACTTTTATTTCAATATTCATTTATCAGGGTTGCTACACCCTCCCCCACTTAAAAAGAATTTGGTCCCCAAATTCAATATATATAATTATACACGTGGAGAGTGTATATACCTCTTAGAATAACTCGGGAAATCGTTTCTTCATAGATTCCTCGGTCTCCCATGTCGCTTCGCGTTCGGGATTCTTATTCCATTGCACCTTGAGCATGGGAATAACCTTATTCCTTAGAGCTCGTATTTCTCGATCTAAGATCTTCATAGGCTTCTGTTCATAGGTGAGATCTTTCTGGATCACCAGATCTCTATGTTCAATAATATGAGATGGATCGTGCACATACTTCTTCAACATGGATATGTGAAATACATTATGTACCTCGGACAATTGAGGAGGCAATGCGATGCGATAAGCAACCTCACCAACTCTTTCAAGTACCTCAAATGGTCCGATGAATCTTGGCGTAAGCTTGCCCTTAACACCAAATCTTCGTATGCCACGTCCAGGCGATATCTTGAGAAATACATGATCTCCGATTTGGAATTCAAGATCTCTCCTTCTTGTATCAGCATAAGCTTTTTGTCTCGTCTGAGCAACTTGCAATCTTTCTCTGATTACTTGTATCTTCTCAGTTGTATCCCTTACCATGTATGGACCTAGCAGTTATTTTTCTCCAACTTCGTTCCAGCATATGGGTGATCTGCAACTCCTTCCGTATAAGGCTTCGAAAGGTGCCATTTGGATACTAGCTTGGTAGCTATTATTATATGCAAATTCCACTAGTGGTAAATGATCGTGCCAGCATCCTCCAAAGTCAATGATGCATGCTCTAAGCATATCCTCAACAACCTGGTTAGTTCTCTCGGTCTGACCATCCGTTTGTGGGTGGAAAGCAGTACTAAAGTTGAGCCTTGTTCCTAACGAATGTTGTAATCCCTTCCAAAAATGAGAAGTAAAACGGGGATCTCTGTCAGACACGATTGAGACAGGAATTCCATGTATCCTGACTATTTCCTTGATGTACAGTGCAGCTAGCACACCAATTGACCATCGACTTTTTATTGGCAAGAAATGCGTCGATTTAGTTAATCGGTCAATGATAACCCAGATTCCATCATGTCCTCCTTTAGATTTAGACAAACCCATGATGAAGTCCATACCAATATCCTCCCACTTCCACTTAGGAATATCTAGAGGGTGTAGTTTTCCAGCAGGCTTTTGGTGTTCCGCCTTGACCTGTTGGCATGTAAGACAGCGTGATACATAGTCCGCTATTTCTCTTTTCATATTGGGCCACCAAAAGTTTCTCTTTACATCTTGGTACATTTTAGTTGATCCAGGATGAATAGTGTACCTTGATCGGTGAGCTTCATCTAAGATCTTCTTCTTTAATTCCGGACAATCAGGTATACAAGTTCTACCTTTGAATAATAATCTTCCATCAGAAGTTAGTTGAAAATCAGATTGTCCTTCTAATCTGCCCTTGATTTCCACTAATATAGGATCATCACCCTGAAGTGCTTGTATCTCAGATAATAAATCTGACTGTATGCTTACATGAGATAATGTAACAAATTTGGATTCCGTGTCCAAGCTTATATTGAGCTCGGAGAATTGTTCAAGTAACCTCCATTCTTGTATCATACAATTGGCTATCATTGCTCTCGGCTTTCGACTAAGGGCATCAGCAACATAATTACCCTTTCCGGGATGGTATTGTATATTGAAGTCGAAGTCCTTGAGATATTCTAGCCAGCGTCTTTGTCTCATGTTTAGCTCCTTTTGTGAGAATAGATATTTGAGACTCTTGTGATTGGAGTAGACAGTGAACTGTACTCCATAGAGATAGTGTCTCCATATCTTTAGGGCAAATACTACCGCGGCCAGTTCTAAGTCATGGACGGGGTAATTCCCCTCATGCTTCTTCAGTTGACGTGAAGAGTATGCTATGACCTTTCCTTGTTGCATTAGGACACATCCGAGGCCAATGCCAGAAGCATCAGTGTAGACCTCGAATTTCTCTCCTTCTATTGGTAGAGCTAACACCGGAGCTGTAGTGAGATGATCCTTAAGAGTTTGGAAACTTCTTTCACATTCCTCACTCCATTCATATCGGATCTCCTTACGAGTTAACCTTGTAAGGGGCACGGCGATCTTAGAGAAATCTTTGATGAATCGCCGATAATAGCCTGCAAGACCTAAGAAACTTCTGATCTCGCTTGCATTAGTGGGTCTTTCCCAGTTTCTTACAGCTTTAACCTTTGACGGATCTACAGATAAACCGTCCTTGGATATGACATGTCCGAGAAAAGCCACTTCTTCAAGCCAGAACTCGTATTTGCTGAGTTTAGCATATAATTGATTTGTCCTCAAGACTTGTAATGCAATCCTCAAATGCTCTTCATGTTCTTCCTTAGTCTTAGAATATATCAATATATCATCAATGAAGACTACTATGAATTGATCCAAGTAAGGCCTGAATATGCTATTCATTAACTGCATAAAGGCAGCAGGGGCATTTGTTAGTCCAAAAGGCATAACAACAAATTCGTAATGGCCATACCTGCTTCTGAATGCGGTCTTGTGAATGTCATCATCCTTGATTCTTAACTGATGATATCCCGACCTGAGATCAATCTTGGAAAAATATTTGGATCCTGAAATCTGATCAAATAATTCATCGATTCTCGGCAGTGGATACTTGTTCTTGATAGTAAGATGATTCAACTGTCGATAGTCGATACACAATCTCATGGATCCATCCTTCTTCTTTACAAATAAGACTGGTGCTCCCCACGGGGAAGTACTTGGTCTAATAAACCCTTTTTGGATTAGTTCCATCAACTGCTCCTTCAATTCCTTGAGTTCAGCAGGGGACATTCTATATGGTGCCTTTGAAACAGGACCAGCACCAGGGACTAAGTCAATGGTGAAGGCCACTTCTCTTTGAGGGGGTAATCCCGGCAAATCTTCTGGAAATACGTATGGGAATTCTCGCACTACCTGAACGTCTTCTATCTTGGTTTTCTTAGCTTCTTTAACAGTGACAAAAGCAAGGAAGGATACACATCCCTTCCTGACGAGCTTGCTTGCTCGAAGAGCCGAAATAAGAGGGGATTTGCTTCGACTCTTAGGACTAGTATAAGTCAGTTCTGGAAATTCTTTGAAAACGATCTTGCTATTACGGCAATCAACCGTTGCCTGGTACTTAGATAACCAATCTGCTCCTAGTATAACATCATATTCTTTTAGATCTAAACAGATAAGATCAATAGGAAAATTCTTTCCTCGAACCAATACCTCACAGTTTTGGTAATGATGCGTGATATCCGTCTCGTTTCCGAGAGGAGTAGACAACACTATTTTCATCCATTCCGGTTCTAGAGGTAACGGGTCAGCAAACTTCTTAGAAACAATAGAATGCGATGCACCCGTGTCAAATAAGACATGTGCATATTTGGAACAAATTTTCAATGTACCTTCCACTAATCCGCCTTCTTCTTCAGGTTCGGTCTCCTGTATTGCATGAAGACGAGCATTCTTTGTCACCGGGCGTTTACCATCGCCGGCTTGGTCGTTCATTAATGGACACTCGGGAATCCGATGCTCACGGCTTCCACAACGGAGACAAGCTCCTAATTTCCTCCAGCATTCTTCCGTCTTGTGACCAGCCTTGTCACAATGCTTGCAGACTGTATTCGAAGGGGTAGTGGTGATAGAGAAAGGCTTGGTCTTCTTAAATTTCTGATCTTGAGAGGAAGAACCTCCATTATTGGGCCTCTTCTTAAAGTTGGGTTTGAAAGAACCCGAACCCGTGACTTGTTCCTTCTTATCTTTTCCACGGATCCTATCAGATAGTTCCGTGGCATCTTCAAGTAATTGAGCTCGGCGCACTATTTCAGAATAAATTTGGATGTCCATAGGCGCCAATTGAGTAATATAGTGGGGCCTAAGCCCATTAAGAAATCTACGGGCTTTCATCTTCTCCGTGCTAATAAGATGCTTAGCATATCTAGATAACCTGGAGAACTGAGCTTCATAATCTGCTAATGATAAGGATCGTTGCTTTAATGCAGCGAATTCGGCAGCCTTCTTTTCTTGGACTCGGTCCGAGAAATATTTAGCATTGAAGTATTCCACGAATTCTTCCCATGTTACTTGAGTAGGATCGATGGTTGCTTCAATAGACTCCCACCAGCATCTAGCATCTTTCTCTAACTGGAATGTAGCTAATAGCACTTTGTCCTGGTCCGTGCATTGCATGACACGGAATATGCGTTCGGTTTCCCGAACCCAATGCTCGGCATCGTCCGGATCGGTCGATCCCACAAACTTCGGGGGATTCATATTCTTAAAGGCTTGGTGTAAGCTTCCAGCTCGTGGAGCACCACCTTGTGCTACCTGTTGTAGCACTTGGGTCATCCCTTGAAGGGTACGCTGCATGTTGCGCCATTGAGCACGTTCGGCAGCCATTATCCTACAATTACAATAACTATATTAGTACGTTATCGTATTTAAAGACTCGTATACTATGTTAAATCTAACCCTTGGTTCTACCCAATCTCACTGGTTTAAAGGTTCAACTTATCCTTGGACTTGGGTTTTTCCTAGGAATTGAATACCTTAGGCTCTGATACCACAAAGACTGTCACGCCCCGAGCGCGGAAGATACCCGGAGATGCGCGACGTGTCTATATCAATCATATCAATCAGAGTGGTCGTGTATTCGACGCAAAGACAGAGATGCGCAAAATAGCAAGATAACCCAATCCTTTATTTCATAATGGATAGACTATTACAAATCCAATACTCTGTTTAATAAAAAGGAAAAGAATACATATTTGACTCAAGAAACTATAGGAAAGACTAGACGACACTTGAGCAGCTCTATCACTTTCACTCTTGAACATTCCCATCCGATTGACTTCCATCGTCGTCGGACTTACCTGAAAAGTACAAAGGGACAAACGGAATGAGCGAACGCTCAGTAGGAAATTATATCTCAAGTACTAGCAAGGGATTTAAGTAATTACATCTTTCATGAATGCAATAAAGCTATGCATGCTCGCATAAAACGACAAGATAGAGAGAATGTAATATCAAGAAATAAGATGAACTTAATCATGAACTTCCAACAAGATGACAAGTGTATTCAAGGTATTCAAGCAAGCACGTTTAACAAGTCATGTCAAGAACTTTGGCTATCATGTATCAAGCAAGTAAATTACCCTTTTTCGGGCCACGCATTTCATGTAAAGTCAAGTACGATTCAAGTACAAGATGTGTGTGGAATGTCCAATCAAGCAAGTCAAGTACTCGGTATAATGCCAGATACCTTATCATTTTAACTCCCATGGGCACAAGTACTTTCGGGTGCTCCTCCCAGGACCAGATCGGGCCCTATATGCACATGCATTTATCATGTATTTTTGACATCCACTCTTGTTTATATAGCCAATATAGAGTTTCAATATTCAAGCTTGTAGACATGTATGACAACTTTGACAGAATAGAGTCCAAAAATATGACAAAGGACATAGATTGGCGATAATAATGGTAAAATCACGATATCAATAAAACTAGGTAGAATATGGTTCCCTTAACTTAGGTCCCATGACAAATCAATATGGACATTCTTTATATAGAATTGAGGTCCACATAAACATTAGATCAAGCAAGATACCCTCATTCTTATCATAGAATTGAGGTTTACAAGAACGACATGATATGGCATGATATCATCATCCCATTAAGAATTTCTTATGATATACTCTTTGTATAATCATAAGGGCCGGTATACCATGTTTCTTTAGATTGACATGGCAAGGATCGTGTAATGGGTTTTTAGGGTACAACCAGCTCAGTCGACCTTGAGGGAATCCAAGGCTACGAGGAGTCTTACGGAGGTCTCTATGACTAACTTGCTAGTCCAAAGGAACGGAATGTCCAATGGAGAGCTTGTATGTCAATGAGAGTTGAGTGTGATCGATGAAACAACGTGAAACGTGGGACTATACTCACGGAGTGGAGAATAGTGCCGATATATATATTATATAACATATGAAATCATCGGTTAACAAAAACAGGGAAAAATCAGTTTTACAGAAAAATAACGACTTAGGTCAAGTCGTTTCTCAAGTAATTAACGCCTAACAGAAGGGCGTTTACATATTTCTATTTTACAGAATTTTTTATAATTTTATTAATTCATGAAAAACACGCCCTAGTCAGGGGCGTTAGTCAGGTAAGTAACGCCTAACATAAGGGCGTTTACATATGTTCCGTTTTTCAGAATTTCATTATTTCAATAATTTATATAAAACGCGCCCTGGACAGGGGCGTTTCTTCAGAGTTGACGACTATATAAGCAGGCGTCTCATTATTTAAATATTTGACAGAATATAAATAATTTTCAGGATTTATTTAAAACACGCCCTGGAAAGGGGCGTTACTGTTTAATTTTATTTTACAGGATATACATAGTTCAGGAATTTACAGAAAACGCGCCCTAGAAAGGGGCGTTTCTTTTCAATTTACGCCCTGTGATGGGGCGTTAACAGGTGTAAAACGACGTTGTCAAGGTCGTGAATTCAAAGAATTTACAATATTTCAACAAATAAATTTCCAAGACAGGAGACATGATCATGACAAGAAAATTAGCAGGAATTTACAGGTAGAGTCATGCAAGATATTAGAATCGATATTTCATATTTATTAAATTTTAAACATGATCAATTATTGATTACATGCGATTGTTCATGAAATTAACGCCTGTATACAAGGCGTATACTTTTAATTAACGACCACTGTGATGGTCGTTTCTTTTAAAGTAACGCCCTATTCAAGGGCGTTTCTTGAAAAATTTACAGAAAACGTATTAAAACTACATGCAAACTGTATAAATATATCATGCATGGTGCTTCTTATATTTATTTTTAGTTTGGGCTACGAGACTTGAGAAAATCCTACCTTATGATCTGGATGAAGGAGATGAAAGGGCTTTGAAGCTTCAACTGCAACTTAATAGAAGAAGAACAATCGTTCTTCCGTCAACCTGGAGAGGAAACGAAGGAAGATTAATGATCTTCACAGACATACCGGAAGCTATAACGAGGAAGCATAACCTCGTTCTTTACGCAAGCACCTGATCCTTAACCTGCATTAAAGGAGAGGAAGAATAATCAATATTCTTCATGCGACTGTAAACAGACGGGCAAAAGAAAACAAGAAGAACGTATGTTCTTCACTTACCGTGTACCAGTAGATCGTCCAAATAGGTTTAGGGTTGTTCGATCGAGACTATTTATAGGATTTTGGAGTCCTAACAAAAGTAGTGTTTGATTGAGGGTAACATATCCCTAATAGAGTCCTTACTCTAATAGACACTTACTAGATTAGGTTAATCTTTCCCTGGATAAGCTCTGGGTTCGAACGGGTCGCGAACTGAATTAACGCCTTTGGTCAGGGCGTTTATTCTTAAATTAACGACCTTGTTCAGGTCGTTTCTTAAGAAACGTCTTGTATAAGGGCGTTCCTTGTTTTTGAAACACGCCTAAGACATGGGCGTTTATTTTACTTGCCTATTTGGTCGCGTGAGAGTTGACGACCACATGCGTGGGCGTCCTTTCTTTAGTCACGCCGTATGTAGAGGCGTTTATTTTTAAATTAACGCCTTACTCAGAGGCGTTATTTTTAATTTGCTTTATTTTATCTGTATTACTTCTGTACTATGTATGTTTTTACTTTTATTTCAATATTCATTTATCAGGGTTGCTACACCTACCTTCCTCAGTGCCCAACTGTCCCCAGAAGAACGGGAGCTGTACGTCCAGCTGCTGCTAGAGTACCGGGATTGCTTCGCCTGGACTTACAAAGAAATGCCGGGTCTAAGCCCCGCTGTCTCACAACATGAGCTGGCAATCAGCCCTGAGGCCGAGCCGGTGAAGCAACCACCGCGGCGCATGAGGCCAGAACTCATTACCCAAATATGTACTGAAGTCGACAAGCTCATTGAAGTGGGATTTGTTGAAGAAAATCAGTACACCACATGGCTGGCGAATATCATCCCCGTGAAGAAGAAGAATGGACAGATCCGGATATGTGTCGACTTCCGAGATCTAAATAAAGCCTGCCCCAAAGATGACTTTCCGGTGCCAATAACGGAAGTCATGATCGATGCTACAATCGGACATGAGGCCCTGTCATTCATGGACGGGTCATTCGGTTACAATCAGATTTGGATCGCAGAGCATGACCGGGTCCATACTACTTTCCGAACCCCTAAAGGCATTTATCATTACAAGGGGATGCCGTTCGGACTGAAGAATGCTGGCGCAACCTATCAGCGCGCAATGACCAAGATCTTTGATGAGTTGCTCTACCACAAGGTTGAGTGCTATATAGATGATCGGGTGGTCAAAACCAGAAGAAAAGAACATCATCTGCAAGACCTCCGGATTGTTTTTCAGAGGCTGAGGCAGCATGACCTGAAGATGAACCCCATGAAATGTGCGTTCGGAGTGTCGAGCAGAAAATTCTTGGGCTTCATCGTCCGATATCGGGGGATCGAGATAGACCCCGCAAAAATCAAAGCAATTCAGGAGTTACCTCCACCAAGGAATATCTACGAGCTGAGATCACTACAGGGCCGCCTGGCTTATATCTGGAGGTTCATTTCCAATTTGTCAAGGCGATGCCAACCTTTCCACAAGTTGATGATGAAAGATGTTTCCTTTTATTGGGATGAAGATTGCCAGACATCCTTTGACAAGCTGAAAGACTATCTGAAGACTCCCCCAGTGCTGGGCGCACCGGTGAAAGGACGGCCATTGATACTATATATAGCAGCTACACATAACTCCCTGGGGGCAATGCTGGCCCAGAATAATGAAGAAGGGAAAGAGCAAGCCATCTATTACCTCAATCGGAGACTAGTCAGAACTGAGGAGAAATATACTTATATTGAGAAGGTCTGTCTGGCACTGGTCTTCGTAGTTAAGAAGCTTCGACACTACATGTTGTCGCATGAAATCAGCTTGATATCCAAAGAGGATCCCCTGAAATATATTATGTCCCAGCCGGCACTCAAAGGTCGCCTGGGCAAATGGGTGGTAATCCTTATGGAGTTTGACATCTCCTATGTACCGCGCAAGGCCGTCAAAGGCCAAGCTATTGCAGACTTCTTCGCTGAGCAATCAGTACCCGGGGACTGCCCGCTGGAACCAGAGCTTCCTGAAGATGAAACCCTAGAGGCTGCTCAGGTGCAGCCCTCCTTATGGCAGCTATATTTTGATGGTGCTTCCAGAATTGACATCTCTGCCACTGGATCGGCCAGAGTCAGGGCAGGAGCGGGCATAGTCTGAAATCCCCAGAAGGAGAAGTGGTGCACACATCCTGCTCCATAAACAAACACTGCACAAATAATGAAGCATAATATGAAGCCCTGATAATCGGGTTGCAGATCGCTCTGTCCATGGGAATTCAGATGCTGGAAGCATTCGGAGATTCCATGCTAGTTATAAAATAACTGGAAGGGGAGTTCGACGTGCGAAAGCAAGAACTTCTCCCCTACCATTAGTTGGCAACCCGCCTGATGTCAAGATTCTACTTCATCAGCATCAAGCATATCAACCGAGGTCGGAATGCTCAGGCAGACGCCCTCGCTAAGCTGGCCAGTTCATTGGCGGTCCCGCCAGACGCAAGCCTGAATATAACAGTGATCAACTGCCAGCAAGTCCCCAGTGTAACAAAAGTCTTAGCCGACGAGCAAGAGATCGAGGTGGCAGTCGTCGAGGAGATTCAACAGCCCGACTGGCGAGAACATCTCCTGCGGTGGTTCCAACACCAGCAGCTCCCGAATGAAAAAGAACATAGAATGAAGCTCCTGAGGGTCAAGGACTCTTACGAGATGAGAAGCGAAACCCTGTTCCGAATAATGGCAGATGCCCGAAGGAAAGTCCTACTTCGTTGCTTGTCTTCAATAGAGGCGGGACAGGTGATGCAAGAAGTCCATGCGGGATCAGCTAGAGCACACCAGGCTGGCCCAAAGATGAAAATTGAGATAAAGAAATTGGGTTACTATTAGCCCACTATATTTGATGATTGCTGCAAGTTCTCCAAAGCTTGTCAGAAGTGTCAAGAACACGCTAACGTGGCAAGGAGACCTCCAGTGCCACTGCATCCCACCTTGCCAAGCTGGCCGTTCGCCCAGTGGGGCACGAACGTGCTAGGGCCACTACCAGCATCTTCGTCGGGGTGCAAATATATCTTAGCAGCTACTGACTACTTCTCCAGATGGGCGGAGGCGGTAGCACTAAGAGATGTGACGGGAGAGCTAGTTGTGAGATTCTTCCGACATAATATAATATTCCGGTTCGGGATCCCCAGCCGAATCATCTCTGATAATGGCAGCCATTTTAGGAACCAGAAGGTTTATCGGCTAGCCGACAAATACAAGATTGACTGGAGGACATCATCCCCCTACAACCCTCAAGCCAATGGACTTGCAGAAGCCTTCAACAAGACACTATGTACGTTGCTGGCAAAGACTGTCAAGTCTAATAAAAAAGATTGGGAAGAAAGGATGTACGAAGCACTCTGGGCCTATCGTACTATCTACAAAACCCCAACCGGCTGTTCACCTTTCTCCCTCGTGTACGGGTCAGAGGCTGTGGTGCCGATTGAACTGGAAGTTCCTTCGCTGCGAGTCACCATCCAGCATGGACTAGCCAGCGGTGAACAAACCAATGTTGAAAGAAGATTGGAAGAGCTAGCTGAGCTCGAAGGAAAACGCCTCCGGGCACAACAAAACATCCAACTCTACCAAGCTCGCATGGCCCGTGCTTTTGACAAGCTAGTCAAAGGTCGAGAATTCAAGAAAGGAGATCTGGTAATGGTCAAAAGAAGAGAAGTAATGGCCTCCAACCCCAAAGGGAAGTTGGTCGAAAATTGGATCGGACCATATATCGTCCGCCGAGTATATGAAGGGGGTGCCTACGTCCTGGTAGACCACAAAGAAGTCATCCAGTTCTCTCCCCTCAACGGAAAGCATATAAAGCTGTATCATGCAGCGCAACCAGCATTCCCCGAGTGATCGGTCAGAATACCTTATCTTGGTCTAGTGGCATTCCGCCCTGATCAAGCTACCCTGATCTTGGTTTAGTGACATTCCGCCCTAGCCGAGCTACCCTTATCTTGGTCCAGTGGCATTCCGCCCTGATCGAGCTACCTTTCATTGGTCTAGTGATATTCCGCCCTGATCGAGCTACCTTTCCTTGGTCTAGTGGCACTCCGCCCTGATCGAGCTACCCTTATCTTGGTCTAGTGGCATTCCACCCTGATCGAGCTACCTTTCCTTGGTCTAGTGGCACTCCGCCCTGATCGAGCTACCCTTATCTTAGTCTAGTGGTACTTCGCCCTGATCTAACTACCCTTATCTTGGTCTAGTGGCATCCCGCCCTAGCCAAGCTACCCTGATCTTGGTTTAGTGGCATTCCGCCCTAGCCGAGTTACCCATATCTTGGTCTAGTGGCATTCCGCCCTGATCAAGCTACCTTTCCTTGGTCTAGTGGCACTCCGCCCTATCCGAGCTACCTTTCCTTGGCCTAGTGGCACTCCGCCCCAGCCGAGCTACCCTCATCTTGGTTTAGTGGCACTCCGCCCTGATCGAGCTACCCTTATCTTGGTCTAGTGGCATTCCTCCCTGATCGAGCTACCTTTCATTGGTCTAGCGGCACTCCGCCCTGGCCGAGCTCTCAAAAGAATACACCGTATTGCCATTACGAGCCTTACGTCCGAATCAGCGAAAGATCATTCCTTTGCGTTAGCATTTAGCCCCTGCTAACGAATAAACTACTCTGCTCTGCACGAGGCCCGATGCTCCGGATAACAACCGTCCACTGTCAAGAAAGGAAGGACATCACACTTCGACCTACCATCTTTTATATCCTTAACAGAAAAGAAAATAAAAGAAAAGAAAAATGGGGTTAAAAATAGAGATACCCGCCAGACTTGCGCCTATATTAGGACAAGTACAAAAATGGCTATAACCCAGCTGTGGCGAAAACCCGAAAGGGCACTACAGGTAAAATCGGGTACCCCGCCACGTGAAAACCCGAGAGGGCGCGTGGGCAAAAGCAAGAGGGGGCTGGCTTCGGCGAAAACCCGAAAGGGCGCTTAAGTAAGTAAAGTGGTGATTTAAAAAATTCCTCTTTTGTTCTTTACCCGATGAAACTCCAAAAAGGGACAATCCTCAGACGTCCCACCGGAGATCCTTTAACAAACCCAGTCTTGACCCTCGTCATTATCGGCGAGATCCGTCGATCTCTACCCCTAACTTGGACCTTCCGTCCATGTTAATAATCCTACCTTTGCTTCGGCATGTGACCCATGCTGATGAATAAACCCATGTTTGACTCTCGTTATCATTGGCGAGATCGGTCGATCTCTACCCCTAACTTGGACCGTCCGTCCATGTTAATAATCCTACATTTGCTTTGGCATGTGACCCATGCTGATGAATAAACCCATGTTCGACCCTCGTCGTCATCGGAAAGATCGGTCGATCTCTACCCCTAACTTGGACCTTCCGTCCCTGTTAATAATCCTACCTTTGCTTCGGCATGTGACCCATGCTGATGAATAAACCCATGTTTGACCCTCATCATCATCGGCGAGATCGGTCGATCTCTACCCCTAACTTGGACCTCCCGTCCATGTTAATGATCCTACCTTTGCTTCGGCATGTGACCCATGCTGATGAATAAACCCGTGTTTGACCCTCGTCATCATCGGCGAGATCGGTCAATCTCTACCCCTAACTTGGACCTTCCGTCCTTACTAATAACCCATGACCTTTGCTTCGGCATTTAACCAGTGTCGACGAACTAAACCCGGGACCGATCCTTGTCACCATCGGCAAGGCCAGTCAGCATTCTCGCAGTCGAATTCTTCTGTACTCCGAATTCAAAAAAAAAGAAAAGAAAATGGGGTTAAAAATAGAGATACCCCGTCAGACTTGCTCCTTTATTAGGACAAGTGCAAAAATGGCTATAACCCAGCTGTGGTAAAAACCCGAAAGGGCGTCGCAGGTAAAATCGGGTACTCCGTCACGTGAAAACCCAAGAGGGCGCGTGGGCAAAAGCAAGAGGGGGCTGGATTCGGCGAAAACCCGAAAGGGCGCTTAAGTCAGTAATGTGAATATAAAAAAAAGGGAAGAAAGAAGAAAAAATTATAAATCAGTGATGAATAGTGATGATCCATCCTCCATTCGGAAGGCCCTTTATAGGGTCGAAGCGGAGTCTTCATCCAATGTCCCACCTATACATATACATATTGTTACCTTTTCGACCCTTGTCACCATCGGCAAGATCGGTCGCTACCCTTTCCGGTCCTTGTCATCATCGGCAAGACCGTCTACCCCTTTCGACCCTTGTCACCATCGGAAAGATCGGTCACTACCCTTTCCGGTCCTTGACATCATCGGTAAGACCGTCTACCCTTTTCGACCCTTGTCATCATCGGCAAGATCGGTCGCTACCCTTTCCGGTCCTTGTCATCATCGGCGAGACCGTCTACCCCTTTCGACCCTTGTCATCATCGGCAAGATCGGTCGCTACCCTTTTCGGTCCTTGTCATCATCGGCAAGACCGGTCGCTACCCCTTTTCGGTTCCTGTCATTATCGACAAGACCGTCTACCCTTTTCGACCCTTGTCATCATCGGCAAGATCGGTCACTACCCTTTTCGACCCTTGTCATCATCAGCGAGACCGTCTACCCCTTTCGACCCTTGTCATCATCGGCAAGATCGGTCGCTACCCTTTTCGGTCCTTGTCATCATCGGCAAGACCGGTCGCTACCCCTTTTCGGTTCCCGTCATTATCGGCAAGACCGTCTACCCTTTTCGACCCCTGTCATCATCGGCAAGATCGGTCACTACCATTTTCGACCCTTGTCATCATCGGCAAGATCGGTCACTACCCTTTTCGGTCCTTGTCATCGTCGGCAAGACCGTCTACCCTTTTCGACCCTTGTCATCATCGGTAAGATCGGTCGCTACCCTTTTCGACCCTTGTCACCATCGACAAGATCGGTCGCTACCTTGTCCGATTTTTGTCATCATCAGCAAGACCGTCTACCCTTTTCGACCCTTGTCACCATCGGCAAGATCGGTCGCTACCCTTTCCGAATTTTGTCATCATCGGCAAGACCGTCTACCCTTTTCGACCCTTGTCATCATCGACAAGATCGGTCGCTACCCTGTCCGGTTTTTGTCATCATCGGCAAGACCGTCTACCCTTTTCGACCCTTGTCACCATCGACAAGATCGGTCGTTACCCTTTCCGATTTTTGTCATCATCGGCAAGACTGTCTACCCTTTTCGACCCTTGTCATCATCGGCAAGATCGGTCGCTACCCTGTCCGATTTTTGTCATCATCGGCAAGACCATCTACCCTTTTCGACCCTTGTCACCATCGGCAAGATCGGTCGCTACCCTTTCTGGTTTTTGTCATCATCGACAAGACCGTCTACCCTTTTCGACCCTTGTCACCATCGGCAAGATCGGTCGCTACCCTATCCGATTTTTGTCATCATCGACAAGACCGTCTACCCTTTTCGACCCTTGTCACCATCGGCAAGATCGGTCGCTACCCCTTTTCGGTTTTTGTCATCATCGGCAAGACCGTCTACCCTTCTCGACCCTTGTCACCATCGGTAAGGTCGCTCGCTATCTATTTTGGCGTTCGTCTCTCATATACCCGTTTGGGTCCTCCAGACTCTCGACTCGCACAGGCCGTTGTTTAGTCTTGAGAATAGTCGCGGCGCGGTGGAGCGAACACCTCACTCCTTTGCTGAAGGCGTGAGCGCTCTCCTGCCCTCGTGACCCACACACTCGGACTAGAAACAACCGGCGAATGGAAAGAAAGAAAAAAGAAGAATGATGAAAGAATGGAGTCGTCATTTGACAGCAAAATGAAGATTTTCATTCTACGGAATAAAGAGTACATGTTACGCGGGGCATTCCCCGGAATACATGAAGTCCATCAAAAAGAGGCAAATAGAAAAGAACTATGGCAGAGGGCGTCGGAAGATGTCCTCCAGCGCCGGAATGCCCAGGGAAGGATGGCGGGCCAGCTCTTGCAGTCTGAACTCAGTGGCCTCCAGCTCGGATAATCTCTCCCCGAGGGAAGCAACTTGCCCTTCGGCCATTTCTGCCTCCTACACCCTCTGGACTTCTAGGCGTTCTACCTCTTGAAGTTCAGCCTCTGCCCTCGAGAGTTCGACATGTAATTCCGCTATGCGGGCCGTGAGAAAGCTTCGGCGCTGCAAAGAGGCATTGGCATCATCCCTCATCCTCGCCGCAGTCCCTTTCAGAGAAATGAGAGCGGTTCGGCATTCGGCCCGCTCCAGTGTTACGGCCGCCAGCTGGTCAGCTGCCTCCCGGCCTAAGAATTCCCTCATGTTCACATATTTCAGAAGCAGGATCACCCGTGGAGTCCAGTCGTCCATGGGGCAACCAAAGGCCAACAGCGAGCGGGATAAATGCTCTATCAAGCCCCTCAGCTGAACATAAGTTAAATCTCTGCTGGCCGTTATGGTCTGCTGAAGGGTCCCTAGGAACTACCACACGAGGTCACTTGAAGACTGGAGACCAAGCGGTGACGTCTCGGGTAGTTCAAATTCCACTCTGCTATCCACAGTGACCCAGATATCGTCGCCCGTCCCAGAAGATGACGATGGCATGAGCTGCAGTCCGTTGCTATGGGGAACAACCGCGGTGGCCGATACGGTAGCTGGAGCCTCAATGACAATAATTTCCCTGCCTGCCCCCTGAGATGGAGGTGCAACAGGAATTTCAAGAACCGAGGACATCTATTCTTCGATAATCTCTCCGGCTTCTATTTCGGAGGGGCCATCCTTCTAAGGAGCCGACTGCTGTGCGACTTCTACTGACTGGGAGTCCTCGACTGCTACCAAACTATCAACCCTCACAAGTGCTCCGGGTCCAACTGGAGCCACTGCCGCTGCATAGTCCTTGGGGTATCGCAGTGCGATAGGCCGCAAGACGGACGGGAAGGTTGCGTGGCCCGTGCCTAGAGCCGGGAGGGGTATCTGCACCGTCATGGTTGGCAACACCACCTCAGTCTACACCAGAAATATGTACATTAAAAAGCTAAAAGGAAGAGGAAGAAAGGGCAGCAGGCACCGACCACAGGTGGGTCCTTACCTCAGCCGGTACTAAGCTCAAATCTCTAAGGGCAACTTCTCCGGCGCCAGCCTCTCCGCTCACGAGCGAGCCTGACGGCCCAAGACCACTCCATGACAACCGGGGTGGGCTAAAAGTCGGATGATCGCTTTCATAGGCCGAGGACGCCCCAGCATCCTCATTCTCTGTGTCAACAAGTGGGAACTCCTCATCACTGGAGCCACCACCATACTCAACCTGCTCAGAGGAGGAAGACCCCTCTGCTCTTCCGAGACGCTCCACCATCGGGGCAGGAGCCTCGCCAGGAGGAGCATCACCCGCGGCAGGAGCTCCCCCCGTGCACTCCACATCAGGAGCAACAGTGGATGGGACCTCAAGGGCAAGTTCACCCTGCCCCTGGATAATCGCTTCTTCAGCACTCTCCAAGCCCAGAAGTAATGACGGTTGTATGTCAACTGAAATTTACGGCAAGAAATGGTCAAGCCGACTGAAGACATGAAGATTCGTGATGGCATCACAATTAAACTATAAATTACCTTCCATTTCCTATCTGGGCGTTGGAGAAGGCAGATCTCTCTCTATTGGAGCAGCAGGGATTTCCTCTGCCCCTTCCTTAGTCGCGACATCTACTGTCGCCTCCAGCCCGACAACCGCGGCAACTGTGTCGGCAACCGTCAGCATGAGCTAGCCAAGGCAGTCAAAGTGGACTAATGAACTCTAAAGAAAAGGAGAGCCTACCTTCAGCTTCTGGCCGTTGTGTGCGAAAAGCTTCGAACTCTTCGAAGGATACAATTGAAGGAAGAACGGTTGCTGATTCCCTTTCTGCGGCCTTCTTTCGGCGCGCCCGTGTCACCCGGGTCACCGCCGCCTTCGCATTCCCAACAGCCTCTCTCAACTGGGATCGAGTCCGCTTTCTCGAATCGCCGGGAGGCAGTGGCATCATGGTCGGGGCCGGCTCGGGAACCTCGAAATATGCTGGCTTCTGGGCCTTTATTATCAGCTCCCTAAAGTGCCGGGTCTCCTCCGAAGTCGGTCGGACTGCACATGCACATAGGTGAGAATAATGCACCACAATGAAAGAAAGAAGCTGGCCGACGGGCCTGAATGAAGAAATGGAACATACTCGCCGGCCCCGTATAGAAGGGGAAGAGAGGCCAATAATATAGCGATGGCATTTTGTCTCTTGAAGCTGCCTCGCAAATAAGCCAGCATAAATCTCCGATCTTTTCACTCGGCTCGGCCAACAGTGCCAGGTCCTCATGACCACGAGAAGACAGGAGATAATATAGGCTCAGGTGGTCCAGCCCCCATCTGTCAGCATATTTGAATGAGACATGAAGAGGTCGGTCTAGGATGGCTTCACTGGGACCACCCACTGAAAGACCATGTGAGCGAAGAAGCGCGAATAGCCACGGGGTGTTGTCATATAAAGCGGCCCGCCTGTCTTCCTTGCGAATGAAGGTCCAATAGGGGTACAACCTATCCACCTCGGGACGCCAGTCGGCCACAGCCGAGATGGGCTCCTCCACCGACAGAGGGAGTTGCTGAAAGACCACCCTCTCGCTACTCACCCGGCATAAACCCCGAAGGGTTTTCACATAGTCATCTTTGTTGATCGGGGGCAGCTTCGGGTCAACCTTCGTCCTGCGACTTTTTACGACCTTGTGGGCCTCCAGATAGGCCTTCACTTCCGTACTGGTCCAGGACTTCAACTTCTTCAAATAAGAAGGCTCGATATCAAAGACTCGCTCCGGTTGGGAGTCCAGGAACCTGTGCTCTGCCACGGCCCAGCACTCCCGCCGGGAGCTCCTGTAGAACCCTATCCGCGCGTTTCACCACTTGATATATTCAGGCGTGACGCGGGGGAAACGAGCAGGGGTTGGCACCCTGAAAGAAACATCTTCCCGGCGATGGAAGAAGTCCCACCATATCCGAGCATCGTCATTTGAAACTTGTCCGGCCCTGTGCCTGTTAGGCAACGCAAACTGTGAAGAAGAATGTGGAATGTGCTGGTCGTAGCCAAAGTTCCGACTGAAGCGGAACGGGTAGTACGGCTCCAACCACAAAATGTCGCTCTTGCGGAATACAAGGACACTCGGTCTGATAGCCAGCGCCCAATCAACCAACTCCAGCTCAAGAATGGGTCTTGTACATTTGGCCTCGGAAAGCGGATGGATATACTCCTCAGTCTCAAAAAGCTTGCACTGCCTCATCCTGTTCACCAGCAGGCTGGAGTGGGCAGCTAAGCTCCAAAAGTGAAGAACCCCAGGCGAATCTATGGGAATACGGGCCAATTTGCCCCGAATGGCGTAGAGTTGCTCCGCTAGTGAGGAGGGCTCGGCACTCGCGAACTCTATCATCCGCGGAACAGTAGGAACAGACTGTAACACCCGAGGAGCCGCCTCCGGGAACAGGGTACAGATCCAAGCATTGAAAAAATGTAACGGACCGACCGTCCAAAGATTTCTGGGGAGACGCGTCTTGTGCAGGTCTCCCAACATCTTGTAAATAAGGCATAAAGCCATTGGACAAAGAGATAGCTTGGTACCCCAAGCCATGAGACAGGCCAGATAAATGGCCTCCGCCCTAATCACGCTCTCGTCACCTTGTGGAAGAGCGAAAGAATAGATTCAGTAAACCAGATACGCAGCACAATGCGTGACTGCATCGACACTAGTAGGGTTTGGGTTCTCCCCCTGCCCTCCTCTTGAAGATGATGATGATGCGGCCTGGCGTCAGACTCTCTTCTTCCGCTTCTGAGCCACTTGCGCTATCGGGGGAAAGTCCTCATACTTATTCTTCCCATTGAAGAAATACTGAAGCCAGGTGCCCATTCGCACCCTCCGCTTCTCGCCCGGCTTCCGAGCTTCCCTCGTGTCATGCGACGAATGAAAGAGGGTGCGGTACGCCTTCATCAGATATCGATAGGCATAACCCGCCAGATACCGACCCTCACCGTCGGTCTGATCTTTCAGACAGTCAGGCCAGCAGACCTCTTCATACGGTTCTCCATCAATGGGTAGGCCGCTAAGCTGTGATAGGCTCCAGAGATCTAGAGACGTCTCTCCTTCCGAAGTATAGAAAGTGTTATATTCGGGGCAGAACACCTTGATCATGCCGTAGCACAAACCCTGGGAGATGGGGTAGCGGTACCTTGAAGCATACACGTTGTGGTATATCCCGGCCTTGGTTAGGATTGGAGCATAATGTTGCAGCACGTAGTCCGTGAACTCCACTGCTCCGGGTCTAAATGCGTGGGCATCAGTGGCCCTCAGCTCAGCAAACCACCCCACAGATATCTGGTGCTTGAAGCGGATCGCCAGGCAGTCCAGCAAAAATGAGTCTTCTCTGTATCCCCATTTCAACGGGGCAAGGAATAGGCCAAAGATCGGCTTCTCCCGGTCCCCCCTGCCTGCGGAATCATTCCACCGAGCGGTTATAAATTCAGGGGCCCTGGTCAGCAGCCCGTCTTCTAGAGCCAGATCTTGCAGTCCCAGCACGACGCTCCATTTCCTGACCTCTCCGGGGAGATAAATGGGTCTTCCCCGCACCACACAATCTATCAGACTGTCCCTCTCCACCAACAGGGCCTGCTCGGCTTTTCAGACAAGGAACACGTCCCTCTTCCCTTGGAGGTTGAAGCGTTGGAGAAGGGACATCAGGTGTTTGTCTTTGGGGTAGTCCCTCCTGGCGACACCTTCCCTGTCATAATGAAAGGAGTCGCCCCCAAGAATGAGGAGACGGCTGGTATCCACAGTATCCGTCTCCGAATCTGAGGATTCCGCAACCACAGCCACTTGACCGTGCCCCCGATCAAGGGAATTGACGTTCGCCCATGTCACCACGGCACGAGAAGAAGAACCAGATGCCATGATAGCTGCAAAGAAGCGCATCAAACAATAAACAAAGTCAGAAAATAGTTGATCAGAGGCAGATTTCTGACAAAATTTCGGCAGAGTCTCCCCAGCACGGGAGATTGCCAAAGAAAAGCTGGAACGCGTCCACTAAGGGAACGGCCCCTAAAAGCAGCCTTCGGTATCACACCGAGGCCAAAAGGAACACCCGGGGAAATAGCTCCGAGGGCAAGCCCAACTAGAAGCCTCCCGGGGCCCAAAGAATGGGTTTGAAACCCAAAAGGGCAGCATTTCGCTCACCCCGAAAGAAAAGCCGACGTCGCTCTCGCCCTCACCTCGCTCGGCGTCACGGGAAGAGAAGAAAGGGAGGAGAGAGGAGGGAAGCTTGCAAATGAGGAGTGATGAAAGAAAAAATGAAGAAGAAAGAAATGTATAGGGGAAGCCTCCCCCTTGTTAAACCGGCGTGCTATTTAGCGCGCCGGGATTGGCCGCGCCGAAGTCATGCGTCAATGGAAAAGACGTGCCATATTAAAACCCCAAAGGGCCAAGAGCGCGCCGAAGCAACCTCGCCCCGTATTAATATGCAAACGGCGCCGGATTACCGTCCGTGCCGGATTAAGGGCCGTCCCAAGCTCCTGTCAACTGAAGGGGAGATCATTCCGGGTGAAATTCATCCGTCGGCCTTGCTACACTCGTGCCTTGCTCGCAACACCCACGTCTGGGGGGCATTTGTTGGCACCCAAAATATGATCGTCGGTGACCAAGCCACAAAGACAAAGGACCCGGCTCGCTGAAGCACGGAAGCCGATAAAGATCAACATATTGAAGACTTCTCAAGCTGCCAAAGCCTCGAGTCACCCCGTATGGACACGAGGACTTCACCTCAGGAGAGCCGAGACGAACTCACAACCAACCGGCAGTGCGATCAAGCCTGCCCAATGAACCGGCATCGACTCCGTCGTGCCGCATACACTACACCCGTTGTCCGATCAAGGACGACGGTCTACCCAGTGGCTACGCACCTCATGAAAGGCTCTCCTGAAGATGAAAGAGTCCCCCTGGCTCTCCGGGACGGAGGACCGAAAGCTCTGTCGGCAGAAGATCCCGATCACCCGGCACGGGTACGGCTTCCCGCCAAGATGGGCCCGTTAGTGGCCGAATGATCGCCGAGCTCAGGCGGAACTATCCCTGGTGTTATCGCACCCTCTAAGGAGCTTTGAGCACAAGCCAGACCGAGCCGGCAGCACGAATCATAGAGCCGAAGGCCGTGTCAGAGGAAAACCCGCATGATCAAACCAAAGCTATCAGAAGTTCCGAGAATGGCCGTACATCGACCTGGGGGCTTCGACAAGACATCTCGTCGAGGTTTCAAGGAGTATTGGCAAGATAAATGTTCACGGTGACCCCCAGAATCATCCCCGGACTCATCGACTGGCTCGAAGCGCGCGAGGAGCATTAGCACGACGCGCCCTAAACCGGCGCGCCCCCCACCTGATGCCCCTTATCCTAGCACGCAAAGAACCCCACCCGGGGCCTGGCTATTCCGGCGCGTAAAAGGCCATGAAGCCTTTCCCGGCGCACAGTTCTTCACGCCGGATGAGGCTTGGGGTTCGATCATATATATAGACATATGGCTATTCAAAAAGAAAAGGGAGAGACAACAGAAAAGAAAGGAAAGGAAGCGAGAGAAAGAAAACACAACACAAAGAAGAAAAAGAAAAAGGAGGAGGGTCGGAGAGCGAACCATATTTCGAGAGAGATAGAGCTCCTGGGAAAAGGGGTTTGGTCTGAGCGTCCTCTGCTGGCCGTCTTCCTCTGCTTTAGCTGAAGATCCGATACTCTGTTCCGAGAACAGGTGGGCACCGGCGCTTTCGTGGATTCCTTTTCTTTGGTTTCTATCTATCATATGTAAGCGAGAAGGGGAGGGATGGCGATGATACGAGCCAACCCCCCTCCCCCTTCTATGCGATTCTCTCTTCCCGTTTGTTCTATTTTTGTGCCTCTGTGCATCCCTCTCCCTCTGCAACCGATGGACGGTGACCGGACGATGATGCCGGCACCATATTTGTAATGTAAATGATTAGTCCACTCCCGTTTACTGGGTGGTGATATGTATATAGATGTGTGGACCAATAGGTCGAATGAATGTTCGAAGCTTATTCCCCTTTTCTATCTATGTCAATGCGTATGTATGAATTCTTCCGCGCGTGGTTCCCGACTCCGGTTTCCTCGAGTCCCGATCATGCCCCGAAGTATCGTGGGCTACAGAAACGACCCCTCCCCGGGTCTTTCCCATCGACCGCTTCCATGTTTGATTTAAGGGTCTTTGTATCCCCTCCGTGGACAGAGCTGTGCTCATGCGCATGCTCCTTCCCACCGTGCTATCGAGGGTCTAACTCCCAGTAACTCCTCCCTTCGTACTGCTCTGTTGTTCGCGAGGTGGGAGTTGTCTTTGGGACGGCAGTATCCATCGCCTGAATGTTGCGTCCTAGTTGTTCGAGCATATGCTTCTACGATTAGCTCCTCTCATCTGTGCATTGACTACCCCTCTGCATCACGGTCAGTTGAACCGCTCTGAGACTCTTTCATTCCGTTTTAATCTCCCGGGGAGGGGGACATTCCCCATTGCTTCACGGAACTGCTGGGTGATCAAGGGCTCTACCTCTCGATGGTAGATGCTTCCTCAAGGTCACAGCAGATAGTAATGGGGTCTTAGCCTGACAAGCTCAGCCCTAACAACCTGGAGACCCGATAGAGGCCAAGGGATGTGTGCTCCTGGTAGGCTAGCCCTCGGAGCTTCACTCTCTTAATGGTCAGTCCCTCTAAGGGATGAGTCAAAGGCTGCGGGTTGCCCACCCCTCGTAGGCTAGCCCTCGGGGTGCTGCTCCCATTATCAGTGGCCTCATCCCTCTATCTTCGCCCACGGAGCCTTGGTGCCCCTCGCATGCTAGTCCTCAGGGTACTCCATCCGTTGGGAATTTGCTGGCTGCCACTGTGCAGACCGGCGGTTTAGGGGCTTACTCCACAAGTGAGTATGACCCCGTTCCTTCCCTGTAACCTTTCAGGTTCAGGGGAGATGCTGCCTAATTGTTGGCAGGATTTGGACAAACATTCATCTCCGTGGAGATGGCTATAATAAAAATGACTATTCTGGGTCCAGGAACCTCAGTGCTCGAGTTTGAACCTCGCACTGGCTTATGACTCTGCTCCCGAAGAGTCTCGGACTTTGTTTCAACAGGCAATAAGCCCAATTGAACCTTTAAGCCTTCAAAGCATTCCAACAAGTTCATGGGTTTCTAAATTCATCAAAAAAATAAGTTAAAACGACGCGGCCCTAATCCGGCGCGCCTTAATACGGCGCGGTACTCCCCCGCACCGGATTAAGCCTAGACTCATAACTTCTATTTTTTTGTTTGGCACGTTCCCGGCGCGCCCTAAACCGGCGCGCCCCGTGCCCTGCGCGCAGTCTTAGTTAGTTATCAAGGCTGCGCCGGATTAGCTCTTCACCTACGCTTTACCGCGCCGGATTAGCCTTTTTACCTATGCTTTACCGCGTCGTGGAAGCTATCTCTCGCGTGATCACGCCGTTTCAAGTTGTTATGCTGTTCTGATCCTTTGCTCGCTCTCGGGGCAATCCTGGCCTCCCGTGGTCGATATTCGCTACCCTAATTAGCGGTAGATTGAGTAAGGCAAGGGCTGTTCATGCTCCGAATAACCTCTTTATCATGTTGGCTATCATGTGTATTAGCACTTTACTTTCGTTATCACCCTTGTGTTACCGTCTCCCTTCCTTTTGATGGGGATTAATGAATGTGATTGATCACTGCTCACTTTCATAATTTTGTTGCCATGCTTAGCATAGTTATCATCATCATGCATGCATGCTTGCATCGACCCTTGGGTATATCAAATGACGCTAACAGAAGACCGGGTTACGCCCGATCGAAAGTTTCCGCTATGCGCGATGGTGGTCTTCGAACCTACGCCCTCCGCCACGTATCAAGGGTCTCCAACTCAATGAACCATGCCTCTCCTGCATGATAGATAGACACATCTCGCATGATTCCGTCATGTTCATAACGTCGCATCTTGTATTCCGGCCTCGACAGCCCACTATCTCGGCAATTAATCAAAGGTGTTCCCTCCTCGCGGGGGATGTAATTAACGCCATAGCCTTTATGGTATGGCGGACTGCTGGTCCCGACCGAACCTCACTTTCGCCCGACACGGGTCAGAATGAGCGCATAATAAACTTGTCACTCACGTGACTGGCACGCCCGCGTCATCAATCAGTCAGTTAATTACCAGTTAGTTAATTGGTCGATCGACACGTGAAATAAGATATATATATATATATATTTATATGTATAAAATAATAATAAGAAGTTCGAATAAAACCCATCGCAAACAGCGGGCAGGAGGACGTCGTCCCGATAGCGGACCTTGTCCTCTATCTCATCGAAGTGCTGGAGCCGGCGATCCATCTCCGGGTTGGAGTGTAGTGGGCTGCGTACCCTCGGCGGTGGCTGGCTGCGTGACCATCGGGTCCTCGCGACCGAGGCATGGGAGGCCTCTCACGCTCGGTAAGGATTCTCCCCAGTTTGGCCTCTATCATCCCCCCTGGCAAAACTCTGTCAGGGCTCGGATCTGTTGGTGGATTTCGTCTAGATCACCTGGGGTGACCTCACGTCGGGGGTGGGTGGAAGAAGCTTACTGCGACCCCCGGTGGGAGTTGTGTCCCTGATGGGAACCGCGCCACCGGTTGCTAGCATTGCGGTGGCTTCCATGGGGTGCCATAGACTTTTGCTAGATTTCCCACAGACGGCGCCAAGAAGTGTAGAGGCAGGAAAATGGTTCCTATACCACGTACCACCTTCTCTATTTATTTGTTGTGGAAGTCGTCCCACACCCGTGGAGGCCTGCAAACACCAGAAGCCAGAAAGACGTCAGAATGAGTCCTGGGTGTTACCCCCGGGGACAACTGTAATGACCCAAGATCCGGATACTGGGAGGGACCCGATACCATTCGAATCCTGCCCCGCCGCCCACGAGTCGGAGGACTCGGAAGGGCTAAAAGGAGTGTGGAGGCATAAAGAAATAGGAAATAAAGCAAGACAATACAATAATTAATAGAAATAAATAAACAACTACTGTTACAACAGAGTCCAGTCCAACAGAAAGTACAGTCTAAAGTAGTAAAACGTACCACATGCCAAGTGAACACTTGGCCCGGTGAGCTGGTAACTAAAACCTCCGTACTGCACCCTCGAACCTCGAGGAAGAACCGCCGCACCTGAAAAGCAGGAATGAGTCTCCAAAATAGAGACTCAGTAGGGGTCACGCGGAACCCCAACCGAGAAAACCACGGCGGAAAGGAAAGCTACGCTAGCTAAGCTACTAAAGCAGGAACAACAAACCGGTGGCCGATCAAAACTCGGCACTACAGCTACTCCTACTAGCAACAAGAAGGAAAACCCGATCGCCCAATCAGGAACCGAAGCACTCTAGCACCAGACCTACTGAGGAAACACTCACGGCAACCCTGCCGCAGGAGTCTGCCTACACAGACACGACCAACCGGGACCACACAGTCCCGTACAGGCACACGAAGCCTCGGTAACTCCCACCGAGCACCTCTGGCCACCACCTCAGGAAAAGACACTGGAACGGTCCAAAAGCCGCGTCTCACAGATGGGAAACAGAACTCAAAACACCAGAGAGTCACATCTCACGTGACAGGAGTACCGGCCCACTAGAAGCAAGGCCGGATGCGTCCACTAACGTCTTAGACCGCGCCTCAGGTGTCCGCCTGGCACGATAGCCCCCGGCGGAGGCCAGGACACCGTACAAGTAACCACAAAGCAAGTGACTAGCTGGGGTCACGCTCGTCAGCGTGGGTCCAACCGCCCCCAACCACGTGTGCTCACATAGACCGTGCGTCTCTGGTCTGGCCCTTTGACTGGTTTTCCCCTCAGCCGGACTCTGCTGGTAGACGTGGGGCCCGACGGAAATCAGTCTAAAAACCATCCTCAGGGTAGCCTCTCCACTACTCCCTGGTGGGACCACTAAACGTGTAAGCATGCTACGACTAGTGGGGAGTCACCAAAGCGACCACTCTCCGAAGTGAAACTCCGAGAACCACGCACACACACTGCGCGAGAATCAACAAGAACCAGGTGACGCTAAGCCACCGGACACTAGACAGTCCTCTAGACGCACTACACCCAATGATCCTTGAGTCACAAGACTCGGGGTCAAGACTGTTGTACCGAAAGGCGCTATGCCGTCGATCTACCCTACCCCTAGGGTCAGAAACCTCGGCACGATAACTCACAGGCAATTCGCAACCGCCAAGATCATTCTCAGGAAGGGAACTAAGAAAACCTCCAGCCCCAGGCTGGGAAACTGGACTCGCAGTCCAAGGCCCCACTCATGGCCCACTCGGAAACCTCCTTCCGGAGAAACTCACGACGTGCAGGGAACCCTCGCCACACTCACACCGACACACGGTGACTCAGTCAAGTGTAACACGAAAGCCCGAAACGCGAGGAGTCACCCGGACCAACAAACCCATGGGTACGCTAAACGAGGTAGCACGGTCTTCCTGACACCCTCAAAATACGGACACAAAACCCTAGGGGTGTCTGGGACATTCACGAGACCGCAGGTCGACCATTGGGTCTCAACCGGGTCGACCAGGGTGTTGTGCCCCTTGTGCCTTGATGATGTTGTGATGTTTTGATGATAGCAACATTAGGAACATTAGGAGTCACCACATAAGCACATAAGAATGCATGATTCATCTATGATTGAGTGCTTAATCTGTATGCCTTGATGAAGATTTAACTGATGAGCATTCAGTTGCTGCATTAGGTCTGAACATGTCTACGTATCAGTTAAATCAGTGCACTTAGGTTTCGTCTAAGGCTAGTGCATTTGTGTCAGTTCGGCTGCTCAACATCCTCGGTGCAAGTCACCATTCATAAGAACCTAGGTCGGTGCATTTCATTCTAGTATAGACAGCATGCATTCAAGGTCGGTGCATTTGTGAGCATTTTACACACGATGCCTTGCAATTGATTGACGATGCAATGTCTTGTTTTAGCACGGTCGGTGCAATCCTTGATCCTTGTATTAAAATGAGTCGGTGCAACACTTGCACATTGCATATACCCTGTCAATGCATTCTCAGGTTTTGCGTTGAAAGCATGTCCATGCATCTGCTTTCGCAGGATTGATTGAGTCTGTGCATGTGTGTGTAAACATCACATTAAGTCCATGCACATGGTGGCATAGTTAGTGCATGATATCTTGCATGAACAAGTCGGTGCAAGTTTACTTTGTACTAACTGAAAGACACGTATGCAATAGGTCAATAGCTCGTGTTCTTCAAGAAGGGCATGTGATCCAATGACGATCCTCACTTAAAGATGCTCCCACATGGACCCTGAAGCTTCCAGATTCTGACAAGTCGCGAGTGTCTCCTGAAGCTTCCAAGCCGGAGCGTTCCCTCCATACTCCTAGGGGAAGAGCTCGTCAACCTGACCTGATGGAGTATATATGGTCTACTTCCTGCAATCAGAAAAATATCTCTCGAAAGTAGTAGAAGAAAAAGAGAAAGAGAGAGAGAGAGAGAGAGCAGAAGAAGAGCAGAGGAGGAGAGTGAGAAGAAAGAGAGATCGAGAGTGAGAAGAAGAAGAAGATAGTCATCTGAAGATTAGTCTCTATTGGACCGTGGATCAAATCCAGGCCAGTCAGGTCTTTGAGAGCCACTTCATACTTCATCGTTTACAGTTTTTAGTTGCTGTGTTTTCGTTGTTCTTCTTGTTTTTCTTTTGAACCTTTATTCAAGCTGTTAGTCAGCGGAGCAAGCTGTGTTGCTCAGCGGTTGCAGAGGAGGATTCCTCTGGTCGGCGAAGCTGTAATGCCCAGTAGTCAAGCTGTGTGTCAGCGGATGGCTAAGCTGTATTGCCTAGCGGAAGTAAGCTGTGATGCTCAGCGGATGTAGGCAAGCTGTGAAGCCCAACTGTTAAGCTGTGTATCAGCGGGAAGCCACACTCTGGTTGGAGTGTGGGGTGGACGTAGGTTTGGAGGACCGAACCACCTTAAAATCTTCTGTCCATCGTGGTTTGATTATTTATTCTGCTCCGCTAGATGTATGCTTAGGAACGTTCATGATAGTCTGATCTTATATCTAGTGAGAGATAAGTTTGCACACCGTGCGTTTGATTCTGGTCTTGATAAAGTCAAGTTGATTAGATGAACTGAGTCATCTCTTTAGTTTAAATGGAGTAGATCAGAAGTACAGTATATCTGATCTTTCCTCCATCAGTCGAAGAGTGCATCTAAGCTGATTAAGGCACCCGTGAGTTTTTATTTCCGCATCTCTATTTGTTATAAGTTTTTAATTGGGCATAGTTTTAGAGAGGGATCCATTCACCCCTCTCTGAATCCATCGCACCATCTGTAACAAGTGGTATCAGAGCGGGTCTCTGTGTATTAGATCTAACGATCTATAGAGGATCCTGCTACTTCCGTGGTGCATTTCAGAGTGGATATGGTTTTGTCGCCTTCGGTGCTTTAGTCTTTCTGAGTCTATGTTTTGCTGTACTTCGGTTGATTCCGGTGCACTTCTTATTTCTTTCTGTTGAGTAATTCATCTCTCGATGGCTCATCCACCGATCTTCAGAGGTGATGACTTTGATCTATGACTGGAAAAGTTGCATCGGTATGTAAGGACTTCCGATCCTGACTTGTGGAAGGTAATGACTCATGGTTCATACAAACTATCAAAAGATAAATCCAAATGGACCGAGGAAGATAAATTGAAAGACTTTGTCAATTCTAGAGTATTGAACATGGTAAAAGCATCAATTGATACATCACTAATCTCATATGTCCCATCTTGCAGGTCTGCCAAAGAAATATTGAACAAATTGGAGGATGACAGCTGCAAAAATGATAATCGATGCATGATGACTCAAGGAAGTGAACACAGCAGCAATCAAGATGAAGAACAGGACTATGATCAGGTAAACATCTTTGAAGAGTATGCCCTGGATGATCGATTGTGCATATAATGAATTGCTAGAGTCTCGTGATCATTTAAGAAAATAATATAAGAAGATGAAAAAGAAAACTGATAAAAATGATTCTAATTCATCATGTGAAAAGTGCTTTAAGGTCAATGAATTATATGATAAATGTCTATCTGAGACTCACGTGAATATGAAGCAAATGTGCTTGCTGAAAAATGAAAACCAAGAATGTGCCAATAAAAATTTTGAATTAAAAAGTCAGTTAAAGCTGAAAACTGATGAACATCTGATAAATCTGGAAGAGTTGGAAAGGATTAATTCTGATCTGAAGAAATTGAAAGCTGAGAATGGGGAAATTCAGAGGATTAATAAAAATCTTAAAGCTGAGTAGAGAAAGTTAACAAGGAAGGTGTGCAGGGTTCCTCTCTAAAATCGATCTGCAACAAGTGCTTGGCTCTAAAAGAACGCAATGAAGATCTGTATGATGACAATGAGGGGCAGAGAAAATTGATTGAATCTCTAAAAGAAGAAAAAAAAAGAATTGTTGATTGAGAAAATTAAAGTTGAAGAAAGAGAAGATGAACTAATTGAAAGACTGGAATCTATATCAGTAATAAAGAAATTGTGAAGCTGACCAATGAGAACAATGAATTGAAAGAACAAAACAAAAAACTCAAGGTCTTAAATACTGTTATTTCAGAGAGGCTTCTGGCTATAGAGAGAGAAAGGTGTGCTAGTAAGGAAATTGAAGCTAGAAAACTCAAGGAGGAAAACCATGAATTGAGAGTTGAAATTGAGAAGTTAAAATAATTAAACACTGGTATGTCTGAACAACTTCTCACATTAGAGAAAGGAAAAACTGCTTACAATGAAGAGACTAATATATTGAGCAGTCTGGAACAAGAAATTGAGAAGTACAAAACTACAAACAAAGTCCTAAGTGAATGCGTTAATTGCAGTGAACAGGAGATAGCCAGTTATGAACTTCACATCGCCTTTCTGGAAACTAAAATTCAGGATCTGGAAAACTCAACATCCGAGTCTGCTGAAAACAAGAGAAAAATGAAAGCTGTCATGAAAAGTGAGGATGATAACTCACAAAAGAGGATAAGTTGCAGTTCTGATGTTAAGAAAATTACTAGAAACAAGCTATACACCACTTTTATGCAAAGCTCTGATGTAGCTGGTACCTCAAGTCAATCCCCAAAACAAAATAAAAATATGAAAGCACCTTCCTCATCTGTATTTCAATTCAAGGCCCAAAAAATTGAAAAACAAACAAAAGTTGTGAACAAGGGTAAACAATTGAACAAGAATGGTAAGAAAATTAAGGTCAAAAATGTCCCTACTTGTGTCTTGAAATTTGCTAGCTCTGGTGCATCTGATGGGTCAATGCATACTGCTCATAACTCATCTACTTATTCGTATGCATCTGATAAGAGTGTTTCATGCCATTATTACGACATGATAGGCCATGTAATGGATGATTGCAGATTATTGATAGAAGATGAGCATGCAAGTGAAACATTGCATTCTAGAAATTCATTTGGTAGAAACCATGCTACTAGGAAGTCTGGTGCATCTTGTCGTTACTGTAGTAGGCGTGGTCATCTCATGAGTGCATGTCTCATCATGAAACAAGATGATAAAATGCATGCTAGGTCTTCTACTAATTATCATGGCCCCAAAAGAAACCCGTTTGCTTCAAACCAGCACATTATTTGTTTTAACTGTAACAAACGTGGTCACAAAATCATTGAGTGCTGGTCTGGATCTACTTGGGGTAAAAATGGTTCTAAAGCTAAGCACATCAGGTGTTTCGAGTGTGGGAAGCATGGCCATACAGACGATGACTGTTGGCATGTTCAGAAAAATTCTGTTAATCCCTACTGTGTCAAATTCTCTGCAAAACAACCTGTGAACTTTTCATGTTTTAACTATGGTAAGCCAGGTCACAAATCTGCTGAATGTTGGCTGATCAAGAATAAGAAACAAATTGTCCATGTAAACAACAGAACATTTCATGCTCAGTCTCATAGGTCTCATACTGCTGTTGATATGCATTATAGGACCAGAAAATCTGTTGTTGCAAGTAGATATTGTGAAAAATCTGGTCACTTCATGGATAATTGTTACCTGATGGATTATGATGATAATGTTACTAAAAGACTGTTCAGAACACTTTCAGGGTTAATGCAGGACCCAAGGTTGCTTGGGTCTGTGCAGGATCAAAATGATTAACATGCTGTATGTGTGCCTTGGAATGAATAAAGAGGGGTCTATAAACTAAGGCACTCAAGAATGAAAATCCCATGACTGCACTGTACAGGTTAGTTCTGAAAACTTACCTTAAATTATGCTATCTGAAATTATTTGCTTTAGATGTTTGCATATCATATTAATCTGTCTGTGCTTAATTGACATCTCTTAAAAAACTTGATTGCTCTCGCATGATGCTCTCTGAATAAAGAATGTTCTGATGTTTGAATAATCGTTCTGTACAGCTGAGTGTCATATGCATGCTTTGCATAGTTAATGCTTCAAGTCGATGCATGTATTGCACTGAGTATAGGTAGTTGCATGTCTTGCATATAGTTGGTGCATCTTATGTCCACACTGCATACAGGTCCGTCCACTTCGTGTTCTTCACATGTCAAAGTCGGTGCATTGTATGCTTCATGCTTGATTTAAGTCGGTGCCTACTTCTCTGTCACATGAATAGAAAGGTCGGTGCACATATGGCTTGTGTGAAACCGAACTCAGTGCAAGTTACAATTCATATTCTCTCATAATTAGTCAGTTCTGAACACTCTATTTAAGTTCCATCATCTGAAAATTGCTTATTTGAGATGGTTGAGCATCTTGTTGATTTGATTCGTGGTTAATTGAAACTTTCTGAAAATTTGAAATGAACTTGATGCATTTGGTAGTTTCTCTCTCTAATTAAACAACATGAATTTTCTTTGAGCCTAAATTTTAAAATCATGAGTTGTGCCTTCATTGCATATCTCTCATTTTGTCAGGGGGAGTTTGTCTGTTATCGCTTGGTCATCATGATCTCTTTATCAGATTTGTTGCATACTGCACACATGAAGAGTAGTGCATGTCATAAAATTTGAAAAATCCTAAAAATATATTCCATTGCATCTAGACAGGGGGAGCATGCATGCTTCATCACTTATTCACCTCTTGAACTCCTTCTGTCTAGCAATATTATCCATTCCATTGCCAATGTGTGGTTCACTTGAATTCTCTGATGTTTCTACTCGTTTAGATGCTCTGTCTGTACTCCAGACCCAGCTATTGAAATTGATTCTGCTCTACATACATTGGATGGTCTTCTCTCCTGCCGTTATTTACTGTACCAGCTTGTACCCATCCAACACTCACATCCTTTCAAGCTGGTCTCAATAATCTGATTCGTGTTCCAAGAATGATAAGTTGTTAAGTTGTATTGATTGGACTGATCTGAGAACTTCAAGTTGTGTACCATGTTTTTAGTACGAAAGAAATTCCTATCATACAGGTTTAAGAACGACTACTGTTTCAAATTGGTATGAACTTATTGTATTCTCAGATTTGTATTCAAATGAATGAAAATATCTGAATGGAAAGTTTTAATAAATCTTAACCAATCATGTCATGAAATGTCTAGACTCACTCATCTGAAATCTGAAAATATAATCTCAAGACCACTGGCAGAGATACATAGAGTGGGTATGTTTTTAAACATCAACTTGAAAAATGTTGGCTAAGAAGGAAAAACTAAAGTCAGAGCAATGACTTTGGTCACCAAGAAACTGGGTCCTCCATCAAAGAAATGGAGTAAAACCTAAGTCATGAAGTGCCTTAGTTACCTCTGCAGTAAAGAAAAATTGTCAAACCTGACAGAGCAATGACATGTTTGAGTTGAGTAACTAGGGATTCTGACCTCTGATCAAGGTGTCTCCTCATGTGAAAGACACTCCTATTGCTAACTCTGTTCTCACAATTGAGAGGCAATGACTGTTATCACACTGAGTAACTGGGTCACTTCACCTAAGACGTGTTGTGCCTCATGTAAAAAGGTATTGAACAACTCAAATTGCTCAAGAAATATTATATGCTAATCAAAAGTAAATATCTTGCAAAAACTGTCAACTCATGTTCTAGTAAAGGTGTTTAATTTCAACACTGCTCTATGTGACTCTCAAAGGAGTCATTAAGATTATTTGAGTAAATTGGAAGATGATTGATTTTGCATATTGCATGATTAGCTGGTTCAGTTTTATTAAAACGTGCTTCAGATATGAGTATTGATTTTAATTGACAAGTTTGGTATACATCATGGTTAAACAAGTTAGATCATGTAGGGTATTTCATAACCCCCTATGATAGGAGAGTCTTTTCTTGAGGACTCATTATTGTGGTACCAATTCTACATCTTCTTATGATCAATTTCAATTCTGACAACTTGATCACCTAGAACACTGTATGACATATCTTGCTTTCTTACTGTTTGAATGGTTCTTAAAAAAAAAATCATGTGCCCTGCTTGCTGTCACATATCCCACCTTTGACTACAATTACTTTATTTACATCATCTGAATCATTCTCTATACTGCTGGAATCTTCCATCTTGTTTCTGTATTCCTATCAAATGACTCGTGTAACCGGTTCTGGCTCTGTGGGCCTTCCACTTACATTATTCTGTCCATACAAATGTAAGGTGCCACAACCAATATTGCTTCAGATTTCTTGTAATGATGGATTCCAGATTCATTCATTGGATAACCAGAGTTCATCCCTGTCGACACATCTTGTGTTTCATCTCTGATTTACTTATGTTCTCAGGAGGAGTTCTGGTTATTATATGTTATAAAAGGAAGTGCTGTCCTGCTTTCATGTTGACAGGGAGAGAATTGCTTTCTTGTCAAAGGGGGTTCTGGTCTTCTATGCACTCATGCTTATGTTTCAGGGGAGAACTTTATTTTCATGGGTACTGCCTCATATTATTCTTTCCAAACTATCCTCTTTTTGATGAAGTCAAAGGGGGAGAATAGTTTGATGCTTGATGAGTCAGTGTGACTCATTGTGTTGTGTTGCGTTGCCATCATCAAAAAGGGGGAGATTGTTGTGCCCCTTGTGCCTTGATGATGTTGTGATGTTTTGATGATAGCAACATTAGGAACATTAGGAGTCACCACATAAGCACATAAGAATACATGATTCATCTATGATTGAGTGCTTGATATGTATGCCTTGATGAAGATTTAACTGATGAGCATTCAGTTGCTGCATTAGGTATGAACATGTCTACGTATCAGTTAAATCAGTGCACTTATGTTTCGTCTAAAGCTAGTGCATTTGTGTCAGTCCGGATGCTCAACATCCTCGGTGCAAGTCACCGTTCATAGGAACCTAGGTCGGTGCATTTCATTCTAGTATAGACAGCATGCATTCAAGGTCGGTGCATTTGTGAGCATTTTACACACGATGCCTTGCAATTGATTGACGGTGCAATGTCTTGTTTTAGCACGGTCGATGCAATCCTTGATCCTTGTATTGAAATGAGTCGATGCAACACTTGCACACTGCATATACCCTGTTAATGCATCCTCAGGTTTTGCGTTGAAAGCATGTCCATGCATCTGCTTTCGCAGAATTGATTGAGTCTGTGCATGTGTGTGTAAACATCACATTAAGTCCATACACATGGTGGAATAGTTAGTGCATGATCTCTTGCATGAACAAGTCGGTGCAAGTTTACTTTGTACTAACTGAAAGACACGTATGCAACAGGTCAATAGCTCGTGTTCTTCAAGAAGGGCACGTGATCCAATGACGATCCTCACTCAAAGATGCTGCCACATGGACCCTGAAGCTTCCAGATTCTGACAAGTGGCGAGTGTCTCCTGAAGCTTCCAAGCCGGAGCGTTCCCTCCACACTCCTAGGGCAAGAGCTCGTCAACCTGACCTGATGGAGTATATATGGTCTGCTTCCTGCAATCAGAAAAATATCTCTCGAAAGCAGTAGAAGAAAAGAGAGAGAGAGAGAGCAGAAGAAGAGCAGAGGAGGAGAGTGAGAAGAAAGAGAGATCGAGAGTGAGAAGAAGAAGAAGATAGTCATCTGAAGATTAGTCTCTACTGGACCGTGGATCAAATCCAGGCCAGTCAGGTCTTTGAGAGCCACTTCATGCTTCATTGTTTACAGTTTTCAGTTGCTGTGTTTCCGTTGTTCTTCTTATTTTTCTTTTGAACCTTTATTCAAGCTGTTAGTCAGCGGAGCAAGCTGTGTTGCTCAGCGGTTGCAGAGGAGGATTCCTCTGGTCGGCGAAGCTATAATGCCCAGCGGCCAAGCTATGTGTCAGCGGATGGCTAAGCTGTATTGCCCAGCAGAAGCAAGCTGTGATGCTCAAGGGATGTAGGCAAGCTGTGAAGCCCAGCTGTTAAGCTGTGTATCAGCGGGAAGCCACACTCTGGTTGGAGTGTGGGGTGGACATAGGTCTGGAGGACCGAACCACCTTAAAATCTTCTGTCTATCGTGGTTTGATTGTTTATTCTGCTCCTCTAGATGTATGCTTAGGAACGTTCATGATAGTCTGATCTTATATCTAGTGAGAGATAAGTTTGCACACCGTGCGTTTGATTCTAGTCTTGATAAAGTCAAGTTGATTAGATGAACTGAGTCATCTCTTTAGTTTAAATGGAGTAGATCAGAAGTACATTCTATCTGATCTTCTTTCCATCAGTAGAAGAGTGCATCTAAGCTGATTAAGGCACCCGTGAGTTTTTATTTTCGCATCTCTATTTGTTATAAATTTTTAATTGGGCATAGTTTTAGAGAGGGATTCATTCACCCCCCCCTCTGAATCCATCGCACGATCTGTAACACAGGGATCCACACAACATGAAACGAACGTGGCAAGCACGAAGACCCGCTTCGGTGCAACACAGTGCCTGACGGTCTATCTTTGGGGCGTCACGGCTGTAACGGTCTAAAGCTAGGCCGCCACAATCACCTTAACTGTAAGGCCCGTGTCTTAACGAATCTTTGATGGCTCGGGTTCAGGTTTTATTCCGCGAACTTCGGCTATTTTTCTCGATTTTTAGGCCATTTTCTGGCATTTATTCGGATTAAGTTATGCATTGATATATATATATTGGGCATTTACTAAAATTATGTTGTTTGGGGGGCCTTTTTGCAAAAAATGGGTTTTTTTCAAAAAAAAATATATTTTGGCCACCTTCTTCTCCCCCACGTTCACCCATCCTCTCCCTCTCCCTCACTCTCGACCTCTCTCTCTCTCTCCATTTCCTCTCTCCCTCTCCCTCACGATCTCTCTCTCTCTCTCTCTCTCTCGGGGCAAGTGGGCGAGACGGCGACGGATCGCGGCGTGGAGGGCGCCGTTGGACTCGTGGCGACGAGTGGAGTGCGTTGACGCCCACCTCGGCACGGATCGTGGCCCGAGGAGATGGGACGGGGCGAGGAGGAGCGTGGAGGTTTCGCCCTAGCATGCGGCTAGTCGTCCACTTTCGACTTGATTGAGGTAGGGGGATGGAACCCTTACCTGGCTAGGATCATCTGGACACCACTTGCACCGCCATGCACGGCCGTTTTCTCCATTTTTCGGTGAAATCCTCATGTTAGTGTAATTTAGCTCCATTTCATGAAAAATTACTCCTTGGGCTTTGTTTTTATGTTCCCTTGTGTTTATTTGGTGTTATGGTTATGTGCATGAGCAGGGAACAGGTTTTTAGTGCGATCCCCGACGATTTCGATCGATCGGGGGATGTTCCGGTTTCAAAACGGACATACTCGCAACCCAGCTCGTGTGACGGTCCCTTCAGAGACCGTCACACGCGTAACGCACCTCTCCTGGTGCGTTATGTCTGTGTGACGGCCCCAGCGGGTGCGTCATAGCTTCTGAGTAGCTGGGTGAGGCGGTCGACCTAACGGTCCTCCCTAGGGCCGTTAGGGTGTTGTAACGCACCAGCCTAGGTGCGTTACATTTCCCCTGAAAACCTGTGTGTGGAATTATCCCTCGGGTGGTTGTAACGGCCTCGGATGGTGTGTTACATCAGTGTAACGCCCCTACCCTGGACCATTACACCCTGTGTTTTCCGCATTTCAGTAAAATAGCTCTCGGGTGCCTCTAACGGACCTAAGGGGGTGCGTTACAGTCATGTAACGCACTGCCCTTGGTGCGTTATGCACTACTGTCCCCTGTGTGTGGGGAAGTAGTCTCGGGTGAGCCTGACGGCCCCCGGTAGACGCGTTACAGAGAGGTAACGCACCCGCCCTAGACCGTCACACTCTGTAACGGTCTGGGCTAGGCCGTCACACCCTCTGACATTCAAGAGATAGTCAGCTCATCCTCTAATGCATTTTATGTTGCATGGTGGCTATGTTTATGTTATTTTATAAACAATGGCTCATTTTTTTTAGATCCCGGTAGAGTACTTCCACTTTCCTTGTGATAGAACCACTAGACTTAGCCCTGAGACTTTCAGTGTCGATCCGCCTGGCAAAGGTGGAAGGGGCGTACCCGTCGAGCGGTTTTTAAGCTAGTTACCGTGGGCCCTCGGCTCTTCACTGTAGCGTCCTAGGGGGGGGAAACTAGCTAGAGGCCTGGCTCTAGGCAGGAGTCAGTGTGTGCACACGTGGTCAGAGGCCTGGACTAACACTGACGAGTGTTACTCTGACTAGTTCTTGGTTCGGTACTGTTACACCTCTCGCTTGTTGTCAACCTGACTTGCGAGTTGTTTGAGACGCAGTGTAAGCCGTCAGTGGACACTTCTGGTCTCTATTTTTCTAGTGGGTACCTTCTGCGGTCTCTTGTCACCTAGAGTAGTTGGGATTCTTTCTACTGGTAGATTTAGCTTCAGACGCTAATGTATACATTTGTATTGGCATATAGTTAGCTGTTTTGACTGTTAGTTAAGCTTTACAGCTTTGCTACACTGTGTTATTTATGCCAATGCATATTTGCTGCATCAAATGCATGCTCTAATTACTTTATATTTGCATGCCTGCTTGTTAGGGCGTGGTAGGGATCCGCGTGACCCCTACTGAGTTTGGCTCTGACTCACTCCTTCTTCTTTCAGGTGAGCAGCCGCAGCCTCCCGCCGGTGGTTCCCGCATTCTTGGGGATCGCTTGTAGAGTGCCAGCGTTAAATCGACAGTCCATTTTGGGCACTTTTGATCGGGGTATGCCCCGTGTTGTTGTACTTTTGAGACTTCCTTTGTGTTATGGACTTGTACGTTTTTGACTCTGGACTAGTGTACATACTGTTTATCACTCTGATATTTCGAAATTTACTTCCGCACAAATCTTTAACTCTCAATCTAATTAATATGCGCTTGCGTGTGATTCCAATTCGTTATGCGACTCCTCAGCGAACCTCCTAACCCTTCAGGGGCCTCATCAGCCTCTTGGGTGGCCTCCCCAGTTCTTGGTATCAGTGTACTGATGGTATCGGTATATCAGTATCCGGATCTCCGGGTCGTCACATTAACGGTCCAACTCAGGAGCGTTAGACAAAGAAGCAACACTGGCTGTGGCGCACCCACCTTGGGGCGTCACAACCTCTAACGGACCGACCCTGGTGCGTTAGAAGATAGAGCGAAACAGGTTGTGACGCACACCCCTCGGGACGTCACAACCCCTAACGGACCTACCCAGGTGCGTTAGAAGGAGGGATACGTCAACTCTGACGCACCCAAGCAAGGGCGTCACGGGGCTCTGACGGTCCACCCCTGGTGCGTCATAGTCTCGCGACCCCGATCGGTCAAAAACCACGATAACGGATGTAACGGTCAGACGCAGGTGCGTCACACCCCTCTGGCGGTCTATCGTAAGACCGTCAGAGCGGCCGACGACCTGCCGACACAACATACCCCTGTGACGCACCCCTCTTGGGGCGTCACGGCATGTAACACACCTCCTTGGGGGCGTCACACACTGTGACGGTCACTGGAACGACCGCCACACCGTCCCGAGAGAATGACGGCGGAAAAATCCCAAAAATCTTCACCACGCCCCCATACCTCCCCGGGAGAGGGGGAAAACAAGGGTGAATCCCCCAAATGACCCCTATGATGCATCTACGGCCTCGGATCGACCAAAAATGCGGTGAAATGGTAGATCGGCCCGCATGCCCTAAAACATAGATTTTCTCCAAATCGCTCAAATGAACCCACTCAGCTCACCGCGGCCAACCAAAATCGCGGGAAAGGAAGCGCACGAGCTGGGGATCCATCTCCCTACCTCCACCGAAGAAACGACGTGCCGTGGATGCCGATCCACGAAGAAATCGCCGCAAAACCCTCGCCAGCTCACGGACGCGCCCCCGAGCTCCGTCACGCCTCCACTGCCTCGTCCTCGCCTGCATCCTCGCCCGTCCTCTCCTGCATCCTCGCCCGCGCCGCCTCCACCTCGCCCCCGCCTCGCTCCATTGGCCGCCGGAGAAAAGAGGGGAGAAGGAGAGCGTGAGAGAAGAGAGAGGGAGAGAGGGTGAGAAATGAGAGATGGGGAGAGAGAAAAGCTTAAGGGGTTTATATAAGGAAAAATCCGGAAAATCCAAAAATTCAGAAAAATACGAAAAAATCACCTCCGCGATCCTCGCGAAGAGTACATCGCAGTGGTAACATCCTAGAGTCAGAGGACGCAACGGTTCACCCTACACGGGGTTCCGATGGTCCGACTGGCGAAACACGCGGAAACCGCTAAAACGTGATCCGGGACCCACAAAAGCGATCCGAAACTCACGGATCCTGACCCGATAAATATTCGAAAAATACTCGAAAAGTCCGGGGCGTTACAACAACCCTCCGATGCTTAAGTCAACAACGGTATTAATAAGGAATATAGAAGAGTGAGGGAGAGATAAGGAAATCGCAGTCGAGAGCTGAAGGGCCATGTAGATCCTCAGAATGAGTGCTCGCCGCTCCTAGCGTTCACTCGGCGAGTGCTCACTGGGTGGTAAGGTTGCCGGAGGAGAATCTTCCCTTCAGCGTAGATCGTTGGTGCTTCCCTCTCGTAGCACTGTAGGGCAAGTAGCTCTATTCTCTTGTGTAGTAGACTTTGGCAGAATAATCCACCGTGTCTCTCTCCTCAGTCACTCCCCTTCTTATAGGGGTTGTCCTGGAGCGAGGAGCCTTATCCCTTGATAGGGAAGGCGTAGGAAGTGGAGTAACTCCCCTATGTTATAGCGGTGAGATTTTCCAGTTGGAGGGCGAATATCTCGACGTCGGGTGGTCCCTGGGCGAGTCTTACGGCGCTCATGGGGCGTGCTCGCCCGTTATGACATCTGGGCTGACGTGGTAGGGGGTAACGGTCGGTCGTCGGAGGGTCCTCAGGCGATTAACATGCTTTCCCGTGTTGTAGAATTCGATGGCGAGGCTGGGTTGGGCCGCGCCTTAGCGGGCCATTCACTTCGAGCGCATCTTGGGTGCGCTTAAGGAGACGGTTCCGATTTGGGCCTGCCGCTATTGGGCTGCTCGTGGGCCAAACCGGATTTACCCTCCTCAATAACTATTTATCATTCTTAAATAACATTGAAAATCTCATTCGTCGTCTCGAGAATGTGTGAAATATGATATGAGTTAACTATTTGTCCCACTTAGATAGTTATTTGTCATCTTTAGATGTATATGTCTCTCTTAGTTAATTATTTGTCCCTGTTAGATAATTATTTGTCACCCTTAGTTAGTATTGAAAATCTCGGTCGTCATCTCAAAAATATGTGAAATCTGATCGGTGTTGACTATTTGTCCCTCTTAGAAATTTATTTATCACTTTTACATTACTATTTACCTCTCTTATATGACTATTTGTCACTCTTAAATAGTATTGAAAATCTCATTCGTCACCTAGAGAATGCGCAAATCGTCGCAAGACGTATGTATCACTCTAGGTGGATCAATATCGTTTATATACTATTGTTCCAACAAAACATTACTAACCAATCATTAAACATTTCTCAACTACCATAATTATCTAAGGGCGTGTTTGTATCAATTTTTCAAAAGGATTCTAATCATTGAAAGATTTAAAGTGAGGAACATAAGGGATACAAGTACATTTGATGTATTTTTTTTTTCAAAATTCAATGTTTAAAATCTACTCCTTATATTCTATAGAGAGATAGACATAAAAATACATATTTTTTTCTCCCCACTAAAAACTCATTTTGAGTTACTTTTGGAAAAAAAATTAATGAATTCTCAATGATTAAGTGAAGTCCATATGTTGCACAATCTTCACGTCAAAATCATTCTATTATCATTCATCTTACCAAACGCGCCCTAAGAGTAGATAGACCTTAGGGTGAAGAAGTCTTACCTAAGCTAAAAGCCTTCCAAGTGGAATCCCGAGCCCCTCTTTGATTGAGAGTTAGTCTTAAGTTAATCGAAAGTTAACCTAAGGTTAATTTTTTTGTGTTTTATTTGCCATTTTAATTTAACCAGATTAGATTAAAAGATAACACTAGGTTATTCTTGAGTTTTGAAACCCACCTTTGGAGGAGGGTTAACCTCCTTACCCAGGGTAATAAATGCCCCCTCCCCCTAATAAATGTTCCCTCCCCTTCTCTCTCTTTATGTCTCTCTCTCATCTTTGTTTACATCAATATTAAATAATGATTAATTTTTTTAACTTTTAAATTTTATTTGGTTAAAATAATAATGTTATTTATTAAATAATTTTTTATAGTACAATCATTTTATAAAATATATTAAAAATATTTATAAATAAAATTTAATAGAAATTTAATATGAATAGTAACATAAATCTTAATTAATGGCATTTCTACATTTTAAATTTTAATTACTGAAATTAATTATGTTATTTATCAAAACATTTTATTTTCAAGATATATTCATTTTGAAAATATATATTAAAAATATTTTAAAAATTATAATAAAGTAAAAATTAAAGATAAACAATAACTTAAACTCATATTGAATGATCGTTTCTACCTTTTAAATTTTATTTAGTGAGAATAATTTTGTTATTTATCAAAAATAGTTTATTTTCATGATATATTTATTTTATAAAATATTTAAAAAATAAAATAAAATTTGAAAATTTTGAAATATATAATAACCTAAACCGATAACTAATTACATTTTAGATTTAAATTTTATTTAATGAGATTAATTATCTTATTTATCGAAAGTATTTTATTTTCAAGATATTTTTATTTTACAAAATATATTAAAAATATTAAAAATAAAAAAATTAAGATATAAAATAACCTAAACCGATAATCAATGACATTTCAACATTTTAAATTTTAGTTAATGAGATTACTTATGTTATTTATCAAAAATATTTTATTTTTAAAGTATATTCAGTTTATAGAATATATTAAAAATATTTAAAAATTTTAAGATAATCAATAATTTAAACCCTTAATTAATGACATTTTCATATTTAAAATTTTATTTCGTTAGATTAATTACTTAGTTTAAAAAATTTAAGTGAATACAGGCCTAAGAGTAAAAAATTTAAAAAGGAGAAATAAACTTGACAATTTAATTATTATTATTATTGAGTTAATCTAATATTTATCAAATTAATTATTCTCTTATCAAATCAAAAACAGATAACCTTAAATAACTTATTTAAGCGGATTTAGATAATCCTACGAAAGTCATCAGCCCCCTAGGCTTAGGGGTGAGTACGGTTTGATTTGGTTTGATTTGAAGAGAATTTTTCTCAAATCAAATCGAACCGAATTAAGATTTCAACCCGAACCAAACCAAACCAAATCAAACCAAACCAAATCGAATTAATTCGGTTTGGTTCGATTTGATTCGATTTGAACCATATTCATCTCCCATTTTATAAATTAGATTGGATTCAAACAACGTTAGAGAAAGGTATGATAAAAGAATTTCTACCAAATAAAGTAAATATTAAAAAAATAACATACAAAGTTGTAACCTGTAAGAACAAACTCTATAATATTTTCACATAAGAAATTAAGAAGTTCGGTTACAATAAAATAGAAGATGATATGAAACATATTTCATAAAGTCGGAAACCCCATTAGAATAATGGGAATGGAACTTTTTAAATTCAGATTTATAGTTACATATACATATACATTTATATTAATTTGATAAAAATATTCTTAAATTCGAGTTATTCAGTTCGATTTAATTTTATTCGATTTATTAAAATTTAAAATCAAATCAAACCAAATTTTTTAATACGATTCGATTTAAACTCAAATCAAAAATTTTTAAATTTCAACCCAAATCAAATCGTTCAATTCGATTTGATTTTCGAGTTGAACCTGACTAATACTCACCCCTACCTAGGCCCTACCAAATTGAGGCGAACAACATCAGATTCAGTACCTCCTGGGGCTCCCACGCTCCCCAGGAGAAGCCTCCGAAGTGAATGATAGGAAAAGATGTCGGAAAAAAAAGATGGGGAATTGGGAGGCAGATTCCTTTTCAGTCGCCCAATAAACCTCTTGATGGCACCACCAGCAGGGGCCCCAACCCAACGAAAGAGAGACCGTTTAATTAATTGACCTGACAGGCCCGTGGGTGTTCGTTCACAGGGCCCAGACCGGCGAAGGTGGGCGGAGACTATCCCGATCAGCGAGTACAACAGGAACGTGGGAGCAGAGGCACAGTGCCACATGGATCTCCAGAGGAATCAATCCCTGGGTGGAACAAGAGGAGAAAAGCAGATGGAATAAGATCCAAATGGCGTAGATCGTCAACATGTAAGTAAGATAATGTGTAAAAAGCGGCATACAAATCCGTAATAAATGCTTCCCCCACCCCCCACTCTGCTCCTTTTTATTCCTTCTACACACATCTCGTACAGCAATGCACACAGCAAACAGACCCTAGAGCCTCCGGAGATCCAACCCACCCGGGGGAACGCCACCGGCGCCGCCCGGAGAGAGCAGATCCTCTCCCATCCACAAAATGCCGTATAAAAAGAGGGGGGGAAAAATCCTACGACAAGAACACCCATATAGACAGAACACTCCGTACACCAGCAGATCGCAGCGAGAGAGGTGGCAGGGAGCGAGGAAACCTTCACCGGCGGGGGCCGATCACTGGCGGAGAGAACCGAACACGAGCGCGGCGAAGGCGACGGCCACGGCGGCGAGCGGCGGGGAGAGAGAGCCCACCCCCGAGGCGGGGCTGGGGGCGGGGGCGTCGGCTGCGGAGGCTACGCCGGCGAGGGAGAGGAAGGCGACGAAGACCGCCATCAGGGCGAGCGCGAGGGCCGCCGAGCCGCGGGTTGCTGCCATCTCCGCCTGTGGAGGGGGGATTCCGGGGTCGCCGGGTGCTCGCACGCGGGCGAGCGAGGATGGAAGAAGGGAGGGCACGAGCGGGGTTGGCGCAGGAGCAGACCGCGGGCTTCGGCTGGGGCGGGGTGGATTGTGCGTGTCGCGGGCCGCGGAATTATAAAGGCGCCCCCCGCCCAGGCGTGGGATCAACGGCGGTTCTGGTGATGGGAGGCAGGTGTCTCCGCGGGGCCCGCATTTTGCCCGTTTGGGGCCGAAACGGGCCAACCCAAACGTTCGGTTTGGTGGGTAACAACACGGCGGTGCTGCCAGCTGGGTTCCTCTAATTGGCGCTGGTGTGTGTTCACCAGCTATGCCAAAGCGGAGCAGCGATTCGCAAGGTGGGGCCACCGCTAATTATGGAGGTCTCAGAAATAAAGAAGGGGGCAGATTAACGCCAGTTTTAGCCTGATATACATATATATATATAGTAAAGAAAGTGGGGATGAATCCTGATGGTTCTAACATTTTTCTTCCATTTTACCAGATGGTGTCAAAGTTTGAAAAAATGGGCTAGCTAAATAAGTTTCTACTAATAACTTGTGGCATTACTAGTCCTCGTTTTTGTTTCTCTTGTGTCTGTGTTTACGTAGGTTTTGGTGATGTGTTGTAGTCGTATGCATCGTTTAAGTTGAGCTAGATGGTCCCTTTCTGATGATGGGATGCGTACCTATAACTTGCAGATGGACTAGAAACTAAAGGTGAAAACGAAGGTTGGTTGTTCTAACACGAACAACTTACCCCTCAACGAGGCTTACCCTGACACTAGGGACCAAATAAATAGCTGACGATTAAGTTCTAAGCGGTTGTTATGAAGACTGCACATCTCAATAATATCCTGGAATGTGTCATACGAAGTTGGTAGCATGAATATTTTATGGACGTGGAGGCGAAAAAAATGATCTTTGAATTTTGTACCACACTTTTAAGATTTATTTTATTGAGGAATGACATCTAGTCACCACGTGCAACCTCTAAAGCACTGTACGTAAGCCTTACCTCACCTGAAAAATAAAAGGGGTGAGTCTCGTCTCATCGGCTCAGGGGTCTCGCAGATCCCTACCTCACTCAACAGAAACAACAGTGCATTAATTGAACATAAGAACGATAAATAAATAACAGGGGAGACAAAGAATATAATTAAAATAACTCTACACTAGACCGCTATACCTGCCACAAAACCGAGCCACGTCACGAAGAACAGAACATACTGAGCCGCCAGTACAGTAAACCTCGCCGCCATTACAGTAAACCTCTTTGACTGTCCAGACCACGGGCTTCAGAAAACGAAGAAGAAGGCATGACGGCCAGAGTGATGGCCGCCTACACCCCTGGGCGGCCCAAAGCCTAGTCCTGGACGCGACGGCCACTCATGTGACCATCTCCTCTTGTTTTGCAAAAAACATCCGAACTCCACACGAAGTCTGATCGAAAGCCCCAATCGTCACGGGATGAAGGGGGAAACATGGGAAATCCCTCCCCGAGCCTTCCTACGATCGGAGTGCCACGATCAAACCACGAAACAAGGCCTCGAGGATGTAGAAACTCAAAATAAATAAATATTTAAATTGAGTCAAGTAATTATAATATTCATGAAATGATGAAGTTATATTGTTATTATATAAAATAAATTAGATAATTGAGTTTTTCTTGAAATAAATTAAAATTAAATATTTTAAATTTCAAAAAAATCATAAGAGACCTAATTAAATTCGCTATAATAGATTATGATTTACAATTGGGACATTGGATAACCCATAATGGGCTGGATTATGAGTTAATAGGCTAAAAAGGGTTAAATAGGCCTAAAATTCGTAGCACATGTTAAACACCCATTTATATGATTAAATTAGTCTCATTTCTAGAAGATTGTCACATAATTCAAGCCTTACATCATAGCCCACCATGGATTAGACATCTTTCCCACGTTTTTCCACCCAATTAAGGCTAGGTCAGTAGAAAAGTTGGAATTCTCTTCTTAGAACATTAAATTCGGAGGTGGAGAATTTTAATTTTTGAGGAAATGAATCTTGACTTTTAGGGCCAGATTTTTCCTATAAATAGGCCACTCTAATCACCCACTAGGTCTTTACTACGTTGAGGAAGAGATTGGTGGCAATTTGGGAGAGTGATTTGAAGGAGAAAGGGAGATCTTGGGTGTTCATCTCATTTTTCTTTCTTCCTCTTTGATTCGATTTAAAGTAGGTGATCTCTCAGGCTAGACTCAAATTGATGTATGAAATAGATGCATATGCCTATCTACTTTGATTCTATACCGTTTTCCCTAATTTTTATTGAGTATTAAGCATGGTAGAGGCATTTTATTGAAGGGGTATTGTCATTTCTCGTAGAACAGATTCTGTTTTTTAACGCGGTGCTCACGAAGGGCACGGCATTAACGTGACGGCCAGACCAACCGCGTTAATACAAAAGTTTTTCCTGCCGTCTAACGATTTTAAAAAATAATAATAAAAATATATATCATTAACGCGGTCATAGTGAAGACCGCGACCATATAGGATCACGGTCATACCCAAGACCTCGTCAAGCAGGAAAAAATAAATAAAAAAATAAATACATGATCGCGACCATCTACTGTACCGCGACTATACTAGTAACATAGCCATCTATTTTCCAAGAAAAAGAAGTGGGAAAGAAGCATCGCTATGCTGTTTTCAAATGTTTCGGACAGTAATACAAGACATGGAGATCTACGTACCACCGGACACGAGTTCAACGAGATTCTTAAGCATCAAAAGTTTCATATCGGATCACGGTGTCCTTTTCTAGACCGTAATAGATTATCCTACATGCTAGATCTAAGTTCTAAATCATATTATGTGGCATGTTATTTAATTCCACACACGATAAAATTAAGGATATAGAAGATAATAATTCTAATTCCATGAGTTTATTTTCTTCTTAGATCTTGTTACCTTCATGATATCCTTAATCTCCATGACTATATTATCTTTCCGGCATGTTAAATGGGTTAGATATTATATGTTAAAACTACATGGACTTAGTTGCATAATCTTGATCGATACGAGTTTTAACGATTTTTGAGTTACTTTGTTACCGTGTTTTCGACAAGTCACGTAGCTCGCTAGATTTCCAATGAAGAACGGTGTCTAAGGAAAGAGGTCCACGGGAAAACGCTCTAAGTGGATAAGTTGTTACTTAATTAGGACCTCGCGAATGCAAGGAGAACCTCCCACTGTCCCACCTCTTACCTGACTATGATTCTTCGATTTTCTAGCTAAGCACTCGACTCTGAAAAACTTGCTCTAAACCTATTTTACGAGATTTTCTGCAAAGGCTGATTGTGCCTTGTCCGGCAATTCAATTCCTTTATCGACTTAATGCCATTAAACATGATGCCTTAAATCCTTTTTGAACTTCTCTTACAACTACTTATAATCTTGTACTACTTGTTCCTTGAATGGTAAATTTTTCTAGATCTGTACTTTAATTCATGAGCTTTACGTTGAATTTCTTTAGCCATCACTATTACTTTAATGTGGATGTCTAGATATTTACATTATTGAGTCATTGATCCAAAATCTCGATGCCTGGCATTAATAGGACCTGATCTGGTCCTAGGGGGAGCACTCGAAAGTACTCGTGCCCATGAGAGCTATTATTGAGCTGGTGTGGCATCGCACCAAAGTACTATCTAGCTAGATTAATTTACGGCATTCCACTCACTCATAAATACTTACACTTGCTTGACTCGCGTGAAACACTTGGAATACTTGACTTGTACACTCTTGCGTGATATGACCAATTAGATGTTAATATTTCTATTTGTTCATTCTATACTTGCTCTCCTTTTTATTACCTTGACTTACTTGATCACCAATTGCTTGCATCTTATATCATCCTATTCATATTCCATGATTTATTACGTTTCCTCGGCATTAGCAAATTTACATTATCAACCTATTAATCACGTAAAGATGCCTTACGATAGAGATATAAATCCTACTGAGCGTTTCGCTCACCCTACGTTTTCGATTAACATTGCAGGTAGTTCCGACGATGAATCCAAGACACATGGGGATGGGCAAGAGTGAAACGAGGGATCAAGTTCATCTCAGTTACCTAGGTTTATGAGTGTTGCTCTTACTAGAATTAAATATACTTGGAAGTTGTATTATGCCTTTTAAGGCTTAAGAATGTTGTAAAATTTTATTCCGATGAAATTAAAGTACCCTTTTCTTCTTATCTCTCATTGTGGTTGGTCCCCTTTATGCATGCTCTGATGGACACGAGTGTTACTGTAACGCCCCGGATTTTTCGGATTATTGTTCGGATCAGAATCCGTGGGTTTCGGATCGCTTTTGTGGGTCCCGGATTGAGTTTTACGGTTTACGCGTGTTTTTGTCTGGCGGACCTTCGGAACTCCGTGTAGGGCGAACCGTCGCGTTCTCTGACTCTGGGATGTTACCATTGCATTGTGCGTTTTTCGAAGATTGTGGGGAGTATTTTTTTCCCTATTTTTGATATTTTTTTAAAAATTCCAGATTTTCTATATATCAAAATCCATTTTCTCTCTCTCCCCATCTCTCATTTCTCTCCCTCTCCCTCTCTCTTCTCTCACGCTCTCTCCTCTCCCCCTCTTACTCCGGGCGGCTGACGGAGGCGGCGAGGGCGGGGCGACAATGCTCGTGGGGCGAGGAGCGACGGGCATGGGACGAGGATCGCAATGGTGGAGGCGGTTCGTGGGATCGCGAGCCGACGAGTGTTCAAACAACGTTTTCTTGGCGGATCGACATCATCGGTGCGCGGAATCTTCGGTGGTGGTTGGGGATGCTTCCCTAGCTCGAGTACTACATTTCCCGCGAGTTTGGTAGCCCGAGGCGAGCCGAGTGGGTTTATTTCTCCGCCGGGGTTAAAATGTGTAATTTTGGGGAGTGACCCAGATTTCGCGTTTCGATTACGTTTTTGGGGTTTAAATGGGTCCTCTCGGTGCCAGAGAGGTTGGGGAATGGTTTCCCCTTGTTTTCCCCATCACATGGGTGTGATTGGGACGTGGAATGGATTTTTTCGCGGTTTCTGCCGTTTTCGGTGTCGGGTCGAGATCTCGACCATCACAGTGGTCACGTTCTTTAGTGAAGGCGACATATCGCGCCACCGCGCTCATCGAGGAAGATGAAAGTAAGGTGGTTGAGAATGCGCCGCTCTGAAGTTGCACGTTCTGAACGCGACCCAGGTGAGGGGCACGTTCTTCTTTAAGAACGTGACGCACCAAAGTTGCGCGTTCTGAACGTGACCCAGGATAGTTGCGCGTTCATGTCCTCTGTCTTCTGTGTCTTGTTTGGGCTGTCTTGAGCCCTGGTGGGACCAGGATTGAGCTCCTTATGGGTGTGTGACCCCGTAGATGTCCCGGACACCCCGTGTTAGCCGTGACTATGTTTTTGGGTGCCCGGAGGTACCGCTTTATCTCGATTAGCATGCCCGATGGTTTTAAGGGTTCGGGTGACGCTTTTATGCTCCGGGCTTCTGTGTTTTCACTAGATTGAGTCGTCGTGTATCGGTATGAGTGCGGAGGGCCTTCCCCGCATGCCATGGGTTTCTCCGGAAAGTGTTTTCCGCGTGGGCCATGTGGATGGCCTTGGTCTGTGAGTCTAGTCAACCAACCTGGGGTTGGAGGTTTCCCGTGTGTCATTTGGACGAGGGATCAACTCGGCAGCCTGTGAGCTACCTAGGGAATCGTGCCACCGTGGTTTCAGACTTAGGGATTAGGCTAGATTAATGGCATTGTGCCGTTGTGTACGACGGTCTTGACCCGAGTCTGTGACTCAATGACCGTTGGATTTAGTAGGTTTAGTGGGTTGTCCAGAGTCTGGTGGCATCATGCCACCTGTTACTCCGCGTTACTCGCGATGGGTGCGTCCGTGGCTTTGTGTGTTCACATTTAGTGACCTCCCACTGGTCGTAGCCTTCTTACAGCACACGTGTGCTGACCCACCCGGGAGTAGTGGAGCGGCTTAGCCGAGAGAGACGATTTTTAGGCTGGTTACTGTAGGGCCTCCACGCGCAGCCTGAGTCCGGGCTTCGGTAGAAGAACCAGCTAGAGAATCTGACCTAGGGCGTGTAGACACGCCAAAATCGATGCTATGATGAGTAAATCTCATGTCACCACGTGACGCCCCAAAGTGGACTTCAATATTGGCGTAATATGAAGTTTTTCTAATTATTTGGTTTTTTTCCATAATAAATTGTAATTAACGCCTGGAGGAAGGGCGTCATTTAACTGACGACGTGATGGGGGTCGTGGTTTAATAAATAAACGACTGTTTATAAAGGTGTTGTTTCCTGAATTTTACCAATCCTAATCAAAATAAAATTCAAAGAATTGACGCCCGTTTATGGGGCGTGTATTATTTAACGCCATCGCAAGCAGGCGTCATTTCTTTTAAATAAGGAAAATCCTTTATTTCTATAATTAAATCTATGAATTAGCAACTTAGTGGCTGTCGTCATTTCAATTAACGCCCCTATCAATGTCGTCATTTTCAATTTCGTCTCCGTTTCGCCTGCTACCTTCCAGTAATCATCCTTTCCCCATTTTACACATTGTGTTCGATTGGGAAGGGAGATCTTTGCTGGAGGATTGATATCCTTGTTTGAATCCTATTGAAACAAGGAATTTTGGCCTATAAATACCCCTTGAATCCCTCACGCGCGCAAGATCAAGAGGTTAACAACAAGAGCTAACAAGAGAGCTTGACGAGAGAGAACAAGGAGAGCTCTGTGAGAATCTTTTACAGAGAGAAGAGAGTTTTTTTTCCTCTGCAGGTATTTCCTCCAGGCTTCCTCCATGGACATTCTCCTTCCCACGACAGCAGTTCTTCATCCTACTGCCGCAACCGCTGAAGCTCTTATTTTTCCCCCTTTACTCCTGCATACACAGCATCAGGGCCTTTCACTCTTTAGTCTTTTAGTTTATTAGCTATCATATCATCATCATACGCACTCTTCTCCTCTGGCTCTCTGCTAGAGACGTTATCACCATATCATATATTGTTCTTGCTTTGCATTCACATAATCCCATACCTTGTTACTCCTTCTTAGGGGTTTAAAACCAAAACACACAAGTTGTGTTCATGCCCAATTTAATTGATTTTATATTTCTAGAGCATTGATATTACACACTTGGCTAATCCATATCTTTGTTTGTTTTGTGTGTTTTTATTGCAAGGGTAATCAAACTAGAAACCCCCCTTCATCGGCCGGCCGGTAGAAGGAGGGAGGAAGGACTTGCAATTTCCTCGCTTCATACAAGGTACATGCGATCATCCTATTTTTTTTTTGAGGTAACCCCTCTGGCGATCACCCTCTTTCGAGCGTCTCATGCTCTTCTTTCTTTATGTCCCACATATTTTAGCATCATTTTTACCTATTTTTATCTTTTATTTTAAAATCTTTTTCTTTTTTTAAAAAAAAATATCTATGTGACACGTTCACAAATTGACGATCACGGTGGGACACTTTATGTTTTAGTTTGATTACCCCTCCTTTGGCACCCTCGTGTGCCCCTCCCTTTGGCACCCTTGCGTGCCCCTCCCCGTGGCACCCTCGCGTGCCCGTCCTTTGGCACCCTCGTGTGCCCCTCCTTCATGCTCCACGTAGCACACTCCCCTTATGCACCACGTGCACACCCCCCACTAGATTAGCCAATTTTTGAAGTCTTCATATCATTTTTTTCAGAAAAGAAATTTGATTTCTATCAGTTATCAGCGCTTTTGGTTCTCTGAACTGAATAGCGCCCTCCCTGCTGCCGTCATTTCCCCATACAGCGACCCCTCGTAGAGGCGCTGTTTCCATTTATTTTTCTACATTTTTATCATTTTTGCAATCAACGCCCCTCTCAGAGGCATCATTTCTGCATTCGACGCCTCACACCAAGGCGTCAGTTCTGATATTGCTATTAATTTCATCCATTATTCCTGATTACTGTTCACTGCATTTTGACGCCCCCTCACAGAGGCGTCATCCTCTCATTTAACGCCTCACGCTAAGGCGTCTTTTCCTGCTTGCTGTTATCCCGCGCTGTTTGCATATTTGATGCCCTTCACAGAGGCGTCTTTCACTGGTTCAACGCCTAACACTAAGGCGTCATTCGTATTATTGTTGTTTTATTCACGGTTCGAGCACCGTTTACTGCTATCTGACACCCCTATATAGAGGCGTTATTTTCAAATGCAGCGCCTTACTCTAAGGCGCTATTTCATTTTGATTGCTCTCTACTTCCACTGTTTACAGTGATTAGCGACTGACACTCAATCGCTGCCTATTTATATAGCGACCTCCGTGAGGTCGTCATTTTGTTCTGTGCCTACAGAACCTTGCTTACTGCTATGCCTTCATCTGTTGATTGCCATTATTGTTTACTTGATCATTATCTGCTTGATTTGCCTGCATTAGACTGCATCTTAGGGCATTTGGTTGAGAGACCTCCTCTCTCTACACTCCTAGGATCCCACACCCCCCTCTTGGTGAAGGAAGGACCCTCCTTTGAGCATTCCATCTCATTGGACCGGAAATTCCTAAACCAAGCTTCCGTAAGTCCCCGCACCCGTGGATTCTCTCACAGACGCCGGACAGGTTGTACCACTGAAGCACCTGGAGTATAGTTGACCCATACGTTAGTGAGGAGAGAGAAAGAACCTAGTTAACTCGGAGATTACACCCAAACTCCCAACTAGGACCCACATTCAAAGGAGAGAATTCATTATACTTTAAAACTCACCCAATCTCCAAAGAAAAACCTTAAAATTTTGGGCTCATCATAACTTGAGTGTGTATCTTGTTTGATTGGGTGATATCTCTTGATTATACTTGCTTATTGGAAATATTATTTCTCTTCTTAAAACATGAAACTCCGTTCAGGTAAAATCATCAATATGGCCAACTATGGGTATACCTACGATGGTTATGAGGAGGGTCAATCTGACCCATTTTATGAGACTCCCCCTCAGGATTCCGTCTACTACGAGGGAAACTATGCTCCCTTTCCCACTCATTACCCTCAGGTCCACATGGTGGACACTACTTCTCAGGAGGTTGAGCCTTCTCCAGAGGCTCAACATACCACCCAAGATACTGCCAGGGACGCATCCCCTTCTTTCAACTTTAATGATTTTCTCAAAGCTCTCACTCAGTTAGATGACTCCCAACGTCAGGCGGTCCAAGCCGCCTTAAAAGGGAAGTTTGTCCCATCATCCTCTAATCCACCTCAGGCCGCGGGTGGCCATTCTTTCAATATCCCCAATGACCAGGCGGTCGCACCTAGGGTGCCTTCGCGCCCACCAACTCTCGTCATGACTACGCCGGCTCAACCGGCAAGTCACTCTATTGCTAGGCCTCAACAACCTCATGTCCCGCAATTTTTAAGAAGGCCTATGCCAAACCAATACTCTTCCAATCCGACCCCAGCCGAGTTTGATACCAACACCTTACTCCTCCAAAAAATTGCTAGCATGGAGGAGCAGCTGAAGAAGGTCATGGCACCAAAGACCGCTCCCGAAGTTACCCTTCCCACTCTACCAATTTTTCACTTACCTCCATCTGAGATGCCAAATTTTCGGCGATATAATGGAACGGGTAATCCGTTCATTCATCTAAAAGATTTTATGTATGAGGCATCATTCTGGCAGGATAACAAGACTTCTCTAGCCTATCTCTTTAGGCAGTCTTTAGATGGTCCGGCACTGGAATGGTTCTATTCCTTGGAGCCGGCTGACGCCGGTGAGTTTGATGTTGTTCAGCGAAAGTTTCTGCAGAAATACAAGGACCGTGTGGGTCCGTCTTTGTCAGTTACTGATTTGGTTGCCGAGAAGATGAAGCCCAAGGAGGACTGCGTATTATTTGCCGATAGATGGAGGGCCATGGCCGAGAAGTTGAAAGACACACTATCGGAGACGGAGCAAGTCAAAATGATCATATCAAACTCCACTCCATAGTTTCGTCACATCTTAGCCATGAACAAATTAAGCACCATGGAAGAGCTCTATGAGAGAGCAAGATATATACATACACAGATGAAAGACTCGTCCATTATGGGCATGTTTAAGCCAAGACCGAAGATGATGAGGAAAAATGTTAATGTCGGCAATACTGGTGCAACCACCGAAGGCACTATTACTAACGAGCAGGTGAGCGCGTTTGACAATTCCACACCCTTTCGCCACCCTCCAAACCAAAGGTCGCCACCACAACAGCCCGCCTTCCAAAACCAAGTCCACCAGCCGAGTAATAACCCTCCTCAGACCTTCCGACATCCTCCACCACAACAACAACAACAACCCCACTTTACTCCATAAAATCAACCCCCACAATACCACCAGGTACCCCCGCCAGCCAACTATGCACAACAACAACCGCAACAACCGAGAAGATCATTGGGTCCCCGAAGAGCCCAATATCCTCCATTGCCAGAAAGCCTACCCGATATTTTCAACGCCCTTATGGCCGCCAATGCGCTCACCTTGCCTAAAGAAAGAACGGTGTGGCCGCAACATGTAGACACTTCTCGGTATTGTATCTTCCACCGACAGCCAGGGTACAATATTGACAACTATTTTCATTTCAATGATTACATATATGATATGAATGACCAAGGTGGTATTGATTGGGATGAAATGAGGAGATTCATTGCCACTCTAAAGGCACGAAGGCCTCCTTGGCAACCACAGGCTCAGCAGCCTTCCCAGCAACCAGCAGCACCTCCTCCTCAGTAGCAGCAAGCTCCCGCACAACAACCGAACATGGGGATCGTCAATAACCCACTGCCGGAGCATCCACCAAACCAACAGGTAAATCCTGTCACCTCCTTCCATGAAGTTGAGAGGGGGCAAGGGTGGCACCACGAGAACGCCTCTGTCAGGGCTTTAAATCAAGAACCAATTCAACCACCACGTCTATTAAGGACACCACATCCAATGTCTTCCCCCCAATTGCTTCGTCCCCTCTTGCGCCCCACTGGCCAAATACCCTCCACTACTACCACCACTAACCCCTTGCCAACTAGGCCTCTCCTCATCCGACCACAGCCACCTTCCGCGCCACAACAAGTTCTTCCCACCACAAGCCCGTTGCCATCCATGCCACTTCTCATTCGCCCCTCGCCAACTCCAAACTCCACCACCATAATTAATACTCCTCCACCTCCTACAAATTCCTCCTTTTTGCCTAGGCCTCTCCTCATTTGGCCTACACCCCCTTGTGGACGCACTTATCGTTCGTTTATTATGCTCGTCTCTTCGGGAATGGTTGATTCGTCTATTAAGTGCGTGGGCGTGCCAGTCACAAAGTGACAATTTATTCGGGCTCCGAAGAGCCCACGGTGCACTCGATTTGCCTCGGTCAGACGATTGTGTGGTTCGTGTCGGGACCAAAACCCGCCGCGCCATAAAGGTCACGGCGTCATTTACATCCCCCATACGAGGGAACGCCCTTGATTAATCACCAGGATTAAGGGCCTCATGGCCAAGAAATCAATTGCATGGAAGGTCTATTACGAGGTATTGAAATCCTCGCGCGAGGGCAAGAAGAAAACCATTAGCGGACATGTCAGTCGTGTACTGACCATTTAATGTTCGGACGAATGTCCGGCTCGAGAAGATCGCGGTTGTCACGGGAAAACCGGAACACATGTATGCCGAGGTACGACAAATCTATTGTTTGGAAGAGCGGAGAACGTTCGGCTGAGCCTCGGTTAGAGCGGTCAAAAACTAGTAAATCTGTTGGCCCGGTGCAAGAGCAAGCTGCGACCATACTGCGGTGGGCCCCCCACGGTCGAAACAAGACTTGCATGAGCGTCATTAATATTTTCGGTGCCAAGGGGCAACGAGGGAATATCCCTTGAATCGGATGGAAAGCCCTATGTCTAGGGAAGCGGACGTTCGAAACGTGTCGGTCATTCGGGAGACCGTTTAATATTCGGACGGGTGTCTGGCTTGAGAATACCGTAATCATCGCAGAAGGACCTAGAACATATGTATGCCGAGACACGGCAAACATATTATTCTGAGACTCTGAAAACATTCGGTTAAATCTCGATTAGTGTAGTAGGAAACCAATGAGTTTGTTGGCCCGGTGCAAGATCGAGTCAGGACCATGCCGGGGGCGCCTCCCGCGGGCCAAACGGGACTTGCGTGGGCATCATTAATGTTCTCGGTGCCGGAGGGCAGCGAGGAAGAGTCCCGGGACTAGATTCCAAAACCGAAAATGTGTTCAAAGGGAGCGGGCTATAGGCCGAGGATATGGGTCAGACAGTGATCATAATCGGGACGGACCCGAGGTCCCAGCATAGCCCACGAAGGCCTTATTGATATTCCCATGTGTAGGGTCCAGGGATGACGGGAGACGTCCCGTTCTATTCCGATTTCTTTCGGTCGCTTGCGGACCACTTGATATTTGGACAAGTGTCCATATTGAAGGTACGACGTAGATGGAAGTAACCCCGTACAAACGTACGCCGAGTTCATGGCAACTTCAATGAAAGAGCGGGAACAAATCCCATTAGGATGAATCCGATTCGACAGGCTATTGGCCCAGAGCAATGCCGGGTTACGATAATGTCGGGATGGGAACCATCGGCTATATCGGTCACGCATGGACCTTTTCATGTTCGGACACCGGTCCGTAATAGAAACGCGGCAAAAATCGAGGTGAACCCGTTCAAATGTCTGTCGAACGTGCGGCAATTTTAGTAGTGGCTCGGAAGGGATCCGACCCGAGAAACGAGTCCGGTTTAATCGGAATATCGGCCCAAGGTGAGGTCAGGTCATGGCTATTTTGGGATAATTCCAAAGACTCAGGCCCAAGCTAGAAGGGCGACATGATTGTTCCTTCAGCATCGAGTCACGGGGAGAGAGGGGGGGTTGCAACATAGATTTTACCATTTTCTATATTTGGGCTTTAAATTATGTGCACATATATATTTTATTGCTTATTTCACTTTTATGTATTTATTTTGGATGATTTCTCTATTTTGTTTATTATTATTACTATTATATTTTCCCTTTCCTTTTTCTTACTATTATTATTATTATTTCACATTTTTTGTTTATGTCTCATATATGTATATTTAAGTTTGTTTATTTATCACAATTTTAATAATTTATTATCATTATTATCATTATCATTATCATGACATATTTATATATATTTATTTTGGAAGGAAAAGTGGGCCGTTGGGGGCAAAAAGGGGTGTACCGGCGAAGGCAGGGAGAGCGTGTCGGAGAGGGGCTGGGAGAGTGTACCGGGTAGGTTAGAGGGTGCCGGAGAAGTGCCAAGAGAGTGTGCCGGAGAGGGAGTTGGCGGGCGTGCCGGGCTAACTCGAAGTCTGTACAACGTCTGCTAGCACACGTGCGGAGTCTGTACACTATCCGTTTGCTGCAACTCAAAGTCTATACATCGGCTGGTTGCTGCAACACAAAGTCTGTACGTCCGTCAGCTCAAAGTCTATACATTCTCGGACCAAGCCTATGTGGCCCGTGTACTCCATGCATTCAAAGTTTGTACATTCCTATCTTTACCTATGTTCACTAGCTTAGCAAACCCACAAGTCCGTACATTGGTTGCATAGCATGCCATGCATAGCCGGTGCACTCTTCATTTGCTACAAACTCAAAGTCTGTACATCGTCTGCTAGCACACACGCAGAGTCTGTACATTTTCCATTTGCTACAACTCAAAGTCTATACATTGGCTGGTTGCTGCAACACGAAGTCTGTACATTGGCTGGCTACTGTAACACAAAGTCTGTACATTGGATGGCTGCCGCAACACAAAGTCTGTACATTGGCTGGTTGCTGCAACACGAAGTCTGTACATTGGCTGGTTGCTGCAACACGAAGTCTGTACATTGGCCGGTTGCATGCGCACAAAGTCTATACATTGGCTGGTTGCTGCGACACGAAGTCTGTATATCGGCCGGTTGCATGCACACAAAGTCTGTACATTGGCTGGTTGCTACAACACAAAGTCTGTACATTGGCCGGTTGTATGCACACAAAGTCTGTACACTGGCTGGCTACTGCAACACGAAGTCTGTATATTGGCTGGCTGCTGCAACACAAAGTCTGTACATTGGATGGCTGCCGCAACACAAAGTCTGTACATTGGCTGGTTGCTGCAACACGAAGTCTATACATTGGCTGGTTGCTACAGCACAGAGTCCGTACATTGGCTGGTTGCTACAGCACAAAGTCTGTACATTGGCTGGTTGCTACAGCATAAAGTCTGTACATTGTTGTCACAAGCACATTAAGTCCATACATTCGTTCACGGCATGTCTGAACATCCATTTCCAATGGACATACTTTACTATCTGCATTTATGCAACCCTTCATGCAAAGTCTATACATTGCTAAAGAGACGGTGAGCATGAGAGAGATGGTGGGGAGAAGATATGAGACGGTGGGAGCGTGTCGGGCTAGGAAGCACAGGGTATGCCCGGAGAGGCTTCAAAGGGCTATGCCGGTGGCGGCGGGGGCTTGGAGCGTGCCGGCGAAAGGAGAAAGGGAGCGTGCCGGTGAAAGGGCGGCCATGAAGGGTGTGCCGGGAAAGGCGCGGATAGGGTGCATCGGTGAAGGGCGCAGCGAGGTGTGCCGGCAAAGGGCGTGCCGGCCAAGGGTGGCTAGAAGGTATACCGGCGAGGGTGGCTGAAGGGGCGTACCGGCGAAGGGCACGGGGAGCCCACTCCTCCTCTGTTTCTTTTAAGGCTTTTCTTTTCTTCTCTTCTGATTTTATTAAGTTTGCGTGGGTTTCTTCTTTTCTTTTCTTGATCAATTTCCATTCTTTCTCCCATGAGGACAAGTTGTTTAGTTGTCGTTCGATTTGGCTCTCTTTGAGTTGATTGCGGTTCCCTTGCCCCGGTTAAAGTATTTTGCCGTTGTTCTTTTTTTTATTTGTCTGTTGCTTTCTTTTCGTCCTTTTTAACGTGTGGTCGTTCCATTTGTTGGTTGCTTCCTTTTATCTTTTTAATATGTTATCGTTTCTAGCGAAAATTCGGCAGCATCTCCCCTTGACCCGAGCGTAAGGGAGATACAGGGAACGCGCCCACATGGAGTGGCGAAACCCGACAACTGGAGGTGGGCGCCCGAGAGCGTCAACACCTTTAATAAAACTTTGGGAAACTCGGAGGCAATGGTGAGTGGATGACTATCCCAGGACTGGCTAAGGGGGATGCACCGGGCAGGAAAAAGGGGCAAGTGTGCCGGGCCAAGGAGGCCAAGGGCTGGAGAGGCGTACCGGGCTAAGGGAGGCCAGGGGCGTGCTGGGCCGGCTGACCAGAGGGCATGCCGGGCTAAGGAAGGCCAGGGGCCTGCCGGGCTGGCTGACCAGAGGGCTTGCCGGGCTGGGAGTGGCCAAGCTGTGCCAGGGAAGGAGAGGTGAGAATGGGGGCACGGGTGTGCCGGGCAAGGAAGGCACGGGGTGTGCCAGGTAGCGAAGGCACGAGTGTGCCGTATAGGGGGTTAGAACGGGCTGTGCCGCCGAGGGGCGGCATCAGCGTGCCGCTGGGGGGGGTGCCTCTGGCGGGCGCCGGAGGAGCGGGCCGTTGAGAGGCCATGTGGGGATGGTTTTATCTCATCGTTTATTTATTTATTTTTATTATTATGTGTTTATTGGTTTATTGGTTGGTTTGTTAGGCGTGCCAGTCACCAGAGTGACAATTTATTATGCGCTCGATCTGACTCAATCAGTCGATTGTGAAGTCCGAGTCGGGACCAAAAGTCCGTCATACCATAAAGGCTATGACGTTAATTACGTCCTCCCTAAGGAAGACAACCCTTGATTAAACGCCAAAGACAGGAGGAAAATAGCGGCAAAATAAGGCTCGAACGAGAGTGTGCTAGCTCATTCGCAAAATATTAGATAGACTGGATAAGGCGAGAGTACATCGAGCACGAGGCATATCCGGCAGCATAACCCCATTATCTTGGACTATGCCAAATGGGAATAGGAAACCATCTATGCAGCGGCAGGATGGGATCCGTGAAAGATCGGGTATATCCGGCCCGGAATCCGAAGTGGGACCGGTGTACCAAGGTACACCACACTTCGATGCGATGTTTCATTGATATTCCCCTTCGAGGGACCATCGGAGAACGCATAATGGCAGAACTCCATGGACCAGTGGGGTTTAAAGAAGATACCATAGTTTCCTGGTATGATGTAGATGAATTTCGGCAGCATATCCCCTTATCTTGGATTATGCCAAGGAGAAATAGGTGCTCATCCACGGGGTGCCGGGATGAAAACCGAAAGAGAAAGGCACTGGGCCCCGGCACGGTGTGATATTGGGGATGGTTCCCTATTTATTTATTCCATGGGGTGCACCCCGTGACCTGAAGATATCCCTCGAATTAGCGTGGCAACATGCTCAACGATTGGACAGAAGAAGAGAGGTTCTCAGCGCAGTAAAACGGGCAAAGGCAGGCTTCCCGGTGCGAGAACGAGAGGCTCTCGGCGCGCCTCTAAAGAGGCTTATTGGCATGGTCGAGGGAGGTCTCGGCATGGCTGAAGAAAGGGGAGTTCTCGGCGTGAGGTTCCCGGCGCGCTAAGGACCGCGCCGAGGGCTGTTCATGGCGCCGAGGGGTGCTTGCGCCGGGAAGGTCAGGGCTTTTGGCCTTGGTGAGGGATTGCGGGTTTTACGGTGCTCTGTTCTGGAGATTCTTCCTGGGATTCAGGCAGACGGCTGGGAGATCTTAGGATGCGAACGAGCAAAAGGATTAAGGGCTCTGCCAGGCTATTAGGTTAACATCAAGGAGTCATGGATAAAGGCAATTCAAGGGACTGAAGTCACCGGGCATTCGAACCCTCTGGAATAGACTTTATACCATTCATGTCGTCGACCATCCAGGGGATCAAGAGATGACTGTCTCTGATCCCTGTGATGGCCTTGGTGGCTTGAGAAGCTTGAAGAGACTATAGACTCCATTGCATTGAAGTCATCGAGGTTACCGGGGGAGAGAGAGGGGACAAAACCCAGAATCCATGGAGGTAAGGATCGGGGCTATGTACCGGTTTCCTCGAAACTGCGAGAGGGACGAGCAGCAGAGAGTGTTTGCCAGTCGCCTGGACTAACGATAAACACTCGAAACGACGGATTCATCGATCAAAACTCACAACCGGAGAGTTAACTACCACCATCATCGGAGAGGGATGAAAGAAGAGAAACCCAAACTTCCACCCATTCAACCGATTCTACTATTTATATTTCATCGGCTATAGAAATATAGCTAGAACAATAATCAGAAAAGAGCTTTGAACATCAGTTGAATAGGAGAAAATCCCACATAAAGGGGTAGAAGGAGTACATGAGAGAGCGAAATAAAACCCATTCAGAACAACAGGAGGATGGGGGATAGCATGCCCAAAGAGGACACAAACGAAAACAATATACATCGAAGAAAGAAGGACAAAGAAAGATGGGGGAGGGCGGAGCATTGACTCCTCTCCCTCCCCTTACAGCACACCTTCTTCTTCCTTCGACCTTGGTAGCAGCTTTTCTTTTCTTCTCTCTCTATTGTCTTATCGGGTGAGTCTGGCTACTGCTCTCCTCAATATCTGCCTATCTATCTGTTCTCTCTTCTTTTTTTTTGTCTCTCTATCTCCTTTTTTTTTTCTGTGCTCGAGAGAAAGGGGATTTTATAGGCATAGTGCTCCCCCTTCTCGGCAGGGTCCCCTCGGCGCGCAGACCACAGGTTCCCGGTGCGCTTCAGTTGAAAGCAGGAGGCTTCCCGGCGCGCTTCAGTTGAAAGCAGGAGGCTTCCCAGTGCCAAATGATGTAGCTTCCCGGCGCCGCCCCACATGGGCTTTGGGCCCTGGTGAGGAGCTCCCGGCGTCACACTAGTGAGCCCATTTAGGGCTTTTAATATTTTACACTTCCTCATCAGTAGGCTTGAGCTGTCAAAGCTACCTAATCTGCCCTTTCATTTGTCGGTCCTTTGAACCTGTCAGAATAGGTGAAGGCCCATTAATTGGTGAGTTGAAATAGTCTTATCAGAATATTTCCGGAGGTTTTCATCAGTCAATAGACTGCAATTCTTCATCAGTACTGCCATCTGAGCGAAGACAATACCGGACATCAGCTTGACTGGGAAAGGCCTCAACTGGGTGATAACTTCAGTGACGACTCTTCTGTAATTCTGGCTTTGCAGGAATTCCTGAGAGATTCATGTATGGTTCAATCTTATCTTCAGTCTCATCTTTGTTCTCAGTTATATTTCAGGTGTCAACAAATGCCCCCCACTTGCAGGTAGCGGGAGTGCAGAATGAATGACACGGTACTTGCAGGTGTACATATCATTCAGCATCTGAACCCTTTTCTCAGCTGGACATTATCAGGCATCTTTCATTTCTAATTTGGAAGCTTCTTTGCATTGACATTTCTTGTAAGTCCTTTCAATTTCTTTGAATTTCTTCCAGTTTCTTTGGCCTGGATGCTCCCGGCACGAGGATAACCGGTTCCCGGCGCAGGGGCTTCTCGGCGCCTGACTTCTCGGCGTGCCCGGTCACGGGGCTCTCGGCGCGCCTTTTGGCCTAAGGGGGGCTCTCGGCCTGCCCATTTTCGGCGGGCTTTTTGAATTAGGGGGGGTTCTCGGTGCGCGTTTCATCGCACCGAGAACCTGTTCGCTCGGGCTCCTATTTAGGGCGCCGAGTCCCTCTTCTCTTCTCATTCTTACCATCTCTTCTCTCTCTTCAATTTCTTCTCATCGGCGCGAGCCTCTCCCCCTCTCGGCCGTTCCGTTCTCCTTCCCGGCGTATACTTCGCTCGGTAGGGCATTGTTTTGGGATTAAATCCCTTTTGTTCCCAGGATCACTCCCTCTTGGTGGGTGACTCCCTATCTTCTTTGGGCAGACCCTGAATAAGGGGAGGTGCTGCCGAAATTTTCATAGGGTTTCATATTACAATCTTTACAAGACTGCCTCTTATTTTGGGATTTTCATTCACATCTCTTCTTTGACTGTAGTCACTGCAATGGCTTCCGGTTCCGCTGTTGCATCTTCTGGAGCCGTCGGAACAAGCTCGTCAGCCCAGCCAGACATATCGCGGGCTGTAGTAAACTGGCTGAATGTGCACAGTTTAGACTTCAGATATGACAAAATTGCTGTCGTTGACGAATCTTCTGATTCTGAGACGGATACAGTATCAACATCCAGGGTATATTCCACTGCAACTGAGACATGCTTCAGATGGGGTGACAACTACCGGCCGGATTTCCCGAAAGACCGCCACTTGATGCCGTTCATCCGAACCTTTACAGTGGGTGGCATGTGAGACTATCAGATAGCTCGTGCAGTTGAAGCTGCTATACTAGCTGAGAGGGACAGTCTGAAGGAATCAGTGTATCGTGGCAAAGCTATCTATCTTCCGGGGAGAAGCGTGACTGGGATGCAGTCCTCGGCATATCGGAGCTGGAGCCGGAGAAGAAAATGTTGACCCGGGCCCCGGAATTCACACCTGCCCGGTGGGATAATGCTAGTGGCCGAGTTCATAGGGAAAAGCCTGGCTATGGTTTATTCCTGGCACCGATAAAGTGGGGATACCGTGAAGAACCTTTTGTGCTGAATTGTTCAGCCGTCCAGTTCAAGTATCATCTAGCTGCTGGCTGGTTTGGAGATACCAAGATCTCTGACGCCCACCTATTCCGGGTGGGAGCGGTGGAGTTCACCGAGTTTGTTTTAAAGAATATGCCCCTCTGCTGATCAGAGCCGGGGTATATCACAGTGTCTTTGCTTCTAGATTCCGCTATCCCATATCCCGAGGGTTATGCTGTGGAATGTTCGAAGTATTCTGCCCTTTGTTCAACATATTTTATACAGTAGAGGGCGAAACATCTCTCGACCTCTGGAGTTTGTCACAGCTTTCTGGTCTGCCTATTGACGGCGAGCCGTATGAAGAGGTCTGCTTGGCAGATTCCGAGAAGGATAGCTCTGATGGCGAAGGCAAGTATTCACTTGGCTATTCCTACCGGTATTTAATGAAGGCCTATCGCTCCATCTGTTTGGCGTATAGTAGAGGATCCTCCAAGGGTTACCATCCTCGAAAGAAAGGCAGCAAGCTGAGGGTCCGGATAGGGCAGTGGATTCAGTATTTCTTCGACGGTCCCCTAAAATATGCAGACTTCCCTTCCATGGGTCCGACTGCCAGCAAGCAGATAAGGGCTCCTCGCTATAAGTCAGCGTTGCTGTCTTCATTGCGCCGTGTAGGCAAAGGTGGTCCAAATCCAGCAGGGGTGGACCCTATCACACATTGTGCGGCTTACTTCACATTCTGGTTGTGCACTTTCGCTCTCCCTCAAGGGGACGAGACAATCATTCGGCCCGAAGCCATTACCCGGCATGCCAGATGGCCTGGGGAATGAGGCTGTCACTTTGCCCAGTGGCCTTGTGTTTAATCTACAAATCTTTGGGGGATCTGTACAAGCATCGAACTCCCCGCTCTTTGAGGACCGTGGGCCCTTTTCATTTCTTCAATGCCTGGGTCTGCAGTCTATTTCCTGAATTGGCTCCTAGAACTCTGCAGGCAGATACAGTATTACCCAGAATGATTGAATTTGCCAGTGCTGAACCTGGCTCTTTCTCTGATCAGATGTTCAAAATAAGGGGCCGACTGATAAGGGTACCAATGGATGCCCCTGGCAGCATTCATTTCTGGAGCTTGGCAGCAGGTTCAGCTCCTTTGGTTCACTCTCAAAGAGAATGCAAGATGGAAGAGGTAGAGACCTATGTTCACCCTGTTTCAGGGGCTAATGTTGTTCGGTCTATTCTGGAGCCGGAGCTGGTTAGATGGGCCATGGCCATTCGGCCCAGTGTTTTAGTTTTCAGAAAGGGTGGTCTGCTTCTTCTGGAACCATATTACCCATTCCGCTTCGGGCGGAACTTTGGCTATGACCAGCATATCCCTACATCAGTTGCTCAGTTTCCTCTGGATAGCCGGGCCAAGCACGGGTCCACCATTGTCGGTGATGACCGGTTGTGGTGGGATTTCTATCATCACCATGATGGCGCAGTTTTCAGAGTTCTCACTGTTTCCAACCGTGTCCCCGGTGTCACATCAGAGTATATCAAATGGTGGAACATTCGGACCAGCTTTTACAGGGATGGTAGGGGTGTATTCTGGGACGTGGCCGAGCGTTCTTTCCTGAAACAACAGCCCGGGCCGGTGTTTGACATCCCCGAGGCCCACCTAAAAAGGATTTATTCACAACATCCGAGGGAGGCAGAGAACTATCTACAGCGTCGGGTTCTGAAAGAAGAAGGCTCCGAGCCGCCCGCTCCTGTCTTTGCTGCCATCAACGAAGACACTTTTATGAAGAATCTGAAACATCTGTGCCATGTAGGAGGCGCTCGTCTGGAGGCGCAACAATACCCCTTCCCTGTTGAAGAGCCACTCCCGACAGTAGTCCCTTGGAAGGGTCTGACAGATAGATTTCATCCCTATAGGATGTTTGTGCGCAGGGAAGATAGGACTCAGACGTACTACAAGCACACGTCTTGGCTGTTTGTTCTGCTGAATGTACATGGATTATCTGCAGAGAGTCCGATAGCCGGCATATTGAATAAGCCACTGTTTATTTCTTTTCATTATGTCGACGGCTGGGGCATGGACCACCTCGACTTGTTTCGATGTCTTGATTTTCATGGTCATAGCGATCTGGCATCTTTAGTGGAGAAGTGCCAGACATTTGGTGATGTCTGTTGGCTTGTCAAGGAGGCTGCTTTCCGCTCCAAGGAGGTATCTTATCTGTACTGGCCGCTTTCTGTCTTTTATGATGGCCCAGCAGGTATGATCTTTCCTTTCTGACTGTAGTGCTTTCTGTTTGTTATTTAAACTCTGCATCTACTGATCTTATTGCTTCTTTGATGTCTTCAACAGATAGGCCAGATATAAAGCGACAGGGGCTTTACAGAAAAATCATTGCGCAAGCTGAGAAGCCTGCTTATTTCGAAGTCCCTGCAGCAGCACCGACGACCACTCCCCTGTCTCCGGGCAAGAAGAGAAAGATTTCTGCAGTGAAGACTGCAGTTGGGAAGGCCAGGAAGGCTAAGAAGGCCCATGCTCGGTAGTCGGCTTCAGCAGTGACGGACCCTGGGACCCCTCTTCCTGATATCCCCTCATTTGATGAGTTTGAATCTCAAAGGGAGGGCGCCCATACGTCAGTCAAGGGTAACATCAACAGCCTACAGTTGTATCTTTCATCGTCTTTTGCTGAATTTTACAGAAATCTTCGAATCTGACCCCCCCCCCTTTTCCACAGCCCAAGAGCCGGTTGTGACACCTTCTGTGGTGGAGACCAGATTGCCCTATCCCACGCCGGCTAGTGAGGCGGAGGGTAAGTGTGCTTTTTCATCTTCTCTTGCACATTTCGATTATTTGTTTATTGTTTCTCTCACGAACCTCTCCCTGCAGTGACGGCCGGTGAGGGGGCTGCAGTTATGGGAGCGGCTGGCGATATAACTCAGCCACAGGAGGGCCATAAGACCCAGACGAAACGGGGCCTTGTCCCTGTGAGGCGCATAGTTACCCGGTCTTCATCCAGGCAGCCGTTAGGGACGCAAGTCCCTCCCGTGGATAGTGTGGAAATCTCTTCTAGCAGCTCCGCGACCGCTTCCGAGGCAGAGGGAGAAGGAGCAGGTTTCAGCGAGAGCTAGACGGCGGGTATCTCCAAATCAGAGGCCCCACTCGTATGTACTGCCATTGTTCCACTGTTCACCCCCTCCAAACTGCTGGTGCTGTCTTCTGAGGAGGCACTATAGGAAGAATTTGCTGGCTTGGACACCGAGGCAGATATAACTCCTCCCTTTGCTGCTTCAGCAGCGGAGCTTTTCTCTCCCCTGCACTCCTTTGAGGATATCGACATCACATTCGAAGTGGGTCTCTCTCCCTCTCCTCATTATTATTATTTTTTTTATCTGCTGCTTGATGTTGCATTGATCTGTTCACAGGAATCCCCTGTTGCCAGCCCGGTAGCGACTACAGCCTTTGAAGCCACTCTATCTGACACCTTGGCTATTGCTCCTACTTCGTCAGCCGCCTGTGCAGGCGTTTCTGAGATAATTCGCCCTGTGCCGATGAGGGTACAGTCTTCTACAGACTTAGCATTGCTGGACTTGAGGACCTCGGGGGAGAGTTCGGCCCTCATCCGGGTCTTGGATTTTAAAGCTGAGACGGACCCAGCTAGGGGTTCTACCTTTATACCGGCCGCAGTGATGACCATTGCGCCCGAGTCAGCAATTCCCATAACAGTAATTATGGAAACTGAACTTTTGCCTCTTCAGTCCGTAGCCCCTGCCGCCTTGACATTGAAGGAACCGGTCGTTGAAGCGGGGATGGAAGAAGGAGAGGCAGCTGCTACAGAGACCGGGGTATTGTCTATAACCGACCCAGAATTGATCTCCATGTTTTCGGAATCCGAGGAGGAGGTGCCCCGAGAAGAGGATGTTGAAGATGCGGGTATCACATTGGGGACCCAGGAAGCAGCCGCTCCAGCACTTATTAAATTTGCCCCTACGAGCATTCAAATAGCAACCCCCGAGGAGATGGAGTTGGAAGGCCTCTTGGTTCTGTCAGGGATTGCAGAGAGAGCTCAGTTGGCACCTTCAGCAGACCTCCCGTCTTCCTCTTCCCAGCCAGATGTTACACTATGGGCGGACATTGACAGTGAGGTGACTTTCGAAGTAGCTCCATTTCCTTCTCCTGGCTTCGCTTCTTCCGAGAGTTTCATCTGGCAAAATCTGGACATGCTGCGCAAGCTGGTGGAGTCCCAGCCGGGACTGACTTATCTGCAGCTGAAGGAGATAGCCGAGCGTTTCACCGCTGGTCTACAGGCAATGGGCTGTCCCATGGAAATATGGGCCCAGCGGGTTCTATTGTTGTTAAAGTTTATACATCGCCGGGACTTCTTGGCACATATTATGTCTGACAGACTGGCAGCTTTGAAGTTGCAAGGATGGAGTGCAAATCTGAGCTGGAGAAAATGGACTCTGTTCTTCAGGAGCGCCAACGCCGACTGCAGTCTCTGGCGCAGCGGGAGCAGTTCGTGCGCAGCCGGATAACCATCCTGGAGGCTGAACTGTTTGATCTCCGAGCTGAACTGCTGCAGATAACAACTTCTCAGCCGCAGCTTGCGGAAGAAGTAGCTCTGTTGGAGGGGCAGGTGGCATCTTTTCAGGACGAGTCTGCTCGGCTACAGGAGGAGGAGGCTCGACTTCATGAGCTGGGGGCTGCCCCGCATGTAGGGCTTCTGGCCTTCGAAGACATATTCCGGCGCCCGTGAACATCTGTTTCCCCCTTTTTTTGTAATATAATTCCCCCTCAGGGGCCCTTCTTGTATTCCCTTTTTTATTCAATGGAAAGGAATCTTTACACCAGTCTCATATGTGGTTTGTTCTTTACTTATCACACCATCAATATTTCACGGTGATTTGGCAGCGGTTTCAGCGGTCCCTATGCGAATAGCCCGTACCTAGCAGGAGAGCGTCCACCCTTTCAGAGAAAGGATGGAGGACTCGCTCCACCGCGCGACGGTATCCGGAGGGTGCTTAAACCCAATCCTGGGGGTAGCTGAATAAAAAAAGGTTTAGAACATCATCTGGAACAAACGGATGGTTCATCTCGGACAGGTTTCAAAGCTGGTCGGGGCAATGTGCCAACCGACCAGTGACGGATTTTATCATCGATATTGGGTTTATATCGACGCAAAGAAGTTTTATAGGTTTCATCAGAATAGACATAAGGTCTAGACTGGGTAGACTTGATCACAGGTGGGACGTGAAAAGGGTATGTGGTTTCCATCAGAACGAACGTAAAGTCTGAACTGAACAGGTTTCATCATTGGCCGGGCAATGTACCGATCGACCAATGGTTGGCTTCATAATCGATATGGGGTTTATATCGATGCAAAGGAATTTCATAGGGTTCATCAGGATAGACGTAAGGTCTAAACTGTATAGGGTTTCATCATTGATCGGGTAAGGTGCCGGTCGATCAATAGCTGGTTTCATCATCGATATTGGGTCTATATCGATGCAAAGGAATTTCATAAATTTCATCAGAATAGACGTAAGGTCTAAACCGGATAGAGTTTCATCATTGATCGGGCAAGATGCCGGTCGATCAATGGCTGGTTTCATCATCGATATTGGGTTTATATCGATGCAAAGGGATTTCATAAGTCTCATCAGAGTAGACATAAGGTCTAAACTGGATAGGGTTTCATCATTGATCGGGCGAGATGCCGGTCGATCAATAGCTGGTTTCATCATCGATATTGGGTTTACATTGATGAAAAGGGATTTCATAAATTTCATCAGAATAGACGTAAGGTCTAAACTGGATAGGGTTTCATCATTGATCGGGTGAGATGCCGGTCAATCAATGGCTGGGACGTAGGTAGAGGTCTAGGTCTCATTAGGATAGACGTGAGGTCTATTCCAGCAGATTTTATCGCGGGTGGGATATGGAAGGATATGTAGATTTCATCAGGATAGGCATAGGGTCTATCCAGATAGGTTTTTTTTTGTGTTGACCGGGCGAGGAGCCGATCGATCAAGGGAAGGTTTAAGAGTTTCATTAGGACAGACGTAAGGTCTGAGCTGGCCAGGTTTTACCAGAATGGTGATGGGTTTCATTGTCGGTGGGGCATTTGAAAGAGGCTATGTAGATTCCATCAGGACAGACGTAGGGTTTATCCGGTCAAGGTTTTATCGTTGACCGGGCAAGGAGCCAAACGGTTAACGGAAGGCCTTATCAAGGGAAGGAAGTATGGAATTTCTCAGGATTACCACATTACTGACCCAGGCGCCCTTTCGGGTTTTCACCGGAGCCAGCCCCCTCTTGCTTTTGCCCACGCGCCCTTTCGGGTTTTCACGTGGCGGGGTGCCCGATTTTGCCTGCAGTGCCCTTTTGAGTTTTCACCACAGCTGGGTTTTAGCCATTTTTGCCCTTGTCGAGAATGCCTGAACAAGTCTGGCGGGGTATCTCTATTTTTAACCCCATTCTTCATATATTTTTTTTATCGTTTTCTTTCTCTTTTTCCTTTGTCATCGTCTTTTCTGGAACTAGAACTTTCATTCTATAGACCATGGCGTCACATGTTTATTGTGGATACACGATCATCGATGTGGATGTCAACATCAATGCAAAGGGAAATAGGGTTTCATGATCTATCCAGACGAAAAGGGTCTGAATTGATTTAAAGAGCTGTGTCGTGTTTTGTCAGAGCAGACGGAAAGTCTACTCCGGATGGGTTTTAGCATCGATCAGGCAGCGTGCCAACCGATCAATAGCAGGTTTCATCATTGGTATTGGGCTCATACCAATGCAAGGACTTCATATTTTTCATCGGGATAGACGTAAGGTCTAAACTGGGCAGGTTTCATCGTTGATCGGGCAGTGTGCCAATCGACCAGCAGCAGGTTTCATCGTCGGTGAGACGTATGGTAGGTTTCATCAGAATAGATGTAAGATCTAGACTGGATGGGATTCATCGTGGTGGATCTTAGACAAAAACAAGTGGAAGTGTTTTATCAGAACAGACGGAAGGTCTATCCCGAGGTGGGCCCTTTTTTTTTAGCATTGATCAAGACAATATGCCTTGTGATCAACGGGGTTTCATCATCAGGTGGGACTTTATGATGATCATCCTTCTCGGAGTTTTATCAGGCAGGGTGAAAAAGGGAATTTTAAATTACCACATTACTGACCCAAACGCCCTTTCAGGTTTTCACCGGAGCCAGCCCCCTCTTGCTTTTGCCCACGCGCCCTTTCGGGTTTTCACGTGACGGGGTACCCGATTTTGCCTGCAGTGCCCTTTCGGGTTTTCACCACAGCTGGGTTTTGGGCCATTTTTGCACTTCTCCTAACATAGGAGTAAGTCTGGCGGGGTATCTCTATTTTTTAACCCCATTTTTTACTTTCTTTTTATTCTTTCTCTTTTTTTTAGAGGGTGACAGGTTGGAATGCCACCAGATCAAGATAAGGGTAGCTTGGTTAGGGCGGAGTGCCACTAGACCAAGAAAGGGGTAGCTTAGTTAGGACGGAGTGCCACTAGACCAAGAAAGGGTAGCATGGTTAGGGCGGAGTGCCACTAGACCACGGAAGGGGTAGCTTGGCAGAGTATCACTAGACCAAGGAAGGGGTAGCTCGGTTAGGGCGGAGTGCCACTAGACCAAGGAAGGGGTAGCTCGGTTAGGGCGGAGTGCCACTAGACCAAGGAAGGGGTAGCTTGGTTAGGGCGGAGTGCCACTAGACCAAGAAAGGGTAGCTTGGTTAGGGCGGAGTGCCACTAGACCAAGAAAGGGTAGCTTGGTTAGGGCGGAGTGCCACTAGACCAAGGAAGGGGTAGCTCGGTTAGGGCGGAGTGCCACTAGACCAAGGAAGGGGTAGCTCGGTTAGGGCGGAGTGCCACTAGACCAAGAAAGGGTAGCTTGGTTAGGGCGGAGTGCCACTAGACAAAGGAAGGGGTAGCTCGGTTAGGGCGGAGTGCCACTAGACCAAGGAAGGGGTAGCTCGGTTAGGGCGGAGTGCCACTAGACCAAGGAAGGGGTAGCTCGGTTAGGGCGGAGTGCCAGTAGACCAAGGAAGGGGTAGCTCGGTTAGGGCGGAGTGCCACTAGACCAAGGAAGGGGTAGCTCGGTTAGGGCGGAGTGCCACTAGACCAAGGAAGGTGTAGCTCGATTAGGGCGGAGTGCCACTAGACCAAGGAAGGGTTAGCTCAGTTAGGGCGGAGTGCCACTAGACCAAGGAAGGGGTATTTTGTCCGATTACTCGGGGAATGGTTGCGCTGCATGATACAGCTTTAGATGCCTTTCGTTGAGTGGTGAGAATTGAATTTACCCTCGATGGTTGACAATCACGTAGGCTCCTCCCTCGTAGACCCTCTGGACTACGTACGGGCCTAGCCAGTTAGCAGCAAGCTTGCCTTTTGGATTGGAAGCCATGACTTCCCTTTTCTTGACCATGACCAGGTCTCCCTTCTTGAATTCTCGCCCTTTGACGAGTTTATTGAAGGCATTTGCCATGCGGGCTTGGTACATCTGGATATTTTTCTGGGCTTGCAGATGCTTACCCTCCAATTCAGCCAGTTCTTCAAGTCGTCTTTCAGCATTGGTTTGTTCGTCGCGAACTAGGCCATGCTGGACTGCAATCCTGAGTGATGGCACCTCCAGCTCTATAGAGACTACTACCTCGGAACCGTACACCAGCAAATAGGGCGAGCAACTCGTGGGGGTTTTATAGACAGTGCGATATGCCCATAGTGCTTCATACATCCTTTCACCCCAGTCTTTTTTATTAGAACTGACGACCTTGGCCAGCAGGGTGCACAGTGTCTTGTTGAAGGCTTCAGCCAGCCCATTTGCTTGTGGATTGTAAGGGGTGGAAGTCCTCCATTCTATTTTATACTTCTCGGCAAGCCAATATACCTTCTGGTTCTTGAAGTGACTTCCATTATCAGATATTATTCGACTGGGGACCCCGAATCAGAAGATGATATTATGCTTGATGAATTTGGCAACCAACTCACCAGTCACTTCTCTGAGTGCTACTGCCTCCGCCCACCTGGAGAAGTAGTCTGTTATAGCCAAGATGTACTTGTGTCCAGCTGAAGAAGTCGGTAGTGGCCCGACTACATCAGTTCCCCACTGAGCAAAAGGCCAGCTGGGAATCGTAGGGTGTAGAGCTACAGGAGGCCTCCTGGGTATAGTGGAGTGCTCCTGGCATTTCTGGCATGACTTTGCAAACTGGCAACAATCTTCAAACATAGCGGGCCAATAATAACCCAGCTTCTTGATTTCAATTTTCATCTTAGGCCCAGCCTGGTGTGCCCCTGCTGTCCCAGCATGTATTTCTTTCATTGCTTGCTAGGCTTCTTCAGTAGATAGGCAGCGGAGCAAAATCTTCTTGCGGGCGTCCGCCATGATTCGAAACAGAGTCCCATTTCTGCACTCGTAGGAATCTTTAACCCTTAGGAGTTTCATTCTCTCTTCTCTATTCTTGGGCAACTGTTGGTGCAAGAACCATTGCAGCAGGTGCTGTCTCCAATCAGATGTCTGGGCTTTGTCAACGGTATTAATTTCATATTCTTCAGGACACGCTTCCAGCATGCTGGGGACCTATCACCTGTTTATGACAATAATGTTTAGCGTTTCGTCCGGCGGGACTGATAGTGAGTTGGCCAGCTTCGCGAGTGCATCAGCTTGACCATTATGTCCCCGACCCACATGATTGAGCTCAATGTGGTAGAAATTCACCATGAGGCGTATAGCCTTTTGATAATAGGGGTTCAATTCTGGCTTTCGCACTTCGAATTCTCCCTGTATTTGTTTTATCACTAACATTGAGTCACCGAAGATCTAAAGCATTCGGATACCCATGCTGAGGGTGACCTGGAGCCCAATTATTAGGGCTTCATATTCAGCTTCATTGTTGGTGCAGGGCTTATTTATAGAACAGGAGGTGTGCAACACTTCTCCTTCTGGCGATTTCAGGACAATGCCGGCCCCTGCACGTATCCTGGTTTTTCCATTGGAGTCAGTTTCTGTTCTTGATGCCCCATCAAAATATAATTGTCACATGATTGGGTGAGTTTGACAGGCTTCAAGCACTTCATCATCAGGTAGCTCGGTCTCGAGCATAGCACTTTCCGGTACCTGGTGCTCTGCAAAGAAATCAGCTACAGCTTGACCCTTTATAGCCCTCTGAGGTGTATAAGTGATGTCAAACTCCATCAGAATCACAGCCCACTTTCCTAGTCGACCTTTGAGTGCCGGCTGAGTCAATATATATTTGAGCGGATCTGCTGCAGATATCAATCTGATCTCATGTGACAGCATGTAGTGTCGGAGCTTTTTGACAGCGAAGACCAGCGCCAGGCAGGTCTTCTCTATGTAAGTATAGCTTTCTTCAGTTCTGATCAACCTTCTACTAAGGTAGTATAAGGCTTGCTCCTTTCCATCTTTATTTATTTGAGCTAACATTGCCCCCAGCGAGCAATGTGTGGCTGCTATATAGAGGATCAAAGGGCTGCCCTTCACTGGTGCCCCCAATACTGGAGGGGTTCTGAGATATTCTTTCAACTTTTCGAAAGCCTCTTGGCATCCGTCGTCCCATAGGAATGGTACATCTTTCATCATGAGCCTATGAAAGGGGTGACATCGACCCGACAAATTTGATATAAACCGTCGGATGTAGGCCAGACGCCCTTATAGAGATCTTAACTCAGACAGATTCTTCGGTGGAGGGAGCTCTTGAATAGCCTTGATCTTGGACGGATCAATCTCAATGCCCCTGTGCCGGACAATAAATCCCAGAAATTTTCCACTGGTCACGCTGAAGGCGCATTTCATAGGGTTCATTTTCAGCTCGTATTTCGCAGCCTTTGAAACACTATCCGCAAGTCCTGCAGATGGTCTTCCTTCTTTCTGGTCTTCACCACCAAGTCATCAACATAGCACTCCACTTTCTTGAAGAGCAAATCATCAAAAATCTTGGTCATAGCTCTTTGGTAAGTGGCGCCGGCGTTCTTGAGGCCGAACGGCATTCTTTTGTAGTGGAATATTCCTTTCGGAGTGCGGAAGGCAGTGTGTACTCTATCCTTTTCAGCAATCCAAATTTGGTTGTATCCGTATGAGCCGTCCATAAATGACAGGGCTTCATGACCAGTGGTTGCATCAATCATTACTTCAGTGATTGGCACTGGGAAATCATCCTTTGGACAAGCCTTATTAAGGTCTCGGAAGTCAACACATATTCTGATCTGCCCATTTTTCTTCTTTACGGGCACTATGTTTGCCAGCTATGTGGTGTACTGATTTTCTTCGACAAAGCCAACATCAATAAGCTTGTCGACTTCTTTATTGATTTGGTTGATCAGCTCAGGTCGCATCCGCCTGGGTGGCCGTTTTATGGGGTTGGCTTCTGGGTCAATTGCCAACAGGTGTTGTGCTACATTGGGACTCAACCCTGGCATCTCATCATACGTCCAAGCGAAGCAGTCCTTAAACTCCCTCAGAAATTGTATGTACTGTTCTCGGATCTCTGGTTCCAGCAGAACACTGAGAAAGGTTGGCCTTGGTTCCTCTTCTGTCCCCAAGTTCACTTCTACGAGCTCATCAACGGTGGCCTGGCCACCATCTTCGACTTCGGGCAGAGCCTCCTGCAAATCAACAAAGCCCCCTGGGATATAGTTTTCTTCAGTTTCAGAGTTTCCTGACTCTTCCTGTCGGACCTCGACCGATGACGACTCATTGTACAGGGCAGAGGCTATGGGACTTTGTTCCGTCTGCCCATGGGCTATGACCGGCTCCGTGTAAGGCTCAAAGATTAGATCTTCCACTTCCGGAGGCCTTACTGGCGTAGATTCCTCTGGGGAATTTATATTCTGCAGAGCTCAAACTTCTTCCAGAATACGTTCAAACTCTAAGCATTCTCTTGTATCATTAGAAATCTGGTCTTCATCCGGGGTTCCCGTGTCAAACTTTGCTTTGGCCTGGAACAGGTCTTCCTTACAAGACAGTTCCTCCCAACACCGGCATACATTTGCTTCATCAGACTTTTCTTCCTCGGGCTGGTTATTGGAAGGCTCATCATCCGGTATAGACTGATATATAATCTCTTCATCTTCTGAGGGGTAATCATCATAGCCCATCCCAGGAGGATCTTCATGTGAAAAGAAGGCGGAAATGACATCTACCTCGGCTTCATAGTATTCTTGTAGAGTGTATCCCAATCCCGGGTGTTGGGTGATCTTCATCAATTCCTTATTATTCTGGGGCGGATCCCAAAGTTCTTGGAATGCTTTCTTCTGGGCAACGGGCTGCAGTGAAGGCATCTGCAGTTTGGAGAACATCTGCGAGACCCGTTGTGTGGTATAGTCCAAGCCTGTGATTGGCACCATTCGGCTTGTGGATTCTTCCGGGATCATGCAGTCCTGATCATCCTCTTCAACAGGCTCCCCGGTATAGAATATGATGGGAGGCTCGCAGAAGCGAGGGACCTCCATAATCTTGAGTGGCAGCACTGTCTGACATTCCAAACTGGTGACGGGCTTGACCAGTCCTTCCGGTACTGGGACTTGTGTATATTTTTCTTTCATCTTTTCATCAATATCATCGGGATGAATGCTTGGGGGTGTAATCCATGCAAAGTCCCCAACATGAGAGACATGGGATACTTCATGTTTCTTGACATAGCCCCGTGGTGGTGGTGGAGACCAGTCTTCTGTCTTTGCCGCCAACTTCTCCAGACCAATCAGGACTTCTTTCTTTTTATCTTTCTGCTGGAGGTTCGCATAATAGGATGCATCGAGCATATGACACTCAAAGACTTCAAAGGGGTGTAAATCTGCAAACACCCTTTCCTCTTTGCCATCATGACAGTACTTGATGCACTGATGCAGCGTGGAAGGTACTATCTGGTACTCATGCAACCACGGTCGCCCTAACAAGGCCTTGTACGTGGTGTTAGAATCAATCACATAGAATAGCACCACAGTGGTGAGGTCCCCCAGTGTGAGGTTAAAATCTGCTACCCCCAGAGGTGTTTCACACTTCTGGTTAAAGCCAGCAATCTTCATATCTCTGACCTTAGCGAGGTGCATATCAAAGTAGTACTTCTGATAGATGCGATATGGCAGAATGTTTACAGTAGCCCCAAGATCTACCAGTATCCGGCTTAATGGCTGGCAGTTGAGATGTCCTCTCATGTATAGTGGCCAGTTGTGGCTGGGATTTGGAATCAACATGTCATCTTCAGTGAAAGTGACTGTCGGCCCAGAATTGACTTCTGTCAGTAATGCTTCATACTGTGCTGGTGACTGTAGAGCATCAATAATTGCTTGGCGGGCGTCTTCACTTAAGGAAAGAATTTCGCATATAGAGAATCTGGTAGGGAGCTTCTTCAGCATTTTCATAATCCGGCTGCCTACCCGGACATTGGAGAGTCGCATTTCTTCTGCCCAGTGGGGCCTTGGACGCTCCTGAGGGGCTTGCGGCATTGCCTGCCTACTTCTTGTCTCAACTCCTTGGTTAGTTTCTTGAGGGACTCCTTCTGGAGGCTGGGCTCTGGGTGTTGTCGGGGAATCTTTTTCTTCTTCTTTGCCTTGCTTAGGCTTCAGCGCTGTTGATTGCTGATGCTTGCTACTTCTGGCTGGTGCAGTCTGTGCTGGCTCTTCGCCTTCTAAACTGGATAAAAATTCAAGGAATAACGGAGCCCCATCCCCTTTCTTCTCTTCTTGGTATAGCCTAGCAGGAGGAGGGATCTGGACACCTCGCACTTCAGGCTCTGGTATCTGATAAGGTTGTTCTCCCCTGAAGATGATATTGTGATTGGCTGGCGGAAGGCGCCCCCATCTTCTCCCAGAGCGGGTAGCATGTGCCGAGGTGGAAGCTTCAGCATGATTGGCTTCCAACGGCGTGGCTGACGCCTCTGTGTCATCATCCTCCCCAGGTAAGGTGAATAACACGGAGAGCGTATTGCAGTGCACTGTCATGGTTTTATTTTTTCTTCTGTTCTTTGGCTACCTTTTCATCTTCTGGTGCTCTGACTTTGCTGGCTCCTGCCCCCAGAAAGGTTCAGTCTCATCTTTTTCCTGCTTTTCCTCTGGTTTTTCTTCAATGGTCAACTCTTCTAGCTGCCCCCAGAGTATGCAATCTTTCACCAGTAGGGGCTTCGGCTCATTCTGCTCATATTCGTCGAGTCCGTTGATGTACTGTTGGAGACGTTTTACCTCAGGACTTATTTCTTTTTGTGTGGGAAGCGGAGTCTGTCTCCTCCGATTATAGGTAGGGATTCGGATGACTGGCTGTGTCTCAGCTACATGCCTAATCGGCTTTACCGGCGGCGGCCCCGACTTCGGAGTGGCATTCCGAGTGGATGGTCTAGTCATTCCTGCAACAGGTGCCCTCTTTCTGGTCTTCACCGGCTTTGTCTGCCATCCCTCCTGATCCCTTAACGGGGTAAGGAAGCATGCTTCATAAGTGTGCTTGGTGCATTCTTCAACAGCCTCTTCGGGCAACTGCTGATATACAGAAATCATATTTGCAGCCATCCTCATTGCTGGAGGTTCATGAGGGCGTGGAGTGTTCACCTGATAGTCTCCCAACTGTAGCTCTCCCTTTTTGAACATACTTTCCATGACATCTTTGAAGACATAGCAGTCTTCTATAGCATGCCCCAATGCCCGGTGATATGGACAGAATAGTGGGTCATCTTTCTTTGTTGCATCTGCAGGTCTTTTTGGTTCGGGCAGCGTTACTTTGTTGAACTTGTAGGCCCAACTGAACAGTGCACCCGTCTTCTCTTTGGGGAATGAATATGCCTTCCTCATTTTATTTCTCAGGGAGATCTTTTCTTTCATTTCTACCGGGCCTGCCGGAGGAGCATCAGTTTTCTTCCCTTTTTCTTTCTGCTGTTCAAAGGTACCAAAGTCAACAGTGTTGGCCCCTGAATGCGATGGCCGTCGATCAACAGCCTTCCCCTTTTGCATAGTAGGGACATTGGCGGTCGGACGCTTGGACAAGAACGTCTCGACCTCCGCTACTATATTATTCAACCGGTCAAATGTTCTAACATCTGCCCCGATCATCTTTTCCAGCACCTCCCTTCTGAGGTTTTGTTTGCATATCTGCACTGCATCTTCTTGATGGGGAGGTCGCCTGCACCTAATGGCCAAATTCCTCCATCTTTTTATATAATCCAGGGCGGTCTCATCTTGCTTCTGCCTGGATGCATACAGGTCAGCTATTGTGATTTCCCTTTCTGTGACATGAAATCTGTCTCGGAACTTCCGCTGCATATCGGGCCAGTCAGCTACTGACCCGGCGGGCAAGCTGGAGTACCATTCGAAGGCCAACCCTGTAAGGGACGAGCCAAAGAATTTCAATAGATATGCTTCATCAGCCGCCAGGTCGCCCATAACTATGGTGTAATAGGCTATATGTTCCCTGGGGGAGCCTTGGCCATTGAACTTTTCAAATTTCGGCGGCTTGCTGACGCCTGGTGGTAATCTCTTAGCAGCATAATGTGCAGGGTATGGTACTTTGTAGATGTCATAAGTACCGGAATCGTCTCCGACTTTCTCAGACAGCTTCATCTCAATGATCTTTTCTATCATCAGTTTATTTGCCACAGCCGGATCCACTAGTTCTGGAAAGAAATATGCCTGTTGATGACTGAAGGGGGTCGTCATGGCCGTTGTGTGCAGCGTCGGCTGGGATGTTGGCACAGCAGGCTGTGTTTGGGATGTAGAAGACTGTGCTGCCACCTGTGGTGGAAGAGGCTGATTCTGTGCCCTGCCTTGGCTATTCAGCTGAGGGACGGCTGGGACGGCCACTTCGGTTGAGCTGGAAGTCTGTCCTGCCTGCTTGGCCTGCTTAGAAACAGGCGTCTGCTCATTTCTCTCATTCAACTGTCTTCTGAGGGAATCAATCTGTAATGTCCCGGACCTTCCGGATCCTTCTTCGTGGATCCCGGATTTGGTTTCTCGGAGTGCCTGACTCTGTTGTGTCCAAAATTTCGTTTCAGACATCTTTCGTGTTCGGATCGGCGCGATCCGGAGTTGTTTCGGAGGCCCGGAGTGTGTCCGCTGCTTTTCCCATGTGTGTTTTCTGATTTCCGCGTGTGGGTTTCGGCGAATCCTTCGGAACCCTGTAGCTGGTGAACCGGGCCGTTCACCAACCCGCGAGTGGTGCCGTTGCGACCAGCGCGTCGAGACGGTCGAGGAGGTGTATTTTTCTATTTTTTAGGATTTTTCCGATTTTTTGGATTTTATATATATATATATCAATTCTTTTTCTTTTCTTTTTACCTTTTTCTTTTCTTCTTCTTCCTCCTTCCTTCAACCGTGAGAGCTCCCCCTCCCTCGCGACCGATCTTCTTCTCCCCAGGTGACCGAGACGCGGCCCCTCTCACTCCGACAACGGTGCGGCGGCGGCGAGGCGGTCCCGGTGGCGTGCTTTTCGCGGCGAGAGGCGGGGCGTTCGTGGGAGTAAAAGCTTCATCCTTGATTTCGGCGGTGATTCGGTGGATTTCGAGCTTCCTTGAGGTAGGGGGACGGATCCTTGCCCTCTTCATAGCATTCCCCGTGATTTCTAGGCCGTGCAGAGGCCGAGTGGGATTAAATCCATGCCGGGAGGGTCGTTTTCATGCTTGGGGTTTGAGCTCCGGATCCGTCGATTCGTGGAGTTTTTGATCGATTTGGGGGCTCTAGATGCATGCTAGGACGTTGTGGGGTGATCCCCCGTTGTTTTCCGTTCACCAGGGGTGGTGAATGGGCATGGTTTTACGTTTTCTGGGCGTATTTCGCGAACCGGGCTCGGCCCGTTGTCGCGCTATAGTCCAGTGGCGCGTTCTTGATGAACGCGCCGTGTCGTCCGAGCGTGTCCGTCGGAGAAGACGAACAGTAAGGCGGTGGGGAACGCGCCTGGTTCTGGTAGCGCGATCTCCAGATCGCGCTATCCAAGACTAGCGCGTTCAGGTGTGAACGCGCTAGCTTTGGGCAGCACGACATGGAAGATCACGCTAGCCATAGCTAGCGCGTTCTTCGGTGTCGCACTAGGGGTACCTAGCGCGACCATCCCCCTCCCCCGAACCGTGTTCTTGCGGGTAGTGTGACCTCCGGTGGGGTGAGTTATGGACCCGGTTGTGGCGTGTGGCCCTAGGGATGCCGTGGGCACCCAGTGAGAGCCACAGGGGCGCCCGGGGTTCCCCGGAGAATCAGTTACCTCGGTAGGGGTGCCGCGTGACTTGAGGGACGGTTGGACCTCATGCGTGTCCCCGGCATCCGTACCTACCGTTGGGTTATCGAGAATCTGTGTTAGTGTGTGGCCGACGGTTTCTGTGAGTTGGTCCTTACTTCCAGTGACCTGTCCACTAGTCGTAGCTCCCTGCGCACGCGTGTGTGGACCCACCTGGGAGTGGTGGAGAGCGAGACCCAGTGTGACGCGGTTTTTAGGCTGGTTCCCGTAGGGCCCCTTGCCTTTGCCACCAGAGTCCGGTGGGGGGAAAACCAGCTAGAGGACCCGACCTAGAGCAGATGGTCTGTGTGTGCACACGTAGTTGGGGGCTTAGGACACGCGCTGACGAGCGTGACCCCAGTTAGTCCTTGTTATGGTACTTGTTGCGTGTCTGAGTCTCACGCCCGGGGCGTAGTAGCTAGACACTTGTGACGCGGTATAAGACGTCAGGGGACGCATCCGGTCGTTCTTCTAGTGGGTGGTGCTCCTGTTCACTGGCAGGTGTGGACTCGCGTTTTGTTGGACCGAGGTTCCGTAGTGCGGTACTGTTAGAGTAGTCGGCTTTTCCGTTTATTTATTTTAGCTTGTTGGTTCTACCGTACTCTTGTTTGGTAGGGTTATCTTCTTCTTTCTTGTTTTTCGTGCGAGGTGGGGATTCGCGGGATCCCTACTGGGCCAATGAGATGAGGCTCACCCCTCCTCTTCAGGCGAGGTGGGGTCGACGGGAGGCGCGGTCGAGTTTCAGCGTGGTTCTTCTAGCCAGGGTTAGTCGCCAGTCTACCAGAGCCGGGGGATGCCCCGTGTAGTCGTACTCCGGGGGATGCCCCGTGTAGTCGTACTCCGGGGGATGCCCCGTGTAGTCGTACTCCGAGGGATGCCCCGTGTTGTTGTACTTTCTTTTCCCATTGACTATACTTTCCTTTGGACATGAGACACTGTGGACCTTGTAGCAGTTTATTTATTTATATTATTATGTGCAATCTATTTTAGATTATTGTGCTACCTCTGTGGTCGTTGCAGCTTCTCTTGTACCCCCACACCACTCCTTTCTACCCTTCCGAGTCTTCGGGCTCGTGGGTTGGCGGACCGAGATTCGAGACGTGCCGGTTCCTTTCTGGTACTCCGATCCTCGGGTCGTCACAGCTGGTATCAGAGCGTAGGTTGTGGAGGTGCATCGGAACTTGGAACGAATTGCAGTGGTCCAGAAGGTCCATGAATGTCTTGTACAGTCGGCGACTGGCTTAGGGTCGTGTGTTTTATTGATTTCCGGTTGCTTTTCTTTGATGCCAGGCGTGTTATGGCGCCACGGAGGAGGACTCGTGCCCAGCAGGGAGAGTCTAGTGGTGGTCCAGAGGAGCAGAGCAGGGCTTCAGTTTCCGAGGGAGTATCTGGAGATGCGAGAGCTCCAGGGATGGACGAGTTCTTCCGAGGCATGTTTGAGTATGTGTTTCAGCGGCAGCAGGGAGATCATCAGCAGCAGGGTGGCGATGCTGGTGAGGATCGGGCTCGTGGTGGTCATGGTCGTGTACTGAAGGGGTTTTTGCTGTTCCAGCCTCCTTCTTTCAGTGGGCAGCCAGATCCTGAGGTGGCCAGAGAGTGGCTGAATGATGTTCGGCGGATTTTCAGTGCGATGGAGTGTCCTGAGGAGGAACAGGTGGCGTTGGCTACTCATCGTCTTCAGGGATCGGCCCGTACTTGGTGGACATCAGAGTGGGGTTCGGTGTTCCAGTCTCATCCTCTTCAGCAGATTACATGGCAGGAGTTCGTCACGGCTTTCGAGCGTGCCTTCTGTCCGCCCTTTGTCAGGTCGCAGAGGTTGTGTGAGTTCATGGAGCTGACTCAGGGTGACATGTCGGTGATGCAGTACCACGCCAGGTTTATCGAGTTGGGCCGTTATGCTCCTCATATCATGGCAGATGAGGAGGTGAAGACCGATCAGTTTGTTGGTGGTCTGAGGCTAGAGTTGAGGCATCATCTTCTTGCGTCGGGTTTGACCAGTTTGGACGCGGCATGTAAGGCGGCGGCAGCGCTGGAGAGAGATTTGTAGAAGGTTCGAGGGCAGGGCAGTACTAGTCAGGTGCAGGCAGATTTCAGCCAGCCGGCAGGGATACAACAGCAAAGTACCGTCCAGCTCTCAACAGGCGGATCAGTGGCGACGCAGACTGCGGCTCCTGCGCCAGGTTCATCCTTCAAATCAAAGCTTAAGAAGTTGCTTAAGGAAGCTGGATTTGGCAAGAGGCGTCAGGATCGTAAGGAATCGAAGCAGGAGTCGATGGGCAGTGTTCAGCAGCCAGCGGCTTTTCAGCGTCAGGGTTCGATGACTGGTTCGCGGGGTGTCTGTCCTAGGTGCGGTGGTTCTCATCCGGATAGGCCGTGTTCAGCGCCCGTGATTTGCTTTAGGTGTGACCAGCCAGGGCACATGGCACGTGACTGTCCGCAGAGACCGCGCCAGCCGCACGAGTTCCAGCTGCAGCAGTAGTTTCGGCCCCAACAGTCGTCAGCACAGCCGCAACAGTACCAGTAGCAGGGACAGTTTCCTCAGTTGTCACGGTCAGCTACTGTGGGGAGGCAGAGATCCCGAGGCAGAGTGACTCACATGACCAGGGCAGAGGTTGAGGCGTCGCATTTGGTGGAAGGTACTCTTTCGATTTTGGGTAGTGCGGCTCATGTTTTGTTTGATTCAGGTGCTTCTCATTCGTTCATCTCGGAAGATTTTGCTCAGAGCGTGGAGGACCCAGTGACCGAGGTGTCCTGTGACTTGGCGGTAGAGTTGCCTACCGGTGACTTCATGATCACCCCGTACTGCTTCGAGAAGGTACATGTGTGGGTGGAAGGGCGGAGTTTACCGGCTAGACTCTACGCGCTACCGCTTCAAGACTTTGATGTGATTTTGGGCATGGATTGGCTCGAGGCTTATCATGCCTTGGTGGATTGCGGCTCGAAGAAGGTCTACTTCCGACAGCTTCGTGGACCCACATTTTATTTTCAAGGTATTCGGTCTTCCTCTTCCCGCTTGCTTATTTCGGCTATCCGTGCGTGTCGTTTGCTTGATGCAGGTTGTCAGGGCTTTCTCGCATCCGTGGTTTTGGTCGAGCGGCAGGGTCCTGAGGTAGAGGATGTTCCTTTCGTGTGTGAGTTTCCTGATGTTTTTCCCGAGGAGCTACCAGGGTTGCCCCCGTAGCGAGAGATTGATTTCGTGATTGAGGTGGTGCCAGGTACGACGCCTATGTCGAAGGCCCCTTATCAGATGGCGCCTGCCGAGTTGCGAGAGCTGAAGGCGCAATTACAGGAGTTGCTGGCCAAGGGGTATATTCGTCCTAGTTATTCCCCGTGGGGTACGCCGGTGTTGTTTGTGAAGAAGAAGGATGGTAGTTTGAGACTGTGCATCGACTACCGTCAGTTGAACCAGGTGACTGTTAAGAACAAGTATCCGTTGCCGCGGATTGATGACTTGTTCGATCAACTTCAGTCGGCCCAGGTGTTTTCGAGGATCGATTTGAGATCGGGTTATTGCCAGCTGCGGATCCGAGAGTCGGACGTGGAGAAGACGGCGTTTCGGTCGAGGTATGGGCATTGTGAGTTCTTAGTGATGCCGTTCGGGCTCACCAATGCCCCCGCAGCATTCATGGATTTGATGCATAGGGTCCGTACTTGGACCAGTTTGTGGTCGTGTTTGTGGACGATATCCTTGTGTATTCGCGGTCTGCTGAGGAGCATGTGCAGCATTTGAGAGCGGTATTGCAGACCCTGCGCGATCACCAGTTGTATGCCAAGTACAGCAAGTGCGAGTTTTGGCTCCGAGAGGTGCACTTTCTGGGGCAAGTTATTTCTGGTGATGGTGTTTCCGTGGACTCGGCCAAGGTCGAGGCGGTGGTGCAGTGGCCGAGGCCGAGTTCTATCACGGAGATTCAGAGTTTCTTGGTGCTTGCAGGCTATTATCGGAGGTTTATTCAGGATTTCTCTCGTATTGCGGCCCCGATGACCAGGTTTACGCGGAAGGAGGTGCAGTTCGTCTGGACGGAGGAGTGTGAGCGGAGCTTCATGAAGCTGAAGAGATTGCTTACCACTGCTCCGGTTTTGGTGTTGCCATCTGGCTCGGGTGGTTTCGTGGTATGTACGGATGCTTCCGGGGTAGGCCTCGGTGCTATGTTGATGCAGCATGGGAGAGTTGTGGCGTATGCGTCGCGGCAATTGAAGCCACATGAGGCGAACTACCCTACTCATGATCTTGAGTTGGCAGCGGTGATCTTCGCTCTGAAGATCTGGAGGCATTATTTGTACGGAGAGAGGTTTGAGCTTTTCACTAACCATCAGAGTTTGAGGTATGTGTTCACGCAGAAGGACCTTAACCTCAGGCAGAGGAGATGGATGGAGTACATGAAGGATTATGACGTTACTCTGTCTTATCAGCCTGGCAGGATGAATGTCGTGGCTGATGCTCTGAGTAGAAGAGTGACGGTCAGTCTGATGTTGTTGAGGAAGTGGAAGCTTTGGGAGCAGGTTCCGGCCATGACTTTTAGACTCAAGGTCCCTCAGGACCAGGGTTCGGCTGTCCTTGCGAGTCTGACTGTCACGCCCGCGGTGCGTCGATAGGTGACTGAGGCCCAGCGAGCGGACCCCGAGCTACCTCATATTTTATCGATGGCCGAGGTGGAGTTTGGCGAGGATGGAGCTGTGAGGTTCAGAGGTAGGTTGTATGTGCCAGTCGAGGGGCAGGTGCGGCGTAACGTATTGCGTGAGGCTCATGGGAGTCGGTATGCCGTGCACCCCGGATCGGCCAAGATGTACCAGAACCTGAAGAGGCAGTTTTGGTGGCCTGGCATGAAGAGAGATGTTGCGGAATTTGTGGCCAGGTGTTTGACCTGTCAGCAGGTGAAGGCTGAGCACCAGCGACCAGGAGGCACACTTCAGCCCTTGGACATTCCCGCGTGGAAGTGGGATCACGTGACCACTGATTTTATGGTCGGATTGCCAAGGAGGTCCAGCGGGGAGGATAGTATCTGGTTGCTAGTGGATAGACTGACGAAGACGGCGCGGTTGCTGCCAGTCAAGGTCAGTTGGAGCGTGTAGCGCTTGGCTCGTCTGTACGTGGAGCGGATCATCCCGTTGCATGGAGTTCCTATCTCCATCGTGTCTGATCGTGACCCCCGTTTTACTTCTGGATTCTGGAGGAGCTTCCAGAAGGCTCTAGGCACTGAGTTGACATTCAGCTCGGCCTATTATCCCCAGTCGGACGGTCAATCTAAGCGGACCATTCAGACTTTAGAGGACATGTTGCGAGCATGTTGCTTGGAGTGGCAGGGGAGTTGGACCCACCATCTGCCATTAGTGGAGTTTGCCTACAACAACAGCTATCATTCGAGCATCGGTATGGCTCCCTATGAGGCGTTGTATGGGCGACCTTGTCAGACTCCGCTTGATTGGTTCGAGGTGGGCGGGCGTGCCTTGACCGGACCAGATTTGGTGCAACAGTGTGTTGAGGTGGTGCATCTCGTTCGGCAGAAGATGTTGGCAGCTCAGAGCCGGCGGAAGAGTTATGCCGATCGGAGGAGGCGACCTCTCAGCTTTGCTATGGGAGATCGAGTTTTCTTGTGAGTGTCTCCCATGAAGGGCGTGATGCGCTTCGGTAGGCGTGGGAAGTTGAGTGCCCGCTACGTTGGTCCATTTCCCATCGTTGAGCGTGTTGGGGAAGTTGCTTATCGGTTGCAGCTACCTCCGGGGCTTTCCACCGTGCATGATGTGTTCCACGTGTCGATGCTTCGGAAGTACATGCCCGATGATTCTCATGTTCTCGAGGATGCCGTTTGGCCTGAGGTGACCCCAGATCTGTCCCTTCCGGAGTTTCCTGTTCGCATTGAGGATCGGCGGGAGCAGCGCCTGCGGAACAAGGTTATTCCTCTGGTTAAGGTGGTCTGGCAGCGTCATTCTTGCGGCGAAGCGTCTTGGGAGCGCGAGGATGAGATGCGGGAGCTGTCTCCTTATTTGTTTGGGTGAGTCTTCCCCCGTCCTTGTGCCTTGTCCTTGAATTTTGAGGACGAAATTCGTTTAAGGGGGGAGGGCTGTAATGTCCCGGAACTTTCGGATCCTTCTTCGTTGGTCTCGGATTTGGTTTCTCGGAGTGCCTGACTCTGTTGTGTCCGAAATTTCGTTTCGGACATCTTTCGTGTTCGGATCGGCGTGATCCGGAGTTGTTTCGGAGGCCGGGAGTGTGTCCGCGGCTTTTCCGATGTGTGTTTTCCGATTTTCGCGTGTGGGTTTCGGCGAATCCTTCGGAACCCTGTAGCGGGTGAACCGGGCCGTTCACCAACCCGCAAGTGGTGCCGTTGCGATCAGCGCGTCGAGACGGTCGAGGAGGTGTATTTTTCTATTTTTCAGGATTTTTCCGATTTTTCGGATTATATATATATATATATCAATTCTTTTTCTTTTCTTTTTACCTTTTTCTTTTCTTCTTCTTCCTCCTTCCTTCAACCGTGAGAGCTCCCCCTCCCCCGCGGCCGATCTTCTTCTCCCTGGGTGACCGAGACGTGGCCCCTCTCACTCCGGCAACGGCGTGGCAGCGGCGGCGGCGGCGAGGCAGTCCCGGTGGCGTGCTTTTCACGGCGAGAGGCGGGGTGTTCGTGGGAGTAAAAGCTTCATCCTTGATTTTGGCGGTGATTCGGTGGATTTCGAGCTTCCTTGAGGTAGGGGGACGGATCCTTGCCCTCTTCATAGCATTCCCCGTGATTTCTAGGCCGTGGAGAGGCCGAGTGGGGTTAAATCCATGCCGGGAGGGTCGTTTTCATGCTTGGGGTTTGAGCACCGAATCCGTCGATTCGTGGAGTTTTTGATCGATTTGGGGGCTCTAGATGCATGCTAGGACGTTGTGGGGTGATCCCCCGTTGTTTTCCCTTCACCAAGGGTGGTGAATAGGCGTGGTTTTACGTTTTCTGGGCGTATTTCACGAACCGGGCTCGGCCCGTTGTCACGCTATAGTCCAGTGGCGCGTTCTTGATGAACGCGCCGTGTCGTCCGAGCGTGTCCGTCGGAGAAGATGAACAGTAAGGCGGTGGGGAACGCGCCTGGTTCTGGTAGCGCGATCTCCAGATCGCGCTATCCAAGACTAGCGCGTTCAGGTGTGAACGCGCTAGCTTTGGGCAGCGCGACATGGAAGATCGCGCTAGCCATAGCTAGCACGTTCTTCGGTGTCGCGCTAGGGGTACCTAGCGTGACCATCCCCCTCCCCCGAACCGTGTTCTTGCGGGTAGTGTGACCTCCGGTGGGGTGAGTTATGGACCCGGTTGTGGCGTGTGGCCCTAGGGATGCCGTGGGCACCCAGTGAGAGCCACAGGGGCACCCGGGGTTCCCCGGAGAATCAGTTACCTCGGTAGGGGTGCCGCGTGACTTGAGGGACGGTTGGACCTCATGCGTGTCCCCGGCATCCGTACCTACCGTTGGGTTATCGAGAATCTGTGTTAGTGTGTGGCCGACGGTTTCTGTGAGTTGGTCCTTACTTCCAGTGACCTGTCCACTAGTCGTAGCTCCCTGCGCACGCGTGTGTGGACCCACCTGGGAGTGGTGGAGAGCGAGACCGAGTGTGACGCGGTTTTTAGGCTGGTTCCCGTAGGGCCCCTTGCCTTTGCCACCAGAGTCTGGTGGGGGGAAAACCAGCTAGAGGACCCGACCTAGAGCAGATGGTCTGTGTGTGCACACGTAGTTGGGGGCTTAGGACACACGCTGACGAGCGTGACCCCAGCTAGTCCTTGTTATGGTACTTGTTGCGTGTCTGAGTCTCACGCCCGGGGCGTAGTAGCTAGACACTTGTGACGCGCTATAAGACGTCAGGGGACGCATCCGGCCGTTCTTCTAGTGGGTGGTGCTCCTATTCACTGGCAGGTGTGGACTCGCGTTTTGTTGGACCGAGGTTCCATAGTGCGGTACTGTTAGAGTAGTCGGCTTTTCTGTTTATTTATTTTAGCTTGTCGGTTCTACCGTACTCTTGTTTGGTAGGGTTATCTTCTTCTTTCTCATTTTCCGTGCGAGGTGGGGATTCGCGGGATCCCTACTGGGCCAATGAGATGAGGCTCACCCCTGCTCTTCAGGTGAGGTGGGGTCGACGGGAGGCGCGGCCGAGTTTCAGCGTGGTTCTTCTAGCTAGGGTTAGTCACCAGTCTGCCAGAGCCGGAGGATGCCCCGTGTAGTCGTACTCCGGGGGATGCCCCGTGTAGTTGTTCTCCGGGGGATGCCCCGTGTTGTTGTACTTTCTTTTCCCGTTGACTGTACTTTCCTTTGGACATGAGACACTGTGGACCTTGTAGCAGTTTATTTATTTATATTATTATGTGCATTCTATTTTAGATTATTGTGCTACCTCTGTGGTCATTGCAGCTTCTCTTGTATCCCCACACCACTCCTTTCTACCCTTCCGAGTCTTCGGGCTCGTGGGTTGGCGGACCGAGATTCGAGACGCACCGTTCCTTTCCGGTACTCGGATCCTCGGGTCGTCACACAATCTCCCGTTGATACCTCATGAACATTATCCGGATCATGGGATCTATAGTTGTGGGAATTTGCATTTCCCCTGAAGTCCCTTTAGTGGGATCCAAGAGAGGATTGTCTTCTTCTTCAGTAGTCACCACATTTACTGTCATCGTGGTGACTCTTCGGGCCTCATTGACGGCCGAGAGGTCATTTTGACTGGCAACTGTTAGCTTATCTTTTGCTGCCTTGCTTCTTCTTGTGATGGCACCCGATTTGGATGCCAGGTTAATCAACTCTTCTGGCTGTTCTGGTAACATACCATATCTTCCGGCGACGTCGGCCATGTTGCAAGTGAGAATCTGCATTCTTCCCCTCTGCCTGCGAACTCTTCTCTTGACCTGTCCGGGATATGTCAGACGGTCAAATACAGACATTCTCTTTTCTTCCCTTTCTTTCTGGTAGATGTCTTCTTCATATCTGGCCCTACGGCCATCTTCATAGTCATTGGAGTTAGAGGACAACGCCTCTAGCATCACTTCTTCTCTTTCTTCTTCTTCCTCAGTGCCCAAGGCACGAGATAGTCTTTGTTGCCCCAGGGAGGAATTCCCAAGGCAATGAAAGTAGTTTTGAACCACCCGGTTCATCTCTTCCTGGCTCTGCCCTTGTAGCTTTGAACGGGGCAGCAGCCTTTCCTGGGTCCTTGGTTGATAGGCCAGCCTTGAGACTTGAGCAGCCAGGTACTCCGACCTGGGGTATCTGAACACATCAGCCTTCCTGGCGCAGGGCTGGGATCTTTGCGGAGCAGCAACAACAGTAGCTTCCTCCATCATGCTTTCATCCTTCTTTCGAAGATCTCTGCCCCCACTCCGGGGGTGAGGTACATCAACATCTTTCTCTTTCTTTTCCCATCTTCTGTCCCCGGCTCTGGGACGGGCAGTAACATGGTCTTCTTTCTTCTCATTTCTTCTGCCCCCAGCCCTGGGACGGGCAGCAACATCTTTCTCCCGAGCTGGTGCCCAGCCCTGGATCTTCTTTGGCAGCCAAACTTGTTTGAACTTGGTCGGCCTGGGCGCCAGTGGCTGTTTGCCTTTGTTCTCCCAGTCGACCCTCCTGGTGGCCAGTGGCTGGAATCTGTTGTTGGTATGAACTGATGGAATGACCCTGTCGGGCCGTGCATCTCTGGGGTGGCCATTGAGGTTCACCCTCAAGCTCCCCACCATCATTGTCTTTCCTGAGGCCGAAGTGTGACCTCCAGTTGTAGCGGACCGGCTCCTCCGGTCGTTTCTTCTCCTCCTACCAGCAGTGGCGGAGACAGCAGTCTTCTTCTCCAGGTGATGGACCAGGCAAGAAACAGCAGTAGGGACAGCTACCATCCACTCTCCCTCAGCTTTTGGTGCCGCCACGGCCTCTATTGTAGCGACGCTTTCAGCTTCATTGTTGACTTGTAGCAAGTCGACAAATACGAGGCTCAGGCAGTTGGGTAGACCCACCGCCGGGGGCATGGATCTGAATCCCATTGGCACCGCCAGGTACCCTCCGCGGACGTGGCCGTCGACCACCTGCTCGCCGAAGAAAACACCAGCTAGTCCAGTCTCCATCTGTAGTTTCTGCGAGTAAGATTAACACACAGTTAGAATTTTGAGAGAGGCCGCCAGGCCTCCTGCTTTGGCGTAGAGATGAAGGGAGACTCGGTCCCACCGGGCGTGCCAGACTTGTGGGGATGGTTTTATCTCATCGTTTATTTATTTATTTTTATTATTATGTGTTTATTGGTTTATTGGTTGGTTTGTTAGGCGTGCCAATCACCAGAGTGACAATTTGTTATGCGCTCGATCTAACTCAATCAGTCGATTGTGAAGTCCGAGTCGGGACCAAAAGTCCGTCATACCATAAAGGCTATGACGTTAATTACGTCCTCCCTAAGGAAGACAACCCTTGATTAAACGCCAAAGACAGGAGGAAAATAGCGGCAAAATAAGGCTCAAACGAGAGTGTGCTAGCTCATTCGCAGAATATTAGATAGACTGGATAAGGCGAGAGTACATCGAGCACGAGGAAAATCCGGCAGCATAACCCCATTATCTTGGACTATGCCAAATGGGAATAGGAAACCATCTATGCAGCGGCAGGATGGGATCCGTGAAAGATCGGGTATATCCGGCCCGGAATCTGAAGTGGGACCGGTGTACCGAGGTACACCACACTTCGATGCGATGTTTCATTGATATTCCCCTTCGAGGGACCATCGGAGAACGCATAATGGCAGAACTCCATGGACCAGTGGGGTTTAAAGAAGATACCATAGTTTCCTGGTATGATGTAGATGAATTTCGGCAGCATATCCCCTTATCTTGGATTATGCCAAGGAGAAATAGGTGCTCATCCACGGGGTGCCGGGATGAAAACCGAAAGAGAAAGGCACTGGGCCCCGGCACGGTGTGATATTGGGGATGGTTCCCAGTTTATTTATTCCATGGGGTGCACCCCGTGACCTGAAGATATCCCTCGAATTAGCGTGGCAACATGCTCAACGATTGGACAGAAGAGGAGAGGTTCTCAGCGTAGTAAAATGGGCAAAGGCAGGCTTCTCGGCGCGAGAACGAGAGGCTCTCGGCGCGCCTCTAAAGAGGCTTATTGGCATGGTCGAGGGAGGTCTCGGCATGGCTGAAGAAAGGGGACTTCTCGACGTGAGGTTCCCGGCGCGCCTGTTCCCGACGCGCTAAGGACCGCGCCGAGGGCTGTTCATGGCGCCGAGGGGTGCTTGCGTCGGGAAGGTCAGGGCTTTTGGCCTTGGTGAGGGATTGCGGGTTTTACGGTGCTCTGTTCTGGAGATTCTTCCTGGGATTCAGGCAGATAGCTGGGAGATCTTAGGATGCGAACGAGCAAAAGGATTAAGGGCTCTGCCAGGCTGTTAGGTTAACATCAAGGAGTCATGGATAAAGGCAATTCAAGGGACTGAAGTCACCGGGCATTCGAACCCTCTGGAATAGGCTTTATGCCATTCATGTCGCTGGCCATCCAGGGGATCAAGAGATGACTGTCTCTGATCCCTGTGATGGCCTTGGGGGCTTGATAAGCTTGAGGAGACTACAGACTCCATTGCATTGAAGTCATCGAGGTTACCGGGGGAGAGAGAGGGGACAAAACCCAGGAATCCATGGAGGTAAGGATCGGGGCTATGTACCGGTTTCCTCGAAACTGCGAGAGGGACGAGCAGCAGAGAGTGTTTGCCAGTCGCCTGGACTAATGATAAACACTCGAACCACGGATTCATCGATCAAAACTCACAACCGGAGAGTTAACTACCACCATCATCGGAGAGGGATGAAAGAAGAGAAACCCAAACTTCCACCCATTCAACCGATTCTACTGTTTATATTTCATCGGCTATAGAAATATAGCTAGAACAATAATCAGAAAAGAGCTTTGAACATCAGTTGAATAGGAGAAAATCCCACATAAAGGGGTAGAAGGAGTACATGAGAGAGCGAAATAAAACCCATTCAGAACAACATGAGGATGGGGGATAGCATGCCCAAAGAGGACACAAACGAAAACAATATACATCGAAGAAAGAAGGACAAAGAAAGATGGGGGAGGGAGGAGCATTGACTCCTCTCCCTCCCCTTACAACACACCTTCTTCTTCCTTCGACCTTGGTAGCAGCTTTTCTTTTCTTCTCTCTCTGTTGTCTTATCGGGTGAGTCTGGCTACTGCTCTCCTTAATATCAGCCTATCTATATGTTCTCTCTTCTTTTTTTTTGTCTCTCTATCTCCTTTTTTTTTCTGTGCTCGAGAGAAAGGGGGTTTTATAGGCATAGTGCTCCCCCTTCTCGGCAGGGTCCCCTCGGCGCGTAGACCACAGGTTCCCGGCGCGCTTCAGTTGAAAGCAGGAGGCTTCCCGACGCGCTTCAGTTGAAAGCAGGAGGCTTCCCGATGCCAAATGATGTAGCTTCCCGGCGCCGCCCCACATGGGCTTTGGGCCCTGGTGAGGAGCTCCCGGCGTCACACTAGTGAGCCCATTTAGGGCTTTTAATATTTTACACTTCCTCATCAGTAGGCTTGAGCTGTCAAAGCTACCTAATCTGCCCTTTCATTTGTCGGTCCTTTGAACCTGTCAGAATAGGTGAAGGCCCATTAATTGGTGAGTTGACATAGTCTTATCAGAATATTTCCGGAGGTTTTCATCAGTCAATAGACTGCAATTCTTCATCAGTACTGCCATCTAAGCGAAGATAATACCGGACATCAGCTTGACCGGGAAAGGCCTCAGCTGGGTGATAACTTCGGTGATGACTCTTCTATAATTCTGGCTTTGCAGGACCAGAATTCCTGAGAGATTCATGTCTGGTTCAATCTTATTTTCGGTCTCATCTTTGTTCTCAGTTATATTTCAGGTGTCAACAGGCCAAAAGGGAGGTAACTTCCCACAGGCGAACGGGTGAGGGTGGTGATCAGAGGCCCTACGAAGGAGCTACGCCAAAGGGGGAAAGGATCACTACCGGGAGGCACACCACCGGAAGGGAGGAAGAAGACGGCCAGGCACGCGTAACGGCCCAAAACAACGGAGGCAGTCAAAAAACCCAAAGAGGGGGGAATTTTTATTCATCCAGAGAAAAGGCCATAACTGGCCGCGTATACATTAAAACACCGGGGTGGAAAATACAACAATGAGGGAGGAAAGACGAAAAAGAAAAGCGTGAAGAGGAGGAAATGGGGAGTTAGGGTCAGGCAGAGGCGACGGCTCTCTGGCCTTCCCCACTCCCCTTGCTACATCTCTCTTTCTCTCTTACTCTCTCTTCTGTTACTCTCTATCGCTCGCCGGTGGTCGCCGGAGGGCCTTCCTGTTCTTCTCTTCTTCTTCTTCCCTTTCTCTTCGCGCCGATGATGGTGGACAGAGCCGTAGGGGGGGAGCCCAAAGCCTCCCCTCCTACTCTTCTCTTCTTCTCTTCTCTCTCCCCTGGAAGCACCACCGTCACCCCCCGTTCCTCTCTGTTCTCCCCTCTTTTTATACCCCTGGTCAGGCCGACGACTGTCGAGGACGGGAGTAGGTGGGGCGAGGACAGCCCAACAAGGTGCAGGTATGGGCCTGCCATGCCTTCGCTGCGCGCCGAGGGATACAAGTGTTGACTGGCGTGGATGGGCTGAACGTTGTGCCGCTGGGGCTAAGGCAGGCGTGCCGCTAGAGGGCCTCGTAGGTGTGCCGCTGAAAGACCCAAGAAGTGTGCCACTGAAGGCTTGAAATGGTGTGCCGTTGAAGGCTTGAAATAGCGTGCCGTTGAAGGCCTGAGATAGTGTGCTGTTTAAGGCTTAAAATAGTGTGCCATTGAAGGCTTAAAATAGTGTGCCGTTGAAGGCTTAAAATAGTGTGCCATTGAAGGCCTGAGATAGTGTGCCGTTGAAGGCCCGAAATAGTGTGCCGTTGAAGGCTTAAAATAGAGTGCCGTTGAAGGCACATGGGGCGTGCCGTTGAAGGCACATGCGGTGTGCCGCTGAAGGCACATGGGGTGTGCCGCTCAAGGGCCCAGGGGCGTACCGCTGAAGGGCCAAAGGGGATACTGCTGAGGGGCCGAAGGGGTGTGCCACTGAAGGGCCCAAAGGGCGTGCCGCTTAAGGCCTTAATGGGTAGTTATGAGCCCGTTGTGAGCGCGAGTTATGGCTTATTTGATTTTCTTTGAGGCCCATGGATTATGGGGCTCTTGAGGGTTGAGTTCTCTTCACTGTCGTGACCCCAAAGATAGCTCCACGGTAGTGTATGTTCGTTCGGGGAGTCCGGACGGCCCCGCTTTTCCACAGCTTCTTCGGTTGAAGTTGTTATTGGTGCTAGACTAGTTGGGATGTATGGGTGTGCAATTTTGCACGTCCACAAATTCCCCCCACCCACGGGTAGCGCAGGCGAAGGATGAGCCGGACGGTGCCCGTGGGTGTACTGGTCTCTTCTTCTCTTTGTTGGTGCCGACAGGGTGTTGGGAGCTGGCATAGCATGTTGGTCTCTTTATCAGTGCCGGCGGGGTGTCGGGGACTGAGGTGGCTTGTTGGTCCCTTTGTCTCTTCATCAGTGTTGACGGGGTGCCGGGAACTGAAGTAGTACGTTGGTCTCTTCGTCTCTTCATCAGTGTCGACGGGTTGTCGGGAGCTGACCTGGTTTGTTGGTTTCTTCTTCTCTTCGTCAGTGCCGAAGGCGTATCGGGAGCTGACCTGGTTTGTTGTTCTCTTCTTCTCTTCGTCAGTGCCGACAGGGTGCCGGAGGACCGACGCGGCTTGTTTGCCTCTTCTGCTCTTCGCCAATGCCTGACAGGGTGTCGGGCGTTGACATGGTATGTGTTGGTCTTTTCTTCTCTTCGCGAGTGCCGACAGGGTGTCGGGAGCTGACATGGTCTGTTGATCACTTGGTCTCTTCGTCAGTGCCGACAGGGTGTCGGGAACTAAAGCAGTGTATCGGTCTCTTCATCAGTGCCGATTGGATGTCGGGAACTGAAGCAGCATGTTGATCTCTTCATCAGTGCCGACGGGGTGTCGGGAACTGAAGCAGCATATTGGTCTCTTTGTCTCTTAATCAGTGCCGACGGGGTGTCGGGAACTGAAGCAGTATGTTGGTCTCTTCATCAATGCCGACGGGGTGTCGGGAACTGAAGTAGTATGTTAGTCTCTTTGTCTCTTCATCAGTGCCGACGGGGTGTCGGGAGCTGACACGGTTTGTTGATCTCTTGGTCTCTTCGCCAGTGCCGACAGGGCGCCGGGAGCTGACATGGCTTGTTGGTCTCTTTGTCTCTTTTCTTTCTTTTCTTCTCCCTTTTCTTTTCTTCTCTTCTTCTTTTTTTCTTCTCCTTTTTTGTTATCTCTTTTTTTGTTATCTCTTTTTTTCGTTGTTTGTTTTTTTTTCTTTCTTTCCCTCTTCTTCTGTTCTTCCTTTTTTTTCTTTCTTTTTTTTTTTGAAGAACTCCGAGTGGCTACTGGCGTGGATGCCAATGATATAAGAGCTGTTAGCACAGCGGCCGATAATTGGAAGCTGTTGACATGGGAGCCAATAATTGAAAAGCTGTCGATCCGAAGGCCGATGATTGAAAGCTGTCGGCTCAGGGGCCGATGCTTGAAAGCTGTTGGCATGGGAGCCAATAATTGAAAAGCTATCGACCCGAAGGTCGATGATTGAAAGCTGTCGGCTCAGGGGCCGATAATTGAAAGCTGTTGGCATGGGAGCCAATAATTGAAAAGTTGTCGACCCGAAGGCCGATGATTAAAAAGCTATCGGCTCAGGGGACGATGATTGAAAGCTGTTGGCATGGGAGCCAATAATTGAAAAGCTGTCGACCCGAAGGCCGATGATTAAAAAGCTGTCGGCTCAGGGGCCGATGATTAAAAAGTTGTCGGCTCAGGAGCCGATAAGGGAGGTCAAAATAGCCAAGGCTAGGAGCGGGCTTAAATAGCTGAAGTTGGGGATTAACGTGCCGCGAAGGCAAGAGGTAGGCCATGGGGGCCAAGATTGGGCTCTACGAGCCGGAGCTAGGAAAGTAGGCTTCGATGGCCAGAATTGAGTTTATTGCATACGCATATTCTTGTTATTTTATAATTTTTTTATTATTTTTTATGTTGTTTTTTTTTATCATTTTTCCCTTCTTTTTCTTCTCTCTTTTTTTTAAAGCATGCAAGCATTCATTAGCAGGCATAACATAAATATAAGTAAGGCAGCTCCCTCTATAGGGGATAGGATAGGGACGTCGCCCGTAATTCGTAGATGCGGTGCGGGCCACGAGGCACAATTGAGGGGTGGTGCACCCGTCAAGAGGATATCGCATGTCTTGCATGCATAGCCTAAATTCACGCATTTCACCCGAAGTAATTCTCTGTGGCGTGGCAGTGCAAATGTGTGAACAAAGAGCCCTAACCATAGGGATATGCAGGTTTTTCTGATGACACTCGAGGATGACTCTGGCGCCTACACATTAGTTCCAGGCTTTCGACTTTTGGTAGCTTTACACAGCCCCCATCCGTTTATTTTAGTAGCAGATTTCACCGTTCGGCGCGAGTCTCCTCATGTGTCTCAATGGGGGTTCCCGGCTACTAAGATTCGTCCTTATTGTGATTTGCTTCACTATTTCGCGTGAGTCTCCTCATTTGTTTCAGTGGGGATTCCTGGCTACTAGGATCCGCGTTTCTCTCTCTCTTATTTTTCTCTTTTTCTTCCCTTTTTTTTCTTTCTTTTTTTTACAGTGGGGGTAGGCAGCTTTTTCCTCACGATTACCTTTCACGCGAGTGTAGGAATTCAAGTTTCTGTAGAATGCTAAGAAGAAATTCGGGCAATCCCTATAGTCGAAGGCTATTGAACACATTAAGTGATAGGTGTGGGAGAGTTGCCTCAGGTTTATTTTGTGAGTTGGGCTTAGCGATTCCGCCATGACTCTTCCCCTTGACGTGTGCACCCGCCATAATTGGGTTCTCTTCGAGCGCGTGCCATGATGCCCGGCATCCGGAATCGGGGCGATATTATTTAGCAAGGAAACACGGTCCTAGAAAATTCCAAGGAGGTGTATTATTCTATATTAAGCAACCATGCAAGCAGGGCAATCATGCATTCTCTTTTTTTTATTTTCTTTGTTTTGTGTTTATTTTTTTTTCTTTGACCTTTTTGTTTTTGTTTTATTTTGTTTTATTTTTTTTACATAAGAAAATATTGTTGTTACGTATAAGTGTAGTGGTAGTAAAGGTATTAGGGAAGCAGACCATATTTTTGTTCTCTGGCTGGGGAAGGATCCGAACCAAAGTGGAAGGTTTATTCTATTTTATATATTTTTTTTTAACTGGGAAGCTGTCGGCTGGGTTGCCAATGATGAGGTAACTGTCGGCTAGGAGCCGATGATGAGGTAGCTGTCGGCTCGGGGGCCGATGATGGGGTAACTGTCGGCTAGGAGCCGATGATGAGGTAGCTGTCGGCTCGGGGGCCGATGATGGGGTAGATGTCGGCTAGGAGCCGATGATGGGGTAGCTGTCGACTCGGGGGCCGATGATGGGGTAGCTGACGGCTAGCAGCCGATGATGGGGTAGCTGTCAGCTCGAGGGCCGATGATGGGGTAGCTGTCGACCCAAAGGCCGATAAAGAGGTAGTTTTCGACTAGGAGCCGATGATGGGGTAGCTGTCGGCTTGAAGCCCCAATGGCTGAAAGTTGGTCGGTTTAGCGCCCCGTCGGTGGAAGGTCTAGTCGGTTTAACGCCCCATCGGCGGAAGATCTAGTCGGTTTAACGCCCCGTCGACGAAAGATCTAGTCGGTTTAACGCCCCATCGGTGAAAGGTCTAGTCGGTTTAACGCCCCGTCGGCGAAAGGTCTCGTCGGTTTAACGCCCCGGAGGCGGAGGGTCTAGTCGGTTTAATGCCCCGTCGGCGGAAGGTTTAGTCGAAGGTCTAGTCGGTTTAACGCCCCGTCGGCGGAAGGTTTAGTCAGTTTAACGCCCCGTCGGCGGAAGGTTTAGTCGGTTTAACGCCCCGTCGGCGGAAGGTCTAGTCGGTTTCTATTTGTTGGATGGCTGGAGGTCGGAGGTAAAAGTTTGCCTCGTGACTCTTCTTTCTCTTCTTCTCTTCTTCTTTTGTGTGGAGAGGCGGGTGCAAAAACCATGTTTGCCTCATGTGTCTTTTCTTTCTTTTCTTCTCTTCTTCTTTTTGTGTGGAGAGGTGGGTTCAAGGACCATGTTCACCTCGTGACTGCTCTTTCTCTTCTTCTCTTCTTCTTTTATGGAGAGGCAGGTGCAAAGACCATGTTTGCCTCGTGACTATTCTTTCTCTCCTTCTCTTCTTCTTTTATGGAGAGGCAGGTGCAAAGACCATGTTTGCCTCATGACTCTTCTTTCTCTTCTTCTCTTCTTCTTTCATGTGGAGAGGCGGGTGCAAAGACCGCGTCTGCCTCGTGACTCTTTTTTCTTTTTTTTCCTCTTCTTCTTTTGTGGAGAGGCAGGTGCCAAGACCATGTTCGCCTTATGTCTCTTCTTTTCCTTTTCTTCTCTTCTTCTTTGTGTGAAGAGGCAGGTGCAAAGACCATGTTTGGCCCATGTGTCTTTCCTTTCTTTTCTCCTCTTCTTTTTTGTGATGAGGCGGGCTCGGGGACCACGTCTGCCTCATGTGTCTTTTCTTCCTTTCCTTATCTTCTTCTTTGTGTGAAGAGGCGGGCTCGAAGACCACGTCTGCTTCATGTGTATTCTTTCTTTTCTTCTCTTCTTTTGTGTGATGAGGCGGGCTCGAAGACCACGCCTGCCTCATGCGTGTCTTTTTCTTTATTCTGCTCCTCTTTTCTCATTAATGCTTCCACGCTGGAGTGTATTTCTCCTAATGTGCCCCCAGGTTGGGGTGTAGCTTTATTTGGTATGCATCCCCCTGAGAGGTGTGTTTTGCCTCTTTGCCTCTATGCCCCCAGGCGGGGCGTATGTTTCAAGGCTTCTATGCCCCCAGACCAGGGTGTGTTTTTCTTTCTTCTTTCAAATGCCCCCAAGGCGGGGTGTAGCTTCTTCAAATGCCCCCAAGCCGGGATATACTCTTCACGGCTTCTATGCCCCCAGGTGGGGTATGTTTCTGCTCCTTTGAATGCCCCCCCCCAAAGCTGGGTGTAGCTCTCTTTAGGTGCCCCTGAGCCGGGGTGCATTCTCTTCATGCGCCCCCAGGCGAGGTGTGTCTTTCATGGCTTCTATGCCCCCAGATGGGGTGTGGCTTCGTTGTATGTTGTGCCCCCTAGTCGGGGTGGATTCTCTTTATGTGCCCCCACGGCGGGGTGTATATCTTTTTATGTGCCCCCTGGAGCGAGGTGCGGTTTGCTTCTTGTGCCCCCCCTGAGGCGGGGTGTCTTTCTTCTTCAAATGCCCCTAAGCCGGGGCGTATTCTCTATGGCTTCTATGCCCCCGGATGGGGTAAGTTTCTTCTTCAAATATCCCTAAGATGGGGTGAACTCTTTTCTTCTTATTCCCCCAAGGCGGGATGTAACTTCTTCAAATGCCCCTAAGCCGGGGCGTGTTCTTTACATCTCCTATGCCCCCAGGCGGGGTATGTTTCTTTTTCAAAGACACCTAAGCCGGGGTGGACTCCTCTTCATCTGCCCCTGAGCCGGGGTATACTCTTCACGGCTTCTATGCCCCCAGGCGGGGTATGGTTCTTCTTCATATGCCCCTGGTACGGGGCGTGTCTTTTGCTTGTTATACCCCCCCCCCCCATGGCGGGGGGGAATTCTACTTTTTTTCTACCCCTGAAGGTGGAGGAGTGCTTCTCTTCACATGTCCCCGGCACGAGGGTGTATCTTTTGCTTCTTACGCCCCCCTGAGGCGGGGGTGTATCTCTTTACGGATTCTGTGCCCCCGAAGTAGGGTATGTTGTTTCTTCAAATGCCGCTTGGGCGGAGTATATCTTTCTTCTTATGCTCCCAGATCGGGATGTATGTCTCTTCGTTTCTGTGCCCCGGGTCGGGGTAGATGCTTCTGCTTCTTATGCGCCAAGGGCGGAGTGTATTTTTTTATGCCCCCAGGCTGGGGTAGGTGCTTCTGCTTCTTATGCACCAAGGGCGGAGTGTGTCTCTTTCTGTGCCCCCAGGCTGGGGTACATTCTTCATGTTTCTTATACCCTTTTCGTAGGGTGTATTCTCTTGCTTCTTATGTCCTTGGATCGGGGCGTATGTTTCTTCTTCTGACGCCCCTAGGTCGGGGTATATTCTTTCTTCATGTGCTCCCAGGTCGGGATATATATCTCTTTGCTTCTTTACGCCCCCAGATCGGGGTAAATGCTTCTGCTTCTTATGCGCCAAGGGTGGAGTGTACCTCTTTGTGCCCCCTGAGTGGGGTGGATGCTCTGCATGTGTCCCCGGGTCGGGGTGTAGCTTTGTCTCCCATGGAGGGGATGTGTTGTTTCTTCAAAAGCCCCCAGACCAGGGTGTATTCTTCTCTTTCTTATACTCCCGAGGCGGGAGGGGTTCTCTTCATGTGCCCCCTTGGCGGGATGTGCTTCTTTCTTCGAGTGTCCCCAGATCGGGGTGAAATCTTTTCTTCTGCCCGGCCACACCGGGGGAAATGTTTGCTTCTTGTGCTCCCAAGGTGGGGTGTATTGCTGCTTTTGGTGCTCCCAAAGTGGGGCATATTGCTGCTTCTAATGCCCCAATGCGAGGTATCTTTCTCTTCACATGCCCCCGGCACGGGGTATATTCTGCTTCTAGTGCCCCCAAAGTGGGGTGTATTGCCACTTCTGAGGCGAGGTGTAGTTCTTGCTTCTTCTTTTTATATGCACCCGAGGCGGGGTGTAGTTCTTGCTTCTCTTTTCTTTTTTTTTATATGCACCCGAGGCGGGGTGTAGTTCTTGCTTCTCTTTTTTTTATATGCACCCGAGGCGGGGTGAGTTCTTCTTCTTCGCTTACGTACCCCCATATCGGGGTGTATTCCTTCCTTCATATGCCCCTCCTAAGCCAGGGGATGTTGTTCGTTCTGCTTCAGATGTCCCCCGGGGGGCGGTGCATGTTGCATCATGAACCCCGAGCCTGGGGTATATTCCTTCAAATTCTCCTAAGCCAGGGTGGACTCTCTTTTCTTCTTATGCTCCCAAGGCGGGATGTAGTTTCTTCAAATACCCCCAAGTCGGGACGTGTTCTTTATGGCTTCTATGCCCCCCTGGCAAGGTATGTTTCTTCTTCAAATACCCCTAGGCCGATGTGGACTTCTCTTCATATGCTCCTGAGTCAGGGCGTGCTCTTTATAGCTTCTAGGCCCTCGAGGCGAGGTATGCTTCTTCTTCAAATACCCCTAAGATGGGGGTGTGATTCTTGACTTCATATGCCCCCAACGTTGGGTATATCTTTTGTTTCTTATGCTCCCGAGCTGGGATGTAGCTTCTTGGCCTCATATGCTGCCGAGGCGAGGGGTATGCTGCTTCATGTGCCCCCGGGGGGAATGCATTTTGCCTCTACTGCCCCGTGGCGGGGTATATCTCTTGGCTTCTTACGCCCCCAAGGTGGGGTATGTTTTCTTCTTGTGCCCCCGGGGTGGGGTATATCTTTCGCTTCTTATGCCCCCCCTTTGAGGCGGGGTGAAGTTTTTTCTTCAAATGCCCCTAAATCGGGGTATAGTTTTGTCTCATATGCCCCTGGAGCAGGGGTGTATTTCTCTTCATGTGCCCCTCAGTCGGGGTGTATCCTTATTGCTTGTTGTGCCCGCAAAGGGAGGTGTCTTTCTCTTCATGTGCCTCGGGCACCAGGTGTATCTTTGCCTTTTTTTTATATGCCCCCGAGGGGGGAATTCTTCTTCTTCTGCCCCGACATGCTGTGGAATGTTTGCTTCTTGTGCCCCCAAAGTGGGGTGTATTCTCGATGGCTCCTGTGCCCCCCGTTGGTTGGGTGTATGCTTCTTCTTCAGATTCCCCTAAGGCGGGGTGTATTCTTTGTTGCTTCATGTACCCCCGAGTCAGGGTGGATTCTCTTCATGTGCCCCCATGGCGGGGTGTATTCTTTGTCGCTTCATGTACCCCCGAGTCGGGGTGGATTCTCTTCATGTGCCCCCATGGCGGGGTGTACTCTCTTTATGTGTCCCCAGGGGTGGGGTGTGGTTTGCCTCCTGTGCGCCCTAGCAGGGTGTATCGCTACTTGCAATGTCCCCCGAGGCGGGGTATCCTTCTTCTTCAAATACCCCTAAGTCGGGGCGTATTCTTTATGGGTTCTATGCCCCCATAGCGGGGTGCGTTTCTTCTTCAAATACCCCTAAGATGGGGTGGACTCTTTTCTTCTTATACTCCCAAGGTAGGATGTAGCTTCTTCAAATGCCCCTGAGCCGAGGCGTGTTCTTTACGGCTTCTATGCCTCCCAGGCGGGGTATATTTCTTCTTTAAATACCCCTAGGCTGGGGTGTATTCTTGCTGCTTCTCATGCTCCCGAGGCGGGATGTGACTTCTTCAAATGCCCTTAAGCCGGGGTGTATTCTTCATGACTTCTATGCCCCCCGGCGGGGTATGTTTCTTCTTCAAATGCCCCTAAGCCAGGGTGTGTTCTTTTACTTTTTGCACCCCTCAGGGCGAGGTGCATTCCTCTCCATATGCCCCTAGCATGGGGTGTGCTTTTGTTTCTTATGCCCCCAGGCCGGGGTACGTTCCTTCTTCATATACCCCTAAGTCAGGGTGAGTTTCTCCTTTTGTGTGTCCCCAGGCCGGGGTGAATTCTTTTCTTCTTATGCCCCCATGGCGGGGTATGTCTTTTGCTTCATGTGCCCCCATATCGGGGTGTATTTCTCTTCTTCAAATGCCCCTAAGCCGGGGTGAAACTCTATTTCTTCTTATGTCCCCAGGTCAGGGCGGATTCTTCTTCAAATGCCCCGAAGCCGGGGTGTAGCTTTTGCTTTATGCCCCTCAGTCGGGGCGGATTCTCTTCATGTGCCCCTGGGAATGGAGTGTATCTCTTTTTTTTACCTCTTATGCCCCCGTAGCAGGGTATATATCTTCTTCTTATCCCCCATGGCGGGGTATATGCATGCTCTCTTCGGGAGTGGTGGCCGTGCTTGGCCTCATTGCTATAAAGCATTCCCTACACCGGATAGCCATTCACCAAGCTACAATTGTGGCTCGCTGGGTCTTTTAACAGCCACTCGAGGGGCCGTCTTATGCCGGATGGAGGCAGTAGGAAGGAGGAACGAGCGGGGTCATTGCACCACAGACTCGGAGCCTCCTAGAGTCGGGCGGGATGTCGGGTTTCTTCTTGCTCTTTTAATCGGCGATGCTGGCCAACTTTTCTTCCTTTCTTCTCTCTTTCTCTCTTTTTTTTCCTCTTCTTTTTTCTTTTTTTTTCCTCTTCTCTTCTTCTTGTATGATTGACCAGGGTGGAGGTGCAGGAGAGCGCTCACCCCCTCAGGGAGGGGATGAGTGGTTCGCTCTACCGCATCAACCCCACAATGGTAATCTTTGTTCAACACGGGTCTCGACGGACGTGGCCGTACAACCCTCTCTTGTCAATTCTTTCTCTTTTTTTTGCTTCTTTCTTTTCTCTTTTTCTTCTTTTCTTCTTTTCTTCTCTTTCTTTTTGAGGAAAAGGGGGGTTTGATTTCCCCTCCCTTCTCTTCTCTTTCTCTTCTCCCTTTTTTTTCATAACAGCCCCCATGATTCTTGGAAGCTGCATATGCTTCGAAGTAGTGTCCTCGAGGCCACGAAGGCAGTTGCACCGAGTTTGGCTTTTCTCCCCATAGGACTGGCGAAGACAGCACCTGCCATTCATCAAAGCAGGCAAACATCGTTAATTAGGAGGCCATGAGGCCCTAAATCCCGGCGAAGAGATGAAGGGTGGTTTAGGTCCCACTGGGCGTGCCAGACTTGTGGACGCACTTATCGTTCGTTTATTATGCTCGTCTCTTCGGGAATGGTTGATTCGTCTATTAAGTGCGTGGGCGTGCAGTCACAAAGTGACAATTTATTCGGGCTCCGAAGAGCCCACGGTGCGCTCGATCTGACTCGGTCAGACGATTGTGTGGTTCGTGTCGGGACCAAAACCCACCACGCCATAAAGGTCACGGCGCCCCATACGAGGGAACACCCTTGATTAATCACCGGGATTCAGGGCCTCATGGCAAAGAAATCAATTGCATGGAAGGTCTATTACGAGGTATTGAAATCCTCGCGCGAGGGTGAGAAAAAAACTATTCGTGGTCATGTCAGTGTGTACTGACCATTTAATGTTCGGATGAATGTCCAGCTAGAGAAGATCGCGGTTGTCGCAGGAAAACCAGAACGCATGTATGCCGAGGTACGGCAAATCTATTGTTCAGAAGAGAGGAGAACGTTCGGCTGAGCCTCGGTTAGAGCGGTCAAAAACCAGTAAATCTGTTGACCCGGTGCAAGAGCAAGCTACGACCATACTACGGTGGGCCCCCCGCGGTCAAAACAAGACTTGCATGAGCGTCATTAATATTTTCGGTGCCAAGGGGCAATGAGGGAATATCCCTTGAATCGGCTGGAAAGCCCTATGTCTAGGGAAGCGGACGTTCGAAACGTGTCGGTCATTCGGGAGACCGTTTAATATTCGGACGGGTGTCCAGCTTGAGAATACCGTAATCGTCGCAGAAGGACCTAGAACATATGTATGCCGGGACACAGCAAACATATTATTCCGAGACTCTGAAAACATTCGGTTAAATCTCGGTTAGTGTAGCAGGAAACCAATGAGTTTGTTGGCCCGGTGCAAGATCGAGTCAGGACCATGCCGGGGGCGCCTCCCGCGGTCCAAACGGGGCTTGCGTGAGCATCATTAATATTCTCGGTGTCGGAGGGCAGCGAGGAAGAGTCCCGGGACTAGATTCCAAAATCGAAAACGTGTTCAAAGGGAGCGGGTGATAACTTCATATTTTCACATATTATTTCTATATGATTTGGAGATAATTCTAAATAAAATTACTTATTATGTGTGAAAATGATCATAGAAGGAGATTTTTGTTAATATGTGAGTCTTCATGGAAAATGATTGGAAATATTAATAATAAACTTGAGTGCATATATCTTTGTGTTAACAATATTATATATATCATATATGCATCCTTTTTAATGGCAGGGTGTTAAACACATGGTGGTGATGGGTATCACGTAAAGGCCCACGTGGGTTGCATGAGGCAACAAGGTGGCATCAATATAACATGAAATGCATAAGAAGGATATTACGTGCATGGCAAGGCTTGGTGCATGTATGAAAACACGTACATGGGCTTGACGTAAATGGCCATGTGGCTTGTATGAAGGCATCAAGGTGGCTGCAGTATGCATGAAATGCATAAGAGCATCACGTGCATGAAGGCTTTAGCGGTCGAAGATAACAGTGGCTAGCCATGCATGGTTGGCAGCTGGTGGTTGCGATGAGATAAGTGGACGCAGCGAAGGCTTCGGAAGCGAGATGCTCGCGTGAGATGCAGTCAAGGGATCGGTGGCGAGGATAGCGGAGGCCATCCGCTCAAACAATGTGGCAGCCGTTTGCTCATGGTGAAAGGATCGTAGCGGCAGCAAGATGCTCGCGGAAGTTGCTGTGGGTGACACCGGTGGAAGATAAGAACCGGCGTCGATTTTGGAGGTGGTTCCGTGGAGTTCTTGGCGAGGCCGTCTCCCTATAAAAGGGAGGTTCAGGAACGCAGTGGGGGTCGGCTGGTTTTTATGCTTTCAGTCATCCTTTTGGATTTTGAGTCCGTAGTTGGAGTTTTCCAGTTTTCCCTTTTGAGATTAGCTTTTGGTCCTGGAGTTCTGTCCAGACTTAGCTTTGATTAGGCATCGTGTAATCTTTGTTTTGAATTCAACGGAAATTTTTTAATCTTTCTGCTTTTGGTTCTCTCTTTGGGTTTTAGTTTGCGTCGCGAGCGTCCCCGGCGAGCACCATCCGTGGCAGCTGTGCAAAGCCCGGGGTGAGCCACTTTGCTGCAGCTATGGGCCAGTGCCACTGTTGGTGACGTGGTCCGTGCGTGCATGGCGTTTGCAGCAATCGTCCGTCCGAGGGGAGCTTCCCTCTGCGTCGTGTGGGTGCTGTAGCGCACTTCTTCAGCGGCTGGAAGTGCAGCGTCCATGTGCTACCGTGCTTGTCACGAGGGCATCCATGGCATGAAGACGTGAAGAGGAGAGAGACAGTGGAGCCTCCGTTGTGATCCCATGGGATCTTTCCTTCGACTGCAGCTGTGGTTTCTCAGCCACAGTTCCTTTTGAAATGTGTTGATGTCTGTACGGAGAAAGGAGAGAGCAGCACTGTTCTACCGTTGCTTCTTCCTTTAAGCATTGTTATTTTTATGTTGTGCATTTGGGTTTCTTTCCTTGTCTCTTGTATTGTTTAGTTTAACTTAATTAGTTCATCATGGTTGTCTTAGATTAGATGAATACGTGTGAGAATGTTCCTTCATTAATAGAAGTGTTTCGCTTATTCATCCTCATCCCTCTTTCTACTCTCTAAGCATGGTGTGTTTGAGATCTTCTTTGCATTTATTTAATTGGTGTTTAGTTTCTTAAGGATATTCTCCTTGACTTGTTAATTTTAATTTGTCAACTTTTACTTTAAGGACCATTTGCTCATGAATTGTTAAAACTCAAGATTTCCTACCTTAAAAATCTAAATTTCTCCGTGGATTCAACTCGGACTCACTGCTTATCTATTCTCTTTTAATTAATTTGTGAGCCGATAATTAAATTTGGTAGTGGATGTATTAACGGCATACATTTTGAACTATCAATTTTTGGCGCCGTTGCCGGGGATCTTTATGATTTTTGGTTGTTAATCTTGTGTTTTTGTACATAATTTGACACTAATAATTTCTCTTTTCTTATTTTTGCAGGGAAAAATCAAAAACACAAAAGTGGTAAGTTTTCTTTGTCATTTATTTCAAAAAAAAAGGGAACGCTTTTTCAAGTAAGTACTCACACACTCCCTCCTCCATTTGAGTTTATTTTCTCTATTTTTCATAGCTTGTGGTTAGATAGGATCATTAATTAAAAAAAATTCATTTGAACTTTAATAAAAATTTTCATCTCAAGATTAGCAACCACATTTCCATATTTTAGGACATGCATCATATAGGTTAGAATTATTTCTTGTTATTTAATTTTGTTAAATGCATCATTGAAGATTGCAAGGGCAAGGTGAGTTCGTCTATCTCTTTCTTAATCACATGACATTCATATTTGCATAGAACCCCTTGTTTGATATTGTGGTGTTGCATTTCATTTCAAATCTATCTTAAGGGCAAAACCCATAATCACATAAGGTGGGGATTTCATCACCCTTCCTTAGCCCACAAACCACAACTCCACATTTTGCATTTCCCAAGCCTAATAAAATCTAGTAGACATTAGCCCTAGGGTTCACTTTGAGATTTGATTTCACTTGGGCCCATTATCAATTTGGAAACTAGTGTCTAGGAAAGAGGTCCGATGGCAAACGCCTTAAGTGGGATTGTGGTTTATTAATTAGGACCCTACATCTGTAGGGGGAGCCTCCCACAACCCCACCTCTTTCCTGGCTAGTGGACAGATTTTGTAGTGGACTTGGGCTGGATTTAAGTTGATTTGTGAGAAAGCTAACATTTGAGCCCACTTAGTGGTTGAACCTTAAGGGAAATTGTGCTTGTATCACCATCTAAAGGCTGGTGTCTAGGCAAGAGGTTAAAAGGCTACGCCTAAGTGGATCCGTGGTTCATTAATTAGGAGCTTGCAAAAGCAAGGGGAACCTCCCACGATCTTACCTCTTACCTGGCCAACTTGAAGGTCGGTGTGTGCAAGATTGCAATTGAACTTTGGGGAATTATCACTATTTGTGCTCTTAAATCCAAGGAGCCCTAAGTCTTGTAGGTTAATTTGTTGAACAAGTGTTTGCAAAAATTAAAAAAAATATATGTATATATTTGAATCAATTCTTGGAGTTCATGCAAGGTAGAAGATCCCAAGTTCCACATTTAGTTGAACCTATCCAAGAAATAGAGAGGGTGATCCATCAAGCCCAAAATCCCATTCAAGAAATGGCTAATCAAGGTGAATTGCCCAAGCAGATGAAGGAATACTTCATTCCTTCTAGCTATCAACCTTCCACATGTATCCATCTTCCGGAAGTGCCAGCAGCCCAATATGAGATCAAATCTAGCACGATCCAAATGCTCCCTTCATTCCATGGGCTTACAAATGAAGACCCATATAAGCACTTAGATGAGTTCTTGGAGATATGTTCCACTGTGAAAATTCAGAATTTCACAGACGATGCCCTAAAGTTGACTCTATTCCCTTTCTCCTTGAAAGATAAAGCCAAATATTGGTTAGGGACTTTAGGAAGACCCATTCGGTCATGGGAGGAAATGCAAAAGGAATTTTTGAAAAAGTTCTATCCTATAGGTCGGACCAATACAATGAGAAGAGCCATCACGGGCTTTGTTCAAAACCCAGGGGAATTGATCCATGAGTCTTGGGAAAGAATGAAGGAGTTATTGAGAAAATGCCCACATCATGGGCTATCAAAATGGCAGATTGTGCAGGCCTTTTATGAAGGATTGACTGAACCCTATAGGCAAATGGTTGATGCATCGTGTGGAGGTGCATTTATGAGTAAAAGTGAAGAAGAAGCTTATGCTCTCTTTGAAATGTTGAGTGAGAACTCCATCAACCATGCCTCTCTTTCTTCATATGAAAAATCAGTGGGGCCATCTAGAAAAGTTGGGATGTATGAGGTAAAAGAGAAGGGAGAATTTGAGCCTAGATTAGATGTGAATGCCTTGGCCCAAAAATTAGAGAAAGTTGACCTGTTAACCCAACAAGTGGGCGAGCTCATTAAATTGAATAAACAAACCTTCAATGCCCAATCACAACCATCTTTCTACTCTCGCCAAGGTCCAGTCCAAGAGGCATGTGTGCTTTATGAAAGCCCAGCCCATCAAGTGGATGAATGCCCTGCTGCAGCTCAATTACCCCCGGCCATCCAAGAGCAAGTCTATGCAGCCCAAGGATTGTCTAAGCCCAACAATGACCCATTTTCAAACACTTACAACTCGGGCTGGAGAAATCACCCAAATTTCTCTTGGAAGCCCCAGCAGACCCAAAATTTCCCACCCAAGCCCCAACCTCAAGCCCAGTTTCAAAATCAAACTTTCCATAGGGGCCAATTGTCACAACAGTTACCCAATCACCCTCAATTCCCTTATGGCCAACCATCTTATGGCCAACCCTCATTTGCTCAGCCCGCATATGGGCAATCTTCACATCCTCCTCCAATTTACCAACCACCTATGCAACCTCCACCAATGGCCCAAAATGATGACAAAATCAATCAATTACAACAACTCATTTTGGCCCAAAACCAAACTTTCCAAACCCAAATGGCTGAAATGAAGGCCCAGATTGGCCAACTCTTGGAAACCAATGTAAGGAGAGATCCGGGTCAACTTCCAAGTCAACCCATTCCCAACCCTAGAAATTATCCTCCTGGTTTTCAGCAGCCCCTTCCACTTGCCCCTCAAGGGCAATTTCAACAAGGGCCAAATCCTCTAAAGGGCCCACAATTTGAGAATGCTAAGGCCATTTCGGCCTTAAGAAGTGGTAAAATCTTATCAGACCCACACCAAATTGATGAATCCAATCAAACCTCATCTACTCAAACCCAAGAAGAAGAAGAACCCATTTCCACTCCTATAGTGGATAGTGAGGCAATCAACAAAGAGAAAGGGAAGGCAAAGATAGATGAATCACCTGAAAACTACAAACCTAAGATTCCCTTCCCTAATGCCTTGGACGCTAGGAAAGAAAAGAAAAAGAAGAACAATCAAGCTCAGAATGAGGAATTGATGAAATTGTTCAAACAAGTCCACATCAACATTCCCCTCTTAGATGCAATCCAACATGTACCTGCATATGCTAAATTTCTCAAGGAAATGTGCACTCAAAAGAGGGAACCAAAGGTGAATCTGGAAAGAATTCTATTGTCAGAGGATGTTAGTTCTGTCCTACTAAATCAACTCCCCCAGAAAATGAAAGATCCTGGCACCCCACTCATATCTTGTGTCATTGGGGGGGTCACCTTTGAAAATGCTCTATTGGACTTAGGAGCAAGTGTCAATCTCCTCCCAACATCTGTGTACCAAAAGTTTGGTTTGGGAGAACTCAAATCAACCCCTGTCATTCTCCAACTAGCTGATAGATCTGTTAAGACACCTAGGGGGTTGGTAGAAGATGTCCTTGTCAAGATAGAATCTTGCTATTTTCCAGTTGATTTTCTAATCCTTGACATGGAGTCTAAATCAGACTTAGCCCAAAGCCCAATTACATTGGGCCGTCCCTTCTTAGCCACAGCCAATGCCAACATCAATTGTAAGTCTGGGCTTATGGACATCTCTTTTGGAGATCAGAAGATGACACTAAATGTCTTCAAGGCGTCTAAACAAATAAGGCAGGAAGAAGATTGTTACATCATTGATGTGATTGATGAGATGATAGAAAATGACCCTCCCTTGACGAGAATAGAAAACTTTGACAAAGCTGAAGACAAAGAGCCCATTTCAGAGGTCAATGCTCTTCATCAGTTTGAACATTTGTCTGATGTGAAACATGAACCTTCACTTCCCTCCATTCATGCCCCACCACACCTATAATTGAAACCCCAACCCAATTCCCTGAAATATGCCTTCTTAGGGGATGAGAGGACTTTGCCTGTCATAATAGCATCTGATCTGACACCCACTCAGGAGGACCAACTGATTGATGTCCTCGAAAGACATAAGGAAGCCATAGGTTGGTCTGTGGCCGATCTTAAGGGAATATGTCCATCAGTATGCATGCATCACATTTATCTGGAAGACAATGCAAAGCCATCTAGGGAGATGCAAAGAAGGCTGAACCCTCACATGAAAGAAGTGGTTAAGAAAGAAGTAGTAAAATGGCTTGATGCAGGAATCATATACCCAATCTCTGACAGCCCATGGGTTAGTCCAACTCAAGTGGTACCTAAGAAAGCTGGGCTCACTGTGGTGAGTAATGACAAAGGAGAATTAGTACCCACTAGATTACCCACAGGGTGGAGAGTATGCATAGATTATAGGAAATTGAATGGGGCCACTAAGAAGGACCATTTTCCCCTACCATTGATTGACCAAATCTTGGAGAAATTAGCTGGCCAACAATACTTCTGTTTCTTAGATGGTTATTCAGGATATAACCAAGTGGCCATTTATCCATAGGATCAAGAAAAGACCACATTCACATGTCCTTATGGGACATTTGCATTTAGAAGAATGCCCTTTGGGTTATGTAATGCTCCAGCCACTTTTCAGAGATGCATGATGGCCATTTTTTCAGATATGGTGGGGAACTTCTTAGAAATTTTTATGGATGATTTCTCAGTCTTTGGAGATTCTTTTGATGTGTGCCTAGATAATTTGACAAAAATTTTGGAGAGGTGCATAGAAAAGAGGTTGATTCTAAGCTGGGAGAAGAGTCACTTCATGGTAAAAGAAGGCATAGTGTTGGGCCACATAGTTTCTGAGCGGGGTATAGAGGTGGACAAGGCCAAAATTGACCTCATTTCTAATCTTCCTCCACCCACCTCAGTTAAGCAAATTCGGTCTTTCCTTGGCCATGCCGGCTTCTATCGCCGGTTTATCCAAAATTTCTCTCAAATTGCCCGACCTTTAACCCTTCTCCTAGCCAAAGATGTCCCTTTTCATTTGGATGAATCATGTTTAAAGGCTTTCAATGTTTTGAAGGAGGCTCTGACCAAAGCTCCAATTCTTCAGCCACCTGATTGGTCTCTTCCCTTCGAGATCATGTGTGATGCATCTGATTTTGCTATAGGTGCAGTCTTAGGGCAGAGGATTGACAAACGCCCTGTGGTGATTTATTATGCTAGTCGCACTATGGGTGATGCTCAACTGAATTACACCACCACTGAAAAAGAACTCTTGGCTGTGGTGTTCGCCCTTGAAAAATTCAGATCATATCTCTTAGGATCCAAGGTCATCATCTACTCTGATCACTCAGCCTTGAGATACCTCATGTCCAAGAAAGAAGCCAAGCCCCGTTTGATTAGATGGATCTTACTCTTGCAAGAATTTGATATTGAAATTCGGGATAAAAAGGGGTCTGAGAATGTGGTGGCTGATCATCTCTCTAGAATTCTTGTGCAAGAAAAGGAGCCCATAAGAGACTTTTTTCCTGATGAACAACTCTTGTCCATTAGCCACATCCAACCCCCTTGGTATGCCAATATTGTCAATTATCTGGCTGTTGGATTGACCCCTAAAGGTTGGTCTAAGAATGAGAAGGATAGATTCTATGCTCAGATAAGACACTATTTTTGGGAGGATCCAGGATTATTCCGTATCTGTGCGGATAATGTCATTCGAAAGTGTGTCCCTGAAAATGAGCATCAAAGCATTCTCACCTTCTGCCACACTCTTGCTTGCGGAGGTCATTTCTCTGGGAAGAAAACTGCTGCGAAAGTCCTCCAGAGTGATTTTTATTGGCCCACTCTCTTTAGAGATGCCCATGCTTTTAGTCAATCTTGCCCAAAATGTCAAACCATGGGGAATATATCTCAAAGAGACATGATGCCCTTGAACCCCATTCTTGTGGTGGAGATTTTTGATGTATGGGGAATTGATTTCATGGGACCATTCCCACCATCTTCTGGGCATGAATATATTCTAGTGGCTGTGGATTATGTCTCCAAATGGATTGAAGCAGTAGCAACTAGAACCAATGACCACAAGGTGGTCATGAAATTTGTGCAAAAGAACATTTTCTCTAGATTTGGATTCCCAAGGGCCATAATTAGTGATGGAGGTAGTCACTTCACTAACTACCAATTCAAAAGCTTGCTGAAAAAGTATGGGATCACCCATATAGTGGCCACACCTTATCATCCCCAAACGAGTGGGCAGGTGGAAGTTTCCAACCGAGAGATCAAAAATATTTTGCAAAAGACTGTGAGGACTGATAGGAAGGACTGGGCTGAGAGATTGGATGATACGTTGTGGGCCTATAGAACGGCCTATAAAACCCCTATTGGGATGTCACCCTTTAGATTGATTTATGGAAAAGCCTGCCACCTCCCAGTGGAGCTGGAACACAAGGCTTATTGGGCAATCAAACAATTTAACCTGGATTTGACCCAAGCTGGATCACACAGGGCCTTGCAATTAAGTGAGTTAGAGGAGCTTCGTGAGGAATCCTATGAGAACTCCAAAATCTATAAGGCCAAGATGAAAACTTTTCATGACAAACACATCTCCAGGAAAACATTTGAACCTAATCAAAAGGTCTGGTTGTTCAAATCTAGATTGAAACTTTTCCTTGGAAAGCTTAGATCTAGATGGGATGGGCCATACATTGTAGTTAATTCATTTCCCCATGGTGCTGTTGAGATCTGTGACCCCAAAAATGGCAACACTTTCAAAGTCAATGGTCAGAGACTCAAACCCTTCATTGAAGGAGTCTCAAATGAACTGATTGAGGAAGAAATTGCATTAATTGAACCAAGTTGAATTCGCTGATGTCTGGCTGAAGACATTAAACTTAGCGCTAATTGGGAGGCAACCCAATTCTTTTTCATAAATAAAGGAGAATGACTGATTGCTTTTCTTTCTAGAAGCATGGAGAATGGGCAGCATCTCTCTCTATAGCAACATTTCATCTTGCTCAGGTTGTACCTTTCCCTCTCAAAACAGTCACTCTATATTGTCCTAATTTTCTATTTTAAGCATGTCATTGAGGGTAATGTCACTTTAGTTGGGGGGTAGCTTGTGCTTAAATTTCAAGCTTGTACTTAAATTTCATCAAAATGCTATAAATTTTTTCATGACATTCCCCTAACAAATGCTTCAGGGTCATTTTTCATGATAAGAAATATTGTCAAAATGATAAGGCTTAGAATATCCACTGGTGACAGCATTGAATTAATAGGTGAATTAGTTGGTTATATTTTTAGCATCTTCCTCGGAATACACTCAGATTTTTTGAACTCACACACATCCGCACACTAATGAGAATAGTAGGTATTAAACACGAGGATGATGAGCTCTTTACTTAAAAACTTAGGCGAGGATTGAAAATTCTGCCTAGTCATTGAAGATTTATCGTGGGGAAAAAGCTACCTGCCTGCAAATAAGTGCAAAGCACCAAAAAGAAAGAAAGAAATATATATATATATATATATATATATATATATATATATATATATATATATATATATATATATATATATGATGAAAAACTCATGGAAAATGCTCCTGATCTTAGTAACCGGGCCTGCTTCTCCTAGCAAGAGTTGAGGTTCGCGTCAAACAGTGAAGGAATGTGTAGCACCATGATGAAAAAAATGATGATAATCAGGCAGAGTGAAGCTACCTATAATTCGAGAGTCTGATTTAAAATAGGTAGAATTGGAAATCATTGTTAAGTGATAAATAGAAGGCTCATTCATCCAGTTGTCTGATATCCACTAATCAAATTAGATCACATGCACAAAGAGATACAAAAAAAAAAAAATTTATGAGTGTAACCTGGGGAAGTATCTAAATTACATGGATTGACGAAGTTTATTCTTGACATTTATTGCTTGAACTATCAGTATTCTATAGTTCAAAATCATGATGCTCACCTTCTTCTCATGAAACGTGATTTATGAACTCTTGTTAGTCCTAATTTATAATTGATTGCATTGCTAAGGGACTAGCAATGAGTAAGTTGGGGGGTGTGATAACTTCATATTTTCACATATTATTTCTATATGATTTGGAGATAATTCTAAATAAAATTACTTATTATGTGTGAAAATGATCATAGAAGGAGATTTTTGTTAATATGTGAGTCTTCATGGAAAATGATTGGAAATATTAATAATAAACTTGAGTGCATATATCTTTGTGTTAACAATATTATATATATCATATATGCATCCTTTTTAATGGCAGGGTGTTAAACACATGGTGGTGATGGGTATCACGTAAAGGCCCACGTGGGTTGCATGAGGCAACAAGGTGGCATCAATATAACATGAAATGCATAAGAAGGATATTACGTGCATGGCAAGGCTTGGTGCATGTATGAAAACACGTACATGGGCTTGACGTAAATGGCCATGTGGCTTGTATGAAGGCATCAAGGTGGCTGCAGTATGCATGAAATGCATAAGAGCATCACGTGCATGAAGGCTTTAGCGGTCTAAGATAACAGTGGCTAGCCATGCATGGTTGGCAGCTGGTGGTTGCGATGAGATAAGTGGACGCAGCGAAGGCTTCGGAAGCGAGATGCTCGCGTGAGATGCAGTCAAGGGATCGGTGGCGAGGATAGCGGAGGCCATCCGCTCAAACAATGTGGCAGCCGTTTGCTCATGGTGAAAGGATCGTAGCGGCAGCGAGATGCTCGCGGAAGTTGCTGTGGGTGACACCGGTGGAAGATAAGAACCGGCGTCGATTTTGGAGGTGGTTCCATGGAGTTCTTGGCGAGGCCGTCTCCCTATAAAAGGGAGGTTCAGGAACGCAGTGGGGGTCAGCTGGTTTTTATGCTTTCAGTCATCCTTTTGGATTTTGAGTCCGTAGTTGGAGTTTTCCAGTTTTCCCTTTTGAGATTAGCTTTTGGTCCTGGAGTTCTGTCCAGACTTAGCTTTGATTAGGCATCGTGTAATCTTTGTTTTGAATTCAATGGAAATTTTTTAATCTTTCTGCTTTTGGTTCTCTCTTTGGGTTTTAGTTTGCGTCGCGAGCGTCCCCGGCGAGCACCATCCGTGGCAGCTGTGCAACGCCCGGGGCGAGCCTCTTTGCTGCAGCTATGGGCCAGTGCCACTGTTGGTGACGTGGTCCGTGCGTGCATGGCGTTTGCAGCAACCGTCCGTCCTTGGGGAGCTTCCCTCTGCATCGTGTGGGTGCTGTAGCGCACTTCTTCAGCGGCTGGAAGTGCAGCGTCCATCTGCTGCCGTGCTTGTCACGAGGGCGTCCATGGCATGAAGACGTGAAGAGGAGAGAGACAGTGGAGCCTCCGTTGTGATCCCGTGGGATCTTTCCTTCGACTGCAGCTGTGGTTTCTCAGCCACAGTTCCTTTTGAAATGTGTTGATGTCTGTACGGAGAAAGGAGAGAGCAGCACTGTTCTACCGTTGCTTCTTCCTTTAAGCATTGTTATTTTTATGTTGTGCATTTGGGTTTCTTTCCTTGTCTCTTGTATTATTTAGTTTAACTTAATTAGTTCATCATGGTTATCTTAGATTAGATGAATACGTGTGAGAATGTTCCTTCATTAATAGAAGTGTTTCGCTTATTCATCCTCATCCCTCTTTCTACTCTCTAAGCATGGTGTGTTTGAGATCTTCTTTGCATTTATTTAATTGGTGTTTAGTTTCTTAAGGATATTCTCCTTGACTTGTTAATTTTAATTTGTCAACTTTTACTTTAAGGATCATTTGCTCATGAATTGTTAAAACTCAAGATTTCCTACCTTAAAAATCTAAATTTCTCCGTGGATTCGACTCGGACTCACTGCTTATCTATTCTCTTTTAATTAATTTGTGAGCCGATAATTAAATTTGGTAGTGGATGTATTAACGGCATACATTTTGAACTATCAGCGGACTATAGGCCGAGGATATGGGTCAGATAGTGACCATAATCAGGACGGACCCGAGGTCCCAGCATAGCCCACAAAGGCCTTATTGATATTCCCATGTGTAGGGTCCAGGGATGACGGGAGCCGTCCCGTTCTATTCCGATTTCTGTCGGTCGCTTGCGGACCACTTGATAATCGGACAAGTGTCCATATTGAAGGTACGACGTAGATGGAAGCAACCCCGTACAAACGTACGCCGAGTTCACGGCAACTTCAATGAAAGAGCGGGAACAAATCCCATTAGGATGAATCCGATTCGACAGGCTATTGGCCCAGAGTAATGCCGGGTTACGACCATGTCGGGATGGGAACCGTCGGCCATATCGGTCACGCATGGACCTTTTCATGTTCGGACACCGGTCCGTAATAGAAACATGGCGGAAATCGAGGTGAACCTGTTCAAATATCTTCCGAACGTGTGGCAATTTTAGTAGTGGCTCGGAAGGGATCCGGCCCGAGAAACGAGTCCGGTTTAATCGGAATATCGGCCCGAGGCGAGGTCAGGTCGTGGCTATTTTGGGATAATTCCCAAGACTCAGGCCCAACCTGGAAGGGCGGCATGATTGTTCCTTCAGCATCGGGTCACGGGGAGAGAGGGGGGGTTGTAACATAGATTTTACCATTTTCTTTAGCTGGGCTTTAAATTATGTGCATATATATATTATTGCTTATTTCCCTTTTATGTATTTATTCTGGATGATTTCTCTATTTTGTTTATTATTATTACTATTATATTTTCCCTTTCCTTTTCTTACTATTATTATTATTATTTCACATTTTTTATTTATTTCTCATATATGTATATTCAGGTTTATTTATTTATCATAATTTTTATTAATTTATTATCATTATTATCTTTATCATTATCATGACATATTTATATATATTTATTTTGGAAGGAAAAGTGGGCCGTTGGGGGCAAAAAGGGGTGTACCGGCGAAGGCAAGGAGAGCATGCCGGAGAGGGGCTGGGAGAGTGTACTGGGTAGGTTAGAGGGTGCCGGAGAAGTGCCAAGAGAGTGTGCCGGAGAGGGAGTTGACGGGCGTGCCGGGCTAACTCGAAGTCTGTACAACGTCTGCTAGCACACACGCAGAGTCTGTACACTATCCGTTTGCTGCAACTCAATGTCTATACATCGGCTGGTTGCTGCAACACAAAGTATGTACGTCCATCAGCTCAAAGTCTGTACATTCTCGGACCAAGCCTATGTGGCCCGTGTACTCCATGCATTCAAAGTCTGTACATTCCAATCTTTACCTACGTTCAATAGCTTAGCAAACCCACAAGTCCGTACATTGGTTGCATAACTTGCCATGCATAGCCGGTGCACTCTTCATTTGCTACAAACTCAAAGTCTGTACATCGTCTGCTAGCACACACACAGAGTCTGTACATTTTCCATTTGCTGCAACTCAAAGTCTATACATTGGCTGGTTGCTGCAACACGAAGTCTGTACATTGGCTGGCTGCTGCAACACAAAGTCTGTACATTGGATGGCTATCGCAACACAAAGTCTGTACATTGGCTGGTTGCTGCAACACAAAGTCTGTACATTGGCTGGTTGCAGCAACACAAAGTTTGTACATTGGCCGGTTGCATGCACACAAAGTCTATACATTGGCTAGTTGCTGCAACACGAAGTTTGTATATCGGCCGGTTGCATGCACACAAAGTCTGTACATTGGCTGGTTGCTGCAACACAAAGTCTATACATTAGCCGGTTGTATGCACACAAAGTCTGTACACTGGCTGGCTACTGCAACACGAAGTCTGTATATTGGCTGGCTGCTGCAACACAAAGTCTGTACATTGGATGGCTGCCGCAACACAAAGTCTATACATTGGCTGGTTGCTGCAACACGAAGTCTGTACATTGGCTGGTTGCTGCAGCACAGAGTCCGTACATTGGCTGGTTGCTGCAGCACAAAGTCTGTACATTGGCTAGTTGCTGTAGCACAAAGTCTGTACATTGTTGTCACAAGCACATTAAGTCCATACATTCGTTCACGGCATGTCTGAACATCCATTTCCAATGTACATACTTTACTATCTGCATTTGTGCAACCCTTCATGCAAAGTCTATACATTGCTAAAGAGACGGTGAACATGAGAGAGATGGTGGGGAGAAGAGATGAGACGGTGGGAGCGTGCCGGGCTAGGAAGCACAGGGTATGCCCGGGGAGGCTTCAAAGGGCTGTGCCGGTGGCGGCGGGGGCTTGGAGCGTGCCGGCGAAAGGAGAAAGGGAGCGTGCCGGCGAAAGGAGAAAGGGAGCGTGCCAGCGAAAGGGGGGGGGGCACGAAGGGTGTGCCGGGAAAGGCGCGGATAGGGTGCCCCGGTGAAGGGCGCAGCGAGGTGTGCCGGCGAAGGGCGTGCCGGCCAAGGGTGGCTAGAGGGTATACCGGCGAGGGTGGCTGAAGGGGCGTACCGGCGAAGGGCATGGGGAGCCCACTCCTCCTCCGTTTCTTTTAAGGCTTTTCTTTTCTTATCTTCTGATTTTATTAAGTTTGCGTGGGTTTCTTCTTTTCTTCTCTTGATCAATTTCCATTCTTTATCCCATGAGGACAAGTTGTTTAGTTGTCGTTCAATTTAGCTCTCTTTGAGTTGATTGCGGTTCCCTTGCCTCGGTTAAAGCATTTTACCATTGTTCCATTTTTTATTTATCTGTTGCTTTCTTTTAGTCCTTTTTAACGTGTGGTCGTTCCATTTGTTGGTTGCTTCCTTTTATCTTTTTAATATGTTATCGTTTCTAGCAAAAATTCGGCAGCATCTCCCCTTGACCCGAGTGTAAGGGAGATACAGGGAACGCGCCCACATGGAGTGGCGGAACCCGACAATTGGAGGTGGGCGCCCGAGAGCGGAACACCTTTAATAAAACTTTGGAAAACTCGGAGGCAACGGTGAGTGGAAGACTATCCCAAGAGTGGCTAAGGGGGTTGCACCGGGCAAGAAAAAGGGGCAAGTGTGCCGGGCCAAGGAGGCCAAGGGCTGGAGAGGCGTACTGGGCTAACGGAGGCCAGGGGCGTGCTAGGCCGGCTGACCAGAGGGCATGCCGGTCTAATGAAGGCCAGGGGCGTGCCGGGCTGGCTGACCAGAGGGCTTGCCGGGCTGGGAGTGGCCAAGCTGTGCCGGGGAAGGAGAGGTGAGAGTGGGGGCACGGGTGTGCCGGGCAAGGTAGGCACGGGGTGTGCCAGGTAGCGAAGGCACGAGTGTGCCGGATAGGGGGTTAGAAGGGGCTGTGCCGCCGAGGGGCAGCATGAGCGTGCCGCTGGGGGGGGGTGCCGCTGGCGGACGCCGGAGGAGCGGGCCGTTGAGAGGCCAAAAGGGAGGTAACTTTCCACAGGCGAACGGGTGAGGGTGGTGATCAGAGGCCCTACGAAGGAGCTACGCCAAAGGGGGAAAGGATCACTACCGAGAGGCACACCACCAGAAGGGAGGAAGAAGATGGCCAGGCACGCGTAACGGCCCAATACAACCGAGGCAGTCAAAAAACCCAAAGTGGGGGAAATTTTTATTCATCCAGAGAAAAGGCCATAACCGGCCGCGTATACATCAAAACACCGGGGTGGAAAATACAACAATGAGGGAGAAAAGACGAAAAAGAAAAGCGTGAAGAGGAGGAAATGGGGAGTTAGGGTCGGGTAGAGGCGACGACTCTCTGGCCTTCCCCACTCCCCTTGCTACATCTCTCTTTCTCTCTTACTCTCTACTGCTCGCCGGTGGTCGCCGGAGGGCCTTCCTGTTCTTCTCTTCTTCTTCTTCCCTTTCTCTTCGCGCCGACGACGGTGGACAGAGCTGTAGGGGGGGAGCCCAAAGCCTCCCCTCCTCCTCTTCTCTTCTTCTCTTCTCTCTCCCCTGGAAGCACCACCGTCGCCCCCCGTTCCTCTCTGTTCTCCCCTCTTTTTATACCCCTGGTCAGGCCGACGACTGTCGAGGACGGGAGTAGGTGGGGCGAGGACAGCCCAGCAAGGTGGAGGTATGGGCCTGCCATGCCTTCGCTGCGCGCCGAGGGATACGAGCGTTGACTGGCATGTATGGGCTGAAAGCTGTGCCACTGGGGCTAAGGCAGGCGTGCCGCTGGAGGGCCTCGCAGGTGTGCCGCTGAAAGACCCAAGAAGTGTGCCGCTGAAGGCTTGAAATGGTGTGCCGTTGAAGGCTTGAAATAGCGTGCCATTGAAGGCCTAAGATAGTGTGCCGTTGAAGGCTTAAAATAGTGTGCCGTTGAAGGCTTAAAATAGTGTGCCGTTGAATGCCTGAGATAGTGTGCCGTTGAAGGCCCGAAATAGTGTGTCGTTGAAGGCTTAAAATAGAGTGCCGTTGAAGGCACATGGGGCGTGCCGTTGAAGGCACATGGGGTGTGCCGCTGAAGGCACATGGGGTGTGCCGCTGAAGGGCCCAGGGGCGTACCGCTGAAGAGCCAAAGGGGGTACCGCTGAGGGGCCAAAGGGGTGTGCCGCTGAAGGGCCCAAAGGGCGTGCCGCTGAAGGCCTAAATGGGCAGTTATGAGCCCTTTGTGAGCGTGAGTTATGGATTATTTGATTTTCTTCGAGGCCCATGGATTGTGGGGCTCTTGAGGGATGAGTTCTCTTCACTGTCGTGACCCCAAAGATAGCTCCACGGTAGTGTATGTGCGTTCGGGGAGTCCGGACGGCCCCGCTTTTCCACAGCTTCTTCGGTTGAAGTTGTTATTGGTGTTGGACTAGTTGGGATGTATGGGTGTGCAATTTTGCACGTCCACACCCCTCCATCCGTTCAAGCACCTCCTTCACCTCCTACCATTACTTCGCCAATCACACCACTCCTCAACCAACGAGGCCACTCATAAGGATTCCTCCTTTGGTTACTCCCCCAAACCCCAACTCCAATATCCCATCTTTTTCATCTACCCCCAACCCGACAGAGGCGCGATCATCACGAATCATGATGCTCCGCAGTGGACGGATGTTCCACCACGTCTTTCCTCAAAGAGAGCTAGAACCCGCGCAGGGGCAGGAAGAATAAGATCCAGAACAGGAGTCCATACCGGGCATGCACTATGATTTATTAAAGCATTTGGACAAAACCCCGGCGAGGATTTCCATTCTGGAGCTGGTAAAGAGATCCACTGTTCACCAACAAGTTTTAAAAGAATATTTACAAAAGGTGATGGTTAATGAAGACATCCCAGCTAAAAAAATTACAACAGTCTTAACTCCGGCATGTGATCAGCCAGCCATTACTTTTCATGAACATGAGTTAGCTCCGAAGCCGGCAAGAAAATATGCCTTATGCATTACAGTCAATATTAACAAGGTGCCAGTTAAGCAATGTCTGGTAGATACGGGAGCATCAATTAATGTGTTGCCTCCGAGCACTCTCAAGATGTGCGGCATTCCGGACAGTCAAATCCGGCCATCTACTATTACTGTCACAGCCTATGATAATACCAAGAAGCCTCCTCTAGGGATGATCACTCTGAAAGTTGGTTTGGGTCCGGTCTCAATCACGGCGGATTTTCATATTCTAGACATGGATCCGACCTTCAATGGCATTTTGGGCCGCCCTTATATTCAAGAGCTTGATGCTGTGCCCTCAACTAATCATCAGTGCATAAAGTTTTCACATAAAGGGCGCATTGTCAAAGTCACTAGTATGCCCATTTTGCCATCAGATGACATACATTATGCAACATCAGGGCCTTCTATATGGCCTTCCAATAGGACTTTGCTCTCAGTGTTAGATGTTGCCGACCTGCGGCGGGATTTGTTAAGGCCTCCAGTTGCTAAGCCGGCATCAACTGTAATAACATCCCTACCTTCCCAGGGGAAGAAAAAGAAGAATATGTTGAATACCCCGGGGTGGAACATTATGTTGAAGATGGGGTACAAAACTGGTAAAGATTTGGGTGCTAACCTCCAGGGTAGGGTCTAGCCCGTCAGGCACCAAAGACTGATTCCCTGAGGTGGCCTGAGATACAAAGGGCCAAGTCAAGATGAAGAAGGGCCATGGGCCGTCATGACTTCCACTCTTAAAACAGATGGACAGCCTCTTACATGGACTCTGCATACATATTTTATAAAAGGGGGTACTCATAATGATGAGCAAACCATATTGGTTACCTCCATGCTAGACTGTCAAGATGTACATGCACGGCAGTTTGCTCGCCATATAGCCCCACTGGCTACATACAAGGCTCTGGAGTTACTAAGGCCCGATAAAAGAAGGAAGATGGATGACCACGAATGTGACTGGTACCGATGGTTCGACATGAATGATATTACCATTGCTCTGAGCCATCTGTTCATGCCAACTGATCCGGAGTGGCCACCGTTGATTCATGAACTAATTGAAAAGCCAGCGGTGATCACTGACAAGAGGCAACTTTTAAGCAATTACACATATACTGGAGAGCCGGATGTGCCGTACGAAGAAGGCTTTAATGTGGATAGGCTATGGGCCGGCCTTTTCTCTCTCAAATCCATCTATCCAACGATTATTATCCATTTGCTTGATAAAATGTTTTGTTCAAATATCCCTAGACCGCCCGCGGTCCTGATAACTTTGTCTCTGGATCTATTCCAAACTCCTACAATTCCCCCATTGCTCCTTGAGCAATTTTCTAAACTCTCCATCACGCCCCCGCGCGGGCTATCTCTTATTCAATCTTTTTCAAATCTTTCGATTTCAGCATCACCTCCTATTCCTTCCTGTCATTGCTTTATTATTGAAAACGAAAAAAATGCCAAAATTCAAACTCTCCAATCTTCCATCTCTTTTGAAGAGACCTCCTATCTTGCTTCGGAGCGCGCCCCGATCCAAGGGCCGCTCTTTCAAGGTTCATTAGTGGACCTTCTTTTCTCCTCCGATGAGAAGGCTCCACCTGTATCCCCTCCTGTGTCCATTGCGTCTTCATCTTCTTCTCCCCCTCCTCCCTTAGGTCAGGGTAGTTCATCTTGTTCCTCCCCTTCCTCTTCTATTAAGACTTTTAGGGTAGCTTCGCATAAGAAATCCAAGGGTAGGTAGATTCCCCGTAGGTTCTTGTTAGATTTAGCTAGAAGATGTCGGGCATGCTTAGCTCTCCCCGAGTTTCTAGAGGATCCGATACTCCTGCCGGATGTAGAATGTGAGGATTCATGTTCTGTAGATGAAGGGTTCGGTGTCTATGAGATTATGAATGATGAAGACCCTATTAAAGAAGGGGATGAAGAATCTAAGGACGAGGCTGACGCTTTTGCCAGTGGCATGAGGAGATTCGATGAACCGTCAGCCTCAATAGAAGAACCCACCAAAGAAATTTATTTGGGTACCGAGAAAAACCCTAGGATTGTCCTCATTAGTAAAAATTTACCGTCCTCTGAAGAAGAGGCGCTTATTCAAGTTCTTCAAGATTGTAAGGATGTGTTTGCATGGAGCTATGAAGATATGCCGGGTCTGGACCCTGCGCTTGTTGAACACCGTCTTACACTTAAGCCAGGATCCATCCCGGTCAAGCAGCGGTTAAGTCGTTTTCACCCTCATATGGCTTTAAAGATGAAAGAGGAGGTCGACAAGCTTCATAAGGCTAGGTTTATTAGAGTCATCCTCTATCCTAATTGGGTGGCTAACATTGTCCCGGTTATGAAGAAGGACGGGAGAGTTAGAATTTGCATAGATTTCTGGGACCTTAAGCTCGCATGTTCTAAGGATGATTTCCCCCTCCCTCACATAGATGTGATAATCGATAATACGGCGGGGTACGAGACCCTTTCTTTTATGGATGGCTTTTCTGGTTACAATCAGATTCGCTTGGCTGAGGAAGATCAAGAAAAAACCTCGTTCACTACACTGTGGGGAACTTATTGTTATGTGGTCATGCCGTTTGGGCTCAAGAACGCCGGAGCCACCTACCAAAGGGCCATGATGGCTAATTTTCATGACATGATCCACATTTTTATAGAGGTGTATGTGGATGACCTGGTAGTGAAATCAAGAACGAGGATTGAGCATCCCGGGGTTCTGGCCAAAGTCTTGTAAAGAGCACGGGAGTATCAGTTAAAGATGAACCCCAAGAAATGCGTGTTTGGTGTTTCGTTAGGAAAGTTTCTTGTATTCATAGTCAGTAAGAGGGGTATTGAGATTGATCCCAACAAGGCAAAGGCAATAAGGGATATGTCTCCTCCCAGGAATTTGAAGGAAGTCCGAGGATTGATCGGGAGGTTACAATTTATCTGTCGGTTTATTTCCCAACATTCACAAAGGTGTAGGCCGTTTTACGAGCTTACTAAGCCGGGAGTCAAATTTAATTGGGATGATAAGTGTCAGGCAGCTTTTGACGGACTAAAGGATTATTTGGCCAATCCTCCTGTCCTGAGGCCGCCAGTTCCAGGCAAACTACTTGTTCTTTATGTTTCCGTCCTGGATGACTCTGTAGGTGCTGTTCTTGCCCAAGTCGATGAGGAAGGAAAGGAGAGGGCAGACTACTACTTGTTTAAGCTTCTCAACCCTTGTGAGCAGAGATACTCAGCCATGGAGAAGACTTGTGCCGCTTTGGTCTGGGTAGTTCAAAAACTTAAGCATTATTTCTTAACTCACGAGGTTCATCATTGCTCATATGAATCCTATTAAGTTTCTCCTCAAAAAATCCATCCTCACTGACTGATTAGCACGATGGTAAAGCTTCCTTTCTTAGTTCGATATCATCTACATTCAGCAAAAAGTGATTAAAGGCTATGCCATAGCAGAACATCCCACTCATCACCCTCTCCCTAGATTCGACCCCGTTCGCTCGGAGTTTCCAGATGAGAAACTAATGTCCGTCAATCAGTCTGAGTTGATGTGGACATTATATTTTGATGGAGCTCTGAATTCAAAAGGGAAGGGGATTGGCATTGTTCTTCTATCACCTGAGGGTATCACTATTCCACTCACCTCTCAGCTTGCATTTCCAGTTACAAATAATATAGCTAAGTATGAGGCTCTTCTGGCCAGACTGGAAGCCGCTCATTAATTCGATGTTACACAATTACGGATTGTAGGTGATAGTCAGCTTATTCTCCGCCAAGTGCTCACCAAGTGTCGCACGCTCAATCCTAAACTCAAACCCTATCAGGAACTAACTTCTGCTTATGCCAAGTTTTTCACCAAATTAATCTTCATCCATGTTCCTCGTGATCAGAATATTCTAGCTGATGCTCTCGCTTCTCTTGCATCTTCCTTGGTTTTCCTTCCCGAAAGGGACTTCCATTCGATCATTGTTCATAGGCGTCTCACTCCCGCTGTTAAGGATCCAGCTTTCCTTAGTATTGAGGAGGAGGTGCTCAAGAAGGTTAAGCAAGGAGGAATTATTGAGAATAAAGAAATCATGTTGATGGATTTAGAGGAAGAATTGGATGATGAAGAGAAGCCGTGGTATTATGAAATTGTTAAATATTGCCAAGATCAATCCTATCCTGAGAAAGCCACGGCTGAAGAAAAGAAAGCCATTAGAAGAGTTGCTCAGCGATACACTCTAGTTGGAGGCGTGCTTTACAGAAGGGGCCTCACTAGAGTTTTGCTAAGATGCCTCGACGATGATGAATCTTGGAAGGTCATGGAAGAGGCGCATTCGGGAGTGTGTGGTGGCCATGTGAATAGCCAGATGCTAGCTAAGAAAATTCTTAGGCTAGGCTTCTATTGGCCCACTCTAGAAGAGGACTGCTCTATCTATGTTCGAAGGTGTGTTAAGTGCCAATTGCACGCTGATAAAATTCATTCTCATGTTTCTTCACTCTATCCTATATCCTCCCCATGGCCTTTCTCCATGTGGGCTTTCGATATCATCGGACCTCTTGGTGATTCAAAGCTCCTCACAAAATTGAAATCATTTATACTCACGGCCACGGAGTACTTCATCAAGTGGGCGGAAGCGGAAGCTTACGTGGAGATCAAAGCGTCAACCGTCTGTAAATTTACCATGAAGAACATCATTGCAAGATTTGGCATCCCGAGTACCATCGTCACCGACAATGGACCACAATTCATCCCTCAAGAACTTCAGGACCTCTGCAACAGGTACAACATTGCATTGCATCATTCATCTCCTTATTATCCGCAGGGCAATGGTCAAGCAGAGGTAACCAATAAAATATTGATCAAAATTATCAAGAAGACGTGTGAGGCTAACAAATTTGCGGATTGGCCAGAAAAGCTCGTTGAAGCTCTTTGGGCCTATCGTACTTCCATTCGCACCTCTATTGGGCAAACCCCTTTCGCCCTTACCTATGGAATGGAGGCGGTAGTCCCTTATAAGATTCGTATTCCTTCTCTTAGGGTACAATTGGACAAGGAGTTCTCTATTGATGAGCACCGTGAATCTCTCCTTGCACAATTGGAACTCCTAGATAAGAAGCGTTTGGCCGCCGCCGAGCATGCGCGTATTTATCAAAATAGGCTTTTGCGTTTTTACCAAAAGAAAGTAATTGAGAAAAAATTTAAAATCGGTGAAATTATGATTAAGAGAATTTTTGTAAAACCGAGTGGACCTCGTTCAAAACTCCAACCTAACTGGGAAGGGTCGTACGTAATAAAAGACGTTTATCCTAGCAACGCTTATAAACTGATTAATGCTGAAGGGGAAGAACTGGCTCACCCTTGGAATGGACTTTATTTAAAGAAATACTAACCCTAAGTCTTCGAAAAAAAAATTTCAAAAAAAAGAAAGAAAATAGAAAAGAGAAGAAAAAGGGAAAATTGCAGGCTGACATAGTGCATAGGCCGCAAACCCAAAAGATCAACATCCTTAATTCATTTCTCAGTCTTGATGGTTTAACCTTAGGGTCAATTCCCGCACACACTATACGCTTTACTCTTAAACTCAAGCGGTCCAAAATTCAAGGAAAGTCAGACCCAAACTAAGAGTGTAAAAACTTTACCTATTCTCTTCTTTTCGGCTCACGAGAGGGAGTACGGGTCGAGGAATGCTAACCAAACCTGCCCGCCGCCCTAGTAGGTGGAAGTTAGGGCCCAAAAGGGAACAAAATGCTTAAAGCCCAAGTACAATTAGGTCTTTATTTTTGAAAAGGAAGAAAAAAAAGAAAGTTACAAATAAAAGAAAAGCATGTCAAGAGGGCAAAGTCCTCGCAGGGAAAACCCTGGCCGTAAGCATGAGTGAATAAGGGCAAAAAGAGCAACAAAATTTTCCTAAGCTGAAGACCGAACCCCAACAAGCATTAGGGTAAGGGAAGGAAAGTTTCACGTTCTCTGAAACCTCTCGTGAACTTCCTCAATTTATTCTTCACTTCTCCCTCCATGGTAGGTTATAAACTCAATGGATGGCGAAGACCTACTAAGAAGGATGAGCCACGAGAGAATATGAGTAAAGAGCACAAGTCAATAAGCACGTTGTTCCTTTGTTAATCTTTTAAGAAAGATTAATGAACTTAAGATAGTGATTGTGTAAGGTTTAAGACCCTTGTGCTATGCTCAGCCTCATAAAAAGGGAAGAGAAAAGAAAAGAAAAAAGAAAAGCAAAACAAAACAAAAAATGTGTTTTTTTAATTAACGCCTTCATTTCCATAATTAACGACAGTCATAATGTCGTCATTTGCAAATAAAGTAAAATAAAATAATATTTCTTTTAATTCACGCCCGTTCTAAAAGGCGTTATTCACTTTATTCACGACTTCGCTAATGTCATCATTATATATATATATATATATATATATATATATATATATATATATATATATATATATATATATATATAAGAGGATTTTTCTAATCGACGCCACGCCACCCACATAGGCGTTAATTTCACGATCAACGCCCGTATGCGGGGGCGTCATTTTCAAAAGAAAAAAGAAAAAAAAAAGAGAAAGAACAAAAATGAAAAAGAACAAAAATTAAGCCTACTGCTTTCCATCTCATATGCTTGATTGCATTTTTGTGTGGGCATCTTTTATTTCAAGTTTACATTTGTTTGCTTGCGTGTTGCATTTCCTTACGTGTTTTGTTATTTACCTTTATTAATTAGAGGCTTGGCCCCTTGACTCGTCAATAAGGTCAAAGAAGAGACAACCCCTTGCTTATTGAACAAGGGGCCAAGCCGAACAGATGAATAATCTATCTGCTTAAGTGTGAACTATAGGGCAAGAACAAACAAGAACAAAAAGGAGCAAAAGAAAAAAAAGGAAGAGGAAAAGCAAACACAGAAGTACACAAGTGCTCAACTGCTCAAGGTAACTCAGGTAACAAAAATTTCATATATATATGTATATCAATGAATATCTGAGTACATGTGTGAGGGTGGAGGAGTGCAAGTAAGTCTCTCTCTCTCAGCTCTCGCCTCCACCCTCCTCTCTCCTACCCTCTACCTCACCCTCGTCGTCCCGATGAGGTGCCCGTGGAGGGGGCATGGACCCCCGAGAAGTAGCTGGAGCTCGAGCCTGCTCCTCTGCCTCGCTCCTCTGTCAGAGAGAGGAACCCGCCACGTAGGTAGAGCTAGTGAAGGAGTATCCCACAGCTCGTGCCCGGTCCTGGTGTAATGTCCCAGATCTTTGCTGGATCATTTGTGGATCTTTGTCGGATCTTTATCAGGTCTTTTGGATCCTTTTTGGAGAGTTTTGGATCGCTTTTGTAGCTCCCGAGTTGAGGTTTACGATCCGTGTGGGTTTTTCCCTCGTACTAGTTATGGAACCCTACTGTGAGTCTATTTCTCAATTTATCGACTCGTGGACGCCGCAGTTGCGATGTACTCTTCGACCCGATCGTTTCGACTAATTTTACATATTTTTCTGAATTAGTGCATTTTCGACGCATTTTACGGATTTTCAGAAATTAGAAGAATATTCTAATTTCTCCTTTTCTAACCCACCTCTCTCTCTCTCATCTCACTCACGCTCTCACTCTCTCGCTCTCTCTCCCGTTCTCTCACCCTCTCGGCTCTGGCTGCGAACGGAGGCGGCCGTGGGTGAGGTGATGACGCTGGGGAGCTGCTGAGGCGCATGATGGAGCGAGGATCGGTGCGGTTTAGGCGCGATCCCGAACGGTGGATTCAAAGCCGATGGTTTGGTTCGCGATGTGGTTTTCGGCGTGGTTTAGTCGCTTCGGCGCTCAGTTTCTTCGGTGGAGGTAGGGATATGGACCGCCACTTCGTTCCGCACATTTTCCCTACTTTTGTGCGTAGTTTGGTGCTCGATCGGGGGAGATCGGGCCGATTTAGTGAAAATCGTGGTTTTTGGGGTTTTCAGGGTTCGCCGAAAAACGGCAACCATTTGCGGCGTGGTTAGTGTTAAAATGACCGCGCGGATGTCTAGATCCCATTCGCGTCAGTTTCGTGTCGATCGGTTGTCATTCGGGGCCGGTAGGAGTCCGGGAACCCCGGTGACCCGTTTTGGGTCGATTCGTCAGAATCGCCCCATTTTTACCTTTCAGCGCGTGCATGTGGGCTTTTTGGCCTCCATACGTTGTGTTTCGTTGCTTAGCTCTGTTTCCCCTGCGCTTAGGCGTGTATGGGGCATGGAACGGGCCGATTCGGCCGTTCCTCTGTTCTTCGCGTCGGATCGGTGTAACGGTCGTTTCAGAGGCCGTCACACGCTGTGACGGTCCCACGATGGACCGTTACATCCGTCTGTTGTTTCGGGTCTTCCGGGGTGAGCGGGCTGTGACGCGTCTATCATGGACCGTCACATGCTTGTGACGCGTCAAGGGAGGTGCGTTACGCTCTGGTTGTTTCGAGGACTGTGGCTATCTGTCCCTCGACGACCGTGTGTTCCTCGAAGACCGTGTCGATCGGTTCGCTCTGACGGACCTCTCCCAGTGTGTTAAGTTCGGTGTAACGCCCCTGTGCGAGTCCGTTACTTGGCATTTGACTGGTGGACGTCTGGCTATGGCGGTTGGTGTAACGCACCTAGCCCCCTGCGCCAGGTGGCTGTGACGGACGTGGCCTGGTCCGTCACATATCGTTCGTCCGTGTTGTGGTGTCAGGCTGTTGGCTCTGACGCACCTATCCTAGTGCGTTAGGCCGCTGTAACACGCCTGGCCTGGTGCGTTACATGGTTCGAGTCGTGGTTGTTGGCCTGGTTGCCCTGACGGCCCTAGTTGGGTGCGTCAGAGCGTGTAACGCGCCTGTGCTAGGCCGTTACAGTCCTGTTGTGGCCGTTAGGCTGTTCAGTGTTCGTCCGGGTGTTGGTCGGTCGTAGGTTTGTGTTCTAGGGCTGTGTTTGTGTGGCAGTGGTCTTCTAGATGGGTCGGGTTAGGTGACTGGGTGCCGTCTTTTCCCTGACTGCGACAGTTCCCTAACGACGCAATCTAGAACTGCCAATGCCCTTGCCTCTAGTTGCGTGGTGGCTGTTCCTTGACTGCTGGGCCTGCCTAGTGGTTGAATGACGGTCCGTTCGGCCAGAGTGTTGTTATTGCCGTTTCGGTTTCTGCTTGTCTTGGCTTGGTCTCGCGGTTTGCCCGTGACCCGTGGGTGTCTGTTGACGTCCTATGAGGGCAGTAACCATGATGGGACAGCCAAGAATGCTTGTACTTGCTGCGTGTGGGACTGTGCGTCGGTTGTTTGTGTCAGTGTTGTCTGGCTCCGGTCAACCGGGGGTTACCCAGGGGTTGACAGGTGGCTTTGTGTGTCTCGACGGTTCTGTCCAGCTCGAGACATTGGTTCTGGATACCTTGAGGTGTCATCCTACCTCGGTCCGTGTGTCCAGGTGTGCTGAGAGTTCTCGGTGTTCCCTCAGATCTCCGTGCATTGTGTTCTTGCAGAGTGTGTCATTTTCTCTGGCTTAGGTTTTAGACCGATTGGCGGCTTGTTCCGCTGTTCGTGACGATCTTGCCTTCGAGTCGTCCGACTCAAGGATTGTTATGCTGGTAGGTCTAGTTGCCTTGTCCTGAGTCGGTCGGTAGTTGTCTGTACTGCCATTGGTGCTTGGAAGTATTGGTGACAGTGTCTGTTTAACCTGTCTGTACTTTGACACTTGTGTTTTGGGTCTCTATGTTCGTGAGCCTCCACCTTCTGTTACCCTCGACTTTCAGTTGTCGACCCACCTCAGGAGTGGTGGGAGGGGTGTTCCCATTAAACGGTGCCTAAGCTAGTTCCGTGGGCTCCCGGCTCGGTTACCGTAGCGTCCTACGGGGGGAGAATACTAGCTAGAGGCCTGGCTTAGGCAAGAGCCAGTGTGTGCACACGTGGTTAGGGGCTTGTGGACGAGGCGCTGACGGGCGTTCCCCTGACTAGTTACTCGAATTCGGTTGCTGTTCTGGTTTGGGTCCGGTCAGCGTGTACTGGAGTCTACGCCTGTTTGGTTGGGCGTTGTTAGACTCGGTACGTGGAGCGCAGCATAAGACGTTAGTGGACGCAGCTGGCTATGGAGAGGCACTCCCGTCACGTGACACGTGACTCTCGGCGTCTCTGTGCGTCGCGACCTTCCCGGGTTAGCCTTTCTGTGGCTGTACTCGAGGTCTGTGTTCTGTCGCCTCAGTGACGTTCTGGTCGTGCGTGGGGCAGTGTGCAGGACGTCTTGGTCATGTTGTCGGTTGTCGATCTAGGTTTTCCTAGGCTTTCTTGTTGTCCTTGCGGGTCTTCTCTTTAGGCATGGTGTTTTGTCGACAGATCGGCAACTCCTGACCGTGTCAGCTCTGAGTCACCTTCCTGCTGTTGCTTGGAGTAGTTTGGGGCGCCGAGGTTAGTTCGGTAGCCATTGTTTGGCATGGGCTCTTCCCCCTCTTCCTTAGCTTGCTCCCTACTCCTGCTACCCGCCTATTCCTTTACTGCGTTCTAGTGTAGACTTGCAGCTTTCTAGTGTAGCTTTCCTGTTTGGCTACTGATGTCGTTTACCTGCAGTTTTAGCGTGTTACTGCGTGTTTTTCAGTGGGGCTCCGCGTGACTCCTACTGAGCCAGTGACACGAGGCTCACCCCTGCTTTTCAGGTGGGGTGACGTTGTTCGTTCTACTTCCGTGTGGTTCCTGGTGCGCGTGCTCGTAGAGTGTGGTTGTGGCCAGCTAGTACCCTCGTCGGGTTTCCCCCGACTCTCTGGTACGTCCTTCTTTTCTGTTGACTGTACTTGGTAGACTTGCTGTCCTTCCTTTGGACTTGACTCTGGGTATATAATTGTTAATTGTAATCTATTAATTAAAAAGTAATTTTATTTCTACTATTTCAGCAACCCGGTCTAATGAAATTTAATTGCTTACTGCTATATCTGTCAGTTCAATGTACTACACGATAATCCTTTTTCCCTTCGGAGCTTTACCGCTCTTGGGAGGCCTCGCGGGTTCCAAGTGGTATCAGGTGTATTCGATTATCCTATCGGGTATATCTGGTATCCGGGATCTGGGTTGTCACACCTGGCCTCACTGGAGGCGCTCCTCGGTCGCCCGCAGCCGCTCCTGAGTGACGGCTAGCTGGGTCCTCAAGTCCGCGAGCTCCCGCTCCCTTACTACCTACTGCTCCCTCTCTCGGGCGCGCTCCTCCCTCTGCTGCTCCCGTTCTCAGGCATGCTCTCTCCGCTCTATGTCGAGGAGCACTCGTAGCTCTGTCACGTCCTGAGGAAGCTCCTCTCGCCGCCTCAGCGCCCCCTCAAGCTCCGCGACTCGCTGCTCGCGGATGGCCAGCTCCGTCCCGGCCAGTGCGGCCTGGGTAAGCGCCTCCTGTAGCTCTGTGGTCTGCAATCAGTCAAACAAATCATCAGTTTCACATTTAATTCAATTTCATAAACAATTGAAATAAATCTTTGTTGGCTTACCCGTGTGGCCATCACGCGCTGTCCTGCCTCGATGCAGGTAAGCGAGGCTCGGAGCTCCTCAGTCTTTAAAACACAAATTTCAATGAACATACATAATGATATATAATCAAGGGCATTTTTGAGTTTGAGTTTGAGCTTACCCGTGTGGTGAGGTCGCGCTCTGCTGCCTCGGCACGAGCAACCGCTCCGGCAAGCTGCTCTGCTAGTGCAGTCGTCTCTGCACTAGGCCCCCTCGAGCTGGAGGCTCCTCTGGTCTCTCTCGCCGCCACTCCTTACTGGGCACGCTGCATCCATTGAGATTGTCTGTGGCTAATCATTAATAATTCATGATTCATTTGCATATAGAAAATTAAACACTCACCAGGGTCTCTAGGTCTACCCGAGTGGTAGCTAACTAGGCCTCCAGGCTGTGGAGGTGGACTTGCATGTCCATCGCCGCTATGTCACGTGCATCCTGCATTCATCACAAATATATGTCGCATAAATAGACATATAACATTTGAAATTAATTAAAAGTGAGTGCATTCATACATACCCCTAAGACCCTCATCTGGGGTCAGCCGGCGTAAACCTCCCAATAGCGTCGGAGGTATTCGGAGCTGTCTGCCGCCTACGAGGTGACTCGGGTCTCGCCACGCTGCCAGTCGGTGTACTGGTCTGGGAACCGGACCCTCCAGTCGATCGCCTTCGTATGACCGCACGACTTCTTTCCTATCCCACGAGGCTCTCCTACCTCGACCCACTCCTGGTGTAGGCCGAGGGTCCTCATGACCAGTCTGAGCTGTAGCAGCTCGATCTCGTTTAGGCAATGACCCAAAGCTCACCGAAGCGAGGTCGGCCCGCAACGACCCAGGGCTGGCCCTCGTCGATCATCCCCTCATAGGGTCTCCACACCAACTGCATTCACAAACATGCATCACATCATATCATATCATTCATCATAATTCATAAAGAAGGAAATTGCGTCATATTTAACATGAGTACCAGTGAGGCGGGGTAGTCGCGGAACTCCCGCCGTAAAACACGTAGCTCATAGGCGAGTGGCGCTCCGGTCACTAGTGGCAGCCAATGCCGTGCCAGGGGGAAGGATCCCTCATCCCTAGGTCGAGGGTTAGAACGTCCCATCGGCATGTATAGGTGGCTCCACACCTATATCCATGCATTGCATTAGTAAGCATTCATACACATAAGCATATCAAAGAAAAAAAAGAAAAAAATAAAAAATGCATACCTGAAGAAAAGGTGAGAAGCCATTGACAGTCGTCTCTCGACCTGTCCCTGTGGACAAGTCGGCCATCAAGTGTGCCAGCAAAGCAGCTCCCCAAGCGTACCTGCCGACGCTCTCTAAGTCCTCGAGAATCCCTAGGAATCGGCAGTTGATGATGTCACCCTTCGTGTCAAGCAATAGCCTCCCGAGCATCAGGAATAAGAACCGCCTCAGGTCTCGGTCTACTCTCTCTCTTTGAGCCGGGTCCTGGCAAGAACCGGATCCCGGATACCAGATATACCCGATAGGACTATCGAATACACTTGATATCACTTGGAACCCGCGAGACCTCCCAAGAGCGGTAAAGCTCCGAAGGGAAAAAGGATTGTCGTGTAGTACATTGAACTGACAGATATAGCAGCAAGCAATTAAAATTTCATTAGATAGGGCTGCTAAAGTAGCAGAAATAAAATTACATTTTTATTAACAGATTTTAGACAATTATATACCAGAGTCAAGTCCAAAGCTAAAGACAGCAGTCAAGCAGTACAGTCGACAGAAAGGAAAGACGTACCGAAAAGTTGGGGGAAGCCCGACGGGGGTACCAGCTGGCAGCTACAACTCGAACTCCAGGATCCACGGAAGCAGAAGGAACACATCACCCCACCTGAAAAGAAGGGGTGGGCCTCGTGTCACTGGCTCAGTAGGGGTCACGCGGATCCCCACTGAAAAACACGCAGTAACACGGAACAACAGGAACAGCAGCGAGGAACATCACTAGAAAGCTGTAAAAGAAAGGGAAGCAGGAGTAGGGAACATGTAAGGACGAGGGGAATAACCTGAACAGGCAAGAAGGCCTAGAAAGGGAAAGAGGAGTAAGGAGCAACGAGGAAAAAGGGGAAAAATCACGCACAAACGCCCCAACCTACACCTACAATAGGCATGCAAAAGAAAGTCTAGAAAAGACCTAGACAGGCACAGACCTCGAGTACAGCCACGGAAAGGCCAACCCGGACAGGTCACAACACAGGAAGAGCACGGGAGTCACGCGCCATGAGACGGAAAACCCCCGCACCGGGAGAACGGCCAGATGCGTCCACTGACGTCTTACACTGCACCAGAACACCCACCACAAGTGTCCCGACCACCCGCCAAGCGCGACCAACACGGACAAGGCCGAGTCGCAGACCCACGTGGAACCACAAATACAAGTACTAGTCAGGGTTACGCCCGTCGGCGTCAGTCCTCAGCCCCTGACCACGTGTGCACACACTGGCTCCTGCCTAGAGCCAGGCCTCTAGCTAGTTTTCTCCCCCCCGTAGGACGCTACGGTAACCGCAGGAGCCGACGAAAACTAGCTTACAAACCGGATATCGGCGTCACCTTTCAACTGCTGCACGTCTAGGGCGACGTAAGAAAGAAGCTTGAAAAGCGACGCTGAAGTACAGACAGTCGAACATGCACTGTCACCCGTACCTCAATCACCAAAGGCAGCACAGGAAACTGCCGACAGACTCAGAAACGTAGTCTTAGCCTTCATAGGTACATCGACCGATGTCCACTGGGAAAGCGGCCAGACCACAGGAGCGACAGACATCACCCTAACATAGACAGACACACACACAGACACGCCACAAAACAACCCCTAACGTTACCTAGAACGGGCCCACAACAGGACTGTAATGGCCTAGCACAGGCGCGTTACACGATCCTGACGCACCGGGGCGGGCGCGTCAGAGACAACAGGCACAAAGACAGAACACGAACCACGTAACGCACCAGGGCAGGCGCGTTACGGCGGCCTAACGCACGAGCGCAGACGCGTTACGCCCACCTAACGCGTGAGGACAGGCGCGTTACGCAAACCGACCCAAAACTGAAACTCGGACAAACAGCACGTAACGGTCCGCAGCGGACGCGTTACAACACTGTGACACAAGTGGGCAAGGCCGTTAGAGACAGCCAACACAGCCACCCAACGCAGCTAAACGAGTGTAACGGCTTGGGACAGGCGCGTTACACAAACCTGACGCACCAGGGCGGGCGCGTCAGGGGAACCGACTCACCCAAAATGCTAGACGACAAAACAGGCGTGACCCATCACCCCGGACGCGTCAGACAGCTATGACGCGCCTCCCTTGGGCCGTCACACTCCCAAAATCACGAAGAACTTAAAATGCCCAGACGCTGTGACGGTCTGTCGTAGGGCCGTCAGAGACATGTGACGGTCTCTGAAATGACCGCTACACCGATCACGGCGGGAAAACAGTGGAAATGCCAAATCGGGCCGTTCCATGCCTCATTCACACCGAAGCGTAGGGGAAACAAATCTAGACAACGCAAAATAACTCTAGGAGGCTAAAAACACCACATGCAAGCCCTAAAATGAGAGATCGGGGTGATTTAGACAAATCGACCCTAAATGGGTCACCGAGGTTCCCGGACTCCTACCGGCCTCGAATGACAACCGATCGACACGAAACTTACGTGAATGGGATCCAGACATCCCAGCGGTCAGTTTGACACTAACCACATCACAAATGGTTGTCGTTTTCCGGCGAACCCTGAAAATCCCAAAAACTACGATTTTCACTAAATTGGCCCGATCTCCCCCGATCGAGCACCAAACAACGCATAGAAGCAGGGAAAACCTGCAGAAGGAAGTGGCGGTCCATCTCCCTACCTCCACCAAAGAAACCGTGCCCCGAAGGGACTAAACCACGCCGAAAACCACCGAATCACGAACGACGCCCACTCGAATCCACCGAGGGATCGCGCCAGCCACGCTCCATCCACTGCTCCTTCCCGAGAACCGATCACTCGAGAACGTCCACGCCTCAGCCAGCTTCGCAACGGTGCGCGCCCCGCGCCGAACGGACCAGAGACGAGAGAGAACGGAGTGAGATAGCGTGAAGTTGAAAATGAGCAGGAGAGATGGTGGAATTGAATTTATAGAAAGAAATTATGAAAATTTTCTAATTTCAGAAAAATCCGATTATTGGCCCTATCTCAGAAAAATACACAAAAATAGTCGAAACTACCGGCTCGAAGAGCACATTGTCGCTGTAGCATCCACGAGTCGATGAATTGAGAAATAAACTCACCGCAGGGTTCCGTAACTACTACGAGAGAAAAACCCACACGGATCATAAAACTCAACTCGGGAGCTACAAAAGTGAACCTAAACTCTCCGAAAAGGATCCGAAAGACCCAATAAAGATCCGGGGCATTACATCCTCCCCTCCTTTAAGAAATTTCATCCTCGAAATTTAAGGACTAGCAAGGGTAAGCAGGGAAGAACAACCCGACAACACAACCACAAAATGACCTAATGCCAGCTGAAGATTGTACTGGACTTAGCGACTCTGGAAACTGTATATCTGAGATTCCCATGTACTTCACACAACAACGCTCTAATACCAACTGTGACGACCCGGATCCCGGATACCAGATATACCCGATAGGACTATCGAATACACTTGATACCACTTGGAACCCGCGAGACCTCCCAAGAGCGGTAAAGCTCCGAAGGGAAAAAGGATTGTCGTGTAGTACATTGAACTGACAGATATAGCAGCAAGCAATTAAAATTTCATTAGATAGGGCTGCTAAAGTAGCAGAAATAAAATAACATTTTTATTAACAGATTTTAGACAATTATATACCAGAGTCAAGTCCAAAGCTAAAGACAGCAGTCTAGCAGTACAGTCGACAGAAAGGAAAGATGTACCGAAAAGTCGGGGGAAGCCCGACGGGGGTACCAGCTGGCAGCTAGAACTCGAACTCCAGGATCCATGGAAGCAGAAGGAACACATCACCCCACCTGAAAAGAAGGGGTGAGCCTCGTGTCACTAGCTCAGTAGGGGTCACGCGGATCCCCACTGAAAAACACGCAGTAACACGGAACAATAGGAACAGCAGCGAGGAACAGCACTAGAAAGCTGTAAAAGAAAGGGAAGCAGGAGTAGGGAACAGGTAAGGACGAGGGGAATAACCCGAACAGGCAAGCAGACCTAGAAAGGGAAAGAGGAGTAAGGAGCAACGAGGAAAAAGGGGAAAAACCACGCACAAACGCCCCAACCTACACCTACAACAGGCATGCAAAAGAAAGTCTAGAAAAGACCTAGACAGGCACAGACCTCGAGTACAGCCACGGAAAGGCCAACCCGGACAGGTCACAATACAGGAAGAGCACGGGAGTCACGCGCCACAAGACGAAAAACCCCCGCACCGGGAGAACGGCCAGATGCGTCCACGGACGTCTTACACTGCACCAGAACACCCACCACAAGTGTCCCGACCACCCGCCAAGCGTGACCAACACGGACAAGGCCGAGTCGCAGACCCACGTGGAACCACAAATACAAGTACTAGTCAGGGTTACGCCCGTCAGCGTCAGTCCTCAGCCCCTGACCACGTGTGCACACACTGGCTCCTGCCTAGAGCCAGGCCTCTAGCTAGTTTTCTCCCCCCGTAGGATGCTACGGTAACCGCAGGAGCCAACGGAAACTAGCTTACAAATCGGATATTGGGGTCACCTTTCGACTGCTGCACATCTAGGGCGACGCAAGAAAGAAGCTCGAAAAGCGGTGCTGAAGTACAGACAGTCGAACATGCACTGTCACCCATACCTCAAACACCAAAGGCAGCACAGGAAACTGCCGACAGACTCGGAAACGTAGTCTTAGCCTTCATAGGAGCATCGACCGATGTCCATGGGGAAAGCGGTCAGACCACAGGAGCGACAGACATCACCCTAACATAGACACACACACACACAGACATGCCACAAAACAACCCCTAACGTTACCTAGAATGGGCCCACAACAGGGCTGTAACGGCCTAGCACAGGCACGTTAGACGGGCCTGACGCACCGGGGTGGGCGCGTCAGAGACAATAGGCACTAAGATAGAACACGAATCACGTAACGCACCAGGGCAGGCACGCTACGGTGGCCTAACGCACGAGCGCAGATGCGTTACGCCCACCTAACGCGTGAGGACAGGCGCGTTACGCCAACCGACCTAAAATTGAAGCTCAGACAAATAGCACGTAACGGTCCATGGCGGACGCGTTACAGCACTGTGACGCAAGGGGGCAGGGCCGTTAGAGACAGCCAACACATCCACCCAACGCAGCTAAACGAAGTGTAACGGCCTGGGACAGGCACGTTACACAAACCTAACGCACCAGGGCGGGCGCGTCAGGGGAACCGACTCACCCAAAAGGCTAGACGACAAAATAGGCGTGACGCATCACCTCGGACGCGTCAGAGAGCTGTGACGCGCCTCTCCTGGGCCGTCACACTCCCAAAATCATGAAGAACTAAAAACGCCCAGACGCTGTGACGGTCTGTCGTAGGGCCGTCAGAGACATGTGACGGTCTCTGAAACGACCGCTACACCGATCACGGCGGGAAAATAGTGGAAACGCCAAATCGGGCCGTTCCACGCCCCATTCACGCCGAAGCGCAGGGGAAACAAATCTAGACGACGCAAAATAACTCTAGGAGGCTAAAAACACCACATGCAAGCCCTAAAACGAGAGATCGGGGCGATTTAGACAAATCGACCCTAAATGGGTCACCGAGGTTCCCGGACTCCTACCAGCCTCGAATGACAACCGATCGACACGAAACTTACGTGAATGGGATCCAGACATCCCAGCGGTCAGTTTGACACTAACCACATCACAAATGGTTGTCGTTTTCCGGCGAACCCTGAAAATCCCAAAAACTACGATTTTCACTAAATTGGCCCGATCTCCCCCGATCGAGCACCAAACAACGCATAGAAGCAGGGAAAACCTGCAGAAGGAAGTGGCGGTCCATCTCCCTACCTCCACCGAAGAAACTGTGCCCCGAAGGGACTAAACCACGCCGAAAACCACCGAATCATGAACGACGCCCACTCAGAATCCACTGAGGGATCGCGCCAGCCACGCTCCATCCACTTCTCCTTCCTGCAAATCGATCACTCGAGCACGTCCACGCCTCAGCCAGCTCCGCAACGGTGCGCGCCCCGCGCCGAATGGACTAGAGACGAGAGAGAACGGAGTGAGATAGCGTGAAGTTGAAAATGAGCAAGAGAGATAGTGGAATTGAATTTATAGAAAGAAATTAGGAAAATTTTCTAATTTCTAAAAAATCTGATTATTGCCCTATCTCAGAAAAATACACAAAAATAGTCGAAACGACCGGCTCGAAGAGCACATCGTCGCTGTCGCATCCACGAGTCGATGAACTGAGAAATAAACTCACCGCAGGGTTCCGTAACTACTACGAGAGAAAAACCCACACGGATCATAAAACTCAACTCGGGAGCTACAAAAGCGAATCGAAACTCTCCGAAAAGGATCCGAAAGACCCAATAAAGATCCGGGGCATTACACCCTAGCTCTCCCAATCAGCCTCTACGAGAAATCCTCCATGGACTCCCTCGACCTCTGCCTAGAATCTCCCAACCCCATAGCTATGGTAAGGTCGGTGCGGTAGATGGTCCTACACTCACTAGGCATCTCAGCTATGGTCTCTAAACCTAGCAGTCTTTGGGCCAACTCGCTATAATCAGGTAGGGTGATCCCACTCACTGCCTCCCCATCTACCCTCAGCCCGGTGATCCTAGCAACATCCTCTAAACTGGGAACCATATGACCCCACAGCATCAAGAATGCCCGGCTCGTCCTATCCCATCTCTCCCTGAGAACCTAGATCAGGGGTAGGTCAGGTCTCATAGGCTCTATGCTAAGGAAGGGCCCAAACCCCATGGCATCTACCCTATCCCTCTAAAAATCTGGGAGCCCGTAGTAGGCAGCTCGAACCTGGACCCAAGAGATCTGAGTCCTCATCAATCCCTGCCAACAAAAGAACAATTTATGAATAGAAGTTTCATGGGTGTTCATTTGCTGTTTCAATTTGTTCTCTGTATGAATTGACGACCTATCCTCAGTCGTTACTTATCTAATTGACGCCCCTGTGGGGGGGGCGCTATTTCAGAATGTGTTTCTGGTGATTTTATGCATTTTTTTTTAGTTAACGACCAGCCCTGGGTCGTTATTTGTGTAAGTGACACCACTGTGGGAGGCGATGTTTTGAAGGGTATTTTCGGTCCCAAAAATCATAATTGTGATAATTTTGAATTAATGACCACCCTTTGGCCATTGTATGTTGAATTAACGCCCCGATGGGGGGCATTGTTTTCTGGGGTGTTTTAAAATAAACAGTGCACGAAATAAAATAGAGACATATATAAATAAAAGAGATGGCATGAAAATAACAGCATGATAAATAGACATGATAATTTTAAAATAACGACATGTTGCAGGGCATGGGTTCATGAATTATCCATTTTCAGAAATTAAAAATGATTTGAATTGACGACCTGAAGTGGGTCATTGTTTGAATTGACGGCACCCACTGGGGCGTCATTTTACTGATTCACTGGTTCAACATTTCTTCCCTTCACCGAGGGCTATGGAAAATTGATAAAAAATCAAAATAAATTAAAAAAATGGGAGGCCTAGGGGACCTACCTTGCTTCGCTCTTGTGCTAGCAATCCCCCACGGAGTGGTTGGCGAGGTTGTCATGGTTGATGTGGCCGTCGAGGTTGAGGGGCCGCTGTCGCCGGTGTCTCTTCTCCTTCACCTTCTTCTTCTTCATCTTCCTCCTCCTCGTCGTCATCTTCTTCCTCGTCATCTCCTTCTTCATCTTCACCATCATCTTCTTCTCCATTGTTCTCGTCGTCTTCTCCTCCTTCTTCTTCGTTTGCCGCTTCTTCTTCCCTGCCGTGCTCCGCCGCCGGAGCTTTTTTGGCCTGCTGCGGGAGGGACTTCCTCCACGGCGTGTTCATTATCGCCGAGGTCAATGACGTCGGGGGTGGTCACCCTCTGACGTTTGTGCCCCCCGCCCGCCATGGGTTCGAGGAGAGATGAGAATGTGAGAAGAGAGATGAGAGATGAGAGATGGAAGAGAGATGGAGGGCGGTTAGGGTATGTAGCAGAGGAAGAAGAGAGAAGAAAGAGAAAGAGTGAAACGAAGGAAGGGGAAGAAAAGAGGGAAATAGGGTTTAACATTCGAAATGAATTGACGCCTGAAGGAATGTCGTTACTTACGTAATTGACGGACTTTATCAAGGCGCTATTTCAAGATAAGACGACACGAGGCCAGTCGTCATTTAACTTTGCATGGGAATTTGTAACTGTCGTCAGACGCATTAATAGGAAACTGATTGACGTGATTAGAAGTCATGATTACTGTTTAGAATTGATGACAATGCAAGTGGGCGTCTGTTTAATACGGCACGACATCCGTCAAGGCGTTATTTTTGGAAAATCTAGAGAATATTTTGAAAAGAATTTAAAGAATATAAACTAATCAACGCCTTAGGTTGGGGCGCTAATTAATTAACGCCAGAGTATGTGGGCGTCAATTGAGGTTTTATTTATTTTTGAGGAAATTGATTAATAGAGATTGACGACATGTTCTAGGGCGCTGTTTGAGGAATTGACGCCATGAGGGAAGTCAGTACAGGAACCCGAAGCTCGGTTTAATTGGACATAATCACATTGAATTGGAAGAATTGATTAAATTAAAATGTTTTTGGCTCAATTAAGGAAATATCCTTTATTTCATTAAGAGAAATCATTATTACATTAATGAGCCACCTAGGGTCTCAATTTCTTAAGAGCTATTACATATGATTTGCATTTCATTTCTTCTTCTTCAACATGTGTCTTGGACCTATGAAGAAGTCCAACCTCCCATTGAGCCATGATTGTCTTGATCTCTTCTTGATCCCCACTTGAGCCTAATTCCCTCTTCTTGAGTGGTGGAAGGTGAGAAGCCTCTTCAAAGATATGCCGAGGAAGGCCGAGTTGTGGCAGGCACCAGTGAGCGTTGTATAGCACGAAGTCGGTCCCGCCGATTATACGTAGCTCTATGCCGGAGGAGAGTCTTGAGTGAAGCTCTTGGGTCTTGAGAAACCCCGGTGTGCATGTGAAACTGTCCTTTGGCATGGTCTTGAAGTAGTCCCTCCAATCAACCCTCTTCTTGAGCTTTGGCACCCGATTTGTCACCCTCTCACATAAGCCTAGAGAATCCGCCATATACCGGAGGGGGCTCTTAGAGAATATTTTTGAGGCCGATTGGGTTTCATGGCATAGATCAAATTTTAGGTGAAGGTCCACCCAACAAGAGAGAAGGAGCATTGACCCATAGAGAGGTCGTCCCAAAGAAGCGGAGGTGAGCCCGTTGTAGAGGTTGGCTAGTACCGCCGGACCTATCCTTTTGCCTTCCCAAATGCTAGCTATGGCACTCAAGTGGCATTCCTCTAAGTGGTCTTGCATTGAAGGGAAGAATAGTGCACCCGCTAAGCATATTACAAAACCCTTCATTACTCTCTCCAACAAATCCTCATCCTCTTGGGTTTGATCCATATTCTTGTATACCCATGAGACTAGCTTTAAAAGATTGATTCCCTTATGAGCTTTGATTTGGTTCACTAGATTTGGACTTGGTATAAGGCTAGTAAGCCTATCATGGGCACTTATTTTTCTTGCCATACTAGCCATCTTTGACTCTTCTCCTTGTTTCGTCTTTCTTAAGCCAAGAAGCATCTCTACTTCCTCTAGGAGAATGGTGGCTTCAAAGGAAGGAAATAGGAAGGTATGAGTGTTAGGGTGCCATAGTTCTATAAGTGCTCCAATTGAGGCCCAATCAAGGTGGGTGTTATTATAGTGGGTAGCATGGGTTACAAGGCCAAGTAGATGCCATCTTGAAAGGAAGGACCTCATATCTAAAGATAATTTAGAGAGGAGTAGGGGGAGCAATTTGATCTTCAAGAACCTTCTAGGCCCCGGTATCTTTGGGTAATCCTGAAAAAATAAATAAAAGAGAAAGAGAAGAGAAGAGAAGAAAAGGAATGTGATCAGATTTTGAGAGAAAAAGAGAGGGTAGAATAAAAAGCTTAAAATAAAATCAAATAACTTACTTGGCCCAAGGTTATTCTTCCGCTAATATGTCCAGCAACTTCAGAAATCCTAGGAAAACCCATCCTAGGCTTCTTTGAAGGCCCCTGCATCAGCATTCTGTTTATCCTTTTCTTCTTTCGATTATAGAAAAGGTCTCTCTGGTTCCTCTGTTATCTGTTCTCCGGTTCTATGTTGAAGCCCGATTGCTGTAGCGTTCAATGTTTTGATATCTTTGGTTTAGCAGAAGGTGCATCCTTTTATAAACTTTCGAAGCTTTGGCCATTGTCAGACAAGTGCAATTGGTGTTCGAGTGAGATTCAGCCTCTCGAGTTTTATTTCCGAGCAGGGAACGGAGCGCCAGCGTTTATAGTTAATTGATGACATAGGTCCTGGCGTCATTTCTATGATTAGCGACCCACTTAGTGTAGTCATTTATTCAGTGCCTTTCGTGCAGGCGTCATTTGTAGTCCGATTCTAAATCAAACAGTGATTGTAATTAACGGCATTCGGGCTGTCGTCATTTATGCTTATAACGCCTCTATACAGAGTCGTCATTTATTGAGCTCATATCTTTTGTGATTATCATAAACTTAAGCACTTTATATCTCGATAAAGTTAATTATATCCTGCACTTATGATCATATTTTGAGCTTTGTTAAGCAAATGATATCTTTGTTGAGCTAATGATTTTTGAGCACAGAGAGGAACAGGTTATGCAGGTCTCGAGGCATTCGAATCTGGTAACATCCTTCCATCATTCCATTCTTTGTATTCTCTCCTGTAAGCATTGCTACTATATGGTATCTACGCTATCATAGCATATCAAGGACCTTGTGGTTCTGATGAACCTGGAATTTGAGTTCCCCTTCATCAAAAACAGTGATAGTTCCAGGGGAGTCTTGATCACACGGATAGGCCGTTGGGTCATTTAAGGTTTGGTACGATGGTTCCACTTTCTGAGTTGATGTGTGGATAAACGGACTTCTGGTTAGTGTCAGCTTAGAGATCTGGATTCCTGACCAAGTCTGGATGGTTTAGCAATATTATCCTTGATTATTTTCTACTTTTAGTTTGTTTTAATTTTTCTTTTAGCCCAGCATGCATCATGTAGGACTTTGAGCTTTAATGATGAAAATCCTCATATTGCGCCAATAATGAGGGCTGCTTGCTCTTAATTGAGTTGACATGAGATATTCCATTCAAAATCGAGTATTATGTTCTCCTTGAAGCCGCTCAGGCTGGTTCCTTGAAAGCATTCATTCGCTGGGTTTTTATCTTAATTCACTTTATTTTCCTGCAAACCCACCTTGGTTGTAGCACGTCCACATTGGCTGGTAATCGCTCTCCAATGGTGTCTTTCCTTCCGTGCCCTCGCGCACATTTCGTTTATTAGTTTACCTTTCATCCAGCCGATCATTAGTTTCTCGTAATCATCCGAGGTTGTTTCATTCAGAATTGTGGAAAGGTTTCCAACACATAGTGTCGGAGGCGTGTCACATCACACCTTGGCATCTACTTATCAGTTCGTTCTCACTTCATTCCGCTTGTTACACTTTCACTTCATTCCGTGTCACTCCCTTGCAAAGCGGACGCCAAGGTGGGACAGCTGTAGACACGTCAAAATCGATGCTATGATGAGTAAATCTCATGTCACCACGTGACGCCCCAAAGTGGACTTAAATATTGGCTTAATATGAAGTTTTTCTAATTATTTGTTTTTTTCATAATAAATTGTAATTAACGCCTGAGGAAGGGTATCATTTAACTGACGACCTGATGGGGGTCGTGGTTTAATAAATAAACGACTGTTTATAAAGGCGTTGTTTCCTGGATTTTACGAATCCTAATCAAAATAAAATTCGAAGAATTGACGCCCGTTTATGGGGCGTGTATTATTTAACGCCAATGCAAGCAGGCGTCATTTCTAATGTTTTAAATAAGGAAAGTCCTTTATTTCTATAATTAAATCCAGGAATTAGCAACTTAGTGGCTATCGTCATTTCAATTAACGCCCCTATCAATGTCGTCATTTTCAATTCCGTCTCCGTTTCGCCTGCTACCTTCCAGTAATCATCCTTTCCCCATTTTACACATTGTGTTCGATTGGGAAGGGGGATCTTTGCTAGAGGATTGATATCTTTGTTTGAATCCTATTGAAACAAGGAATTTTGGCCTATAAATATCCCTTGAATCCCTCACGCGCGCGAGATCAAGAGGTTAACAACAAGAGCTAATAAGAGAGCTTGACGAGAGAGAACATGGAGAGCACTGTGAGAATCTTTTACAGAGAGAAGAGAGTTTTTTTTCCTCTTTAGGTATTTCCTCCAGGCTTCCTCCATGAACGTTCTCCTTCCCACGATGGCAGTTCTTCATCCTGCTGCCGCAACCGCTGAAGCTCTTGTTTTTACCCCTTTACTACTGCATACACAGCAGCAGGGCCTTTCCCTCTTTAGTCTTTTAGTTTATTAGCTATCATATCACCATCATACGCACTCTTCTCCTCTGGCTCTCTGCTAGAGACGTTATCACCATATCATATATTATTCTTGCTTTGCATTCACATAATCCCATACCTTGTTACTCCTTCTTAGGGGTTTAAAACCAAAACACACAAGGCGTGTTCATGCCCAATTTAATTGATTCTATATTTCTAGAGCATTGATATTACACACTTGGCTAATCAATATCTTTACTTGTTTTGTGTGTTTTTATTGCAAGGGTAATCAAACTAGAAACCCCCCTTCATCGGCCGGCCGGTAGAAGGAGGAAGGAAGGACTTGCAATTTCCTCTCTTCATACAAGGTACATGCGATCATCCTATTTTTTTTTTGAGGTAACCCCTCTGGCGATCACCCTCCTTCGAGCGTCTCATGCTCTTCTTTCTTTATGTCCCACATATTTTAGCATCATTTTTACCTATTTTAATCTTTTATTTTAAAATATTTTTCTTTTCTTTTTTAAAAAAATGTCTATGTGACACGTTCACAGGGCGCATGGTCTGTGTGTGGACACTTAGTTGGGGGCTGTCGGACCCGCGCTGACGAGCGCGACCCCAGCTAGTCCTTGTTCATGGTACTCGTTACTGTTGTGTCTCTGTCTCCGCCCGGGGGGTCACAGCAAGACACATGAGGCGCAGACTAAGTCGTCAGTGGACGTATCCGGCTTTGCTTCTGCTGGGCAGTGCCCCCGTCACGTGACGTGAGTTTCTTGTGACTTGAGTTTCCGCTTCCCATCTGCAAGACATGGTTTTACGTGTAATTTTTGGGTGTGTTCCCAAGATAGAGGTCTAGGGTTCCGGTGAGCGTCACCGTGGGTTCTCCCTAGACGGTGTTAGGTCCACGATAGCGTTGTCGTGATGTCTCTTCTGGTAGCATAGCCGGAGGTTTCCCTGATAGTTCGGTGGTCCCCTGAGTGTGGGATCGGGGCGTTGGTTTCCGTTCCAATAGGAGTAGCTGTAGTGCCAAGTTTTTACCGGCCACCGAGTTTGCTGTTCCTGCTGCTGTTGTTGCTTTCCGCTACCGCCATTGTTTACGGTTGGGGTTCCTCGGGACCCTTACTGAGCCAGTGATAGGAGGCTCACCCCTGCTTTTCAGGTGCAGCGGTTCTTCCTCGAGGTTCGAGGGTGCTGTGCGATGGTTCTTAGTTGCCAGCTCACCGGGCCGAGTGTTCACTCGATGTTGGATACGCTCTTCTACCTTAGACTATACTTTCTATTGGGCTGGACTCTGTTGTAGTTAGATTATTTATTTATGTTAATTTTTGAATTGTCCTACTTTATTTTCTATTTCTTTTTAGCCCTTCTGAGCCCCGACTCGTGGGCGACAGGTCAGGATTTGAATGGTATCGGGTTCCTTTCTCGATATCCGGATCTCGGGTCGCTACAGTTGGTATCAGAGCGTGGTTGTAGACATATACGAAAATTTGAGATATTGCAGTGATCAGAGTCCGTAAGGTCCAGTACAATCGGCAGTTAGCATAGGGTTTTGTGCTTGGTTTTCGCTTAGTTTATCGTGTAAGAGCTTGAGGGCGCGGCGTTGGCACTGTGAAGGTGGTTGTTGTTTTCGTTGGAGTGCTGACATGGGGCCCAAGGGATGTGATAGAGAGATTTCTTCCCGATGGGTGGTGGCTCCGGTCATGCTGCGTTGGGCAGAGGTTGCTGGCAGGCGTGTGTCGCTGCAGTGTTGCGTTCGAGGTATTCGCTGCGAGATCAGGTGGCTGGCGAGGATTGCTCGTGATTAAGTGGCTATGAGTGTGCTCTGAGGGAGCTGTTATTGAGTTTGGCCACCCCAGTCTTAGGTTATTCCACCCTGAGATGTTAAGGTCGTGGTTTGGGGAGTCGGAGCGGGTGCTCTGGTCGAGAATTGTGCTCTGGCGAGCGGAAGATCTTCTATTGAGCTGCTGATTTATCAAGCTCGATGTCCTTGTTATGTTCTGTGGCGTCAGAAATGACGTGTCGGTCCCAATTATCTTTGCGGATTTCAAGGCAGGATTGGGCCGGGATGTCCCAGTAAGTTCTTGCTCCTGCGCTTTTGCGTGTCGGTGGGTTACGTTCGCCCTGGAATTGGCTTGAGGTGTGAAAGCTCCGCGGTGAGTTTGGGACTCAAGGATGAGCGTTGGTGGTTGTTGATTATGGCTCGTGTTGCAGCTTTTGGCGTGGTGTGTTGTAGTTCGAGGAATTACAGTGGTGGTTCATCACAAGATGCTGTGAAAGTGGTCCGACGAGACACTCGGCAAGTGTTGTCAGAGGAGTTAACCTGACATGAGGCAATGGTTTTTCTTGATGCTGGAAGGTGCGGTTCCAAGCATGTGCATGGTTTGAGGTCAGGTCAAGCATGGAGTTTTCCTTCTGTTGGTCGGAAGTGTATTAAGTTTTTCCCTTGGTTGGAGGAGATCGCGTTTGGCTAAGGTTCATCGTCTTGAATCGTGTGTCCGGATTGGTTGGCCTTCGTGTGCCATGAAGTCCATGCGAGACGCGTCCTGTGTTTTGGCAAGGTGGTTGCCTGTGAGAAGCGTTGCCCATTTCCATGGTGTGTAAGGGTGTTGGCACTGTTCTGGAAGGACGAGTGCTGGTTGGGCGGTGTTCGTGAGAATCTACGACTGGTGTTGTGATTTTCGATGCGTTGAAGATTGGAGCCTGCGGAGTTGCAGAAGGTTGCCAGATTTGGAGGGAATTTGTGCTCTGGGTTCGAGGTAATGGAGCTTTCCTCACACTATTTTCTGGGGTTAAGGTAGTCAAGTTGAGGATTGTCGGGATGGTGGATCTCGAGTCGTGGAGGTTGGCTGTGCATGTGGATCAGAGTGCACAGCGAAAGCCTAGTGGGCCTCTAAACCACAGGTTCAAGAATGTAGCATTGGTTGCTATGGATGGATTTCTGAGAATGAGTTGAGCATTGGAGGATTGGTTCCTCAGTTTGAGACGTGTTGTTGCCGTGCTGCTGCTTGAGATATTGTGGTCCATGGCACTAGTAGGATGGAGAATTGGGGAAATGTGTGGCAAGTGCGCCGCATGAATACCCTGTTTGTGTGTCGGGTGCTGTGCTCTCGGATGAGATCGTGTTTTGGAGAAGTGATCTCTGAGAGATTATGGGTGTTGGTAGCTGCGAGCGGCTGGTAAGGTTGACCGAGTGGTCGACCATGGTAAGATGTGTATTGTCTGGGGACCCGTGTGCTTTGGTCGTGGCGTCATCGTGCTTGCTACGGTGGTAGGCGGCATTTGTCGGTTCTGGTGAAGTGTGCAATGGAGTGTGAGAGGTGTTGTCCCATGGCTCTATGGTAAGTGCGGAATCGGGATTGGCAGGCATCCATTTAGAGTAATTGAGATGAGATAGGTTTTGATAAGATAGGACGGTGGATAGTGCTGGGTTTGGAGGTCTCTGAAGAGACGTTGGCGTCGGAATGGTGGTCCTTGGTCTTTGACCAGCATGGGAGGATTCCCCAGTAAGTCTGAGTCGAGTGAGGTGAGGATCGAAGACTCAAGATTTTTGTCATTGGTTTGCCATGCTCCCCTGAGAGGGTAGAGTTGGCGTGAGGCTTGAGATCGGATGTGGTGTTGGTCTGTGCCTGAGTCAGTGGATGGCCTGTCGTGATTTGGATCGTGCCTGTTGGGCCGGTGAAGGTTTCCCATTGGCGAGTGTCTGGTGACCGGTAATTGCTCTTTCATAGACAGAAGGTGCTGGTGGTTGCGGTTTGAGAATGGTGAGAGCCGTGTGCAAGCGAGGCCTTTGGTGGCCATTTTCGTGATGTTTTTTTTGGATGGGATCTGGACTTTGTCGAAGTTTGTGTTCTGACAGAGTTGATCCGTGTTGTTGTTGGCATTCTGCTTGCCAGGTGTGAGATGGTCCTTGGCATGGAGCCGACAGATTTGTGGCCGTCAGCTGGTAGAGAAGCTGATGTTTGGTTAGTCCGCCGACCATGGAATGGATCGGTGGCTATTTCTCGTGATGAGGACTGTGTCTCCTCGGTGAGCGAGATTGTGGCAGCGATGACGTGAATGGTTTTCGTTATGACTGAGGTGATGCCAGACTTGTGCTTTTGTGATATGCTTGCTCTGATGATCGGTGTGTGCGGTGTGCGGAGCAAGGTGGTGGTCGTGATTATGGTCTGGTCGTATCCCTCATGATTGGCGCTTTCATGAGAATCAAGGTTTTCTGTGCTGGGGCACTGACACCGTTGTTAGTTGGTTCGGTGTTCTTCCCCTGTGGCTCGGTGCTAGTATTGAATTTTGAGGATGAAATTTCTTTAAGGGGGGAGGGCTGTAATGCCCCGAATTTTTTAGATTATTATTCGGATCAGAATCCGTGGGTTTCGGATCGCTTTTGTGGGTCCCGGATTGAGTTTTACAGTTTACGTGTGTTTTTGCATGTTGGACCTTCGGAATCCCGTGTAGGGCGAACCGTTGCATTCTCCGACTCCGGGATGTTACCACTGCATTGTGGGTTTTTCGAGGATCGTGGAGAATATTTTTCCCTATTTTTGGTATTTTTTAGAAATTCTAAATTTTCTATATATCAAAATCCATCTTCTCTCTCTCCCTATCTCTCATTTCTCTCCCTCTCCCTCTCTCTTCTCTCACGCTCTCTCCTCTCCCCCTCTTACTCCGGGCGGCCAACGGAGGCGGCGAGGGCGGGGCGGCGATGCTCGTGGGGCGAGGAGCGACGGGCACGGGACAAGGATCGCGATGGTGGAGGCGGCTCGGGGGATCGCGAGCCGGCGAGGGTTTAAACTGCATTTTTTGGGCGGATCGGTGTCCTCGGCGCGCAGAATCTTCGGTGGAGGTAGGGGGATGGTTCCCTAGCTCGAGTACTTCATTTCCCGCGAGTTTGATAGCTCGAGGCGAGCCGAGTGGGTTTATTTCTCCACCGGGGTTAAAATGTGGAATTTTGGGGAGTGACCTGGATTTCTTGTTTCGATTGCGTTTTTGGGGTTTAAATGGGTCCTCTTGGTGCTAGAGAGGTTGGGGAATGGTTTCCCCTTATTTTTCCCTTCGAATGGGTGTGATTGGGGCATGGAATGGATTTTTCCGTGGTTTCCGCCGTTTTCGGTCTCGGGTCGAGATCGCGACCATCACAGTGGTCGCGACGTATCGCGCCACCGTGTTCATCGAGGAAGATGAACAGTAAGGTGGTTAAGAATGTGCCGCTCTGAAGTTGCATGTTCTGAACGCGACCCAGGTGAGGGGCACGTTCTTCTTTAAGAACGTGACGCTCCAAAGTTGCACGTTCTGAACGCGACCCAGGTGAGGGGCACGTTCTTCTTTAAGAACGTGACACTCTTAAGTTGCATGTTCTGAACGTGACCTAGGTGAGGGGCACGTTCTTCTTTAAGAACGTGATGCTCCAAAGTTGCACATTCTGAATGCGACCCAGGTGAGGGGCACGTTCTTCTATAAGAACGTGACGCTCCAAAGTTACGCGTTCTGAGCGAGACCCAGGATAGTTGCGCGTTCATGTCCTCTGTCTTCCGTGTCTTGTTTGGGCTGTCTTGAGCCCTAGTGGGACCAGGATTGAGCCCCTTATGGGTCTGTGACCCCGTAGATGTCCCGGACACCCCATGTTAGCTGTGACCATGTTTTTAGGTGTCCGGATGTACCACTTTATCTCAATTAGCGTGCCCAAGGGTTTTAAGGGTTCGGGTGACCCTTTTGTGTTCCGGGCTTCTGTGTTTTCGCTAGATCAAGTCGTCGTGTATCGGTATGAGTGCGTAGGGCCTTCCCCGCATGGCATGGGTTTCTCCGGAAAGTGTTTTCCGCGTGGGCCATGTGGATGGCCTTGGTCTGTGAGTCCAATCAACCAACCGTGGGCTGGAGGTTTCCCGTGTGTCCCTTGGATGAGGGATCAACTCGGCAGCCCGTGAGCTACCTAGGGAATTATGCCACCGTGGTTTCAGACTTAGGGATTAGGATAGATTAACGGCGCTGTGTCGTTGTGTACGATGATTTTGACCCGAGTCTGTGACTCAAGGACAGTTAGATTTAGTAGGTTTAGTGGGCGGTCCATAGTCTGGTGGCATCGTGCCACCTGTTACTCCATGTTACTCGCGATGGGTGCGTGCGTGGCTTTCCGTGTTCATGTTTAGTGACCTCCCACTAGTTGTAGCCTTCTTACAGCACGTGTGTGCTGACCCACCCGAGAGTGGTGGAGCGGCTTACCCGAGAGAGACGATTTTTAGGCTAGTTACCATAGGGCCTCTACGTGCAGCCTGAGTCCTGACTTCGGGGGAAGAACCAGCTAGAGGATCTGACCTAGGGCGTATGGTCTGTGTGTGCACACTTAGTTGGGGGCTGTTGGACCCGCTGACGAGCGCGACCCCAGCTAGTCCTTGTTCGTGGTACTGGCTACTGTTGTGACTCTGTCTCCGCTTGGGGTGTCGCAGTGAGACACTTGAGGGGCGGACTAAGTCGTCAGTGGACGCATCCGACTTTACTTCTGGTGGGCAGTGCTCCCGTCACGTGACGTGAGTTTCTTGTGACTTGAGTTTTCGCTTCCAGTCTGCGAGACATGATTTTGCGTGCAGTTTTCGGGTGTGTTCCCGAGATAGAGGTCTAGGGTTCTGGTGAGCGTCACCAAGGGTTCTCCCTAGACGGTGTTATGTCCATGACAGTGTTGTCATGATGTCTCTTCTAGTAGCGTAGCTGGAGGTTTCCCCGATAGTTCGGTGGTCCCCTAACTGTAGAATCGGTGCGTTGGTTTTCGTTCCAATAGGAGTACCTATAGTGTCGAGTTTTTACCGGCCACCGAGTTTGCTATTCCTACTGCTGTTGTTGCTTTCCGCTACCGCCGTTGTTTACGGTTGGGGTTCCGCGAGACCCTTACTGAGCCAGTGACAGGAGGCTCACCCCTATTTTTCAGGTGCGGTGGTTCTTCCTCAAGGTTTGAGGGTGCTGTGCGGTAGTTCTTAGCTGCCAGCTCGACGGGCGGAGTGTTCACTCGGTGTTGGGTACACTCTTTTTCCATAGATTATACTTTCTGTTGGGCTGGACTCTATTGTAGTTAGATTATTTATTTCTGTTAATTGTTGCATTATCCTGCTTTATTTTCTATTTCTTTGTACCTCCACACTCCTTTTTAACCCTTCCGAGCCCTGGCTCGTGGGCAGCGGGCCAGGATTCGAATGGTATCGGGTTCTTTTCCCGATATTCGGATCTCGGGTCGCTACAGTTACGACTCGTCGCAGCTCGATATTCCGCGTCGGGTGTGACACCACGGGCTTCAGAAAATGAAGAAGAAGGTAGGACGGCCAGAGTGCTGGTCGCCTACACCCCTGGGTGGCCCAACCCTAGCCGCTTAGCAGACCTGGGCAGCCAGACCCTTGGCCGCCTAGTCCTGGACCCGACGGCCACCCATGTGGCCATCTCCTGTTTGTTTTGCGAAAAACATCTGAACTCCACACTAAGTCCGATCGGAAGCCCCAATCATCGCAGAATGAAGGGGAAAGCATGAGGAATCCCTCCCCGGGCCTTCCTACGACCGGAATGCCACGATTAAACCACGAAACAAGGCCTCGATCGACCAGAAATTGCCGCTCAACCTCGAACATGCATAAACCCTAAAAGAAGAGATACACCCACTCTCAGCCTCACCGGGGCATGGAATCGCGGGGAAATCACGCGGGGGAAGTAGGGATCTGTCCCCCTACCTAAATCGAAGCTTTAACCCACCAAAACCTCGAAGATCGACGATCACCCCACGCGACCGACTCCCTCGAATGCGTCTGCCTCCACCTCGTGCTCCGCACTCCCTCGGCCTTGCCCTCGCCGCAGGCCACCTGCGTTACCGTCGCTCTACCCCGGTCCTCCCCATCGCCGTCGGCCGCCGGAAGTGGGAATGGGGAAGGGAAAGAGAGACGCGAGGGAGTGAGGGAGAGGGTGAGTCGAGAGAGACAGGACAACGGAGGGGGAGAGAGGGGGATTAAAAAGGGGTTTAATTTTATTTTTATTATTATATTTTTTCTATTTCATTTAGAAAATCTTGGGAACTCCAGAAAAATCTTGAAAAATAGATTTTGACCCAGAACAATTTCAGGAAAAAGAGGAACCGCTCCACGCGTCGCCACGGACCCAGAATAATCCTCAAACGCACCACCAATGGGTCCAAAAAATCAATATAAAAAGTCTGAAACCCACTCGAACACGATCCGCGACCCGCGGAAACCCGATCTGAAAATTTGGGGCGTTACACTACTACTCATTTACTAAATAAAGTTTCGTCTAAATTAGTGTCTTCCACTCCATATGAGATATAAAAAGGAAAGAAACCAAACCTTAAGAATGTTAAGGTCTAGGGTTGTCCTGCCTATGTTAAAAGGCACAATCCTGATAAACTAGCATCCAAGATAGAAAAATGCAGGTTTGTAGGATATCCTAAGGAAACTTATGGATATTATTTCTACCACCTAGCGATCAAAGGGTGTTGGTAGCTAAGCGAGTTGTATTCCTAGAGGAAGAGTATATCCTTGAAGGAAACAGTGGGAGCATGGTAGAACTAGAATAGGTTCTAAAACTACAAACTGGGACTACATCGTCTCAAGAACCAGTTCAGGTTGACACACAAACTGTGCGTAGGTCTGGTCGTATCCCTGTCCAACCAGATAGATATGTAGGACATATCTCTGATGGTGGAAATAAGACACACTATAATGAGGATGATGATCCTAAGAGCTATAATGAGACAATAAGTAGTATTGACTCCTAGAGATGGCAAGACGTCATGAAATCGGAGATGGACTTCATGTGCTCCAACTTAGTTTAGAACTTAGTAGATCCACCTGAGGGTATTGTACCCATCGGATGCAAGTGGATATTAATAGAAAAGTTGGAGCAGATGAAAAGGTTGATACCTACAAGGTAAGGTTGGTTGCGAAGGGATATCGTCAAAGATAAGGAGTTGACTATGACGAGACCTTCTCACCAGTTGTCATGACTAAGTCCATCAAGATTTTACTTGCCACCTTTGTGTACCATGATTATGAGATGTGGCAGATGGATGTGAAAACTATTTTCCTCAATGGACACCTTGAGGAAGAGGTGTATATGATACAGCATGAGAGATTCATATCCAAAGAGCACCCAGAGAAGCTATGTTGGTTGTTGAGGTCCATTTATGGATTGAAGCAAGCATCCTACAGTTAGAATTTAAGATTTGATGAAGCCATCAAGTCTTATGACTTCATTAAGAATGAAGATGAGCCATATGTGTATATGAAAATGTGTGGCAGTGCCATCACCTTCTTGCTGCTATATGTCGATGACATACTACTCATTGGGAATGATATAGGTATGTTGTCATCAGTTAAAGCCTGGCTGTCTAAGCATTTCTGCGTGAAGGATTTGGGAGAAGCATCCTATGTATTGGGGATCAGGATCTATAGAGATAGATCAAATATGATGCTAGGCGTGTCCCAATCAATGTATATAGATTCCATTGTCAAAAGATTTGGCATAAAAAACTTCAAGAGAGGTCTCATACTGATGAGACATGGAGTTTACCTCTCTAAGGAAATGTCCCTTGAAACTCCTAAAGAGATGGGGCGTATGAGCATGGTACCTTATGCTTCTGCCAAAGGGTTCATCATGTATGCCATGTTATGTATAAGGCCTGATGTTGCGTATGCTCTAAGTGTTACGAGCAGGTTTCAGGCATATCCAGATGAGCAACACTTGATAGCTGTAAAGTGTATCCTTAAGTATTTGCAAAGGACTAAGAATATGTTTCTGGTTTATAGAGAAGAGGATTTAAAACTTCGAGATTATATTGACTCAAGTTTTCAGTCTGATAAAGATGACAACAAGTCAACTTCGGGATATGTGTTTACCCTGAATGGTAGGGTAGTGAGTTGGAAAAGTTCCAAACAAGACACCACTGCTGATTCTACATCCGATGATGAGTACATTGCTACTGTTGAGGCGGCCAAAAAAGTAGTCTAGATGAAGAAGTTCATCGAAGAGTTTGGAGTTGTTCCGAGCATCTCCGATCTGGTCCCCTTGTTATGTGATAACAATGGGGGTGATTCCACAAGCAAAGGAGCCGAGGTCTCATCAGAAATCGAAGCATATTTTACGGCGCTATCATCTGATTAGAGAGATCATTGCTAGAGGAGATTTTGTTATTGATATAGTGTTCTCCAGTGATAACATTGCAGATCCACTAACTAAGCTGTTGACTAAAAATATTTTTGAGCGTCACCTAGGGCTGATGGGGATCAAGCATGTGGGTGATTGGGTTTAGTGCAAGTGGGAGATTGATAGAAATGGATGCCCTACAAACCAATCACATGAGATGTAATTGTGACATTTTTTGTGATATCTTATTCATATTTATATTAATGGCATTTATTCGTTGTATTTAGTTTGTATTAATCATATGAATGTAATGAAGTCCCTGAACCTGTGCGATGATGACTGGATCATAATGAGATTATGATAATGGGATCAGTCATCCAGAAGTACATGTTCTAAATGTTCAAAGTCGTAGGATCTTAAAGAAGAGACATTGAAGATCCGAATAGACTGACACACATGATACTGACTCATATGATAGGTGTGATTGCTCTCATAATCATCAGTGTAGAGACACTGAAGTACGTGTGTGAGTGCTCATTAGTGGAATGAGTACACTAAACTGACCCGATCTAGAATCCCTGAATGGTAATCATACTAACTATCAATCAGGGTATTCTATCGTCTCAGTAGCACAGTTGGATCTTAGACCTGAGTCACTAAAGATGTCTTGCATGAGGGATGCTGTGTTTGATTACTAACTTATGGACTCCTGTTAAGTGGTCTTGTACATTTAGTTATTTAGACTCAGTGGAACTCGTGCGAATGCAATTAGTTTGACAACATGGGATCATTCACTTTCAGTATGGTATATGAGAGAATGCCCTACGGATCTGTACTCGAAAAAATCTCTGGCCAGGGTACGGGAGTTCATTATGGAAAATAAATTTTTCTAATGAACCAGTTTAGAGTATAGGGTTCAGTTGAGCCAGGGCACAATAGGGTTTGATAGTTGGACCATACCCTAGTCCTGGTGGAGACATTGGTTGAATGAAGATCTATAATTGTGTGGAATTTGTAGACAAAAAGGTTCCAGTGTGAGTTGCTTATCCCTAATGTCATTTGGGATCACGAGGTTGCTTGGTACCTTTCGTGATCGAAAAGTCCGTAGAATCCATTAAGAGTTAATGGACAATGATTTATTAAGTTAAGAAGGGTTTTTAACTTAATGGGCTAGAAAATCAAACATACTATTGGGCCTAGAGGGTCACACATAATAGAGTATTGGACAAACCAGGATGGGTGGACTTTATAGACTTTTACTAGATTTTTATGAAAAATGACAGAGGTTTATAAATATACACTAAAGGGAGAAACGCTGACCCAAGCTCCAGGAAACCCTAGTCGCCCTCTCTCCTCTCTCTCTCTCTCATAGGGGCGCCCCATCCTTCTCTCTCCTTCCTCCCCAGTGGATGGTGGTGTTGAGATTAGGTCAGCGTGTGGAGATCACGGAGGAGATCCCGTCTGCTTCCACTGCTCGTATAGTGCCCGGGATTTTCTCAAAAAAATTATAAAGTATTTCTGCTATTTAATTTGATAAAATAGGTGTTTAGCACATGTTTTATTAAATTCACAACTAAATAAATAAATAAAATAGATAATGCATTAAATATACTTTTTTTGATAATTATAGTTTTAGAATTTTGAATAATTAAAATTTTGTAAGTTATTTGTTAACATAAGCCCTTCTTATATTATATCCATTCACTAGTAGAACACATAAGGGCATAGACACAAATTCCTATAGTTTAGGATAGACTATGACCCAACATATTTACTATTCATTTTCACACTTTTTACTATTCACTCAATTTAGTTTTTAAGGCTAAATATTTATTTGATAATTTTTCATGGTAGAGTAAATCAAGGTGGTTAATGGGTAACAATTAGTTTTTCCTAATTATTTTTCTCTTGTGAGATATTAATTTTTAAAGTGGGTCATGAATAGTGTCCTCCGTATACCCTTCACGTGATTGACGTTCTAATGGCCAACAATGGCTCGTGGAGGCCATGATCATTTAAGAGCAATGTCCAACCATTGGATTTGGGTAGATCTGAAGCAATGGTTAGGATTTAGATCTATTCTTAAAAGGGTTTTGGCTTTATATAAGGGTGTGCTCAGAGGATTGGGCAATTCTTGTATCTTTTTTTTATTCTTCTTTTCTTCTCTGCAAACCGTAGCAAGCCACTCCTTGCTTTGAGAAGGGGTTGTGAGTGCCCTTGTTGCTGGGAGTAAGAGGATTAGAAGGGAGGTTGTGTGAGGGTCTTCGTAGAGGCTTCTAGACGGTCGTCGTGGGCGCGATTCGGCGAGGGGATTCATCGGGAGGTCTCTCGATTCATAGTTTTTCATTGATAAGATACGTTCTAAGGTTCAAACTATCTCTTTACATGTTCTAACTGCTTTCAGGGGATCTAGGTTTAAAGAAGTATGCATCATCATAAATTAGATTTCATGTCATTGCTTTGGTTTTATTCCAAAATTCTATTTTCATTTCAACCGGTACTACGTGTCATATGCCAAGAGATCCATGCAAGTTTGTTTTGAAATTTTTTTGTTTTTGTTATGATTTATATAATTCAAAGAGTTTAGGTTGTAAAGAAATATGTAAAGAGCCTAAACCAAGTTTATAGTATTTGTCACGCCTCGAGATTATGCGGCAAAAATAATCGGGAATGCGAACAGCCGGCATGGTAAGCCTCGAACAAGAAATATAACCAGAGCGCAAGAACAATCACATAAAGTAATTGCACAATAATTTAATCAAACTTCCACCTTTATTTCATATCAAATGAACATAATCCAAGTACACAAATATTCGACTCTTTTGATCTAGACTCAATAAAATAAAAAATACATGTAAAGACTCAGTCTAGACATATTTTGACACTCTTAAGTCTTCACTCGAATCCATATTCCTTTAATCGCTCTCGGACCCGCTACTTGAGTAATTCGAATCTGATTCACTCGTACTTCCTGAAATATTGAGAAAGTAGGTAATGAGCACACTTGTCCAGTAGATATCTTCGTATCAACATGATTGGCAATGTTAAAGTAATTAATGTTTTAGCTCTAAAGAAATAAGATAAACCATGCAAATACGATGAAACATGCGATTAAAGCCAAAGTAACAAGACATGACCAAGCTTGAGATATGAGAATATAATTCGATCAAGTAAGAATGTAACAAGAATGTAGATCTGACCTTTTCAAGAATATAATAAGAATGTACTTTTCATAACCATGAAGGCTATGCACTAAAAAGTCATGTAACAAGCAAGAATGTACTCTTCACTTAGTAACAAGTACTTCGTGAATTTATGTGGATTCTCATGGATCCCGTGGATATTTCACTTATTTATAGAGAAAGTACTCCCAGCGTAATGCGACGCCAGTAGCATCATACCCCATGGTTTATATAGTATGTTTCCGACAATCAGCCGAGGGGACTAGCATAGAGCCCTTGAACACAATCAGTGCTCGAACTGTATTTTCAAGTATAAATCAAGCTACTTCCACGTTACAACAATAATATGGCCAAGAAAGTACAATTTTAACTATAGTTCCATAATAAGTAACCAAAAATAAGAATACTTCTATTGATAATAAGAGATTTCAATAAATGCATTAAATAACTAGGTTATGCCATGGAAATAAATCGGCAGCATAACGGTACATTCTTTAACTCTCAAAATCACTTAGATATCTTAGAAAAATGTGACAGGTTCTAGATAATCAATTGGACTATCTAGGATTATAGGAAAATCAACCCTTGAGTCAAACCCCGGGTTAATCAAACTCACGACATTAGCGGTCGTTTACCGGACCATTTATTGATCATGGCAGTCTAGTTCAAGACCGTTAATTAAGATAGTTTGATATTTTGAAAACAGGACATCTGGAGTCTTTAGCGGTCTAGTGGAGAACCGTTTAGGATCCGTTAGCGGTCTAGTGAATGGCCGCTAGCAGACTCTGGCGGTCAACCAGATGGCCGCTAAGGGTCTAGAATATAAAACTCTGATATAAGTGGTTTCTAGACAATTGGGCTTTAATGGTACAACCAGCTCGACGTCTTGGTGGGAATCCCAGGCTCGCGGAGTCTTATGGAGACCTTGAAACAAGATTTCCTAGTCCGTTGGAAGGAATATCCAAAGGAGAGGTCATCAAGTCCAAGATTGTGTTCCTAATGTGCAAAAGTGTAACTAATGACCACATACCGGGATATGTGCCATATACTTAAGAAAATGACTCTTAGAAGAGAGAGAGAATCATGATAAAATAGTGATCAAGTTAAAACATGAATCATCTATCATTTGAACATATATTTATTACAATAATATATGATTTTGGTCACAAATTAACATAAGTTAAAATAATACCAATGTACATGAAACTTGAAGTCTAGCATAATGAACAGTAAATATAACTAAGTATATGAAACCAGTAAGTAAATCAGGAATGAAACTTAGTTAACTAGCCTTAACATATAATAATTATGGCAAATCTGTATTAAGTCTCGGGTTAAAATAATGCAAAAATTCAGAAATCGAAAATGGTCAAAGGGGCGACCGTCACTTTCGGTTAGCGATCTATCGTACGACCGCGAAGGTTCTATGGCGGTCCATAGGAAGACTGTTTCTTCCTGTGTAAAACCGAGTTCAAAAGATAACTAATCAAAATGTAAACTAAGACACATCATGTCTGGAAATCAACATATTTTAACTTCCATAACCATGATAGAACAATTATAGGCCAACAATATGCATAGGTTCATGTGATTAACAAGAAAAATTTATTTATTTTCTTCATTAGGGCTAGTTTATGCATGAGAATATACTATATGCATAGTCCTAAGTAAAACATGAAATTCACAAAGTACAATGCATGAAAACGAATGAAACAAGAGGGTTTTTATTTCTGACTATAAATTTAAGTCTTTCATGAGATAACCTACCTTTAATAATATTCCTAGACTTCAAATTTCTGACTGGAATCAAGCCCTAGTTCCTACACTTTCTTGTACTAAATCAGCAACTTCATGTCCCTCTATCTCCTGATGCCCTTGACCCATGGACGTGAAATTTTGAGGGTAAGTAGTGGATATGAAGGGTAACAAAAGTTCTAAAGACACTTCAACTAAATACCTTATTTAGGGCTCCGAATTCCTTGATCTTCTTGGGTCGGATGCACTAATTCCTGAGTTCTTGTTGTAAAATCACCAACTTTGGAAGACTCTAACTTGACGTAGGCTTGATCTCCTAGAACGAAAATTGGAGGGTGGTTAGTTCCAACTACAATGAACAAATTTCTAGAAGAAACATACCTCAAAATCGGCATATTTACCTGAGTTCCACGTGAGCCAAAGTAGGGGTCTCACAGGTCAAATCTGGGACCTATTTATAGGTTTTAGCTAGGGTTTGAGGATTAGAACGATCCTAGAGTCCTAATTAGACACTCAATTCGATCCTCAAGCCTTTTAGACTCATCTAATTAGTTGATAGAGTCGATCCTAGGTGATTTGGATGCTAAAATTCTAACCTTTTCACGCTTTCTTTCTCTCACGGAACTGCAGTTCCTTAGCGGCCTAGGACTGGACTGCATACAGTCCCCTAGCGGTCTCACGATAGACCGCTAGCCTTCGTGAGCGCCGAATTTCACACTAGTTCAAACTCTTTTGGTATTATCCCTAATATTTATTCTTTTATTTATATCCCAAGGAGTAATTATCTCCTTAATTCCGTGATGACACCCATTCCTAGCTTCTAGAATATGGGCCAAGGTCCAAACCAACCCTTTGGGCCTATTGGGTTTATTATATGGGCCTAATCCTCTTGGATTAGTGTAGAGCCTAAATAATTAAATCTAATTCATTATAATTCAATTAATAGTCCATTTTTAATGCTTAATAATTATATTTTAAATCTGAAAAATTTTTAAAAAATTCTCGGGCGTTACAGTATTACACTTTTAACATTTTCAACCGATTACTGATTTTTATAGATGTTGGTCGCATTTTAAGCGGAGACACGGTCACCGTATATGAGGGTTAGGTCGACGCTGCCCCCCCTTGTCTGTGTTTTCTGCCCTATTTTATAGCGACTTGTAAATAGAAAGTTTTGAAGGACCATTTGAATTTAGAAAAATCTGAAAAAAATAGAAAATGATAGATGATTAAGTTGGTGATCTACTGTAAAAATTTCATGGTCAGTAAAAGTCTGCTCGTATATGTTGGTCGCATTTTAAGCGGAGACACGGTCACCGTATATGAGGGTTAGGTCGACGCTGCCCCCCCTTGTCTGTGTTTTCTGCCCTATTTTATAGCGACTTGTAAATAGAAAGTTTTGAAGGACCATTTGAATTTAGAAACATCTGAAAAAAATAGAAAATGATAGATGATTAAGTTGGTGATCTACTGTAAAAATTTCATGGTCAATAAAAGTCTGCTCGCATAGTTATGCTTTGTTTTTTGCGTAGATGCAGTTTAAAATATAAATATGTTTCTAAATTCCAGCAACCATGAAAAAGTGAGTTTTGGGAGGCCAAATAAATTCAAAAAAATCTAAAAAAAATAGAAAATGTTAGAGGATTACGTTGGTGATCTACTGTAAAAATTTCATGATCATTAAAATTCTACTTGCATAGTTGTGTTTTATTTTCCACGCATGTGTAGTTTAAAATATAACATTGTTTCTAAATTTTAGCAACCATAAAAAAGTGAGTTTTGGGACGCGAAACTAATTCTGAAAAATCTGAAAAATTAGGAAATGTTAAAGAATCAAGTTGGTAACTTGCTGTAAAAATTTCAGGTTCATTAAAAATTAGTACTTAAAATTGAACATGTTTTATTTAGCCTAGGTCGACCTGTCCTTTGACAGTCAGTATTCTATCCTAGTTTTCCAGAACTCTGAAAATAAGGTATTTTGACCCGCCAATTAGATTCAGAAAAATCTAAAAAATTAAAAAATGGTAGATGACCAAGTTGGTAACTTGCTGTAAAAATTTCATGATTTGACAATTTATGCACTTCAAGTTATGACTTGATTTATATGCATGTGTAGCATAAAAATAAACTCATTTCCTAAATTTCAGAAACAAAGGAAAATGGAGTTTTGAAAGGTCATTTTGATTCATAAAAATCTAAAAATTTAGGAAATGATAAAGAACCAAGGTGGTAACTTCCTGTAAAAATTTCGTATTCATTAAAATTTTGTACTTCAAGTTATGACTTGATTTATATGCATGTGTAGTATAAAATTAAACATGTTTCCTAAATTTCAAAAACCAAGGAAAATAGAGTTTTGAAAGGCCATATTGATTCAAAAAAATCTAAAAAATTAGGAAAGGATAGAGAATCAAGTTGGAAACTTTCTGTAAAAATTTTGTATTCATTAAAATTCTGCGCTTACAATTATGAACTATTTTACTCGCATATGTGGCTCAGATATAAGACTATTTTCTATTTTCAGAATCTGAAACCTATTGTATTCCTGAAGTCTTTAGAATTTTTTTGTAATTGTGAAGTTTTAGAAAAATGTGATTGAAAAGTTATTTTGTGAAAGGTATGTGAGGAGGGTAAAAATGGCTCGACCTAAAAATGGCCCAAATACGAGCGGCCCATTAAGGTTTGGGCATACTAAGCCCAGGCAAGGGACGAGCATACATGCTCGACCCAATAAAGAAGAGGATCGGCCCAGTAGAGCATCGGATACCACAACGCCGATGAGGCCGGCGCAAGCGCAGTTATCGCCAGAGGACAATCCGACGACCGACCGTTGCCCCTAAGACATCGGCCTTGACCCCGTAATGGGTGAGCACACACCATGAGTGCCGTAAGACTCACCCAGAGACCGGCCGCCGCCGAGGTTATCGCCCTCCAACGTGAAATTCCCGCCAACATAGCGGGGAACGTTACTCTACTAAACGGACCATTCTTTATCAAGGGATGAGGTCCCTCGCTCCATGACAACCCATATAAAAGGGACATCGACAGAAGAGGAGAGCACGGTAGATTCTTCTACTAAATCCCATACTACTACGCAAGAGGAGACACAGTGGATACTTCTGCCACTAGAGCTTCCTACTGAGAAGAGAGCAACCCGACCTGGAACTACGACAGAGAGGCCATCCGCTACAACCAGAGAGCCTCCTACTCCTATACGGCCTTACCACCCAGTGAGCACTCTCCGAGAGCCCCCTGGGAGCGGCGAGCACGCGTGCAGAGGACCAACACGCCTCTTGGATCGACTATTACAGCATCTACTTCTCTCTTACTTAGCTCTTCTCTATTGCTCATTGATCCCTTGCTGACTTAAACATCGGAGGGTTGTCCCCTAGGGTAACACCCGGGACTCCTTCTGACGCCCTTATGGTTTCTTGATGTGTGTAGGGCTCCACGGATGCGAGGCGACTTCCCCAACAAATAAATAGAGAAGGTGGTACGTGGCCTAGGAACTATTTTCCTGCCTTTACACTTCTTGGCGCCGTCTATGGGAAGCCGGGCAAAAAGCTATGGCGCCCTGTGGAAGCCTCCGCAACCCCAGCAACCGGGGGTGAGGTTCCCATCAGGGACCCAACTCTCGCCGGGGGTCGCAGGAAGCTTCTTCCACTCGCCCCTGACAGGAGGTCACCCCAGGTGACCTAGACGAGCTCCGCCAGGAGGTCTGAGCCCTGGCGGAATTTTACCGAGAACTCCGGGACCAGAGGCCCCAGTACGCCCCACCCGAGCGACGGGAGGGCGAAGGAGGCCAGGCTGGGAAAAACTTCCGGCAAGTGCGGGAGGCATCCCACGCCTCCGTCACAAGGACCCGACGGTCACGCAGCGTGCCTGCGCCTAAGGTACGCAGCCTACTACATTCCCACCCGAAAATGGACCGCCGGCTCCAACGGTTCGTCAAAATGGAGGATAAGTTCCGATACCTAGACGACGTCCTCCTGGCCTCTATGAATCGCAGCCTCATCGACGATGACCTAGACTTCCACGCCCACTTCTCCAGGGAGATTATGGAAGCCCCCATCCCGCCAAAGCTCCAGCTGCCGTCATTCGCCTCCTACGACGGCACCACCGAGCCGGCCGACCACCTGTATGGCTTCGAGTCCCACCTGGTGTTTCACCGGGCCTCCGATACTGTGAAATGCTTGGCGTTCGTTACAACTCTCCGAGAGAACGCCCGGGCGTGGTTAGAGTCCCTACTGGCCGGGACAATCTCCTCCTTCCAGCAGCTCAAAAGGCTGTTCAGGGAGAACTTTGTGGGCTGCCAAAAGGTAGCCAGATTTGCTGTGACCCTACTCGCTCTCAGGCAGTGAAAAGAAGAAGCATTATGGGACTTCGTCTCCCGCTTCCGCACTGAGGCTCTCCGGATCCCCCACCTTGACGTCGGCATCGCCACCACGGCACTCACCCAGGGGACGCGGGACCACATCCTCCGACGCGGGACCACATCACCCCAACGACCCTCCCAGATCTCCTTGCACTGGCCCAGAAGCACGTGCACTGTGAAGAGAACACCACCCTGCGCCGCGCGACCGGGACTGACCAGCCCGGCTGAAAGAGAGCAGCAGACCAGCCACGAGAGGGTCGAGGAAAGCAGGAGCGACGCGACGGGGACCACCACGACAACTCCGAGAAAGAATGGGGTGGCTACCGCAATTATACGCCCCTGACATCCCCGCTGGATCAGATCCTGATGGAGATCCACGAGGAGCCATTCCTCAAATGGCCATCACAGATGAAGTCGGATCCTAACTCGCGGAATAAGAAGAAGTACTACCACTTCCACCGAGATCATGGCCACGACACCGCCGACTGCATCAACTTGAAGGATGCTATCGAGGATCTCGTCCGCAAAGGACTCCTCAACAAGTTCCTCCCCAAAGCCGCCGAAAGACGACAGAAGACGCCCCCTCCGATCGACAATCAGCCAAACGGTAAGGAGATCATGATGATCTCTGGAGGGCCCGCCGCGGGGGGGTGGTAGGGCGAGCAGGAGGCATCGGTACGCAACGGCCATCAGCGCGGCAGGCCAAGGCGACCGTACCCCAAGAGAACTCTCTCCCTCGGGTCATTCGGGAGACCCCATAGTCTTCTTCGAGGATGACCTGGAAGGCATCACGACACCTCATTCCAATGCTCTGGTAGTTTCTGCCACCATCAACCAGTGTACTGTACGATGTATCTTGGTGGATAATGGAAGTGGACCCGATGTTATTACGTACGACCGTCTTGTACTCATGGGTGTGGACGTTTCTCGACTCGCGCCATTACACACGCCACTGTACGGATTCTCTAGCACGACTATCTGCCCATAGGGGCGCATCTCGCTCCCGATCACATTCAGAACGGCACCAAAAGAGGTAACCTTCCTCGCCGACTTTACTGTGATTCGTTCAATGACAGGGCACAATGCCATCATCGATCGAGGAATCCTCGGCACGCTCCGAGACGTCCCTTCCTCCTACCACCAGAAGCTTAAGTTCCCCACCGCCCACGGGGTAGGGGAAGTCCGGGGTGATCAACGGGAGTCCAGAAGATGCTATCTTATCTCCACCGGCGATCGACATCCCGAAGAGGTGCCTCCAGAAAAGAAGGCGAGGATCGAAGATTCGGGTCCGAGCACGAGCACGCCAGCCGAGGATTTATACCTCATCCAGGTTGGGGACGACCCAAGCAGATCACTAAAGATTGGCGCTACCTTGGCCGAGCATGATAAGCAAGCGTACGCAAGCTTCCTCATGGCCAATCATGACGTGTTCGCTTGGTCCGAGGATGAACTTCACGGAATTCCCCCGGAGGTCATCACGCACCAACTAAGGTTGGACCCCACCTGCCGCCCAGTACAACAATGCCGAAGACGTTGCAATCCCGAGCGACAAGCCATCACCAGGGAACAGGTGGGAGAAAAATTTCGATCAGTTCTGCTCCAGCCTACCCAATATCCAGATTGGGTAGCCAACGTAGTCCTGGTGCCCAAGAGCAATGGAAAGTGGCAGATGTGTGTGGACTACACCGACCTTAACAAAGCCACACCCAAAGACAGCTTCCCCATGCCACGGATCGACCAGCTAGTCGACACCACCGCCGGGCACAAAATGCTAAGCTTCCTCAATGCCTATTCGGGGTACCATCAGATCAACATGCACCGGCCCGACCAAGATAAGACCGCGTTCATCACCGACCACGGCTTATACTGCTACACTCGCGTGCCGTTTGGGCTGAAGAACGTGGGAGCCACGTATCAACGCCTAGTCAACCATATGTTTGACTCGCAGATCGACCGTAACATGGAGGTCTACATCGACGACATGCTCGTGAAAAGCCTCCAAGCAGCCGAACACTTGCGCGACTTGGCGGAGACCTTCGCCACACTTAGAAAGTACAACATGAAACTCAACCCTGCTAAATGTGCGTTCGGGGTGTGGTCAGGCAAGTTCCTAGGTTTCCTTGTCACCCACCGAGGAATCGAAGACAACCCCGATCAGATCAGGGCAATGTTGGAAATGGAGCGACCCAAACGGGTGAGGGATGTACAGTGCCTCACCGGGCGCATCGCCGCTCTGGCCCGGTTCTTATCCCGAGCCGCCGAACGATGTCTACCCTTCTTCCGACTGATCAAGCAAGCCAACCTGACATCGGAAAAGAAGGGATGGGTCGACTAGGACCAGGAGTGCGAGTAGGCATTCGAAGAATTAAAGCGCTACCTGACGACACCTCCTGTCCTCGCCAAACCCCAGGGGGGGAACAGCTGCTCTTGTACCCATCCGTAACGCCCTGCACCATGAGTGTTGTGCTCACACGGGAGGAGACGGGAGTCATGAAGCTGATCTACTATGTCAGTCGAGCATCACAAGGATCGGAATTCTGGTATTCGGGGACCGAGAAGTTCACCCTCGCACTGGTGACAACTGCTCGTAAGCTACGGCCATACTTCCTGGTTCACCCGATCATCGTCCTCACCGATCAGCCCCTCCGACAAATCCTTCAGAACCCTGATGCATCCGGGAGGCTGGTCAAGTGGGCCATCGAGTTGGGAGAGTTCGACATCAAGTTCCGACCGAGAACGGCGATCAAGGTCCAGGCTCTCGTAGACTTCATCGTCGAATGCACCCTGCTCGCCGAAGACTCCCCCGAGCAGTCTCCGGAGCCCACTTGGGAGCTATATGTCGACGGATCATCCTGCACTGCGGGCAGCGGCACGGGCTTGGTCTTACTCTTATCAGAAGGAATGGAGCTACAGTACGCCCTACGTTTCAACTTCCCGACCACGAACAATGTGGCCGAGTACGAGGCGCTTCTCTCCGGGTTGCGCATGGCAAAGCACCTGGGGCCGTCAAGTGTACGAACATACAGCGACTCCATGCTGATCGCCAACCAGGTCAGGGGGGAGTTCGAAGCCCGCGACCCTTCCATGATGAAATACTTAGAGAAGGCCAACGCCCCGGCGAATGAATTTGCCCACTTTGAAGTGGTCCACATCCCACGCGAAGAAACCGTCCGAGTAGATGCCCTCCCTCGCCTAGCGTCAGCCATCACGATCTCCAGTTCGAGGTCAATCCTGATCGAGGAACTATCAGCTCCGAGAATAGATGATCCAACACTCCAGGTAAATGCCATCGACTACGAACCTTCCTGGATGGATCCTCTGCTCGATTTCCTCCTTCGGTAACAGCTCCCGAGCGACCACGCCGAGGCGCGACGCACGCGGGCAAGAGCGGCCCACTTCACCATGGTGGACGGTCGGCTATACCGCCAATCCCTCTTAGCTCCTCTGCTCAAGTGCCTCTTCCCCACGGAAGCTGACCAAGCCATCCAAGAAGTCCATGAAGGACTCTACGGGAGCCATGTAGGAGGGTGAGCACTTGCAAGGACGCTGATCCGACAAGGGTACTGGTGGCCCACCTTGCAACAAGACTATCTCAACTATGTCCGAAGGTGCCCACAATGCTAGAAGTATTCCCACCTTCACCACCAGCCAACGACGCAGCTCCACGCCTTGACAAAGCCCCATCCGTTCACTCGGTGGGGGATTGACATATTGGGACCCTTCTCTGAAGCACAAGGAAGGAAGAAGTTCCTCATAGTCGCTATCGAGTACTTCACCAAGTGGATTGAAGCCGAACCATTGGGGAAGATAACAAGCAAGGTAGCTTGGAAATTCGTGCTGCGAAGCATCATTTGCCGGTTTGGGATCCCAAGGGTTCTTACTACCGACAATGGCAGACAGTTCGCGAGCACTGCCTTTCAGGAAAAGTGCTCGGAGTTGGGGATCTGGAACCACTACACCTCGGTGGGGCATCCCCAAACCAACGGGTTGGTGAAAAACGCCAACCGTACTCTACTTCATGGCATCAAGACCCGCCTGGACCAGGCAAGAGACGCATGGATTGATTCAATCCCCAGCATTCTATGGGCTCACCGGACCACCGCTAGAGCCGCCATCGGGGAGACGCCTTTTCATCTCGCTTACGGAGCTGAGGCAGTGCTTCCGGTGGAAGTATCCAATCCCTTGCTGCAAGTGGGACATTTTGACGAGGCCAGGAACAACCAGGCAATGCGAGAAAACCTGGACTTGCTCTAAGAAGGAAGAACCAATGCCCAGGTAAAACTTGTGGCATATCAGCAGAAACTGGCTCAATATTACAATGCCCGGGTTAAGGAGCGACACTTCTTCCCCGGAGATCTGGTTCTACGGCGAGCAAGCGTGGCTGACCCGCGGGGAGCTGTAGGAAAACTCGCACCAAACAGGGAAGGCTCGTACCGGGTAGCAGAAGCATTCGACAAAGGAGCGTACAGGCTAGTGACGCTGGGGGGGAGAGAGGTGCCCAAGACGTGAAACTCCGTCAACCTCAAGAAATACTTCTAGTGAAATGTCACCAGCCATACTCCACTAAGGTAAGTTACCCACGAACGATAAAAAGGTAGCCTAAGGGTTTCCTAAAGGCGGGCACTGCTCCCCTTGAAAATAAAAAGGTAGCCTAAGGGTGTCCTAGAGGCGCGAGCACTACTCCCCTTGAAAATGAGAAGGTAACTTAAGGGTTTCCAAAAGGCAGACACTGCTCCCCTTGAAAACAAAAAGGTAGCCTAAGGGTTTCCTAAAGGCGGGCACTGCTACCCTTGAAAATAAAAAGGTAGCCTAAGGGTTTCCTAGAGGCGCGAGCACTGCTCCCCTTGAAAACGAGAAGGTAACTTAAGGGTTTCCTAAAGGCGGGCACTGCTTCCCTTGAAAACGAGAAGGTAACCTAAGGGTTTCCTAGAGGCGCGAGCATTGCTCCCCTTGAAAATGAGAAAGTAACTTAAGGGTTTCCGAAAGGCGAGCACTGCTCCCCTTGAAAACAAAAAGGTAGCCTAAGGGTTCCCTAAAGAGGCGAGCACTACTCCCCTTGAAAATCATGGTAACCTAAGGGTTCCCTAGAGGCGAGCACCGCTCCTCTTGAAAATGAAGTAGTAACCAAAGGGTTCCTGCGGAGGACCCGAACATTGCAGACTACGAGCACGGAGGATCGCCCAGAAGGCACGCAGAAGCACTCCAACAAGAGGTACATAATAGTATTAGCTCAGTGATGCGGGACGAGACCACGGACATGACAAGCTCGTGACTGTCCCTTAACGAGGGAAGCGTCGGACGTGCACGGTTGAGAAACCGGCAGTGACCTAGGGTGGTCGGCTCTCTCGTGTGCCCGGATCGGGTCACGGGACGGTCTCGCACTCTCTCGCAGCAGCGGTAATGAATAGATAAAGCGAGCTAGATATCCCTACACATGCTCTCTAGCAGCGGCATAAACAAATATATATGAAGTAAGCAAAATACCGAGAAGGGAGCGAAAACGATACCTCCACGCGCTCGGCGTGGGGAAGACGGACCCGGCCGAAACTCGTACTCCCGGGACAATTAATACACCATATTACAGCAAATGAATTACTGCCCACTCCACGCAGGGAGGTAAAGGGCTACACAAACGGGCCCGGGAGGATCGAATTCTGGTTGACGGGCGGCTTCTCGCGTCTCTTCGGCAGCACCCGAACTAGTGACGGTGGGGCCCACGTGCTGTCCGGAGGGGTCGAGTGGGACCTGGTGACACCGCTGTAGTGGGGACACTTAGGGAAGCGTTCCCTGGGCTGGCGGCATGTTGGTTCACCGGGCAGAGGCCGGGCGGCTCCGATCGGCACCGGTCGGAATAACCGGCCACGGACCTGCCGGTTCTATTTTCCGGCGCGCGCTCCGGCGAGAACGGACGCTGCGATCAGCCCTGACGTCGGAATGCAACGAAACTGGCGCCGTTGGAAAGATGCTTCAAAGGGCTTCAACCCAAGGTGATTACAGAAAAATAATCAAGCATGTACTTCTGATTGGAGAATTTTGAAGGTTGCTATTGTACAGTGTCTGAACTCTCAGGTTAGCAGAGAACTTTCTTGTGGATTGCCTTTGACCGTGAGGTAGAAGTCTGAATCTGGGGTTGTGTTCTTCAGCAAAGTTGTGGAAAATCAAGCTACGAAACCAAGAATAGTTTTGGATCTGGATTTGGGGAAGACTACGAATTTCTAAGATTTTTGCACTAGGAGTGGGTCGGATCTGGAATCTGGTTGACAACATTGTAGCTGAGGAAGAACACGAATTTCTAAAAATAGATAGAAGGCTGATAAAAAATTAAGAAAATTTGTGGATGTAGGGGGTGATGGAAAAAACTCCCAGTAAAATTGGGAGGGTTTGAAAAAATCAAAAAGATGGCCGGAGGTGAGAAACACAGGGCTATTGTGACTGTAGACAGAGACAAAACAGAACTAGGAATGAAAGATGCACGAAAATAGGAAAATAATAAACGATGGAATTTGGGCGTGAATATTTAGTTGGAGCTTGGGATACAAGGGAAGAACACACCATAAAAATTTCAGATCACGAAGAGGTCGTGGCTGATAGCAGAAATTTCGGGAAGAGACCTCTATCTAGCAGGACAGAACACCGAGAATGGTTTCGCGGCGGCTCGAAGGCGGCACGAACGGCGGCGGCGGCGGCACAGATGATCACCGGAGATAGAGGGGAGGGGATAGAAGATAGAAATCACTCTAGAACTGGAGGTTGGAGGAGATGAACACGAGGGAGAGAGGAAGGAGGGGGGCAAATGGCCTCTTGGGTAATTTTTCTCAAAATTCACTCAATAATTCTTCATTAAATTCACAAATGACACTATACACACCCTTAAATAGAGAATAACAAGGGGAGGGGCTGGGAATCTCGTGGAAGCCAAGTGGGGAGGTAGGGGAACCAAAGGGGGGCCAAGGAAGCTTCCTTCCTTTGCATTTTCAAAGGAGGGAAGTCCAAGTTTGGTAGGTTGCCTACCTTGGACCAAGAAAGGGGGCTCCCCCTTCTAGAAGCCCACAAGCCACCAAGCCCCTTTCACACTAGCCCATGGGCTTGGCCCATTTAAAAGCCCAATAATTCTGGACCACTATTCTAGCCCATTACAAGACCATAGGCCCATTAGCCTTATTTAAATAGTACAACCCAATAAGTGTCCAATATGACACAACTCCCTTAATGGACTCTACTAAATGGAAACAACTAATAGACTCTACATGAAAGATGGCCCAATGGCTTATTAAAAGCCTTACAAAGAGCCCAAATGAAAGAAATCAAGCAAATACACAATTACAATCCCATACAAGCCATACCACACAAATACGTTCCACCCGTATAAGGAAACAGCTGTTGATGCCCCATCAATTCTTCCCGGGTGGGAGGAACTCGACCCCGTCGAGTAGGGGTATGGATGCTCGAGTACTCCGGCGGATTCGTTACCGTGCCAAGCAATGCGGGTAGGCTCCACTCCAAGTGACTATCACCTGCTCATTCCATATATACTCGATATGCACAAGCTGCTATGGGCTAGAGGTGGACACTCCAGGTGGGGCACTCTCAAAGGGGAAGTGGCGGCTCAAAGACTCACTAGGAATCACCGCTGAGTCCCTGTAGGTGACTAGATCCGGGTGTAGATATAGAACCGATCCCATACTCATCAAGCGAGTCCACTCGCCTCTTACTCATAAGAGAACGAAAATGAGCTTGCACAAGACACATGCAGACTCTTAAACGACACACAAACCATACAAACAAACCACACAAAACAAACCACACAAGGAAAACACACCGACTCATATATGACCCTAGACATACCTAATGTTAGTCCGACCCGTACATGGATGACGGCGGACCAGGACACCCGAACGTGTGCCATGCATGCATTTGACGTAACCGGAGGTTGACGTCATGGGGAACTCCCAGACATCCTACGATGCACCAATCATAGACATTGGGCTTGGATGCGGGAATTCCGGGATGTGCGGGTGGTTTAGAGGGATCGGGGAAACAAAAGTCTTCCTTACCCCTGAATGATGGTTCGGACCTATGGCTATGTGGAGGTTGTTTGGCCCGAGTGGAAAAGGCATGATAGTGAACTCCGCGGAGGAAGTGGAGTGAAGATGGTAGCTCGGGAGGTTCACTAGAAAAAGGGTCGAAGAAGGTATGACCCCGTGATATGGGTTCCATCATGACATGGTCCCAAGTTTGGAATTCATAGTCACCGTCATACATTATGATCAGTGGGACGACGGACATGTGTAGAAAATAGGATTCCTCCCTTGGGCAAAAGGGAACGAAGTCGGGCTTGGCCGGCATCGGGAGGAATAGAAGAATCTTCGTGGTGACACACCCCATGGTGCACTCGGAGGTAATGGACCCGAAGGCCGGATGGGTGAAGCTAAGACTAGCGGGTTGGTCAAAGCCTCGGGCCAGTAGGTGCGTCAACTTCCATTGCGTGTCTAATCCCATAATAAGGTCATCCAATGTATCAATATGGTGACTAGACCGAAAGGTAGTGTGGAAGGAGTTGACGGGCACTATAGGTAAGGTGGAGTCCATAGAAGGGTAAGGACGTTGGACCAAGCCATCCTTGAGCCAACTAAGAAGTGGCTCGACTATGTATAGCGTACCCGTAAGAAACACGGGTGTCCCGGGATGGACATCCTCTAAATGTGGCTCCTCGAAGGGAGGGTGGCTCCCATGATGGGTGGCTAGAGGGGTGGGCTCCAGGAGAGGTGGCAAGCATGAATCCGAAGGTGGAGTGGGCCACTGGGGTTGGGTGGCGGGAAAGATGAGGGTGCTCGATTGAGCCCTATCCTTAAGGATGATCTTGCCAGGTAGGTAAGGTGGGTATAAGGTGCAAGTCCTTTTGCCCCAGTCAAGATTAGCCTTTCTTTCTCCTAACCACGTTTGCCCTAAAATGATGCATGGACCAGCAAGTGTGCCGATCCTGCACCATGCACCATCGGTGTAAAGAACGGAGCCGACCTTCCTATAGAACTCAACACAAGTAAAATCACCATCACGGACAATCTCGCCTGTCTTGGAGAGAGACTCCACGATATCAAAAGCAACCCAATTATCCGACTCCCTATCGGTGAAATGGAGTTCCGTTGTGGACCCATTAGGTAGAGTGGCTTTAGAAATGATATAAGGTCGGGCTAGGAAGGCCTTGGCTTGGGCCACCAGAGATGACCACTTGGACGCATGGCCTAGGGGAACGGCCATGGATAGCGGACATGGACATGCATACACACGGAGACAAGACACTAGACCGACTAATGCAAAGGTTGGGATGCATGCATACTAAGGACAAGACACTAAGACTCGGTACGGGGCGGAGTTAATCGATCCGAAGATCACTCGCGTAAGTGTGCGGCCTTCTCGATAGGCGTAGCCTAACGTTCGGACAACACCTTTTTATATACCAACTAATGGTATGCAAATGCGACCCAAAAGACACTTTTTTTGTTTTAAAATAATGATGACCCTAAACATGACTTAGACAATGACTAATGACTATACGCAAATGACACTCCTTTTTTTTTTGGTTTTAGACACCCTAGACTCAAACTCGCTCTGATACCAAATTGATGCGGGACGAGACCACGGACACGACAAGCTCGTGACTGTCCCTTAACGAGGGAAGCGTCGGACGTGCGCGGTTGAGAAACCGGCAGTGAGCTAGGGTGGTCGGCTCTCTCGTGTGCCCGGATCGGGTCACGGGACGGTCTCGCACTCTCTCGCAGCAGCGGTAATGAATAGATAAAGCGAGCTAGATATCCCTACACATGCTCTCTAGCAGCGGCATAAACAAATATATATGAAGTAAGCAAAATGCCGAGAAGGGAGCGAAAACGATATCTCCACGCGCTCGGCGTGAGGAAGACGGACCCGGCCGAAACTCGTACTCCCGGGATAATTAATACACCATATTACAGCAAATGAATTACTGCCCACTCCACGCAGGGAGGTAAAGGGCTACACAAACGGGCCCGGGAGGACCGAATTCGGGTTGACGGGTGGCTTCTCGCGTCTCTTCGGCAGCACCCGAACTAGTGACGGTGGGGCCCACGTGCTGTCCGGAGGGGTCGAGTGGGACCCTGTGACACCACTGTAGTGGGGACACTTAGGGAAGCGTTCCCCGGGCTGGCGGCACGCTGGTTCACCGGGCGGAGGCCGGGCGGCTCCGATTGGCACCGGTCGGAATAACCGGCCACGGACCTGCCGGTTCTGTTTTCCGGCGCGCGCTCCGACGAGAACGGACGCTGCGATCAGCCCCGATGTCGGAATGCGACGAAACTGGCGCCGTTGGAAAGATGCTTCAAAGGGATTCAACCCAAGGTGATTACAGAAAAATAATCAAGCATGTACTTCTGATTGGCGAATTTTGAAGGTTGCTGTTGTATAGTGTCTGAACTCTCAGGTCAGCAGAGAACTTTCCTGTGGATTACCTTTGACCGTGAGGTAGACGTCTGAATCGGGGGTTATGTTCTTCAGTAAAGTTGTGGGAAATCAAGCTACGAAACCAGGAGTATTTTTGGATCTAGATTTGAGGAAGTATACGAATTTCTATAATTTTTGCACTAGCAGTGGGTCGGATCTGGAATCTGGCTGACAACATTGTAGCTGAGGAAGAACACGAATTTCTAAAAATAGATAGAAGGCTGATAAAAAATTAAGAAAATTTGTGGATGTATGGGGTGATGTAAATAACTCCCAGTAAAATTGGGAGGGTTTGAAAAAATCAAAAAGATGGCCGGAGGTGAGAAACACAGGGCTGCTGTCACTGTAGATAGAGACAAAACAGAACTAGGAATGAAAGATGCACGGAAATGGGAAAATACTAAACGATGGAATTTGGCGTGAAAATTTAGGTGGATCTTGGGATACAAGGGAAGAAGACACCATAAAAATTGCAGACCACGAAGAGGCCATGGCTGATAGCAGGAATTTCGGGAAGAGACCTCTGTCCAGCAGGACAGAACACCGAGAACGGTTTCGCGGCGGCTCGAAGGCGGCACGAACGGCGGCGGCGGCGGCACAGATGATCACCGGAGATAGAGGGGAGGGGATAGAAGATAGAAATCACTCTAGAACTGGAGGTTGGAGGAGATGAACACGAGGGAGAGAGGAAGGAGGGGGGCAAATGGCCTCTTGGGTAATTTTTCTCAAAATTCACTCAATAATTCTTCATTAAATTCACAAATGACACTATACACACCCTTAAATAGAGAATAACAAGGGGAGGGGCTGGGAATCTCGTGGAAGCCAAGTGGGGGAGGTAGGGGAACCAAGGGGGGGCCAAGGAAGCTTCCTTCCTTTGAATTTTCAAAGGAGGGAAGTCCAAGTTTGGTAGGTTGCCTACCTTGGACCAAGAAAGGGGGCTCCCCCTTCTAGAAGCCCACAAGTCACCAAGCCCCTTTCACACTAGCCCATGGGCTTGGCCCATTTAAAGCCCAATAATTCTAGACCACTATTCTAGCCCATTACAAGACCATAGGCCCATTAGCCTTATTTAAATAGTACAACCCAATAAGTGTCCAATATGACACAACCCCCTTAATGGACTCTACTAAATGAAAACCACTAATAGACTCTACATGAAAGATGGCCCAATGGCTTATTAAAAGCCTTACAAAGAGCCCAAATGAAAGAAATCAAGCAAATACACAATTACAATCCCATACAAGCCATACCACACAAATACGTTCCACCCGTATAAGGAAACAGCTGTTGATGCCCCATCACTCAGAATAAAGAATTTATATTTCTTTAGTCAAAATACAAGCTTCCAAAAATTGGCGGGAAATCACCACATGGGCCAAATACAACTACATGGAGAGACAAGACATGCTAGACAGTGGTGACATATAACTCCAGCGACTCGCTCCTTCGGCATCGTCCTATATCAATGATCATGTTGAATCTCCAAGCAGGCGTAGGTACCCATTTTTGTTCTGTGGGAGGGTACCTACGGAGAAGCCTCCTATGCCAGAGAAGAGGGACAAAGCCCTCAGGCCAACAAAAGGCTTCACTGGTAGAAGGCATGCAAAAGGAAAACTAGGCCAGCAGCTCCGGCCACCCCTGCTTGGAGGAGACAGCGGTACCACGAGGCAAACACATTATCAAGGCCACCCCGGCGTACTGGCCATGTTTCTGAACTGGTGAACAAGGCCTCGCTGCTTCGGCTGCCACCAGCGCCCCCTTGAATGGAGAGGTTGTCTTGTGTCTCGCCACGGACAGCGTGAATGGAGAGGTTGTCTTGTGTCTCGCCACGGACAGCGTGCGACAGCAGCGGCGGGGAGAGACGTGCTGGCCATGCCTTCAAACAGAGGAGCCCACTGCCGTCATCCAAGCCACACGACCGTGCCTACCAAGTGGAAGAATGGAAAACAGATCCCACCCTTCCTTATGATCCTTCCTACCAGAAGATAGGAAGATGTTCCAGCAACGAGGAGCAACTCACCAAGTGCCTGCAAGGGGCAAGCAACGGTTATATACCTCAAAGACAAGCAAGGGGAACCAGCTAAAGAAAGGAAGGCAGCATTACCCTGACACTTCTCGTCCCTTTAAGGACAGAACTTGTCCGGCTCAAGAAGCAGGACTCCCCTACCGGCATACAAGCGGTTGACCTTCTCCAAGGCCTCCCCCCAGTCATCCAGGTACCCGAGCCTATATTGCTCAGACGTCGGGCCACCCTCTCCAGGCGCAGGCCACGACCGCCACGGTACCGGCCCTGGGTTTCCCCGGAGGACCAAGGGTTGACGACGAGCCTGCAAAAATTCATCATCCGACGAAGTACCAGACTCTCCTGATAGCATTCTGTAAGGAGGCTACCTACAAGGCTTCTCTAGTACAGAACTGATCGCTAGAGTGCGGCGAAAGGCACCATTTATAGAGAAGGTGAAGTCCCCAGGAGTATGAGGACTCTTACCGCCTCAATCAAATCCGTGGAAATCGAAGTGACGGATTGATAAGTGTCCATTTCTTATGACAATTCATTGCATGTACACCATTTTATGTGCATATAATTAGGTAATTATGCATATTTCATTATTAACCTCAACTCCGCATTTAAATTGAAGCTTTCACGTAAATTGATTAATTCGATTGTCTTATTTAATAATGAATTAAAGTTGAGGGCCATGAGCATTAATTCTCTATTGCATAATTATGAGCATTTGAGATTTATATGCATATTGTGGTAATTTTTATGGACTAAAGTGCAATTATGTGTGTGTAGGACACCGAAGGCAATTACAAAAGAAGCCGGGGGCAAAAGGGTCATCACCATTTTGACCAAGTCAAATAAAGAATTCAAATTATTCAAGTTGGAGGGAAAGGAAAGTTCAAAATTTCGAATTCAAAGTTTGAAAAGGAGGAATCCAAACTTTAAGTTTGGAAAGGAGGAAAAGGACATTCAAAGTTTGAAATAAAGGAGAGACATGATGAGCCTTGGGAAATGGGGTGCCTAAAGTCCAAGAAAGGGGGTGCCCACCTACTTTTTCTCTTCCCCATGCATCATATTCCACTTAAATCTCAGCCATTCATCTCCTTTTGATACAATCTCTACCCTCCATCTACCTAACTTTCCCTATAAATAGCCCATGGCAAGGAGGAGAAATGGAGTCTTTTCTTTGAGCAATCTTTCACTCTCCCTCTTTCTCTCCCAACCTTAGGCCTCCGGTTTCTCCCATGTAAGTTCGTTTTCTCCTTTTGTGTTCTTCATAAAAGTTCTTCATTTTTAAGTTCTCTACAATTTCTTCTTCTTGCTCATCTTCTAATTCCTTCTGACTTTCAAGATAGTTTATGTTTTTCACTGTGCTGTCCTGTTCATCTGCGACCCAATATTTTTCTCTGTTCTTCCCCTTATTTCTCCCTCTTTTATTCCTTTTCTGCTCTTACTGTCTTCATGAAAGTTCTTGGTTTTTATGTGTTCTACAACTTCTCAGTTCACACCATCTTCTAATTCTTTCTTGTTTTGAAGATATTTCTCATTTTTCAACTTGCTGTCCTGTGTTTTTACTGTTCATCCGAGGTGCTAGCTTCGGTTATGTCTCCATTTTGAAGCCTTTCTTCTCTTCTTTTCTCTCGGAGTTCTTCATTAAAGGTTTTCCTCTCTTCCCCCTCTTCAACTTCTTCTTCTTGGGCATCCCCTAATTCCTCTTGGGTTCAAAGTTATTCACCCTCCAAAGGCAGCTTCAATGACAAAGGCGACTTCCTCCCGGTGTACACGGTGATCTCTTTCAAGGCGGAGCGATCCTCTCCAAGGCTCGGCAAGGAGGAGACGATGGTGTCATCACCATTACTACTACTATCTTCACATCTCAGGCCCCTCTTTTTGTCATTGCTTTTATGTTATGTTACTTCATTGTAATCTTGTCACCTCTTTGTTGTAAGCTTGCCTTGCACTTCATGTACCTTTTCTTTTAAGTTAATGAAGAGAGTTGTTCTTTTGATCTAGTTCTTGATCTTCTTCCATCTCTACTCCCTTCTTCTATCTCTTCTTTTCACTTCATGCAATTAATTTCTACAGCATAGGTGCATAATCATAGGTGTTTTTAATTAAGTGTTTAGTTTATTTTTCATTTCACTATTTTCTTCAAGTAAAGCAAAAATCACAAGTATTTTTCTAAAAGGTTACAAGGTTTTTAACTTTAAAAATCTCTTCTTCCCTGTGGATTCGACCATTCTCGCCACCATATTACGTCTCTCTTTCATCTAGTGCGAGTTAGAATTTTTAAGATTGATACGCGTGTTTTAAACGATGAACTTTCGCGTTATCAATTTTTGGCGCTGTTGCCGGGGAGGAATGATGATTTTTGACTTAAGAACTTTGTTTTCCTTGTGTTTATAGTGTACTAATAAAGTTCTTTTTTTTCTTTTTTTTACAGGTGAAAAAAAAAGGAGAATAAGCAACTTGAAAACTCAAAAAAATTAGAGGTAAGTTTGCCTTTCTTTCTTTCATCTTTGTGATTTAGTCATCCATTTCAAAAAAAAAAGGAACGAGGGAACGCTTTTCAAGTAAGTATCCAAACGTTTTCTCTTTCATTTCAATTTCATTTCTCTACATTTCATATCTTGTGGTTAGATAGGTTCATTAAATAAAAACAAAAAAAAAGCATCACTTGAACTTCAATAAAAATGTTCATTGCAAGAGTAGAACCCACACTTCCATGTTTTAGGTCATGCATCATTTAGGATAGAATTTTTTTTTCCTTGTTGTTTAATTATTGTTAATTGCATTATTGAAGATTGCGGGAGGCAAGGTGAGTACTCTAATTTTTTCAAAAGCATGCTCATGCATTTCCATGCTTGCATAGAATCCCTTGTTTGAACTTGGTTTGTTACATATCATTTCTAAAACATTCTAAGGGTAACACCCATAAACAAGATAAGGTGGGGATTTCATCACCCTTCCTTAGCCCACAAACCATAATTCCCTTGCATCTTTGCATCACCTAGACCTTAAATAAAATTCAGTAGACATTGGCCCTAGGTTCACACTGTGGTTCTTGTGTTATTTAGGCTTACCCTCTTGTGAAAACCGGTGCCTAAGGCAAGACGGTCGAACGGCAAACGCCTTAAGCGGGCTAGTGATTTGGCATAATTAGGTCCCTACGAAAGTAGGGGGAACCTCCCACTGCCCCACCCCTTACCTGGCCGGTGGAAATATTGAGGGTGAACTTAAGTTTCACTTTAGTCATTTTGTGAAACCCAATTTGTAGGTCTAGGTCACATCTAGGGCAGTAAGTAATTTGTGTGATAACTTGTTTGTGTTTACATAATAAAAAAAAAACAAAAACAAAAAATCTCATCTTCTCTCTCTTCGTCCTAGTTTGTATCAAAATAAAAAAAAGAAAAAAATTAAAATAAAAAATTTAAAATCATCTCTCTCTTCGTCCTAGTTCATGCAAGGTAGACGATCTCAACATCCAAACCTACTAGGACCCATTCAAGAAATTGAGAGAGTCTTGTATCCAGGGAACGATCTCCAACAAGATCTCATGGCCGAAAATCAAGGACCTCACCAACAAAATCTAATGGCCGAAAATTCCGATCCTCCAAAGCAAATGAAGGACTATTTCTTGCCGAATCAATACCAACCGTCCTTCTATGTCCAAGCACCTCAGAACCAGGCGGTTCATTATGAAATCAAGTCTAGTACAATCCAAATGTTGCCATCTTTCTATGGAAATCCTAATGAAGACCCTTACAAACATCTTGATGAGTTCCTTCAAATCTGCTCCACAGTTAAAATCCAGAATTTCTCTGATGATGCTCTTCGACTAACTCTCTTCCCATTCTCTCTCAAGGATAAAGCCAAATATTGGTTAGGAGCCTTGGGTAGAATCATTGATACATGGGCAGAAATGTAAAAAGAATTTTTGAAAAAGTTCTATCCTATAGGACGAACCAATACCATGAGAAGAGTAATTACTGAATTCACACAAAACCCAGGGGAACATATCCATGAAGCATGGGATAGACTAAAAGATTTATTGAGGAAATGCCCCCACCATGGGTTATCAAGATGGCAAATTGTACAGGCATTCTATGAGGGTTTAGCGGAGAATTATTGACAGATGGTGGATGCATCATGTGGGGGGGCATTCATGAGTAAGAGCGAGGATGAGGCTTATGATTTATTCGAAATGCTTAGTGAAAATTCCATAAGCCATACCTCGCTTTCATCATATGAAAGAATGATTGGGCCTTCTAAGAGGGGTGGACTTTATGAAGTTAAGAGCCAAGGTGAGTGTGAGAACAAGATGGATATTAATGTCATAAACCAAAAGTTGAATAAAATGGATTTGTTGGCGCAAAAGATAGAGAAGGTCGATATGGTTGCCCAAAAGCTAGATCAGTTATTGTCCATGTCTAGACAGGAACCCTCTTTCCCTTCTGCCCCTCAACCTCAACAATTTTCAACCCCAAGTCAAGAAGAAATATGTGCTTTGTGTTCTAGTCCTAACCATTCTGTGAGTGAGTGTCCCACAGCAGCCCAACTTCCCCCGTTTATCCAAGAACAAATCTTTGCTGCTCAAGGTGTCTCCAAGCCCGCATATGACCCTTACTCAAACACCTACAATCCAGGTTGGAGAAATCACCCAAATTTTTCTTGAAAATCCAATCAAGGTCCATCCACCCAATCTCATCCCTCACACCATCCAAATTCAAAACAATCATTTTTCATGCCAAGCCAGTTAAACCAAAATCTCTCTTATCAGCCTCCTTTCCATCAACAATCACCTTTCCATCAAGCTCAGGCCCCATATCCTCAAGCTCAATTTACTCAAGGTCAATTTCAACAATTTCCTGCATATCGTTCACATCAACCACATTATCAACCACCTCCTACTCAGCCTACTTTTGATGACAAGTTTGAACAACTCCAACAACTCATCCTTACCCAAGCACAATCCATTTCCAAGTTGGAGAACCAGATAGGACAACTTGCTGCCAATAATATGAGAAGAGAGGTAGGTCAGCTCCCTAGCCAACCGGTGGCCAACCCCCGCAATCAACAACCTCCAGGCTTCCCTCCAAGAGCTCCTATTCTTCCTCAACACAATCAGCCAAACCAACCTCAGCTGCCCCCTCCTATAGGTCCTCAGTTTGAGAATGCCAAAGCCATCTCTAGCCTTAGGAGCGGGAAAATTCTTAATGACCCTTATCAGGCTAGGGATGTAGGTAGTAGTTCGGGCCAAGATGCCCACGAGGAGAGTGATAGTGAAGATGAGGAGCCAACAATTTTGTAAGAAAAGAAGAGGCAAGAGGGGGGAGAAAATAAGCTGGACAAAGGGAAAGCAAAGGTTGATGAAGGACCCCAAGAATATGTTCCTAAGGTCCCATTCCCTGATGCATTGAAGCCTAAAGCTCAAAAGAGAAAGCCGGTCCAACAAGAAGAACTAGTGGAATTGTTTAAACAGGTGAACATCAATATTCCACTATTGGATGCGATCAAACATGTACCGGCGTATGCAAAATTTTTAAAAGAGCTATGTACACCAAAAAGGGAACCAAAGACAATAACACAAAAGGTCCGCTTGTCTGAAGATGTCAGCGCAGTTGTTATGAATCATTTACCTAAAAAATTGAAGGACCCCGGAGCTCCACTGATTTCTTGTGATATAGGTGGAATTACATTTGATAGAGCATTGCTGGACCTTGGAGCCAGTGTGAACTTGTTACCCACCTTTATATATGAGCAGTTTGATCTAGGGGAGTTGAAACCTACATCTATAATCCTTCAACTGGCAGATCGATCTGTAAAGACTCCGAGGGGACTATTGGAAGATGTGATTGTGAAGGTGCATGAATGTTATTTCCCGGTGGACTTTCTTATTCTGGATATGGCCTCGTCCCAGGAATTAAAGCACACACCTATCATTTTAGGACGTCCGTTTCTTGCTACGGCCAAGGCCAATATAAATTGTGCCACGGGGATGAAGGATATTTCCTTTGGAGGAGAGAAGGTTTCTCTGAATGTGTTCAAAGCATCTCAATATCCAGACCATGAGGAGGAATGTAATGTCATTGATGTTTTTGAAGAACTAATTGAAGAAAGTCTAGAGGTTAATGAGGAATGTCTAGAAAATGGTAGCATGCTCCAGCATTCTCCACTCTCTAGTGCACCCCACTCTAGAGTAGAGCCACTCCCTCCACTTCAAGTTGAACCTATTCTTCCATCTTTAGATCAACCGCCCAGTCTAGAATTGAAGGCTCTACCAGATCCTTTGAAGTATGCTTATCTAGGTCCTAACCAAACTATGCCCGTAATCATTGCTTCCAACCTCACTGCTACTCAGGAATCCCAACTCCTAGATATCCTTCAGGAGCACAAGAGGGCGATAGGTTGGTCTGTGGCCGATTTGAAGGGTATCAGTCCGGATGTGTGTATGCATTACATTTACTTGGAGGATAATGCCAAGCCGAGCAGAGAGATGCAGCGTCGGCTGAATCCAAGTATGAAAGAGGTGGTGAAGAAAGAAGTGGTCAAATGGTTGGATGCCGGGATCATATATCCCATTTCTGATAGCAAGTGGGTCAGCCCAACTCAAGTTGTTCCCAAGAAGTCAGGGCTGACAGTTGTAACAAATGAGAAAGGAGAAGAAGTTCCCACACGATTATCAACCGGGTGGAGAATTTGCATTGATTATAGAAAGTTAAATTCAGTTACAAAGAAAGATCATTTTCCACTACCATTCATAGATCAGATTTTGGAGAGACTGGCAGGGCAGAAGTATTATTACTTTCTGGATGGCTATTCCGGGTATAACCAAGTTGCTATTTACCCGAAAGATCAAGAGAAGACAACGTTCACATGCCCTTATGGCACATTTTCTTTTAGAAGAATGCCTTTTGGGCTCTGCAACGCCCCTGCCACATTCCAGCGGTGTATGATATCCATTTTCTCTGAAATGGTGGGAGAATGCTTGGAAGTTTTTATGGATGACTTTTCAGTGTTTGGTGATTCGTTTGAAGATTGTTTGGGAAACTTAACTCGGGTATTGAAAAGGTGCATTGAGTCGAATCTAGTGTTGAGCTGGGAGAAGAGCCACTTCATGGTAAAAGAAGGGATCGTTTTAGGCCATGTGGTTTCAGAGAGGGGAATAGAAGTTGACAAGGCCAAGGTAGATCTGATTTCTAATCTTCCTCCCCCTTCTTCGGTCAAACAGATCCGTTCCTTTCTTGACCATGCAGGATTCTACCGCAGATTCATTCAAAACTTCTCCACCATTGCTCGACCACTTACACAATTGCTTGCCAAGGACACTCCCTTTCACTTTGATGAGTCATGTCTAGAGGCGTTCAATTCTTTGAAAGCAGCCCTCACACAAGCTCCTATTCTCCAATCTCCTGATTGGTCGCTCCCTTTTGAGATCATGTGTGACGCCTCAGACTATGCTGTAGGAGCTGTCCTAGGTCAAAGAGTTGAGAAGAAGCCTGTGGTGATATATTATGCGAGCCGCACCCTCGCTGATGCCCAAATGAACTACACCACCACGGAAAAGGAATTGCTAGCTGTTGTGTTTGCCCTTGAAAAGTTTCGATCATATCTATTAGGGGCGAAAGTCATTGTTTATTCTGATCACTCAGCATTAAAATTTTTGATGTCTAAGAAGGAAGCCAAACCCCGTCTCATACGGTGGATTTTATTACTACAAGAGTTTGATTTGGAAATAAGAGATAAGAAGGGGTTGGAAAATGTTGTAGCTGATCACTTGTCAAGGATTGTAATTCCCGAAAGTGCCCCTATGTCTGATTGCTTCCCTGATGAGCAAATTCTTTCCATCTCCAACATAATAACCCCTTGGTTCGCTCATATAGTCAACTACCTGGCAGTAGGCCAGATTCCCGAAGGGTGGTCTAGACAGGAGAAGGATCGATTCTTTTCCAAGGTAAGGCACTATTTTTGGGATGACCCGGAGCTATTTCATATGGGTCCAGATCAAATAATAAGAAGATGTGTCTCCGAGGAGGAGCAACAATCTGTTTTGAACTTCTGTCATAATCTTGCTTGTGGGGGACACTTTTCAGGAAAGAAAACATCGGCGAAAGTGTTGCAGAGCGGATTCTATTGGCCCACATTATTCAAAGACGCTTATGAATTTTCCAAAACATGTTTAAGGTGCCAAGCCGTGGGAAACAATTCAAAAAGAGATATGATGCCGCTCAGTCCCATTCTGGTAGTAGAAATTTTTGATGTTTGGGGAATAGACTTTATGGGACCATTTCCACCTTCATTTGGCAACGAATACATTTTGGTGGCAGTAGACTATGTTTCAAAATGGATTGAAGCTGTTGCTACTAGGACAAATGATCATAAAGTTGTAATGAAGTTTGTGAAGAAACACATCTTTTCTAGATTTGGTTGTCCTAGAGCTATCATTAGTGATGGGGGCTCTCACTTTATTCATTTTCAATTCCGAGCTCTACTTCGTAAATATGGCATCACTCACAAGCTCGCTACACCCTACCATCCCCAAACCAGTGGCCAGGTAGAAGTGTCAAACAGCGAGATAAAAATTATTTTGCATAAGACAGTTCGGCCAGATAGAAAAGATTGGTCCGAGAGACTAGATGATGCACTCTGGGCCTACAGAACTGCATTTAAGACTCCCATTGGCAAGTCACCTTATCGCCTTATTTTTGGAAAAGCCTGCCACTTGCCGATAGAACTTGAACATAAAGCATATTGGGCCATCAAACAGGTCAACTTTGATCTCATTCAAGCCGGGGCCCAAAGAGCTCTACAACTCAATGAATTGGAGGAACTAAGAAATGAAGCCTATGAGAATTCAAAAATCTATAAAGCCAAAATGAAAGCCTTCCATGATAAGCATATTCAAAGGAAAACTTTTCAACCAAATCAGAAAGTATGGCTTTTTAACAATAAGCTACGCTTGTTCCCTGGAAAGCTCAAGTCCAGATGGGACGGACCGTTTGTAGTGGTCAAAACTTTTGACCACGGTGCCGTCAAAATTTTGAATCCTAAAAATGGTCAAATTTTCACTGTCAACGGTCAAAGATTGAAATCTTATGTGGAAAATGATCAGTTACAAAAAGAATCCATTGTTCTAAGTGGTCTAGAATAAAATCTTCATGAGCTCTCATGCGTCTGGCTGAAGACGGAAAACTTATCGCTTCTTGGAGGCAACCCATAGTTTTTGTTGTTTTGACATTTTTGTTTGAGTGTAGTCAGGTAAAGGCCAAGGAGAGGAAGTCATCGCCGTCTATAACATTGATGGAGGTTTCGTCCCGCATATCCGGTTGTCTCTTTCTCACTCAGAAGTATTTATTGATACATTGTTCTTTTGCTTTCAATTCTACATGCCATTGAGGACAATGTCATTCAAGTTGGGGGGGAGAGAAATTTTCATGATGCGTATAGTACAACCTGATAGGAGTTATGTCTTGCATAAAGATGTAAACCCCATTTTGAGTTTCATGATTCAAGCTTAAATTAAAAGTAATTTTTGAATAGAAAAGGCTAGGGAGAAGGATGATGGAAAATTTAGTCAATCTAGCCATGGAAAACTGATATAAGAATCCCTTTAAAGTTCATGTGCACTAAAAAAAAAAATTTACATTACACACTAATGAAACAAGCAAGACAAGCCCTCTGCTATTTTAGGTATATTGTCTGATATTCTGCACTTCTTAAGAAAAGAGATCTTTATACAAAGTTTTCTGCCAAATTATCTATCAAATAAGTGCAATGGCACTATGAAAAAAAAAAAGAAAAAAAAAGAAAAAAAATACCATGAAAAAATACCCCTAATCTTAGTAACCGGGCCTACTTCACCTAAGACGTGTTGAGATTCGCGTAAAACGGAAAAGGGAACCCTGATCTGTGAAACTGGGCCTGCTTCTCCTAAGGCAAGAGTCGAGGTTCACGTTGAGCAGTGAAGGGTAGTGCAGCATCATGTGTGGTATAAAAGATCCCAAAGGGATAAAATAATAAGGCAGACAAAAGCGAATATACTTAATGCTCTGATCTAAGAGGTGCAGAGTTGAAAGACATTTGCTTGGAATAACGAATGGGGGATGCAATTGTCTAAGCTGTGGATTTGGTAGTTACACATGCACAAGTGCTATTGAGCTTTAATTTGAATTCTTAATCATGTACAAGTAAGTTCCTACATAAGGCTAATGTGCATTAATGATTCCGGATTCCTAATCTTTGGTTGATTCTATGAAGGGATAACTGGATATGAGAGCATGAATTTTGTAAACTCTTGTTAGTCCTAAAATTTAATTTATTGGTATTGCTAAGGGACTAGCAATGAGGAAGTTGGGGGATGTGATAAGTGTCTATTTCTTATGACAATTCATTGCATGTACATCATTTTATGTGCATATAATTAGGTAATTATGCATATTTCATAATTAACCTCAACTCCGCATTTAAATTGGAGCTTTCACGTAAATTGATTAATTCGATTGTCTTATTTAATAATGAATTAAAGTTGAGGGTCATGAGCATTAATTCTCCATTGCATAATCATGAGCATTTGAGATTTATGTGCATATTGTGGTAATTTTTATGGACTAAAGTGTAATTATGTGCGTGTAGGACACCGAAGGTAATTACAAAAGAAGCCGGGGGCAAAAGGGTCATCACCATTTTGACCAAGTCAAATAAAAAATTCAAATTATTCAAGTTGGAGGGAAAGGAAATTTCAAAATTTCGAATTCAAAGTTTGAAAAGGAGGAATCCAAACTTTAAGTTTGGAAAGGAGGAAAAGGACATTCGAAGTTTGAAATAAAGGAGAGACATGATGAGCCTTGAGAAATGGGGTGCCTAAAGTCTAAGAAAGGGGGTGCCCACCTACTTTTTCTCTTCCCCATGCATCATATTCCACTTAAATCTCAGCCATTCATCTCCTTTTGATACAATCTCTACCCTCCATCTACCTAACTTTCCCTATAAATAGCCCATGGCAAGGAGGAGAAATGGAGTCTTTTCTTTGAGCAATCTTTCACTCTCCCTCTTTCTCTCCCAACCTTAGGCCTCCGGTTTCTCCCATGTAAGTTCGTTTTCTCCTTTTGTGTTCTTCATAAAAGTTCTTCATTTTTAAGTTCTCTAAAATTTCTTCTTCTTGCTTATCTTCTAATTCCTTCTGGTTTTCAAGATAGTTTATGTTTTTCACTGTGCTGTCCTGTTCATCTGTGACCCAATATTTTTCTCTGTTATTCCCCTTATTTCTCCCTCTTCTATTCATTTTCGGCTCTTACTGTCTTCATGAAAGTTCTTGGTTTTTACGTGTTCTACAACTTCTCAGTTCACACCATCTTCTAATTCTTTCTTGTTTTGAAGATATTTCTCATTTTTCAACTTGCTATCCTGTGTTTTTACTGTTCATCCGAGGTGCTAGCTTCGGTTATGTCTCCATTTTGAAGCCCTTCTTCTTTTCTTTTCTCTCTGAGTTCTTCATTAAAGTTTTTCCTCTCTTCCCCCTCTTCAACTTCTTCTTCTTGGGCATCCCCTAATTCCTCTTGGGTTCAAAGTTATTCACCCTCCAAAGGCAGCTTCAACGACAAAGGTGACTTCCTCCCGGTGTACACGGTGATCTCTTTCAAGGCGGAGCGATCCTCTCCAAGGCTCGACAAGGAGGAGACGATGGTGTCATCACCATTGCTACTACTATCTTCACATCTCAGGCCCCTCTTTTTGTCATTGCTTTTATGTGATGTTACTTCATTGTAATCTTGTCACCTCTTTGTTGTAAGCTTGCCTTGCACTTCATGTACCTTTTCTTTTAAGTTAATGAAGAGAGTTGTTCTTTTGATCTAGTTCTTGATCTTCTTCCATCTCTACTCCCTTCTTCTATCTCTTCTTTTCACTTCATGCAATTAATTTCTATAGCATAGGTGCATAATCATAGGTGTTTTTAATTAAGTGTTTAGTTTGTTTTTCATTTCACTATTTTCTTCAAGCAAAGCAAAAATCACAAGTGTTTTTCTAAAAGGTGACAAGGTTTTTAACTTTAAAAATCTCTTCTTCTCTGTGGATTCGACCCTTCTCGCCACCATATTACGTCTCTCTTTCATCTAGTGCGAGTTAGAATTTTTAAGATTGATACGCGTGTTTTAAACGACGAACTTTCGCGTTATCACGGATCCCGAAAGTCGCGCTCCCTCGGAGCCCTCACGAAGGACGCTGCTTCGTCTCCCCAGAGGATCTCGCGACGGTTCAGGAGGAGGGAAGTACACAGAAGAAATCTCTAAACTTGCAGATAAAAGGAAGGCTTTCATTTCCAAAAAAGAAATTACAAAAAAGAGGCTACTACCTCGAAAAGTGCAAATAAAGGAAAAGACAGCTAGGGGCATCCCCTCAAGGACCTACTCCGATTACATCATCAAGTGCCCTGGCCTCAGCAGGCGCACGTACAGCAACTGCACTGGGAGAAGGTGGCTCGTCGATCAAGTCCACCAAGGCAGGGTCTGCGGGAGCGCGCTCACCGCGCCCGATACCGACCGCTTGGCGTCCGCCTCTTCGGGGTCCGGCACCTCCTCTCCATCGTCAGCCTCCAAGCCGTAAGGAGTGGAAGGAGGGGGAAGGACCGGGGCCTCGAGGTTGAAGTGCTCCACTGTGGCCTTCACAGCAGGACTCCAGCCCTCCCGAAAGCCACGGTCACGGGCTGGCCCGTAGTACCTCAAGGCCACCTCCGTCAGCTCGTCCCGATAAGCCGAGGAAGAGCTGAAGGCCTCTACAGCCTCCTCACCAGCCGAAGACAGAGACAAGCGCAGCTTGGCGAGCTCCACCTCAGCCTCCCGCACACGAGCCTCCATGGCTCGGGCCTCCACCTCCAGCTTGGCCGCCCGCTCTCCGGCCGCGTCAGCCCGCTCCCGGAAAGAGTCTCGGTCGCGCTCCATACCGGTCAGGGCCAACTCCAGCTAGGACAACTATTCTTGAAGTTTGGCGTTCGTAGCTTCGGACTCCTTCAAACGCCCTTCGGCCTCCACCTGAAAGGCACTGACGGCTAGGCACGCGCTCCTCGCGGCAACGGCCGTCAACTCATCCACGGTACTGGGAGCAAGCTCCACGACATGCTCATGCCACCGAGCACTCCGCACCATAAGCTCAACGATGCCCAAAATACCAGGCATCCCCGCTGGTGAGTCCTTGGGATGCGAGGACCGACCGCGGGAAGAAGCCCTCGGCGGAGGAACTCCAGACGTCGGGGGAGAGCCAACTTCAGTGGCAACTGGGGCCTTGCTCCTTTCACGCCCCCGTCCGCCAGGGGCGGACGCTGGGGCAGCAGTTGCCGGTACCACCGGTGACAACGGTGGGCGAACACTGGAGGGAGGCACCCTAGACGAGGGTGGGACCCGGCTCCTGACCGGAGTCGAATCCCTCCCCCTCTTCCTCGATCGGCGGCGACTGTCCATCTCCGCCAACTCATTCTCAGTCAGATAAGCCTGACCACCACCAGCCATGGTGGACTCGTCACCAAGTGTACTGGGAGTGGCTTCGGGGGAACTCCGCCGAAGACTGGGCCCTCCGCTAGCCACCGACGCCTCGGGCGAACGCACCAGAGGAATACCAACAAGGGCCGGATACGGCAACATCCCTGGGGCAAATGCAACCTGAGCTGGGGGGGCAGCGACTGACACCTGCCTGGCTCACGGAGCAACGTGATCCACGGGGCGAGGAGTAAGCCGCGGCAACCGGACAATCTCGGGGGTCCACCCCTGCGCTTCAACCGCCCCTGAAAACAAAAAGCAAGGTCGGTCAAGCACCAGTCACTACCACCACGACCCTACGGGAAGATAAAATCAGTACCCTGCGGCAACGGAGGACACAACCCCAACTCTCATAGCAGCGCCAGGGTCAGAACGAGGTCTGCATCGGCAAGAGGGTACCGGGAAACAGCCTTCAAGTCCCGACGGCCCTCGGCATTGAGGGGAGGCTTCGAGTCACGCCAGGGGTGAGGAAAGCCGCTCCGCAACCAACCGTTAGAGGCTCTGTCCCAATCCATCGACTTGACCAAATATATGTACCGCTCCGCCCACCCCTTGCAGTTTGATGCGGTACGGGAGACTGAGATAAAATGGTCGCGGGTACGAGCCTTAAAGTAGGCAAAATAGGTGTCGGATGGGCAACTCTGGAGAGAAAGAACTGCCAGAATAGATCGACACTCAGCTCCACCGACGCTCTACGGCATGCGTAGATAAACCCGCAGAGGATACCGTAAGAATTGGGGGTTATGCCCCCAGGGTTCCGCCCATAATGGCGGAGGACGGCTGTGATAAAAGGATGGATCGAGATACGAAGTCCCGCCTGAAAGGAGGCCACCGGAATCATGATCCCGCCGGAGGGGTGACTCATTATGTCGTCTCCCACAGCAGGGAAGACGATGTCGTACTTGGAGGGAATCTGGAAGGCCTTCCGCAAGCCATGGAATACCCTATAGGCCACTAAAGGTTGGGAATCAAGCCGACTAGTGCCTGCACCCGAGGTGCTCGGCATACCACCCCGACCTTGAGGCATCTCCTCCGAAGAGGAAGACTCGACGCTAAGAGCTCTCCAACATGGAGGCATCGCTACCGAGGAGAAGAAGAACAGAAAGAGGAGGATCCTCACCAGGCAAAGGGAGGAAGATGCCTACGACGAAGTGCGACGACCAGCAAGACGTAGGTACGGCTTGCGAGAGACCTCGCAGTACTTCTTATAACCCCCACTACAGACCGAAAATTTCCCCTGAGGGTCAGGTGAAGGGACATCAGCCGCTACGACGGTATGACTACCGAGGCCAGGTGACCATTCTGAGCCCACATCCCCAGAACAGGATAAGACCCAGGGTCATCTTTGCCAGCGTGGCTTCTGCCACCGCCGAAGGTGGCTTGCGCGCCAAGCAAGTCTCGAAGCTACCAACTCCCACGGTACGGGGATATTATCTTCGGATCACACCCTCCGGAAGAACCCTCTCTTGGGCTACTCTCAGTCCCCTACGAGTGCTTGGCAACTAAGAGTAGGGGGAAGTGAGGAGGTTAAAAATGGCTCGACCCAGAAACGGCCCAAATACGAGCGGCCCATTAAGGTTTGGGCGTACTAAGCCCAGGCAAGGGACAAGCATACATGCTTGACCCAATAAAGAAGAGGATCGGCCCAACAGAGCATCGGATTCCACGACGTCGATGAGGCCGGCCCAAGCGCAGTTATCGCCGGAGGACACTCCGACGACCGACCGTTGCCCCCAAGACGTCGGCCTTGACCCCGTAATGGGTGAGCACACACCATGAGTGCCGTAAGACTCACCCAGGGACCGGCCGCCGCCGAGGTTATCGCCCTCCAACGGAAAATTTCCGCCAACATAGCGGGGAACGTTACTCTACTAAACGGGCCCTTCTTTATCAAGGGATGAGGTCCCTCGCTCCAGGACAACCAACATAAAAGGGACATCGACAGAGGAGGAGAGCTGTGGATGCACTTTTTATTTAGATCATTTGTTTATTTGTTTATTGGGTTTATTAACTGCGTGGGCGTGCCAGTCACAAAGTGACGATTTATTCGGGCTTCATGGAAGCCCATGGTGCGCTCGATCTGAGTAATCAGACATTTGTGTAGTTTGGGTCGGGACCAGAACCCGCCATGCCATAAAGGCCATGGCGTTATTTACATCCCCTCGGAGAGGGGAACACTCTTGATTAATCGCCAGGAAAAGGGGCCCGATGGCCTAAAGTTCATAATAATGAAAGCGACAGTAAAATCTCAGATTACGTTTGAACAGACCCCGCGTTGGGGCGTAAACATTCATGGATGCATGCATGTCGGTCACTTGTAGACCATTTCTTATTCGGACGAAAGTCCGCATTTGTAGCATCGAAGATGATGGTAAAACCGTGCAAATGTCTGCAGCAGACACGGCAAGTTTAATGCAGATGCGGGATTGAATCCCGGTAGAAGCGGGTGAGATTAATGATCTATTGGCCCGAGATGGTTGCGGACAATGGCCATACCGGGGTCCCCGAGGTCCACATCCGATGGCATGGGGCGTCATTGATTTTCTCTTCACACACAGTCCAGGGAAACGAAGGTCCCAAGGTATGCGTGCATGTCGGTCACTGGCAGACCATTGTTCGGATGGAAGTCCACGTTTGTAGCGTAAGAGACGGTGACAAACCGTACAAATGTCTACCGTGAGTACGGCAAGTTTAATGCAAGTGCGGGATTAGATCCCAGTATATATGTCGGTCACTAACGGACCATTCATTATTCGGACGAGAGTCTGTATTTGAAACATCGAAGACGATGACAAAACCGTACGAATGTCTGCCGTAGGTACGGCAAGTTTAATGTGGATGTAGGATTCGATCCCAGTATATGAGTCGGTCACTAATGGACCATTCATTGTTCAGATGAGAGTCCGCATTTGAGGCATAAGAGACGGTGACAAACTGTACAAATGTCTTCCATGAGTATGGCAAGTTTAATGCAAGTGCGGGATTGGATCCCGGTAGAAGCGGGTCAGATTAATGATCTATTGGCACGGGATAAGTTCGGATCATGGTCACATCCGGGTGAAGGCTCCCGAGATCCAAGTCCGATCTAGTGGGGCATCATTACTTTTCTCTTCATATACAGTCCAAGGGAGTGAACTATTTGGTGTGGAGCCCGAACTCGCCATCGTGCGCCCTTGCACGCGGATCGACCTTTTATTTCACTTGCTAGTTTATTAGTGTGTGCAGGGCTCCACGGGCGCGAGGTGACTTCCCCAACAAATAAATAGAGAAGGTGGTATGTGGCCTAGGAACCATGTTCCTACCGCTATAGTATGCAATGTGGTATATGATTTTTCGGCGTACATATGTATACATGTAAAGCTATTATATATATAGGCTATATGGACACTGTTGTCATAGAAGGGCGTGGAGCCAAACTATAGAAATGCCCCTATAGGGAGGCTCAATCTGTACTGACCTCGAGGGCACGAGTGAAATCCTGGAGGTGGACAAGTTTCACTGGTTAAGGTGGGAAGGACTTTCCCCGGTTCTGCGCAGTTAACCAAGACTCGTCTCCATTACCTAGGGGATTGAGTATCTGTTCTGTACTGACCTTCTAGTGGCGGTTTGGGCACTGTGTCTAAGCTATATATATATATATATCATATGAAATTCTATCTTTGAATCTGAAATTTGTAAAGGCATATGACTTCTGAAAATTCTGAAATTTTGTTCCGAAATCTGTTCAGTCATATGCAGATCAGGGAAATTTCTATTTCCGTATCTGAAATTCTGTAAAGACATATGACTTCTGAAATTGTGAAATTGTGAAATTCTATTTCTGAAATTTGTGCAGTTATATGCCATTCTGAAAAGTTCTATGTTATGAAAATCTAAATAGGTATTTGAGTTTTTGAAAGATTAAAGTATAGTCATATAAAGAGTTGTTTACTGCTGCTAAAGAAACTTGTTTTCTGTGCTCGGTAACCTGATTTCAGATTTTAGTATCTTTTGATATTAATCCTTGAAGTAAACTATCAGGTTACCTGAGAACGATTTGATTTTAGTTACTTGATGAGCCTATTCCTAGACACATACTTGCTAACCATTTTCTGGTGATTCCCTCAGTAAGGACGAGGAGTTAGCGCGTAGTGAATCCGATCGAGAAAATTTGGTGTAGTCTTTAGAGATCTTTATTTCTCATTTGAGGTGATTTGTTGTTAGAACATTTGAAATTTGTAATAATGGACTATTGTAAGTAACTTTTTGCTTATCAGTTTTGGACTATTGTGATTTTGCGAATGTGATTTAACTGATGGGAATAAGATTAATCTTTCGTTGATCTTGTATTCTCTTTATTTATGTAAGTCATCAATCAATTCTATTTCTGTTGGGTTTTTTCCACTGTGGCATCCCTCCTAAATCCGATGAGAGTTGGTAACTGGACCAGATGTTAGGGCGGGGCGCTACAGGTAGTGGTATCAGAGCCAAAGGTTGAGAATTTACATAAGTAAACCATCAGCTAGGTGTATATCCCAAAATCTAGGTAGTTCCATAAATTGGTAGAAAAAAATGAGAATAGATGAAGAAATAAATGTATGTGGAATTAGGCTATCACCTTATTAAATCATTATTTTCTAAAGTTATGGCATCCCGTGGTCGTCATGCTGCTGCCCCCGCTCGAGAGGAGGAGCCGAGGAGAGATGAGGAAGAAGGTCAGCAAGGATTGCCTATGCCGCCACCGTCGCCATTAGCTGATTATGGCGCATTTATGCAAGGATTGGTGCGAGTGATGCAAACTCAAGCGGACACGCATGCAACATTACAAGCCCAAGTTCAAGCTCGAGCTCAGGTACAGTATAGACAATGGAAGTTTCACCTTAGGCTAAGTGGACTTTGTGACTTATCCATGTTATGAATGGTTTAGGCCCCACCACAACCAGAGTTAGTTCAAAGGGGCATTGACGGACCATCGATCATGGAGCGGTTCCGACGAATGAACCCGCCATCTTTTAAGGGGGGGAGTCAACCCCTAGTTGTGGAGCATTAGTTGCTGGCCATGGAGAAGTTGTTTCGGACCATTCAATGTGAGGAGAATGAGAAAGTCAATCTGGCAACATTTATGATGGAGGTAAAAGACCTATTTGTCATAATTTGGTGCAAAGTGATTGGTTAGCGTTGTGCTCATTCAAAAATTAGATTATATGATTTCAGGAGCGTGCTGATGTGTGGTGGTCCTCTGTTCTGCAGAACCAATTTGAGGACAGACTGGTAGAAGCGACATGGGAAGAATTTGTTCACTTGTTCAATGTCAAGTATATTCTCGAGCATGTCCAAGATAAAATGGAGCAGGAGTTTCTTACTCTGACTCAAGGATCCATGACGGTGCTCGAGTATGAGGCACATTTCGCGGAGTTGGCGAGATATGCACCTCATATTATGACTGATGAGAGGAGGAAGGTGAAGAAGTTCGTGATGGGTCTCCGACCATCACTGAGGATGAGATTGGTGGCCTTCAATCATCGGACGATAGAAGAGGCTTTTAGTGCGGCATGCCAACAAGAAAGCAAAATGGACCAGTATCAAGAAGAGAAGAAAGCATTGATGAAGAGGTCATCATCGAGTTTTCAACGTCAAGACCGCATGAAGAAGCATAAGCCTTTCTCTCGACCGTCAAATTATGCACCAACAAAGGTAGTTTCACCACAAGTCGGTGGATCGAGAGGATCGTCAGGTGACAAGACAAAATGCAAGTATTGCGGGAAATGGCATGGAGGTAAGGAGTGCTGGATGATTACTAGCAGGTGTCTTAGATGTGGAAGCCCGGATCAGAAGATCAAGGATTATCCGAAGACTCAGTTAACTACACCTAGTAAAGCCCCTATAGCAGCTACAGCAGCGCCAGCAATAGCAAAGCCGGTCGAAAGATCCAGAGCGCAAGCACGAGTGTTCGTATTAGCTAAGGAAGATGTGGAGCAAGCGGATCATGTGACTGAAGGTACACTTTCAATATCTGATTTCTATGCTAGAATCTTGTTTGACACCGGGGCTACTCATTCATTTGTGTTCGAGAGGTTTTCAAAGGTGTTGCATGATGAGTTGGGTTTAGTAGCAATAGACTTGGATGTGCCTCTTTTAGTGCACACCCCAACCGGAGCATTGTCCACTACAAGAAGTTATCCCTCCTTACCCATTCTTGTTGAAAGGCGGGAATTACCTGGTCACTTCTATCTTTTGAAGATGAAGGACTATGATGCGATTCTCGGTCTTGATTGGCTTGAGAAGCACTATGCTCTCATTGATTGCCGCAAGAAGCGTGTTATTTTTCGCATACCTGGCAAGATGGAATTTTTTCACCCTTTGCCCAAGATTGGGTCAGGAAAATTTGTGATCCCAGCCATGAAGGCAGTTAGATCTTTGTATAAGGGTTGTAGTGCATTCTTTGCTTGTGTAGTGGCCTCAGCTGAAGCCAACCAAGCGCCATCAATTGAGAAGATTGAAGTGGTTCAAGACTTCTCCGATGTTTTTCTGGAGGATTGATCGGGGTTGCCGCCAGTCCGGGAGATCGAATTCTCTATTGATCTTTTACCCGGTACTACACCGATATCTAAAGCACCTTATCGAATGGCACCAACAGAGATGGCAGAGTTGAGGAAGCAATTGCAAGAATTGTTGGACAAGGGTTTCATTCGACCAAGTGTTTCACCATGGGGAGCCCCAGTCCTATTTGTGAAAAAGAAGGATGGGTCACTTCGACTATGTATTGACTATCGGAAGCTCAATCAGGTAACTGTGAAGAACCGCTATCCTTTGCCACGCATAGATGATCTCTTCGACCAGTTACAAGGTGCTACTGTGTTCTCGAAGATTGATTTGCGTTCAGGATATCATCAGTTGCGGATCAAAGAGGAGGATACTTCGAAGATAGCTTTCTGAACCAAATATGGGCACTATGAATTTCTTGTTTTACCCTTTGGTCTAACGAATACCCCTGCAGTAATTATGAACCTAATGAACCGGGTGTTTAAGCCCTATTTGAATAGATTTGTGGATGTTTTTATTGATGATGTGTTGATCTATTCTCTAGACGAAGCCTCTCACAGGGAGTATTTGAGGATTGCTTTGGAGACTCTTCGAGCACACAAGCTATATGCCAAGTTTAGCAAGTGCGACTTCTGGCTCAAGGCGGTTCAATTTCTTGGCCACGTGATATCTGGTAATGGCGTAGCGGTTGACCCGACAAAAGTCCAAGCTATGTTAGAATGGGAGGCTCCGAAGACTCCCACTAAAATTTGAAGTTTCCTAGGGTTGGCTGGTTATTACAGGAAGTTCATTAAAGGTTTTACTTCGATTTCTATGCCTTTAACTAAATTAACAAGGAAGGGAGTGAAGTTCCTCTGGACTGAAGAGTGTGACCAAGGCTTCCAAGAGTTGAAGAAGTATTTGACATCAGCTCCACTTTTGATCCTACCAAATGGCATCGACATGTTCACCCTTGACACAGATGCTTCAAGGATCAGAATTGGTTGTGTCCTAATGCAGAATGATAGGGTTGTGGCATATGCTTCCAGACAGTTATAGGAGCATGAGAAGAATTACCCTACGAATGACTTAGAATTGGCCACGGTGGTTCATGCACTGAAGATCTGGAGACATTACTTGTATGGAGTTAAGTTTGAAGTCTTTACAGACTACCAGAGTCTTAAGTATTTATTTTCTCAGAAGGAGCTAAATTTGCACCAGAGACGATGGGTTGAATTTCTGAAGGATTGTGATTTTGAGCTGCTATATCACCCTGGAAAGGTAAATGTTGTGGCCGATGCCCTTAGTCAGAAGAGGATCTTATTGCTGCAAGATTGGAAGATGCTCGAGAATGCTGTGTGTTCCATGATGTCGATTGAGCCTCAGCTTTGCAAAGCTTTTGTTGCTCAGTTATCCCTCAGGTTAGCAGTTATGGATCGCTTAGTAGAAACTCATCGAGATGATCCCCTGTTGCAAGGAATGATTGACAAGGTTGGTATTGCTAGTGATGAAGAAGGTGTTATCAGATTTCAGCATAGGATCTGTGTGCCAGATGTGGCTGAATTGAAAAATGAAGTGTTAGAGGAAACTCACAGGTCAAAGTTCTCCATTCACCCTGGTAGTAGCAAGATGTACCAAGATTTGAAGCGAACATTTTGGTGGCAAGGTATGAAGAAGGATGTGGCTGAGTTTGTGTCCAAGTGTCGATTTGTCAATAAGTGAAGGCTGAGAATCAAAGACCTTCTGGCTTGATGCAAAGGATTGAAATACCTCAATGGAAATGGGAGAATATCACCATGGATTCTGTCACAGGTTTGCCCAGGTCCTTCAGAGGCAACGATTCCATCTGGGTAATTGTGGATCGATTCTCAAAGAGCGCACATTTTCTGGCCATGAAGAAGAAGCAGTCCGTGGAAAGTCTGGCACGTTTGTATGTTGAAAACATTGTCAGATTACATGGAGTTCCGAAGTCCATCATTTCAGATCGAGATCCTCGCTTCACATCAAGGCTTTGACAAGGATTGCAGAATGTCTTTCGGTCTCAATTGAAGCTTAGCTCTGCATATCATCCCCAGACAGATGGCCAGTCTGAGAGAACTATTCAGACATTGGAGGATATGTTGAGAACTTGCATATTGGATTGGAAGGGAGATTGGGAGCGTCACCTATCTTTAGTGGAGTTTGCTTACAATAATAGCTTCCACGTAAGTATAGGTATGGCTCCATTTGAAGCTTTGTATGGAAGGCCGTGCAGGTCTCCTCTATGCTGGGAAGAGATTGGTGACAGACAGTTGATCGGGCCTGAAGTAGTGCAAGAAACATCTGAGAAAATTCAGCTGATCCAGTAGAGACTGAAAGCAGCGCAAGATCAGTAAAAGAGTTATGCGGATGATAGATGAAAAGACTTGGCTTTCGAGGTTGGTGAGCATGTATTCCTCAAGGTATCACCTACCAAGGGAGTGGCTAGATTTGGCAAGCAAGGGAAGTTACATTCGAGATTTATCGGACCTTTCGTGATTTTGGATCGAGTGGGTAACGTGGCATATCGGTTGGCACTACCTACATCTATGGTAGCTATCCATCCGGTGTTTCACGTATCTATGCTCAGGAAGTATGTTCATGATCCATCACACATCATCTGTTATGAAGATTTAGAGTTCCAACCGGATCTGTCATTTGAGGAGCAACCAGTCAAGATCTTGGATCGTAAGGAGCAGATTCTCAGATCGAAGACTATCCCATTGGTGAAAGTTTTATGGAGAAATTTTTCTCAGGAGGAAACATCATGGGAGCTTGAAGGCGAGATGAAGAAGAAATATCCCCATATGTTAGGTATGTGTTTTACCTCAAACTTCGAGGATGAAGTTTCTCTTAAGGGGAAGAGAGTATAGTGTCCGAGATTTTCTCAAAAAAATTATAAAGCATTTCTGCTATTTAATTTGATAAAATAGGTGTTTAGTACATGTTTGATTAAATTCACAACTAAATAAATAAATAAAATAGATAATGCATTTATAGTGGCAGAAAAATAGTTCCTAGGCCACGTACCACCTTCTCTATTTATTTGTTGGGGAAGTCGTCTCACGCCCGTGGATGCCTACACACACCAAGAAATCAGAAGGGCATCAGAAGGAGTCCCGGGTGTTACCCCAGGGGACAACCCTCCGATGCTTAAGTCAGCAAGGGATTCAATGAGCTATAGAGAAGAGCTAAGTAAGGGCCATAGTAGTCAATCCAGTAGGCTTGTAGGCCCTCTGCACACGTGCTCGCCGCTCCCAGTGGGCTCTCGGAGAGTGCTCGCTGGGTGGTATGGCCGTACAGGAGGAGGAGGCTCTCTGGACGTAGTAGATGATCCCTCTGTCGAAGGGGCAGGCCGAGTAGCTCTCTTCTCTGTGGGGAGCTCTGGTGGCGGAAGTTTTCGCTGTGTCTCCTCTTGCGTAGTAGTGCGGGGGTACAGTAGAAGAATCTACCATCCTCCTCTCTTCTATCGATGTCCCTTTTATATGGGTTGTCCTGGAGCGAGGGCCTCATCCCTTGATAGGGAAGGGTCCGTTTAGTAGAGTAACATTTCTCCGCTATGTTGGCGGGAATTTCCCATTGGAGGGTGATAGCCTCGGCGTCGGCCGTTCCCCGGGCGAGTCTTACGGCACTCATGGCGCGTGCTCGCCCGTTGCGAGGTCAAGGCCGGCGTCGTGGGACAACGGTCGGTCGTCGGAGTGTCCTCCGGCGAGAACTGCGCTTGGGCCGGCCTCTTCGGCGTCGTGGAATCCGATGCTCCTTTGGGCCGGCCAATCTCTTACTGGGTCGAGTATGTGTTCTTGCTCCTTGATTGGGCTTAGCGCGTCTGAGCCTTAATGGGCTACTCGCGCTTGGGCCGTTCCTGGGTAAAACCAGATTTACCCTCCTCACTTCCCCCCTACTCTTAGTTGCCGAGCACTCGTAGGGGACTAAGAGTAGCCCAAGAGAGGGTTCTTCTGGAGGGTGTGATCCGAAGATGATTCCCTCGTACGGCGGGAGTTGGTTGTTGAGTAGTGGATAGGGGATCTAGAGGGGAGGGGTGAATAGATCTACCCCTCTTTTCGCAATACAACCCTCTTTAAAGTTAGAGAATAATAATAGCATCGAAATATAACTAGCTTAACGAAGGACACACCGATTTGCTTAGCAAGATGATTACGCAATATAGAGATTGAACCTAAGCATGCATCTAACACAAAGCAATCGCACAAGCAAACCACAACACACGAAATTTTAAGGTGGTTCGGACTGAATCCCCAGTCCTACGTCCACCCCTCACCAAATCCAGTGAGGCTCCACTAGTGCCACGCACTGAACCGCAAATCAGAAAAACCTCTGATTGCCTTCCTACTAATCACAAGTAGGGACATCAACACCGCAGATCGGACAACATCCGATTGCCTTCCTACTAACCACCGGTAGGGACGATCTTCAGTTCCAAATGTTTGAATGAAATGAAAAAGAACAAGATATGAAAACACTCAAACAAGATGTGAAATATGCTCAAAGAGAAAAGATCTTGTCTGAGATTGCTGAAGCTTGAATCTGATTCTTCAATGGTATCTTCTTCTTGTGACATGGTCTTCCTTGGATCACCTTGAGTTGATGAAGAAGATGAAGGATGCAGATTTGATCTCCCTTGAGAATGAGCTTCTTTGGATCACCTTGAGATGAGGAAGAGGATGATGGTTGCAGCTTTATCTTCACTTGGCTTGGGGTTGATATCCTCTTGAAGTAGCTTGAATCACTTGAGGATTTGATGAAGAACTTCTTCCCGGAGTACTGTTCACCGCTACAGTACTCGAACTCCTCTCCCTTGAACACACCCTTGCAGCCTCCTTTGATCTCCCAAAATGATCAACTAGGGTTTCTAACCCTCTTACATGTGTTTTATAACCTTTGAATGGTCCTTGGACATCCCCCAGACAAGATCCACAATTTGTGGGTGATTGGGTGACTTTAGGATTAAAGAAATCCATGGAGAATGGCCCTTATTGAAGTGGAAAACAAAGTCAACAATTGATGGCTCGGGGCTGGCGGTCGACCTGCAGAAGCTGGCGGTCGACCGCTACTGAGAAACACTGTAGAAATTTAGTCCCTGGAATTTTCGGTCGACCGCTACTGGGCTGGCGGTCGATCGCCACTGAGAATCGTGCAGACAGGGAGTTGCTGGCAGGGGCGGTCGACCGCCCCTGTGCTGGCGGTCAACCGCCAGCTGGGCAGTTCTTGTGTTTCCACGGTTCAGACCGTTAACCCTTTAGCTTAGTCGCTTAACTCCTTTAGTAGTCCGTTCTCATCTGTGGCATCAACCTTGACAGTCTTGAAGGTGTCAACTGATTCTTTGACCTTGGGTTCTCTTGAAGTTAACAGATTAAAGGTATGTTGCTCCTATAATCCAAATTTTATTCCGGGGGCTCCGCCCCCGAAAACCCCCGCAAGGGGCGCTGCCCCCTTGACCCCCGCGACCTTACCGGGCAGGTCGATCCCCGTGACCTAACCGCGCAGGTCAATCCATGTGCGAGGGCACAATCATTGAGCTTTCACATTTGCCATCTCCACTCCATTCCTTGGCATATCTGTCATGAAAGAACATCAAGTAGTTTAGTCATATAAGAGTGGTAAAACATCAATGACTTATAGTGTTTAGCCATTATCAAAACCAAGAATATCAAATAACTAAAATGACCATAGGATGATGTCGAATGACCCAAGTGATCACAAGATGACTCAAATGACCGCAGGGGCACAACATTGGTAGCTTCGAGGCCCGCTTGGCGCGCAAGGTGCCTCTGGCGGTGGCAGAGGCCACCCTGGCAATGATGACGTCGAGTCTTGTCTTGTTTTAGGGAAGTGGGCTCAGAACGGTGGCCTGGACTCGGTAGCCGTACCACCATAGCAGCAGGCGTCCCTTTGCCTGACTCTCAGGGGGCAACCGTCGGATTGTAGTGGGCGGTTTATAAGGAGTGCTGTGAGGCTTTTCAAAAATCATAACCACATCTCGCTGGTCACCGGGCTTCGTCATAGGCTTCTTCCTCCCTCTACCTGGTGAGATCCTTCTCCCTCGGTTCCTCTTTATCGTGGTAGTGATGCCTCCGTGCAGGAGAGCTCTTAGCGTCGAGTCTTCCTCTTCGGAGGAGGTGCCTTAGAGCCGAGGCGGTGTGCCGAGCACCTCAGGTGCGGGCGCTAGTCAGTCTGACTCTCAGCCCTTAGTGGCTTACAGGGTATTTCATGATTTGCGGAAGACCTTCCAGATTCCCCCTGAGTACAACATCATCTTTCCTGCTGTGGGAGATGACATAATGAGTCACCATACTAGTGGGTTCATGATCTCAGTGGCCTCCTTTCAGGCGGATCTTCGTATTCCGGTCCATCCTTTTATTTCGGCTGTCCTCCACCATTACGGGCGGAACCCTGGGGGCATAACCCCCAATTCTTATAGCATCCTCTGTGGGTTTGTCTACGCTTGCCGTAGAGCGTCGGTGGAGCCAAGTGTCGACTTGTTCCGGCAGTTTTTTCTTCTCCAGGGTTGTCCATCCGACACCTATTTCGCCTACTTCAAGGCTCGTGCTCGCGATCATTTTATCTCTGTTTCCCGTACCGCGTCCAACCGTAAGAGATGGGCGGAGCAGTACGTATGACTGATCAAGTCGACGGACTGGGAAAGCGCCTCTGATGGTTGGATGCGGAGTGGCTTTCCTAGCCCTTGGCGCGATACGAAGCCTCCCCTCAACGCCGAGGGCCGTCGGGATCTAAAGGCGGTCTCCCGGTATCCTCTAGTCGATGCAGACCACGTCTTGACCCCGGCGTTGCTCCGAGGGCTGGGGTTGTGTCCCCCCTTGCCTCAGGGTACTACTCCTGTCTCCCCGTAGGGATGTGGCAGTAGTGGCTAATGTCAGACTAACCTTGTCCTTGCTTTTTCAGGGGCGACTGAAGCTCTGGGTTGGACCCCTGAGATCGTCCGGCTGCCGCGGCTTGCTCCTCGTCCCGTGGATCACGTTGCACCGGGAATCGGGCAGGTGTTGGTCGTCGCCCCCCTAGCCCAGGTTGCTTTTGCCCCGGGGAGGTTGCTGTATCCGGCCCCTATTGGCATTCCTCTGGCGCGTACGCCTGAGGTGTCGATGGCCAGTGGAGGGCCTAGTTCCCGGCGGAGTCTCTCCGAAGCCATTCCCAGCGTGCCAGGAGAGGAGTCTGCCATGGTTGGCGGTGGTCAGACCTATCTGACCGAGGACGAGTTTGCGGAGATTGACAGTCGCCGTCGGTCGAGGAAGAGGGGGAGGGATTCGACCCCAGCTAGGAGCCGGGTCCCACCTTCGCCTGGGGTACCTCCCCCCAGTGTTCGTCTGCCGTCTGTAGACACGTCAAAATCGATGCTATGTTGAGTAAATCTCATGTCACCATGTGACGCCCCAAAGTGGGCTTCAATATTGGTTTACTATGAAGTTTTTCTAATTTCCCCATATTTAATTTTGATTTCTTGGTTTTTTTAGTTTAGTAATTGAAATTAACGCCTCTGGGGAAGGCGTCATTTAATTGACGACCTCGTAAAGGGCGTGTTTTAATAAATGGACGACTGTTCAAACGGTCGTCGATTCCTGGATTTTACAAATTCTAATAAAAACAAAACTTAAAGAATTGACGTCCTTGGGAGGGGCGTCGATTATTTAACGCCCATTAAAATAGGCGTCATTTCATAATTTTTAAATAAGGATAGTCCTTTATTTCTATAATTAAATCTAGGAATTGACGACTGAATGCATGTCGTCATTTCAATTGACGCCTTTATATAGGTCGTCATTTTCCACTTCCATCTCCCTTTTGCCTGCTTCTTTCCAGTAATGATCATTTTCCCATTTTGCACCTTGTGTTCGATTGGGAAGAGGGTTCCTTATTAGAGATTCATTACCGTGTTTTAATCCTGTTAATGCAAGGATTTTTTGGCTATAAATACCCCCTTGAATCTCCCTCGCGCGAAGAGAACAAAAGAGAAGGTAGAGAACACACAAGAGAGTGCATCATAGAGATAGCTAATAGGAAGGAGTGTTTCGTTGTTTATAGGTTCTTTTCTCCCAAGCTCTCCTTCCGGCGTGCCTTCTTCATCCCACTGCAGCCTTCGAAGCTCTAGTTCTCCCCTTTACTGCTATGCACACAGCAGAAAGGACGCCCCTCCCCTTTTAAGTTTGTTTTATTATCATCATATCATCATTATATATCTCTCCTTCTAGCTTAATCTACTAGACATCTCTTAGCAGATATCCATCTTATTTGCTACGTTACTTCCCTTGCATACCATTGCATTTGTTATGCCCATCCCTTGTTACTCCTCTTAGGGGTTTAAAACCAACACACACAAGGTGTGTGTTCATGCTTAATTTGATTGATTTCATATTACTAGAGCATTAATACTATACACTTTGGCTAATCCACATCTTTGATCATTTTTTTGTGGTTCTTACAAGGGTAATCAAGCTATAAACCCCCTTCGTCGGTCGGCGGATAGAAGGAGGAAGGAAGAATCTCCAATCTCACCCGCTCAACACAAGGTACATGCGATCACTCCTTTGATATTTTGAGGTAACCCCTCTGGCGATCACTTTCCATAGAGCATCTCATGCTCATCCCCTTTTTCCTTTTTATCCCACTTATTTTAGCATAATCCTTCATCCTTTAATCATCATTCATATTTTCTCTCTTTAAGAAAAAGATGTCTATGGGACACGTTCACACCGTCGTCGCCGACAGCGCGGGTAGCCGCTACTCCAGCGTCCGCCTCCGGTAATCGGGGGTGGGAAAGAGGAAAGGCCCCTGATGTTGCCGAGGTCGACCCTCCGCCTCCGCAGAGGGTCCCTCCGAGCGGTTGATCCTCGTCTCCGCGTGGTCAATCCTCGCGGCCTGAGGACCTTCCGACAGGGGTGCTCGGGGTCCCGGGCGTCGTCGACCTCATGATGCGGAGTGCTCGCTGGCATGAACACGTCGGGGAGCTGGGTCCTGGAGTCGTGGATGAGTTGACGGCCATTGTTGCGAAGAGCGTATGCTTGGTCACTAGCTCCTTCGGGCTGTGGAGGCACCATTCCCTGGATGCCGTGCGTGAGCTAGAGACCAGTCGGGCACGTCAGGAGGGGGCCGAGAGACGCTTGACGAAGTCCGAGGCTGCGAACGCCGAACTTCGGGAGCAGTTGTCTCAGCTGGAGTTGGCCCTAACGGGCATGGAGCACGATTGGGACTCCTTCTTGGCGTGGGCTGACGCGGCTGGTGAGAGGGCGGCCAAGCTGGAGGCGGAGACCCGAGCCATGGAGATCCGTTGCCAGGAGATCGAGGCGGAGCTTGCCAGGGTGCGCATGTCCCTGTCCTCGGCGGGTGATGAGGCTATGGTGGCCTTTCGCTCCTCCTCGGCTTACCGGGCTGAGCTGACGGAGGCGGCCCTGCAGTATTACTGGCCGGCCCGTGACCGCGGCTTCCGGGAGGGATGGAGTGCTGCCATGAAGGCCACAGCATGGCACTTTGACCTCGAGGCTCTGGTCCTCCCTCCTCCTTCAGATCCCTATGGCTCGGGGGCCGAGGACGAAGAAGAGGGGCCCGACCCCGTAGAGGTGGGCGCCGGGCAGTCGGTGTCGAGCACGGGTGAGAGGGCTCCTGCGAATGCGGTCGTGGTGGACTTATGTGATGAGCCACCACCTCCTGGTGCCGCTGATGCGCATACGCCTGCTGAGCTCAGGGTACGTGATGATGTCACCGGGGCAAGTCCTTGAGAGGATGCCCCTAGTTGTCTTTTTCTTTCTTTTTCCTGCGCTTTTCGAGGCAGTAGCCTCTTTTTGTAATTTCTCTTTTTTGGAAATGGAAGCCTTTCCTTTTTATCTGCAAATCTTGAGATTTTTTCCGTGTATATCCCCCTTCCTGATCTGTCGCGAGATCCTCTGGGGATGCGAAGTGGCATCCTTGATTGGGGCTTCTGAAGGAGCGTGACTTTCGGGATCTGTCGCTTCACTTTCTACGGATTTGAATGCGGCGGTGAGAGTCCTTGCACTCCCGGGGACTTCGCCTTCCCTATACATGGTGGCTTCCATTGCATTCCAGCGATCAGCTTCTGCGATAGAGAGCCTTCGTAGGTAGCCTTCTTAGAGAATGTCCTTAGGAGAGTCTGGTACTTCATCAGATGATAAATTTCTGTAGGTTCGTCGTCGACCTTTGGTCCTCCGGGAAAACCGAGCACCGGTACCATGGAGGCCGTGGCCTGCGCCCGGAGAGGGCGGCCCGGCGTCTGAGCAATATAGGCTCAGATACCTGGATGGCTGGCAGGAGGCCTTGGAGAAGGTCGACTGTTTGTACGCCGGCAGGGGAGTCCTGCTTCTTGAGCCGGATAGGATCCGTCCTTGACGAGACGAGAGGTGTCAGGGTAGCGTTGCTTTCTATACTCCCATTAGCTTTCTTTGCTTGTCTTTGCGGTATGTAACCGTTGTATGCTCCTTGTAGGTGCTCGGTGAGATGCTCCTCGTTGCTGGAACATCTTCCTACTTTCCGGTAGGAAGGATCGTAAGGAGGGGTGGAATCTGTCTTCCGTTCTTCCACTCGGTGGGTCTGACCGTGCGGCTTGGACAACGACGGTGGGCTCCTCCGTTTGCAGGCATGGCCAGTATGCTGAGGTGGCCTTCTTAATGCGTTGGCCTCGTGGTACCGCCGCCTCCCATCGGCTTGTGTGGGCCTGCTGGTTCCCTGTAACGGGTGGACCTCGCTGGCCTTCTTTCAAGCGGGGGTGGCTGGAGCTACTGGCCTAGTTTTCCTCGTGCAGGCCTTCTACCAGTGAAGCCTTTTGTTGGCCTGAGGGCTTTGTCCCTCTTCTCTGGCATAGGAGGCTTCTCTATAGGTACCCTTCCACAGAACAAAGATGGATACCTGCGCCTGCTCAGAGACTTTGCACGATCGTTGATAGAGGACGATGCCGAAAAGGTGAGTTGCTGGAGTAACATGTTGCCACTGTTGAGCACGTTTTATCCCTCCATGTACTTGTATTTGGCCCATGTGAGGGTATTCTGCCAATTTTTGGCAGCTTGTATTTTGACTAAAGAAATATAAATTCCTTATTTTTGAGCCAATACTATCATGTACCTTTTACTGGAGTACTTATGCGTGCTCTTCTGGGCGATCCTCCGCGCTCGTATTTATATTGCTCGCGTCCTCCGAAGGAATCCTTAGGTTACCATTTTATTTTCAAGGGGAGCGGTGCTCGCCTCTAGGGAACCCCGAGGTCACCTTCTTATTTTCAAGGTGAGCCGTGCTCACCTTTAGGGAACCCTTAGGTTACCATCTCATTTTCAAGGGGAGCGATGCTCGCCTCTAGGAAGCCCTTAGGCTACCTTCGTTTTCAAGGGGAGCGGTGCTCGCCTCTAGGAAGCCCTTAGGCTACCTCCGTTTTCAAGGGGAGCCTCTAGGGAGCCCTTAGGCTACCTTCATTTTCAAGGGGAGCGGTGCTCGCCTCTAAGAAACCCTTTGACTACCTTTTTCTTTGTTTGTGGGCAACTTACCCTGGTGGAGTATGGCTGGTGATGTTTCATTGGAAGTATTTCCTGAGGTTGATGGAGTTCCACGTCCTGGGTACCTCTCTCCCCCCAAGCGTCACTAGCCTGTACGCTCCTTTACCGAGTGTTTCTGTTACCTGGTACGGGCCTTCCCAGTTAGGTGCGAGCTTCCCTGCGGCTCCTCGCGGGTCAGCCACGCTTGCTCGCCATAGAACCAGATCTCTGGGGAAGAAGTGTCACTCCTTAACCCGGGTGTTGTAGTACTGCGCCAGCTTTTGCTGATATGCCACGAGTCTTACTTGGGCGTTGGTTCTTCCTTCTTCGAGCAAGTCCAGGTTCTCTCGCATCGCCTGGTTATTCCTAGCCTCATCAAAGTGCCCCACTCGTAACAAGGGGTTAGATATTTCCACCGGGACTACTGCCTCTACTCCGTAGGCGAGATGAAAAGGCATCTCCCCAGTGGCGGCTCTGGCGGTGGTCCGGTGAGCCCATAGGATGCTGGGGACTGAATCAATCCATGCATCGCCTGCTTGGTCCAGGCGAGTCTTGATGCCGTGGAGTAGTGTTCGGTTGGCGTTTTCCACCAATCCATTGGCTTGGGGATGCCCCACCGAGGTGTAGTGGTTCCAGATCCCCAATTCCGAGCACTTCTCCTGAAAGGCGGTGCTCGCAAACTATCTACCGTTGTCGGTAGTGAGGACCCTCGGGATCCCGAACCGACAAATGATGTTTCATAGCACAAATTACCAAGCTACCTCGCTTGTTATCTTTCTGTGGACACCAAAAATTGCACACCCAGATATCCTGTTCGGCCCGGCATCAACAACAGAGCCGAGTGAAGAAGCCCCGGAGAGACGGGTCATCCGGATTCCCCGAACATGCACACACTGCCGTGAGGCTGTCTCCGGAGTCACGACAGTGAAAAGAAATCAACCACCAAGAGCCCTACAATCCATGGACCACGGAGAAAATCAAAGGGGCCACAACTCGCGCTCACAACGGGCTTAGAACCGCCCATTTAGCCCTTCAGCGGCACGCCCCCAACGGCCTTTAGCGGCACGCCCGCAATGGCCTTCAGTGGCACGCCCTTGGGGCTTCAGCGGCACACCCTCTGCCCTATTCAACGGCATGCCCCTTGCCCTACTCAGCGGAACACCCTTCAGCGGCACAGCCCCTGGTCTTCAGCGGCACGCCCATTTGGGGCTCCAGCGGCACGCCCATTCGGGGCTTCAGCGGCACGCCCCCTTTGGCCCTCAGCGGCATGCCTTTTGCCCCCTTCAACGGCACGCTTGGGAAGCCCTTTAGCGGCATGGCCTTTGGCCCTCCCAGCGGCACACTTCTTGAGCCCGCCAATGACACAGCGTTAAGGCATTTCAACGGCCGAACGACGTGATGCCCATGCCCTACGGATCTTTGGGGCGCAGTGAGCTGTCTGAGGTGTCAACCGGAGGTTGGGCCACGCAGGCTACTCCCCTGACACCCAGGATGGGAGAAGTCAAACCCCATGATGGCCCAGCACTTCCCGCCTCCGACGGCCGTGCTCGAGGGCTCCCGCTGCTGGGGGTATAAAACCACTCCCATCCCGGCGAAGAAGAGAGAGACCCCACACAGGAAGAGAGGCCCATACACAGAGAAGAGGCACACAGGGAAAAGAGATGAAGAGACACAAAGCCACCTACGAGAAGAAGGAGAAGAGAGAAGAGAAGGGAGAGGACTCCGGGGTGGAGTCTTCCGACAATCACCAGGCAAAGAGAAGAGAGTAAGAGAGAGAGAGGGCTTGATGTAGTAGGGGAAGGTGGGGGAAAGAGCAGTGGACGATCGTCCCTCCCTCGATCCCCAACACCTCCTCTTCTTTTGTTCTTTGTTTTCTCCTTCTCCGTTCTTTTGTTCTTTGGTTTTCTTTCTTGCCCGTAGCTTTAGCTTGGGAGTGTTTTGTAATGCATGGGGACGGCTACGGCCCTTTGCTCCCCCATGAATGAAGATCGTCCCCCTTAGTGGGTTGTCTCTTTGTCTCATTTGTTTTGAGCCACAGTGCGTTTGATCGTCTTTCCCTTTACTTTTCGGTGTTTGTGTTCATCCCTCATGTCGACGGTTTCCTCCGGATGTGGCATCATCTTGAATGGTTTGAGGTCACGAACCTCCCCCTGTAAAGCCCAGTGCCTTCACCTGTGTCTGCCCCTTTGAACCTTTTTTTCCTCTTGCCGGAAGTCCCTGTGGGTTTGATCGGTCTAACACCCCGCCCCGTTAGCAGACCAACCCTTTTGGAGCCCTGTCCGGTGCACTTGCACTTTTCCCCAGCGGCACACCCTTCCGGCGTCTTGGCCGACACACCTATAGTAGCCCCCTAGCGGTACACTCCCCCTTGGTGCCCCAGCGGCACACCTGGCCTCTCCCTAGCCCGGTACACCCCTCAAGCACCCTGTGCTCGTCCTTGGCCAGCACGCCTTGGCTAACCACCCATACACCCTGTCCAGTCTTAGAGGTCTTCGGCTCGTTGTTTTCCCTGTGTTTTTCGAGATTTTATTATGGTGTTGCCGCCCTCGGGCGCCCACCTCCAGTTGTCGGGTTCCGCCACTCCATGTGGGCGCGTTCCCTTTATCTCCCTTACGCTCGGGTCAAGGGGAGATGCTGCCGAATTTTTGTTAGAAAATAATAAGACGTTAAAAGGCAAAAGGATGCAACAAACAAATGGGATAATAAATACACACCAAAAGATAACAAAAGCAACAAATAAATAGAGCAACAAAAGATTGCAAGAAGAAGGAGAAAATATTTGTATAAAACTACGCAAAAATCAAAGAGAAGAAGCAAAGAAAAGTCTTAAAAACAAGTAACAGAGGAGTGGGCCTTCATCGGCACGTCTGTCACAGCCTTCGCCGGTACGCCCTCCACCCTCGTTGGTCGGTACACCTTTAACCTTCCTTCAGCGGTACGCTCTAACAACCCTTCAATGACACACCTTCTCGGCCCTTCAGCGGCACACTCCTCTCACCCTCCGAAGTGGAACACAATGTATAGACTTGGCAGATTGATGGCGAACACAGCAACAAGCAATGTATAGACTTTGAGCTGCAGCCAATGGACAACGTATAGACTTTGAGCTAGCCAACGCATAGACTTTGAGCTGCAGCCAATGGACAACGTACAGACTTTGAGCTGGCCAACGTATAGACTTTGAGCTGCAGCCAATGGACAATGTATAGACTTTGAGCTGGCCAACGTATAGACTTTGGGTTGCATCAAATGGACAATGTACAGACTTTGAGCTGGCCAACGTATAGACTTTGAGCTGCAGCCAATGGACAACGTACAGACTTTGAGCTGGCCAACGTATAGACTTTGAGCTGCAGCCAATGGACAATGTATAAACTTTGAGCTGGCCAACGTATAGACTTTGGGTTGCATCAAATTGGCAATGTACAGACTTTGAGCAGGCCAACGTATAGACTTTGGGTTGCATCAAATGGACAATGTACAGACTTTGAGCCGGGCCAACGTATAGACTTTGAGCTGCAGCCAATGGACAACGTACAGACTTTGAGCTGGCCAACGTATAGACTTTGAGCTGCAGCCAATGGATAATGTATAGACTTTAAGCTGGCCAACGTATAGACTTTGGGTTGCATCAAATGGACAATGTACAGACTTTGAGCCGGCCAACGTATAGACTTTGAGCTGTAGCCAATGGACAATGTATAGACTTTGAGGTGACCAACGTATAGACTTTGGGTTGCATCAAATGGATAATGTACAGACTTTGAGCCAGCCAATGTATAGACTTTGAGCTGATGAATGCAGCCAATGTATAGACTTTGGGCTGATGAATGTACATACTTTGTGCTGCAGTGACCAGCCAATGTATAGACTTTGAGCCGATAAATCAGCCAATGTACAGACTTTGAGCTGATGAATGTACAAGCTTTGTGTGCAGCAACCAGTCGATGTACAGACTTTGTGTCGCAGCGTCCAGCCAATGTATAGACTTTGGGCTGAGGGACGTACAGACTTCGTGTGTGCTAGCTGCCAGTGTACAGACTTTGAGTTGCAGTACATGGACAACGTACAGACTCTGCGTGTGTGCTAGAAGCCAATGCACAGACTTTGAGTTGTAGCCAATAGATAATGTGCAGACTCTAGCAGGCGATGTACAAACTTTGAGTTCGCCCGGCACACCCTCTTCTACCTTCGCCGGCACACTCTCCTTGGTGCCTTCCCCGGCGCACCCTCTTCTACCTTCGCCGGCACACTCTCCTTGGTGCCTTCCCCGGCGCATCCTCTTCTCCCTTCATCGGTACACCTTGGGACGCCCTCATCGGCACGCCCCCCCATACCCCTTGTCGATACACTCTCCAGCGGCCCTCTCTCTCTCTTGGAAACATACACATATAACATATAATGATGATGATATTGGTAATAATAACAATGATAATAAATAAATTAATAGAAATTGTGATAAATAAAGAAATCCGAATATACGTAGGAAACAAACGAAAACGTGGAACAGTGATGATAAAAAAATAATAATAAACAAAAGGGGGGGAGGAAATCATTCGGAATAAATGCATAAAGAAGACATGAACAGCAAAAGGAAAGAGAGGAACATATAATTAAAATCTCAGATAAGAAAAAATGCTAGGGTCCACATTGCAGCCCCATCTCTCTCCGTGACCCGACGCAGAAGGAACATTAACGTCGCCCTCTCATGCCGGGCCCGAGTCTTGGGAATCATCCTGACATGGTCAGGCCCTGACCTAGTCTTGGGCCGACATTCCAATCAGACCGGATTCGTTTCTCGCCCCGGAGCCCTTCCGAGCCGCTATTAAAATTGTCGTGCATTCGGCAGACATTTGAACGGATTCGCCCCGATTTTCGTCGCGTTGCTATCATGGACCTGTGTCCGAATATGAAAAGGGTCCACGAGTGACCGACATGGCTAATGGCTCGTATCCTGATGCGAACTTTAGTGTGATTTATTCCTGTCCCTTTCTCGCGCAGTTAGTATTATTTCTTTCGGCCACAGGGCCCCTAATTTCGGCAACTAATCAAGGGTGTTCCCTCGTATGGGGGATGTAAATGACGTCATGACCTTTATGGCATGACGGGTTTTGGTCCCGACACGAACCACACAATCGTCTGACGAAGTCGGATCGGTCGCACCATGGGCTCTTCGGAGCCTGAATAAATTGTCACTCCGGTGACTGGCACGCCCACGCACTCAATAGACGAACCACTTGAATGAGCGAATTTTAGTGAGTCCACAAGTCTGGCACCCCCGGTGGGACCAATCCACCCTTCATCTCTTTGCCGGAATTAGGGGCCCTGTGGCCCCCTTCTTGTAACACTAATTGCGTTATTTTCTCAAATGCAGGAGAATCGCATCATGGTGCCGACAATGGCTATCACTTGCGGCCCTCAGGTCGTCGGGAACCATGTTCGAGGTGGCTACTTGGCGGTCCCCCTCAACTTCAGGAGTTTCCCTCCCACCGTTGGCTTCCCCAACTTCTTGGGGGTGGCCTTCGTCAACATCCTCGATGTGAAAGCACCTGACGAGCCCCAGACCAACGCTCCCGCCCCGGGGGCCACTGAAGCTGCTGTCGGCTGAGCTGTGGCCAAGAACAACAATGGCGTCCCGACAACGACGCTGAGCTACAATGTGCACCATGTGCACCAAACCGCCGGCCCATCCCACCAAGGGTCGGCATCTCACCAGAGGAGGCTCCGGAGGAACAAAACTGGCGCCGTCTCGGGGCGCCGCATGTCTAACTCTGGGAAATCTATGACTATCGGGACCCTCCGGGTCCGCCTGGACGGGCAAGGGTCCCAGGTGACACCGGACCGCGTCGTCCCAACTATCCCGGTCCGAAACTCTTTCCAGGGGCTGGAGAAGCTGATGGAGAAGGTGACGCCCGCTGTTCTGGCTGCATCACCAAAGACTGCACCGGCTCATAGGCCGGCCAAGTTAAAGCAAACCTAGGTCCCCAAGGAGGCCCAGCCCACTGCACCTGCCCAGGCGAGGCCTAGCACTTTCCGCCCGAGGAGGGCCCGAAGAGATGAGAGGGTCGAGGTGACAACCCCGACTCACCAACCAGACCCGTCAAGCCGGTGTCGCTCGAGAATGCCCGCCGACATCACCGTGGGCACCGACATAATGCTGCTCGCCCGGCACCCAGGGCTTACTCCCCTCCTGTTCCTTCCATCGGTGCACAGCCACCGACTGCTCTCCCCGACCAGGAGTGGGAAGGGATCGAGCAGGCCATGAGAAACTACCTCCGGGGCCCAGGTAGCACTCCCTTGGGTCGCCAGAGACTGCTGGGGGCAGTAGCCTCCGCTTTCCAGGAAGAAGGAGCCCGACCCGCACCTAGTGCAGAGTCGAGGAATCACTTGGAGGAGCCACGCCAGTCCCCTGTCCGGGAGGAAGCGTCGCTCCGACGATCGGTCTTCGATAGGCTGGTGTTCCCAGGAAAGATCATCCAGGAAGGCGACGAAGAGAAACAGGAGCTGGAGAATCTTCACCTGCAATATGGTAGGAGTTCACGGTCAGTATGGGGCCTTACCTACCGACCCTGAAGAAATGGCCAGACTCGCCGCCAGGCCGGGGCCTCTCACTAGAAGGGGAAGAGCGGCTGGCAGTGCGGCACAGACATGCGCCGAAGGGACCTTCCTTAAGGAGCCCCTTGCGGCCTGACGGCCAATGTGGTCACCACTGGGGGCACGAGCAGCGGACCCTCCACATCGTCCGAGGATGCCCCGGCCAAAGAGACAGGGGGTATGCCCAATCCCCCCACAGCTGACCCGGCAATGCTGCTCATGATACAACGGTTCTAGCAAGAAATTGAGTCACTAAAAAAACAACTGAATGAGCGGAACACACAACCCCCGATGTCCTGGCAGACCGAGGTTCTACCCGAAGCGCCCAGGGACAGTGGGCAATCTTCGGAAGCAGCTCTGCAAGCTGTAGCTCTTCTAGCAACCCTCAACCCTCTCGGGGGCGCGCCCCCGCAGCAGGCACATTACACGTCACCGACCCCACCACATGCCCTACTTCCCCAAGGGTCCCCCATGGCCCCCCAGGCGACTGTGTTGGTTACCCCGAGTGCGCGGCCCGCTCATTTCTATCCAAGCTCGGTCGACCCAGTAGCAGTTAGCCGGTTGATGCTTGAACAAATGATAGACATGAAACTGGCCGAGAGAGGCGACGGGGATCAGACACCGTTTGACATCTATCGGGTGCCCTACCCGGCCCACTATGCCGCAAGGAAGCTACCGGTTGGCGTCACCAAGCCACCGAAGTTCGAAAAGTTCAATGGGCAAGGGTCTCCCAGGGAGCACATTGCCTATTATGTAAATGTCATGGGGGATATGGCTGCTGATGAGGCCTACCTCCTGAAGTTTTTCGGCTCGACACTTATCGGGCTTGCCTTTGAGTGGTACTCCAGCTTGCCACCCGGGTCTGTGGCTGACTGGCCCGACATGCAAAAGAAGTTCAAAGAAAGATTCTACGTTGTTGAATGGGAAGTCACTGTGGCAGAACTTTACGCCACAAGGTAGAAGAATGATGAGTCAGCCCTCGACTACATCAAAAGATGGAGGAACCTCAGCATGAGGTGCAGGCGTCCCCCGCACCAGGAGGATGCGGTGCAGATCTGCAAGCAGAATCTGAAGAAAGAAATCCTGGAAAGGATGATCGGCACCGAAGTCAAGACATTTGACCGCCTGAACAATGTGGTAGCAGAGATCGAGGCGTTTCTTGCCCGATATTCTTCCACCCTGGCCGCATCAAGCCAGAGAGCTAGACAGGCCGAGAAGAAACCCGCTCCCCCTGAGGTGCACACACTAGATTTCCAGGCCTTTGAAAAACATAAGGAGAAAGCCAAGGAGGCTGCCTACCTCCCCCCGCCCAGGACCACAGAACGGTGGGAGGGCCCCTCACTGAGGGAGAAGATGAGAAACAAACTATATTCCTTCTCCCGAGACAAGTCAAAGCTCCTGTTTGAGTGGGCAACCAGTTACAATAAAATCACACTGCCGGAGCCGAAGAGGCCCGGTGACTTGAAGAAGAAAGATGACTCGCGCTTCTGCCTGTACCACCGGATGCTCGGGCATACCATTGAGGACTGCTATGTCTTCAAGGACGTTATTGAGTCCTTAATCAGGAACGGGGAGCTGGACATGGGGGAGCATAAGGTAGACCCCCCGCAATCCCATGAGTTGCCCAGCATAACCTCCACCGTCAATATGGTCTCGTTGTACCAGGAGTTGCCTGAGGAGTGGGCGGAGGCCAGCAACCGCGCCACTTATGAAACTTTTATCATGGCCCCGGCTCAAGACCAAGGGGGTTGGCAGACTATATCCATGAAGAATAGAAGAGCACGTGTCCCTCGGCCCACCCCAGGAGTTCATCTGAGGGGTGTGACACCCCTGCCTGCACCACCCCCGGTGAGCCCAGTCTGGCACGACACGTCCCCTCGACTGGTCATGAGGCGGCCCACTCAAAACAAAAGGAGCTCTGCCCCGCTGCAGATGCATAAGAAGACCAGCCTGGCGGTTGAACGACTCCAGGCTATTATCGATGGGCTTGAAGATTATGAACTGCCCGAAATCCATCCCATGGAGCTGAAGGAGTATGTCCCCTGGGAGGAGTTCGAATCACTCGAACTGGCCCCAGGAACAGAAGCTGAAGCAGAGAAAGAGCCTTCCCTATGGGGTGAACTTCCCCAAGAGTAGCCGCTGGCAATAGCAGGAAAGAAGACAAAGAAGAGAAGACCCAGGAGCAAGAAGAAAAAGGAGGTCGTCATCGCCTGCAACACCCTCGCAGCGCTGTTCGACACTGCCCTCTCTCTGGAAGAAAAAGAAGAAGAGCTACCCCATGAGCCGACGGAGGTGAGCCAGGCTGAAGCATCCACTTCCCAACATGCCACCAGGTCGGGGAGGAAGTGGGGGCGCCCTCCTCAGGACAACCTCAACATTATGTTCAAGGGAGAGCAGCCATACCGGGTCCCCGAACCCGAGGTCCGAGGCACCGAGATCCCTCCCCCGTCGGGTCTCTATCCCGGAGGGGCCAGGAGCCAAGGCACCCCTTCATTCGCCGAGTTCCTGTCAGCCCGAGCAAGGGTGCAGGCACGCTCCCAAGGGTCTCCTTCGGCCGAAAAAGCAAGCAGTCCCTGAGCTCCACCAGCGGCGGCTCCTCCTCAACCAGAAGAAGAATTTAACGGCATCCCAAACCTTGCCGAATTCATGCAAGAAATGGAGGAAGCCCAGCAGGCCCCACGGGCTCAACAGGCTGCAACAGAACCCACAAAGTAGGCATCCCCTGATCTGACACCCCAGCCTCAAGGTGGGGGCAGGCGCGGCAAGGCCGAAGAGATGAAATTACTCAAGGTGCGGGCTGCCGACCGAATAGTCAGACACCTCAAGAAGATCCCGGCCCGATACACCGTATGGGAGATGCTGTCTTTGGACGAAGAAACACGACAAGCCATCATTGCCACACTCCAGACGCCAGCACACCTTGAAGCCTGTCTGGCGGAGATATCACCTGAAGTGGTTGTGGCTTTCACAGAAGATGACATGCTCCTGCCCACCTGCAGTCATAACAGACCCCTCTACATGAAAGGGCAGCTGAACGGCCAGCCTATCAATAGGGTCCTGATCGACCTAGGGGCGGCAGTGAATATACTCCCCTGCCGGGTGTACCAAAAGCACTACTTTGACGTGCACCTGGTTGAGGTCAAGAATGTCAAGATTGCTGGTTTTAATCAGAAATGCGAGGTGCCCATGGGGGTTGCAGAATTCAACTTGACTTTTGATGATTTCACCACCAAGGTCCAGTTCCACGTCATCAACTCCAACACTTCCTACATGGCGTTGCTTGGACGGCCCTGGTTACACCAGAATAGAGTGGTGTCCTCCACCCTGCACCAATGCATTAAATACCCCTGCGAGGGGAAGGAAGTCAGAATCTTCGCCGACCTCCACCCGTTCCAGGTGTTCAAGTGTCATTTGTCAGACGCCAATCTGTACTTAGAAAAGGCGAAGCAAGCTCCCCAGGCTGCCCAAGGCAAGGGAAAGAAGAAGGTCAAGGAAGGCGGCTGGTTTCCTCCACCACCCCCAGGCTATGTGGCTCCCCCACATGTACCATTCATTACACAAGAAGGAGGGGTATTCAAGGCAGCTCCTCTCGCCATCTATCCTACACCGGGGACGCCTTGCCTCGAAGACCTGCTAGAGGATGTCAGAGTCCTGCTAGGGATCGTCAAGCCTATAGCGGGAATTGAATGTCAAGCAGCCGAGCAGCTGAGAACTTTTGAGGTGCCTAACCCTGAGGGGCCACCCACCATCTTTTATGTTGCCGGGGAAAAGACAGTCAGGGAAGATGATGATTGCCGGTTCCCTGATGAGTTGCATGACCCACACGTCCCCATCACGGGGATTCCCCACATGACTGACCGGGCAGCCAGAGTGGTCAGAGAGCAAAAAATCCCTCCCTATCAACCCTCCAGCCGGAAGGAAATGTTTGAAAGAATGTGGAACCCACCAAACCTGGATCAGCGGCTGCTGTAAATCACCAAGCACCCCAGTCTGGGCTTCTCACTAGAAGATTATTACGAAACTGATGTTATATCGATTTCGGCTCTGTCCGGCGATGACCCCGCGGAAGCTGCAGACTTGCGGGAGGCCCACTAAGATGTATATTTCACGCCTCTGACTCAGGAGGCGCAAGACGAAGAAGTGTTCCTTTGGAACCCTCTCCGCCGCCGTTGTATGGGGAAGACCTCCTCCTTCTTTGAGGGACTAACCTTGAAGGGTCGTACCGCCGAGGCACCTTCACTTCGGCCTGCTGGCGAAGCAAGAAGTAGCAATATGGGCCATGCTCCGGACTCTCCTCGATACGACCCCGTCATGTACACCTTGTACCACAGGCAGCAACGAAAGATCGAGATATTAAAGGCACGGCTGGCTGAGTTGACCTCGCTAGTGACCAACCTGATCCAAGGTTCTCTCCGCCCGTGGGGTGGCCATATGTCTCGGTCCCAAGACGCCAGCCCTAACGCCTCCGTCCGGTCAAGAAGGGAAACAAGAGATACGGCAAGCCCATTAACCGGGCGGCCAGCCAGGCGAGGCCTGACACTCCAAGAGAAGCTACAGAAGCCCTATTCCTTCCCAAGGGAGAAGACTCGGGGTATCTTTGACTGGGCCTGCCATTACGGCAAGGTCTCCCTCCCAGGGTCCAAGAGGCCGCAGGACACCCGAAGAAGTGGGGACCCACTGTTTTGTCCCTATCACCAGATACTGGGCCACGCCATCGAAGACTGCTATGTCTTCAAAGACATTGCTCAAGACCTCATTGATAGGGATGAGCTCAGAATGGGAGACTATGTGGTAGCCCCGCCACGCCCCCACGTGGCGGACAGCCCCAGAAGAGGAGCCTATACAGTATCTATCCAGTACCAGGCCCCTGAAGATGCGGCTGCCCCGGCCCCCGCCAGAGTTGTCTATGATGAGTATACAGAAGACCCCGAGGTGGCCATGTGCCTTTCTGCACCAGCGGACCCCGCGGACCCGGCGGCTATGGTCCAGGAGGAGTGCGCGGTGAATGCAGCCTCCATGCCCAGTCACGAGGAATAAGAAGAGGGGGATGGCGTCCTCGAGCCCGAGGACAATGAAGACCAAGACTTTATCGATTTGTCGCCAGCCCCGCCGGGATTTGAAAATGGCAGCCGGGCCACCGTTGACGAATTGATTGAGATCAACCTCGGCACGGAAGGTGACCCCAGGGCGACCTTTTTGAGTGCTCTTATGCCCCCACAGGAGAGGGAACAATACACGAAGCTGCTGCAAGAATTCTGGGATTGCTTTGCCTGGAACTACAAAGAAATGCCCGGGCTCAGCCCCAAAGTAACTCAGCACATTTTGGCCATTGATCCTAAGGTGGAGCCAATGAAGCAGCCTCCCCGGTGTATGAGGCCGGAATTGATCATCCAGATCTGCAAGGAGGTCGACAAGCTCATAGATGTCGACTTCGTGGCGGAAAACCAGTGCACTACTTGGTTGGCCAACATCGTACCGGTGAAGAAGAAGAATGGACAGATCATGATTTGCGTGGATTTTCGCGACCTGAATAAAGCCTACCCAAAAGATGACTTCCCGGTGCCTATCACCAAAGTGATGATTGATGCAACCACTGGCCATGAGGCCCTCTCTTTTATGGACGGATCATCCGGCTATAACCAAATTTGGATAGCCGATCACGACCAGATTCACACGGCCTTCAGATCACCCAAGGGGATATTCCACTACAAGAGAATGCCCTTCGGCCTCAAAAATGCCGACGCCACATATCAACGGGCGATGACTAAGATCTTCAACGAGCTGCTGTATAGCAAGGTCAAATGCTACATTGACGATCTGGTTGTCAAGACTAAGAAGAGAGATGAGCATCTGAGCGACCTCAGGGTCGTCTTCCAAAGGCTCCGACTGTGCGGGCTGAAAATGAACCCCATGAAGTGCGCCTTCGGCGTGTCCAGCAGAAAGTTCCTCAGCTTTATTGTCTAACACACAGGGATCGAGATTGACCCCTTCAAGATAAAAGCCATCCAGGAGTTGCCCCCTCCGAAGAGTCTGGGAGAGCTGAGGTCCCTACAGGGCCGTTTAGCTTACATCTGCAGGTTCATTTCCAACCTATCGGGACGTTGCCAACCTTTTCACAGATTGATGATGAAGAATGCACCCTTCAGCTGGGGTCACGAATGCCAGCACGCGTTCGACCAGCTAAAAGAGTACCTGAAGACCCCGCCAGTCCTGGGGGCACCTGTCAAAGGCAGACCGCTTATTCTCTATATAGCGGCCACCGAATATTCACTGGGGGCAATGCTTGCCCAGAATAATGATGAGGGAAAGGAGCAGGCTCTCTACTACCTTAGCTGAGATTGGTGGGAGCGGAGGCCAAGTACACCCCGATTGAGAAGGTCTACCTTGCCTTGGTCTTCGCAGTCAAGAAGTTGAGGCACTACATGTTGTCCCATGAAGTAAGTTTAATATCCAGAGCTGACCCCATCAAGCACATTCTCTCCCATCCAGTCCCGAAGGGGCGCCTTGGCAAGTGGGCCGTGCTGCTCATGGAGTTTGACATCACCTACGTGCCGCAGAAGGCCGTTAAGGGACAAGCCGTCGCGGATTTCTTTGCAGCACACCCTGTGCCCGAAGACTCCCCGTTGGCCACCGACCTACCCGAAGATGAAACACTGGAGGTGGACCAAGTCCAACAAGCCATCTGGCAGTTGTATTTTGACGGGGCCTCGAGAACAGAAGTGACCCCGTCCGGATGCACCAAGGTACGGGCCGGAGCCGGCATCATCCTCAAATCGCCAGACGGAGAAGTGCTGCACACTTCCTGCTGCATTAGCAAGCCCTGCACGAATAATGAAGCAGAGTATGAAGCTCTGATTATCGGCCTCCAGGTGGCCCTCCAAATGGAGATCAAAATGCTCCAAGTATTCGGTGACTCGCTGCTGGTCGTCAAGCAGGTCCAGGGGCAGTTCGACGTCCAGAAACCTGAGTTGCTCCCTTATCACACTAAGGCAAAGGGGCTCATGGAGCGGTTCTACCTCCTCGAGATAGGCCATGTCGCTAGAGGGGAGAATGCACAAGCCGACGCCCTGGCAAAATTGGCAAGCTCACTGGCAGTTCCTCCAGATGGATCTCTCAATATCCAAGTAATAAATCAGTGCCAAATGCCCAATATGATAGAAGAAGAACCAGAACAAGAAGAGCTAGAAGTCACTACAGCAGAAGCCGTCGGCCTACCTGACTGGAGAGACCCCCTGATGCAGTGGTTCAAATACCAGTAACTACCCTGACGAAGAGAAGAAAAGATTAAGCTAATCAGAACTAAGGACTCCTATGAGCTCCGAAACGGAATATTATTCCGAATTGTGGCCGACGCCAAACATAAGCTACTCCTTCGATGTCTCTCCATTGAAGAGGCCTGGAGGGTCATGAAGGAAGTCCATGCCGGGACAGCTGGTGCACACCAGGCGGGACCAAAAATGAAGATTGAAATAAAGAAGCTTGGCTATTACTGGCCGTCAATGTTCGACGACTGCTGCAAATATTCTAAGTCGTGTCAGAAGTGTCAGGAGCATGCCACCATACCTAGAAGGCCGCCCCTACAGCTGCATCCAACGGTGCCCAGTTGGCCGTTTGCCCAGTGGGGAACAGACATCGTGGGTCCTTTACCCGTGTCATCCGCCGGCTGTAAATACATTCTGGCGGCGACAGACTACTTCTCCCGTTGGGCAGAGGCTGTCGCCTTAAGGGAGGTCACCGGAGAGATCGTGGCCAGGTTTGTCCGCCGTAACATCATATTCCGGTTTGGCATGCCCGACCAGATTGTGTCAGACAACGGCAGCCACTTCCACAACCAGAAGGTCTACCGGCTGGCAGAAAAATACAAAATTGATTGGAGGACATCGACTCCTTACAATCCCCAGGCTAATGGGCTGGCCGAAGCTTTTAATAAAACACTATGTGCTCTCCTGGCCAAGATTGTTAGCTCTAACAAAAGAGACTGGGAAGAGAAGATGTACGAGGCACTATGGGCGTACCGAACCGTATACAAGACCCCAACAGGCTGCTCGCCCTTTTCTCTCGTATACGGCTCGGAGGCAATCGTCCCCGTTGAATTGTAGGTACCTTCCCTCAGAGTCGCCATTCAGCACGGCCTTGTCCATGAAGGGCAGACCAACGTCGAGCAAAGGCTCAAAGAGCTCTCCAGCCTGGAAGGAAAGCGGCTTCAGGCCCAACAGAACATTCAGGTCTACCAGGCCCGAATAGCACGTGCCTTTGACAAGCTCGTCAAGGAACGCGAATTCAAGAAGGGCGACCTTGTCATGGTCAAGAAAAGAGACGTCATGGCCGCCAACCCCAAAGGCAAACTGAATGAGAACTGGCTCGGACCCTACGTAGTCCAGAAAGTCTACGAAGGCGAAGCCTATGTAATTGTCAACCACCGCAGGGAAGCTCAATTCCCGCCTCTTAATAGAAAGCACTTGAGACTGTACCACGCTTCGGTGCCCCCATTCAATCAATAATATTATTCTCCGCCCTATTTGGGGCAGATTCGCGTGATTGATGCCCGAACGACTTGATCGCTATCCATGTTTTCAAAAAAGAGAAGAGAAGAAAGAAGGAAGAAGAGAAAAAAAAGAAAGAAAATAGAAGAGGAAAGTAAAAAAGAAAGAAGAGAAAAAGAAAAAAAGAAGAGGAAAAAAAGAAAGAAAGAAGAAAAAAAAGAAAGGGAAAAAAAGTAGAGGAGAAAAAGAAAAAAAAGAAGAAGAGAAAAGAGAAAAAAAGAAAAAAAAGAAGAAGAGGAAAAGAAAGAAAGAAGAAGAGAAAAGAGCAAGGGAAGAATAAAAGCTAAGAAGAGGGGGGAACGCCCCCCCCCCCCCCCCCCATTTCCAGTCATTGCCCCGTATCAGCGGAAATACTAAAAACTAAATAAACTCTCCTCTCTGTCCTCCCCGGGCGATGAGTACCCCTTTGGTTTGGACCTCCCGTCCAGGCCATTGACTAAACAAACTCTTCTCCCCGTCCTCCCCGGGCGGTGAGTACCCCTTTGGCTCGGACCTCCCGTCCAGGCCATTGACTAAACAAACTCTTCTCTCCGTCCTCCCCGGGCGATGAGTACCCCTTTGGTTTGGACCTCCCGTCCAGGCCATTGACTAAACAAACTCTTCTCTCCGTCCTCCCCGGGCGGTGAGTACCCCTTTGGCTTGGACCTCCCGTCCAGGCCATTGACTAAACAAACTCTTCTCTCCGTCCTCCCCGGGCGGTGAGTACCCCTTTGGCTTGGACCTCCCCTCCAGGCCATTGACTAAACAAACTCTTCTCCCCGTCCTCCCCGGGCGGTGAGTACCCCTTTGGCTTGGACCTCCCGTCCAGGCCATTGACTAAACAAACTCTTCTCTCCGTCCCCTCCGAGCGACAAGAAACCCGGTCTCTGATCAGGGCTCCCCGCCTGAGGCCAGTGCGCGGTTCCAACATTATGGCGAGGCCGGTGAGTCACCCATTTGGTACGGTGGAGTGGTTCCCTTGTCCTTCCCCTGGGAGGGTGAGCACTCTCCCCTGCCCTGACATGGGTTCCTGCCTGGCTCTCCCAGAGCGAATCACCGCGAAGATTTACACCCTGTCGATGTGTTTTGGCACAGCAAAAAGGAGGAAAGAGGAAGAAGAAGATAATATACACAGAAGAGAAGGTAGGAGAAAAGAGATTCCCCCCTGGGGTGAACGCACACCTAAAGTACATGTGAAACAATAAGTGTTCTGTTCTATTTGAAAAAGGATTAAGCCACATATGCTTCGGGGCATACCCCTGTGTTACATTTCAAAAGAAGAAGGAAAAAGAGAACTGAGGGGGTGGCAACGCTCAATCAACACCCCTGAAGATGTCTTCAAGAGGGAGGATTTCGGCGCAAGGAAAGTTTGTCATGTCGTGCAATCGGCCCCTCTGTTCTTCGAGTCGAGCGAGCTCGGTCTCCACGGATGCCATCTCAGCATGGGCAACGGTAAGTGCCTCGCCCTCTTTCTCGACTATCTCCTCAGCTCGGGCAAGGTCGGACCTGGCAGTGGCAAGGTAGCCCTCCAGCTTCACGATTCGAGTCCTGAGGGAGCAAACGTCGCCCTGGCCTCCCTCTATGGCCTTCTCGTGCTGCTCTACGTCATCACGCCGTGCCTCCAGAATTTGCAAATATTCGTCTACCTGGGCATCGAGAGCGGCGCGCTCACCGGGGGCTTGAGTCTCGAGGAACTCACGACGCTTAATATACTTCAGCAATAGCAGAACCCGCCGCGACCATTCCTCGAGTGGGCAGCCCAACACTTGCAGTGCCCCGGTCAGCTGCGTCACTATACTGTGCACCTCCCGATATGATAGGGTAAGATCGGCAAAGAGCATCGTCCGCAATGTTACCAACATCTGTCGGACCGGTGCGCCTGATGAGGTGTGACTGACCGAGGGTACCCTCGGGGGAACAAAATCCACAGAGCTGTCCACCTCGGCCCACAAATCAGCGTCTGCCGCGGCCGAGGAAGATGGAAGAGCGAGAGTCAGGTCCTCTAGCCGGCATAGCTCAACAGAAGATCCTGGCCAGCCACCGCCAGGGGAGGGGACAAGGTCACCGCCGAGTCATCTGGTGCCGCCGCCAGCTCCCTGGATGGGAATGTAGGTGCCGCTGCTGCAGGCAAAGGCGGGGCTTCGAGCAAGGCCGAGCCCGAAGCCATCGCTGGTCGACCTCTCTCCGGCATCTGGGACCCCTCCAGGTGTGCGCGAAGCCCCGCGAATATCTACTTCAAGAGCGGGTCCTCCATCTGGGCCGGAAGCTTCGGGAGAGGCGGAAGCGAAATTATTAGGTGGGGTATGCCTCCCGCTTGCACAAGTGCTGTGAGGCTCTCCGCCCCCGGGCCCGAGGCCGGAGTCGACCCCTCCACCGCTATCGGACCGATGGCCGATCTTCGTTTGGCGACGGCCTTCCGGACATGGCCAGACGTCTTCCCTGGCGTCGGCGTTGCCCGACCATGTGGAGAGGAGTCAGCTACTAGCTATCTGGAATAAATCATGCGGGGGCAAGAGGCAGAAAGGGACCACAAGACCCACGTGCTTACCTCGGCCACCGGAACGATGCCGCCTTCGGGCACGATCTCTCCCTCCTCCAGAGGCTCGTCCGCCGTTCCGCGAGCACTTGAAATCTCCACAGCTGACTCCTGCTGAAGGGCTTCGAATAAAAGGGCTAGCTTGCCCAGGCCCGCATCAGCTCCCGCCGAGCCATCGACCGGCATAGCTGGAGCAGCTTCCTCTACAGCCTCCGGCTCGATTGATTCCTGAAAATTCAGGCATAACAAGAACGAAGTTAGTGGGCGACCACAGAAGGAGTCCTGCGTGAATAAGCTTACACTTACGGCAGCCTCCTCCATTAGGCTTAGACAGCTAGCAAGTGAAGGGGCCTTGAAGATCGGCTCGGGCGGCTCAAACGTCTCAAACACGCCCTCGCCAGAGGCCACTTCGTCGGAAGAGTAGTCATAATCTACCTCTTCGCTTGATGAAGACTCAACTGCCACGGGTTCTTCCCTCGTTGGCAAGGGGGCCTCCACCTCAAGATCGGTGATCGGCGCGTCCTCATGCGGGCTGGGCGAGGCTGGTACCCCAGACTTCAACCTCTTCCTCACATACATGTGCATCGCCGGGAGATGTAAGCGGGGGCCCAATAGCCCAATAGCTGCCGCATCATCGCCTGTCGCATAAAGGAAAAGGCGAGTCATATCAAAGCCAATGGGTTCCCAAAGAATGAAGGAAGTCAAGCAAGCGGACGAAGACGACTACCCCCTTTGGCTTCTGCAACATGAGGTGGCTCACGAACGGCCTCCTTGATGGGCGACGTTGCCTCGGAGACCGCGGCCTTGCCCTCACCCGAGGTCGGTGCAGGTGTCAACCCCTCTGCACCGGCTGAAAAGAAGAAGTACACGTGTCATGCACGCATGAAAGCCTTACCCCCGGGGATCAAATAAATCCCAAAGAATGTCAGCGGTTGACAAGTCTCACCGGCAGGACGGCTCGATCCGGCCCGAGTGACTTCGAACTCCTCGAACGACAAAATGGGAGCCACCAGAGAGGCGACCGCCGAAGCCGGGGAGACCTCTGCCCTCCTTCGCTTTGCCTCCTGCCGCCCAGCCACTTTGGCGATGGCCAATGCTTTCTTAACGGGCGACTTCGCCCGGGACCTCCCCTTGGCTTTTGGTGGGGGAGTCGAAGTTGGCGCCGAAGTCGCCTCTGCTGCAGCCGCAGCTTCACCCACATTGGGGATGGGCGTAGGAACCGGCTCCTCCACATCAGGAATAGACGTGGGTGAAGGCTCTTCCACAGCAGTTGAGACAAAAGGGGGAAAGACATTCAGGCGTCAAGGCCTTGCCTCGAAGTGAAAATAAACCTTAAAAGTACGCCAAGGGTTGGAGGTGTTGACCGACAGGTTGACTCAACTCGGTCCGGGCGACCTCAAACTCCTCAAAAGATGGGATTCGCGGCACCGGAGGAGCAGCCGTCGAGGTCTTAGCAGTCTCTATTTTTCGCCGCTTCGCGTCCCGCTGCTTGGCCACTTTGGCGGCATCCACCGCCTTCTTCATAGGCGACTTCGCCCGGGACCTCTTCGCAGCCTTGGGCAAGGGAGCCGTGGTCGGGGCTGGCAATGCGGCCTCGAAGTATGCGGGCTTCTGGACGAGCCGAAGGAGATTCCGGTACGTCGCCATTTGCACGCTGTCGGGATGGTCTGTCAAAATGGACACACGCATATGATTAGCACCCGATAACCTACTAAGGTCGCAGCAATGAGAATAAAAGAGGTGGAAAGGTTAAATACCGTGAGGAGCGGTATACAATCGAAGCGTTATCGGCCAATAGGTCAGGGACGGCTCCTTGTCCCGACGCGCTGCCTCTCGGACCAGCCAGCACACATCCTCGATCTTCTGGCAGCGATCAGTAAGAGTAGCCAGGTCCGCATGCTTCTTCGATGAGAAGTGGCAGAAAATATTGAAGTGGTCCATGCCCCACCCATCGGCATAATAATAGGAGACCTGTAGGCGCTTGCCCATAATGACGGCTGTCTGATCCTCGATCTTCAGCCCATTCACTCGGAGGAGGATATACAGCCACGTGGTGTCTTGTAATTTTCAGGCTTCCTCTCCTCCCACCTCATGAATGTGCAGTATGGGCAGATTGGGTCTCTCTCTGGGCGCCAGCTCTTTGCGGGAGTGCCCTCCTCTTCCATGGGGAACGGATAATTGATGAGCTCTAGACGATCGGTCCCTATCCGGCAAAGCTCCCTCAGGGTCTTCTTGTTGTTATCCTTCGCCACTGGGGGTAGCTCCACTTTTGGTGTTGGCCTCGCTTCCCGAGCTTCCCGGCGGGTAGCCAAATATGCCACCACCTCCTTCTCCTGCCTGTTCTTGAGCCGGAGGAGATGCTCTGGGTCAATATCGAGCACCGGTACCGGCTGCTTGCTCAGGAATTTCCTCTCTGCTCAGTCCTAGCAATCGGTCTTGTGCAATCAATAAAAGGCCGTCCGGGCGTTCCACCACTTTATATACTCCGGGGTCAGCCGAGGAATACGACCCGAGGCTGGCACCCTGAAGGTCGCAGAGTCGGCTCGGTGGAAAAAGTCCCACCAGCTTCTGGCATGCTCGGCAGTGGAACTCCCTCGGAGATTTCGGGAAGGCAAGCCGAACTGTGCATGATAGACAGGGATATGTTGATCATATCCGAAATTTCGGCCGAACCGGAATGGGTAATATGGTTCCAGCAGCAAGTTTTCCCTCTTCCTGAACGCCAGCACGCTCGGGCGGATGGATAACGCCCAGTCCCTAAGCTCGGGCTCCAGCAGCAGCCGGACCACAGTCTCCTGGCTGATGGGGTGGATATACTTCTGCACCTGATCATCTTTGCACTCCCTCTTGTTGTTCACCAGAGGGCTAGAATGCGCGGCCAACGTCCAAAAGTGGATGGTGCCGGCCGCGTCCCGGGGAACCGTCGTCAGCCGGCCTCGAATGTCATATAGCCGCAGGGAAGTAGAGCCTGGTTCTGCGCTGGCGAACTTCAACATCCTCGGCACCAGCCCCCAGTCCTGCATAGCGCGAGGGGAGAACTCCGGAAACAACGAGCAGACCCACGCATTGAAGAAGTGCAGTGGGCAGACATATCGGGCCTACCTCGAGAATTGGTGAGTGCTGATGTCCCCCAGTGCCTTATATATTAGGTAGAGAGTGGCCGGGCACAAGGAAAGCTTGACTCCCCATGCCAGTTGACAGGCCGAATAAATGGCGTCTGGTCGAATGACTATCTCATCCCCGTGTGGCATGGCAAATGAGCACAGCCAATATGTCAGGTAAGCGGCGCAGTGTGTTAACGGGTCAACCCCCATCGGATTGGGGCCACTCCGGCGTCCTCTGGAGGGGATCTTCACGTCAGTTTTGGGCTTGGCGCGCTTCTTGCGGGCAACGGCAGTCCTGACACATGGAAACTCTTCATACTGCTTCAGCCCATCATAGAAATATTGCAGCCACAGGGTCAGGCGCACCCTCTTTCGGTCCCCACCGGGAGGCTGCCTCCCGCCGTGCGCTAGCTGGTATAGCTCCCGGTATGCCTTCATAAGATACCGGTACGAGTAGCCAAGGGAATAGTAGCCGTCCCCATTGGTCTCGTCCTTGATCAGGTCGGGAAGGCATACCTCTTCATAAGGCTCCCCATCAATGGGCAAGCCGCTGAGCTGACTAAGGCTCCACAAATCAAGTGAAGTCTCGCCCTCCGTCGTATAAAAAGTGTTGGTCTCCGCGCTGAATACTTCTATCATGCCGCAGTAGAGACCCTTGGAGATAGGGTAGCCGTACCGAGAGGCGTACACGCTGTGGTAAATGCCAACCCGGACCAGCAGCGGGGCATAGTTGAATAGCACGTACTCGGTGAATTCCACTGCCCCTTCCCTGAAGGTATGAGCATCCTGGAGCTTCAGCTCCCCGAACCAGCCTAGCGCCAACTCGTACTTGAATCGGACGGCCAGGCAATCCAGCATGAAGGGCTCCTCCCTGTAGCCCCATTTCAAGGGAGCCAAGAACAAATCGAAGCGAGGCAGCTCGCCTTGTACCCACCCAGCAGACATATCCCACTTCGCTGGGGTGAACTGAGGTGCTCGCACCAATTTGTCTTCGGCCGATAGCACTCCTTCGATCCCCAGGATGGGCTTCCATTCCCGAGCCTCCCCCACCAAATACATCGGGATGCTCCTCGGGACGCTGTACAACAAACTGTCGCGAGCCTGCAGGATCACTTGCTCGACCTCCCACACGGCCCGCAGCTCCCTCCTCTCCTGGGAGCGGAAGTACTTCAGAAAACGGATCAGATGCTTGTCCTTCGGCAAGTCCTTCCGATATTCACCGGTCCGATCGAAGGTGAAGCGATTCTTGACCCAAGAGAGCCTGTTATAGTCCATTGTCTCACCCTCAGAACCCAAGGACTCGGCTAGCATGGATATTTCAGCATGCTTCCTGTCCAGCTCCTCCACGTTGAGCCATGTGACGGCTGGCACTGGAGGCTGGGGAACAAGGTCGGCACCGACAGCGGCAGCAGGAGCAGAAGAACCACTTGGGGCAACCATTTATCTGCAAAGAGGTAACAAACAGAAGATCAGAATAAGCCACGGGCAAAGGGAAATGAAAACTGTAAAGGGGCTCTACTACAAGTAAAATGAATGAGACACTGCCAATTTCTGACAAAATTTCGGCAGAGTTTCCCCTAGGCCAGAGGCGTAAGGGAAAACACGGGTGCTCGTCCACAAGGAGTGACGGCCCCAACAAAGTCATGGTGGGCCCCGAAAGGCAACACCAGAAGTCCTCCTTTTTCCCCCCTGCCTGTATACTGCCTAAGGCCTCCTTGCCGGTACACGCCCTCAGTGCCTTCCCCGGCACACCCCAGAGCTGCCTCCGCCGGTACGCCCTCTGTGGCGCTTCCCCGGCACGCCCATATAGCCTTCGCTGGCACAGCCCCCTCGGTGCTTCCCAGACACGCCCCTCAGGTGCTTCCCCGGCACGCCCCTCTGGCGCTTCCCCGACACGGCCCCAGCAGTGCTTCCCCGGCACGCCTGGAGCGTCCTCCGCCGACGTGCCCTACGATCTCCTTCCCCGATGCACTAAGAAGCCCCTCCCCGGCACGCCTGTGCCTCAACTCCTCTGGCACACCCGTGCCACCATTCCACGGCACGCTCTCTGGCGTCTTCGCCGACACGCCCTGCGCCCCCTCAACGGCACGACTGGCGGCCTTCACCCCGACACCACCGGCGATCGCCTCTCCACACACCACGCCGGAGAGGAAGAAGAGAAGGGGAAAGGGAGGAAGAGAGAAGAGGGAAGAGAAGGAACGGGGGCCTAGGGCTCCGCCATTCCCGAACAAAAGGAAAGAGGAAAAGGAGGAGAAGGGAGAAGAGAAATGGAGAGGGACAAAGAGGAAGAAGGAGAGGGGAGCCGTTCGCGGCGGCCTCCTCACCCCGGCGACGGAGAAGACGGCGGCGACTGTGGTGATGAGGGCGGCGTTCGACGAACGGAGAAGAAGAAGCAAAGGACGGGGGGGCTTCGTCTGCTCGGCCACCAGAAAAAGAGAAAGAACGAGAGAGGGAAGAGGAAGAGTTTGAACAGGGGTGGCCCGCTCGTGCCACCCTGTCCCTTTTATAGGGTGAGCAAAAAGGACAAGAAGAAAGAAAAGAAAAGAGAGGAATTTTGACAGAAAAAAAAGAGAAAAAGGGGGGAAAACGAAAAGGAAAAAAGAAGAGGAAGAATGAATGAAGAAGGGAGAAAACAAAAAGAAAAAAAAAAGAGAGAAAAAAAAAGAGGAGGAAGGAATTTCGATGAAGATAATAATAATAATAATAAATATACTAAATAAATATAAATATATAACTATACGCATATAAGTACACATGCGCACACACATATGGAGGTGTACGTAAAATAATGCACGATGGTAGACGTCTCCGTTGGTATGTCCCCGTCCGACCGCCCCTAGGTGTCAACGGGTATCCACACGGACTAAGACGACGCCACCCCCGCGCTGGCATTAGCCCCTTGCCAACGAATAAGTCCCGTCCCGGCGCAAGGCTCCGCGCCCTAGCCACCCACTCCATACAATATTGCCATTACGGACCCTACGTCCGAAACGGCACGAATTCTCTCGTTGCTGTTTGTGATCATTTTTATCTTCTTATTATTTTATTATATATATATATATATATATATATATATATGTGTGTGTGTGTGTGTGTGTGTGTGTGTGTGTGTGTGTGTGTGTGTGTGTGTGTGTGTGTGTGTGTGTGTACATATATACATACATCTTATTTCACGTGTCGATCAACCAATTAACTAACTAGTAATTAACTGACTGATTGACGACGCGGGCGTGCCAGTCACGTGAGTGACGAGTTTATTATGCGCTCATTCTGACCCGTGTCGGGCGAAAGTGAGGTTCGGTCGGGACCAGCAGTCCGCCATACCATAAAAGCTATGACGTTAATTACATCCCCCACGAGGAGGGAACACCTTTGATTAATTGCCGAGATAATGGGCTGTCGAGGCCGGAATGAAGGATGCGATGTTTATGAACATGACGGGATCATGCGAGATGCGTCTATCTATCATGCAGGAGAGGCATGGTTCATTGAACTGGAGACCCTTGGTATGTGGCGGAGGACATAGGTCCGGAGACCACCCTCGCGCATAGCGGAGCCTTCCGATCGGGCACAACCTGACCTTCTGTCAACGCCATTTGATATACCCGAGGGTCGAGGCGAGCATACATGCACGACGATGATGACTGTACTAAGCATGATGACGGAATTATGAAGGTAAGCATAGCTCAGTCATATTTATTAAGCCCCGCCAGCGGGGGAAATGGTAACACAAAAGGTGATGACGAAAGCAAAGTGCTAATACGTATGATAGCGAACATGATAGAAAGGTTATTCAGGGCATAAACAGCCCTTACCTTATTCAATCTACTGCTAATTGGGGCTGCCAATCTCGACCACGGGAGGCCAGGATTGCCCCGGGGGCGAGCCAGGGATTTAGACAGCAAAACGACCAGAAATGGTGCCAGGAAACGTAGGCATAGGACTTAAAACGGCGTGGGAAAACGTAGGTATAAGAGGGGAATTAAAACGGCGTGGCCTGATTGGGGCGCGCCGGGAAGAAGCGCGCCGGAAAGGGGCGCGCCGTTTTAAGGCGCCTCATATATAAACGGTGCCGGTTTAACCCGATCTATCGAAAACCGAGGTTTTATTCATTTTTTTTTATTTATTAAAGTACTTTAGGAAACTTCAGAAGTTCACTTAAGTTATTTATTCAAAGGATCGACCCCGGGGCATCCAGGAGCCGAGTCACAGGCTCGCGCGAGGTTCACACTCGAGCACGGCGATTGTTCCGAGTCAGACTCGTTCGAGCCAGAATTTCGGCAGCATCTCCCTATCCCGGAGGATTATCAGGGAGAAGCGGGGAATACTCAGGTGGCGGAGCAACCCCTAAGGGCCGGGTGGCGCAACGGCGGCCGGCAAACCCGAACGGAAAGGAAAATCCCGAGGCCTAGCCTGCTAGGGGCACCGAATCCGTGGGTGACAGTGAGCGAAGGAGGCGACTTATTATGGGATCGAAGACCCCGAGGGCTAGCCTGCGAGGGGCACGCGACCCAAGTCACCACAACACTCGAATCGGGAAGACCGACAGAGGGAAGGAAACCCCAAGGGCTAGCCTACAAGGGGCACACAACCCGTGGCCACCACGAAGTCCATTAAGAACCGTGGATTTGAACTGTAGGGCTTAGCCCCGTCACTGTTCACTCCATGGCTTGAAGGGATACTCGTCATCAACGGATGAGCCTCCCCTGTCGACTGAGTGACTAATCATAGAAAATTGGGGGAATGTCCCCCACCCCGGGTACTGGAGCAATGCTACAGAGCAGACTCCTATTGAGATGCGAACGGGTTGGAAAGAGCGACGCAAGACATTGTCTGACGACCAATGGGCAACCGAATGACTAGACACATGTTAGGACAGCGGAGCCCGCAGGCTAAATAAATTAACACCGGCATGCTATATGATCAGCGTAGAGATTTGGGGACGGGATATGTATATATATCATGTTCGGAAAAATGAACGACAGATGCGATCTCCCCCCCCCCCCTTTGGCCTATGAGGGAAAGCGCAGAGGGGCGGTGAAGGGACTGCTCCCTAGACATAGATGAACAGAGATACGCACACAGGTGTGTCTCCGATCACAGAACCCGTGGCACACATGGTGCAGAACCCGACCATTATATTAGAATCGAGAGAGAAAGCCCCGGGGAGGGGGGAAGATTCGTATAGCCCAGGGGCATATCCAGTATAGAGGGGAAGGGATCCAGAAGCTATGCACACCGGGAAAACATTAAATGTACGTCGGAAAAGAAATCAGAGAGAGAGTATGAAAGGTAGATACAGCATCGGGCACCAACGCATTCCATTCATTCGATGAACGATTCAGATAGATATACACTGTATATATATATTCCGGCGCCGGCGTTGTCGCTCGGCCGCCGTTTACATTCATGGAAGAAGGACGCTACAGGTGACGAGAAAGAGAACAACAGTAAAGGTGAGGGGGGGAGGTCAGGCTCATCTCATCGCCCGTCCCCCTCTCTCACTTACATTATACCAGGAGAAAGGAAACAACGAAGAAAGGGAAAGCGACCGGAGGGAGAAATCACGGAGGCCCACCTAGACTCTTTTCCAGAACAGGGTATTGGACCACCGTCTTCTCTTCTCCGGCTTCAAAGATACTCAGACGATCAGACAAGGAAGGCGGCGGCGAGAACCTCCGTGGAAACCCTACTTCTTCCCCAAGGCTCTTCTCTCTGGCGAACAGAACTCCCTCCCCCTATTGGCTCTCCCCGACTCTCTTCTTGCCTTCTTTCTTTTTTTGTTTTTTTGATCTCCTCTCCCTTTCCATGTGTGTCATCTTTTTTGTTTCGAAGGCAGGGTATATATATACCTCGTTAATCCGGCGCCCTGGGAAGGGGGCGCGTCGGATCAAACGGCGCCGGGAAAAGTCCCCGATTGTGTGGGCACGCCGGATTTGGTGGCGCCGTATTAAGCGGCGCCGGTGACCCTTCACGTGCCGTTTTAGCTTATTTGCTCGGCGTGGGTCAGCCGATGGGTCCGGGTGATGCGGGACGAGACCACGGACACGACAAGCTCGTGACTGTCCCTTAACGAGGGAAGCGTCGGACGTGCGCGGTTGAGAAACCGGCAATGAGCTAGGGTGATCGGCTCTCTCGTGTGCCCAGATCGGGTCACGGGACGGTCTCGCACTCAAGAGGGATTTTGGATGTGAAATTTTTTGTGGAGATGGGAATACAAGATAGGAACAACCTCTGAAAATTTCAGATCAAGAGGATGTCGGAGTTGATAGAAGGAATTCCGAGAAGAAGCTTCTGTCCAGGATGGACAGAACACCGAAGTCGACTTCGCGGCGGCTCGAAGGCGGCACGAACGGCGGCGGCGACACCGGAGATGAACTTAGAGATTAAGGGGGAAGAGATAGAAGGGTTCCACTCTAGAATTGGGGGTTGGGGATGAAGAAAACCAGGGGGAGAGAGGAGGGGCTCAAGAACACTCTTGATTTTCCAACAATTTTTTCTTCATTAATGCCAACAAATGGAAAATACAACCTTTTATATGCCTTACATCAAACCTAATCTACACCATTAGATCTAGGGGAGGGGATTGGATGGCTGGGATGAAGTGTGAATAACACACACAAAAACCATAAAATATTAAGGGGAGAGGGGTGCCCCCTTGACCATGGTTAATGGGGTTGAATGGGTAGGTGAGGTAGGTAACCCACCTTGGACTAATTAAGCCACTTGTCTCCCATGTGGTCAAATGGCATTCAACCCTTCTAGATTGCCACCTAGGATGGTTGACTAGCCCCACATGAGTGACATGGACCAATGGGAAAGGGCTGAGGGCCCCCTTGCTGGTCCTACTGACAAATTACAAAGAAACCCAAACAATCCGTGGGAATGACGCATTGGCTTATAAAGCTATACAATTGCGCATATACTTTCCCGTGGATATACAAATAAACTAAAGGACATAAATGCAAAATAAAATGTACATGCCTTTCCCGTGGATATACAAATAAACTAAAGGACATAAATGCAAAATAAAATGTACATGCTCGGCGTCGATTCCCATCACCGGGGATGGTTCCGGAAGCTCCCGTTGACTGTTCCTCTCGCCCTGGCCCTTGGAAAACCTTGACGGGGTGTTGACGAAGCTCTTTGATATAACGAATGACCTTAATCAGAACTTCGCGTGTGTCTGGCCCGAGCATACGGGTATCTTACTGGCACGGCCTTCGGCACTGTGATTTGTGCTTCTGGTCGAGACGGACTCGTGCTCGAAGCTTCCTTGTGGGATGGCATTGCATCCGGGATAATTCCGCCTTGAATGGTGATCAATCGGCCACTAACGGGACTACTATGGCGAGAAGCCGAACCCGTGTCGGGTGATCGGGGCCTTCTGCTGACAGAACCTTTGGCCCCTTGTTGTGGACGGCCGAGGACGTTCTTCCTCCTTAGGATAGTCATTGGGTAGACCGTCGTCCTTGGTCGGGCGACGGATGTAGGGTAGCGGCATGACGAGGTCGATGTCGGATCATTGGGCAGGCTTGGTCGCACTGCCGGTTGGTCGCGGTTTCATTCCGACTCTCCTGAGGTAAAGTCCCCGGCGCTCATTTCAAGGTGACTTGGGGCTCCGTCAACTTGAGGAATCTTTGATAAGTTGATCTTCATCGGCTTCTGTGCTTCAGTGGGTCGTGTCATTCGTCTTTGCGGCTTGGTCGCCGAAGGATTATATTTTGAGTGCCAACAAATGCCCCCCAGACGTAGGTGGTGCAAGCGAGGCGGGAGTGCAGCAGTACCTACGGATGAGCTTCGTTCGGTGACGAAAGCTTGAAACGGTACTTAATTCCGGCTTGGGACGTTAATCCGGCGCGGTAGGAAGCTTGAACGGCACCACTTAAAATGGTGCGCCCTTTTATTCAGAAGTTAAAACGGCGTCGACAAATCTGGTGCGCCCTGAGCTTTGGACGTTGAAACGGCGCGGCCTCCACGGCGCGCCAATTGCTTAAAACAGCGCGCCCCGGGGCACGCCATTTTAACAGGGGTGGAGCCCCCTATATATTGTTTTCTTCTTCGTTTTTTTCTTCACAGCTCTTCATTTGTGAAATTTTTTCCTCTCTCTTCATCTCCCTCTTCCACCGCGACGAGCGACGAGCGAGCAAGCCTGAGTCGAAGGTGGGTTGAGGGGTTTTTTGTTATGGGTTTAGAATCCATCTTCCGGGCCCCGGGAGGCTTCTAGAAGGACTTGTCCTCGGAGCTAAATCCCCCGGGTGTCCCGAGGTAGATAAAGCTAAAAAAGGAGATAAAGCTAAATTTAGGGGCCGCTCCCTTAGTGGACGGTTTCCACTTCTCTTTTGGCAAACCCTTGAGCTGAGGAGATGCTGCCAAAATTTTGTCAGAAGTCTTGCTTTGATCAACTGATTTCTGACTTTGCTCATTCTTTTCTTGTTTTGAAGATAATATGGCATCCGGCCCTTCTTCCTCGGCATCCCGGGTCGCTGTGACATGGGGGAATGTCCATTCCCTTGATCGGGGGCCTCGACGGATAGCCGTTATAGCTTAGTCCTCGGACTCGGAGACCGACACCATTGACACCGGCCGCCTGTTGATTCTTGACGGCAACCACTTCAAGTATGAGCGAGGGGATGGCGTCAGATTGGACCATCCCAAGGACAAACACTTGATGGCATTCCTTGAGCGCTTCAACCTTGGCGGGAAGCGCGATATAATTCTCATACGTCGAGCCGAGGGAGCTCTACTGGTGGAGAGAGACAGTCTGACTGAGTCAGTCACTCACGGTATGCCTATATATATCCCGGGCGAGCCCAGAAAATGGGGGGCCGTTCTTGGAGTGCAGGAATTATCTCCATAGGCCGGGTTGCTGACAAGAGCACTGCAGTATACACCAGCCCACTGGAATGAGACTGCCCGGCGCGTTGACAGGGAGAAGCCCGTATACGGTTTGTTCCTTGCCCCGCTTCATTGGGGGTACCGAGATGAGCCTTTTCTTTTGGACTGCTTGGCAGTCCGGTTCAAGCATCAGGTCTCAGTGGGGTGGTTCGGAGAACTCAAAGCCACCGATGCTCACGCCTTCAGACCAGGCGCCGTTGAATTTACAGATTTTGTATTGCGGCAATATGCTCCCATCCTGGTACATGCCAGTGTTTATCAGAGTGTATATGCTTCCCGGTACAGGTATCCAATCTCCCGAGGTTTGTGCTGCGGGATGATTGAAGTCTTCTGCCCGGAATACAACACTTTTTATACTGCAGAGGGCGAGACTTCACTGGACCTCTGGAGCCTTTCCCAGCTGAGCGGCTTGCCGATAGACGGGGAGCCGTATGAAGAAGTTTGTTTTCCAGACTGGCTGAAAGACCAGACAGATGGCGAAGGCAAATATTTTACGGGCTTCGCCTACCGCTATTTGATGAAGGCGTACCGCACCCTGCTGCGCTTGACGCTTGACTCGCGGGAAGCATGGAAGCCTGGCGAAAAGAGACACGTGCGGATGGGCACGTGGCTTCAATATTTCTTTGGTGGGGAGCAGCAATATGAGGACTTCCCCACGGTAGTTCCGACAGCGATGAAGCGGAAGAAGAGGGCTCGACGCCAAGCGACATACCCTGCTGTTTCAGGGAGAGGGCGGTAAGGGGGCCCGAATCCCACAGGAGTTGACGCAGTCACACATTGTGCTGCATATCTGACCTATTGGCTTTGCTCGTTCGCCCTTCCCCAGGGAGACGAGATGGTAATCCGGCCGGAGGCCATCTACCCTGCCTGTCTGATGGCTTGGGGGACAAAGTTGTCCCTGTGTCCGGTGGCTTTATGCCTTACATACAAAAATGTTGGGGGATTTGCACAAGTCACGCATCCCCAGAAATTCACGGACAGTTGGTCCCATCCACTTCTTCAATGCCTGGGTCTGCACCTTGTTCCCTGAAGCAGCTCCCCGGTCAATGCAGTCGGATCGTCCTTTGCCGCGGATGATCGAATTTGCTAGTGCTGAACCGTCTTCACTGGCGGATCAGCTTTTTGCTATTCGGGGGAAGCTGACTACAGTTCCGACAGATTCCCCAAGAGTTCTGCATTTTTGGAGCTTGGCCGCTAGCTCCAGTCCTCTCGTTAACAGGATGCGGCAATGCCGGTTGTTTGAGTCAGAGGAATTCATTCACCAGCTCACCGGGGCCAAGAGCACGAGGCCAATCTTGGAACCAGAACTGATTGATTGGGCGCTGTCTATCCGCCCCAATGTCCTTGTATTCAGAAAGAGCGGCTTACCGTGGCTGGAGCCGTACTATCCCTTCCGCTTTGGCTAGAACTTTGGATATGACCAGCAGATTCCTTCTTCTTCAGCCTGGTTCAATCTCCCGAATAGACATCGGGCTGGTCAGACGACTACGGATGAGGCCCGCACATGGTGTGATTACTTCCATCGTCGGGAGGATGTATCCTTCAGGGTGCCAACCCCGGCCCGCCTGCCCCGAGTGACTCCGGACTTCATCAAGTGGTGGAATGCACGGACGGGCTTCTACCGGAACTTTCGGAAGGACTGTTGGCATGTCGCCGAACGTCGTTTCTTAGATTCCCAGCGGGAGCCCGCTTTGGATGTTGATCCATCCTATTTGAAGAAATTGAAGTCCTGGTCTAACACCGAGGTGATGGCATATCTGTAAGCTAGGAAAGCCATGAAGGGTAAGTCGTCCAAGGCCGACCCGAAGATGCCAGAGATCCAGAAGGATGACTATATCAAGACTCTTTGGGGGCTGTGCCGGGTTAGCAGTGACCGGATTGCCCTCCAAACGATCCCCCTTCCGGTGGAAGAACCTCTTCCTACAGTGGCGGGTTGGCGCCCAGAAGCTGACCGTTTTCATCCCTACCGGACTTTCATCAGGAGGGAAGATAAACGGGCTGACTTGTATTCCAGCACCCCCTGGATATTCGCCCTGCTTCATTCTCATGGGCTTTCAATTTCTGGTCCACTAGAAGCCATCCGGGACCATCAGCTCCTCGTATCTTTCAAGTATGTCGATGGCTGGGGATTCGAGCACTTGGGCCTATATCATCATTTATCCTCTGTGGCCATGAAGATCTGGCGCAGCTGGCGGAGAAAAGTGAGAAGATTGGTGATGTGTGCTGGCTCATCTGCGAGGCGGCTTCCCGGGACAAGGCGCCCGAATTGCTTTACTGGTCGCTCAGCCCCAGATACACAGGGCTGCCAGGTAATGCTTATTTTTCTTTCAGCCTTGAAATTGCTTCTTTTATAGTCAGTATGCACCTTTCTCACCTACGCACTTTTGCAGATCACCTCTCTGTGGAGGCGACCAGACATTATAGGGAGTTGATTTCCAAGGCGTAGAAGCCTTCGTATTTTAACATTCCGGAGCCAACTCCGACCACTACACCGCTGCCCCCTGGGGATTCGCGGAAGCGAACCAGGTCCCAGGTCAGGGAGGCTATTAGTAGGGCCAAGAAAGCCAAGAGGGCAGATTCCAGCGCTACCCGGGCGCGCCGGAGGAAGGCCGCTGAAGAGGAGCCCATAGTTACCCCTCCTCGGGTTCCATCATTCTTCGAGTTTGAGGCCGCTTGGATGCAAGGGCTTGAGGGTGAAGGTAACTTCTCCTTCTTGTATGGATTGTTTGTTTATTTCTGCCACCTTGGCTGATCATCCTTCCTTTCATTAGCTGTTGGCACTACCTCCGCCGTTGTTGGGTTAGAGGCGATGACCGGAGCCGCGGCTGAGGAGAGAGAGGAGGAAGCCCCCTCGGCCTCTGTTGAGGGTGACTTGCCTTCACCGACACCCCATCAAGAAATAGAAGGTAACTTGCAGCTTGCCCGTAGAGCTTAGCGGCCTATTGTGCTTTCAGTCGGGTCTTGACTGTTTATTGTCTTTTAACTCCAGTCGATGTCCGACCAACGATGCTCCCCGAGGTCGGTGCCATGGCAGGAACTATTACTGGAGAGCAAGGGCTTCCAAGGGACAAGCCCCTGGATATTCAGCCAACGGGTGCTTCCGAGGCAGAGACCGCCGAGGAGGTTCCAGCTAAAGAACCTTCTTCTAGTAGCTTGGTCCCCGCTCAGATAGTGGAGATTCAAGAACAAGCGGAAGAGTCATCCTCCTCTGAGCGAGTTGATTATGGTGGCGGCTCTGGCGATGACGAGGGGTTCCCACCGGTCGACACCCAGGCCGAGGATGCCGGGGCTTCTTCAGCTTATGAAAGTGACCTTTTAACATTCAGCCCTCTGAGACTACCGGGAGCTGAACACAGGCCATCATACCCGACCACAGGAGAGGGGCCAGAATCTTCAGAGGCCACTTTTGGAGGCTTAAATATAGTGACGGTTGAGGTAGGAAATGTTCCGACTCCCGCCCGCAGCACTTCTTTTTATTTCCAAGCCAGCTGGCTGATGTACATACATGTGATGCAGGCTGAGGTGGTACCGCCAGCTGTGATGATTCGCATACCCCTCCCTGACTTGGGCATGGGCCAATCGGCCTTTCTACCTATTGTGCGGCCCATCGCCCTACGACTTCCACGGACCTATGCTGCTGCAGCGGCCTCAGAGGAGCCCGGCGCAACTGTTGAAGTCGGCGACCTGACCGACGTTGCAGGGACTCAAGCCTTGGTTGCCGGCGAGGAGTTGTTGCTGAAGCCAAGTGACCCCCCGAAAATAGAGGCGGGAGAAATTATCGCAGAAGTGGCCGATGCTATCAAAGCCTTGTCGGTCATAGAAAGATCCCTTCCTTTAGCGGCCGGTGAGACTGTTCAGGAGGAGCAAGCGCCCTCCGCTGCTGAGACGGCTGTCATAGCTTCACCTTAAAGGGCGTGCAAGGAAGTTGCCATCGTGGAGAGCCCTTCAGCTACTGCAGCTGCGATTGTCAGGCCGGACGTCGGCGCTGTATAGACCATGCCGTCGACATCCCTTATGGTGGCCGATGATATCTGGGCCGAGGTAGATAGGAAGGTGGACTTTCAGCTCCCCGAGACTTCGCCACTAGGCTTGCAATTTTCCAGTGACATGGTGTGGCAGTCTCTTGACAATCTCCAGCGGGCCATGTCAGCTTCCCCGGGTCTAACTTACATGCAGCTGAGAGGCCTGATAGACCACCTCTAATGATCATTACTAGCATTTGGCTGCCCAATGGATGACTGGATCCCGCGGGTTACAATGCTGTTAAAGCATGCCAACAGGCGGGATTTCCTCAGTCGAGAGGTATTTGATCAGTTGACGGCTGTGAAGCTGGAGAGGGCAGATTGCCGCGCCGCCACTACTTCGCTGAGGGTGACCGTGGAACAACTGAGAACTGTTGCTGGCAATATCTCAGAACGTCGGTTGTTCCTTACGGCGCGGATGGAAGAGTTGCGCGTGGAACTTGCTAAGGCCGAAGCCGAGCTGCAGGAAGGCGAGCGCCTAGAGGTCCAGACAACGGAAGAAGCTGACCTGGCCGAAGGATGACTTGCCTCACTAGATGAGAGGCTATTGCAGCTGACAGCCACCGAGGCCCGTTTGCAGGAATTGACCCAATACCCCTCACTAGGCCTCCTGGAGTTGGCAGATATTTTCCGGTGTCCCTTGCCGTAGCTTTGCTTCGCTTCTTCTTTTTTTTTTTTTTGCATCGGGTTCTGCTCCCCTTTTTGCCTTCGGAGCTTATGTACCTCTGGGGAATGCCCCGGACACCAATGTATTCTGACAGCTCTTATCAATGAAAACATCTCTGTCTGTCACCTCAATCACGACTTCTTTCCTTCTTTTCTTCTCTTTATTCTTCTGGCCGACCGTCCGAACTTAGGGATACGTGCTGATGGCATAGGAGAGCGCTCACGCCTTCAAGGAAGGGGTGAGGTGTTCGCTCCACCACGGCGCATCCGTTCCCGGAGCAGGATCTTTTGCCAGGGCAGGACACAGGTAGCGTAGGCGGATGTGCCTATTGTACTTCGCCAATGATGATGAAAAGTATGCTATAACCATCGACACGGGTTAAACGTCGATGCAATGATGCTTTGTTGATCAACGAGGGCGGAAGGCCCAGGTTAGAGGGTAGTCGACCAGGCTCGTCGATGGTGGTGAGGGTCGAAAGGGTAGCGACCGATCTTGCCGATGATGACCAGGGTCGAAAAGGGTAGCGACCGATCTTGCCGATGGTGACAAGGGTCGAAAGGGTAGCGACCGATCTTACCGATGATGACAAGGGTCGAAAAGGGTAGCGACCGATCTTGTCGATGGTGACAAGGGTCGAAAGGGGAGCGACCGATCTTGCCGATGATGACAAGGGTCGAAAGGGTAGCGACCGATCTTGCCGATGATTACAAGGGTCGAAAAGGGTAGATGGTATTACCGATGATGGCAAAAACCAGAAAGGTAGCGACCGATCTTGCCGATGGTGACAAGGGTCGAAAAGGGTAGCGACCGATCTTGCCGATGGTGACAAGGGTCGAAAAGGGTAGATGGTATTGCCGATGATGGTAAAAATCGGAAAGGTAGGGACCGATCTTACCGATGATGACAAGGGTCAAAAAGGGCAGACGGTCTTATCGATGATGATAAAAACTGGAAAGGGTAGCGACCGATCTTGCCGATGGTGACAAGGGTCGAAGAGGGTAGACGGTCTTGCCGATGATGATAAAAATCAGAAAGGTAGCGACCGATCTTACCGATGGTGACAAGGGTCGAAAAGGGTAGACGGTATTACCGATGATGACAAAAACTGGAAAGGTAGCGACCGATCTTACCGATGGTGACAAGGGTCGAAAAGGGGAGACAATGGATGTGTATAAGTGGGATATCAGATGAAGACTCCGTCTCGACCTTGTGAAGGGTCTTCAGGACGGAGGATGGTTCATCACTATTCATCATTGATTTATAATTTTTCTTCTCTCTTTTTTTTATTCATATTACTAACCTAAGCGCCCTTTCGGGTTTTCACCGAAGCCATCCCCCTCTTGCTTTTGCCCACGCACCCTCTCGGGTTTTCACGTGGCGGGGTACCCGATTTTGCCTGCGACGCCCTTTCGGGTTTTCGCCACAGCTAGGTTATAGCCATTTTTGCACTTGTCCTAATATAGGAGCAAGTCTGGCGGGGTATCTCTATTTTTAACCCCATTTTCTTTTCTTTCTTTCTGCTTCTTTTTTTTGAATTAGGAATACCGAAGAACTGGACTATGAGAATGCTGACTGGCCTTACCGATGATGACAAGGATTGGTCTCTGGTTTAGTTCGTCGACACTGGCTAAATGTCGGAGCAAAGATCATGGTTTGTTAACAAGGACGTAAGATCCGAGTTAGGGGTAGAGGTTGACCGATCTCATCGATGATGGCGAGGGTCGAACGTGGGTTTGTTCATCAGCATGGGTCATATGCCGAAGCAAAGGTAGGATTACTAACAGGGACGGAGGGTCCAAGTTAGGGGTAGAGATCGACCGATCTCGCTGATGATGACGAGGGTCGAACACGGGTTTGTTCATCAGCATGGGTCACATGCTGAAGCAAAGGTAGGATTACTAACAGGGACGGAGGGTCCAAGTTAGGGGTAAGGTTGACCGATCTCGTCGATGATGGCGAGGGTCGAACGTGGGTTTGTTCATCAGCATGGGTCACATACCGAAGCAAAGGTAGGATTACTAATAGGGACGGAGGGTTCAAGTTAGGGGTAGAGATCGACCGATGTCGCTGATAATGACGAGGGTCGAACACGGGTTTGTTCATCAGCATGGGTCACATGCCGAAGCAAAGGTAGGATTACTAACAGGGACGGAGGGTCCAAGTTAGGGGTAGAGATCGACCAATCTCGCTGATGATGACGAGGGTCGAACACGGGTTTGTTCATCAGCATGGGTCACATGTCGAAGCAAAGGTAGGATTACTAACAGGGACGGAGGGTCCAAGTTAGGGGTAGAGGTTGACCGATCTCGTCGATGATGGCGAGGGTCGAACGTGGGTTTGTTCATCAGCATGGGTCACATGCCGAAGCAAAGGTAGGATTACTAATAGGGACAGAGGGTCCAAGTTAGGGGTAGAGATCGACCGATCTCGCTGATGATGACGAGGGTTGAACACGGGTTTGTTCATCAGCATGGGTCACATGCCGAAGTAAAGGTAGGATTACTAACAGGGACGGAGGGTCCAAGTTAGGGGTAGAGATCGACCGATCTCGCCGATGATGACGAGGGTCGAACACGGGTTTGGTTAAAGGATTTTCGGTGGGACTTTTGATGATTGTCCCTTTTGGAAATTCATCAGGTGGATAATAAAAGAAGCACTTTTAAATTACCACTTTACCGACTTAAGCGCCCTTTTGGGTTTTCGCCTAAGCCAGCCCCTCTTGCTTTTGCCCACGCACCCTCCCGGGTTTTCACGTGGCGGGGTACTGATAAGTCTCCATTTCTTATGATAATACATCACATAAACACCATTTTATGAGCATATAATTAGGTAATTATGCATATTTCATAATTAACCTCAACTCCGCATTTAAATTGGAGCTTTCACGTAAATTGATTAATTTGATAATTTTATCTAATAATTTGAAGTTGAGGGCCATGAGCATTAATTCTCCATTGTATAACTATGAGTATTTGAGATTGATGTGCACATTATGGTAATTTTTATGGACTAAAGTGTAATTGTGTGTGTGTAGGACACCGAAGGTAATTACAAAAGAAGCCGGGGATAAAAGGGTCATCACCATTTTGACCAAGTCAAATAAAGAATTCAAAATATTTTAGTTGGAGGGAAAGGAATGTTCAAAATTTCGAATTCAAAGTTTGAAAAGGAAGAATCCAAAGTTTAAGTTTGAAAAGGAGGAAAAGGACATTCAAAGTTTGAAATAAAGGAGAGACATGATGAGCCTTGGGAAATGGGGTGCCTAAAGTCCAAGAAAGGGGGTGCCCACCTACTTTTTCTCTTCCCCATGCATCATATTCCACTTGAATCTCAGCCATCCATCTCCTTTTGATATAATCTACACCCTCTATCTATCCAACTTTCCCTATAAATAGCCCATGGCAAGGAGGAGAAGGGGAGTTCTTTTCTTTTGGCAATCTTTCGCTCTCCCTCTTTCTCTCCCAACCTTAGGCCTCCGGTTTCTCCCATGTAAGTTCATTTTCTCCTTTTGTGTTCTTCATAAAAGTTCTTCATTTGTAAGTCCTCTACAACTTCTTATTCTTTCTCAGATTCTAATTCCTTCTGGTTTTCAAGATATTTCATATTTTTCAATGTGCTGTTCTATTCATTTACGACCTAGTATTGTTCTCTGTTCTTTCCCTTATTTCTCCCTCTTCGAGTCATTTTATGCTCTTGCTATCTTCATAAAAGTTCTTTGTTTTTACGTTTTATACAACTTCTTCTTCTTGCTCATCTTCTAATTCTTTCTGGTTTTTAAGATATTTCTCATGTTTCAACTTGCTGTCCTGTGATTTCACTGTTCATCCGAGGTGCTAGTTTCTGTTATGTCTCCATTTTGAAGCTCTTATTCTCTTATTTTCTCTCTGAGTTCTTCATTAACGTTTTTCCTATCTTCCCCCTCTTCAACTTCTTCTTCTTGGGCATCCCCTAATTCCTCTTGGGTTTAAAGTTATTCACCCTCCAAAGACTGCTTCAACGATGAAGGCGACTTCCTCCCGGCGTAGACGACATCTTCCACAAGGTTGTTTGTGATCCAAGGCCAAGAGAGGACGGCGCTATCATCACCATTGCTGATACCATCTCCAAACTCCAGGCTTTTCTTGTGTTATTACTTTTGTGATATTTCACTTCATTGTAATCTCATTGTGTCATTAGTATAAACTTGTTTCACATTTCATGTACTCTTTCTTTTAAGTTAATGAAAGGAGTTGTTCTCTTGATCTAATTCTTTCTCTTCTTCCCTCTCCATCTCTTTCTTCTATATCTTCTTTCCACTACATGTAATTATTTTCTATAGCATAAGCGCATAGTCATGGTGTTTTCAATTAAGTGTTCGGTTTGTTCATCATTTCACTATTTTCTTTAAGCAAATCCAAATCACAAGTGTTTTTCAAATGACTCTAAGGTTTTTAACTCTAAAAATCTCTTCTTCCTTGTGGATTCGACCCGTGCTTGCCATAGTACTACGTTCTCTTTTGATCATTTTGTGCGAGTTCGGTTTTAAGATTGTTAGCGCGCGTGTTTTAAACGACGAACTTTTGCGTTATCAATTTTTGGCGCCGTTACCGGGGAGGAATGGTGATTTTTGACTTAAGAACTTTGTTTTCCTTATGTATATAGTGTACTAATAAAGTTCTCTTTTCTTATTTTTATAGGAAAAAAGAAAAAAAAGGAAGCAACTTGAAAATTCAAAAAAATTCAGAGGTAAGTCTCCACCTTTTCCTTAGTCTTTTTGTCATTCATTTTGAAAAAAAAAAGAATGTGGGAACGCTTTTCAAGTAAGTATCCAAACTTTTCCTCCTTCATTTTAATTTCATTTCTCTACATTTTATATCTTGTGGTTAGATAGGTTCACTAAATAAAAACATAAAAAAAAACATCACTTGAACTTCAATAAAAATCTTTATTGCAAGAGTAGAAATCACACTTTCATGTTCTAAGTCATGCATCATTTAGGATAGAAGCTCTTTTTCTTTATTGTCTAATTGTTGCTAATTACATTGTTGAAGATTACGGGAGGCAAGGTGAGTACTCTAACTTTTTCAAAAGCATGCTCATGCATTTTCATGCTTGCATAGAACCCCTTGTTTGAACTTGCTTTGTTGCATATCATTTCAAAATATCTTAAGGGTAACACCCATAAGCAAGATAAGGTGGGGATTTCATCACCCTTCCTTAGCTCACAAATAATAATTCTCTTGCATCTTTGCATCACCTAGACCTCAAATAAAATTCAGTAGATATTGGCCCTAAGTTCACACTGTGGTTCTTGTGTTATTTGAGCTTACCCTCTTATGAAAACCGGTGCCTAAGGCAAGACGGTCGGATGGCAAACGTCTTAAGCGGGCTAGTGGTTTGGCATAATTAGGTCCCTACGAAAGTAGGGGGAACCTCCCACTATCCCACCCCTTACCTGGCCGGTGAAAATATTGAGGGTGAACTTAAGTTACACGTTAGCCATTTTGTGAAACCCAATTTGTAAGTCTAGGTCACATCTAGGGCATTAAGTAATTTGTGTGACAACTTGTTTGTGTTTGCATAAAAAAAATAAAAATAAAAATAAAAATAAAAAATATAATCTTCTCTCTCTTCGTCTTAGTTTGAGTAAAAAAAATAAAATAAATAAAATAAAATAAAAATCATCATAAAAAATTTTCTCCCATCTCTCATCTTTAACCTTGGTTTATGCAAGGGAGAAGATCTCAACACCACGACTTAGTTGAGCCCATTAGTGAGATTGAGCGATTCATTTTTAATCCGGCTCAAAATCAAACCCAACCTATGACTGAACAACACCAATTAGGGGTGCCCAAACAGATGAAGGAATATTTCATTCCTTCGAATTATCAGCCATCCACTTGTATCCAACTGCCTAATGTCCCTGCTTTGCACTATGAGATCAAATCTAGCACCATTCAGATGCTCCCATCCTTTTATGGGAAGACCAATGAAGATCCCTATAAACATCTGGATGAATTTCTAGAAATTTGTTCCACTGTGAAAATTCAAAATTTCACAGATGATGCTCTCCGCTTGACCTTATTCTCTTTCTCACTTAAGGACAAAGCCAAATACTGGCTAGGGACCTTAGGGAAACCTATTGGCACATGGGCAGATATGCAGCATGAGTTCTTTAAGAAGTTTTACCCCATCGGTAGAACCAACACCATGAGACGTGCAATCACAGGATTCGCGCAACTCCCAAATGAACAAATACATGAATCATGGGGGAGATTAAAGGAACTCCTCAGAAAATGCCCACATCATGGGCTCTCCAAATGGCAAATAGTGCAAACTTTCTATGAGGGCCTAGATGATCAAGTTAGGCAGATTGTGGATGCATCATGTGGTGGGGCCTTTATGAGCAAGAGTGAGGATGAGGCCTATGCCTTATTTGAAATGTTGAGCGAAAATTCAATCAACCATGCTTCCTTATCCTCATATGAGAGAACCATTGGGCCCTCTAAACGGGCCGGGATGTATCGGGTGGAACCTGAAGCTAGGGTGGATGTAAATTTCATCCATCAAAAATTGGACAAGGTGGACATCATGGCCCAAAAGCTAGAACATGTTGATATGCTGGCCCACAAGTTAGACCAGCTCCTGGCTCAAAACAAACAAGAAACCACCATCTTACCTACGTCCAACTCATACTCGGACCCAACACACCATGAGGTGTGTGCTTTATGTGCTAGCCCAGACCATCATGTGTCCGATTGCCCAACAGCAGCCCAGTTACCACCTTTTATACAGGAGCAAGTCCAAGCAGCCCGGGGATTCTCTAAGCCCAACTATGACCCATTTTCTAACACCTATAATCTGGGTTGGAGGAATCACCCCAATTTCAATTGGAGAAATCAACAATCTCTCAATCAGCCCACCATCCCCTCTGCGTCTCAAACTCACAAACCACCCATCCAACACCAATTTCAAGCACAGCCACCATTCCAAGGAAATGCTTATGGTCGGGGACCGCAAGCCCAACAACCACTTCCCTGATTTAACCAGGGTCAGGTCCCATACCAACCTCCTCAGCCCAATTATGGGCAATCTTCCAATTCCCACCAAATCTATCAACCTCCTCCGCAACACCACCAGGACTCCCAAACTGATGATAGATTCCATCAGTTACAACAACTAATTCTGGCCCAAAATCAATCCTTCCAACAAACTATTCAAGTCCAAAGTCAATCTTTCCAACAGACCCTCCAAGCCCACCAGCAAACCATCTCTAAGTTGGAGACTCAATTGGGCCAATTGGCTGAAGCCACCATGAGAAGGGAAGTGGGCCAATTGCCAAGTCAGCCCATTACCAACCCACGAAATAATCCTCCGGGCTTCCCACAACCGAACTTCCCCATTAACCAGCCAATTCCTCCTCTCCTCCAGCACCCATCAGGCCAAATACCACAAAAAGGCCCACAACTCGAAAATGCAAAAGTAATTTCGACCTTAAGAAGTGGTAAAGTCCTCAAAGATCCTTAGGGGTCCACTCCTAGTTCATCAGTCCAGGCCCCTGACATATCTTCTGATAGTGAGGAGGAGCCCAGCCAGGAAGAGGATGTCAAGGGAAAGAGGAAAATAGAGGAAGGGCCCAGCACTTACCAACCTACAGTGCCATTTCCCAATGCCTTAAAGCCCAAAAAGAAACAACCAGCCCATAATGAGGAGATAATGGAGCTCTTCAAACAAGTACACATCAACATCCCTCTCCTCGATGCCATCAAACATGTCCCGGCCTATGCTAGATTCTTAAAAGAAATGTGCACTCCTAGGCGGGACCCACGAGTGACCCCGAAAAAGATTCGACTCCCGAAGAACGTTAGTGCTGTGGTCCTCAACCAACTTCTAAGAAAGTTAAAAGATCCTGGAGCACCCCTTATCTCTTGCAACATTGGGGGTGTGACATTTGATAAGGCTCTCCTTGATTTAGGAGCTAGTGTGAATTTACTCCCTACCTCCATCTATGAGCAGTTTGACATCGGTGAGCTCAAGCCTACTCCCATTATTCTCCAGCTCGCCGATAGATCAATCAAGACTCCAAAGGGCCTTATTGAGGATGTCATTGTTAAAGTGAATGAGTGCTACTTCCCTGCTGACTTTCTTATTTTGGACATGGTTTCTCCCCAAGAAATCAAGCATACTCCTATCATTTTGGGTAGACCATTTTTAGCCACGGCTAGGGCTAATATAGACTGTGCGTCAGGAATTATGGACATCTTTTGAGGACCAGAAAGTCAGCATCAACATTTTTAAGGCATCCAAATTTCATGATCAAAAAGGAGATTGCTATGCTGTTGACACCATTGAGGAATTATTGGAGATTGAAAGGGACAGTAGGACTGGAATGAGAGAGGAAGTTGACATCTTGTCAACTCAACTTAGGACATGGCCCCTAGTTGAACCTTTGCCTCAGCTTAAATCTGAACCAGCTCTACCCTCTTTGCAATCTCCTCCTCAGGTTGAACTAAAACCATTGCCAGCCTCCCTTAAGTATGCATTCCTAGGCCCAGACCAAACCTTGCCAGTCATCATAGCAAGTGACCTTGAACCTAACCATGAGGAGAAACTAGTTGAGGTCCTTAAATCTCATAAGGGGCTATAGGTTGGTCTGTCGCTGATCTTAAAGGGATTAGTCCATCCATTTGTCAACACCATATTTATATGGAGGAGAATATAAAACCGAGTAGAGACATGCAGAGGAGATTAAATCCACACATGAAGGAGGTGGTCAAAAATGAGGTGGTCAAGTGGTTAGATGCCGGAATCATCTACCCAATTTCTGATAGTCAATGGGTTAGTCCAACACAAATAGTCCCAAAGAAATCAGGACTGACTGTGATCACCAATGATCAAGAGGAGTTGATACCTACTAGGTTGACCACGGGATGGAGGGTCTGCATTGATTATAGGAAGCTCAACTCCATGACAAAGAAGGACCATTTTCCCCTCCCATTCATTGACCAAATTTTGGAAAAAGTAGCAGGGCAAAAATACTTCTATTTTCTGGATGGGTATTCTGGATATAATCAGGTGGCTATCTACCCAGAGGATCAAGAAAAAGCCACATTTACCTGTCCCTACGGAACCTTTGCTTTTCGAAGAATGCCCTTTGGACTATGTAATGCTCCCGCCACATTTCAAAGATGCATGTTAGCTATTTTTTCTGACATGGTGGGTAACTTTTTAGAGGTTTTCATGGACGATTTCTCCATTTTTAGGGACACATTTGATTCTTGTCTAGACCACTTAGCCAAAGTCATGAAGAGATGCATAGACACTAATCTTGTCCTCAGTTGGGAAAAGAGTCATTTCATGGTTAAAGAGGGCATCGTTCTGGGACATATAGTGTCAGCAAGAGGGATTGAGGTGGATAAAGCCAAGGTTGAGCTTATTGCCAAACTACCACCACCCATCTCAGTGAAACAAATCCGTTCCTTTTTAGGTCATGCCGGCTTCTATCGCCGGTATATTCAAGATTTCTCCAAAGTTGCTAGACCTCTCACTAATCTGCTGGCTAAGGAAGTCCCATTCCATCTTGACCAATCATGTCTTGAGGCTTTTGAATCATTGAAAATGACATTGACCAATGCCCCAATCTTGCAAACTCCTAATTGGTCATTGCCTTTTGAAATTATGTGTGATGCCTCGGATTATGCTTTAGGTGCTGTTTTGGGGCAAAGGGTAGACAAAAAGCCTGTGGTGATTTACTATGCGAGTCGCACACTCGCTGATGCCCAACTTAGGTACACCACAACAGAAAAGGAGTTACTTGCTGTTGTCTTTGCCCTTGAAAAGTTTCGGTCCTATCTGCTAGGGGCCAAAGTCATTGTGTTCTCTGACCACTCAGCTCTCAGACACCTGCTGTCTAAAAAAGATGCCAAACCAAGGTTGATTAGATGGATCCTTTTATTACAAGAATTTGATTTAGAAATTTGGGATAAAAAAGGAAGTGAAAATGTTGTTACAGATCACTTGTCCCGAATTATCACATCAGACACCACACCCTTACATGACTCATTTCCAGATGAACACCTCCTTAGTGTATCTCACATTCCACCCCCATGGTATGCACACATTGTCAATTACTTAGCCGTGAAAAAAATTCCTGAAGGTTGGTCCAAACAAGAAAAAGATCGCTTCTTTGCTAAGCTCAAATACTTCTTTTGGAAGACCCTGAGCTATTCCATTTAGGACCAGACCAAATCATTCGGAGATGTGTCCCTGAAGGTGAGCAACAAAGCATTCTGACATTTTGCCACACCTTAGCTTGTGGGGGGCATTTTTCAAGTAAGAAAACGGCAGCCAAAGTTTTACAGAGTGGGTTCTACTGGCCCACAGTATTCAAAGATGCATTCGAATTTTACAAATCTTGTGAGCGCTGTCAGGCTATGGAAAACATGTCACGTAGGGACATGATGCCTTTAAACCCTATCCTGGTTGTGGATATTTTTGATGTATGGGGAATTGACTTCATGGGACCGTTTCCATCATCTTTTGGACATGAGTACATTTTGGTGGCAGTGGATTACGTGTCTAAGTGGATAGAAGCTATAGCGACAAGGACTAATGATCACAAAATTGTCATGCAATTTGTTCGCAAAAACATTTTCTCTCGATTTGGGTGTCCCAGGGCTATCATTAGTGATGGGGGTTCACATTTCATCCATTCTCAATTCCGGGCTTTGCTTCGAAAGTATGGGATAACACATAAGATTGCTACCCCCTATCATCCCCAGACTAGTGGCCAGGTGGAGGTTTCTAATAGGAAGATCAAGAACATTTTGCAAAAGTCTGTCCGGCCCGATAGGAAAGATTGGTCCGAAAGATTAGATGATGCTTTATGGGCCTATCGGACCGCCTACAAAACTCCCATTGGCATGTCCCCTTATAGGCTTATTTTTGGAAAGCCATGTCATTTGCCAGTCGAATTGGAACATAGGGCCTATTGGGCAATCAAACAATTCAATCTTGATTTAGCACAGGCTAGTTCCCATAGAGCCCTTCAACTGAATGAGTTAGAGGAACTTCGCAATGAAGCCTATGAGAACTCTAAGATTTATAAAGCCCAGACAAAAGCATTCCATGATAAACACATTTCACGCAAAACTTTTCAAATCAACCAAAAGGTCTGGCTTTTTAACTCTAGGCTGCGATTATTCCCCGGCAAATTGAAATCTCGATGGGATGGACCATATGTGGTAATTAAAATATTTGACCATGGTGCAGTAACAATTCTTGATCCTAAAATTGGTCAAACTTTCACTGTCAATGGTCAACGTTTGAAACCTTACATTGAAAATCTTCCAATGCTGCAGGAGGACTCTCTCAGGCTGAGTGACCCATTGTAAGCTATATTGTGTCTGGCTGAAGACGTTAAACTCAGCGCTTCTTGGGAGGCAACCCAATTATCCTGTCTCTTTTCAAAAAAAAAAATTTTGATTGATTTTCTTCTTTTATCTAAGGAGCATGGAGCATGGAGCAATATTTCTTTGATGACGACATCTCTCTCTCAGGTCGTATCTATCCTTCCCTCTACTTTTTATGGCTTTATTTCATTTCTATATCTTACTCATGCCATTAGGGACAATGTCACCTAAGTTGGGGGGTAGCTTGAGCTCGAATTTCCTTAAAATAATTGCAACCTTTCATCACACCTCTAACACGTGTTTCATGTTCATATTTCATGATGAGAAACTTTTCTTAGAATGATAGGACTTAGAGTCTTACATGTGAAAGTTACAAATTAAAGGGATGAATTAATTGGTTATGTCTTTAGCCTTTTCCTCAGAATACACCTGAAAATTCTATTGAACTTGCACATAATTGCACAATAACAAGATCGGTGGATGACAAACATTAGGATGGTGGGAATTTTACTTGACACTTAGGTGGTGATGAATATTATGCCCATTCGTTGAACATAATCGTGAGGAAAAAGCTACCTGCCAAAAAAAACACACATGGAAAATGCCCCTGAACTTAGTAATCGGGCCTGCTTCTCCTAAGGCAAGAGTTGAGGTTCGCGTCAAACGGCGAAGGGATGTGCAGCACCGTGTGTCAAAAAAAAAAGAAAAAAGAAAAAAAAGAAGTATAAACTGGCAGAGTGAAGCTACCTGTAATTCGAGAAGCTCAATTCAAGAGATGGGCAGAATTGAAAATCATCTTTAAGTGAAAGGTAGAAGACTCATTCATCTAGATTGTTTGGAAGTCACTAGTCAAGTTATATCACTCATACACAAAGAGATATTTAATTTTGAGTGTATCCTGAGGAAAGGTCTAAACACATGGACTGATGAAATTTATACCAAATGCATTCTACTTGAACTTGTAATACTCCAAAGTCTAAATCATTATGCATAATGTTCTTGCCATGATCTGTGACACATGAGTGTTTGCTAGTCCTAATTTTATAATTGTTTACATTACTAAGGGACTAGCAATGTTCAAGTTGGGGGGTGTGATAAGTCTCCATTTCTTATGATAATGCATCACATAAACACCATTTTATGTGCATATAATTAGGTAATTATGCATATTTCATAATTAACCTCAACTCCGCATTTAAATTGGAGCTTTCACGTAAATTCATTAATTTGATAATTTTATCTAATAATTTGAAGTTGAGGGCCATGAGCATTAATTTTCCATTGCATAACTATGAGTATTTGAGATTGGTGTGCACATTATGGTAATTTTTATGGACTAAAGTGTAATTGTGTGTGTGTAGGACACCGAAGGTAATTACAAAAGAAGCCGGGGACAAAAGGGTCATCACCATTTTGACCAAGTCAAATAAAGAATTCAAAATATTTTAGTTGGAGGGAAAGGAATGTTCAAAATTTTGAATTCAAAGTTTGAAAAGGAAGAATCCAAAGTTTAAGTTTGAAAAGGAGGAAAAGGACATTCAAAGTTTGAAATAAAGGAGAGACATGATGAGCCTTGGGAAATGGGGTGCCTAAAGTCCAAGAAAGGGGGTGCACACCTACTTTTTCTCTTCCCCATGCATCATATTCCACTTGAATCTCAGCCATCCATCTCCTTTTGATATAATCTCCACCCTCTATCTATCCAACTTTCCCTATAAATAGCCCATGGCAAGGAGGAGAAGGGGAGTTCTTTTCTTTTGGCAATCTTTCACTCTCCCTCTTTCTATCCCAACCTTAGGCCTCCGGTTTCTCCCATGTAAGTTCGTTTTCTCCTTTTGTGTTCTTCATAAACGTTCTTCATTTGTAAGTCCTCTACAACTTCTTATTCTTGCTCATCTTTTAATTCCTTCTGGTTTTCAAGATATTTCATAATTTTCACTGTGTTGTCCTATTCATCTATGACCCAGTATTATTCTCTGTTCTTTCCCTTATTTCTCCCTCTTCGAGTCATTTTCTGCTCTTGCTATCTTCATAAAAGTTCTTTGTTTTTACGTTTTATACAACTTCTTCTTCTTGCTTATCTTCTAATTCTTTCTAGTTTTTAAGATATTTATCATTTTTCAACTTGATGTCCTGTGATTTCACTGTTCATCCGAGGTGCTAGTTTCTGTTATGTCTCCATTTTGAAGCTCTTATTCTCTTCTTTTCTCTCTGAGTTCTTCATTAAAGTTTTTCCTCTCTTCCCCCTCTTCAACTTCTTCTTCTTGGGCATCCCCTAATTCCTCTTGAGTTCAAAGTTATTCACCCTCCAAAGACTGCTTCAACGATGAAGGCGACTTCCTCCCGGCGTAGACGACATCTTCCATAACGTTGTTCGTGATCCAAGGCCAAGAGAGGACGGCGCTATCATCACCATTGCTGATACCATCTCCAAACTCCAGGCTTTTCTTATGTTATTGCTTTTGTGATATTTCACTTCATTGTAATCTCATTGTGTCATTAGTATAAACTTGTTTCACATTTCATGTACTCTTTCTTTTAAGTTAATGGAAGGAGTTGTTCTCTTGATCTAATTCTTTCTCTTCTTCCCTCTCTATCTCTTTCTTCTATATCTTCTTTCCACTTCATGCAATTATTTTCTATAGCATAAGCGCATAGTCATGGTGTTTTCAATTAAGTGTTCGGTTTGTTCATCATTTCACTATTTTCTTTAAGCAAATTCAAATCACAAGTGTTTTTCAAAGGACTCTAAGGTTTTTAACTCTAAAAATCTCTTCTTCCCTGTAGATTCGACCCGTGCTTGCCATAGTACTACGTTCTCTTTTGATCATTTTGTGCGAGTTCGGTTTTAAGATTGTTAGCGCGCGTGTTTTAAACGATGAACTTTTGCGTTATCAGGTACCCAATTTTGCCTGCGATGCCCTTCCGGGTTTTCGCCACAGCTTGGTTATAGCCATTTTTGCACTTGTCCTTATCATAGGAGCAAGTCTGGCGGGGCATCTCTATTTTTTTAACCCCATTTTTCTTTTTGGTGCGGACACCAGAGCGAGCGAGAAGCACGAACCGGTGAGCTGTCGGTACAGTACGCGGAGCACCACTCGAGCCACATCAGCTTCTCTTTGGCTCGGGGATAGCCTGGAACCCCCGCCTTGATTCTTGGACACTTTTAGCATTTACTTGCCTTGTGTTAGCAATTATTTGCATTGTAATTGGGCTTGTAATGAATGTTTTATTTGGGTTTTTCATTTTGGGGTCATTGTAAGGCTCTTAATAAGCCAATTGGGTAAGTCTTTTAGAGTCCATTAAGGGTTGATTGTCATAATGGGCTATGAGGCTTCATTAAGCTTCATATTGGATCTTAAGCCACTTAAGGCCCCATTAAGCTTCCCTTCCACATGGGCCATCTAGGTTGGAGTGGAATGGGTTTGTGAATGGCCTTAGATGGGCTTGAGCCAACTTGTCCCAAGAGGGGCCCAAGAAGGGGGCGCACCATCTTTTGGAAGCATTAAGCTAGGTTATTTGTTTTTCTTTCTTTCCTCTCTTTCTTTGACCACATGTGTTAAAATTAGGAGTTGGCTTCCCCTTAATTTTTTATTTTTGTGTGTTGGTCACATCTCATCCAAGCCATCCATTCCCCCATCCCTAGATCCAAGGGTGGATATTGGATTTGATATGTAACCTATAAAACCTTGTATTTTCCCATTTGGAAGATTTAATGCATTTGAATCAAAGAAATTGTTAGAGCAGCCTTGGGCGCCCCCCTCCTCTCTCCTCCCTCTCCCCCTTGCAACTGTGACGGTTGATATTCTGAGGTGTGACGCCTCCCCTATCAGTTTCGGTCGCCGCCGCCGCCGCCACGAGCCGCCATTGCACCGCCATCGAATTCGTCGGAGTTCTATCTTCAGCCGACCACTACCATTTCCACGAATTTCTATCGTCAGCCACGAAATCCTTTCGAGTTGAAAATTTCAGGAGGTGTTCCAGAGGTGTCTACCACATTCTACAAAATTTGGTTTGGCCTTTGGACTCCGATTCATAATTTTCAATTTTCGTTCTTCTTCCCACTTTAGATCTGCCTGTTTTCAGACCAGATTACAACCTACCCTGAGTTTCCAGTGTTCGACCCATATTTTTATTTTTTCAAGACCTCCCAATTTTATTGGGAGTTCTATCCATCAATTCCTCCAGACAACATTTTTCTTGATTTTTTATCAGTCCTCCATCTATTTTTCAAAAATCGTTTTCAGAGCCACCTACAGTTATGTCCACCTCTATCCAGATCCGACCACCATCCATTACAAAATTCATAACAAATCATAATCTCCACTAATCCTTACACAAAAATTATTGCCATTTTCCTTGTTTAAATCCCTACAACTTTGGTGAAGAGCTCCGAAGCTGAATCGGACGTCTTCCTGGCGGTGAATGGCAGTTCTCAGACAACTCACATGCTGATCTGAGAGTTCGGGTACTGTACAATAGGAGCTTCAAAATTCAAAAAGGTCTAGATCCGCGTAGATCCAGGTCCTCTCTCCGGGCCTAAATTGAAGGATTTTAAAAGATCTTTCCAACGATAACTCCTGTGCCCCGATCCAACATCAAGATTGGTCGCAGAAGCCGATCTCGCCGGAGTGCGCGCCGGAAAATAGAATTCAAAATCTGTGGACAACAACTTCAAGAGGTGGGATCGGAGCCGAGCGGCCACCGACCGGAGTTTCCCCTCGACCGTCGTCCAGGGAGGCGCGCCACCAGGGGTCCCCATCACAGCGGACCCCACCCCAGTAGGCCGGGGGAACAGCGCCATCCGTGGGCCCCACGGACCCGTAGATCGCGCCGTCCGGAGCGCACGAAAATGCGGAGTTCGGCACCGCCGGGCGACATCAAGATGCTGCCCGTCAACCCGATTCGCGTGATTCCCGGGCCCCACATGTGACCTATTACCTCCCTGCGTGGAGTGGGTCAAATCTTTGTACTGCTGTAAACTTGTTTAACCGGGAGTCCGTAAATCGGCCGGGTTGTCTTCGCCACGCCGGGTGCGTGGAGGTAACGATCTTACCTTCTTGGCATTCATTTGCTTAGCTAGTATTTGGTCATATGCCGCTGCGAGAGTGTAGGTTTCTAGCCTGTGTGTTCATGTCACCGCTGTGAGTGCGAGAGTGACCCGTCCCGCTACTCGATCCGAGTCCGGAAGTTGAGTCTGACTACCCTGAACTCTACCGGTTCTTCAACCGCGCACGATCCGTGTTTCCCTCGCGTAGAACGACGAGTGAGTTTGCACTTCTGTTAGCGACATGTAGCCCGTAGGAGCTCTTAGTGTCGAGCCGAGGTTGCTCTAGTAGTCGTGTCTTTGCTGGTCGAGTCGTGTCCGTCTCATATAGCGTCGTCTCCTCAGTCCGTCCCGCATCACTTTTCTTTTCTATATATTTTTTTAGCATACAAAAGGTGGTTGGTCGAAGTGTGATGTCCGACCCTTGGTTGGTGGCAGATGGCTGTTGGCCGTATCACCGGGCCTTGTGCCGAGCAGAGCAGTTTATTCATTAGCAGGGGCTGAATGCTAACGCAAAGGAATGATCTTTCACCGATCCGGACGTAAGGCCCGTAACAGCAATATGGTGTATTCTTTTGAGAGCTCGGCCAGGGCGGGATGCCACTGGACCAAGGAAAGGTAGCTCGATCAGGGCGGAATGCCGCTAGACCAAGATAAGGGTAGCTCGGCTAGGGCGGAGTGCCACTAAACCACGATAAGGTAGCTTGCTCAGGGCGGGATGCCACCAGACCAAGATAAGGGTAGCTGGGCCAGGGCAGAGTGCCACTAGATCAAGGAAAGGTAGCTCGATCAGGGCGGAATGCCACTAGACCAAGGAAAGGGTAGCTCGATCAGGGCGGAGTGCCACTGGACCAAGGTAAGGGTAGCTCGACTAGGGCGGAGTGCCACTAGATCAAGGAAAGGTAGTTCGATCAGGGCGGAATGCCACTAGACCAAGGAAAGGGTAGCTCGATCCGGGCGGAATGCCACTAGACCAAGGAATGGTAGCTCGATCAGGGCGGAGTGCCACTGGACCAAGGTAAGGGTAGCTCGGCTAGGGCGGAGTGCCACTAAACCAAGATAAGGGTAGCTTGGCTAGGGCGGAGTGCCACTAGATCAAGGAAAGGTAGCTCGATCAGGGTGGAATGCCACTAGACCAAGGAAAGGGTAGCTCGATCCGGGCGGAATGCCACTAGACCAAGGAATGGTAGCTCGATCAGGGTGGAGTGCCACTGGACCAAGGTAAGGGCAGCTCGGCTAGGGCAGAGTGCCACTAAACCAAGATAAAGGTAGCTTGGCTGGGGCGGAGTGCCACTAGGCCAAGATATGGGTTGCTCGGCTAGGGCGGAATGCCTCAGAACCAAGATAAGGGTAGCTCGGCTAGGGTGGAACGCCACAAAACCAAGATCAGGGTAGCTCGACTAAGGCGGGGTGCCGCTAGACCAAGATAAGGGTAGCTCGGCTAGGGCGGAATGCCACTAGGCCAAGATATGGGTAGCTCGGCTAGGGCGGAATGTCACTCGACCAAGATAAGGGTATTCCGACCGATCACTCCGGAAATGTCGGTTGCGCTACATGATACAGCTTCATATGCTTTCCATTGAGGGGAGAGAACTGGATGACTCCTTTATGCTCTACCAGGACGTAGGCACCTCCTTCATATACTCAGCGGACGATATATGGTCCGATCCAGTTTTCGACCAACTTCCCTTTGCGGTTGGAGGCCATTACTTCTCTTCTTTTGACCATTACCAGGTCTCCTTTCTTGAATTCTCGACCTTTGACCAGCTTGTCAAAAGCACGGGCCATGCGATCTTGGTAGAGTTAGATGTTTTTTTACGCCCGGAGGCATTTTCCTTCGAGCTCAGCGAGCTCTTCTAATCTTCTTTCTGCATTGGTTTGTTCACCGCCGACTAGTCCATGCTGGATGGCGACTCGTAGCGAAGGAACTTCCAGTTCAATCGGCACCACAGCCTCTGACCCATAGACGAGGGAGAAAGGTGAACAGCCGGTTGGGGTTTTGTAGACAGTACGATAGGCCCAGAGCGCTTCGTACATCCTTTCTTCCTAATCTTTCTTATTAGACTTGACAGTCTTTGCCAGCAACGTGCATAGTGTCTTGTTAAAGGCTTCTGCAAGTCCATTGGCTTGAGGGTTGTAGGGGGACGATGTCCTCCAGTCAATCTTGTATTTGTCGGCTAGCTGATAAACCTTCTGGTTCCTAAAATGGCTGCCATTATCAGAGATGATTCGGCTGGGGATCCCGAACCGGAATATTATATTATGCCGATAGAATCTTACAACTAGCTCTCCCGTCACATCTCTTAGTGCTACCGCCTCTGCCCATCTGGAGAAGTAGTCTGTAGCTGCTAAGATATACTTGCACCTAATGAAGATGCTGGTAGCGGCCCTACCACGTCCGTGCCCCACTGAGCAAACGGCCATCTTGGAAGGGTCGGGTGTAGTGGCACTAGAGGTCTCCTTGCCATATTAGCGTGTTCTTGACACTTCTGACAAGCTTTGGCGAACTTGCAACAATCATCAAATATAGTGGGCCAATAGTAGCCCAATTTTTTTATCTTAATTTTCATCTTTGGGCCAGCCTGGTGTGCTCCAGCTAATCCCGCGTGGACTTCTTGCATCACCTGTCCCGCCTCTGTTGACGACAAGCAACGAAGTAGGACTTTCCTTCGAGCATCTGTCATTATTCGGAACAGGGTTCCACTTCTCATCTCGTAAGAGTCCTTGACCCTTAGGAGCTTCATTCTCTGTTCTTTTTCCCTTTGGAGCTGTTGGTGTTGGAACCACCGCAGGAGATGTTCTCGCCAATCGGGCTGCTGAATCTCCTCGACGACTACCACCTTAATCTCTTGTTCGTCAGCCAAGACCTCCGTTACACTGAGGACCTGCCGGCGGTTGATCACTGTTACATTCAGGCTTGCATCTGGCGGGACTGCCAATGAACTGGCCAGCTTAGCGAGGGCGTCTGCCTGAGCATTCCGACCCCGGTTGATGTGCTTGATGCTGATGAAGTAGAATCTTGACATCAGGCGAGTTGCCAGCTGGTGATAGGGGAGAAGCTCTTGCTTTCGCACATCGAACTCTCCTTCTAGCTGTTTTATAACTAGCAGGGAGTCTCCGAATGCTTCCAGCATCTGAATTCCCATGGATAGAGCAATTTGCAACCCGATTATCAGGGCTTCATATTCTGCTTCATTATTTGTGCAATGTTTGTTTATGGAGCAGGATGTGTGCACCACTTCTCCTTCTGGGGATTTCAGGACTATGCCTGCTCCTACCCTGACTCTGGCCGGTCCAGTGGCAGAGGTCTCAATTCTGGAAGCGCCATCAAAATATAGCTGCCACAAGGAGGGCTGTACCTGAACGGCTTCCAGGGTTTCATCTTCAGGGAGCTCTGGCTCCAACGGGCAGTCCCTAGGTACCGGGTGTTCAGCGAAGGAGTCTGCAATAGCTTGGCCCTTGATGGCCTTGCGCGGTACATAGGAGATGTCGAACTCCATTAGGATTACCGCCCATTTGCCCTGGCGACCTTTGAGTACCGGCTGGGACATAATATATTTCAGGGGATCCTCTTTGGATACCAAGCTAATTTCATGCGACAACATGTAGTGTCGGAGCTTCTTAACTGCGAAGACCAGTGCCAGGCAGACCTTCTCAATATAAGTATATTTCTCCTCAGTCCTGACCAGTCTCCGACTGAGGTAATAGAGGGCTTGCTCTTTCCCTTCTTCATTATTCTGGGCCAGCATTGCCCCCAGAGAGTTATGTGTAGCTGCTATATACAGTATTAATGGTCTTCCTTTCACTGGTGCGCCCAGCACTGGCGGAGTCTTCATATAGTCTTTCAGCTTGTCAAAGGCTGTCTGGCAATCTTCATCCCAATAAAAGGGAACATCTTTCATCATCAACTTGTGGAAAGGCTGGCATCGCCCTGAAAAATGGAGATGAACCACCGGATATAAGCCAGGCGGCCCTGTAGTAATCTCAGCTCGGAGATATTCCTTGGTGGAGGTAACTCCTGAATTGCTTTGATTTTTGCGGGGTCTATCTCGATCCCCCGATATCGGACGATGAAGCCCAAGAATTTTCCGCTCGACACTCCGAACGCACATTTCATGGGGTTCATCTTCAACTCATGCTGCCTCAGCCTCTGAAAAACAATTCAGAGGTCTTGCAGATGATCTTCTTTTCTTCTGGTTTTGACCACCAGATCATCTATGTAGCACTCAACCTTGTGGTAGAGAAACTCATCAAAGATTTTGGTCATTGCGCACTGATAGATTGTGCCAGCATTCTTTAGTCCGAACGGCATCCTCTTATAGTGATAAATACCTTTAGGGGTTCGGAAGGTAGTATGGACCCGGTCATGCTCCGCGATCCAAATCTGGTTGTAACCGGATGACCCGTCCATGAATGACAGGGCCTCATGGCTGGTTGTAGCATCTATCATGACTTCTGTTATCGGCACTAGGAAGTCATCTTTGGGGTAGGCTTTATTTAGATCTCGGAAGTCGACACATATCCGGATCTGTCCATTCTTCTTTTTCACGGGGACGATGTTCGCCAGCCATGTGGTGTACTGGTTTTCTTCAACAAATCCCACGTCAATGAGCTTGTCGACTTCAGCACAAATTTGGGTGATGAGTTCTGGCCTCATGCACCGCGGTGATTGCTTCACCGGCTCGGCCTCAGGGTTGATTGCCAGCTCATGTTGTGAGATAGTGGGGCTCAAACCCGGCATTTCTTTGTAAGTCCAAGCGAAGCAATCCTGATACTCTAGCAGCAGCTGGACGTACAGCTCCCGTTCTTCTGGGGGTAGCTGGGCACTGAGGAAGGTGGGCCTAGGGTCCTCCTCATTTCCCAAGTTGACTTCTATCAGTTCATCGACTGTGGCCTGGCCTCCGTGTTCTATCTCCGGAGGTTCCGGCTGGAGGTCAATGAAATCTGGAATACCATCTTGAGGGTCGAGTATTTCGACTTCCTCGTCAGACACCACCAGAGCTTCTTGAGGATTCTCTGTTTCTCATGCTAGCGGCTGCGCGGATTGTTCTATTAGCAAATCCGCCGCCGTTGCATCTCCCCAGGGTGAGAGAGCAGCTTCAGTGTTTGTAGATAAGGCTACAGCCCTGAAGGACCTGCTTCATCTTCCTCAGATTCGGCGCCCTTCTGGCTGGTATCGACTTCTGGGTGTTCTTTGTTAGTTGCTGCGGGGAAAGCTCCATCTACGCTTGGATCTTCGGTAGATTGTGCTAGCTGCGGGTGAACGGCCCCGGGTGTAGGGTTGGCCTCCTGACAAGGCTGTTTCCCTTTGGACATCTTCATGAATTCAAGAAATGTAGGGACCCCCTTGCCCCCACTCTTGTTATATAGGCCTGGCGGAGGAGGGATTTGGACTCCCTTGACCTCCGGCGGAGGTGTTTTGTAGGGTTGCTCCCCCCTGAACATGATGTTGTGGTTGGGTGGCAGCTGACGCCCCCATTTTCGGCCTGACCGGGTGGCGTGTGCAGCAGTTGCGGCCTCGGCCTTGCCTCCCCCAACATGGGGTATGAAGCAAATTTCCTCTTCTTCCTCCTCTCCGGATAGGTTGAAAAGTGCTGATAGGGTATTATAGGAGACAACCTGCACTTTACCGGCCTCAGCGGCCTTTCTTTTCTTCTTCTTATTTTTTTGCTTCTGCGGGCGGGTGCCCTCAGAATAGACTGCCCTCTTCACGGGGTGCTGCTTCAGCTTCATTCTCTTGTTTGAGTGAGAGCTGTTCTAGTTCTTGCCACGGGACGTGGTCCCACACCAATAAAGGCTTCAATTCGGGCTACACGTACTCGTCCAGCCCCTCAATGAGATTTTGCAGTCGAAGGACCCCAGGATTGGTCTCTTTCACCACTGGCAGCGGAGTTTGTCTCCTCCGATTATGTGTAGGTATCCTGACAGTTGTAGGTGGAGTGACCCATACGGGCGCTGCCACTGGCGGAGCAGGCCAGGGTGTAACACCACGGATATGTGCCCCCTTTTTCGGGTGAGGTGCCCTCTTCTTCTTATGCTTCACAGGGGCCTGCTGCCATCCCTGCTGCTCTTTCACGGGCTCCAAGAAATGAGCTTCATAGGTGCTTCGCGTGCTTGTTTCAGAGATCTCCTCGGGTAGTGCCTGGTATAGGGAGATCATTTTTACTTCTGCCCTCCTCCGAGGGACTTCATGTGGCTGAGGAGGGTCCACTTTGTATTCTCCCAGCTCGATTTCATTTTTCTTCACCATCCCTTCAATGATGTCCTTGAAAACATAGCAGTCTTCGATTGGATGCCCCAACATCTGGTGGTAGGGGTAGAATCTTGGACTGTCTTTTCTTTTCAGATCCTCCGGCCTCCTTGGCTCTGGCAGGGTGACCATGCTATACTCCGTTACCCAGTCGAACAGAACCCGGGTCTTGTCCTTCGGAAATGAATAGGCCTTCTTCATCTTGTCCCTCAGTGAAGGACCTTCTTTGCCGTCTAGGGCTTCTGCAGGCTGTGGGGTGACTCTCTTCTTGCCTTCACTTTTCTGTTGTTCGAACGCCTTTATGTCAAGAGCGTTCGCTTCTTTAGGCAAGGAGCGTCGCTCTACTGCCTTGCCCTTCTGGGTTGTGCCGGCAGCAGATGTAGGGGCAGGTCTAGCCAGGAAAGCTTCCACCTCGGCCACGACATTGTTCAACCGATCAAACGATCGAATTTCCATTCCGATCATCTTTTCCAGAACCTCCCTTCTGAGATTCTATTTGCATATTTACACAGCGTCCTCTTAATGGGGGGGCCGCTTGCACCTCATTCCGAGGTTCCTCCACCTCTTGATATAATCAAGGGCTGTCTCATCGGCCCTCTGCTTTGTTGAGTAGAGTTCGGCCACTGTGACCTCCCTCTCTGTAACATGGAATCTTTCTCTGAACTTCTTCTGCATATCCAGCCAGTCGCTGATCGACCCGGCCGAGAGGCTAGAATACCATTCAAATGTGAGCCCCGTCAGCGAGGACCCGAAAAATTTTAGCAAGTACGACTCGTCGGTGGCCAAGTCGCCCATGACAGTCATATAATAGGCAATGTGTTCTCTCGGGGATCCCTTCCCATTGAATTTGTCAAACTTGGGCGGCTTGTTGATTCCCGGGGGAAGCCGCTTAGCAGCATGGTGTTGCGGGTATGGCACCAGGTATGCATCAAACGTGACGTAGTCGCCTTCACCTCTTTCTGCGAGCTTCAGCTCGATCATTCTTTCCACCATCATCCGGTTCATGACTGCAGGGTCAATCGGCTCTGGGTAGAAGTGTGCCGGCTGCAGGTATGGGGTGACCAGGGCGGTCGCCTGTGGAGGACGCAGCAGCGGGGGTGTTTGGTGCACCTGAGGGAGTACCGGAGGTAGCAGCGGCTGGAGTTGTGGTGGCCGCTGTTGCATTGTCGCCATGCTTGGTTCTGACGACTGAGGCAGTGTGTAGAGTGGCGGAGGGTCGTCATGGCGAACAGCTCCCCGAGATGATTCACCCTGGACTTCGGGTGGTTTGGAAGCTGAGGACTGTTCAGTTTTCTCCATCAGCTGCTTCTTCAACAAGTCTATCTCTTGCCGATATTTCTGAAGTAGTATTAAGACCGATGGGTCTATAGTGGCTGTAGTGGGGATAGCTTCTGCTGTCTCCCCGGACGTACCCTCAGGCAGGATGTCGAGGGGGACGTCATCTTCTTCTTCCACCGTCACCACATTGGCGGTTAGGACGGGGGCCTTATCATCCCACTGGTGGTAGACCTGGGGTTGTTTTCCTTTAGTCATCATCAGGAGCTCCCTTACTGCTTCTGTCCTCTGAGTGCTAAGCCCTGGCCTTGCGGCCAACGGAGCCAATTCTCGGGGATCTTCGGGGAGCTCCCCATATCGGTTGGATATACCAGCCATGTTGCAGGTGAAGACCTGCATCCTTCTCCTTCGTCGATGGACCCTCCTTTTAGCTTGCTACGGGAAGGTCAGCCTTTCGAACACAGAAGTTCTTCTTGTTTCTTCCCGCTTGGGGATGGCTTCATCGCCTTCGATATCGAAGTCGTTGTCATATCCATTGTCGTCGACTGACGACACCATCATTCTTTCTCCCACATCTTCTTCATCTGCCATTGACGGGCAGTAGTCTTCATTGGCGACGGCCGCTTGCATCAGCCGTTGTTGCCCAAGCGAGGGGTTATCTAACCCTCGAAAATAGTTTCTGACCAGACATGTCATCTCTTCTTGACCCCGCTCTTGATGTAACACGGGGGATGATTGTCGACCTCCCGTAGGAGGGATATAAGCTAGCCGAGCTCTGTCGACAGGTTGTTGGAATCTTCATCCTGCAGCTGGGACGTTGGCTTGATGGGCAGCAGCCCGAAAACTTTTGCGGCGCGGAGGATCCGCAGCCACTTCTTCTTCTTTCGGGGCCAGGCCCCTTTCTCTTCTCTCTTCCGCCTCGTCATACACAGGACGGCAACGGATAGGTGCCAGCTGATGGACAGGTTGGACCCGCTTGGGAACCCACACCTGTTTGAACTTTCTCAGCCCAGGGGCCGACCTTCCTTGGCCATAGTGGCAGATTTCTTCTTTTTCTGCCCTCCTTCCAGCAAGGGCCTGATATGTATTGTAGACAGGGACGGTGGGGATGACTCGGTCCGGAACCATCTGTGTGTTGTGTCCGTTGAGGAAGACGCGCATGCCACCCACCATCATGGACTTGTCGGACTAAGATAGAGTCCCGGTAATCACAGCAGCACTCCTTTGGATTTGCCGGCGTTGACGTCCTCCAGGGTGCTTGTTGACAATATTGGGGCGGGCCCCACGTATGGCGTGGTGCACCAGACAGCTAGCGGTCGGGGCCGGACTCTTGGATGAGTCGTTGCAGCAACGAGCCTTCAGGGGTCCACCTTCCCCACAGCTTCCTCGACAGGTTCCGGGGCTTCGATTTCCAGCATGTCCACGAAGGCCAACCCCAAGAAGTTGGGGAAGCCGACAGCGGCAGGGAAGCTGCCGAACTCCATGGGCACCGCCAGGTACCCTTGTGCATGCCCAGCAACGATCGAAGGATCGAAGCCGACGCCAGTCAATCCAGTTGTTGTCATTGTTCGCATGTAAAGCCAAACAAGCCAACGATCAGTAGCCTTTGAGAGGGCCTCGAAGCCCAAGTATCTCGGCAAAGAGATGAAAGGTGACACTAGTCCCACCGGGCGTGCCAGACTGTTTGCGATGGGTTTTATTCGAACTTCTTATTATTATTTTATACATATAAATGTATATATATATCTTATTTCACGTGTCAATCAACCAATTAACTAACTGGTAATCAACTGACTGATTGACGACGCGGGCGTGCCAGTCACGTGAGTGACAAGTTTATTATGCGCTCATTCTGACCCATGTCGGGCGAAAGTGAGGTTCGGTCGGGACCAGCAGTCCGCCATACCATAAAGGCTATGGCGTTAATTACATCCCCCGCGAGGAGGGAACACCTTTGATTAATTGCCGAGATAGTGGGCTGTCGAGGCCAGAATACAAGATGCGACGTTATGAACATGACGGAATCATGCGAGATGCGTATATCTATCATGCAGGAGAGGCATGGTTCATTGAGTTGGAGACCCTTGATACGTGGCGGAGGGCGTAGGTCCGAAGACCACCATCGCGCATAGCGGAAACTTCCGATCGGGCGTAACCCGGTCTTCTGTCAGCGCCATTTGATATACCCAAGGGTCGATGCAAGCATGCATGCATGATGATGATAACTATGCTAAGCATGGCAAAAAAATTATGAAAGTAAGTAGTGATCAATCACATTCATTAATCCCCATCAAAAGGGAGGGAGACGGTAACACAAGGGTGATAACGAAAGTAAAGTGCTAATACACATGATAGCCAACATGATAAAGAGGTTATTCGGAGCATGAACAGCCCTTGCCTTACTCAATCTACCGCTAATTAGGGTAGCCAATATCGACCACGGGAGGCCAGGATTGCCTCGAGAGTGAGCAAAGGATCAGAACGGCATAACAACTTGAAACGGTGTGATCACGCGAGAGATAGCTTCCACGACGCGGTAAAGCGTAGGTAAAGAGGCTAATCCGGCGCGGTAAAGCGTAGGTGAAGAGCTAATCCGGCGCGGCCTTGATAACTAACTAAGACGGCGCGCAGGGCACGGGGCGCGTCGGTTTAGGGCGTGCCAGGAATGTGCCAAACAAAAAAATAGAAGTTATGAGTCTAGACTTAATCCGGCGCGGGGGAGTACCGCGCCGTATTAAGGCGCGCCGGATTAGGGCCGCGCCGTTTTAACTTATTTTTTAGATGAATTTAGAAATCCTTGAACTTGTTGGAATGCTTTGAATGCTTAAAGGTTCAATTGGGCTTATTGCCTATTGAAACAAAGTCCGAGACTCTTCGGGAGCAGAGTCATAAGCTAGTGCGAGGTTCAAACTCGAGCACTGAGGTTCCTGGACCCAGAATAGTCATTTTTATTATAGCCATATCCACGGAGACGAATGTGTGTCCAAATCCTACCAACAATTGGGCAACATCTCCCCTGAACCTGAAAGATTGCAGGGAAGGAACGGGGTCATACTCACTTGTGGAGTAAGCCCCTAAACGCCGGTCTGCACAGTGGCAACCAGCAAATTCCCAACGGATGGAGTACCCCGAGGACTAGTCTGCGAGGGGCACCAAGGCTCCGTGGGCGAAGATAGAGGGATGAGGCCACTTATAATGGGAGCAGCACCCCGAGGGCTAGCCTACGAGGGGTGGGCAACCTGCAGCCTTTGACTCATCCCTTAGAGGGACCGACCATTAAGAGAGTGAAGCTCCAAGGGCTAGCCTACCAGGAGCACACATCCCTTGGCCTCTATCGGGTCTCCAGGTTGTTAGGGCTGAGCTTGTCAGGCTAAGACCCCGTTACTATCTGCTGTGGCCTTGAGGAAGCATCTACCATCGAGAGGTAGAGCCCTTGATCACCCAGCAGTTCCATGAAGCAATGGGGAATGTCCCCCTCCCCAAGAGATTAAAACGGAATGAAAGAGTCTCGGAGCGGTTCAACTGACCGTGATGCAGAGGGGTAGTCAATGCACAGATGAGAGGAGCTAATCGTAGAAGCATATGCTCGAACAACTAGGACGCAACATTCAGGAGATGGATACTGCCGTCCCAAAGACAACTCCCACCTCGTGAACAACAGAGCAGTACGAAGGGAGGAGTTACTGGGAGTTAGACCCTCGAGAGCACGGTGGGAAGGAGCATGCGCATGAGTACAGCTCTGTCCACAGAGGGGATACAAAGACCCTTAAATCAAACATGGAAGCGGTCGATGGGAAAGACCCGGGGAGGGGTCGTTTCTGTAGCCCACGATACTTCGGGGCATGATCGGGACTCGAGGAAACCGGAGTCGGGAACCACGCGCGGAAGAATTCATACATACGCATTGACATAGATAGAAAAGGGGAATAAGCTTCGAACATTCATTCGACCTATTGGTCCACACATCTATATACATATCACCACCCAGTAAACAGGAGTTGACTAATCATTCACATTACAAATCCGGTGCCGACATCATCGTCCGGTCACCGTCCATCAGTTGCAGAGGGAGAGGAATGCGCAGAGGCACAACAATAGAACAAACGGGAAGAGAGAATCGCAGAGAAGGGGGAGGGGGGTCGGCTCGTATCATCGCCATCCCTTCCCCTCTCGCTTACATATGATAGATAGAAACCAAAGAAAAGGAATCCACGAAAGCGCCGGTGCCCACCTGTTCTCAGAACAGAGTATCAGATCTTCAACTAAAGCATAGGAAGACGGCCGGCAGAGGACGCTCAGACCAAACCCCTTTTCCCAGGAGCTCTATCTCTCTCGAAATATGGTTCGCTCTCTGACCCTCCTCCTTTTTCTTCTTCTTCTCTGTGTTGTGTTTTCTTTCTCTCGCTTCCTTTCCTTTCTTTTCTGTTGTCTCTCCCTTTTCTTTTTGAACAGCCATATGTCTATATATATGATCGAACCCCAAGCCTCATCCAGCATGAAGAACTACGCGCTGGGAAAGGCTTCATGGCCTTTTGCGCGCCGGAATAGCCAGGCCCCGGGTGGGGTTCTTTGCGCACCGGGATAAGGGGCATCAGGTGGGGGGCGAGCCGGTTTAAGGCGCGCCGTGCTAATGCTCCTCGCGCGCTTCGAGCCAGTCGATGAGTCCGGGGATGATTCCGGGGGTCACCGTGAACATTTATCTTGCCAATGCTCCCTGAAACCTCGACGAGATGTCTTGTCGAAGCCCCCAGGTCGATGTACGGCCATTCTCGGAACTTCCGATAGCTTTGGTTTGATCATGCGGGTTTTCCGCTGACACGGCCTTCGGCTCTATGATTCGTGCTGCCGGCTCGGTCTGGCTTGTGCTCAAAGCTCCTTAGAGAGTGGGATAACACCAGGGATAGTTCCGCCTGAGCTGGGCGATCATTCGGCCACTAACGGGCCCATCTTGGCGGGAAGCCGTACCCGTGCCGGGTGATCGGGATCTTCTGCCGACAGAGCTTTCGGTCCTCCGTCCCGGAGAGCCAGGGGGACTCTTTCATCTTTAGGAAAGCCTTTCATGAGGTGGGTAGCCACTGGGTAGACCGTCATCTTTGATCAGACAACGGGTGTAGTGTATGCGGCACGACGGAGTCGATGCCGGTTCATTGGGTAGGCTTGATCGCACTGCCGGTTGGTTGTGAGTTCGTCTCGGCTCTCCTGAGGTGAAGTCCCCGTGTCCATACGGGGTGACTCGAGGCTCTGGCAACTTGAGAAGTCTTCAATATGTTGATCTTTATCGGCTTCTGTGCTTCAGCGGGCCGGGTCCTTTGTCGTTGTGCCTTGGTCGCCAATGATCATATTTTGGGTGCCAACAGCCGCCAAGAATCGTGGCCTGATCGACGACGACCTGGACTTCCACGCTCCCTTCTCTAGGGAGATCATGGAAGCCCCCATCCCGCCAAAGCTCCAGTTGCCGTTGTTCACCTCCTACGACGGTACCACCGACCTGGCCGACCACATGCACAGCTTCGAATCCCACCTGGTGTTCCATCGGGCCTCAGATATTGTGAAGTGCCTGGCATTCGTCACGACCCTCCGGGAGAATGCTTGGGCCTGGTTCGAGTCCCTACCGACCGGGACTATCTCCTCCTTTCAACAGCTCAAGAAGCTGTTCAAGGAGAACTTCGTCGGCTGCCGAAAAGTGGCCAGGTCAGCGGTAACCCTGCTCGCTCTAAGGCAGGGAAAAGAAGAAAAGTTGTGGGACTTCGTCTCTCGCTTTCGCACGGAGGCACTCTGCATCTCGCACCTCGACGATGGCATCGCGACCACTGCACTCACCCAAGGGACGTAGGACCACATCCTCCGACGGGCACTCGGAGTTAAGGCCCCACGACCCTTCCTGATCTCCTCGCCCTCACACAGAAGCACGCGCCTTGCAAGGAGAACACCGCGGCCCTACGCCATGCGACCTGGACCGACCGGTCCGACCGGAAGAGGACCGCCGACTCACCACGAGAAGAGTGGAGCAAGAGGGAGCGACGCGACAGAGATTGCCGCGATCGCCCCAAAATAGAAAGGGGGAACTACCACAACTACACACCCCTGACGGCTCCACCCGACCAGATTCTGATGGAGATCTGCGAGGAGCCATTCTTCAAATGGCCTCCCCGGATGAAGTCAGACCTGAGTTCGAGGAGCAAGAAGAAGTATTGTCACTACCATTGCGACCGCGGCTATGACCCCACCGACTACATCAACCTAAGGGATGCCATCGAAGAGCTGGTCCGCAAAGGACTCCTCGATAAGTTCCTTGCCAAAGCCGTGGAAAGGAGACAGAAGATGCCCCCGCCAATCGACAACTAACCCAACGGAAAAGAGATCATGATGATCTTTGGGGGGCCGACTGCGGGGGAAGATAGCACGAGCAGGCGGCGGCGATACGCCTCGGCCGTCCACGCCGTGGAGCGGAGCAAAGACACTCAACCGGGAGCTACCACCTATTTTGATGGGGAATTCTTTTTGTTAGGGGTTTTATTCGCTTAGGGCGTGCCAGTTACATACGTGACAAGTTTATTGTGCACTCGATATGACTCGGTTAGTCGATTGTAATGTTCGTGTCGGGACCCGGAGTCTGCCATATCATAAAGGTTATGACGTTAATTACATCCTCTAAGAAAGAGGACAACCCTTGATTAATTGCCAAGAGAGGATGCTTCGAGGGATAATGCGAAGGCATACGAAATACTAACTGACTGCACTAATTGGATGATGTGAGGTACGGTCATTTGGTTGACCGTCCGTGGGAAATGCAACGGATCTGTTGATTGGTTTATTCATATGATTAGAGGTGCAATTATGATTGTTTAGATAGCAATGTATGTCGATGCAGGTGCATGCTCATGCTTTTGAGATGGATGTTCGATGCAATTGAAGGTGTCAAAACCCCTTTTGTTGTTATTTTTTTATTCCTTTATTTGGCTAGGTTTCTTAAACCAATTAAGGTTATAACATTAAGCGTCAAAGGCTTGACACACAAACAATCAAATGCACATGAAGTTGATGTATATATAGATATGATTAGCTTAAAACGGCGTGGTAGCTAGTTGAGGTTAAAACGGTGCGGTGGCCAAATAGAAGTTAAAACGGCGCGCCCTGGGCGCACCGGGTGGAGGCCAAAGGGGGCCAAATGGATAATGAGTCTAGCGTTAAAACGGCGCGGGGGGGGGGCGCCAAAAATTGGCACGCCGGTTTAGGGCCGCACCGAATTAGGGGATTTTGGCTTATTTGAGCTCTGACTAAACTTCAGGCAGGTTTATTAAGAACTTGGTGTTATTTTAGAAGATTGGAAGACTTATTTAGGCCCCAGAAGCACTGCAATTGAGACAATTATAGACTTCTGCGAGGTTCCTACTCGAGCATAGTCTTCAATGAACATTATCAATGCATATCAACTGCAAATTAGGCCAAGTCATCAGTCTAAATTTGGGCAGCACCTCCCCATGATTGGAGGGTTGCAAGGGTGAAGTGGAGATAGTCCCACAAGATTGGGGTACGCTCCTTAAGGCCGGGAGTGCCAAACGGTGACCGGCGGACTTTGATAGAGGAAAAAGTCCCCGAGGGCTAGCCTGCGAGGGGCATCCATCTCCACGAGTCAAAGATAGTTAAGGGACGACCGAGATGGGAAGGCACCTCAAGGGCCAGCCTACGAGAGGTTATCTTCCGACAGTCACCACCACTCCCAAGAGAAGGTGGATTTACTGTCGGGCTAAAGCCCTATTAGTGTTCACCTTGTGAGTCACAAGGTTCACATCATTAGGAGACATGACCCTATGGCTTGACGGTGACTGAGGATGATGGGGGATGTTCCCCTCCCAGGGCGGTGAGTTCTTCGAGAGGATGAATCACTAAAGGCCACTATAGCCGGAATACATTTGATTGGGGAATGGGTAGCAGACGATCATATACATACATATGCATCGAAGAGACAGGCTAAAAGAGAAGTCAGTAGACCGGACTTAAGACCAGAAGGTCAGCCAGCAGACTGAGATCCTGGAGGGGGCAAATGGTCGAATAGCTCGATAGCATCTGCAATACATACGGATACAAGACAGGAACCGCGGAGATGTCCATTCTTCTAACCCTGAACCGTGAATAGGGATACATTGGGGAGTCACCTCCAGGGGCGAAGAGTAATGCACTGACATGCATTCCTCCGGCCGGGAGGGGACATACGAGCCTACTGACTCATTTGACATTGTTTATACGACAGAAAGAACCCCGGGGAGGGGGATTATTAATGTTGCCTCGAGAATCAATGAGGCGTATTCGGAGGTAGAAAACCAAAATGAAAAACCCACAGAGGATAGAGGAGATAGACTACAATCTAATAAGAGAGGCAGCAGCGAACACACGCCTATTCATTCATTCAATTACATAGTGAAAGCATTACAAACACATTCTACATCACAGTGGCTCGGCGTTGCCGCACGAAGCCGATTCCATCTTAGGAAGAAGGGGGAAATAGAGAGAAGATAGAAGGGGGAAGCTCGAGGAACCCCTGGGCTCATATCATCACCCTCTCATTACATTGCTCCGCAGAGCTATTCTAGCAGAAGAGGGAAAGAAAATAGCGGAAGATGATGCCACGACTTCTGCCAACCCACCTTAGAGCTTCGCAGTAGAGAAACAGAGTATCAGAATCGACGGGCTCTCCGCTCCCATTCTTCCTCTCCAAGCTTCCCTCTCTATCTTTTCCTTGTTCTGTTGTTCTATCTCTTCTCTTCTATCTCCTCTCGTCCTTCTTCTCGAACATACGGCATCTTATATAGGCGATCCTTCGAGAGAACTTATTCCGGCGCGGGTTTAGCGCACCGGTTTAAGGCCTTCCATGCGCGCCAGATTCGAACTGAGCGGGGCGCGCCGATTTAGGAGGTTGCCAAAGGCACAGACAGCGCGCCAGTTTAGAAGGGCGCGCCGGTTTAAGAGGAGCGCGCCGGATTCGAGCCGCTTCGTCACGTTACCCTGACACGGGTCTGACAGCGGGCTTCGGACTGACCTCGAGGGTTGCTGTGATCTTTCATCACTCCAAAGTCTCGCCGGAGCATAAGGGAGAATGTAGGCGAGGCTTCCGGGCCGCCAAATGGCTGCTTTTGGAACTCGTGTACCATCAGCTCGGACACGCAGGTTTTTCGCTGATACGGCTCTCGGCACAACGGTTCGTGCTGCCGGCTCACCTCGACTTGCATTGGTGGCTTCCACGGGTAGTGGTATGCTGCCCGGGGTGTTTTCGCCTCGACTGGGTGATCATCGGGCCGCTGATGGGCCCAATATGCTGAGAAGCCGTACCCGTGCCGGGTAGTCGGGGTCTTCTGCTGACAGAGCCTTCGGTCCTTGGTTTGAGAGGCCGAGGGCATTCTCTCACCTGGAGAGGATCTTTCATTCAGGCGGCGCGCCGTCAAGTGTACCTATGTCCTTGTTCGGACAATGGATACACACTCGTCCTTGGTCGGATGGCCGGCACATCCTCGTCCTTGATCGGACGACGGATATGTTCTCGTCCTTGGTCGGACGATGAGGGCATGCTCGTCGTTGATCAGACGACGGGTACATCCTCATCCTTGATCAGATGATGGATATAATCCCATCCTTGGTCGGATGACAAGGGCATACTCATCCTTGGTCGAATGACGGATAATGCCCACTTGTGGTGTGTTCTTCTCGATCCTCGTCAAGTGAAGTCCTTGGCATCCATAATGGGTGACCTGAGGCCCTGGCAGCTTGAGAAGGCTTCAATGTGTTGGTCTCCTTCGGCTTCTCTGCTTCGGTAGGCCGTATCATTTGTCTTTGAGGCTTGATTGCCATCGAGTATATTTTGAGTGCCAACAAATGCTGACGTAAGACGACCTTCTGAGTCCGAGATTTTTCTTTTCTTTCAATTTTCTTTGATATTTCTCATCACCTTTTTTTTTTGAATATCTCCCTACAACCTTGCATTACGTTGATTTATCTTGAAGAACACTTCTTTAAATCAAGCTTGCAATCATACCAAGTTCCACATCGAATAGCCACACCTAGAGTCACGATATTCTTCATCTGTCATGAATCGTATGCTGCATTCAAACTGAAAGAGCTGAGCGGTTCCCTTGAGCTACATACCGTTGGAACATGCACATTCCTAGGTTTAGTCTTGAAGGGCATGATGAGGGAAAATTCTTTGCAGAACCATGCACTGTTGCAACATCATTATAGAAATCTCTTATGTGTTCAGCTCCCGTGATGTCTTTCGCATTGATGAAGTAACCAGCAACCAAAGCATCCAGGGGAGAGATGATAAACAGGTGGACATCCACCCAAGCTCACTGTTCCTTTGAGATAGCACTCTTGACATAAGTGATGCCCACACAGTAACCATCAACCTTCAGTAAGGTCAGCATGCAAAGATAGATGAACAAACACCCATGTGTTCTATCGAACGCCATTCTGCTCAGGCATGCTAGGAAGGGGCACGGGAGAGACTGGTGTTGCCGGGGAAGCGAAGGCACGCAGTGTGGGGCTAGAGAGAGAAGGTGAGAATGGGGATCACGTAAGTGGTTTAAAGAGAGAAAAGAAAGAGTTAGAGTAAGATGGGAGAGAGAGGCATGTAGAGAGAGAATGGAGAGGATGAGCGGCATCATCGGCGGAGCAGCGAGCTCGGGAAGGTGGCCTTGCTCGGATGGAGGCGGGCACTCGCCCATGCATGCTCAGGAGGCCGTCATACTCAACGGGACAGTCGTTGCGGTGCTCGCCATGCTCGAGCATGGGGGTGCTCGCCACGTTCGGAGGGGAGCGTGCTCGCCATGCTCGTGGGTCGCCTTGCTCGGGAGGGAAGGTGGACGTGCTCGGACGCGAGGTTGCTTGGTCGGATGCCGTGCTCGCTACATGCCACGCTCGACTGGACGCTGCTGTGCTTGGGAAGGGAGGCAGTGGCACTGGCCCACGCGTGCTGGGGAAGGCCCACGTGCTCAAAGGGGGGGATGTAGCCAGGCCCAAATGATGTGCCCACCGTGCCCGGAGGGGACGGTGCAGTAGCGGGTCTTGACGATAATGAGCTGGTGCATGCTGGCAAGGTGCCCGTCTTGTACTGTGGAGGGAACGCCATGCTCTGCATGGGGTCTTGGGGGCAGGCAGACGAGTAGGTGAACACCAAGACGACGACGACGTAGACAGGTGGGGCTGCCGGTGGTTGCACAGGCTATGGGCGTAGGTGGCACCAGGGAATGGGAGGGGCGATGGGGTTGTAGGACATCTGGCTGGCTGTGGTGATCAGCCAGAATAGGGTGGCCAGTGGCGACGCCCTATCCACCCTTCAGCGGTGACTATGCTTGGTGGGACAACGAGCAGGGGGGAAGAGAAGAAGGCGAGCAAGCTACTGTTGGTACAGTCTGGCAGCGTCCGGGGGCCGGATGGCTTTGCAGTGACGTTACAGGTAGGCTGTGGCCAGTGGAGGGTGAGGCTGTGGCCGTCGGAGGGTGAGGCGCTGGTTATAGAGAGGGTGGGGCTGGGACAGTAGTAGCGGGAGGTGGGCAGGGCTTAGAGAGACAAGTTAGAGAGAGAGAGCAGAGAGAATGAGAGAGAAGGTGGAGGACGGTCGCCTGTCTAGCGTACTAGGTGTGCAGAGAACAGAAAGGAAGGGGGAGATGAGTAGGGGGAAGAGAGGGTGAGGGAATGAGGAAGGGGGGGAGAGAGAGCTGTGTTGGTGGGAGGGAGGCCATAACAACCACGTGCATGGCGAGTGGGGGAGGGTGGGTTTCTCGGACGGGGCAGACGAGTGAAGGGAGTTGGAGAGTGAGAAGTAGGGGAGGGGGGTTGGATGACTGCAAATGAGAGAGAGGGGAGGGAGATGGGTGCACCGGCGGTGCCCCTATCCCAAACAGGGTACCGTCGCGCGAGTTTGAGAGAGTGAGGGGAAGAGAGAAAGAGACTTGGGGGCGGTTAAGTTTTATGTGAGTGGGGCTTGTGAGGAGAAGCAAAGGAGAGGGGGCTGGCTCGCGACTGTTAGAGAGAGAGGGGAGAAGAGAGGAGTGCCCCGGCGGGGTGGTTGCGCAAGGAGCTGGTGGGAAGCCGCCGTGGGTGTGAGTAGAAGAGAGTGAGAGTGAGATCCGTGGGGGAGATGGTGAGAAGTGAAAGAGGAAGACGTCTCCAGCGAGGTGTTACTTGGGGAGAAAGGAAGAGAGAAGTTGGAGGGTAGAGAGAGAAGCAGAGAGAGGGAGACGGTTAGAGAGATAAAGGGAGAGAGAGAAGTCGAATGGGAAGAGAGGAAGAGGGTGAGGAGGTGCCGCGAAGGAAGGGAGAGTGAGAGTTCACCTCCGTGGAAGATGGCTGTCGGAGTTGTGAGTGGATGAGAGGGAGGAGAGAAGTGGAGAGAGGAGGCAAGGTGGTGATCGGCGGTGTGGCCATGGCAGAAGAAGTTATAGGGAGAGGGGGGGGAGAGAGAGAAGGGTGACCGCAGCTGCAGGGACAAGAGAGGAGGGGGGAGAGCCGGAGGAAGGGGGGGTCGGGTAGTTGGCCAAGCAGGTGGATGTGAGGGAGGGGGAAAAGGAGAAGCAAAGGAAGAGGATAGAGGAAGAGAAGGACGGCGGTCAGGGGGGGTAGCAGGAAGATTGAGAGAGAGAAGAGGAAAGCAGATGGGGAAGAGGGAGAAGACAAGAGGGGCTAGAGGGGGTACCTGCGTAGTGGAAAGGCTAGGGGGAGGGAGAGGAGATAACGTGGGACATAAGTGAGGGGAAGAGGGAAGAGAAAGGTGGGAGGGCAAGGGTCTACATTTTCTAAAAATTAACTTCATTGCATTAAACAAAGATTACAAGACCTTTTTATAGGCTCCACAAAGAAGACCAAAAGACAACTCACCTAACACCTACTTCCTACCACTCATAACTCCCTTAGGAAGACTAAAAGACAAATAAAAAAGACTCTTACATAATAGTTGGGGACATAATTACTACAAAACATAAAACATGGCCCATTTGGCCCAAACATGCAGCCCAATTAACAATAGATGATTAAACATAGATATATATTTGATACTTTTGTTGTAGCCGATTCCGTCAAACCCTTCCACTTGGAGAAGGTTCGACCTCGAACCTTGATTCTTGAATCTCAAACTGCAGGACCCCGGCTTGTTGGGACAAACCAGACGACTTGCTCTGATACCATTTGACGTAAGACGACCTTCCGAGTCCGAGATTTTTCTTTTCTTTCCATTTTCTTTGATATTTCTCATCACCTTTTTTTTTAATATCTCCCTACAACCTTGCATTACGTTGATTTATCTTGAAGAACACTTCTTTAAATCAAGCTTGCAATCATACCAAGTTCCACATCTAATAGCCACACCTAGATTCACGATATTCTTCATCTATCATGAATCGTATACTGCATTCAAACTGAAAGAGCTGTGCGGTTCCCTTGAGCTACATACCGTTGGAACATGCACATTCCTGGGTTTAGTCTTGAAGGGCATGATGAGGGAAAATTCTTTGCAGAACCATGCACTGTTGCAACATCATTATAGAAATCTCTTATGTGTTCAGCTCCCGTGATGTCTTTCGCATTGATGAAGTAACCAGCAACCAAAGCATCCAGGGGAGAGATGATAAACAGGTGGACTTCCACCCAAGCTCACTGTTCCTTTGAGATAGCACTCTTGACATAAGTGATGCCCACACAGTAACCATCAACCTTCAGTAAGATCAACATGTAAAGATAGATGAACAAACACCCATGTGTTCTACCGAACGCCATTCTGCTCAGGCATGCTAGGAAGGGGCAAGGGAGAGACTGGTGTTGCCGGGGAAGCGAAGGCAGGCAGTGTGGGGCTAGAGAGAGAAGGTGAGAAGGGGGATCACGTAAGTGGTTTAAAGAGAGAAAAGAAAGAGTTAGAGTGAGATCGGAGAGAGAGGCATGTAGAGAGAGAATGGAGAGGATGAGCGGCATCATCGGCGGAGCAGCGAGCTCAGGAAGGTGGCCTTGCTCGGATGGAGGCGGGCACTCACCCATGCATGCTCGGGAGGCCGTCATACTCAACGGGACAGTCGTTGCCGTGCTCGCCATGCTCGAGCATGGGGGTGCTCGCCACGTTCGAAGGGGAGCGTGCTCGCCATGCTCGTGGGTCGCCTTGCACGGGAGGGAAGGTGGACGTGCTCGGACGTGAGGTTGCTTGGCCGGATGCCGTGCTCGCTACATGCCACGCTCGACTGGACGCTACTGTGCTTGGGAAGGGAGGCAGTGGCGATGGCCCATGTGTGCTGGGGAAGGCCCACGTGCTCAGAGGGGGGGCTGCAGCCAGGCCCAAACGACGTGCCCACCGTGCCCGGAGGGGACGGTGCAGTAGCGGGTCTTGACGACAATGAGCTGGTGCATGCTGGCAAGGTGCCCGTCTTGTCCTGTGGAGGGAACGCCATGCTCTGCATGGGGGCTTGGGGGCAGGCAGACGAGCAGGTGAACACCAAGACGGCGATGACGTAGACAACTGGGGCCGCCGGTGGTTGCACAGGCTATGGGCGTAGGTGGCACCAGGGAATGGGAGGGGCGATGGGGTTGTAGGACATCTGGCTGGCTGTTGTGATCGGCCAGAATAGGGTGGCCGGTGGCGACGCCCTATCCACCCTTCAGCGGAGACTATGCATGGTGGGACAACGAGCAGGGGGGGAAGAGAAGAAGGCGAGCAAGCTACTGTTGGTAGAGTCTGGCAGCGTCCGGGGACCGGATGGCTTTGCAGTGACGTTACAGGTAGGCTGTGGCCAGTGGAGGGTGAGGCTGTGGCCGTCGGAGGGTGAGGCGCTGGTTATAGAGAGGGTGGGGCTGGGACAGTAGTAGCGGGAGGTGGGCAGGGCTTAGAGAGACAAGTTAGAGAGAGAGAGCAGAGAGAATGAGAGAGAAGGTGGGGGACGGTCACCTGTCTAGCGTACTAGGTGTGCAGAGAACAGAAAGGAAGGGGGAGATGAGTAGGGGGGAAGGGAGGGTGAGGGAATGAGGAAGGGGGGGAGAGAGAGCTGTGCTGGTGGGAGGGAGGCCATAACAACCACGTGCATGGCGAGTGGGGGAGGGTGGGTTTCTCGGATGGGGCAGAAGAGTGAAGGGAGTGGGAGAGTGAGAAGTAGGGGAGGGGGGGTTGGATGACTGCAAATGAGAGAGAGGGGAGGGAGACGGGTGCACCGGCGGTGCCCCTGTCCCAAACAGGGTACCACTGCGCGAGTTTGAGAGAGTGAGGGGGAGAGAGAAAGAGACTTGGGGGGTGGTTAAGTTTTATGTGAGTGGGGCATGTGAGGAGAAGCAAAGGAGAGGGGGCTGGCTCGCGACTGTTAGAGAGAGAGGGGAGTAGAGAGGAGTGCCGCGGCGGGGTGGTTGCGCAAGGAGCTAGTGGGAAGCCGCCGTGGGTGTGAGTAGAAGAGAGTGAGAGTGAGATCCGTGGGGGAGATGGTGAGAAGTGAAAGAGGAAGACGTCTCCAGCGAGGTGTTACTTGGGGAGAAATGAAGAGAGAAGTTGGAGGGTAGAGGGAGAAGCAGAGAGAGGGAGACGGTTAGAGAGATAAAGGGAGAGAGAGAAGTCGAATGGGGAGAGAGGAAGAGGGTGAGGAGGTGCCGCGAAGGAAGGGAGAGTGAGAGTTCACCTCCGTGGAAGATGGCTGTTGGAGTTGTGAGTGGATGAGAGGGAGGAGAGAAGTGGAGAGAGGAGGCAAGGTGGTGATCGGCGGTGTGGCCATGGCAGAAGAAGTTATAGGGAGAGGGGGGGGAGAGAGAGAAGGGTGACCACATCTACAGGGACAAGAGAGGAGGGGGGAGAGCCGGAGGAAGGGGGGGTCGGGTAGTTGGCCAAGCAGGTGGATGTGAGGGAGGGGGAAAAGGAGAAGCAAAGGAAGAGGATAGAGGAAGAGAAGGACGGCGGTCAGGGGGTGTAGCAGGAAGATTGAGAGACAGAAGAGGAAAGCAGATGGGGAAGAGGGAGAAGACAAGAGGGGCTAGAGGGGGCACCTGCGAAGTGGAAAGGCTGGGGGAAGGGAGAGGAGATAACGTGGGACAGAAGGGAGGGGAAGAGGGAAGAGAAAGGTGGGAGGGCAAGGGTCTACATTTTCTAAAAATTAACTTCATTGCATTAAACAAAGATTACATAACCTTTTTATAGGCTCCACAAAGAAGACCAAAAGACAACTCACCTAACACCTACTTCCTACCACTCATAACTCCCTTAGGAAGACTAAAAGACAAATAAAAAAGACTCTTACATAATAGTTGGGGACATAATTACTGCAAAACATAAAACATGGCCCATTTGGCCCAAACATGTATCCCAATTAACAATAGACGGTTAAACATAGATATATATTTGATACTTTTGTTGTAGCCGATTTCGTCAAATGCCCCCTAGCCACGGGTGCTGCGAGCAAGGCACAAGCGAGGCGGGACCCGTGGATGAGCTCCGTTAGGGCAGATTTTCGGTCCAGCTTGACATGGTCTTGGAATGGCCCTTAAATACGGCGCGGTGGTTAATCCAGCGCAGCCTTGGGGCTTGTGCTAAAACGGCACGCCCCTTGCATATGCAGGCCTAATCCGGCACGCTCTTTGGAGAGGGGGGCCTAATACAGTGCGCCCCTTGGCATTTGGGAGGAGACCTAATACGGCGCGCTATTTAGTGCGCCAGGTTAGCTTGAGTCTGCCCCCTTTAAATTTTGAAATTCATTTTTTGTGAGGGAAACGTTAATCCGGCGCGCCTTTTAGCGCGCCGGATTAGGGCGATCGAACCTTTCCCTATATCTTCTTCTTCCTTCTTTTTCTTCTTCATCCCAACCTCATTTGCATCCCAGCCTTCTCTCTCTTCCCTTCTTCTCTAGAGCATGGCGGCGAGAGCGAAGTGGTGAGTTAGGGTTTCGGGGTCCCACCCCTTGTTTTCTAGGGCCCGGGAGGCTCCTTGTAGGCTCGTCCTCGGAGCTGCACCCCTGGGTGTCCTACTTGGCCCTGGCGTGACGCCCACGGCCTTTTTCAGGGCTCGTCACTTAGTGGACGAGTTCCCGCTTCGCCCTGGCAATCTCCCAAGCTGGGGGAACTCTGCCGAATTTTTGTCAGAAAAGACTTTATCTTCACCAGGCCTTCTGACTTTGTTTGCTTTCCTTGTTTTTGTCTTTTGTATAGATATCATGGCATCTGGATCTTCTTCCTCCTCCCGTGCTATAGTGACGTGGAGGGATGTTTATTCTTTGGACAGGGGCCATGGCAAGCTGGCCATAGTAGCAGAATCCTCCGATTCAGAGATCGAGACAGTGGATACAGACCGCCTGCTGATCATCGAAAGTGATTCTTTCAAATATGAACACCCTGACGGCTCCAGGGTGGATCATCCCGAGGACAAGCACCTGATGTCCTTTCTGAAGTGGTTCAATCTTCAGGGGAAGTGGGATCTGTTCCTTGTTCGGAAGGCCGAGCTAGCACTACTCGAGGGACGAGACAGTCTCAATGACTGCGTTGTAAGGGGAAGACCCATTTATCTTACAGGTGAACCCAGGAAGTGGGGTGCCGTACTCGAGCTTCAGGAGCTGTCTCCACAGGACAGGCTGCTGACTAGAGCCCCCGAATTCGTTCCTGCCAGATGGAACGAGACTGCAGGTCGTGTAGACCGAGAGAAGCCGTCTTTTGGCTTATTCCCGGCCCCGCTGAAGTAAAGATATAGAGACAAGCCATTCTTGTTAGACTGCCTGGCGGTCCGGTTCAAGCACCAGATTTCTATGGGATGGTTAGCCAATCTGAAGGCCACCGACGCCTACGCTTTCAGGCCGGGAGCAGTCGAATTCACTGACTTTGTCTTGCAGCAGTATGCACCTATCTTGATCAGAGTAGGTGTATATCACAGTGTGTATGCATCAAGGTACCGCTATCCCATCTCGAAGGGTCTTTGCTGCGGTATGATTGAGGTGTTCTACCCGGAGTACAACACCTTCTAAAGTTCAGAAGGAGAGACGTCCTTAGACCTTTGGAGTCTCTCGCAGCTAAGCGGCCTCCTGATAGACGGTGAGCCGTATGAGGAAGTCTGTTGGCCAGACTGGCTGAAGGACCAGACAGACGGAGAAGGGCGATACTTGACTGGTTTTACCTACCGCTATTTGATGAAGGCATACCGCAGTCTCTGCCATTCTTCTCATGAAGCGAAGGGGGCGAGGAAGCCCGGAGAGAAAAGGCGTGTGCGAATGGCCACATGGCTTCAATATTTCTTCAGATGAGAGCAGAAATACACAGATTTTCCCTCTGTAGTGTCGGCTCCAGTTCAGTGGAAGAAAAGAGTTTGGCGACAGGTTGCTTTCCCCTCGACTTCGGAGGGAGGCCAACCAGGAGGACCCAACCCCAGGGATGTAGACGCAGTCACTCATTGTGCTACGTTTCTGACTTATTGGATTTTCTCCTTCGCTCTGCCGTAAGGTGACGAGAGCGTGATTAGGGCAGAGGCTATTTATCCTGCCTGCCTGATGGCTTGGGGCATGAAGCTCTCGCTTTGCCATGTTGCATTGTGTTTGATATACATGTTGCTGGGGGACCTGCACCGTTCGCGTCTTCCCAGGAGTCTTCGGAGGGTTGGCCCGTTGCATTTCTTCAACGCCTGGGTCTGCACCCTATTCCCGGAGGCTGCTCCTCGGTCGCTCCAGTCAGCACAGCTGGTCCCCAGGATGATAGAGTTTGCCAGTGTTGAGCTGACCCGAGTGGCGGACAAGCTCTTTGCTATACGTGGAAAGCTTACAAAAGTTCCACTGGATTCCCCAGGGGTCCTGCACTTTTGGAGCTTGGCGGCCCACTCTAGCCCCCTGGTGAACAGGATGAGGGAGTGCCGTATGAACGAGGTGGAGGAATATGTCCACCCCATTTCTGATGCCAAGTGTACAAGGCCGATCTTGGAGTCAGAGTTGATAGATTGGGTGCTGTTTATAAGGCCGAGCATCCTTATTTTCCGCAAGAGCGGCCTTTTGTGGCTGGAGCCTTACTGTCCTTTCCGATTCAGTCAGAATTTTGGCTATGACCTGCATATTCCAGCCACTTCCACCCAATTTGTGCTGTCGAACAGGGCTCGAGCCGGCCAAGTATCGAATGATGAGGCCCGCATTTGGTGGGATTATTCTCACCGTCGAGAGGCGGTTTCATTCAGAGTTCCGGTCCCTGCGCGCTTTCCCCGTGTGACTCCGGAGTACATCAAGTGGTGGAATGCACGCACAGGATTCTATAGAAACTCGAGGAGAGAGTGTTGTGCTATTGCAGAGTGTAAATTTCTGGACTCCCAGCCAGTGCCCGCTCTGGATATAGACCCGGCTTACTTGCAGCGGTTGAAATCTCGGACGAACACTTCAGTAACGAACTACCTAGAAGCGAGGAAGGCTGCCAAGCAGAGTTCATCCAAGGTCGAGCCAAAATTATCGTAGATCATCAAGGATGGCTTCTTGAAGATGCTTCAAGGCCTATGCCATGTGAGCGGCGAACGACTGGTCCTCCAACAAATTCCTTTGCCAGTGGAGGAGCCGACGCCTTCTACAGCTTCTTGGCGTCCTGAGAGCGACCGGCTTTATCCATATAGGACTTTCATCAGGAGAGAAGACTGACGGTCGGAGCTTTATGATGGCACCCCTTGGTTGTTTACGTTGCTGCGCTCTCATGGGATTTTAGTGGGTGGACCCAGTGAAGGGATATTGGGCCAACCCGTTCTTTTGTCGTTCAAGTATGCCGATGGGTGGGGGATGGACCACCTCAGCTTATATTACCATTTATCTTCACGCGGCCATGAGGACCTTGGGTTGCTGGCTGAACAGTGTGAAGCGATAGGAGACATATGCTGGCTGGTTCGCGAAGCCGCCTCTAGAGACAAAGAGCCTTCGCTGTTCTATTGGCCGCTTTCTCCCTTTTATACGGGACCGGTAGGTATATTTCTCCCTTTTCTTTTCTTCAGCTTTAGGTTTTTTATTTCTGCTGCTGTGTATGTCATCTCTCCTTGCCTGTGTGTAGTGCGGCTTTCTTCGGAGGAGACCAAGCATTTCAGGGAGCTGCTGATAAAGGCTCAGAAGCCGGCACATTTTGAAGTCTAGGAAGCTCCCCCGACCACGACGCCACTTCCTCCAGGTGATTCTCGGAAACGGACGAGGTCCCAAGTCCTGGAGGCCGTTACCCAAGCTAAGCGGGCTCATCGGAAGAAGACTGTGGACCCAGCACCTGCGGTCGTTCTTCCGAGAGTGGTCTCATTTGAAGAATTCGAGGCCTCTCGTCCCTCAGCTCGTGTGACCCGAGGTATGCTTCTTATCTTGTGTCCAGTCGTCATCTTGGCAACATAGATCAATTCTTTATTCTTGCAAACGCAGCTGCTTCATCTGCAATGGCCGTGCAAGCTGCTGTTGCCTCTGCGGGAGCCAAAGAGAGAGAAGATGTGGTGCAGACAGATCTGCCTTCTTCGACGCCTAGTCATGAGATAGAAGGTAATTGATGGCCCATCTTGTCGCAAACTTTTATAGTTTGTTGTCCCCTGGGCTTACATGGGTGCTTTATTTCCTTCAGCTTCTGTCGAGACTCGACCACCTTCTCCCCCTATCATGGAGTCAGCTAAGGGGATTTCTGCAAAACCAGGGGTGACTCTAGGAAGCCAATCTATTTCCGAAGCTAGCTCGCCCGTTATCCCTGCCACAGAGTCGGTTGAGCAGGCCCCTATCGCACCAGAAGCTTCGGCAGGAAGCCTTCCAGGTGAAGGACCACAGGCGTTGAGAGAGAAAGAATTATTGGTGGTTGAAAGTTCATCCTCGTCGGAGCAGTTGGACTATTACAGCGGCTCGAGCGACGAGGATTTCCATTTTATGGGAACCGAGGCTGAGGATGCCGCGGTGTCTTCCGCCTATGAGAGCGACTTTACGACCTTCAGTCCTCCGCGGCTGACGCCGAGTAGCTTTGGACCGCCAGGTCCTTCAGTGGGAGAGGGGTTCGAAGGGATGGAGATAGCGACTCCTGCAGTATCATGGCAGTTGATGAAAAATTGGGGGGCAATTTTCCGTCATTCAGGTCCATGAATGACTTTAAGGATTGCATGAATGAGTGTGGTCTCTTAGATGTAGGTTTTATGGGCTCCAAATACACTTGGCACAATCAGCAAACAGGCTCCAATGGCATTTGGGCTAGACTTGACAGAGTCCTCACTAATAACTCTTGGATGAATTCTTTTCCCATTACTGTGGAACACCTCTCTAGAGAAGCTTCAGACCATGCCCCCCTTCTGGTCAAATTGGCTAGACAATGCACTACTAAAAGCAGATTTTATTTTCAGCAAATGTGGACAAAGCATGACCTCTTCCTTTCAGTAGTGGAGCAGTCCTGGAGAACCAGTCCTTTAGCCTCCTCTGCTATTACTACTCTGGTTCTCAAACTTAAATCCTTGAGATATACCCTTCGGGAATGGAACAAGAACATATTTGGAAATGTTCACAAAAACTTAATGGAAGCAGAAGATATGGTATTACAGGCCGAACACAATTATGACCAGCAACCATCCTCTCATACACTCTCATCCCTAGAAAGTGCCAAAAACATTCTCACAGAAAGAATTTTACAGTAGGAAATATTCTGGAAACAAAAGTCTAGGATCAGGTGGCTGGCTGAAGGAGACAGAAACACTAAATTTTTTCATGCCACTGCCTCAGCTAATAGAAGAAATAATGTAATCAACCATCTCAAGACTGCCATGGGTGACTTAACATCCGACCCTCAGAAGATGAAGGAAATTGCTGTCTCCCATTTTCAAACTGCTTTCACCTCACAACTCCACCATGTTGATATGGACAGTCTGAACTGCATTCCAAATATTGTGACCCAGAATGATAATAGACAGTTAAATGCAGTCCCAACTGATGTGGAAATAAAGGAAGCTGTCTTCTCTATATCTCCTGATAGTGCCCCTGGCCTGGATGGCTACACTGGCAGTTTTTTTCAACATGCATGGCATATAATTGCAGACACTCTCATCAAGGCCATTCAGGAATTTTTCAATGATAGAAAGCCTCTCCCAAGATGTATCACAGCTACTGTCATAGCCCTTATCCCAAAGACAAAGAATGCCAATGACATTTCTGATTACAGGCCTATCAGTCTATGCAACTTCTCTCATAAAATCATTTCTAAAATCCTCGGCAACAGAATTAGCAGACTTCTTCCATCACTCATTTCAAAGGAACAAACAGCCTTTGTCAAAGGAAGGCACATCATTGAGAATATTGCCTTGGCCCAAGAACTGGTGCAAGAACTAGGCAGGAAAACCAGAGGTAGCAATGTCATTCTTAAATTGGATATGGCCAAGGCATACGATAGAATTGAATGGGATTTTCTTGTTGCAGTTCTTAAGAAGTTTGGTTTTGACACTCAGTTTATTAATATGATTGAAAGCTTGATTAATAACTGCTGGTTCTCAATAGCATTAAATGGAGAACTAGCTGGTTTCTTCAAATCTACCAGAGGCCTCAGGCAAGGTGATCCCATTGCCCCCATCCTTTTTATTCTGGCCCAAGAGTCACTTAGCAAGCTGCTCACGGACCAATTTGACAAAGGTAAAGTGGGTTGGTATTCTGGCCCCCGGAGGTGCCCACCCATATCCCACCGATTATTTGCTGATGATACATTAATATTTGCCAATGCCAGTGCCACTTCAATCCGTCAACTCATGCACTCCTTAAAAACTTATGAGGAAGCATCAGGGCAACTGATCAACACTAGCAAGAATGGTTTTCTTCTACACTCAAACTGCAACTCCACCCTTAGTAGGAAACTAGAAAACATAACAGGTTTCTCTAGACAAACCTTTCCTCAAAAATACTTGGGCTACCCTCTGATCTTGGGCAGATCCAAGAAAGTTTTCTTTGCTGGCATCATCACCACCATTCAGAAACGAATAGAAGGTTGGCAAGCTAGATTACTCTCAGAGAGTGCTCGGTTAATTTTGATCAAACATGTTCTGTCATCTATCCCAATTTATATCCTGGCATCCACCCCTCTACACGCAGGCATACATCAGATGATGGACATATCCTTTGCCAATTTTTTTTGGGGCTCCTCTAATTATGGCAACCGTAAACACTGGAAATCTTGGAATTCTGTATGCAAACCTATTGTTCAGGGCGGTCTTGGGATTATGTCCCTAAGACATATGGATCTTGCACTTCGGGTCAAAATGCTATGGAATGGTCTCCATTCTCAATCCCTTTGGGCTGAGTTTTTCAGGGCCAAGTATATTCAGAATGCTCATCTCTTTGAGGTTAATTTCAAAAGCATGAAGGGCATAAATAAAAGTAGCTGGACTAAAGCAAAAATAATCATCCAGGATAATCAGAGGGTCATTCTGGGTGATGGGGCTCAAACTAATTTTTGGCTGGATACCTGGCTGGGAAACAGAACTCTTGCTTCCTATATATGCACTGATAGCACCATCAACACAAATGCAACTGTAAAAGACATACTTATGACTCCAAGGTCGGAGGACACTAATGCATTGGAACTTCACCTACCAGCTGAGATCAGGAGAACTTTGACACCATCCATTCTGACTCCTCATTCAGATCACTTCATCTGGTCATTATCAGGAAATGGTGACTATTCTGTCTCAGCCGTTTATAAAAATCTGATGCAAACTCAACACTCGCAGATTATGGAGATGAATGTAAACTGGAATCGCATTTGGTCCCCATGGATTCCAACCAAAATTTTGCTGCATATATGGAAAGTATTCTTCAACTGTCTGCCCACTAATCAGAATGTCAAAGCTTGTGGTATACCTATATGCTCCAAATGCAATTGCTGTCAGATCCATAAAGAAGAGAATACAAACCACCTCTTTATTAACAGTGACTGGGCTGTGAACATCTGGTCTTTCTTTCAAAACAAAGGTCTGGAGCTAGGTGGTCGGACAGTCAGAGAACTTATTTCCAAAAATATTCAAAATGCTGCTGGTACATCTCTGTTTAGTCTCTTCATTATAGCTCTGACTGGTTTCAGCTTGTGGGAGATATGGACTACTAGAAACTCTATCCTCCATGATGGAAAGCCTCCAAAGATCCAGCACATGATCCAAAAAATTCTCTTCCCAGGTAAGGCAATCACTAGCAATGTCAAAGCTTAGGGAAGACAAACATGAAAGGAAAACAGTCCTAACTGCTTGTGGAATTCAGTCAATCAGGAACAACAGTCCAGAGGTGAACCTCATCAAATGGCAACTCCCACCCTGGCCTCACATTAAACTGAACACTGATGGTGCCTCCAAGCTTACTCAGGTTTCAGGTGGGGGTGGTGTTATCAGGGACTTACATGGATCAATCTTATTGGCTTTTTCCCATTTTTATGCTCAAGCCAGCAGCATGATGGCAGAGGCTAGAGCACTTAAGGATGGTTTGAAATATCTGAGAACTATTACTACACACCCGAGCATCATTGAATGTGACTCCCAAATCCTGGTCCAAGTTATTAACCAAAAGGTTCCCTGTCCTTGGGAAATATTGAAGTATGTGAGGGAAATCCGGGTCCTCCTCAATGCAAATGATACCATCATTCATATCTTCCGTGAAGCGAATAAGGTGGCAGATGCATTGGCCAATCTAGCTTGCACTAACAAATGTAATCTTTATTTTTCCTCACAGTAGCAGCTTCCTAGTGCTATACGAGGCATTGCCCGGTTGGATAAGCTAGGAATGCCTAGCATCCGTACAATGTAATTCTTATGATCCTTTTTTAAGAATAAAAATACCTCCTAGCCATGATTTTCTAATGCACCTAGGAAAGGTTTTTGATAAAAAAAGAGATAGCGACTCCTGCTGCTGCAAATTTGAGCCTAGTGCCGACTGAGGTAATTGCTACGTTTCTTCCAGTCTTGTGCTTATTCTCGTCCAGCCATTATGCTGGTTTTTCGAGATTCTTAAGCTCTCTTTTTCTTGCAGGCTCCTGCTAGTCAGGCCGAGGTTGCCTTGCCGACGATAACCGTGAAGATACCTCTGCTGCCTCTCAGTGCAGATCCACCCTTGTTTTCACCGGTCCTGAGGCCTATAGCCCTGAGGTATCCGAAGGATTACATGATGGTAGCGGACTCGAAGGCACTGGAGATGGTTGCCGGGTCTGAGCCGTCGGCTGTGTCACCGGAGCAGCAGTGGCTTGTCATTGCCGATGAGCCACTTTAGAGCAAGGAGGGCCTCCCTGGGGCAGAGGAAAGAGAAATCGTGGAAGAGGTGATCGGGAGCTCGCCGACCCCAACCCTTGCCATTGAATTATCCCTGGTGGTAGCCGGAGAGGCTGGAAGTGGTGACCAACCGCTCCCCGCTATTCAAGGGTCAGACGTGGCGCTCTCGCTCGAGGTTGGGAGAGAAGTAGCAGTCATTGACAGTCCTATTGTTGCATTGCCTACGAGGGCCAGTCCTGGTGCGGGCGCTTTGCAAGACATGCCGTCCTCGTCTTCTGCGCCGAGTGACGATATTTGGGCTGCAGTTGACAGCCGGGTTGAATTTCAACTTCCGGATACACCGTCACTTGGTTTGCAATCCTCAAACGACCTAGTGTGGCAGTATCTATGATGCGGGACGAGACACGGACACGATAAGCTCGCGATCGTCCCTTAACGAGGGAAGCGTCGGACGTGCGCGGTTGAGAAACCGGCAAGAGCTAGGGTGGTCGGCTCGCACTTTCGTGCCCGGATCGGGTCACGGGACGGTCACGCTCTCTCTCGTAGCAGCAGTGAATGATAATATAGTGAGCTAACGGACCTAAAGCATGCTCTCTAGCAGCGGCATAAACAAGTATATATGAAAATAAGTAAATGCCGAGTGTAGGGAGCGAGAACGATACCTCCACGCGCTCGACGTGGGGAAGACGAACCCGGCCGAAAACTCGTACTCCCGGGAAACTTAACACACAATAATTACAGCAATGGGAACATGCCCACTCCACGCAGGGAGGTAAAGGGCTATACAAATGGGCCCGGGAGGACCGAATTGGGGTTGACGGGCAGCTTCGTGTGTTGATTCGGCTACACGCGTGTTCACAACCGTGGGGCCCACGTGCTATCCGGAGGGGCCGTGTGGGACCCGGTGGTACCGCTGTAGTGGAGACACTTGGAGAAGCGCTCCTCGGGCTGGCGGCATGCTGGTTCGCCGGCCAGAGGCCGGGCGGCTCCGTTCGGCACCGGTCGGAAAAACCGATCGGAAATCTGCCGGTTCTGTATTTCAGCGCGCGCTCCGGCGAGAACGGACGCTGCGATCAGCACCGGTGTCGGAATGTGACGAGATCAGAGCCTTTGGAAAGCTGCTTCAAAGTACTGAAATCTAGTGGCCTTCAGAAAAATTCACCAGATTTGTACTTTATGTTGGAGAATTTTATATGCTGCTATTGTACAATAACCGAAGACTCAGATCTGCAGAGAACTTTCTTCTTGATTGCCTTTGACCGTGAAGTAGATGTCCGAATTTGAAGATGTGTTCTTCAGCAAGGTTGTAGGAAATCGAACAAGGAAACCAGGACTATTTTTGGATCTGGATTGGGGAATGGCTACGAATTTATATGATTTTGGCACTAGCAGTGGGTCAGATCTGGAATCTGGTTGACAACACTGTAGCTGAGGAAGAACACGAATTTTTAAAAATAGATAGAAGGCTGATCAAAAATTGAGAAAATTTTTGGATGTATGGAATGATGAACAGAACTCCCATTAAAATTGGGAGACCTAACAAAAATCAAAAGGGTGGTCGAAGGTGGAGAACTCAGAGGGTCTGTCACTGTAGATAGAAACCTGGCAGATTTGGGATGACAGGTTGAACGAATATGTAAAAATAATAAATGATGGAATTTTGACGTTAAAATTTAGGTGGCTCTTGGGATGCAAGGGTTGAACACACCATAAAAAATTCCGATCAATCCAAGCTCGTGGCTGAGACATACAATTCATGGAAGCTTCTGTGGTCGGACGAAGATAGAACTGCAGAGGCGGCTCGATGGCGGCACGAACGGCGGCGGCGGCGGCACAGACGATCACCGGAGGTTGAGAGGGGATGATAGAAGGTAGAATCACTCTAGAACTTGAGGTTGGAGGAGAGGAACCAGAGGGAGAGGGGCTGGGGGCGCAAGAAGCTCCTTGGATTTCACAAAATTTCTGATTTTTTCATTGAATTTCACATGAAAATACAAGCTTATATATGGTTTACATCAAATGCAATGTGGACCCTTGGATCTAGGGAAGGGGAATCAAGGGCTGGGATTAAGTGTGAATCACACACAAAAATTAATAATCTAATAAGGGGAGAGGGGCGCCCCCTTGACCATATAGTAGAAGGTTGAATGGGGGTAGGTGGCCAACCATGGAATCTTGACCCATTTAACCCCATGTGTCCATATGACCAGCCCACCATTCTAGATGTCCACCTAGGATAGTTGACCAGCCCCACAAGGTGACATGGACCAATGGGAGAGGGCTGAGGGCCCCCTTGATGGTCCTACTGACAAATTACATAGAAACCCACACAATCCGTGGGAATGACGCATTGGCTTATAAAGCCGTACAATTGCGCCTATACTTTCCCAAGGATATAAACACAAACTAAAAGGACATAAATGTAATATGAAAAGGTACTGGCTCGGTGTCGATTCCCATCAATCTGGAGGCATTGTGGGAGACTGTGACAGCTCGCCCGGAGTTAACTTACGCACAGTTGAGGGGTCTTGCAGAGCACCTCTCCCGCACTTTGCTAGCTTTTGGCTGCCCCATAGAGGACTGGGTGCAGCGGGTAGTCTTGCTCCTGAAGCATGTGAACAGGAGAGAGTTCATGGGCCGCAGCTTGCTAGATCAAATGACGGCCGCAAAGCTTGAAAGGACAGAGTGTCAGGCTACCCTTCAATCATTAAGAGGAACTGCCCAACAGATGCGGGATGCCGCCGACGATTCTGGCCAACGTCGGACTTCTCTAAAGACTCGGATATCTGAGCTCTGGGCCGAACTTGACCGAGCTGAAGCAGAATTTGCATCGTCCGATCAACTGTGGGTTCAGCACACAGAGGCGGCTGAGCTGGCAGAAGGGCAAGCCGCATCACTTGAGGAGAAATTGGTGCGACTGCAGGACGAGGAAGACCGTCTACAAGAGCTGGTCCGCTACCCATCTCTGGGGATGCCGGAACTCGAGGACATCTTCCACCGTTCGCTGCAATAGCTCCATCATTCTATCTTTTCTCCCCTTTTTTGTGAACTTTCACATGTTCTGGGGGGGTATATGCCCCGGGTAGCATGTATTTCCCATTTGTTGTTTGAATGGAAACTTTCGTTCCCTTGCTTTGCATATCTGCTTGATGAATGGATTCATTTAGTCCGGAGTACGCTAGTTGCTAGAGTAGGAGAGCGCTCGCACCTTCAGGGAAGGGGCGAGGGGTTCGCTCCACCACGACGCAACTTCTCCTCGGGACCATTGATCCGCCTGAGCCAAGCACCGGGGAGTAGGGAGAGAGGTTTAGGGGCCGCCAAGGGCCGAAGGGTAGCAATAGGGATTTATTTGTGGATTTCGCCGAAGGTGGCAAAGGTTCATAGTAGAGGGAAGTTTGATTATAAACACAGATGTAAGGTCCGGGCTGAAGGGAACACCGACCGATCTTGTCGATGATGACAAGGGTCAGCAGTAACTCATTCATCGGCATTGGGTAGACGCCGAAGTAAAGTAGGTAAGGCCCGGGTTAAGGGAACATTGACCGGTCTTTCCGATGGTTACAAGGGCCAAAAGGGAGTTGACCGATCCTGCCGATGGTGACAAGGGCCACACGTAACTAGCTCATCGACATGGGACAAATGCCGAAGCAAAGGTAGGTTCACGGGCGCAAAGCTCGCACGGGAACCTTTGTAGGAATAAAGTAACAAACGAGAAGATGACACTATTATTTCATCGTCCTCATTCGCACCATTTTTTATTCATCAATGTTTTCACATTACTGACTTAAGTGCCCTCTTGAGTTTTTGCCGAAGCCAGCCCCCTCTTACTTTTGCCCACGCGCCCTTTTGGATTTTCACGTGGCGGGGTACCCGATTTTGCCTGCGGTGCCCTTTCGAATTTTCACCGCAACTGGGTTAAAGCCATTTTTGCCCTTACTCAGAATATCCGAGTAAGTCTGGCGAGGCACCTCTATTTTAAGCCTCATTTTTTTATTCATCATTCATTTTTTTTATTCTCATTTTTTTGAACTCAATTCTCGGGGCAAAGCCGGGCTTGAGGAGATGCTGGCTGACCTTGCCGATGATGACAAGTGTCAAAAGGGAGTTGACTGATCTTGCTGATGGTGGCAAGGGTAACAAGGAGGTCGACCGATCTTGCCGATGATGACAAGGGCCGCAAGGAGGCTGACCGATCTTGCCGATGGTGACAAGGGTCAGGAGGAGGTTGACCGATCTTGCCGATGATGACAAGTGTCGCAAGGAGGTTGACCGATCTTGCCGATGATGACAAGGGTCGCAAGGAGGCTGACCAATCTTGCCGATGGTGACAAGGGTCAGAAGTGAGTCGACCGATCTTGTCGATGATGACAAGGGTCGCAAGGAGGCTGACCGATCTTGTCGATGGTGACAAGGGTCAGGAGGAAGTTGACCGATCTTGCCGATGATGACAAGGGTCGCAAGGAGGTTGACCGATCTTACCGATGGTGACAAGGGTCAGGAAGGAGGTCGACCTATCTTGCCGATAATGACATGGGTCATGAAGGGGCGTGATCTCACGCTTGTCTTGAGCTGGGAGGATGATCACCGAATAGTGAACTGTAGAGAAAGGGAAACGAATCAGGAGGCCCAGGGATGGTTCCCTAGGGAAAATCCTCTGATGCTTAAGTCAGTAGAGCAATGGTGGAAGGTATTGAGGGAGGCAGAAAGAGGTGCACGAGATCCCCCAACACCAAGATGGTGAAGTGGTTTCTACTCAGGGAGTTTTAGGTGTGTATTGGCCTTACCTTCCGCTGGAGGGAGTCCCTGGTTTATATAGCGAGCTCACCTGATGAGTCCCGTAAGCTGAGGAGTTTCAGGCGGGAGTTACGTACTCATCGTGGGATCTTCATGGCCTTGAGGGATCATGGATCCTTTATTCCCCTAAACTCCTGCTCATAAAGGGCTCTCAACGGCTGCATGGATAAACACTTGTCAGTCGGTCCGAGCATAAGAGGTGCCAGCCCTGTCCGGGTGATAGGCATAGCTCGGATGCAGTCAGGTCGGAGTGGGCGTAGAGCGCTCGCCTCTATCCCGATGGAGGGATAACTCGGGCGTGGGTCTTCCTCCGTTCTGATGCTCGGTCCTTCCGAGCCTAAGGGCCGCCGAGGAAGGGTGGGTTCCCGAGTGATCTTTATTGGGCTTTTTTGCCTAAGTGGGCCCTAGGGGGCTGTCACTTGGATGAGCTGAGCCTCGTTTGGTCCTGATGGGCCTAGTTCGGCTGCTCTTAGCTGGGCTACAGAAATCCCCCTCTCCACTTGTCCCCCTCCTACTCCCGAGCTTTAGTAAGCTCGGAAGAGTAGCTGTTTGGGGTTTCGGACCAGCGTGGCTCAGGTGGGTGGAGATCTGGCGGTGTTAGGAAGCCATGTGGCGTGGTCACCTGGGCCCGTGTTAATGATGATCCTGACGGATTTGAACTGAAGGGGCCCCCTTTTCTCAGAGATCGGAACGACGCACCGCCTCCCGTGTGGGTTTATAGGCGTTGGGCACTTGTTGTCATTCCAGACTCCCTCCGTCTTTAGGGTTTTGACTCTCCTTTGTCCTTGCTTTTGGGGCTCTTCGATGTGCCGTGAGGACACGACGGAGGAGCAGAGGCTTGCAGCGGCGTTTGAGGAGTTGGCGGAGATAACGGCAGAGGCGGTCCGGCAGCTTCCTCCTCCCCCGGAATCTTCAGGGTCTCGGGATCGTCTTTCCTCAGAGTCTTCTCCTGATTCCATGGCGGACCAACGCTCAGAGGTTGAGGAGTGGGAGGACGAGCCGGTGGCGAGGGCGCCAGTCCCAAACTGCATCGAACTGGGGGAGGCGGATGTGAGGAGGCTGGAGCACCAGTATCGCCTGCCCCACAAGTTCAGTTTTGCCGCTGCTTATCCATACGAGACGAGCCTGGACTCTCATACAGGCCACATCTGTATGTTTCTTCTGTCGTGGAAGGGTGGATTCCACCTTCCTTTCGAACCTTTCGATCTTCAGCTTCTTGATTTTTTTCAGTTGGCGCCCATCCAGTTGGTAGCCAACTCTTATCTCCTCCTTTCTACCTTCCGCATTCTCTGCCGCCAGTGTGGAGTTCCTCCTTCCATGGACCTCTTCCATAATTTTTTTGAGTTGAAAGCACATCCTTCGGCTGGGTAGGGCTTCTATTTCATCCAGGCGAGGCGGAATAGGAGTTGTATCTCTTTGGCGGCGAAGGATTCTTCGCATAAGGGGTGGAAGACCCAATTCTTTTGGGTGGGGATTTGTTCAGTAGAGGAAACCTGGAGGTGCCTAGTAATCCCCAATTTCCTTCCTAACATCCCTCCCAGACAGGACGAGTTCCCTCCTCATGTGGAGAAGTATGCTGCCATCTTGTTGAAGCACTGCCAGTCCACCAAAGAGCTGGTGACGCCGGAGAATATCGAGCGGTGTCTTCTCACGCGGCTGCATCCGTCAGGCTCAGGTGCCACAACTTAGATTCTCCTTCGGATGTGGGGTTCATCTTTCTTTTCCTAAACACGTCTTCTTCTTCATGCAGACACCAGGTGGGAGCCTCTGAAGGAGGCCGCAGAGGTGATCGAACTTGGAGATGACTCGGCTGCTGATGAACTGGCTGCTCCCGTGGGTCGCTCTCGAACCAAAGATAAGGGCAAGGGAGCGGCCCAGGACGAATCCTCTAGACCGTGGGGACCCAAGTTCAAGGACCCTATGGAGGGTATGATCCTGGCCGCTGCGAGGGCCAGGAAACGGGCCAAGAAGGCCTGGGTCGTACCCGCAGTCAGATGCGACCTTACCGCGGCTCACCCCTCCACCGAGCATGATGGGGCCGACCCTACCGGGTGAGCTCTCCCACCCGCCGAGCAAGAGGGGGCCGAGGAGGTCGGGGCTGCCCCTGCGGGCGGCGACGATGCGGGCTCGATTCCTCCTTCGGCCGGGACCGAGGGGGCCGAGGGTGCTCCTGCAACTGGCAGCGGTGCCGACCCGGCTCTCCCCTCGCCAGGAACCGAGGGGGCAATGGATAAAGTGGGGGATGCTGGGACCGTGGCCGAGGCTGGCGCTTCAGGTGGTGATGCAAGTGCCGAGCCGGTCCAGGTTGGGAGGCCGCAAGAAAATCCGGCTGGGGCGCGAGGGGTGACCGAGGCTGGGGCTCGATCTGAGCCATACGGTGGGGCACCGGGCGATGGTGGGTTCTCCGTTCCGGTGGCCTTGGAGAGGCTGGGTATCTCGGGCCCCCTGCACCAGGTATACTGCGGTATATCCGCGAAGGTGAGGGGGGGAGGTAGGCAGTACTCCCCGTCCACGGCTCTCGCCGGGGTTATGGATGGGGGCCTGGCCCTGGCCCATATGGGGCTGCTCTGGCAGAAACATACGCTCGGTCGGTGGGTCGGATAGGAGGTTGGCTCGGCTCTTCGAAGAGCGTGATGGGCTTCGACGGGAGCTTTCCTCAATCAGGGAGCTGGTACGGTCGAGCCAAGTGGAGACCCGGGCGCTAGCCGAGCAGCTAGCCAAGGCCCGTGAATCGCTCGAGAGGAAGAACCGGCTTCTTGAAGAGGAGCGCCTAGCACGCGTTGAGCTGGACGGCTGGTGGGAGACCGAGCGGGCCGAGCTAGTGGACCGAGCGGAGGAGGCCGAGCGCCTTCGGCGGGAGGCCGAGGCTGATCGGGCCGAGGCGGAGAAGCAGGTGGCAGAGGCCGAAGAGCGGACGGCTGAGGCCGAGCGAAAGTCAGCCGAGGCGGAGTGGAGGGAGGCCGAGCTTGCTGGTAGGGTAGGATCGGCCGGGGCGGAGGCTCTCGAGCTGTACAAGAGCTCAGAGGCCTACCGGGTTGACCTTAAGGAGGCTGCCCTCCCCTACTACGAGCTAGGACTTCGCCGGGGCATCCGCAAGGGATTCAAGCAGGGCTACGACCAGGCCGTCTTTTACACCGAGGAGCAGGCATCTAGAGTAGTTGACTTCCCGTCCGGGCAATGTTATGACTCGGACTTGTCATCCTCCAGTTCCTCTGCTTCGGTGCAGGATGAAGAGGATCAGGGGTGTTGTGCATCCCTTGGTTTTGATGATGACAATAGGATATGTTTGACTAATCTAAGTTCTATCTTGTCTCTTAAAGCAAATGGTTTAGTTATGTGTGTAAAGATAGTGCATTGAATTAATGCCCATTTGATGATGACAAACAATGTTTCTGATCAACTCAATATAAATCTGATAGTTCAATTTACTTCTGATAAGTTAAGTAATTTCAGGTCCACTGAAATCCAAGTGGAATCAACAAATCAGAAGAAGTGTCAAAGGCCGCTTGTCGACCAGGGAAGTGGTTATGGTCGACCAACGAACTCAACCAGAAAAGCATCAGATCATCTATCTTCTGGAAGCACCTTGGCTGTCGACCAAAGCCCCACCTCTGGTCGACCACAGAACAGCCAGAACATCAGACAGAACTGACGGCCATCTGTAATTCATCCCTTGTCGACCAGCGACCAGGCTGTGGTCGACCAACGGGCGAAGTGAGTTTCAGCCAGAAGAACCGGCCGTCTGGGGAATGCCCATTGTCGACCAGCGACAGGGTCATGGTCGACCACGGGCTTTATAGCGTCCAGAACCGAACTCTAACCGAATTCTGTTGAGGTTCCTTAAAACCTGCAGATGGTTGTTGCAGGTTGTTGGGCTGCTCAGGAGATAAGATTCCGCACGGGAATCAAGGAAACAATTTTGCTTAGAAGTGGTCAAACTCGTTCTAACGATTGGATTTAAACCGATCCCTGTTTTCTAGCAGATTGGCGCTCGATCTGAAAATTGCGCGGGAAGAACTTCAAAGGCGGTATGAAGAATATAATGCAACTAATCACGAACAAATAAGCAGCGAGACAGCACGAAATAGAAGCCAAGGAAGATATACACAGAAGAGGAAGAAGGAGCTCTCCACCAATCAAAGATCTGCAGAAAGGTTAAAGGCAATCTCGTTGCTGCAGAAGGAAGACTTAGCTCAAGACTGTGCGATCTCCAGCAGCAGAACAATCGAAGGCAACTGACTGGAAGATCAACAGGGAGTCTAGGCTTCTTCATAAGAGTGATCAAGTCCCAGGCTGAACATCTATTCTTCTACACACGCCAATATTCAGTCCTGTCTTTCATCACCTGTTCTTATCATCTTTCCATTTGTGATTACAATTATTGTCAAGCTGTGAGGCAGCAGAGTCAAGCTGTGTGTCAGCAGGTACAAGCTGTGTGTCAGCTGTGTTTTTATTGAGATCAGAGATTCTCATAGTGAAGCCTTGCTTGAGTTAAGCAAGGGGTGGATGTAAGTCTCAGGAAGAGACTGAACCACCTTAAAAATCCTCTCTTGTGGTGTGCCTGTGTGTGTTTGATTTTCTATACGTATGCTTGCATCTTTACTATTCGCATTAGTTCTATAATTCATTAATTACCAGTAGCTCATCTGGTCGATAGTTAGTAAATCATCGAAAAGGGGGAAAGATCTATTCACCCCCCCTCTAGATCTATTCAGTCCGTATCCAACACGTGGTATCAGAGCAGGTTCTCCAAAAATGTGGTCTAACAACCAGGAGAGACCGGGCGGACTGAACTCTAAAAGCCTCATAGCTGAGGGGCACTCTGTAACTAGACCTCCATATTTTGATGGAACTGATTATTCTTATTGGAAAAATCGTATGCAGGTGTTCTTACGTGCGCAAGACCACGAGATGTGGAGGGTAGTGAGCCGCGGACCTTTTGAGCTACCGGAAGATGAAGAAACCTGGACCAGAGAACAGGTCAGGAAATCAACTGTCAACTGGGGAGCCATGAACGTAATGCAGTGCTCACTACACCCCACAGAATTCTCAAGAGTTTCCCAATGCGCAACAGCCAAAGAAATGTGGGATCGTCTAAAGGTAATCTACGAAGGTACTTCCGAGGTAAGAGAGACAAAAGCAAATATGCTAGTCTCAGAATATGAGATGTTTAGGATGAAAAATGATGAAAGTATTTCTGAGATGTATGCCAGATTAGTACAATTGACTAATGGCTTGAAGAGCTTAGGGAAGACATACAAAGAGCAGGAATTAGTGAGGAAGATTTTAAGGTCTCTCACATCGATGTGGCATACCAAGGCCACAGTCATTGAGGACTCAAAGGATCTCACAACAATGACAGTGGATGAGTTAGTAGGATCCCTGATGGCCTATGAGGTCAATCTGAAGAGAAAGGAAGATGAGGGGAAGAAAAAGAAGCAACTTGCCCTAAAGACTAAGACAAGCACCTCTGAGGTGTCTGACAATGAAGACTCATCTAGCTCAGGTGAAGAATCTGGTGAGCTAGCCATGCTTACAAGAAAATTTAAGAAATTCCTGCGAAAGGAAGGTAAAGGATTCAGAAATCCAAAGGGCATGGTAAGGAAGTCATCCCAGTTTAAATCTGATAAACATAAGACTTCTTCTAATAAACTCATTTGCTACAATTGCAGGCAGCCTGGACATATGAAGGCTGAATGTCCAGAAGCTCCTAAGAAATCAAGCTTCAAGTGGAAAGGCAAGAAACCCAAGGCGATGATTAGCACTTGGAGTGAGGAGGAAGAGAGCAGTGAAGAGGAAACAACTTCCGAGGAAGAAGAAGGAAAGCTCTGTCTGATGGCCAAGGGAGACAACAGTGATCTTGAGGTAAGTTCCCCATTTCAAGACTTCTCTAGTTCGGATTGGGAAGAAGTATATTCAGAATTGCTTGATACTTATGAAAGAATAAGAAAGGAAAATAAACATTTGAAGAAGAAGATCAGTCAACTGAATAAAGACAGCAATTCAATGGAAAACAAAACTGAACTAGAAATGGAAATCAAGTCTCTGAAAAACAAGCTGAATCAAATGGACTTAGATGAAGAAAACCACAAGAGAATGTCCGAAGAGAATGAAATGCTAAAAAACGACATTGATGAGCTAAAACTAAAAACTCAAGAATATGAACAGGAAACTAAGTTAAGTCAAGAAAGAAACAATTCACTCAAGGAAGAAAACAGTAAGCTTCTAAAAGAGATAGAAAGAATCCAAGGTGAATTGGAAGATAAACAGGAAGCCTTGAAAAAAATGACCAAGGGTCAAGAAAACTTAAATGCTGTCTTGGGAATAAAAGTAAACTTTCAAAAAGAAGGGTTAGGATACAATCCTACGGCTAAAAAGGAATTCCAAATAAAAACCGTAAATGGGATTGCTGACTCAAAAGGAAAAAGGCCCCTGATTAATCTATACCAAGATAAACAAGAGGATGTAGCTGAATGCTCCTCCAAAAGGAACAATGTCACCAAGGAAGAGAGAAACTTTAAAGAGAAAACAGTCAATCAATATAAGATTCAAAATAATAAACAAGAAACCCAAATTCACAGAAATCACCAAATAAACCAAGTTAAAGGACATAAATCTGGAAAACAAGATGTCTGGAGACAGGCTGGTCGACAACAGACCCTTCATCTGTCGACCATAGGATCTGCCAGAACAGGCGCTGGTTACTGGAGAAGCAGTGGTCGACCACAGGTACACCAGATGTCGACCAGAGGTGGTGCCAGAACAGACGCTGAGTTCTGGGGACGCGATGGTCGACCACAGACATACCAAAAGTCGACCATGGCCAGACAAGCAAACAGAAATCACAGGTTTTCTCGGGTAAAACAAAATGAAAACTTGAATACACAAAGGTGGACTCAGATTAAAGAAACTTTAGAACAAAAGCAACCCAATCTGAACAAGTTCAAAAATAAAAATGTACACTGCTCTAACAGAATCTGGGTTCCCAAAGGATTACTGCAGCAATTTCATAACTTTACAAGTCATCTTGAACCCGGGTACCATTGGGGTCCAAAAGTTTCTGTGTAACTTGTGATGCAGGTGTGTTTGGCAGCTATACACAACAAGTGGTACTTAGATAGTGGCTGCTCAAGACATATGACAGGGGACAAGGCAAAATTCTCCGAGCTAAACTCAAAAGATGGAGGACATGTGACATTTGGAGGAAATAACAAAGGCAAGATCATTGGGAAAGGTAAGGTAGGTAAGACATCTACAAATAACATTGAAGATGTACTGCTAGTGGATGGCCTTGAATATAATCTTCTTAGCATCAGTCAGCTATGCGACAAAGGCCATCAAGTAGTCTTTGATTCTAAAATCTGTAAAATTCTTGAACCAAATTCGGCTAAAGTTAAGTTTATGGGCAAGAGAGTAAATAATGTCTACATGATAGACTTGGATGATCCAGCCCACTCCAACTTGTGCCTCACCGCCAAGAAGGAGGACCTGACTTGGTTGTGGCACCGAAGGCTAGGGCATGTTAGCTACAGGGTGCTGCACAAATTGGTTAAGAATAAAATGGTATCTGGTTTACCTGAAATTTCGTTTGCTCAAAATGTCAAAGTATGTGAATCATGTACCCAAGGTAAGCAAACAAGAAAATCATTCAAAGGTAGAACTGAAAGTCAATCCTCTAGACCACTAGAACTTGTGCACATGGACCTTTTTGGCCCAACAAGAACTGCTAGCCTTAGTGGTAAGAGGTACGGTTATGTACTTGTTGATGATTTCTCTAGATTTACATGGGTCATGTTCTTATCTCATAAAAGTGATGCCTTTTCTGAGTTTCAGGAATTTTACAAAAGGATGAAGCAGGATGGAAAGTCCAAAGTGTGTTCAATAATATCTGATCATGGGGGAGAATTTGAAAATTCAGAGTTTGATGAATTCTGCAGGAACAAAGGAATAAATCACAGGTTCTCATCACCAAGGACGCCAGAGCAAAATGGAGTGGTAGAGAGAAGGAATCGCACACTTGTTGAAATGGCCAGAACCTTGTTGGTTGAAGCCAATCTTCCAAGAAGATTTTGGGCTGAGGCGGTCAATACAGCATGTTATATTGTAAACAGGGCAATGGTAAGACCATCTAGTACGAAAACTCCATATGAGGTGTTCAAAGGTAAGAAGCCATCTCTAGCTCATTTTAGGATCTTCGGTGTAAGGTGTTTTATTCATAACAATGACAAGAGATCATTGGACAAATTTGAACCAAAGAGTGACCCAGGAATCTTCTTGGGATACTCTGACCGATCAAGAGCCTATAGAGTCTACAACACCAAAGATCAGCTAGTTGAAGAATCCCCACATATCACATTTGATGAAAATAATGACTTTGACAAAACTGGACAGGTAGGCAAAGATGAAGATGGGGAATTTCTGGAAGGCAAAGAGGAACCAATGGAGACTGAAGCAGAACCAAAGCAAGGTGATTCCAATGATCAACCCGAAGGAGAGATCATCCCAGGTAACAATTCTGAAAATCTGAGATTTCTCAGAGATCATCCTCTAGATAACATCATTGGAGGAATTAATGAACCGAGGAAAACTAGATCTCAGCTTAAAACAGTTGATGAATTAGATCAGCTAGCCCTTGTATCTCAAGTTGAGCCTAAAAATGTAGAGGAAGCTTTAAGAGATGAATCTTGGATAAATGCCATGCATGAAGAATTAAATCAATTTGAAAGAAATCAGGTTTGGAAACTTGTTCCCAGACCCTCATCTCATCCTGTTATTGGAACCAAATGGGTTTATAAAAATAAGCTTAATGAAGAAGGAGTTGTTATGAGGAACAAGGCTCGGTTGGTAGCTAAGGGGTATAACCAAGAATTTGGAGTTGATTTTGAAGAATCATATGCTCCAGTTGCAAGGTTAGAAGCCATTAGAATACTGTTAGCATTTGCGGCGTCCCATGGAATTAAATTGCAGCAAATGGATGTAAAAAGTGCCTTTCTAAATGGCTTTGTAAAGGAAGAAGTCTTTGTGGAACAACCCCCTGGTTTTGAAAATGATGATTTTCCTAATCATGTCTTTAAACTGCATAAGGCTTTGTATGGTTTAAAGCAGGCTCCTAGGGCATGGTACGACAGACTGAGTTCATTCCTCACCAAAAAGGGCTACACAAGAGGTAAAATTGATCAAACATTATTCTCCAAGACCCAAGGTAAGAATATACTAATTGTGCAAATCTATGTGGATGATATTGTGTTTGGATCCACTGAAGCTTCATTATGTACTGAATTTGCAAATCTAATGACCAATGAGTTTGAAATGAGTTTAATGGGTGATTTACAGTTCTTTCTTGGATTGCAGATTCTACAATGTAGAGAAGGCTACTTCATAAATCAATCCAAGTACATAAAGGGGATGCTGAAAAAGTTTGGCATGGAGAGCTGCAAACCAATAGAGTCACCCATGGGGACAAATGCAACATTGGAGGCTGATGTAAAAGGTAACATGGTAGATGCCAAGAAATACAGAGGTATGATCGGATCCTTACTATATTTAACTGCCTCTAGGCCAGACATTCAGTTCAGTGTATGCATGTGTGCTAGATATCAATCTAGCCCTAGAGATTCACATTTAGGGGCTGTCAAGCGTATCTTTCGTTACCTTGCCGGTACCCAAGAATTGGGTTTATGGTATCCTACCTACTGCAAACTAGACTTGATCTCATATTCAGATGCTGATTATGCTGGTTGCAAAATTGATAGGAAGAGTACTAGTGGTTATTGTCAAATATTAGGTGGATGTTTAATATCATGGGCCTCTAAAAAACAGCATTCTGTGGCACTCTCCACTGCTGAGGCTGAGTATGTCGCAGTAGGGAGCTGTGGTACACAGGTTTTGTGGATAAAACATCAGCTTCAAGACTACAATGTAGATCTTGGATGTGCACCTATTTTCTGTGACAACACTAGTGCTATTAATTTGTCTAAAAACCCCATTCAACACTCTAGGACAAAACACATTGAGATCCGTCATCACTTTCTAAGAGATGAGGTCTCCAAAGGAAATCTCATGCTTCATTTTGTAGAAACTGAAAAACAACTGGCAGACATTTTCACAAAACCCCTTAACAATGACAGATTTTCAACTCTAAGAAGGGAGTTAGGAATTTGTAGAATTTCTCCTGAAAATTCTTGAAATAATCATATTCATGTGTACTCTACATAGATTCTGTCATTTCTGTTTAAGTTATAGGTCTCTAGTACTGGTCAAGTTTTTGAGTTTGGAAAGTCTTGTGTCGGGTGCAACTTCAGCAAGAATACTGGTTCTCTACGGCTCATCTCTTGTGGTCGACCACAGACAAGGCGCTGGTCGACCAAGGCATCAGGACAGGAAATAGTTAGCTCTGGGAATTCGCAGCTGTCGACCACAGGCGATCCAATGGTCGACAACAGGTTTGTGAGAACGCAGTCTTCTCAACAGGCAGGTTCTGTGTCAGCACAAAGGTCGACCACAGGCCACTCCATGGTCGACAAAGGACCTGAAAAAGGGAAATTGGATCTAATCAAGCTGCTGGCTTTGGTGGGAAATCTTCTGAACTTTTTGGACTCTGAGCTCAGTTTTGGCTTCACTCACTCATCCTCATTCACTTCCCATTCCTTGTGTCTCAATATCTCTTTGTGGTCAGCTTATTGTTCTCTATCTTCAGCAAGGACTCACAAATTGAGGGGGAGTAAAAAGTGTAAACTCATTCCTTAATAAACCATTGAACAACCTAACCACCTCTTACAAGAAAATCACCAAAGTCATCAATGAGAGTAAATGTTAAGTGTAGTAATGAGAATTTGACCTGTACTACTGCAATAAATTCAAACCATAACTATGACTCTGACTCAAGACTATTGAGAACTTATGTTTTTAGTAATGAGACTGTTTCTCTACCTGTGTCTGTGTTGGACAGTGAAAATAAACGCAGCTATAGCATGAATGTATATGGAATACGCCATAATTCTGCCTACTTGGTAGAGCAATGGACTGAGTTCTGAGAAACTACTGTTCTCCATCACAAAGCAAAATTGGCTGAAAAATTAAGTGGGAGACATGTATGTCATGAAGACTCAATCTACCTCTGCCACTCTCAAAATTATTAATTGGGTATCCTGAGTAACTGGGGATATTGGCGTCTGATAAACGTATATCCTCACGGATAAAAAGTGTGTCCCAGTTAAAAGTGGAATGGTTAGGCATGCTAAGTAGCCGGGGTTTCTGGCGTGTAAAAAGCGTGTCTCTTCGTGTGGAAAAGCATGTGATAAACCTGACCACAGCTTTTAAATATTCCAAAATGAAAAGGCAACAAAAATGGTTGACCTAATGCACTATATGCAAATAGAGGCATAAAACACTGTTCAACTTGTTCAGCTAGTAAAATTATCTCATGAACCATATTATAAGTTTAAGGAGCCGTGAGTAAGACAGTGGATATGGGGAGTCAATTTATTGGGGCAATACTTTCAAATTCTTTGAACCACAAGACCCACTCGATTTGGTCACAAGGTGGTCTTTAAGAAAGGGGGGAACGGTTACTTAAATGTCTTATTAAAGAAAGGGGGTACACTTCAACAATTTCCCAAAATATGAGTTATGCTGATTAAATCCTGACCGCTCGTTCTTTGCATCGCGATGGTTCACTGCCGTAAAAATTAAGAGCCAGCCCTAATGCCCTACCCTATAAATTGTCTCGGCTGGGTCCCTGAAATTCTCCCATCCGCAGCTCTAGCCCTCTCTCAACTTCATCTTCTCCAGATTTCTTTTCTCGCCTCTCTCTCGCCTCTATCTCGCTTCCCTTCACAATGTCTCCCAAGCGTGCTCTACTTTCCTCTAAGCGTAGAAGAGATCAGGCCCCTGCCGCTGCTTCGATGCCGTCCAAGCGATCCAAGTCGCGGGCCGCGCAGGGTTCGCCATCGGCCCCTCACCGGTCGACCACGGCTGATGCACCTGGTCCAGGCAGACAATCAGCAGATTCAGAGGAACCCGCAGTGCATCCTGTTTCTGGAGCTCTCAAGCCACGAACAGTTTTGCAACCCAGGATCGTCGATTTCTCCGATGACAAGCTGATGGAGATGTTCCCAGATCTACTGCCAATTTTTGAAGCTCAAGAGTGGACTACGTTCGTTTCAGTGCACAATTCGTATTCGCCCCAGCTTGTGCAAGAATTCTATCACCACCTGCAAGTCGTGGACAGTCAGCTATACACCGTAGTTCAAGGGAAAGTCATCAGACTCGACGTCAAGCTTCTCCACATGACGCTGAAGACTCCCAGAATTGGAGCTGTTTTCAATCATGAGGACTTCGACCTCCGAGAAGCACATGCAGTGGTCACTGGCAAGCCAGCCCCTGAGGTCCTTCCCAAGTACCTCAATGCTAATACCTTCCCTCCTCTTCATCGTTTGCTTCACCACATCATCACCACCATCATACAACCTCGAGGAGGCGCCAGAGATCAAGTAAGTCGCCTCCATCTATTTATACTCCATGGCCTCATCACTCGCCAGCCTATTCGCCTAACCACACTCCTTTTGAATTCCCTCCGAAGCATCCTACATTATCCCCTGAATTCTCTTCCTTTTGCTGCCCATATCACTTCTATTCTGAAAGCAGCCAACATACCTTCTCCTCACAGCCCAAGCATTGTCATTCCCAAATGGCACGTCTACAATTTTCACTTCGTGACCACATTCTTGGGATTTAAGAAGGTCGGAGACCATGTTCAGCGCACTCTCCCTTCCAAGGGCAAAGCAAAGGATCCGGTGCCACCCTCTTCTCCACCTCATTCACCTATACAGGTTAGCCCTGCTGTCACACCGTCACCAGTGGTGCCTCAAGCTACACCTACTACCCCCACTGCTGCCCATTCACCATCGTCCCTTTCAATAGTGCTCTGGCAGCCAGGCACTGCTGCCCCTCCAGCTCAATCCCCATCTGCTCCGCCTACCCAAGCTCCAACTTCCCAAGCTCCATCACATTCTGCTCAACCCACACCAGTACCACCTACCTCCATTCCCTCTACTTCTGCTCCACCACCAGCCTTTACCTCCCACCCTGAATTTCATGGAGTGCTCCTCCAGATGGCGTCTCAGTTATCTTCTCTCACCACCCAACTCCAATCATTTCAAGAGAATGTCAATGCTGCCACTGGACGCTTGGAGCAGAAAGTCCAAAGGCTGGAACAACAGATGGAGGCCAGGTTCATCAAGCAGAAGGAACACTCTGACCAGGCTAGTTCTCGGTTCAACAGACTTGTAAGGACCCTCGGTGAAGTGTCCGATCAGATGGGAATCCGTATCGAGATCACAACCCAACAGAATGAGAAGTATCACAAGGATACTATCTCAGAGATCCAGAAACTCAGGCTCTCCTATGCCCACATTGTTGACAAGCTGGATCGCATGGAAGAGAACGTGAAGCCAGAGACTTCCTCATCCTCCTCGGAAGGACTGTTTAAATGATTCACTTTTTGCTGTTGACAAAGGGGGAGAGAGAAGCTTATGTGTCATTGTGTGTCTAGATGTGTCCAACTAGTCCTTAGTGTCTTTAGTTTTGTCTTTAGTTTTGTCACTCATGTAAGTAGTGCTATACTGCTTCTTGAAAGCTTTTTGAAAGGCACATCAAATACTTTGTTGAATGAAATTTGTGCTATGAAAGCCTTGAATGCTATTTCAAATGGTTTTGTTTGACACAATGACTCATGGTTGTCATCATCAAAAAGGGGGAGAATGTTGTGCATCCCTTGGTTTTGATGATGACAATAGGATATGTTTGACTAATCTAAGTTCTATCTTGTCTCTTAAAGCAAATGGTTTAGTTATGTGTGTAAAGATAGTGCATTGAATTAATGCCCATTTGATGATGACAAACAATGTTTCTGATCAACTCAATATAAATCTGATAGTTCAATTTACTTCTGATAAGTTAAGTAATTTCAGGTCCACTGAAATCCAAGTGGAATCAACAAATCAGAAGAAGTGTCAAAGGCCGCTTGTCGACCAGGGAAGTGGTTATGGTCGACCAACGAACTCAACCAGAAAAGCATCAGATCATCTGTCTTCTGGAAGCACCTTGGCTGTCGACCAAAGCCCCACCTCTGGTCGACCACAGAACAGCCAGAACATCAGACAGAACTGACGGCCATCTGTAATTCGTCCCTTGTCGACCAGCGACCAGGCTGTGGTCGACCAACGGGCGAAGTGAGTTTCAGCCAGAAGAACCGGCCGTCTGGGGAATGCCCATTGTCGACCAGCGACAGGGTCATGGTCGACCACGGGCTTTATAGCGTCCAGAACCGAACTCTAACCGAATTCTGTTGAGGTTCCTTAAAACCTGCAGATGGTTGTTGCAGGTTGTTGGGCTGCTCAGGAGATAAGATTCCGCACGGGAATCAAGGAAACAATTTTGCTTAGAAGTGGTCAAACTCGTTCTAACGATTGGATTTAAACCGATCCCTGTTTTCTAGCAGATTGGCGCTCGATCTGAAAATTGCGCGGGAAGAACTTCAAAGGCGGTATGAAGAATATAATGCAACTAATCACGAACAAATAAGCAGCGAGACAGCACGAAATAGAAGCCAAGGAAGATATACACAGAAGAGGAAGAAGGAGCTCTCCACCAATCAAAGATCTGCAGAAAGGTTAAAGGCAATCTCGTTGCTGCAGAAGGAAGACTTAGCTCAAGACTGTGCGATCTCCAGCAGCAGAACAATCGAAGGCAACTGACTGGAAGATCAACAGGGAGTCTAGGCTTCTTCATAAGAGTGATCAAGTCCCAGGCTGAACATCTATTCTTCTACACACGCCAATATTCAGTCCTGTCTTTCATCACCTGTTCTTATCATCTTTCCATTTGTGATTACAATTATTGTCAAGCTGTGAGGCAGCAGAGTCAAGCTGTGTGTCAGCAGGTACAAGCTGTGTGTCAGCTGTGTTTTTATTGAGATCAGAGATTCTCATAGTGAAGCCTTGCTTGAGTTAAGCAAGGGGTGGATGTAAGTCTCAGGAAGAGACTGAACCACCTTAAAAATCCTCTCTTGTGGTGTGCCTGTGTGTGTTTGATTTTCTATACGTATGCTTGCATCTTTACTATTCGCATTAGTTCTATAATTCATTAATTACCAGTAGCTCATCTGGTCGATAGTTAGTAAATCATCGAAAAGGGGGAAAGATCTATTCACCCCCCCTCTAGATCTATTCAGTCCGTATCCAACAAGGGGGGCTCATCATTCGAGGAGTCGCCAACTCCGGATGCCTCGGGAGGGCACATAACCGAGATAGTTCCCACACCGGTGGGTTCAGTGCCAGGGTCGGCCGTCACCGAGAATGCCGGGGGCAGACCGCTCGAGCCCTCTATTTCTGAGCTTCAAGGTGGGCCGGAGGCCTGATGTATTTGCTTCGCTTCCTTTTTTGTATGCCTTTTTCCTTTTTGGAGGAAATAACTTCCTTTTTTGTGTAGAAATAGATAAGGCAGTAGCGTTGTGATGAAGACTTATCTGTTCCGTATCGCCATTGCCGTATCTTGTTCAGTGTATCTGCGGTGGTTGGAAAGAACCGATACTTTCTACGTGGATCTCGCCTGATGGTTGGGTGAGCGTCTGATAGGGTGTCTTTCCGTTTTCTCATGCTTTGAATGTCTGGCCGCTTCGTGTGTCCTGCTGGGGCGGAAGATGAGAAGTTTGAGGTGACCGTTCGTAGGGAGAAATCCCTTTGGCGTGTTTTCGAGGAGAGAATCATTTAAGGTAAATAGCCTCCCTTTGCCTATAAAAGGCCTGAAGGGCGTCTCTTCCTCTCCCCCGCTGAGGGGTTTCCCTGATAGTCTCTCCTCATTCCTTCTTCACGTGGCGTTGTGCCGTTGCATCTGTAGCATGGAAGACGCTCCGGAAGATGAGGCTGCCGACGATGGGGGGTAGAGAGTTCTTACTGTTTCGGATTTGAAGAGGGTTCGACGGCCGTCGAACGGAATTGAAGAGGGTTTGACGTGTGGAGACACGACATCTTCCCTTTATCAGTTCTGGCGGCGCTTGCAGGGGGGCGAGATGGAGGACGGATGGGGGCATCAGACATTCCTGCTGCCCATCCCTTCCTGCTCGCTTCACGGAGGGGAGGAGGAAGCCAACTAAGCTCCATCCCTTCCGGGCTTTCCCCAGCCTCCTCGTCCAGCTCTGCTTGTTTCTTTTTCTTTCTCGCGGCCTCTTTTTCCCTCTTCTGCTCTGCTCCTCCTTTCTTTCACTCTTCGGAGGGTGCCTGCACCCTCTTTCTTCCAAAGAGTTGGCAGTTTGGCGGGGAAGATACTTTCATATGCATTCCCTCTCCCCCTTCTCTTCCAAGTTCAACTTGGGAGGTAGCCTTCTCTTTCCTAATCCCTCTGTCACCTTTGTCTTGAGCTACCCGAGCCAACGGGGTTGACCATCCTTTATCCGAGCCAGTTTCTACACGAGGCAGAGTCAGTGGCTGGGTGCAGGAAGGTCATCCAAGTCAACCGAGCGATGGGCTCGCATGACGACGCCAGATGGATTTTTTGCTTTTTTGACATGTATTTCCTTGGCTTCGGCCTTCCTGATGTACAAGCGAGTTGTTTGAATAAAAGAAAGGAGCCTTTTGTTTTATCTCATGTCGTTTGCACGATACTCAGTACCCAGAAGTAGAACTTGCGTAATGTAGTCGCGTTCCAGGTCCGAGGGATGAGCTCTCCTTCCATCGTGGATAGACGGTATGCTCCTTTTCCGAGCGTCTCGACCACTCGGTAGGGGCCTTCCCAATTAGGGGATAACTTGCCCGCCGCCTCAAGTGGTCGAGAGGCTTCGACTTTTCTGAGGACAAAGTCTCCCGGCTGGAAGTGTCTATCTCAGACGTTGGCGTTGTAGTATCGAGTGAGGCGGCGTCGATATTCCGTTGCTCTGATGCTGGCAATCTCTCGGACTTCATCTGCTAGGTCGAGATTTTTGAGCAGTTTCTGGTCGTTTACCTCGGACGAGAAGCAGATGACTCGAAGGGAGGGGTTGCCAATCTCCAACGGGATCATGGCCTCGGTGCCTTACACTAGTTGAAAAGGACTCTCACCGGTTTCCATTCTAGGAGTTGTTCTGTGCGACCAAAGTACGTTCGGCAATTCCTCGAGCCAGCTGCCCTTGGCTTTGCTGAGCCTAGTCTTGATGCCTTTTAAGATAGTCTTATTGGCATTTTCGACCAGCTCGTTAGCCTGAGGGTGGGTGACCGAAATGAAGTGATTGCGAATGTTGAGGTCGGCGCATCTGTCTCGGAAATACCGAGAATCAAATTGCCGACCATTATCGCTCACTATCACCCGGGGGATGCCGTAGCGACAGATGATCGACATCCAGATGAAATTCCAGACGACTGTCTCGGTGATCCTTGCAGTGGCTTCGGCCTCGATCCACTTAGTGAAGTAGTCGATGGCGACGATAATGAACTTCTTCTGGGCCTGGGCCGTGGGGAATGGCCCGAGGATGTCGATTCCCCAGGGAGCGAAAGGATAAGGCTTGGCTAGGGTGATAAGCTTCGTTGCTGGCTGATGGACCAAGTGGTCGAATCGCTGGCAGTGGTCACAACGTTGTGCGTAGGTCGAGCAGTCACGCTGTAGGGTGGGCCACCAATAACCTTGCCGTAGCAAGATCCTGGCGAGCGACCTTCCCCCCAAATGCGCTCCGCACAGAGCTTCGTGAACTTCTTCGATCGCTCGATTGGCTTCGTCGGTGCTGAGGCACTTCAAAAGAGGGTCGGAGAAGGATCTCCGGTAGAGTGCGCCATCCAGAGTGACGAATCTCCGAGCTTGGTATTTCAATCTTCGGGCTTCCTGAGGGTCGGGAGGCTCCTGGGAGTCTTGAAGCCACGACAGGTAGGGGGTATGCCAGTCGCTTGGGGAGGCCGAGTCAATAGCTAGGAGCTTCAAATCGATGCTCGGGCGCTCTAGCTCTTCGAGAAGGACCGATCGAGTACCCTCGGGGTCAAGAGAGGAGGCCAGTCGAGAGAGGGCGTCCGCTCGGGAGTTTTCCTCCCGAGCTATTTAGACTACCTCAAAACTCTCGAACTGTTGTGCCACAGTCTTGACCAGTTGGAGGTATTTGATCATCGGTGCTTCCCGAGCTTCATAATCGTCGTTGACCTGGCTAGCGACCAGTTGGGAGTCAGTGTGAATCCTGACTCGCTCAGCCCCTAACCATCGGGCCATGTGGGCTCCCGATATGAGGGCCTCATACTCGGAAGGGTTGTTGGATGCTTAGAAGTTGAACTTCAGGGTGTACTGTAGCTCTGCTCCTTCGGGGGACTTCAGGAGGATGCCGGCACCGCTTCCGGCTGAGTTGGAAGATCCGTCGACGAACAGTTCCCAGGTCGGCCCGGGCGCGGACGGAGATCTTTCTTCAGTCGGGATGGTGCTCTCGGCGATGAAGTCAGTGAGCGCCTGGCCTTTGATAGCCGAGCGAGGCCGATACGATATATCATAGGCCCCGAGCATGATGGCCCACTTGACGAGGCGTCCTGAGGCTTCAGGGTGAGCGAGGATCCTCTTCAATGGTTCGCCGGTCAGCACGGTGATGGAGTGCCCTTGGAAATAGGGTCGGAGGCACTTGGCCAAGGTAACCAACGCTAGCACGAGTTTCTCGATTGCGGGGTACCTTTTCTCAGCCTCATTGAGCACCTTGCTGGTGTAGTAGACCGGTCTCTCGATTCCCGAGTCATTTCTGACTAGGATCGAGCTAACCGTAGACGGAGTCGCCGAGAGATAGAGATGCAAGGCTTCACCTGGGACGGGCTTGGAAAGCACTGGGGGCGAAGCCAGGAACTCCTTAAGCTCGACGAACGCTCTTTGGCATTCCTCGTCCCACGCGAATGTAGCAGATGCCATTTTGGGCCCCCTCAATAGTTTGAAGAAGGATAGGCATCGTTCAGCCGCGCGGGATAGGAGTCTGCTGAGCGCAGCAATGCGCCCGGTAAGGCGTCGAACGTCTTTGATGTAGGTGGGTGGGCGCATGTCCAGGATGGCCTGGACCTTGTCGGGATTGGCCTCGATCCCACACTGGGTGACTAAGAAGCCCAAGAATTTCCCGGACCTTACTCCGAAGGCGCACTTGGCGGGGTTGAGCTTCATGTTGTACTTCAGGAGGGTGTCGAAAGTTTCTGCTAGGTCGGCGAAGTGGTCCTCGGCCTTGGGGGTCTTCACGAGCATGTCGTCAATATAGGCCTCGACATTCCGACCGAGCTGTCCCTCGAACATATGGTTGACCAGCCTCTGGTACGTGGCTCCAGCATTATTCAACCCGAAAGGCATCCGGGTGTAGCAGTGTACGCCAAAGTCGGTGATAAAGGCGGTCTTCTCGATGTCTTCGGGGTGCATTCTGATCTGGTGGTAACCTGAATAGGCATCCAGGAAGCTGAGTATCTCATTGCCCGAGGTTGAATCAACCAGTTGGTCGATGCTCGGTAAGGGATAGCAGTCCTTTGGAGTAGCCTTGTTCAAGTCGGTGAAGTCCACGTACATCCGCCACTTTTCTGAAGCTTTTGGCACCAGGACGACGTTAGCCAGCCACGTCGGGTACAGGACTGGTCTAAAAAGGCCAGTCTTCTGCCCCTTGGTGACATGCTCCTTGATAATCGCCTGCTTCTCTGGCGCATGCTTCCTTCTGCGTTGTTGCACGGGCTTCATGGTTGGGTCGAGGTTGAGCTTATGCACCACCGTCTCTTCTGGTATCCCGGGGAGTTGATCATCAGACCATGCAAAGATCCGGATGTACGCAGAAAGAAACTCTTTGTATTGCTATTGAACCTCAGATGTTAGGTCGGCTCCGATCTTTACTCCTAGGGTTGGGTCGTCATTTAGGAAAACCGCTACCAATTCGCCTACAGGCTCGGCGGTTGCGGATTTTTCCTCGACTTCCCGGGGGCCCTTGTTCTTCCCGTCTAGCCTTGTGGCTTCAACCAAGATATTGTAGCACCATCGGGCCATTGCCTGGTTACCTCGGACTTCCCCCAACCCATTTTTGGTGGGGAACTTCATCTTTTGGTGATAGGTAGAAGGCACCGCTTTCGTTCGGCTGAGGATTCCTCGGCCGAAGATTGCGTTGTATGCTATCATACCTTTGATCACTATGAAGTCCACCATGACCGTAACAGTTTTGGGTGGAGTGCCAAGAGTAACCGGCAGGCTTAGGGCTCCCTCGGGATAAGTGGCCTGGCCATTGAACCCGCATAGGGGGGTTCGGATCGGGCAGAGTTTAGACGGATCCTCCCCCATCTTAAGGAAACATTCGTAGGATAATACATCAGGGGCACTTCCGTTGTCAACTAGAATCGTGTCTACGTTACAATGATTTACTGTGGCCGATATCACTAGGGCGTCGTCATGCGGGGTGCTCAGCCCCTCCAGGTCTTGGTCGGAGAAGACTATGAGATGGGGCTCACTCGGCAGGGCCCTGGGAGGATCGATGGCTCGGCTCGCACGCTTAGCATGATGCTTCCTTCCTTGGCCAATGTCTCCTCCTGATGTAGCTCCTCCGGCGATGACGTTGATGTGGACCCCTCGGGGGGCGTTGTCGATCTCCTCTGGGGCGCCTCGATCTTCCTGGTGCCCGGCTATGAACCGGGAGAGGTGCCCTTGACGAACGAGATGCTCGATCTCGTCCTGGAGCTGATGGCAGTCGCTGGTGTAATGCCCGTGGTCACTGTCGAACAGGCAATGCTTGCTGCGACTGCGGTTCTTCGACTTCATTGGCTCGGGTTGGCGGAGGAGGCCCGAGCCTTTGATGTCTTCCTAAATCTCGTACACTAGAGCGGTTAGGGGAGTGTACCGCTCGTACTTTCGTGACGGTTCCTTGCGTTCCCCGTCTCGATTCCTCCTTTTTCCTTGGCCCGGGCTTGGCTCGGGTGCCCGCTTCTTGTCCCCCTCCCGACCCGAGCCGGTTGCGTCTCGGCATGCACTGAGCACTTCTTCGCACTCGGCATGGCGCAATGCCAGAGTCACTAGTGCAGCAAGGGTCGAGGGAGGGTGGATGACAAGCTCGTGGCGGAGGTTTTCATCGCGGGTGCCCCCGGTCAGAGCGATTATAGTCGAGGCGACGTCCAGGCGGGGGATCCTCAGGGCTTCCGATTTGAATCGGAGAATGTAGGCCTGAAGTTTCTCTCCTTGCGCCTGTTTGAGGGCCAAAAGCCCCGCTACCGACCTTGGGGGGCCGCTGCCGGCGAAACTCTCCTTGAATACTCGCCCGAATTGCTTGAAGTCTCGGATGGATCCGGGGGCGAGGGCCCGGAACCATGCTTGGGCGCCTTGGACCAAGGTGGTCGCAAAGGCTCGGCACTTGATGGCATCGGACGCTCCGTGAAGGGTCATCAGTGTGTCGAAGCTGTCGAAGTGGTCGACCGGGTCACCCTGGCCGTCGTAGGGCTTGAAGGTCGGGATGGAGGCTCTGGGAGATATCTCTGCCATCAAGATATGGTCGGAGAACGGGGATCTCTCCTTGTCCTCTGGTGGAGAGGTCTTCTGCAGGGCTCGCAGGGCGCGCTCCTGCTCTGCGAAATGCCTCTCGAATTCTGGCAGTCGGAGGGACAGCTCCGGCTACCGCTGCACCGTAGGGCTGAGGGGGCGTGAAGGCAGGCTGTCCTGGCGCTCCCTGGGGACTTCGATCTCCAGGAGGGGACGGCGTGCCCCATGCCTGCCCCGCTTCGGCGTGGAGGAAGCCTCTTGCTCCGGAGGGGGGGCTTGCTAGGGTCCTCCTGCTTTGTTGCGGATGAGATGCTGCCCTCGGAGGGTGAAGCGGCCTCCGGTGGTGTGCTGGGACACGTTCTCGCGGGGATGGCTCTCCGGAGGGGAGCGTGACCTTCCATCCCTGGCTGCCTGGGTCCTCATGAGTTCCATGAGGACGTCCAGTTTCACGTTGTGGGATTGGAAGGCGTCGGCGCCGCCGTTGAGCGGTAGCCCTACCGCCGTGGGAGGAGGGGGCGGCAGCCCGGCCGCTGGGGGAGGGGGCGGTCCATTGGTGGGAGTGCTGGCATCAGAGGGGGGGTTTTGGGAGTCTTGTGAGGGGCCTTCCCCCGCCGCCGCCGTGGCCTTTCACCTGTCGCCGGTGGACCTCCTCCCTGAACTTCTTCTCACCATACTGGCTCTTTGGTCGTTTCCTAGAGACGGTGCCAGATGAAGGGGCGTGATCTCGCGCTTGTCCTAAGCTGGGAGGATGATCACCGAATAGTGAACTGCAGAGAAAGGGAAACGAATCAGGAGGCCAAGGGATGGTTCCCTGGGGAAAACCCTCCGATGCTTAAGTCAGTAGAGTAATGGTGGAAGGTATTGAGGGAGGTAGAAAGAGGTGCACGAGATCTCCCAACACCAAGATGGTGAAGTAGTTCCTGCTCAAGGAGTTTTAGGCGTGTATTGGCCTTACCTTCTGCTGGAGGGAGTCCCTGGTTTATATAGCGAGCTCACCTGATGAGTCCCGTAAGCTGAGGAGTTTCAGGCGGGAGTTACGTCCTCATCATGGATCATTACGTCCTCATCGTGGGATCTTCATGGCCTTGAGGGATCATGGATCCTTTATCCCCCTAAACTCCTGCTCATAAAGGGCTCTCAACAGCTGTATGGATAAACACTTGTCAGTCGGTCTGAGCATAAGAGGTGCCAGCCCTGTCTGGGCGATAGGCATAGCTCGGATGCAGTCAGGTCAGAGTGGGCGCAGAGCGCTTGCCTCTATCCCGATGGAGGGATAACTCGGGCGTGGGTCTTCCTCCGTTCTAATGCTCGGTCCTTCCGAGCCTAAGGGCCGTCGAGGAAGGGTGGGTTCCCGAGTGATCTTTATTGGGCATTTTTGCCTAAGTGGGCCCTAGGGGACTGTCACTTGGATGAGCTGAGCCTCGTTTGGTCCTGATGGTCCTACTTTGGCTGCTCTTAGTTGGGCTACAGAAATCCCCCTCTCCAGGTCGTAAGGAGGCTGACCGATCTTGCCGATGGTGAGAAGGGAAAGAAGTAAGTCGACCGATCTTGCCGATGATGACAAGGGTCGCAAGGAGGTTGACCGATCTTGTCGATGGTGACAAGGGTCAGGAAGAAGTCGACCGATCTTGTCGATGATGACAAGGGTCGCAAGGAGGTTGACCGATCTTGCCGATGGTGGCAAGGTCAGGAAGGAGGTGGACCGATCTTACCGATGATGACAAGGGTCAGGAGGAAGTCGACCGATCTTGCCGATGATGACAAGGGTCAGGAAGGAGGTCAACCGATCTTGCCGATGATGACAAGGGTCGCAAAGAGGCTGACCGATCTTGTCGATGGTGACAAGGGTCAGAAGTAAGTCGACCGATCTTGCCGATGATGACAAGGGTCGCAAGGAGGCTGACCAATCTTGCCGATGGTGACACGGGTCAGGAGGAAGTTGACCGATCTTGCCGATGATGACAAGGGTCGCAAGTGTTAGGGTGCTAGGCCCGGATACAGAGGGGGGGTGAATGTATCCCTCTAGAAAATATAGCCGAAATTAAAACATTAAAGCTCAGATATGCGGAATAAAGACTAATGAGCTTTCCAAGATGAAATGATAAGGCAACACAGGGACAAACAGTTGGACTGCAACAATGCAGCCACCTGATCAATCAGAAACGAAGGAAGAGCTAAACAACCCAAACACACTTAGCAGAATATAATACTCAAAAATTAACTCTCTAGATAATGCAACTAGCCAAGCATGCATAACCTGTGAATGGGAGGTAGAAGATATGGAGCTAACGCAAGGCAAACCACTGCACAAATAGTTTTAAGGTGGTTCGGTCCTCCAGAGCTACATCCACCCCTCACTCCCAACCGGAGTGAGGCTTCACTAGCCAATGCTAGAACCAAGCAGACTCAGTCTGCAACAGGTGTTGACACACAGCTTGACCAGGGGAATAAACTCCCCTCTTCCTCCCAACCGGAGGGACACCCCAAGTGACTCCGAGTCACTTGGAAACCACAGGTCGAAGACCTCTCTTCCTCCAACCGGAGGGACCCCTGGACTTGCAGCCACAAGCCCAGAACCGGAGGACGAGCCTCCCTTCCTCTAACCAGAGGGAACCCACAAGTGACAGCCTGTCACTTGCAACCCGGAGATCAGATCTCCCTTCTCCTGAACCAACAGGAGGAACCCGATCCCCAACAGGGCAATCGGAAGAACAAAGTTAATCAGAGAAACAAAATGAAAAATAAGAAAACATAAAAGGAACATCGACAAAGGCTGGAAATGAAACACAATAGTCGTTCTGGATTTGATCCACGAACAGACTGAACAGGTCTTCAATAGAACTCTCCTCTCTTCTTTTCTTCCTCTTCTTTCTTCTTCTCAACTCACGCAATCTTTCTCTCTTTCTTCTACTGCTCTCACTCTCTATTTTCTTCTCTTTCGCAGGCTCTCCCTATCTCTTCTTTTCTCTTCTTCTTCTGCTCTTTTGATCGTTGCTCTCTTTCTCCTTCTTCTCTTTTTCTTCCTCTTTTCTTTTTCTGGATCGAAGGGCTTTCTGCTCTCCAGGCTTCTTCTTCGATCTACCTTCTACAGAGGATGAAGGCTTCCTTTTATAAGCAGCAGCAGCAGGCACGCTGGCGCATGTGGCTTCCACATTTCCTGCCCTAAAAATTCAGACCACGTGGCAGCATCCTGGTTCACGAGCCAGGCACCTCGGATCACGTGCCTGTCAATTCAACGACATTCGACCAGCAGGACTCAAGTCTGCTGCGTTGACTCCATCAGCCTGCTGCGTTGACGCATCTGTGATCCAGTGATCAAGTCTTCAACAGATGGGCGTGCTGCGTCGACGCTATCAGCATGTTGCGTTGACGCATTGGTGTTCCAGCATCTGAACTTAGATGGCTTCAGCCCTCTCACGTTTCGTGGAGTGCGTTGACGCTATCAGCATGTTGCGTTGACGCTATCAGCATGTTGCGTTGACGCATTGGTGTTCCAGCATCTGAACTTAGATGGCTTCAGCCCTCTCACGTTTCGTGTGGAGTGCGTTGACGCATTGTGCAACTGCGTCCACGCTTTGGTCACCTTGTCGATCCATCAACCTGCTGCGTCGACGCTGCTCCACTACTGCGTTGACCCATTGGAATATTTCTGACAAGGCCTCTGCTTCTTGAGTGGCTGAGTTGACGCAGCCTTTGCTTAGAGTTGACGCTGTGAAGAGTATCCGTGGATGCATCTTCACTGGTGCGTGGACGCCTTAAGCTCTAGCGTTAACCTTCTAAGCTGTCTCCGAGCTAGATGCCTATCAGCCTTAATGGCTACGTCGACGCTGTCTAGCAATGGCGTTGACGCAACGGCATCGGTAGTCCAGTGAAAAAAATAGTCTACCCCTTTTTAACTACTGCGTCGACTCTTCCAACTCGTGGCGTTGACGCACAGAGTAATCCAGGAGCTTCTTTCTTTATTGTTTGAACTGCTGTGTCTATGTGTCAGCATTTCAGTCTCTTGGATCACGTGCCAAGTCTTGATGGCCTGAATCATCTGCAGACAGACAGAGGAAAATGAACTTAGTTCAGACGAATGTATATACTTAAGCAGAGCTGCCAGTGTATGGACTTGAACAGTGCAGCGAGTGTACAGACTTGGTAAAACAAGGTCCAGTGTATAGACTTGCAGATACGAAGCCAATGTATAGACTTAGAAGGATTTGAACCAGTGTCCAGACTTCAGGTTTAACTGTGGATGTACAGACTTCAGGTGTGAAGACCATTGTGCAGACTTTGGAGAGCAGTGGCCAATGTATAGGCTTTATGGAGCGAAGCCAATGTGTAGACTTCACGCTGTACAAACTTTGCCAATATGAGACACTGTACAGACTTTGTCAAGAGTACGTAACGCTGTACAGACTTGAGGCTTTGAACGTTGAAGGCACAAGACGATGTACAGACTCAGATTCTAGACCAGTGGCTGTACAGACTTTGAAGGAGGACCAATGTATGGACTTCAGGAGCATATGACATGGCTGTACAGACTTTGTTACCAAAACGAATGAATAGACTTTGCCACAGTCTAATGTATAGACTTGAAGAACCTGAACTGAAGCGTCGACGCATCAGCTCAAGGAGTTGACGCACAACTGTGTGGACAGAGACAATTATGACTAAGGGTCGACGCATCAGCACACTGAGTTAACGCACTGCTGTGGAGACTGTGCAGACAGAGTGTAGACAGAATTAAGGTAGAGCATGTTAGAGCATGTTATCTGACAGCCATATGAACTCCATTCACTTACATGATAAAACATGAATTTATCGAGCATATAAAAGACACAGCTAGATGACTCACAGTGAATAACTCACTTCAAGGACCAATCATCAAAACCATCATCAAAACCACAGGGGCACAACAATCTCCCCCTTTTTGATGATGGCAACACTACACAGTGAGTCAGTCTGATGACTCAAACTATTCTCCCCCTTTGACTTCATCAAAAAGAAAATAGTTTGAGAAATTAAAGCATGTATAAAAATTCAGTCAATTTCTCCCCCTTGCAAGAACATGATTCTCCCCCTTTAAGAGTGTCAGCAAGAGCATGAGTTAGAGATGATCAAAAGAAACCTGCATGCAATGATTGAATGATATTCTCCCTCTTTGGCAAACAATCTCCCCCTTTGGTATAATCAAAATAAACCATGGGAAGGGGTATGAATGTAGATGCAGATACCAGAAATATGAATGCAAGGTCACAAATGATATGAACATGATTCAGTATGACAAGGAATGCTCCCCCTGAATAGATGCCAATTGATATGCAAGTGATGCATGACATGGAAGCTCCCCCTCAATAAGTGGAATCTTGTGAGATAGATGAGAAGGAGACCATAGGGGCAGACAAGGAGAAGTTTAGGTCAATGAGCCAAGGACATGAGCAGAAGAGTTTCAATTAACAGATTTTTCAAGGATGCTCCAAACACAAGAAATTCAGCCAGATTTTCAAAGATATATCAATCTCATAAATCTAAAACATAAGTTTTCAAAGTCTTCCATTATAAAGGCTTATGAATGAGCTTTATTGAACATCACGGTTTAAACATGATGTATGCAGAGTTTATCAATAAAATTCTGTATTGATATCTAAAACCATGTTTTAATAAAAATGAACCAAGCCCTCATATTTATCTTGATAAAACTTCCTTTCTCTTACACAATCAAATTTATTGACTTCTTTCGGAATTACATGCATCAGTATTGAAATCAAGCAATTATGAAGTCATATGATTTTGTCTAGGGTTGTAGCAATTTGATTTTAGCATCAATATTCAGATATTTCAATTCTTTCGACAAATTTTCATGCTACAAATTTTACGAGCACTCTAGTTCAGTGCACATCTTGTAACTAGAGGATATACCTTGATTAGAGGCCAATATCCCTAAGCACTTAGTGTGACTAACTGTCATGCTATATATGAACAGAGATAGCATTTACACATCATGTCACACTGCAAATCATTTCTTGATGAGTGAGTTGTATTTCTCAGTGTGCATGCCATTGCTCTGCCTGAATTTCAATTAATCTTAATCAGAGTTAACTATGGTACCTCATGACATAGTCCTTTGGACATGTGTTTCTCAGTGACCAAGGTCATTGCTCTGACAGAAAATACCCTTTAGACATTTTCAGAAAAATTCATTCGCTTCAAAACAATAACAATTTCATGTACTTAACCAAATAAAGTCATGTATTCAATAATGTAGATTTCAGAAGATTTTACAAGACACAGCATGAAACAGATGGTTAAGGTTTATTAAGCATGCTTCAGATATTTTTAAGAGATTTTAAAGCCAAACTCATTGAATACATTAAACTTAAACCACATGAGTTATTTTAGTCATTCATAAAAATGTATAATAGAAGATTTCTAGTTCAAGTGTTTTCAGATTTATGATCGAGATAGTCCCATTGAAATCTTCATGAAGGACTGATGGAATTTTGAAGCCAAATGATACCAATTGATAGAAGAGATTTCGAGGCTCAATGATTTCTGATATTATCAAGGTTTGTCAACTAAGATCAATGATGAAGGGTATGCAATGAATTATCACAAGAGTATGCATTTGACAACCTGTATGCGATGCATTGACTTCCCCTAAGACTATGCATTCAGACAATCTTTTTGGCATTTTTCATGAAATGCAATGCAATTAACTACATGCATGCAAAGACTCAATACTGAATGCTATGCAAGGACATGCAATTAACTCTCCCTGAAAACATACAATGTTTGCCATGAGACACTGATGAGGTCATCCATGATAATTCAACATGCAGTCCTATATGCAATTCAGAATGTTCAGTGAGCTATTGCAACACACAAATTTCAAACAATATTCACATTCAGTTCAGATTTTCAGAAATTTCAGAGTACATGATCAGAAAATAATGCAATTGGCAAAAGATGAATGAATATGCAAGAACAGATTTAATATGCATGCACTAGATGAAACTAAGAACAGGATATGCAAGAATATATCAAACCAGATATGCAATGAGTTTCAAAATGGGAAATGCAGAGAGATTACCTGAAAAGTGTGAGAATGGGGTTTTTCATTCTTGAGTGCCTTGGATCATTACCCCTTTATTCCATCCAAGGCACACCTGCTAGGCACCTTCCTATTTTCCACTAGCAGGAACCCAAGTGGTCTTGGGTCTTGCATAGTAATTAGCCCCTTTTGGGACTGCCTGCATCTTTTTCTGTGCCAAATAGTCATCAGAGTTCATGATAAAATAGTTATGCATTGAGTGCCCAGACAGCCCACAATAGTGGCATGAACTAGCAGGTTTCATGTTCCTCTTATGTATACTAGCATGAGCTTGAGCATTATAAGAGTGAGCATGAGGGTTTCTGTTATTATTATGAAATTTTTTCTTTTCATGACCAGCTACCCTGCAAGCAGCAACTTGGTGGCCTGGTCTTCTGCAATTTGAGCAAACAGGAATTCTTTTAAAAACAAGTTTGTTCCTATCAAATTCTTTGAAATTTCTATTTCTACCCTAGACATGCCAGCAGTCCTTGACTGCGTGGCCATGCTTCCCACAATGGGAGCAGAAAGGGAACTTTCTTCTAAAAGAGCTTGCCTAACATTCAGTGGCCTTGTGCCCAAGCTTGTTACAATTAAAACATTTGACATGCTGGTTCAGAGAAGCAGTTTTGTTTATATTAAAAGCATGTTGGTTAGCATAAGATTTAGCATGATGTGAGAGTGGTTTTTTCTTTCCATTAGCAAACCAACATTGAGCAAAGATGTGGCCTAATCTACCACAATGAGAGCATTCACTTTTCTTTGAATGAACAGCAGGTTTTCTATCATGACATTTCCTAGCATTCATCATTTCAGCATTCAAATCATCCAGTTCGTTTAATTCACACTCATGCATTAAATGTCCAAATCTATGACAGTAGTGGCATGACATTTTCCTTTTAGATGCATGTAAGTGTGTGTGAGGACTGTGATCAACATGAACTGATGAACCCTTTTCATTTATTTTCTGATTTACAGTCCTTTTCTGATTTTTATCCTTTTTTCCTGTTTTCTTAGCCTTGTACTGAATTGGAGATGAAGTAGAAGGCTTTTCCTGTTCAGAAGTTTTAATGAAAATAGTTTTCAGCTTGGATCCATCAACCTTTTTCAACTTTTCAGTTTGTTTCTGATTCTTCTGAACATTTGGTTATTTATTTTCTGAGGTGGTGGCTACATCTGATGCTTTGATAAAAGATGTCATTAGCTTATTTTTGAAAGCCTTTTTATTGACATTGTTGTAGCCTAACCCTTCCCTTTGAGTATTGACCTTAACTCCTAACAACCTGTCCAGATTTTCTTGTCCACTTACAAACTTTGACAGAGTGTTCTTTAAGTCTTGGATTTCATTTTCTAAAGAGGTGATTTATAACTCATAACTGACAATCTCTTGCTCACTGCAATTCACACATTCAGTTAACACATTGTTAGCAGTTTTGTATCTTTCAACTTCCTGTTCCAGATTGCTCAGTTTATCAGAATCTTCAACACAAATACTTTTTCCTCTTTCCAAAGCTAGAAGTCTCTCTGACATAGTGGAGTTCAACATTTTTAACTTCTCATTTTATTCCTTAAGTTTGTCATTCTGAATTAACTCATTTATCAAAGTCTGATCTTCTGAGTTAGTTTCAAGTTTTCTTCCAGCCTTGAATTCTTTCAAATCTTTTTCCTTCTTTTCAATATTTTTCTGTAATTCCACATTCACAGATTTGATGGCTTCAAGTTTTTCAACAAGCAAGTTTTTCTCCTGCTCAAGTTTCTCAAATTTTTTATCATTTTTATTAGCGGATGTTCTCAGAGAATCATTTTCAGATTTCAGCTTGTTTAAATCTGAGTTCACACTTTCAAAGTTTTTCAGCAATTTTTCATACTGGTCATGATAGTTAACAAGAGTCTGATTATCATTATCTGAGTTGAATGTTTCTTTGAGTTCAGATATCACATTTATATGATCTTGATTTTCAGTTTTCAATAATAAAACTTGTTTCTTCAATATTTGAAAATCAGACATACAGGCATCATGAATATTTTTCAATTCAACACAATTTCTACAAGGAGAGCTTGAACTATCTAAACCAGTACCCTTCTTCAATTTTTTATACTGTTTTCTTAACAGTTCATGAGATTCAAATAATTCAGCATATGCATTCTCCAAATCTTCTAGAGAAAAATTCTCGAAGACATTTACCTCATCATCATCATCTTCTTCAGCTTGATTGCTGCCTTGATCATTTCTGTCAGCCATTATGCAGCTGTCCACATCTCTCTTCTGAGTTCGCTTCAGCATATCCAGAATATCTTTAGCAGAACTGCAATCAAGGAAGCATTAGTGAAAGGCTCTATCAGTAGCTGCCTTCATTAGATTTATAGCTATCTGATTCTCTTCATGCATAGACTTGTGACTGTTAGTCCATTTGGACTTTTTCTTTGGCAGTTCATGAGGACCATGTGAAATTACTTTCCACAGGTCTGGATTCACAGATTTGACATAATTCTTCAGACTAGTGAACCATGCATTAAAATGCGTACCACTGAAAATCGGTGGATGAGCCATGTGAACACAACAGATTAATGCAACAGGAATATTGATGCACTAAAAATAAATTAGCACCTAAGACTGCAAGATCGAATCTGCAGGTCGCTGGACCTTGTATGCAGACACCGCTCTGATACCAACTGTTAGGGTGCTAGGCCCGGATACAGAGGGGGGGTGAATGTATCCCTCTAGAAAATATAACCCAAATTAAAACATTAAAGCTCAGATAAGCGAATAAAGACTAATGAGCTTTCTAAGATGAAATGATAAGGCAACACAGGGACAAACAGTTGGACTGTAACAATGCAGCCACCTGATCAATCAGAAACGAAGGCAGAGCTAAACAACCCAAACACACTTAGCAGAATATAATGCTCAAAAATTAACTCTCTAGATAATGCAACTAGCCAAGCATGCACAACCTGTGAATGGGAGGTAGAAGATATGGAGCTAACGCAAGGCAAACCACTGCACAAATAGTTTTAAGGTGGTTCGGTCCTCCAGACCTACATCCACCCCTCACTCCCAACCGGAGTGAGGCTTCACTAGCCAATGCTAGAACCAAGCAGACTCAGTCTGCAACAGGTGCTGACACACAGCTTGACCAGGGGAACAAACTCCTCTCTTCCTCCCAACCGAAGGGACACCCCAAGTGACTCCCAGTCACTTGGAAACCAGAGGTCGAAGACCTCTCTTCCTCCAACCGGAGGGACCCCTGGACTTGCAGCCACAAGCCCAGAACCGGAGGACGAGCCTACCTTCCTCTAACCAGAGGGAACCCACAAGTGACAACCTGTCACTTGTAACCCGGAGATCAGATCTCCCTTCTCCTGAACTAACAGAAGGAACCCGATCCCCAACAGGGCAATCGGAAGAACAAAGCTAATCAGAGAAACAAAATGAAAAATAAGAAAACATAAAAGGAACAGCGACAAAGGCTGGAAATGAAACACAATAGTCATTCTGGATTTGATCCACGAACAGACTGAACAGGTCTTCAATAGAACTCTCCTCTCTTCTTTTCTTCCTCTTCTTTCTTCTTCTCAGCTCACGCAATCTTTCTCTCTTTCTTCTACTGCTCTCACTCTCTATTTTCTTCTCTTTCGCAGGCTCTCCCTATCTCTTCTTTTCTCTTCTTCTTCTGCTCTTTTGATCGTTGCTCTCTTTCTTCTTCTTCTCTTTTTCTTCCTCTTTTCTTTTTCTGGATCGAAGGGCTTTCTGCTCTCCAGGCTTCTTCTTCGATCTACCTTCTACAGAGGATGAAGGCTTCCTTTTATAAGCAGCAGCAGCAGGCACGCTGGCGCATGTGGCTTCCACATTTCCTGCCCTAAAAATTCAGACCACGTGGTAGCATCCTGGTTCACGAGCCAGGCACCTCGGATCACGTGCCTGTCAATTCAACGACATTCGACCAGCAGGACTCAAGTCTGCTGCGTTGACTCCATCAGCCTGCTGCGTTGACGCATCTGTGATCCAGTGATCAAGTCTTCAACAGATGGGCGTGCTGCGTCGACGCTATCAGCATGTTGCGTTGACGCATTGGTGTTCCAGCATCTGAACTTAGATGGCTTCAGCCCTCTCACGTTTCGTGTGGAGTGCGTTGACGCTATCAGCATGTTGCGTTGACGCATTGGTGTTCCAGCATCTGAACTTAGATGGCTTCAGCCCTCTCACGTTTCGTGTGGAGTGCGTTGACGCATTGTGCAACTGCGTCCACGCTTTGGTCACCTTGTCGATCCATCAACCTGCTGCGTCGACGCTGCTCCACTGCTGCGTTGTCCCATTGGAATATTTCTGACAAGGCCTCTGCTTCTTGAGTGGCTGAGTTGACGCAGCCTTTGCTTAGCGTTGACGCTGTGAAGAGTATCCGTGGATGCATCTTCACTGGTGCGTGGACGCCTTAAGCTCTAGCGTTAACCTTCTAAGCTGTCTCCGAGCTAGATGCCTATCAGCCTTAATGGCTGCGTCGACGCTGTCTAGCAATGGCGTTGACGCAACGGCATCGACAGTCTAGTGAAAAAAATAGTCTACCCCTTTTTAACTGCTGCATCGACAGTCCAGGACTTTTAAGAAGAAGCCTTCATCCTCTATAGCATTTTAGTCTCTTCGATCTACCTTCTATAGAGGATGAAGGCTTCCTTTTATAAGTAGCAGCAGCAGGCACGCTGGCGCGTGTGGCTTCCACATTTCCGGCCCTAAAAATTCGGACCACGTGGCAGCATCCTGGTTCACGAGCCAGGCACCTCGGATCACGTGCCCGTCAATTCAACCACATTCGACCAGCAGGACTCAAGTCTGCTGCGTTGACTCCATCAGCCTGCTGCGTTGACGCATCTGTGATCCAGTGATCAAGTCTTCAACAGATGGGCGTGCTGCGTCGACGCTATCAGCATGTTGCGTTGACGCATTGGTGTTCCAGCATCTGAACTTAGATGGCTTCAGCCTCTCACGTTTCGTGTGGAGTGCGTTGACGCATTGTGCAACTGCGTCCACGCTTTGTTCACCTTGTCGATCCATCAACCTGCTGCGTCGACGTTGCTCCACTGCTGCGTTGACCAATTGGAATATTTCTGACAAGGCCTCTGCTTCTTGAGTGGCTGAGTTGATGCAGCCTTTGCGTAGAGTTGACGCTGTGAAGAGTATCCATGGATGCATCTTCACTGGTGCGTGGACGCCTTAAGCTCTAGCGTTAACCTTCTAAGCTGTCTCCGAGCTAGATGCCTATCAGCCTTAATGGCTGCGTCGACGCTGTCTAGCAATGGCGTTGACGCAACGGCATCGACAGTCCAGTGAAACAAATAGTCTACCCCTTTTTAACTGCTGCGTCGACTCTTCCAACTCGTGGCGTTGACGCACAGAGTAATCCAGGAGCTTCTTTCTTGATTGTTTGAACTGTTGTGTCCATGTGTCAGCATTTCAGCCTCTTGGATCACGTGCCAAGTCTTGATGGCCTAAATCATCTGCAGACAGATAGAGGAAAATGAACTTAGTTCAGACGAATGTATATACTTAAGCAGAGCTGCCAGTGTATGGACTTGAACAGTGCAGCGAGTGTACCGACTTGGTAAAACAAGGTCCAGTGTATAGACTTGCAGATACGAAGCCAATGTACAGACTTAGAAGGATTTGAACCAGTGTCCAGACTTCAGGTTTAACTGTGGATGTACAGACTTCAGGTGTGAAGACCATTGTGCAGACTTTGGAGAGCAGTGGCCAATGTATAGGCTTTATGGAGCGAAGCCAATGTGTAGACTTCACGCTGTACAAACTTTGCCAATATGAGACACTGTACAGACTTTGTCAAGAGTACGTAACGCTGTACAGACTTGAGGCTTTGAACGTTGAAGGCACAAGACGATGTACAGACTCAGATTCTAGACCAGTGGCTGTACAGACTTTGAAGGAGGACCAATGTATGGACTTCAGGAGCATATGACACGGCTGTACAGACTTTGTTACCAAAATGAATGAATAGACTTTGCCACAGTCTAATGTATAGACTTGAAGAACCTGAACTGAAGCATCGACGCATCAGCTCAAGGAGTTGACGCACTACTGTGTGGACAGAGACAAATATGACTGAAGGGTTGACGCATCAGCACACTGAGTTAACGCACTGTTGTGGAGACTGTGCAGACAGAGTGTAGATAGAATTAAGGTAGAGTATGTTAGAGCATGTTATCTGACAGCCATATGAACTCCATTCACTTACATGATAAAACATGAATTTATCGAGCATATAAAAGACACAGCTAGATGACTCACAGTGAATAACTCACTTCAAGGACCAATCATCAAAACCATCATCAAAACCACAGGGGCACAACAGCAAGGAGGCAGACCGATCTTGCCGATGGTGACAAGGGTCAGAAGTAAGTCGACCGATCTTGCCGATGATGACAAGTGTCGCATGGAGGCTGATCGATCTTGCCGATGGTGACAAGGGTCAAGAGGAAGTTGACCGATCTTGCCGATGGTGACAAGGGTCAGAAGTAGGTCGACCGATCTTGTCGATGATGACAAGGGTCGTAAGGAGGCTGACCGATCTTGCCGATGGTGACACGGGTCAGAAGGTAGTTTAGAGAAAGGTCTCTGATGGGGATCGGGGTGATCGCCCTTTTTAGAGTTTCACTAGAATGAGGGTGAGGCGGAACTTAAATTACCACATTACTGATTTAAGCGCCCTTTCGGGTTTTCGCCAAAGTCTGCCCCCTCTTGCTTTTACCCACGCGCCCTTTCAAATTTTCACATGGCGGGATACCTAATTTTGCCTGCGACGCCCTTTCGAGTTTTCGCCACAGCCGGGTTATGGCCATTTTTGCCCTTGTCCTAATGTAGGAACAAGGCCGGCGGGGCACCTCTATTTTAAGCCCCATTTTTATCATCATTTTATTCTCATTTTTTTTGAACTCGTGTCACGGAAGGATGTTGAGAGAGTCGACTAGGGCACGAGGCCTTGCACCGATGAAAAGGCTTATTCGTTAGCTAGAAGTTGATGCTAGCGCAAAGGGCAGATCTTGAGCCGATTCGGGCGTAAGGCCCATGATGGTGATATCGTAGAAGAGTCGGCTAGGGCACGCAGCCTTGCGCCGAGAAAAAAGATTTATTCGTCAGTAAGAAGGTACTGCTAACGCAAAGGATAGATTCGAGCCGATTCGGGCGTAAGGCCAGCAATGGTAATGTTGTAGAAGAGTCGGCTAGGACACAAAGTCTTGCACCGAGAAAAAGGGTTTATTCGTTAGCAAGAAGGCAATGCTAACGCAAAGGATGGATTTGTGTCGATTCAGGCGTAAGGCCCGTAATGGCAATGTTGTTTTATATGTCAGTATATGTGTGTGTGTGTATATATATATATATATATATATATATATATATATATATATATATATATATATATATATAGTTCGGCCAGGACGGAGTGTCACTAGGCCAAGGTGGATAGAGCTCAGCCAGGGCAGAGTGCCACTAGACTAAGATAGGTAGAACCTAGCTAGGGCGGAGTGCCACTAGATTAAGGCAGGTGGAATTTAGCTAGGGCGGAGTGCCACTAGACTAACGTATGTGGAACTTAGCTAGGACAGAGTGCCACTAGATTAAGATAGGTAGAACTTAGCTAGGGCGGAGTGCCACTAGACTAAGGCATGTGGAACTTAGCTAGGGCGGAGTGCCACTAGACTAAGGTATGTGGAACTTAGCTAGGACGGAGTGCCACTAGACTAAGATAGGTAGAACTTAGCTAGGGCAGAGTGCCACTAGACTAAGGTATGTGGAACTTAGCTAAGACGGAGTGCCACTAGACTAAGATAGGTAGAACTTAGCTAGGGCGGAGTGCCACTAGACTAAGACAGGTGGAACTTAGATAGGGCGGAGTGCCACTAGTGATGGAGTCATCACCATCCGTCCTAGCACACTCGGCCCTTCTCGTCACCCCGGAGATGTACGTCATGGTCTAGCCATTTATTATGAGTCCTATGTTGTATTTCTTTATTTTTATTGAGTCATATCATCGTAATTTCCCTTTTATTAGAGTCATGTATCTAGGTCTTTGGTTTATTTCCCTAAGTTTGAGCCTCTTTAGGCTAATTTAGACTAGCTATTGGGCCCAACCCAGTGGACTTGGCCCATGGGTGCCCCTACCTTGTTGGTTATTTGTCAATGTGTCAAGTGTCAAGGGCTTTTTATAAAATGTGGGTTGCCTATATATAGGACCCCATTCCCCTCATTTTGAACTAATGAATCATTGAAATAAAATTTGAAATTCCACTACAATTGTGAGAATCTCTCTCTCTCTCTCTAAGAGGTGGATTCCCCTCTCTCTCTCTCTCTTCTCTCTCTCTAAAGGGGGGCGAACCCTATTCTCTCTCCTCCCCATCCCCAATTTCGAAATTCCCTCTCTCTCCTCCCCATTCACCTCTCATTAAGGCCCCTCCCCCTTCCCCATACCTCCCATTTAATTCCCCTCCAACCCCTAGGTGGAATTCCCCTCTCCTAGGCACCTCTCCATTCTCCCAAGCAACCCTTCTGTTGTGTAGTGGACAGCGGATCTAGAGGGGAGGGGTGAATAGATCTGCCCCTCTTTTCGCAATGTAACCCTCTATATAGCTAGTTAAGATAAATTGCAGCGGAATATAACTAGCTAAACGAAGGACACAACGATTTGCTTAGCAAGATGATTACTAATATATCGATTCGAACCTAAGCATGCATTTAGAACGAAGCAATCACACAAACAAACCACAACACATGAGATTTTAAGATGGTTCGGACTGAATCCCCAGTCCTACGTCCACCCATCACCAAATCCGGTGAGGCTCCACTAGTGCCACGCACTGAACCGTAAATCGGAAAGACCACTGATTACCTTCCTACTAACCACCTGGTAGGGACATCAACAACGCAGATCGGACAACCTCCGATTGCCTTCCTACTAACCACCGGTAGGGACGATTCTCAGATTCAATTGTTTGTATGAAATAAAAAAGAGAACAAATATGAAATCACTCAAACAAGATATAGAGTATGCTCAAAGAAAAGAATCTTGCCTGAGTTGCAGAAGCTTGAGTCGGATGCTTTGATGGTGTCTTCTTTTTTACAGGATGATCTTCCTTGAACCTCTTCTAGTTGATGAAGAAGACGATGGATGTAGCTTCAATCTTCCTTTTGATCTTCTTGAGTCGATGAAGAGGATGTAGAAGATGTAGGATGCAGCTTAGATCACCCTTGAGAGCCTTGATTCCTTCTTCTTCCTTGAAGGTTGAGATGGCTTCAGATCTGGACTTGAATGCCTTGGAATGGATGAAGAACTCCTTCCCAAAACACTGTTCACGGAGGTGCTACAGTACCTCGAAAATGAGCTCCCTTGATCTCCCTTGAAGCCTTGAAGCATTTGGGTTTCCAACCCTCTTGTATTGGTTTTGTAGACCTTGAATGGTCTATAGACAAGCCTCAGACCAGATCCACAATTTGTGGGTGATTAGGTGACTTTTGGATTAAAGAAATCCATGTTGAATGGCCCTTTTCGAAGTTGGAAACAAAGTCAACATTGAAGGCTCGGGGCTGGCGGTCGACCTGCAGCACCTGGCGGTCGACCGCTACTGTGAAATGCTGTAGACGAATGGACCCCTGGGATTTCCGGTCGACCGCCACTGGCTGGCGGTCGATCGCTACTGAAACTCGTGCAGGCTGGCAGTTGCTGGCTGGGGCGATCGACCGCCCCTGTGCTGGCGGTCGACCGCCAGCTGGGCAGAACCTGGATTTTCCCGGGTTGGTCCGTTAACTATTTTAGCTCTGCCGCTCAACTCCTTTACTAGTCCGTTCATGTCTGTGGCAACAACTTTGACTTTCTTGAAGTTTTGTCTATCAAGGTAAGCCATTATGCAATCAAAGTTCAAGTAAAACAATTTGTAAAGAAACACACAAGTTGGAATGGTTACCGTTGATTTTTATTTGTTTTAACCTTGGTGAATTAAAGATTTTATGCAAATTGATATAATCACTCAAGGGGTGAACCTAGTTTCAAATGTGGTTTAACTCCGGTGCCAACTAGGAACACTCTCTCACCACGTGTAGGCCAACTAAACCCGGTACTTCAAAGGGTACAACCTGCCCGGTGTCCGTGAGGGAATCCACGGGTGCGGGGACTTACAGAGGCTTGGTTTAGGAATTTTCGGTCCAAAGAGACGGAATGCTCAATGGAGGGTCCTTCCTTCACCAAGAGGGGGTGTGGATCCTAACAATGTGAGAAGGTCTCTCAACCAAAAGCAAATGATGAATGCAGAATTGCAACAAATGGATGTAATAAACAGATGAATGTAAGCAGAAGAGCAACCGGTCAGTCACTGTGACACACAGGAAAGAGACGCCCTGGAGTGCGGCGTCAATTCTGTAAAAGGCGCCTCTGCCAGGGGCGCTTAATAAACAAGAGGATTCTGCACGGGACGCCCTTGGCAGAAGACGTTAAATAGGAAAACACGCCCTGAGTGAAGGCGTTACTCACTAGAAACACGCCTCTGAAAGGGGCGCCAATTCTTCTGTCCCCAGAAACAGAGTTAAATACCAATATGAAAGGAGACAAAGACACTCACAATCACAATAAAATCATGGCAATCAACCACCAAAAGGAATATAGCATGCTCATCATCATTTTTTTATTTTTTAATAGATGAATAAATGGAATTTCTAAAAATCTATCAAACTAACCAATCACTTAGGGGGAGGGGTGCTACGTGGAGCACAAAAGGGAGACGCACCGTGGGTGCAAAAGGGGAGATGGCACACGTGGGTGCCCAAGGGGAAAGGGTAATCAAAAGAACAACAAAAGGCGTCCCACCGTGATCGCCAATTTGTAGATTCTAAGAAAATCCACTTAGAACAATTAAAGATAAAAGAAATAAGAACGCACGAGGTGCCAACAAGGAGAGTGATCGCCAGAGACGCGAGGGCCTCAAAGGATATAACAATAATAAAATGGAGGGATCGCGATATAAATACCTCAAAAGCGGGGAGATTGTGAATGTTCCTTTCTCTTCCGATCGGCCGGCCGATGAAGAGAGTTTCTCTTGATTGATTACCCTTGCAAAACAATAACAAACACCCAATAAAATACGTGGATTAGAAACGAGGTGAGTGTAGCATCAAATTCATGATAGAGATGAGCATAAAAACATGTATAAGAACACACCTTGTTGGGTGTTGACCCTTAAACCCCTATGCAAAAGGGAGGGATGTATGATGATGATATGAAAAAGAGATAAAGGGTGTGCAAGAGTTGCACTGTGGGGAAATTCCTCAACGTGGTTGGGAAGGGAGAAATTAACAGAAGATGCAATATGCATGCATATGTATGAACAAAAGAAAAGAATTGAAAAAGAATAAGAAAGGCCTGCGTTTTTTTGATCTTTGGCTTGGATGTTCAATGGGGAGGAAGACTCGATGATGATGAGCCGTGCAGTACAGGAGAACTTCCTCCTTCAGCCAGCAACCAACAGCAGCAACACCTGTAACAAGAGAAGAAAAAAAAACGAACAGAGAAAAACCGGAATCCCACGACAGAGCTACAGAAGCTCTATTAATAGGGCTCAAAACAAAGATTTGCGAAGATAAGAAAGGGCAAGAGTCATTGGAGGCAAGGACTCCAGTTCCCAATCGAGGAAGATGACCAAATAGAGAAGGGAACTCTCTGGGGAAAGCTGCGTTCGAGCAGGACACAAAGGTGAAAGACGACCTAGATAAGGGCGTCAATTCAAAAATTGACGACTTACCATAGGACGTGAATTGAAAACACGACCGGTACAAGGGCGTCACTTCCTGGATTTAAATTTGGTAATAAAACTTTCTTTATTTGAAAAATTGTGAAAGACGCCTGAACTAAAGGCGTTAATTAAAAACGCGCCCTACCAAGGGGCGTTAATCAATATGATACATAGCCGAAAGAGAAAGGACGATTGTTGCTTCAGGCGTCAATTTAATTGACGTCCAAATCAAGGTCGTTAAATCAAAATATTCAAAACAGGGCTATTTTTCATTTCTCAATATTATTTTCCCATTTTTAGGTGGAGGTGCATCACATTGTGCTGATTCCAATGACTATTTTTGCGTATTTTTCTGACACCCGGAAGGCCACCAAATCACCTCTCAAATGGGGTTGAAAATAATATTAAAAAAATCAATTTGAAATGACGCCCTCACATGTGTCGTTAATTCACTTTTTTTCATTTTTATTTTATTTAAAATAAGAAAAATGTCCCATGCAAAATCGTTAATTCCCAAAAAAATCCGAAAAATTCTTAAAAAATCCAGGAAAATGGGAATTGAGATGCAATTGACGCCTGATGCATGTGACGTCAATTTTCTTTTTATTTTCTTTTAATTTTCTTAAAATGAAATGACGCCCCTCTTCATGTTGTTATTTTTGGAAAATTCATAAAAATAGAGAAAAATATCCAGAAAATCCAGAAAAATCCAGGAAAATAGGAAAAAATAAGAAAAGGGAGAAAAAAAGGAGAAATCTAAGAAAAGTGACAAAAAACCACTCAAACAAAGTTAATTTGAGGGTCAAATTGGGGCATTACAAGGTAATATGAGATGTACTCACAGTAACGTCAATTTTGGCGTGTCTACAGCTGCCCCGCCTTGGCGTCTGCTTTGCAAGGGAGCAGAGCAAACTGAAAAGTAGATGCCAAGGTGTGATGAGACACGCAATCAACATCACTTGATGAGAATGAAATCAAAAACTCGAGATGAAGCAATCCCGGGAAATTCAATGAAATCAACGATGTTTGGATAGAAGAGGGAGTGTGCACGTGGGCACGAAGGAGAATGATCAACTTCCAGCGCGGTGGAAGTACCCCAGGTCACAAACCTGTAAGTTTCACCATTGGGGAGCGATTACCAGCCAATGTGGACGTGCTGCAGCCAAGGTGGATCAAGGGAAAATGATTGAAATAAGATGATAAAAATTCAAACAAGGAGCTTTCGAGAAAATGACCCAAAACAACGACAAAACGAACTGAGGATTCCATTCAGCAATGAATATCTTATATCTGGAAAGATTAAGATCAATTTGACTCCAAATCAGCTTATCAGAATGATTTTTTAATGTTAATTCAAAGTCATATATGAATGCATGCTGGGTTTAAAAGGAACAAATGAAAATATAAGATAATCAAGGATAATATTGTTAAACTGCCAAGACTGGGTCAAGAAACCCATTCTGCGAGCTGATACTAAGCCGAAGCTCGTTTATCCGCGCACCAACTCGCAAAAGGGAACCATCGTCCCCAGTCCTGGACGGCTTAACGGCCTATCCGTGTGACTAAGATGCCTCTGGAATCATCATTATTTTTGATGAAGGGGAACTCAAATTCTAGATTTACCAAAGCCACAAGGTCCTTGATATAATCTAGTAGCGTATGTAACATATAGTAGAATGCATACAGGGGGGATGGTGATAGTAATGAGCAAGAGGAACTGAAAAATGAGGTACAAGACACCGTGGGACTTAGATGATGATGCCCAGTCGGCGGGACCAAGAGCTCCTTATCCTGCGCTCAAAAATCATTAGCCAAGATATAAAAGATAACAAGCAATGAATTAGGCATGTAAGCATAACAAGCACAGCATCAATAACATGTATATGGCATGAATAGCACGAGCTAAATCATGGCATTGCAAAGCATCATTATTTGTTGTTTTGTCATGAGGATGACAATCTTGGCTAATCAAGATTTTGAGTTAAATGATCAAGATCTGATAATGTCCATCGGCAGAGAGATCAACAAGATTTGATAAAAAGATTTGGAAATGAATAATCGGGGTAATGCTTAGCAAATTATGAAGATGTGATCATTGAAAACATGGGGAGAATCAAAAAGTTGATAGCAATGAATGGAGAGGACTCATCCATGCTCTTGGTCCTTGTAAAGTTATTGTTCCTGCAAAAGCACCATCAGAAAAATACAATGCAAATTTTTTTTTATTTTTGAAATATGCAAATTTTTATGAGTTTTGAAAAATATTCAAATTTTTATGAATTTTTGGAAGATATTTGATTTTTTATGGATTTGAAAAATATTCAAATTTTTTTTTCTTGAATTTTGATCAGGAAATATTCAATTTTTTTTAGATTTTGAATTAGACTTTGTTAATGCAGCATCAAAGGGTTATTTTTGTAACCACTGGCTAGGGGTCCTCGTTCCTTCCCTTTTTGCTAAAATTGCCCAAAGCTGAGCGTGCATTGAAGGGTGGCGCCCTATAACTGACTGCCCTTGATTAACGGTGCCCCTACCAAGACCATACTCGATAAACATTCGGTCTTAGAGGGAGAAGAGAAGAATAATTGAGGATAAGCTTTATGCAGGATGGGAGATGTCGGGACTTGAATTCCTTCCAAGGTGTTTCCCCTCAAAGAGGTAGTCTGTTGTGCCGGGACTTTATGCCTTTGATTTTTAGACCCTTGACATGCATACGATCAGGGTTTTCCCTGCGGGAACTTTGCCACTCTTGACATGCCATAATTCATAATTTTGCTTTTATCGAAATTTTGACTTGATTTTCATAATAGCCCTTTTGGCGAGATGTATCATGAAATTCATATGAAAACTCATATTGATTTTGGGTCAAGACTGCCCCTATTTGAGACTCCTCTCGTATTGGGGATTATCCTGGGTGGGTCATCTCATCCGTCAACCTCTTGCCCCTGCATGCGACCGAGTAAAGAAGAGAAAAAAGACTTTCAGGAATTCCCATGGCATGGCCAAAGTAGCAACGGTGTTTTACCAAAGAGCCGGCTAAAGGGCGCCGTGAAGTGTGTGCGGTGCCCAGCTAAGGGTTGCTCTTAACAAGCAGGGAAAGAATGTCGAATTCCCAGCACGGGGTTATTATTAACCAAAGGTGCTGTAAAAGCAAGCCTAAAGACTCTTTTGACAATGATTTAGTAAAGATAAAGATACGACCTAGGATAAAGGTTTAAAACACCACTTTTAATCTTGTTAAGAAGCACTTCATTTTGAAAATCATGCGTGAAGCAATGAGGTAATGATATCATAAAAATACGTACTTACGCCAATATGTTACCTTGCAACCTTTGTAGAAGCAGCTGTCAGAGAGGTTGATCATCGTGGGATAGTCCTCTTTTGACGAATAAAAGGAGTGGAAGCAAAGGATTGAAAGTGGCTTAACAAGAAGGAGTGCTGCCAAGACTAGACTCAGACGAATAAGGAGAAAAGGAAAAGAGGCGAGGGCTAGAACTCCCTCGCTAAGGCGCGGAGACCCTGATCACATGGAACAGTCTACAGAAGAAGCGGAGAATTAGAAGGAGGAGTGAGGACTAAAGCCTCGAAAGCAGTGAGAGAATGGGCAGATGCCCAAGGCAGTGGATGTTGAAGAACTTGGGTCGAACCCAGGATTAGGGGGAATCAGAAGAAGAAATTGATAGATGGAACGAGGCGGATCCGGAGGGTCCGGAAGTAGAGGAGGAGAATCCTGATAGGAGGAATCCAGAGGATCCAGAGGAGAAGAATCTCGAGGGACGTGATACCATGAGAAGAAATATGCAAAAGGATGATGAAAAAGGCAAAAGAGGACAAAGGACGTGATATCCCGGAGAAGCAGGAAGATGAAACGGAGGAAGGATGGAGGGTCCGGAGGTTCCGGAGGAATGGAATCAGAAGGGTCGGGATGCCCCAAAAGAAGATAGAGAGAATAAGATGGAGAATCCGGAGGTTCCGGAGGAGGAAGATAGAAAAGGGAGCGATGCCCTGGGAGGAAGGAAAGAGAGTCCGGCGGTTCCAGAGGGGAAAGATACCATGGGACGCGATGACCAAGGAGAAGAGAAAGATCCGGAGGTTTCGGAAGAGTGGAATCAGAAGGGGCGTCATGCCCTAAGAGGAGGGATAAAACACCTGGAGGTTCCAGGGAAATAGCAGGAAAGGGGACGCGATGCCCCGGGGAGAGTGGATTAGAAGAGGATGAAGATGAATAAGATGGGAAATGTGGAAGATCCGGAGGTTCCGGAAGGTGGGGAAGATACGGGTCCGGAAACCCAGGAAAGAAGAAGTGTAAATGTATGCGAATGCAATGTAACAGATGCGATGAATGTATGGATGCAACAGAATGCATGAGATGCAAAGAATATGAAGAACATGAAGGGCGAGAGGATGAGATCGCCCTCTTCGCCTGTGGAGTGGCCCATGAAAAATCGATGATAGACGAAAATATGGATGGCGTTGAATGGAAGGTGGGTAGAATAGTGGAAGGCCCCTTAGCACCAAGATAATCGTCCTTCCATGGCAGTGAAAGTGTATAGCCAATTGGCCCAATGGATAAAGCAAGAGCCCATGATGAAGCTTCAATAGTGAATGACAACTCCCTTGGGGAGTGAAAAGTAATAGTGTGAGAGAGTTGGAAAGTCGGGATAAGAAGCATTGTGTTGCCCAGGGGTCGTGGCATATAAAGAATGTTGAATAGAATAGGCATTCGCCCCTTGTATGGAAGAAAAGGTTCGAGGTTTGAAAGTTGGAACAAGGGGTGCCCTTCCCGGCCTTCGGGCACAAGCCTACATGGCATCAAAGCTTGACATTCTCTCTTAGTGAGCAGTGGCGGCGACTTGGCCTCTTCGACCACGCTTGGCACAACAACCCGGATTGGCATCCGGCAAATAAACTCTTGCATCTTGAATAGCTCGGCCGTAGCCAAATCCTTCTTTCGCGGCTCTTGATTATCCTCGGCACAAGTACTTGTAGAAGCACCCCCATTCCGAGTAGTAGAGGGATGTGAAGCGGAGGCGGAAGGCTCCGTGGTTGGTAGGGGTATAATGGAAGGTGTTGACAAATGGATGAGTGGAAATGGAGGTTCAAACACGTCGAGCTTTTCCTTTTGCTCGGAAGCAGTCGGGATTGGCTCGAGTGCAAAAGGGGATGGATCCCGCTCAGGATTAGCCACGGGTAAGGGTGATAGGTTAAATGGTGGAATAGGCAAAGTGGGTTTTGGGGTTAAAGGGGTAATGGAGGGCCGAGGTGGTGGTAATGGTAGGTTAATTGGGGAAGGTTTGGTAGTGGGCTCGGCGGAGGCCGATGATGTGGAGGTTAATGGTGTGTTTATGGGAAGTATGAACGGAGAAGGTTTAATGCGTTGAAAGCGTCGTACGGTGCGAGAAGTGTTAGGAGTAGGAGGAGACTCAAGATGTGTCGGCGTGGGTGATTGGAATATCGACCCATCATCGTAACACCAAGAGGTCTCGGAAACAGGGGTTGGATTGGGGATGGTGGCTTTGTCCTGAGCAGGGGGTTTAACAAATGGTAGTGGAGGGAGAGGAAAACGAAGGAAACTCGGAAGGGGTGGCTGCAGAGCTTCATCATCATATGCCGTTTCAAATTCTTCAATTGCCGGCCCTTGCTTGCTTGAATTGCCGACGCCATAGTCATCCCTCCTATCCTTCCATTCTTTCTCCATCTTTGTAATATTATTTAGAGCAACATGAAGGGGATTGACTGGAGTAGGAGAAGCGAGCCGTGGGCTCGTAACCCTCTTTAATTGTTCCTCCATCAAAGTGACTTTGTCAAGAAGAGTTTGTTGGAGGGGTGTGACCTAAGGAATGGAGGGTTGGCAGGGCCTCGAAGGAGGGGCTGCATAAGAAGGCCGTGGAGGGGGATTAATAGGCCGACCCATAGAAGAACCTAGATGGGCCAGATTGCAAAGAATAAATGGGCCTTGGGGCCATGAAGGATGAGAAATAGAAGGAGGCGGGTGTCGGACCACCCGAGGAGAAGTATGAATAGGAGGAGATGGGTGATGGGCCACCCGGGTAGGATTGTGAATAGAAGAGGGAGGTGGGTGATGGGCCACCCGCATAGGATTAGAAGGAGGATGAGATGAATGAGATGCACCCTCAACAGCGGCCTTAAGGGCTTGGATTTGTTGAGGGGTGAGGTGATCTAATGCATGAATGATTTGAGAGACCTTCTCGTCATTGGGAGGAGACGGTCTCGAAGGGATAGTGGCTCGCGATTGAATCGAGGGGCCATGAGATTGGACATTGCCCATGGGCCGGGCAATACCATAGGAATGAGGAGGTAGTCCCTTGAAAATATGGTGAGAATGATGTTGAACATGTTGAAACTGAGGATTGTAAGATGTGCTAGGTTGTGCATCCTCATGAACACAATTAAGATTACTCATGTGGTTTTGTCTATCAAGGTAAGCCATTATGCAATCAAAGTTCAAGCAAAACAATTTGCAAAGAAACACACAAGTTGGAATGGTTACCGTTGATTTTTATTTGTTTTAACCTTGGTGAATTAAAGATTTTATGCAAATTGATATAATCACTCAAGGGGTGAACCTAGTTTCAAATGTGGTTTAACTCCGGTGCCAACTAGGAACACTCTCTCACCACGTGTAGGCCAACTAAACCCGGTACTTCAAAGGGTACAACCTGCCCGGTGTCCGTGAGGGAATCCACGGGTGCGGGGACTTACGGAGGCTTAGTTTAGGAATTTCTGGTCCAAAGAGACGGAATGCTCAATGGAGGGTCCTTCCTTCACCAAGAGGGGGTGTGGATCCTAACAATGTGAGAAGGTCTCTCAACCAAAAGCAAATGATGAATGCAGAATTGCAACAAATGGATGTAATAAACAGATGAATGTAAGCAGAAGAGCAACCGGTCAGTCACTGTGACACACAGGAAAGAGACGCCCTGGAGTGCGGCGTCAATTCTGTAAAAGGCGCCTCTGCCAGGGGCGCTTAATAAACAAGAGGCGCCCAGAATGTTGGGCGTCAATTCTGCACGGGACGCCCTTGGCAGAAGACGTTAAATAGGAAAACACGCCCTGAGTGATGGCGTTACTCACTAGAAACACGCCTCTGAAAGGGGCGCCAATTCTTCTGTCCCCAGAAACAGAGTTAAATACCAATATGAAAGGAGACAAAGACACTCATAAATCAACCACCAAAAGGAATATAGCATGCTCATCATCATTTTTTTATTTTTTAATAGATGAATAAATGGAATTTCTAAAAATCTATCAAACTAACCAATCACTTAGGGGGAGGGGTGCTACGTGTAGCATAAAAGGGAGACGCACCGTGGGTGCAAAAGGGGAGATGGCACACGTGGGTGCCCAAGGGGAAAGGGTAATCAAAAGAACAACAAAAGGAGTCCCACTGTGATCGCCAATTTGTAGATTCTAAGAAAATCCACTTAGAACAATTAAAGATAAAAGAAATAAGAACGCACGAGGTGCCAACAAGGAGAGTGATCGCCAGAGACGCGAGGGCCTCAAAGGATATAACAATAATAAAATAGAGGGATCGCGATATAAATATCTCAAAAGCGGGGAGATTGTGAATGTTCCTTTCTCTTCCGATCGGCCGGCCGATGAAGAGAGTTTCTCTTGATTGATTACCCTTGCAAAACAATAACAAACACCCAATAAAATACGTGGATTAGAAACGAGGTGAGTGTAGCATCAAATTCATGATAGAGATGAGCATAAAAACATGTATAAGAACACACCTTGTTGGGTGTTGACCGTTAAACCCCTATGCAAAAGGGAGGGATGTATGATGATGATATGAAAAAGAGATAAAGGGTGTGCAAGAGTTGCACTGTGGGGAAATTCTTCAACGTGGTTGGGAAGGGAGAAATTAACAGAAGATGCAATATGCATGCATATGTATGAACAAAAGAAAAGAATTGAAAAAGAATAAGAAAGGCCTGCGTTTTTTTGATCTTTGGCTTGGATGTTCAATGGGGAGGAAGACTCGATGATGATGAGCCGTGCAGTACAGGAGAACTTTCTCCTTCAGCCAGCAACCAGCAGCAGCAACACCTGTAACAAGAGAAGAAAAAAAACGAAGAGAGAAAAATTGGAATCCCACGACAGAGCTACAGAAGCTCTATTAATAGGGCTCAAAACAAAGATTTGGGAAGATAAGAAAGGGCAAGAGTCATTGGAGGCAAGGACTCCAGTTCCCAATCGAGGAAGATGACCAAATAGAGAAGGGAACTCTCTGGGGAAAGCTGCGTTCGAGCAGGACACAAAGGTGAAAGACGACCTAGATAAGGGCGTCAATTCAAAAATTGACGACTTACCATAGGGCGTGAATTGAAAACACGACCGGTACAAGGGCGTCACTTCCTGGATTTAAATTTGGTAATAAAACTTTCTTTATTTGAAAAATTGTGAAAGACGCCTGAACTAAAGGCGTTAATTAAAAACGCGCCCTACCAAGGGGCGTTAATCAATATGATACATAGCCGAAAGAGAAAGGACGACTGTTGCTTCAGGCGTCAATTTAATTGACGTCCAAATCAAGGTCGTTAAATCAAAATATTCAAAACATGGCTATTTTTCATTTCTCAATATTATTTTCCCATTTTTTAGGTGGAGGTGCATCACATTGTGCTGATTCCAATGACTATTTTTGCGTATTTTTCTGACACCCGGAAGGCCACCAAATTACCTCTCAAAGGGGGTTGAAAATAATATTAAAAAAATCAATTTGAAATGACGCCCTCACATGTGTCGTTAATTCACTTTTTTTTTATTTAAAATAAGAAAAACGTCCCATGCAAAGTCGTTAATTCCAAAAAAAATCTGAAAAATTCTCAGAAAATCTAGGAAAATGGGAATTGAGATGCAATTGACGTCTGATGCATGTGACGTCAATTTTCTTTTTATTTTCTTTTAATTTTCTTAAAATGAAATGACGCCCCTCTTCATGTCGTTATTTTTGAAAAATTCATAAAAATAGAGAAAAATATCCAGAAAATCCAGAAAAATCTAGGAAAATAGGAAAAAAGGAGAAAAGGGAGAAAAAAGGAGAAATCTAAGAAAAGTGAGAAAAAATCACTCAAACAAAGTTAATTTGAGGGTCAAATTGGGGCATTACAAGGTAATATGAGATGTACTCACAGTAACGTCAATTTTGGCGTGTCTACAGAAATCAGCTTAACTTCATGTGACAGCATGTAGTGTCGGAGCTTTTTGACCGCGAAGATCAGTGCCAAGCAGATCTTCTCGATGTAGGTGTACCTCGTAACGGCCCGAGAATCCGATTACCGGGAAGGCTTGATAACCTGAGATTCACACCGTCACCCATGAGCCCGAAGACTCGGAAGGGTTAGGAGGGATGGTGTGGAGACTACACAAGTATCATAAATAATTACAGAAATTAAACAGTTTATATAATTAAGCAGGAAATAACTACATTTTAATTAATACATGGTCCACAAGATAATAATAAAATAAACAACAGTAGTCTACAACTAGTACAGAGACAAGAAAGAAAAGTACAGCTACACGGGGCATACCCCGGCTCTGACCTCTGGCACTAACGCTGGGCACCCGAACCACACTAAACCTCAGACGCGCTCCCCTGAAGCCGCATCTCACCTGAAACACGGTGAAAACACGCAGGGAATGAGTCTCAGAACAAGACTTAGTATGGATCACTCGAACCCTACCTCGTAAACGGAGAAACCGCTACACTAGCAGTAAGCGAGTACCTCAGAAAGGGAAGCCCTGCCATCTACAAATCACCTGACTCACGGCACGAAAACTGACACACGTGCCACGGTGAAAAGACCGAAACACAGCCGTCAACCCGACCAAAAACCCGAAGGTCAAAGTCACAAGACTGACAGTCTGTCACTCAACGACTCGACAGGAGTACCTCCCACTAGAAGCAAGGCCGGTTGCGTCCCCTGACGACTTACACCACACCACCGGTGAACAACCTAACGTGGTAGCGCCTACCAGAGGCACGGACACCCTACAAAAATTACAACGAGCGACTAGCTGGGGTCACGCTCGTCAGCGTGGGTCCAACCGCCCCCAACCACGTGTGCACACACAGACCATGCGTCCTAGGTCTAGCCCTCTGACCGGTTTTTCCCTTGAGCCGGACTCTGGCTACAGACGAGGGGCCCGACGGAAACCAGTCTAAAAACCATCCTCAGGGTAGCCTCTCCACCACTCCCTGGTGGGACCACACGCGTGTAAACAGGCTACGACTAGTGGAGGGTCACTGACGGAGTAGACTCTCAAGTCAACGGAAAATGACGTCTGCATCCGATGACGTACGGGGACCGTCCCACGTACCGGCACCGTCGCACGGTGGCCATAGTCGGACAAGAAACGGGACTGCAGACCTCCCGGTGCAATCCAGAGCCTGACGGTCTACCCTAGACGCGTCACAGGCTCTGACGGCCCAAGCCAGACCGTCACAGTAACCTGACGGTCCACCGCAGGGGCGTCACATGCTCAGTGCAAAAAAACCACTGTGACGCGCCTATCCTGGTCCGTCACAGGCCCTGACGCACCTAGCCTGGTGCGTCACAGGGCACGAAGGAAGAAACTGTGACGTGTGCCACTCGGTGCATCACAGACTATAACGGACCTGCTCTGGTGCGTCACAGCATGGGGATGCGTCATCTCTGACGCTCCCACACAGAGGCGTCACAAGGTTGTGACGCGCCAAGCCTTATGCGTCACACGCCTGGACCCCCAACGGTCAAGAACCAACGGTCATGCCAACGGCTAGATCATCCCTGGCGGTCCAACCCAGGCGCGTCACAGCGCTTGTGGCGGTCTATCGTTGGACCGTCATAGTCCACAGACCCCAGTCGGCTAAAAACAGGGTTGTAACGCACCCACCTGGGCGCGTTAGATGGTGTGACACCCGCCCCGACGGCGAAACGGCGGGAAAAGCCCAAAATTTCCAACCACGCCCCCATGCCTCCACCGGAGAGGGGGAAATCAAAGGGGAAGACCCCAGGGGACCCCTAGCATGCTTCTAAAACACCAAAATGTGAAATGATGGCCTAAAAATATAGATCGAGCGAACTCTCCCAAAATCATGCTTTTGCCCAAACCCGCACAAAGACACCCCTCTCGGCTCCCATTCGGCCTACAAAACGCAGGAGAGGACGGGATGAGCATAGGGATTCGTCCCCCTACCTCAATAGAGCGAAAGCTCCACCGAACCAAGCTCAAATCACGAAGAACGCTTTTGGAAACCTCGTTCCTCCACGCTTCCCACGAACACCGCACCCCCACGAGCTCGCCTCACCGCCGCCCACGCAACCGCGCCGTCGCCCCGCCACCATCTGTAGTCGGAGAGAGGCCCGCCGCGATCGAATGGGAGAGAGAGGGGGAGAGGGGGGGGTGCTCACGGTGGGAGGAAGGAGGAGGAAGAAGAAGAAGAAGAAGAAGGTGGGGAGAGAGAGAAAAAGGGGGATATTTATAGAAAATTCAGAAATTCTGGAAAATATCAAAAAATCAAAAATTATGTTTCCGGGATCCTCGGAACGCACCGATCGTAACGGTACCACTCTCGCCTAGGTGAACGGCCCGGTTCACCGGCAACGAGGTTCCGAAGGAATTGCCGAAACACACACCGGAAATCGAAAAATACACGTAGAAAAGCCGCAGAACACTTCCGGGCCTCCGAAACAACTCCGGATCGCGCCGATCCAAACACGAAAGATGTCTGAAACAAAATTTCAGACACGACGGAGCCGGACGCTCCAAGAAACCAGATCCGGGACCCACGAAGAAGGATCTGAAAGGTCCGGAATATTACAGCCCTCCCCCTTAGAGAAATTTCATCCTCGAAATTGAGAACAACCCAGGGAGAAAGAAGAGGAAGACTCACTCAAACAGGTAAGAGAACTGCTGACGCATCTCATCCTCACGCTCCCAAGATGCCTCACCACTAGAGTGCCACTGCCACACCACCTTGAACAAAGGGATGACCTTGTTCCGCAGGCACTGCTCTCGCCTATCCTCAACGCGGACGGGAAACTCTGGGAAAGAAAGATCTGCAGTTATCTCGGGCCAAACAGAATCCTCAAGCACATGAGAGTCATCGGGCATATACTTCCGCAACATTGAGACGTGGAACACGTCATGCACCGATGCCAACTCAGGGGGTAACTGCAACCGATAAGCTACCTCACCGATGCGCTCCACGATGTGGAAAGGACCAATATAGCGGGGACTCAGCTTCCCACGTCGTCCAAAATGCATCACCCCCTTCATCGGAGAAACTCTCAAGAACACGCGATCGCCCACGGCGAACGCGAGAGGCTGCCGCCTCCGGTCAGCATAGCTCTTCTGCCGACTCTGGGCCGCCAACATGTTCTGACGAACCAGGTGCACAACATTCACACACTGTTGCACCAACTCCGATCCCGTCAAAACATGCTCACCAACCTCAAACCAATCAAGTGGAGTCTGACACGGACGCCCATACAACGCCTCATAAGGAGCCATACCGATGCTCGAATGATAGCTGTTGTTGTAGGCAAACTCCACCAACGGTAGGTGGTGAATCCAACTCCCCTGCCACTCTAGGCAACATGATCTCAGCATGTCCTCCAGAGTTTGAATGGTCCTCTCTGACTGACCATCTGACTGCGGATGATACGCCGAGCTAAACGCCAAAACCGTGCCAAGCGCTCGCTGGAAACTCCTAAAGAATCCAGATGTGAAGCGTGGATCCCGATCCGACATGATGGAAATGAGAATCCCATGCAACGGAACGATCCGCTCCACATAAAGACGAGCCAACTTGGACACGCTCCAGCTGACTTTGATCAGTAACAACTGAGTCACCTTCGTCAGCCTATCCACCAGCAACCAAATGCTATCCTGCCCACTCGGAGTCCTCGGCAGTCCCACCATAAAATCCGTGGTCACGTGGTCCCACTTCCACGGGAAAACATTCAAGGGCTGAAGAGTACCTCCCGGTCGCTGATGCTCCGCCTTCACCTGCTGATAGGTCAGGCACCTGACCACAAATTCGGCAACATCTCTCTTCATGCCAGGCCACCAGAACTGCCTCCGCAAGTTCCGATACATCTTCGTTACACCCGGGTGTACGGTGTACCTGCTCCCATGAGCCTCGCGTAACCTTGAACGACGAACCTGCTCCTCGGCTGGGACGTACAGCCTACCACGAAACCTCGCAGCTCCATCCTCACCGAGTTCCACATCAGCCAAAGCTAAAATCCGGGGCAACTCAGGGTCTACATGCTTAGCCTCTGTCACTTGATGGTGGATGACAGGTGTGACAGTCAGACTCGCAAGCACCGCTAACCCTGGCTCCTGGGGAATCTTGAGCCTGAAAGACACTTCAGGCACTTGTTCCCGGAGCCTCCACTTCCTCAACATCAAGGCACTGACCGTGACCTTCCGACTCAAAATATCGACGATGACATTCATCCTGCCCAGCTGATAAGATAAGGTGAAGTCATAATCCTTCATAAACTCCATCCAATGCCTCTGCCTGAGGTTAAGGTCCCTCTGCGTGAACACATACCTCAAACTCTGATGGTCAGTGAACACATCAAACTTCTCACCGTACAGATAATGCCTCCAGATCTTCAGCGCGAAGATCACAGCCGCCAACTCCAGGTCATGGGTAGAGTAGTTCTCCTCATGCGGATTCAGCTGCCGAGATGCATAAGTCACCACTCTACCACACTGCATCAACACAGCACCCAAACCGACCACGGAAGCATCTGTACACACCACAAAACCTCCCGATCCAGAAGGTAAAACCAACATCGGTGTAATACCCAGATTATTTATGAAGTTTTATTGAGCTTTTAGTAATTAAAAATTGAATTAAAATGAATTAGTGTTTGAATTTCGAAATATTAATATTTAATTCATTAGAAAATAGAACCTATAAAATTCGACTACATTAGAAAAATCTGTAAAAATAGTAATTGGGTAAAAGATCATTTTTATAGCAATTTTATCTTCTGGACTTGACCCAAATTAATTACGTAACCTTGTCTAATTAGAGGATTAATCCCGAATTTGATTTTCACCTAACCTTTACCTAATCGTAACTTAAAACGTGAAATTCGACCTTGTTACTCAACCAAATGATCTGAAATCAAGGGCAAATGGAAGGCCACGAGGTAAGGAACATTTACCCTCAATCAATTTGAGATAAATCTAGCCCTAAAACGTGCTGCCGACATAGTTTTGGTCAAGTCAAGGATTTCGGCGCCGTTTTTAACACGTAACTTGCAGCGTCGAATACTCCCAACTCCGAAGGATCCAGAAGCCCCATGACCTATAGAAATGTAGCTCTTCGACTCTAGTTTCATTTGGTTGCTGTGGGGTATGTTGAAGTTACAGATCCAAGGAGTTCTTGCTCGATTAGTGGAGGTGGGTCGGCAGGCCGTCGGCTTCCTCTCTTCCTTCCTTGTTCCAACGATTGAGGTAGGAATTCTCAACCAAACTTCGATCATGAGTATAGAAAAATGTTCCTCTCATCGAGCTCTATCCATTGGTGGCAAAAGCCCCAATTTTTATTAGGTATCCGTGGAGATATCGAGCTTTTTGTGAGGTGTTGTCAAGCTTGTTCTTTATTCTAGGGTTTCGAGTTCCCTCTTCAATTTGAGGTAGGATCTAACAACCAAATCCTAATTAACTTACATGAAGTAATCAGCATGTTGTTAGCTTTTATTCAACATAGAAACCCCCAATTTTTATTGAGCATGCTTGGTGAATTTCAAATTTTTGTAGAAGCATGTCTAGAACATGATTCATATAGTATTCCTTTAAGCCAGAGCTTGATTGCGGGCTTATTTTGAGTCATGTAACCTGATATTCATGTAGCATATCATACATGGTTGGATTCATGATCGAGTTAGCTTTCTTTTGACACCAAAATCCCCAAATTTTGTTTTGTATATCGAGAGAATTTGACAATTTAGTGGAAGTATGTCCTGAACTAGGTCTCCTTGTGTTCTTCATAGAATAGGTTGTGATTCTGGTGAATTCTGATGAAATTCGTGTTTCCAAATTGTAGTTTTATGACCCTAATATGTCTAGCAAGATTCCTATAGCATGTGGTTTTAATTTCAACTCAATTGGACCTCATTTGGATGAGTTAATGGGTTTTCCGGAGGCAACTTACATTGCTGTTCTTGCAGGGGTCGACCCCAGGGGTCGACCCATTTTCTGGGCAGCCCAGCAGGCCCGAGGGTCGACCCCAGGGGTCGACCCATCCTGCAGATTTTGAGGGGATCGACCCATTCAGCTGCCAGACCCCATTTTTACAGGGGTCGACCCCAGGGGTCGACCCATGTACCAGAAGCCCGGTTTTCATCTTTTTGCGACCCGTGGATCGATTCGGATCATTAGGGGATCGACCCATTGAACTTAGACCAATTGAAAACTATATTTTTGAAGAACCAGTGACCTATTCTGGAAACCTTATGATTTCAATTTACATTGGTTCCTACTTGCAAACATAGGGTAAAAACATGCCGTTTACTATCTTCATTTCGACTCATACATTGGTTAAATAGAAACCCACATAATTAGTGGTTAATGGTGTAATTAAATCTCTGTTAATGCATTCTTTTTCCTTCCTGTACAAGCTTGTTCCTTTACCTTATCATCTTGAATCAGCTTTTGGCAATTGTCTTAATGCAAATGATAATGGATAATCTTTGACATGTTAACTTGATAATTATGATTAATATGTTGATTAGCTTGTTGGATAGCTACTGTACTACAGTAGCGCAGCATGATTAACTCTTATTGTGATTGGTTTTCAATCTTCTTGATGATTGTGCTTACCTTGAAATTCTGAAATGAATCTCCTTCCTACTTGAAATTGTTATTGCTACATGGTTCAAACCTTGGAATTCTGGCCATAAATTGTGGAAGTCTAGATTCGTGGGATCTTTGATCCAAAGAAATCAATGCCTGGCAAATAATTAAGGGCTCGGTCTAGTCCTGGGAGGAGCGCCCGAACACTACGTGTACCCCCGGGGAGGTGATTGACTAGGTGTGGCATTTGGCACCAGTACTATGACATGGGTTAAATCTAGGACTGGCCACTACTCTCTACTACTCTCTACTACTTTTCACTTTCCATTCTTCACTGTTCTATACTCTACTTGTTATTACTTACTTGCTGTTACTTGGACGTGGAAATGAAACTACACACGTGCTTGACATGACTTGAATTATCTTGATATGGCCAACTCTTTATCGTTATCTCCTGTAGTAAATTCTTGTCTTTGTTATTCTTCTTAAGTATTACCATTCTATTCCTTTATATTTCTTGACCTTGCGAGATCTTTAATTTTTGTTTCATTATATCATCATTACTCTTTTATTGCATTATCCTTTGTAGCATGATATTTTGAAAATGTAATTAAACTGTTAATCACTTATACCTATCTGTTATTTCCTACTGAGCGTTAGCTCATAGTTGTTGTTTCCCCCCTTTTCAGGTTTTTCAGGTGACGCGCTTGCCGATGGGGAAGGGCAGGAGTGATGTTTTGAGTGTATCAGTTAGTTGTGTTTAGAGTGTGTTGTGCTTCAGCTTTGTTATTGTGGTTTAGAGTTGTTATCCCAGTTGTATTGAGTTGATTTGAGGATTATGTACCAGTTATGTTTTGTTTAATGGTCAATAAGTTATTTCCATTTCTTAGCATTTGTGTATATTTAGATTAGTTCTCTCTCTTTCCAGCTCGTTTCTAACTGTACGTCCCGATATTCCGCGTCGGGGCGTGACAGTTTAGTTGGTATCAGAGCCCTAGGTTTCATATTCCTAGGTTCCCTAAGTTTAGGTTTTCTTGCATTACATCCCAATAATCGGTATATCAAAAGGTGTTGTCCGAACGTTAGGCTACGCCTATCGGGAAGGTCGCATACTTGCGCGAGTGGTCTTCGGACCGATTAGCTCTGCCAGGTACCGAGTTTTTGGTCGTGTTTAGGTGCATTAGACCTCTAACCTTGTTAAAGTCTAGAACCTGACCTGGTGAGATTGGGTAGAAACTTGGGTTAAGTTCATTCCTTAATCGTGTTATTAACTATTTTTTTTGGACCTAAGTAATCTATTTCTCGTGTAGATGGCAGCCGATCATGCTGAATGGAGGAACCTGCAGTGCACGGTTCAAGGCCTGACTCAGGCGTTACAACAGGTAGCTCAAGCTGGAGCAGCGGGTCATGGCACCGGTGACTTATACCGGAACTTTCGAGGAATGAACCCGCCAAGATTTGCTGGTTCGACTAACCCCGACGAGGCCGAGCATTGGCTCAATGAAATGGGGAGAATTTTTGAAGTCATGCAATGCACCGACCAAGACCGTGTCCTTCTTTCTACCTTCCAATTGGAGCGGGACGCGCGTACTTGGTGGGATTTCGTCAAGGCAACTCTGGGCAATCAACAAGTCACATGGGAAGAGTTCGAGGAATTCTTCAACGACAAATATTTTTTCGATCGTGTACAAGAGAAGAAGGCGGCGGAGTTCGCGGCTCTAAAGCAGCGAAGCTTATCGGTGGCCGAATATGAAGCACAGTTCTCTCGGCTTTCGCGCTATGCTACTCACCTTATCTCCACAGAGAAGATGAAAGCTAAGCGATTTCTCAATGGGTTGAAGCTTCACTACATCAATCAACTGGCGCCGATGGAGATCTCTACTTATTCTGAGATGGTGAGAAAGGCACAAGTTCTAGAAGATACCTTAGAAATGACGGAGAGGATCCGTGGGCAAGGCATGAACAAGGAACAACCAACTCCTAGACCCGGATTTGGCACTAGCAAAAAGAGGCCCATGAGTGGGTCTAGTTCGTGGATCGGATCGGGAACGTGGAAAGGCAAGATGCCAAGAAATGAAGAGAAGAAACCCGGCCCTATTGTTCCATTCAAGGGCAAGTGCAAGTATTGTGATCGTCCAGGTCACAAGATGGAGGAATGCTGGCGCAAGCTAGGTGCGTGTTTACGATGTGGGAGTAGGGAACACCGCATCCCTGACTGCCCTCTTCTATCGGAACAAGCTACACCGGCAAAACCTCAAGTTATCAAGAAGCCGCAAGGAAGGCTCCAAGCTTTACATGCGGATGAAACTGGGATTTCTGATGATGGCGGACTCGTCGAAGGTACCCTTACTATAATCGACAAGCCCGCATTTGTTCTGTTTGATACTGGTGCAACGCATTCTTTTATTTCTCGGAAATTTGCGAAGTCGTTATCTGTCAAACCTATTATGATGAATTCTCCATTGGTTATATCAACTCCTATTGGTTCTGGAGCGGCTATTCAATATTACTATCCTTCTAGTAAGGTTATTATTGATGAACGGAATTTTCCAGCCGACTTAGTTTGCATGGATATGAAGGATTATGATGTAATCTTTGGAGCAGATTGGTTAGCCAAGTATGAGGCCGGTGTTCACTGCAGTTCTAGCTCAGTGACTTTTACTGGACATTCTGGTTTATCTTTTACGGGGATCAAGCACCATAACCCCGTATCGCTCATCTCTTCTCTTCGAGCCGACAAGCTGATGAGGCGAGGTTGCGAGGCTTTTCTAGCCTTTGTCCATGCTACACCGGAGCAACAAGATGAGATCAAAGACATTCCTATTGTCCGAGATTTTCATGATGTCTTTCCAGAGGAACTACCAGGACTTCCGCCTGAGCGGGAAGTTATCTTTTCTATTGATCTTTTTCCTGGCACGTCTCCTATTTCTAGAGCTCCTTACCGTATGTCCCCTGCGGAGCTAAGGGAATTAAAGCAACAACTGATAGAATTGCTCGAGAAGGGTTTTATTCGTCCGAGTACTTCACCTTGGGGAGTTCCTGTATTATTCGTCAGGAAAAAGGATGGTTCGATGAGATTATGCATCGATTATCGACAACTGAACCAGCTAACTATCAAGAATAAATACCCATTGCCGAGGATTGACGAATTATTCGACCAGATAACGGGAGCACATTATTTCTCTAAGATCGATCTTCGATCTGGATATCATCAGCTGAGGATTAAGGAAGATGATATTTATAAAACGGCTTTCCGCAGCAGGTATGGTCATTTTGAGTTTGTCGTTATACCTTTTGGTCTAACGAATGCACCAGCTGCTTTCATGCAGTTAATGAATAATGCATTCCGGCCTTATCTTGATCAATGGGTCGGGGTATTCATTGACGACATACTAATTTATTCCAAGACTGAAGAAGAGCATGCCAAACATTTGAGGATGGCATTGCAGATATTGAGAGATCATCAACTATATGCCAAATTCAGTAAATGTGATTTCTGGCTGCAAGAAGTGTCCTTCTTAGGACATATCATCACCAAAGAAGGTATTTCAGTTGATCCTTCGAAAGTGGAGGCAGTAAGGAACTGGGATCAGCCTACTATAGTGACCGAAGTAAGAAGCTTCCTAGGCCTGGCAGGTTATTATCAGAGATTTATTCAAGATTTCTCCAAGATTGCGGTACCTCTCACTCGTTTGACCCGCAAAGACAACAAGTTTGAATGGTCCGAGGAATGTCAGCAGAGCTTTCAAACATTGAAGGATTGCCTCACTACTGCACCCGTATTGGCTTTACCTTCTAGCGACGGTGGTTTCGTGGTCTATACCAATGCTTCTGGTATTGGCTTAGGCTGTGTACTCATGCAGCATGGTAAGGTGATTGCCTATTCTTCTAGGCAGCTGAAGAAGCATGAAGAGAATTACCCCGTTCATGACTTGGAACTTGCAGCAGTTGTATTCGCCTTAAAAATTTGGAGGCATTACTTGTACGGAGAAACATTCACAGTATTTTCAGATCATAAGAGTCTGAAGTATTTATTTTCTCAGAAAGAACTTAACATGAGGCAGAGAAGATGGTTGGAGTACTTGAAGGACTTCGACTTCTCGATTGAATATCATCCCGGTAAAGGCAATATGGTGGCAGATGCATTAAGCCGGAAGCCTGTGGCTAAATTATCAAGTCTCATGTTACAAGAGTGGAGGCTATTGGAACAGTTAGCTAGCCTGGATCTAAATGTTGATAATGATCGGGTTATAATTGCACAGATTCGACTTCAGCCCGAATTATTGATAGAGATCAAATCCTTGCAAGATAATGATCCCGAGCTGGTTGAGATCAAGGGAAGTTTGAGCAGCAGACCCGACTTCATGGTGGCTGACGATGGAAGATTGTTATTCCAGGGTAGAACTTGTGTACCTGATGAAGCTGAGTTAAAGAACAAGATTCTGGAGGAAGCACATAGATCCAAATATACTATTTATCCGGGAGGCACTAAAATGTTCAAGGATTTGAAAAGGTCCTTTTGGTGGCCAAATATGAAAAGGGAAATTACAGATTTCGTGAGTAGATGTCTGGTTTGTCAACAAGTTAAGGCTGAACATTTCAGACCGGCAGGAAAGTTGAAACCACTCGACATACCCCAGTGGAAGTGGGAAAGCATTGGCATGGATTTCATTATGGGTCTACCTAAGACTCGTGGTGGATTTGATACGATATGGGTGATCGTCGATCGCTTGACAAAATCGGCTCATTTCTTACCCATTAAGTCCAAGTGGACAGTTGATGTATTGGCTGCTTTATATTTAAAGGAAGTGGTAAGGCTCCATGGTATACCTGTCAGCATTGTGTCTGATAGAGACCCGAGATTTACTTCGCATTTCTGGAAGGGACTGCAAGAGTCTCTTGGTACTCGTCTGAATTTCAGTACTGCTTTTCATCCACAGACAGATAGACAGACTGAAAGAACCAACCAGATAGTGGAAGATATGCTGCGAGCTTGCATGATTGATTTCAGAGGCAGTTGGAGTAATCACTTGGCATTGATTGAATTCGCCTACAACAACAGTTACCAATCCAGCATACAAATGGCTCCATTTGAAGCTTTGTATGGAAGAAGCTGTCGTTCCCCATTGTGTTGGGACGAGGTGGGCGAGAAGCAATGGCTTGGACCGGATCTTATTTCAGAATCATCACAGAACATCCGTGTTATCCGAGACCGGTTACAAGTGGCTCAGTCAAGACAGAAGAGTTATGCCGACACAAGGAGAAGAGCATTAGAATTTCAAGTTGGCGAGCATGTGTTTCTGAAAGTCTCTCCTTCGAGAGGGATTCGAAGGTTTGGCATTCAGGGCAAGCTGAGTCCGAGGTATATTGGTCCATTCGAGATCCTAGATAGAGTGAGAGAAGTTGCTTATAGACTGGCATTACCGCCTCAGTTATCTGGCGTACATAATGTTTTCCATGTGTCTATGTTACGGAAATATGTGTACGATCCCACTCACATCATTCAACACGTGGATTTTGAGTTAAAGGAAGATTTGACTTATGAAGAAAGACCTATCAAGATTCTAGACCGGAAACAGCAGCAACTCCGGAATCGGTTTATACCGATGGTCAAGATTCAGTGGAGTCGGCGTGGAACCGAAGAAGCTACTTGGGAATCGGAAGATAATATGCGGAAGCGGTATCCCGACCTATTCTAGGTGATCTATCTTTTCCCTACTTTCCGTATATAGTGCAGTGAATTTGGAGGACCAAATTCTTTAAGTAGGGGAGGGTGTAATACCCCGATTATTTATTAAGTTTTATTGAGCTTTTAGTAATTAAAAATTGAATTAAAATGAATTAGTGTTTGAATTTTGAAATATTAATATTTAATTCATTAGAAAATAGAACCTATAAAATTCGACTACCTTAGAAAAATCTGTAAAAATAGTAATTGGGTAAAAGATCATTTTTATAGCAATTTTGTCTTCTGGACTTGACCCAAATTAATTACGTAACCTTGTCTAATTAGAGGATTAATCCCGAATTTGACTTTCACCTAACCTTTACCTAATCGTAACTTAAAACGTGAAATTCGACCTTGTTACTCAACCAAATGATCTGAAATCAAGGGTAAATGGAAGGCCACAAGGTAAGGAACATTTACCCTCAATCAATTTGAGGTAAACCTAGCCCTAAAACGTGTTGCCGACATAGTTTTGGTCAAGTCAAGGATTTCGGCGCCGTTTTTAACACGTAACTTGCAGCATCGAATACTCCCAACTCCGAAGGATCCAGAAGCCCCATGACCTATAGAAATGTAGCTCTTCGACTCTAGTTTCATTTGGTTGCTGTGGGGTACATTGAAGTTACAGATCCAAGGAGTTCTTGCTCGATTAGTGGAGGTGGGTCGGCAGGCCGTCGGCTTCCTCTCTTCCTTCCTTGTTCCAACGATTGAGGTAGGAATTCTCAACCAAACTTCGATCATGAGTATATAAAATTGTTCCTCTCATCGAGCTCTATCCATTGGTGGCAAAAGCCCCAATTTTTATTAGGTATCCGTGGAGATATTGAGCTTTTTGTGAGGTGCTGTCAAGCTTGTTCTTTATTCTAGGGTTTCGGGTTCCCTCTTCAATTTGAGGTAGGATCTAACAACCAAATCCTAATTAACTTACATGAAGTAATCAGCATGTTGTTAGCTTTTATTCAACGTAGAAACCCCCAATTTTTATTGAGCATGCTTGGTGAATTTCGAATTTTTGTAGAAGCATGTCTAGAACATGATTCATATAGTATTCCTTTAAGCCAGAGCTTGATTGCGGGATTATTTTGAGTCATGTAACCTGATATTCATGTAGCATATCATACATGGTTGGATTCATGATCGAGTTAGCTTTCTTTTGACACCAAAATCTCCAAATTTTGTTTTGTATATCGAGAGAATTTGACAATTTAGTGGAAGTATGTCCTGAACTAGGTCTCCTTGTGTTCTTTATAGAATAGGTTGTGATTCTGGTGAATTCTGATGAAATTCGTGTTTCCAAATTATAGTTTTATGACCCTAATATGTCTAGCAAGATTCCTATAGCATGTGGTTTTAATTTCAACTCAATTGGACCTCATTTGGATGAGTTAATGGGTTTTCCGGAGGCAACTTACGTTGCTGTTCTTGCAGGGGTCGACCCCAAGGGTCGACCCATTTTCTGGGCAGCCCAGCAGGCCCGAGGGTCGACCCCAGGGGTCGACCCATCCACTCTCTGCAAGGGGGTCGACCCCAGGGGTCGACCCATGTGCTGGCAGAATAGGGGTCGACCCTAGGGGTCAACCCATCCTGCAGATTTTGAGGGGGTCGACCCATTCAGCTGCCAGACCCCATTTTTACAGGGGTCGACCGCAGGGGTCGACCCATGTACCAGAAGCCCGGTTTTCATCTTTTTGCGACCCGTGGATCGATCCGGATCATTAGGGGATCGACCCATTGAACTTAGACCAATTGAAAACTATATTTTTGAAGAACTAGTGACCTATTCTGGAAACCTTATGATTTCAATTTACATTGGTTCCTACTTGCAAAGATAGGGTAAAAACATGTCGTTTACCATCTTCATTTCGACTCATACATTGGTTAAATAGAAACCCACATAATTAGTGGTTAATGGTGTAATTAAATCTCTGTTAATGCATTCTTTTTCCTTCCTGTACAAGCTTGTTCCTTTACCTTATCATCTTGAATCAGCTTTTGGCAATTGTCTTAATGCAAATGATAATGGATAATCTTTGACATGTTAACTTGATAATTAGGATTAATATGTTTATTAGCTTGTTGGATAGCTGCTGTACTACAGTAGCGCAGCATGATTAACTCTTATTGTGATTGGTTTTCAATCCTCTTGATGATTGTGCTTACCTTGAAATTTTGAAATGAATCTCCTTCCTACTTGAAATTGTTATTGCTACATGGTTCAAACCTTGGAATTCTGGCCATAAATTGTGGAAGTCTAGATTCGTGGGATCTTTGATCCAAAGAAATCAATGCCTGGCAAACAATTAAGGGCTCAGTCTAGTCCTGGGAGGAGCGCCCGAACACTACGTGTACCCCCGGGGAGGTGATTGATTAGGTGTGGCATTTGGCACCAGTACTATGACATGGGTTAAATCTAGGACTGGCCACTACTCTCTACTACTCTCTACTACTTTTCACTTTCCATTCTTCACTGTTCTATACTCTACTTGTTGTTACTTACTTGTTGTTACTTGGACGTGGAAATCAAACTACACACGTGCTTGACATGACTTGAATTATCTTGATATGGCCAACTCTTTATCGTTATCTCCTGTAGTAAATTCTTGTCTTTGTTATTCTTCTTAAGTATTACCATTCTATTCCTTTATATTTCTTGACCTTGCGAGATCTTTAATTTTTGTTTCATTATATCATCATTACTCTTTTATTGCATTATCCTTTGTAGCATGATATTTTAAAAATATAATTAAACTGCTAATCACTTATACCTATCTGTTATTTCCTACTGAGCGTTAGCTCATAGTTGTTGTTTCCCCCCTTTCCAGGCTTTTCAGGTGACGCGCTTACCGATGGGGAAGGGCAGGAGTGATGTTTTGAGTGTATCAGTTAGTTGTGTTTAGAGTGTGTTGTGCTTCAGCTTTGTTATTGTGGTTTAGAGTTGTTATCCCAATTGTATTGAGTTGATTTGAGGATTATGTACCAGTTATGTTTTGTTTAATGGTCAATAAGTTATTTCCATTTCTTAGCATTTGTGTATATTTAGATTAGTTCTCTCTCTTTCCAGCTCGTTTCTAACTGTACGTCCCGATATTCCGCGTCGGGGCGTGACAATCGGAGTCGAGGTGAGCAATCTTTTCAGCTCTCTGAAACTCTACTCACACTCATCAGACCAGATGAAAGGCACATCCTTCCGTGTAAGCCTGATCATCGGGGCCGCAATGCGATAAAAATCCTGGATAAATCCCCGATAATAGCCCGCAAGCCCCAAGAAACTTCGGATGTCCGTCACCGACCTCAGCCTCGGCCACTGCAACATTGCCTCGACCATGGCAGGGTCCACAGAAATGCCATCACCAGAAATGACGTGCCCCAAAAAGTGCACCTCACGAAACCATAACTCGCACTTACTGAGCTTCGCATACAACTGGTGATCTCGCAACGTCTGCAGCACCACACCCAAATGGTACGCGTGCTCCTCGGTAGACCGCGAATAGACAAGGATGTCATCCATAAATACAACCATGAACTGGTCCAAGTACGGACGGAACACCCTCTGCATCAAGTCCATGAAGGCTGCGGGGGCATTGGTGAGCCGAACGGCATCACCAAGAACTCATAATGCCCATACCTCGAGCTGAACGTAGTCTTCTCCACATCAGACTCGCGAATTATCAGCTGATAGTAACCCGACCGTAAATTTATCCGCGAGAACACTCAAGCAGACTGAAGCTGGTCGAACAAATCATCGATCCGTTGCAACGGATACCTATTCTTGATGGTCACTTCATTCAACTGCCGGTAGTCAATGCACAACCGCAAGCTACCATCCTTCTTCTTCACAAACAGCACAGGCGCACCTCAAGGGGAAAAGCTAGGATGAATGTACCCCTTGGCAAGCAGCTCTTGCAGCTGCGCCCTCAACTCCCTCAACTCAACGGGGGCCATGCGGTAGGGAGCCTTCGCCGAAGGTCCCATACCAGGCACAACCTCGATAACAAAATCGATCGCTTGCTGGGGAGGCAATCCAGGTAAGTCCTACGAAAAAATATCGGGAAACTCGCACACCACCAGAATGTCCCCGACATCCGGACACGGCTGGTCTACCAAGACCACAGAAGCGAGAAAACCCTGGCAGCCCGCATCAAGCAAATGACGAGCCCGAATCGCAGAAATAAGAAAGCGGGAAGAGGAAGACCTGATACCTTGGAAATAGAAGGTGGGTCCATGAAGTCGCCGGAAATAAACCCTCTTCGAGCCACAATCCACCAACGCATGATGTGTCTCGAGCCAATCCATGCCCAGAATCACATCAAAGTCCTGAAGCGGCAACGCATAGAGCATGGCCGGCAAACTCCGCCCTTCCACCTACACAGGAACCTCATCAAAACAATACGGAGTGATCATAAAATCACCCGAAGGTAACTCTACTGCCAAATCGTAAGACAACTGGGTCACCGGCTCTTCAATGCTCAACGTGAAGTCCTCTGAGTTAAACGAATGAGACGCGCCAGAATCAAACAAAACCCGAGCCTCACAACCCAAAATCTGAACGGTACCTTCCACGAGCTGAGACGCCACTGCCTCTGCCCTGGTCATGTGCATAATCTGGCCTCGAGCTCTCTGCCTGCCTCCCACACTAGCTGACCTGGGTAGCGGCGGATACTGTCCCTGCTGCTGCTGAGGAAACCGCTGCTGCTGCTGCCTCTAATGACAGTCACACGCCATATGCCCTGACTGGTCACACCGAAAATAAACTACCGGCGTTGTGCACTGCCCGCCTGGATGGTACTCACTACACCGGGGACATGGTCCTCGCGATCCACCCACTGACCCCTTCCACTGCAAAGGTGCCGGCTGCTGCACACTGCCCAATGAAGCCTACCCCTTATCATTATGTTTCTTCTTCCGAAAATTCTTCCCGAAGAACCTCTTGACCTTCGAGCCGAAGGACACAGATCCTGTCACTGACGCTGCCGGCGCCGGTGCTCCTGAATCACCCGACACATACTGGAAGGAACCCTGGTGCTGGGTAGTCGACTGCTGGCTGCGACCTGACACGGACTGCCCCTGGCTAATCGGTCCTCGAGTCCTCTGCATATCCATCTCCAAAGAAGCCGCAACACGAGACGCCGTCTCCAGATTAGTGGCGGCGTTCGTGATCAAATGGTGCCTCAGCTCCTGCCTCAAGTCCTGAACAAACTGTGCGGTCTTCACCTTCTCATGCTCCATGATGTGAGGTGCATACCGACCCAGCTCAACAAATCGGGCTCTGTACTGCAACACGGACATGTCACCCTGAACCAGCTCCAAAAACTCACGCATCCGCTGCGTAGCAATATACTCTGGACAGTATGTATGCTCAAAAGCGCTGACGAAGTCACCCCATGCAATCTGCTCAAGAGGACAAGACCGAAAAGACGTCTTCCACTCGTAAGACCACCACGCTCGAGCCGTACCCTGCAACTGGTTGTAGGCCAACATCACTCTGTCCTCTGCAGCACACCGCGCGGAACTGAACACCCGCTCCATCTCTTCGAGCCAATCTCGAGCCACATCAGGATCTGGCTGGCCGCCATAGTAAGGAGGATGGAACAGCATAAAATCCCTCACTGCTCGGCCTGGCCCACCCCGGGTCGACGAGCCCTCACCAGCCTCCCCGCCGAACTGCTGAGACATAAGCTAGTACATGCCACGGAAGAAATCCTCGGCCCCCGGAACCCTCGCAGCATCCACTGCCTCGGTGGCCACTGGTAGCGCTCTACTATGCTCCTCCTGCTGGATCTCCTGACCTCCAGCCGACTGTCCCGGCTGAGAGCGAGTCGCCCGCCTCGGCGCCATACTCGCACCTGAAGCAAAAGATAGAAAACACGGAAACGGCCAGGTCAAGAAAAACACACGATGCCCGATGCCAGTGTCAACTGTACATCATCGCTGTGGACTAGTGGACCACTACAATTACTTATGATTCTCGTATAATCCCACAACCGCTGCTCTGATACCAGCTGTAACGACCCGAGAATCTGATTACCGGGAAGGCTTGATAACCCGAGACTCGCACCGCCACCCAAGAGCCCGAAGACTCGGAAGGGTTAGGAGGGATGGTGTGGAGACTACACAAGTATCATAAATAATTATAAAAATTAAACAGTTTATATAATTAAGCAGGAAATAACTATATTTTAATTAATACATGGTCCACAAGATAATAATAAAATAAACAACAGTAGTCCACAACTAGTACAGAGACAAGAAAGAAAAGTACAGCTACACGTGGCATACCCCGGCTCTGACCTCTGGCACTAACGTTGGGCACCCGAACCACACTGAACCTCAGACGCGCTCCCTTGAAGCCTCACCTCACCTGAAACATGGTGAAAACACGTAGGGAATGGGTCTCAGAACAAGACTCAGTAGGGATCACTCGAACCCTACCTCGCAAATGGAGAAACTGCTACACTAGCAGTAAGCGAGTACCTCAGAAAGGGAAGCCCTGCCATCTACAAATCACCTGACTCACGGCACAAAAACTGACACACGTGCCACGGTGAAAAGACCGAAACACAGCGGTCAACCCGACCAAAAACCCGAAGGTCAAAGTCACAAGACTGACAGTCTATCACTCAACGACTCGACAGGAGTACCTCCCACTAGAAGCAAGGCTGGTTGCGTCCCCTGACGACTTACACCGCACCGCTAGTGAACTGCCTAACGTGGTAGCGCCTACCAAAGGCACGAACACCGTACAAAAAACACAACGAGCGACTAGCTGGGGTCACGCTCGTCAGCGTGGGTCCAACTGCCCCCAACCACGTGTGCACACACATACCATGCGTCCTAGGTCTGACCCTCTGACCGTTTTTCCCTTGAGCCTGACTCTGGCTATAGACGAGGGGCCCGATGGAAACCAGTCTAAAAATCATCCTCAGGGTAGCCTCTCCACTACTCCCTGGTGGGACCACACGCGTGTAAGCAGGCTACGACTAGTGGAGGGTCACTGATGGAGTAGACTCTTAAGTCAACGAAAAATGACGTCTGCATTCGACGATGTACGGGGACTGTCCCACGTACCGGCACCGTCGCACGGTGGCCACAGTCGGACAAGAAATGGGGCTGCAGACCTCCCGGTGCAATCCAGAGCCTGACGGTCTACCCTAGACGCGTCACAGGCTCTGACGGCTCAAGCCAGACCGTCACAATAACCTGACGGCCCACCGCAGGGGCATCACACGCTCAGTGTAAAAAACCCACTGTGACGCGCCTATCCTGGTGCGTCACAGCCCCTGACGCACCCAGCCTGGTGCGTCACAGGGCACGAGGAAGAAACTGTGACGCGTGCTATTCGGTGCGTCACAGACTATAACGGACCTGCTCTGGTGCGTCACAGCATGGGGATGCGTCTGCTCTAACGCACCCACACAGGGGCGTCACAAGGTTGTGACGCGCCAAGCCTGGTGCGTCACACGCCTGGACCCCCAATGGTCAAGAACCAACGGTCATGCCAACGGCTAGATCGCCCCTGGCGGTCTAACCCAGGCGCGTCACAGCGCCTGTGGCGGTCTATCGTAGGACCGTCACAGTCCATAGACCCAAGTTGGCTGAAAACAGGGCTGTAACGCACCCACCTGGGTGCGTTACATGGTGTGACGGTCACTGTAAGGACCGTCACACCCGCCCAACGGTGAAACGGCGGGAAAAGTCCAAAAATTCCAACCATGCCCCCATGCCTCCACCGGAGAGGGGGAAATCAAAGGGGAAGACCGCAGGGGACCCCTAGCATGCTTCTAAGCCACCAAAACGTGAAATCATGACCTAAAAACATAGATCGGGCAAACTCTCCCAAAATCATACTTTTGCCCAAACCCGCACAAAGACACCCCTCTCGGCTCCCATTCGGCCTACAAAATGCGGGAGAGGACAGGATGAGCATAGGGATTCGTCCCCCCTACCTCAATGGAGTGAAAGCTCTGCCGAACCAAGCTCAAATCACGAAGAACGCTTTTGGAAACCTCGTTCATCCACGCTTCCCACGAACACCGCACGCCCACGAGCTCGCCTCACCGCCGCCCACGCAACCGCGCCGTCACCCCGCCGTCGTCCGCAGCCGGAGAGAGGCCCGCCGCGATCAAATGAGAGAGAGAGGGGGAGAGGGGGGTGCTCACGGTGGGAGGAAGAAGAAGGAGGAAGAAGATGAAGAAGAAGAAGGTAAGGAGAGAGAGAAAAAGGGGGGTATTTATAGAAAATCTGAAAATTTCAAAAAATATCAAAAAATCAAAAATTACGTTTCCGGGATCCTCGGAACGCACCGATCGCAACGGTACCACTCTCGCCTAGGTGAACGGCCCGGTTCACCTGCAACGAGGTTCCGAAGGAATTGCCGAAACACACACTGGAAAACAATTCAAAAAGAGATATGATGCCGCTCAGTCCCATTCTGGTAGTAGAACTTTTTGATGTTTGGGGAATAGACTTTATGGGACCATTTCCACCTTCATTTGGCAATGAATACATTTTGGTGGCAGTGGACTATGTTTCAAAATGGATAGAAGCTGTTGCTACTAGGACAAATGATCATAAAGTTGTGATGAAGTTTGTGAAGAAACACATCTTTTCTAGATTTGGTTGTCCTAGAGCTATCATTAGTGATTGGGGCTCTCACTTTATTCATTTTTAATTCCGAGCTCTATTTCGCAAATATGGCATCACTCACAAGCTCGCTACACCCTACCATCCCCAAACCAGTGGCCAGGTAGAAGTGTCAAACAGGGAGATAAAAACCATTCTGCATAAGACAGTTCGGCTAGATAGAAAAGACTGGTCTGAGAGACTAGATGATGCACTCTGGGCCTACAGAACTGCATTTAAGACTCCCATTGGCATGTCACCTTATCGCCTTATTTTTGGAAAAGCCTGTCACTTGCCTGTAGAGCTTGAACATAGAGCATATTGGGCCATCAAACAGGTCAACTTTGATCTCATTCAAGCCGGGGCCCAAAGAGCTCTACAACTCAATGAATTGGAGGAACTAAGAAATGAAGCCTATGAGAATTCAAAAATCTATAAAACCAAAATGAAAGCCTTCCATGATAAGCATATTCAAAGGAAAACTTTTCAACCAAATCAGAAAGTATGGCTTTTTAACTCTAGGCTACGCTTGTTCCCTGGAAAGCTCAAGTCCAGATGGGACGGACCGTTTGTAGTTGTCAAAGCTTTTGACCACGGTGCCGTCAAAATTTTGAATCCTAAAAATGGTCAAATTTTCACTGTCAACGGTCAAAGATTGAAATCTTATGTGGAAAACGATCAGTTGCAAAAAGAATCCATTGTTCTAAGTGGTCTAGAATAAAATCTTCATGAGCTCTCATGCGTCTGGCTGAAGACGAAAAACTTAGCTCTTCTGGGAGGCAACCCATAGTTTTTGTTGTTTTGACGTTTTTGTTTGAGTGTAGTCAGGTAAAGGCCAAGGAGAGGAAGTCATCGCCGTCTATAACATTAATGGAGGTTTCGTCCCGCATATCCGGTTGTCTCTTTCCCACTCAGAAGTATTTATTGATACATTGTTCTTTTGCTTTCAATTCTACATGCCATTGAGGACAATGTCATTCAAGTTGGGGGGGAGAGAAATTTTCATGATGCGTATAGTACAACCTGATAGGAGTTATGTCTTGCATAAAGATGTAAACCCCATTTTGAGTTTCATGATTCATGCTTAAATTAAAAGTAATTCTTGAATAGAAAAGGCTAGGGAGAAGGATGATGAAAAATTTAGTCAATCTAGCCATGGAAAACTGATATAAGAATCCCTTTAAAGTTCATGTGCACTAAAAAAAAAAGTTTTACATTACACACTAATGAAACAAACAAGACAAGCCCTCTGCTATTTTAGGTATATTGTCTGATATTCTGCACTTCTTAAGAAAAGAGATCTTTATACAAAGCTTTCTGCCAAATTATCTATCAAATAAGTGCAATGGCACTATGAAAAAAAAAGAAAAAAAAGAAAAAAAATACCATGAAAAATGCCCCTAATCTTAGTAACCGGGCCTACTTCACCTAAGACGTGTTGAGGTTCGCGTAAACCGGAAAAGGGAACCCTGATCTGTGAAACTGGGCCTGCTTCTCCTAAGACAAGAGTCGAGGTTCACGTTGAGCAGTGAAGGGTAGTGCAGCATCATGTGTGGTATAAAAGATCCCAAAGGGATAAAATAATAAGGCAGATAAAAGTGAATATACTTAATGCTCTGATCTAAGAGGTGCAGAGTTGAAAGACATTTGCTTGGAATAACGAATGGGGGATGTAATTGTCTAAGCTGTGGATTTGGTAGTTACACATGCACAAGTGCTATTGAGCTTTAATTTGAATTCTTAATCATGTACAAGTAAGTTCCTACATAAGGCTAGTGTGCATTAATGATTCCGGATTCCTAATCTTTGGTTGATTCTATGAAGGGATAACTGGATATGAGAGCATGAATTTTGTAAACTCTTGTTAGTCCTAAAATTCAATTTATTGGTATTGCTAAGGGACTAGCAATGAGTAAGTTGGGAGATGTGATAAGTGTCCATTTCTTATGACAATTCATTGCATGTACACCATTTTATGTGCATATAATTAGGTAATTATGCATATTTCATAATTAACCTCAACTCCGCATTTAAATTGGAGCTTTCACGTAAATTGATTAATTCGATTGTCTTATTTAATAATGAATTAAAGTTGAGGGTCATAAGCATTAATTCTCCATTACATAATCATGAGCATTTGAGATTTATGTGCATATTGTGGTAATTTTTATGGAGTAAAGTGCAATTATGTTTGTGTAGGACACCGAAGGCAATTACAAAAGAAGCCGGGGGCAAAAGGGTCATCACCATTTTGACCAAGTCAAATAAAGAATTCAAATTATTCAAGTTGGAGGGAAAGGAAAGTTCAAAATTTCGAATTTAAAGTTTGAAAAGGAGGAATCCAAACTTTAAGTTTGGAAAGGAGGAAAAGGACATTCAAAGTTTGAAATAAAGGAGAGATATGATGAGCCTTGGGAAATGGGGTGCCTAAAGTCCAAGAAAGGGGGTGCCCACCTACTTTTTCTCTTCCCCATGCATCATATTCCACTTAAATCTCAGCCATTCATCTCCTTTTGATACAATCTCCACCCTCCATCTACCTAACTTTCCCTATAAATAGCCCATGGCAAGGAGGAGAAAGAGAGTCTTTTCTTTGAACAATCTTTCACTCTCCCTCTTTCTCTCCCAACCTTAGGCCTCCGGTTTCTCCCATGTAAGTTCATTTTCTTCTTTTGTGTTCTTCATAAAAGTTCTTCATTTTTAAGTTCTCTACAATTTCTTCTTCTAGCTCATCTTCTAATTCCTTCTGGTTTTCAAGATATTTTATGTTTTACACTGTGCTGTCCTGTTCATCTGCGACCCAATATTTGTCTCTGTTCTTCCCCTTATTTCTCCCTCTTCTATTCATTTTATGCTCTTGCTGTCTTCATGAAAGTTCTTGGTTTTTACGTGTTCTACAACTTCTCAGTTCACACCATCTTCTAATTCTTTCTTGTTTTGAAGATATTTCTCATTTTTCAACTTGCTGTCCTGTGTTTTTACTGTTCATCCGAGGTGCTAGCTTCGGTTATGTCTCCATTTTGAAGCCCTTCTTCTCTTCTTTTCTCTCTGAGTTCTTCATTAAAGTTTTTCCTCTCTTCCCCCTCTTCAACTTCTTCTTCTTGGGCATCCCCTAATTCCTCTTGGGTTCAAAGTTATTCACCCTCCAAAGGCAGCTTCAACGACAAAGGTGACTTCCTCCCGGTGTACACGGCGATCTCTTTCAAGGCGGAGCGATCCTCTCCAAGGCTCGACAAGGAGGAGACGATGGTCTCATCACCATTGCTACTACTATCTTCACATCTCAGGCCCCTCTTTTTGTCATTACTTTTATGTTATGTTACTTCATTGTAATCTTGTCACCTCTTTGTTGTAAGTTTGCCTTGCACTTCATGTACATTTTCTTTTAAGTTAATGAAGAGAGTTGTTCTTTTGATCTAGTTCTTGATCTTCTTTCATCTCTACTCCCTTCTTCTATCTCTTCTTTTCACTTCATGCAATTAATTTCTATAACATAGGTGCATAATCATAGGTGTTTTTAATTAAGTGTTTAGTTTGTTTTTCATTTCACTATTTTCTTCAAGCAAAGTAAAAATCACAAGTGTTTTTCTAAAAGGTTACAAGGTTTTTAACTTTAAAAATCTCTTCTTCCCTGTGGATTCGACCCTTCTCGCCACCATATTACGTCTCTCTTTCATCTAGTGTGAGTTGGAATTTTAAGATTGATACGCGTGTTTTAAACGATGAACTTTCGCGTTATCAATTTTTGGTGCCGTTGCCGGGGAAGAATGTTGATTTTTGACTTAAGAACTTTGTTTTCCTTGTGTTTATAGTATACTAATAAAGTTCTCTTTTCATTTTTGCAGGTGAAAAAAAAAGGGAGAAAAAGTAACTTGAAAACTCAAAAAAAAAATTAAGAGGTAAGTTTGCCTTTCTTTCTTTCATCTTTGTGATTTAGTCATTCATTTCAAAAAAAAAAAAGAGGAACGAGGGAACGCTTTTCAAGTAAGTATCCAAACTTTTCCACTTTTATTTCAATTTCATTTCTCTACATTTCATATCTTGTGGTTAGATAGGTTCATTAAATAAAAATAAAAAAAAGCATCACTTGAACTTCAATAAAAATGTTCATTGCAAGAGTAGAACCCACACTTCCATGTTTTAGGTCATGCATCATTTAGGATAGAATTTATTTTTCTTTGTTGTTTAATTATTGTTAATTGCATTATTGAAGATTGCGGGAGGCAAGGTGAGTACTCTAATTTTTTCAAAAGCATGCTCATGCATTTCCATACTTGCATAGAACCCCTTGTTTGAACTTGGTTTGTTACATATCATTTCTAAAAAATTCTAAGGGCAACACCCTTAAACAAGATAAGGTGGGGATTTCATCACCCTTCCTTAGCCCACAAACCATAATTCCCTTGCATCTTTGCATCACCTAGACCTTAAATAAAATTCAGTAGATATTGGCCACAGGTTCACACTGTGGTTCTTGTGTTATTTGGGCTTACCCTCTTGTGAAAACCGGTGCCTAAGGCAAGACGGTCGGACGGTAAATGCCTTAAGCGGGCTAGTGGTTTGGCATAATTAGGTCCCTACGAAAGTAGGGGGAACCTCCCACTACCCCACCCCTTACCTGGCCGGTGGAAATATTAAGGGTGAACTTAAGTTTCACTTTAATCATTTTGTGAAACCCAATTTATAGGTCTAGGTCACATCTAGGTCATTAGGAAATTTGTGTGATAACTTGTTTGTGATTGCATAAAAAAAATTTTAAACAAAAGAAAAAATTAAAAAAAAATTCTCCTCTTCTCTTTCTTCGTCCTATTTTGTGTCAAAAATAAAAAAAAATTAATAAACAAACAAAAATCATCATCAAAAAAATCTTTCATTTCTCTCTTCGTCCTAGTTAATGCAAGGTAGAAGATCTCAACATCCAAACCTACTAGGACCCATTCAAGAAATTGAGAGAGTCTTGTATCCAGGGAACGATCTCCAACAAGATCTCATGGCCGAAAATCAAGGATCTCACCACCAAAATCTAATGGCCGAAAATCCCGAGCCTCCAAAATAAATGAAGGACTATTTCTTGCCCAATCAATACCAACCGTCCTTCTATGTCCAAGCACCTCAGAACCAGGCGGTTCATTATGAAATCAAGTCTAGTACCATCCAAATGTTGCCATCTTTCTATGGAAATCCCAATGAAGACCCTTACAAACATCTTGATGAGTTCCTTCAGATCCGCTCAACTGTTAAAATTCAGAATTTCTCTGATGATGCTCTTAGGCTAACTCTCTTCCCATTCTCTCTCAAGGATAAGGCCAAATATTGGTTAGGAGCCGTGGGTAGGATCATTGATACATGGGCAGAAATGCAAAAAAATTTTTGAAGAAGTTCTATCCCATAGGGCGAACCAACACAATGAGAAGAGTCATAACTGGATTTACCTAAAATACTGGAGAACATATACATGAGGCTTGGGATAGGTTGAAAGATCTATTAAGAAAATGTCCTCATCACGGCCTGCCAAGATGGCAAATTGTTCAAGCATTTTATGAGGGGCTAACGGAGAATTATAGGCAGATGGTGGATGCATCATGTGGGGGAGCATTCATGAGTAAGAGTGAGGATGAAGCGTATGATCTATTTGAAATGTTGAGTGAAAACTCCATTAGTTACACCTCACTTTCATCATATGAACGAATGATCGGACCAAACAAGAGGGCCGGACTTTACGAAGTCAAGAATCAAGGGGAGTTTGAGAATAAGATGGACATCAATGCCATAACCCAGAAATTGAATAAAATGGATTTACTGGCCCAGAAGATAGAGAAGGTTGATATGTTGGCTCAGAAGCTAGACCAGTTATTGGCTATGAATAGGCAGGAACTTTCTTCATCTTCTGCTCCTCAACCTCAACAATTCTCAACTCCCAGTCAAGAAGAAATTTGTGCTTTGTGTTCTAGCCCTAGTCATTCTGTGAGTGAGTGTCCCACAGCAGCCCAACTTCCCCCATTTATCCAAGAACAAATCTTTGCTGCTCAAGGTGTCTCCAAGCCTGCATATGACCCTTACTCAAACACCTACAATCCAGGTTGGAGAAATCACCCAAATTTTTCTTGGAAATCCAATCAAAGCCCATCCACCCAACCTCATCCCTCACACCATTTAAATCAAAAACAATCCTTTCCAATGCCAAGTCAATCTAATCCAAATCACCCTTATTCATCTCCTTTTCTCTATCAACAATTCCAGCAACCTCTTTTCCATCAAGCTCAGGCCCCATATCCTCAAGCCCAATTTTCTCAGGGCCAATTTCAACAATTTCCTGCACATCGTTCACATCAATCACATTATCAACCACCTCCTATTCAGCCCACTTTTGATGACAAGTTTGAACAACTCCAACAACTCATCCTTACCCAAGCACAATCTATTTCCAAGTTGGAGAACCAGATAGGGCAACTTGCTGCCAACAACATGAGAAGAGAGGTAGGCCAGCTCCCTAGCCAACCGGTGGCCAACCCCCGCAATCAACAACCTCCAGGCTTCCCTCCAAGAGCTCCCATTCTTCCTCAACCCAATCAGCCCAACCAACCTCAGCTGCCCCCTCCTATAGGTCCTCAGTTCGAGAATGCCAAAGCCATCTCTAGCCTTAGGAGCGGGAAAATTATTAATGATCCTCATCAGGCTAAGGATGTCGGAAGTAGTTCGGGCCAAGATGCCTATAAGGAAAGTGATAGTGAAGATGAGGAGCCGGTAATTATGCAAGAAAAGAAGAGACAAGAGGGGGGAGAAAACAAGCTGGACAAAGGAAAATCAAAGGTTGATGAAGGACCTCGAGAGTATGTTCCTAAGGTCCCATTCCCTGATGCATTGAAGCCAAAAGCTCAAAAGAGAAAGCCGGTCCAACAAGAAGAACTAGTGGAATTGTTTAAACAGGTGAACATCAATATTCCACTATTGGATGCGATCAAACATGTGCCGGTGTATGCAAAATTTTTGAAAGAGCTCTGTACACCAAAAAGGGAACCAAAGGCAGTAACACAAAAGGTCCGTCTGTCTGAAGATGTTAGTGCAGTTGTTATGAATCATTTACCTAAAAAGTTGAAGGACCCCGGAGCTCCACTGATTTCTTGTGATATAGGTGGAATTACATTTGATAGAGCATTGCTGGACCTTGGAGCCAGTGTGAACTTGTTACCCACCTTTATATATGAACAATTTGATCTAGGGGAGTTGAAACCCACATCTATAATCCTTCAACTGGCAGATCGATCTATAAAGACTCCGAGGGGACTATTGGAAGATGTGATTGTGAAGGTGCATGAATGTTATTTCCCGGTGGACTTTCTTATTCTGGATATGTCCTCATCCCAAGAATTAAAGCACACACCTATCATTTTGGGACGTCCGTTTCTTGCTACGACCAAGGCCAATATAAATTGCGCTACGGGGATGATGAATATTTCTTTCGGAGGAGAGAAGGTTTCTCTAAATGTGTTCAAAGCATCTCAATATCCAGACCATGAGGAGGAATGTAGTGTCATTGATGTTTTTGAAGAACTAATTGAAGAAAGTCCGGAAGTTTATGAGGAATGTCTAGAAGAGGGTAGCATGCTCCAGGATTCCCCACTTTCTAGTGCACCCTACTCTAGAGTAGAGCCACTCCCTCCACTTCAAGTTGAACCTGTTCTTCCATCTTTGAATCAACCACCCAGTCTAGAATTGAAGCCTTTGCCAGATCCTTTGAAGTATGCTTATCTAGGTCCTAACCAAACTCTGCCCATAATCATTGCTTCCAACCTCACCGCTGCTCAGGAATCCCAACTCCTAGATGTCCTTCAGGAGCACAAAAGGGCAATAGGTTGGTCAGTGGCAGATTTGAAGGGTATTAGTCCGGATGTGTGTATGCATTACATTTACTTGGAGGACAATGCCAAGCCGAGTAGAGAGATGCAGCGTCGGCTGAATCTAAGTATGAAGGAGGTAGTGAAGAAAGAAGTTGTCAAATGGTTGGATGCCGGGATCATATATCCCATTTCTGATAGCAAGTGGGTCAGCCCAACTCAAGTTGTTCCCAAAAAGTCAGGGGTGACAGTTGTAACAAATGAGAAAGGAGAAGAAGTTCCTACACGATTACCAACAGGGTGGAGAATCTGCATTGATTACAGAAAATTAAATTCAGTCACGAAAAAAGATCATTTTCCACTCCCATTCATTGATCAGATCTTAGAGAAACTAGCTGGACAGAAGTATTATTACTTTCTGGATGGCTATTCCGGGTATAACCAGGTTGCAATTTATCCTGAAGATCAAGAGAAGACAACATTCACGTGCCCCTATGGCACATTTGCTTTTAGAAGAATGCCATTTGGGCTGTGTAACGCCCCCGCCACATTTCAGAGATGTATGATGTCCATTTTCTCTGAAATGGTGGGAGAATGCTTGGAAGTTTTTATGGATGACTTTTCAGTGTTTGGTGATTCATTTGATGATTGTCTGGGAAATTTAACTCGAGTATTGAAAAGATGCATTGAGTCAAATCTAGTGTTGAGCTGGGAGAAGAGCCACTTCATGGTAAGAGAAGGGATCATTTTAGGCCATGTAGTTGCAGAGAGGGGAATAGAAGTTGACAAAGCAAAGGTAGATTTGATTTCTAATCTTCCTCCTCCTTCATCGGTCAAACAGATCCGTTCCTTTCTTGGCCATGCAGGATTCTACCGCAGATTCATTCAAAACTTCTCCACCATTGCTCGACCACTCACACAACTACTTGCCAAGGACACTCCCTTTCATCTTGATGAGTTCTGTATAGAGACGTTCAACTCTTTGAAAGCAGCCCTCACACAAGCTCCTATCCTCCAATCTCCTGATTGGTCGCTCCCTTTTGAGATCATGTGTGACGCCTCAGACTATGCTGTAGGAGCTATCCTAGGTCAAAGAGTTGAGAAGAAGTCTGTGGTGATATATTATGCGAGCCGCACCCTCGCTGATGCCCAAATGAACTACACCACCACGGAAAAGGAATTGCTAGCTGTTGTGTTTGCCCTCGAAAAGTTTCGATCATATCTGTTAGGGGCGAAAGTCATTGTTTATTCTGATCACTCAGCATTAAAATTTTTGATGTCTAAGAAGGAAGCCAAACCCCGTCTCATACGGTGGATTTTATTACTACAAGAGTTTGATTTGGAAATAAGAGATAAGAAGGGGTTGGAAAATGTTGTAGCTGATCACTTGTCAAGGATTGTAATTCCTGAAAGTGCCCCTATGTCTGATTCCTTCCCTGATGAACAAATTCTTTCCATCTCTCACACAACAACCTCTTGGTTCTCTCATATAGTCAACTACCTGGCAGTAGGTCAGATTCCCGAAGGGTGGTCTAGACAGGAGAAGGATCGATTCTTTTCCAAGGTAAGGCACTATCTTTGGGATGACCCGGAGCTATTTCATATGGGTCCAGATCAAATAATAAGAAGATGTGTCCCCGATGAGGAGCAACAATCTATTTTGAACTTCTGTCATAATCTTGCTTGTGGGGGACACTTTTCAGGAAAGAAAACATCGGCGAAAGTGTTACAGAGCGGATTCTATTGGCCCACATTATTCAAAGATGCTTATGAATTTTCCAAAACATGTTTAAGGTGCCAAGCCGTGGGAAACAATTCAAAAAGAGATATGATGCCGCTCAGTCCCATTCTGGTAGTAGAACTTTTTGATGTTTGGGGAATATACTTTATGGGACCATTTCCACCTTCATTTGGCAATGAATACATTTTGGTGGCAGTGGACTATGTTTCAAAATGGATAGAAGCTGTTGCTACTAGGACAAATGATCATAAAGTTGTGATGAAGTTTGTAAAGAAACACATCTTTTCTAGATTTGGTTGTCCTAGAGCTATCATTAGTGATGGGGGCTCTCACTTTATTCATTTTCAATTCCGAGCTCTACTTCGCAAATATGGCATCACTCACAAGCTCGCTACACCCTACCATCCCCAAACCAGTGGCCAGGTAGAAGTGTCAAACAGGGAGATAAAAACCATTCTACATAAGACAGTTCGGCCAGATAGAAAAGACTGGTCTGAGAGACTAGATGATGCACTCTGGGCCTACAGAACTACATTTAAGACTCCCATTGGCATGTCACCTTATCGCCTTATTTTTGGAAAAGCCTGTCACTTGCCTGTAGAGCTTGAACATAGAGCATATTGGGCCATCAAACAGGTCAACTTTGATCTCATTCAAGCCGGGGCCCAAAGAGCTCTACAACTCAATGAATTGGAGGAACTAAGAAATGAAGCCTACGAGAATTCAAAAATCTATAAAACCAAAATGAAAGCCTTCCATGATAAGCATATTCAAAGGAAAACTTTTCAACCAAATCAGAAAGTATGGCTTTTTAACTCTAGGCTACGCTTGTTCCCTGGAAAGCTCAAGTCCAGATGGGACGGACCGTTTGTAGTTGTCAAAGCTTTTGACCACGGTGCCGTCAAAATTTTGAATCCTAAAAATGGTCAAATTTTCACTGTCAACGGTCAAAGATTGAAATCTTATGTGGAAAACGATCAGTTGCAAAAAGAATCCATTGTTCTAAGTGGTCTAGAATAAAATCTTCATGAGCTCTCATGCGTCTGGCTGAAGACGGAAAACTTAGCGCTTCTGGGAGGTAACTCATAGTTTTTGTTGTTTTGACGTTTTTGTTTGAGTGTAGTCAGGTAAAGGCCAAGGAGAGGAAGTCATCGACGTCTATAACATTGATGGAGGTTTCGTCCTGCATATCCGGTTGTCTCTTTCCCACTCAGAAGTATTTATTGATACATTGTTCTTTTACTTTCAATTCTACATGCCATTGAGGACAATGTCATTCAAGTTGGGGGGGAGAGAAATTTTCATGATGCGTATAGTACAACCTGATAGGAGTTATGTCTTGCATAAAGATGTAAACCTCATTTTGAGTTTCATGATTCATGCTTAAATTAAAAGTAATTCTCGAATAGAAAAGGCTAGGGAGAAGGATGATGGAAAATTTAGTCAATCTAGCCATGAAAAATTGATATAAGAATCCCTTTAAATTTCATGTGCACTAAAAAAAAAATTTACATTACACACTAATGAAACAAGCAAGACAAGCCCTTTGCTATTTTAGGTATATTGTCTGATATTCTGCACTTCTTAAGAAAAGAGATCTTTATACAAAGCTTTCTGCCAAATTATCTATCAAATAAGTGCAATGGCACTATGAAAAAAAAAGAAAAAAACACCATGAAAAATGTCCCTAATCTTAGTAACCAGGCCTACTTCACCTAAGACGTGTTGAGGTTCGCGTAAACCGGAAAAGGGAACCCTGATCTGTGAAACAGGGCCTGCTTCTCCTAAGGCAAGAGTCGAGGTTCACGTTGAGCAGTGAAGGGTAGTGCAGCATCATGTGTGGTATAAAAGATCCCAAAGGGATAAAATAATAAGGCATACAAAAGCGAATATACTTAATGCTCTGATCTAAGAGGTGCAGAGTTGAAAGACATTTGCTTGGAATAACGAATGGGGCATGCAATTGTCTAAGCTGTGGATTTGGTAGTTACACATGCACAAGTGCTATTGAGCTTTAATTTGAATTCTTAATCATGTACAAGTAAGTTCCTACATAAGGCTAGTGTGCATTAATGATTCCGGATTCCTAATCTTTGGTTGATTCTATGAACGGATAACTGGATATGAGAGCATGAATTTTGTAAACTCTTGTTAGTCCTAAAATTCAATTTATTGGTATTATCAAGGGACTAGCAATGAATAAGTTGGGGGATGTGATAAGTGTCCATTTCTTATGACAATTCATTGCATGTACACCATTTTATGTGCATATAATTAGGTAATTATGCATATTTCATAATTAACCTCAACTCCGCATTTAAATTGAAGCTTTCACGTAAATTGATTAATTCGATTGTCTTATTTAATAATGAATTAAAGTTGAGGGCCATGAGCATTAATTCTCCATTGCATAATCATGAGCATTTGAGATTTATGTGCATATTGTGGTAATTTTTATGGAGTAAAGTGCAATTATGTGTGTGTAGGACACCGAAGGCAATTACAAAAGAAGCCGGGGGCAAAAGGGTCATCACCATTTTGACCAAGTCAAATAAAGAATTCAAATTATTCAAGTTGAAGGGAAAGGAAAGTTCAAAATTTCGAATTCAAAGTTTGAAAAGGAGGAATCCAAACTTTAAGTTTGGAAAGGAGGAAAATGACATTCAAAGTTTGAAATAAAGGAGAGACATGATGAGCCTTGGGAAATGGGGTGCCTAAAGTCTAAGAAAGGGGGTGCCCACCTACTTTTTCTCTTCCCCATGCATCATATTTCACTTAAATCTCAGCCATTCATCTCCTTTTGATATAATCTCCACCCTCCATCTACCTAACTTTCCCTATAAATAGCCCATGGCAAGGAGGAGAAAGAGAGTCTTTTCTTTGAGCAATCTTTCACTCTCCCTCTTTCTCTCCCAACCTTAGGCCTCCGATTTCTCCCATGTAAGTTCATTTTCTCCTTTTGTGTTCTTCATAAAAGTTCTTCATTTTTAAGTTCTCTACAATTTCTTCTTCTCGCTCATCTTCTAATTCCTTCTGGTTTTCAAGATATTTTATGTTTTTCACTGTGCTATCATATTCATCTGTGACCCAATATTTGTCTCTGTTCTCCCCCTTATTTCTCCCTCTTCTATTCATTTTATGCTTTTGCTGTCTTCATGAAAGTTCTTGGTTTTTACGTGTTCTACAACTTCTCAGTTCACACCATCTTCTAATTCTTTCTTGTTTTGAAGATATTTCTCATTTTTCAACTTGCTGTCCTGTGTTTTTACTGTTCATCCGAGGTGCTAGCTTCGGTTATGTCTCCATTTTGAAGCCCTTCTTCTCTTCTTTTCTCTCTAAGTTCTTCATTAAAGTTTTTCCTCTCTTCCCCCTCTTCAACTTCTTCGTATTGGGCATCTCCTAATTCCTCTTGGGTTCAAAGTTATTCACCCTCCAAAGGCAGCTTCAACGACAAAGGCGACTTCCTCCCGGTGTACACGGCGATCTCTGTCAAGGCGGAGCGATCCTCTCCAAGGCTCGGCAAGGAGGAGACGATGGTGTCATCACCATTGCTACTACTATCTTCACATCTCAGGCCCCTCTTTTTGTCATTACTTTTATGTTATGTTACTTCATTGTAATCTTGTCACCTCTTTGTTGTAAGCTTGCCTTGCACTTCATGTACCTTTTCTTTTAAGTTAATGAAGAGAGTTGTTCTTTTGATCTAGTTCTTGATCTTCTTTCATCTCTACTCCCTTCTTCTATCTCTTCTTTTCACTTCATGCAATTAATTTTTATAGCATAGGTGCATAATCATAGGTGTTTTTAATTAAGTGTTTAGTTTGTTTTTCATTTCACTATTTTCTTCAAGCAAAGCAAAAATCACAAGTGTTTTTCTAAAAGGTTACAAGGTTTTTAACTTTAAAAATCTCTTCTTCCCTGTGGATTCGACCCTTCTCGCCACCATATTACGTCTCTCTTTCATCTAGTGCGAGTTGGAATTTTTAAGATTGATACGCGTGTTTTAAACGATGAACTTTCGCGTTATCAGTGATCCATATCTGATTGTAGCCGGATGACCCATCCATGAATGATAGGGTCTCATGACCGGTTGTTGCATCTATCATAACCTCCGTTATTGGCACTGGAAAGTCATCTTTGGGGGAGGCTTTACTTAGATCTCGAAAGTCAACACATATCCGGATCTGTCCATTCTTTTTCTTCACGGGCACAATGTTAGCTAGCCACGTGGTGTATTGGTTTTGTTTGACAAAACCCACATCGATGAGCTTGTCCACCTCCTTGCATATTTGAGCAATGAGCTCTGGCCTCATGCGCCGCGGCGGCTGCTTCACCGACTTGACTTCAGGGTTTATGGTTAGCTCATACTGTGAGACTACGGGGCTCAATCCTAGCATTTCCTTGTCGGCCCAGGCAAAGCAATCCCGATATTCCTATAGTAGCTGGATATATAGCCCCTATTCTTCAGTAGATAATTGGGCACTGAGGAAGGTTGGCCTGGGGTCCTCCTCGTCTTTCAAGTTGACTTCTATCAATTCATCGACTGTTGCTTGGCCTCCGTCTTCTATCTCCGGGGGTGCAGGCTGAAGGTCGACAAAGTCTAGTATATCATCTTCGAGGTCGAGGACCTCGATCTCTTCATTTTGCCTTATCTGAGGTTCGTCAGGAATCTCTAGTTCGGCTAGTAGCAGCTACATGAATTGCTCTGCTAGCAAATCTTCATCAATAGCAGTTCTAAGGGATGAGTCGATTGCCTCATCCCTGGCTGAGGGGGTCGCAATTACCAGGGACTGGTGATTATTTGGCAATGAGTCAGAGTAGCACTGCAGCTCCATGGTATAGGGCGAGAAGGTCTCACTCTCTTGGACCACCATATCTTCAGTGGAGGTAGCTTTTTCTTTTCTAGCAGCGTCCATCTCTTGATCAGGCTTGGGAGAAGCTTCCTTGACTGGTTCAAGAAGTGCTGGCATCACCATCAGGGGAGGGCTGCTAGAGGGAGACATCCCTGTTTCTTCAACATCTTCAGCTTCACTATTGCTAGCTGTGTCGAATTTGGCTTGAAGAGCTGCTTCTTCAGGGTAGACCTGTTCCCAGCACCGGCAAGGGAATATGGCCTCTGATTCTAGACTTCTTGGTTGAGCTGGCTCAGTGTATTCAGCTTCTACTGGGTGTTCATCAAAAGTTGCCCCCAGTGAGTTATTCTCAGTTGGGTAGAAAGCGGAAATGGTATCCACTTCATAGCGTCCGATGTAATAGTATTCCTCGAGGGTGAAGCCCAACCCTGGCTGTTGAGATACAAGCCTCATTTCTTTATCCAGGCTCGGAGGATACCACAACTTATGGAACGCTTCTTTCTTATTGCGAGGCTGGCCAGAGGGGATGTGCTGCTTCTGGAACATCTTGGCCATTCGACTCGTTATAAATGTCAACCCCTGTATGGGAACTGACGGGTCTTCTATATCTTCAAGCAGATGACAATCAGTATCCTCCTGTGTAGGGTGCTCCTCAGCTGTGTAGAACAAGCTGTTGGGGCCATCTATCTGTGCCACCTCCCAAGCTTTGAAAGGCTCGATAGTGACATTATTGAGACCGAGAATTGGCTTGGTAAGGCCCTTCGGGATCTCGATGTGGTCGTGGTGCTGGTCGACCTTGACTTCATTAGCTTCGGGGTAGATGGCGGGAGGTGCTACCCGGCCCACATCCCCGGTGACAGTGATGTGCGAGACCGTCTTGGGATTAACATATCCACGCGGCGGCGGAGGGAACCATTCGGCTCCGGAGGTGCTTTTTATTGTGCTGGAAGAGGTCTTGGCTTCAGGGGCCTCCTACTATCGTTCTGCATATAGAGGGGCATCCGCCAAGTGGCACTCGAACACCTCGAATGGGTGGAGATCAGCAAATACTCTTTCCTCCTTCCCTTCCCGACTATATTTGATGCACTGGTGGAGCGTGGAAGGCACCACCATATTCTCGTGTAGCCAAGGGCGGTCGAGCAGCGCCTTGTACAAGGTGCGAGAATCGATGACATGAAACAGCACCTTTGTGACAAAGTCTGCTAGAGTGAGTGTGAACTCTGCCACTCCTAGCGACACCTCACACTTCTGGTTGAAGCCGGCAATACGCATATCTCCGACTTTTTGGAGACGCTCGTTGAAGTAGTGCCTCTCATATATCCTATAGGGCAGGATGTTGACAGCCGCCTCGGGATCCACCAGCATTCTGCTCAACTCCCGGCCATTCAGATGCCCCCTCATATACAAAGGTCTGTTGTGGCTAGTAGTGGGGAGCAACATGTCCTCCTGAGTGAAGGTCATGCTGGCCTCCGGTAGTGCCTCAGCTAGGCAGGCTTCATATTGAGCAGGCGTATGCAAAGCAGTAATAATCGCCTATCGGGTCTCTTCACTCAGAGAGAGGATTTCCCAGACAGTGAATCTTGCCGGGAGCTTTTTCAACAGCTTGACCACCTGACTTCCTGCTCGGACATTGGATAGCTTCATTTCTTCTGCCCACCTGGGCTTGGAAGAGTCTTGGACGGTGGCCCCTGATGGGCCTGCTTCATTGGACTCAGGGACTGCACCCTTTTGCTTGGGGTCGTCTCCTTGTTGTCCCTCACTGGCTGCTGTCGGGCGAGCTTCTGCTTCCACCGAAAATTCGGAAGATTGCTGGAGTTGCGGGTGTATGCCCCCCGTTGCTGATTCGGCATCCTGGCATGGCTGCTTCCCCTTTGACATCTTCACAAATTCTAGGAAGGAAGGAGTGGGAGTGCTGCCCCCACTCTGGTTGTATAGGCCTGTCGGAGAAGGGATTTGGACTCCCCTAACCTCTGGAGGGGGTATTTTATAGGGTTGTTCTCCCCTGAAAATAATGTTATGGTTGGCGGGTGGTTGATGCCCCCATCGTCGGCCTGACTGGGTTACATGTGCAGCAGTTGCGGCTTCGGCCTGACTTTCTTTAGCGGTGGGTATGAAGCATATCTCTTCTTCATCCTCCTCACTAGGCAAATTGAACATAGCAGAGAGGGTGTTGCAAGAAAGGATTATACCCTTTGTAGCCTTGCTGGCCCTTCTTTTATTTCTTCGTCTTCTTTTCTTTTCCTCGGTTGGCGCTTGCCCCCAGAATAGGCTACCATCCTTGTCTGATGCTTTGTCAGCTTCCTCTCCCTGCTTCAGTGAAAGTTGTTCTAGCTCCTACCATGGGACATGATCCCGTACCAGTAAAGATTCTAGCTCGGGCTGTATATACTCATCGAGCCCATTTATGTAGTCCTGTAGCCGTCGAGCTTCTAGACTAATTTCCTTGCCTGTCGGCAACGGAGTCTGCCTCCTCCAGTTATGGGTAGGTATTCTAATGACTGCGGGTGGATTGGTCCACACCGGTTTTGCCACTGGCAAAGGGGGTCATGGTGTGATGCCGAGAATATGTGCCCCCGCTGTCGGGCGAGACATGCCCTTCTTCTTGGTTCTTGCAGGGACTTGCTGACATCCCTCTTGTTCTTTCATTGGGGCCAGAAAGCACACTTCATAGGTGTGTTGAGTACTGGCTTCTGCAGTCTCCTCAGGCAATGCTTGATATGGAGAGACCATGTTGACGGCGGCTCTTCTTAAAGGCGCCTCATGTGGTTGTGGAGGGTCAACCTTATACTCCCCCAACTTTATTTCTTCTTTCCTCACCATGTTTCGATAATATTCTTGAAAACATAACAGTCTTCAATCGGATGTCCCAGCATCTGGTGGTAAGGGCAAAATCTTGGATTGTCTCTTCTCTTCAGGTCCTCCGGCCTCTTTGGCTCAGGCAGGATGATCTTATCATACGAGGTAACCCAGTCAAATAAGATCCTGGTCTTCTCCTTCGGGAAAGAGTAGGCCTTCTTCATCTTGTTCCGGAGTGATGGGCCTTCTTTGCCATCTTCGGTCTTAGCAGGATGAGGAGCAGTTGTCTTCTTGCCTTTGTCTTTTTGTTGTTCAAACGCCTTGATATCAAGGGCGTTCGCCTCTTTAGGTGCCTGGCGCCGCTCTGCTGCCTTGCCCATTTATGCCGTGACAATATTTGATGTCGGGGCGGGTTTCGCCAGGAAGGCTTCTACATCGGCCACAACATTATTTAGGTGGTCGAACAACTGGATTTCCATGCCAATCATCTTTTCCAGCACCTCTCTCTTGAGGTTTTGCTTGCAGATCTGTACAGCGTCCTCCTGGTGCGGGGGCCGCTTGCATCTCATTCCGAGGTTCTTCCACCTCTTGATGTAGTCAAGGGCCGTCTCATCTGCCCTCTGTCTTGTTGAATAGAGTTCAGCCACTGTGACCTCCCTCTCTGTGACATGAAATCTTTCTCTGAACTTCCTCTACATGTCCGACCAGTCGCTGATCGACCCGGCCGGGAGGCTGGAGTACCATTCAAATGCGAGCCCCTGAGGGAGGACCCGAAAAATTTCAGTAAATATGACTCGTCGGTGGCCAGATCGCCCATGACGGTCATGTAGTAAGTGACATGTTCCTTTGGGGATCCCTTCCCATTGAACTTGTCAAACTTTGGCGGCTTGCTAATCCCAGGAGGGAGCCGCTTGGCAACATGATGCGGCGGGTATGGAACCCTATACGCATCGAATGCGACATAGTCGCCTTCACCTTATTCAGCGAGCTTCAGCTCGATCATTCTTTCCACCATCATCTTGCTCATGACGGTCGGATCAACTGGTTCTGGATAGAAATGTGCCGGTTGCAGGTAAGGGGTGACCAGGGTGGTCGCCTGCAAGGAGGACGCATGTGGCGACCCGAGATCCGGATACTAGGAGGAGCCCGATACCATTCGAATCATGGCCCGCCGCCCACGAGCAGGAGGCTCGGAAAGGCTAAAAAGGAGTGTAGAGGTACAAAGAAATAGGAAATAAAGCAGGACAATTCAACAATTAACAGAAATAAATGCACAACTACTACAACAGAGTCCAGTCCAACAGAAAGTACAGTCTAAAGTAGTAAAACGTACCACACGCCAAGTGAACACTCAGCCCGGAGAGCTGGCAACTAAGAACCTCCACGCAACGCCCTCGAACCTCGAGGAAGAACCGCCGCACCTGAAAAGCAGGGGTGAGTCTCCTGTCACTGGCTTAGTAGGGATCCCGCGGAACCCCAACTGAGAGACAACGGCGGCACGGAAAGCAGTAACTACGAAAGCAGGAAAGTAACTACGGTGGCCGGTAAAACGTCGGCTCTACAGCTACTCCTACTGTACCAGAAAACATGACCCGGTCTCCCAGTCGGGGACAACCAAGCCACGAACCCGACATCCCGATCCCACAGTCGAGGGACGACCAGAACACGAACCGCCCTAGCCACGCTACTCAGAAAATGCCACGACACCTCCGTCGCGGAGGCCTGCCCTCACAAAAGGGCCCAAGCCAAAACCACACAGTCTGGGAACACGGTCACGATCTCACCGTCGTGAACACGACGCTGTCTGGGGAAAGGCCCTCGGTGACGCTCACCGGAAACCCCAGACCTTGACTCTGAGAACACTCCCGAAACCACTCACGAAGACCCGTCTCGCAGACGGAAACAAAACCCTGGACACGACAATTCACGTCATATGACGGGAGCACCACCCACTAGAAGAACGACCGGATGCGTCCACTGATGTCTTACACCGCGTCACAAGTGTCTAGCTACAACGCCCCAGGCGGAGACTCAGACACACTCAGTAACCAGTACCACAGAACAAGGATAAGTTGGGGTCGCGCCTACCGGCGCCGTCCGACGCCCCCAACCTCGTGTGCACACTCAGACCATACGCCCTAGGCCTGTCCTCTAGGTGATAATTCCCCCTACGCCTGGACTCGACTGTACGTGGGGGCCCTACGGTAACCAGCCTACTCACCGTCTCTCTCGGGTCAGCCGCTCCACCACTCACGGGTGGGTCAGCACACGCGTGCCGTAAGAAGGCTATGAATAGCGGACGTGTCACAGAACGTGGACACTGAAAACCACGTACGCACCCATTGTGAGTAACACGGAGTAATAGGCGGCACGACGCCACCCGACTCTGGACAGCCCACTAGACCTACTAAACCCAACGGCCTTTGAGTCACAAGACTCGGGGTCAAGACCGTTGCACGAGACAGCTCTGAGCCGTCAATTTGGCCTAATCCCTAGGTTCAAAACCATGATGCGATGACTCACGGGGCAGTTCACAACTGTTGAGACCCATCCCTTGAGGAGAGAAACTTAGGCGACCTCTAGCCTCAAGCTGGGAGATTCGACTCACCGTCCAAGGCCACACACATAGCCCACTCGGAAACCACCTTCCGGAGAAACCACGACGTGCAGGGGAAACCTCACCGCACTCACCCCAATACACGGTGACTCGATCTAGCAAGAACACGGAAGCCCGGAACAACTGGGGTCACCCGGACCCACCAAGCCCATGGGCATGCTTATCGAGGTAACACTATACCTCCAGACACCCCAAAACACGGTCACGAAACCCACAGGGTGTCCGGGACACTCACGAGGTCAAAAGTCGACCACTCGGTCACAACTGGGTCAACCGAAACCAACACACCACAGATCGACACCCACAGGCTAGAAGGTCACCCGGACCCTTAAACTCAAGGGTACGCTAATCGAGGTAAACGGGACCTCCGAACACCCAAAGACACGGTCACGGAACTCCACGGGGTGTCCGGGACACACACGGCCCAAGGGGAGCATGATCAGCCGTAGACTGCCCGCCCTGGGCTGCCCGGCTGGTCGCCCTCATGAACGCGCTAGCCTTCCATAGCACGTTCATAAGAACGCGCTAGCTTCCTATATCACGTTCAGACAGAACGGAACGCGCTAGCCTTTCATAGCGCGTTCTTCAGAACACGCTAGCTTCCTATAGCGCGTTCTTCATAACGCGTTAAGAATCACTTAACTATTCATCTTCTCCGATGAACGCGCCCTATCGGGGCGGCGCGACCCTCAAGGACGCGCTACCTGAGACTAGTACGTTCTCAGTCCGAAACTGGAAGAACGGGAAAATGGCGAGAAATCCATTCCACGCCCCATCCACCCCCAGGTGAAGGGGAAACAAAGGGGAAAACATTCCCCAACCTCTCTAGCACCGAGAGGACCCATTCTAAGCCCAAAAACACGGTCAAACCGTAAGATCCGTCTTAATCCCCAAAAACATGCATTTTCCCCAAAACACCCAAATAAGCCCGCTCGGCTCACCACGGCCTACAAAACTCGCAGAAAATGAAGTACACGAGTTGGGGGTCCATCTCCCTACCTCCACCGAAGATTCAACGCACCGTGGACGCCAATCCACGAAGAAACGCCGTTTAAACCCTCGCCGGTTCACGATCTCACGAACCGCCTCCACCATCGCGATCCTCATCCCGTGCCCATCGCTCCACGTCCCACGAGCCACGCCGCCCCGCCCTCTCCGCCTCCGTCGGCCGCCCGGAGTGAGAGGGGGAGAGGAGAGAACGTGAGAGAAGAGAGAGGGAGGGAAGAGAGAAATGAGAGATGGGGAGAGAGAGAAAAAGGAGGTTAATATATAGAAAATCCAGAAATTTCTAAAAATACCAAAAAATAGAAAAATATACCCCCGCGATCCTCGGAACACGTTGATCGCCGTGGTAACGTCCCGGCATCGGAGAACGCAACGGCTCACCCTGTACGGGGTTCCGAAGGTCCGACAGATGCAAAACATGCGTAAAACCCCAAAACGCAACCCGGGACCCACAAAGGCGCTCCGAAAATTCCAAAAAATTACCGGTGTGCTCCTCACAACGCCACGGACCCAAGGAAATTCATGGGCACACCACCAATGGGTCCGACAATCTGGTATAAAAAGTCTGAAACTCGCTCGGACACGATCCGCAACCCGCGAAAAGGAGATCCGAAACCCATGGATCCTGATCCGATGAATATCTGAAAAACCCGGGGCATTACAGCCCTCCCCCCTTATAAGAATTTCATCCTCGAAATTCAGGACTAGCACAGAGTCACAGGGGAAGAACACCTCGACCAACTGACAACGCTGTCAGGGCCCCAGCACAGAAAACCTCGATACTCACAAAAACCCCGATCCTGAGGGACGCGGCCAGACAATGATCACGGACAACGCCTCGCTCACAACCCATGACACATCGATCATTAGAGCAGGGCATGCAAAAGAGTACAAGTCTGGCGTCACCTCAGCCAACACGAAAACCAACCACCGGTCAACGCCCATGCTCGGCGGACCCACCAAACGTCAGCTTCACAACCCACTGACCGATCTCACGCCCTGCACCAAAGACAACCAACATCGAGCTCCCACCAGCTCGCACCCGGAAAGCTGCACGCCCTCAGCAATACGGCCTACTCTTCCAGAAGACAAGCTTCTCTCAAACCCCTAGATCCAATCCGGGACAAAGCATACCTCATACTCAGCCACCCAAGGCCTCACAGGCATACGGCTCTCGCCACTCTCAAGCCCCAGCAACCCGCATCTTCTGTCTGTGAAAGACCATTCACTGGTCACCAGACATTCGTCAACGGGAAACCTCTACCGGCCCAGCAGGCACGATCCAAATCACAGTGGCCATCCGCTGACTCTCGCATAGACCACCACCACATCCAGATGGATCCCCGCGCCAACTCTACCCTTCAGGGGGCACGGCGGGACCCAATGACTCCATCTCCCCTCGGTCCTCACGTCACTCGACTCAGACTTACGGGGAATCCTCCCTTTCTGGCCGCAGACTGAGGATCAATATCCAACGCCAACATCTCATCAGAGACCTCCACACACAGGCATCGACCACCGTCCTTTCTCATCGAATCCTATCTCATCGAAACCTCCATCTCAATTAATCCAAGAGGATGCCTGCCCATCTCGACTCCCGCTCTTATCACAGAGCCATGGGACACACAACCTCTTACAATCCATGACACACTTTTCCAGAACCGACAAGTGTCGCCTGCCACCACAGCAAGCAGGTCGATGACGCAGCGACCAATGCACATGAGTCCCTAGACAATACATGTCTTACGACGGTCGATAACTCGGTCAACCTGACCAGCCACTCACGCCCACCGTCCGGGACCCATAATCTCTCTGAGATCACTTCTCCAAAACACGATCTCATCCGTGAACGCAACATCCAATGTAAGAACAGGGTACTCATGCGGCAACCTCGCCAGCATATTTTCCCAACTCTCCACCTGCCAGTGCCATGAATGACAAGATCTCAAGCAATGGCATGGCAACAACACGTCTCACCCAACCAGAGACAACGCATATCGAGGAACCAATCCTCCGCTGCTCTACTCATTCTCAAGAAATCCGCCCGTAGCAACCAACGCCACAATCTGCGCACTCTGATCCACACACATAGCCATCATAACGCCAACTTGGGATCCTCCATCCTGACAATCCTCTGCAACTCCGCAGGCTCCTATCCTCCACACGTCGGGAACCACAACACCAACAGTAAATTCTCACGAACACCGCCCGAATGGCACACATCCTTCCGGAATAGCGCCAACACCCTTACACATCAGGGAACGGGCAACGCTTCTCACAGGCAACCACCTTGCCAAAACATGGGACACATCTCGCACAGACTTCATGGCGCACGAAGGCCAACCAATCAAAACACACAATGCAAGGCGACGAACCTTAACCAACCGCGGTCTCCTCCAACCAAGGGAAAAACTCAATACACTTCTGACCAACGGAAGGAAAACTCCACACTCGACCTGACCTCGAGCCTTGCGCATGCTGGCAACAGCACCTTCCAGCACCAAGAAAACCATCACTTCCGGCCGGTTAGCTCCTTCGACAACTCTTACCAAGTGTCCCGTCGGACCACTATCACAACATCTCTCGATGCACCACCGTTGCAATTCCCCAAACTGCAACACGCCACGCCAAGAGTCACAACATGAGCCATAACCGGCAACCGCCAACGCTCATCATCGAGTCCCGAACTTGCCACATAACCTTCACATCTCGAGCCAAATCCTGGGTGAACACCACCCATTCGCACACAAGAGTTCAGGAGCAAACTTACTGGGACACCACAGCCCAATCCTACCTCGAAATCCACAAAGATAACCAGGACCGACGCGTCATTTCTGACGCCATAGAGCATGACAAGGACATCAGGCTCGATAAATCAGGAGCTCACCAAGAAGATCCTCTGCTCACCCGAACGCACCTCTCGATCAGAACACCCGCTCCAACACCTCAAACCACAACCTCAGCGCCTCAGGGGTTGGACAATCCTTAGACTGAGTGGCCAAACTCAATAACAGCTCCCTCAGAGCACACTCACAGCCACTTAACGGCAAACAGTCCTCGCTACAAATTTCTCGAACGTAGCACCGCATCAACACACCTGCCGGCAAACTCTGCCCAACGCAACACGACCAGGGCCACCACCCAAGGGAGAAAGCTCTCGACCTCGATCCGTAGACCCCACGCTGGCACGGAAGCCCCGAACAGCAACCACCTTCTCAGCGCCGCATAGGGCACTCAAGCTCTCAAGCGAGAAACAAAGTGGAAAGCGAACACAAAACCCTAGGCCAGCTGCCGACTGTACTGGACCTTATAGACTCTGATCACTGCAATATTTCGAATTCCCATGTGCATCCACAACCAACGCTCTGATACCAACTGTGGCGACCCGAGATCCGATACTGGGAGGAGCCCGATACCATTCGAATCCTGGCCCGCCGCCCATGTGCAGGAGGCTCAGAAGGGCTAAAAAGGAGTGTGGAGGTATAAAGAAATATGAAATAAAGCAGGACAATTCAACTATTAATAGAAATAAATGCACAACTACTACAACAGAGTCCAGTCTAACAGAAAGTACAGTCTAAAGCAGTAAAACGTACCACACGCCAAGTGAACACTCGGCCCGGCGAGCAGGCAACTAAGAACCTCCACGCAACGCCCTCGAACCTCGAGGAAGAACTTCCGCACCTGAAAAGTAGGGGTTAGATTCCTGTCACTGGCTCAGTAGGGATCCCGCAGAACCCCAACTGAGAGACAACGGTGGCACGGAAAGCAGTAACTACGAAAGTAGGAAAGTAACTACGGTGGTCGGCAAAACATCAGCTCTACAGCTACTCCTACTGTACAAGAAAACACGACCCAGTCTCCCAGTCGGGAACAACCAAGCCACGAACCCGACATCCCGATCCCACGGTCGGGGGACGACCAGAACACGAACCGCCCTAGCCACGCTACTCGGAAAATGCCACGACAGGGGTCCATCTCCCTACCTCCACCGAAGATTCGACGTGCCGTGGACGCCGATCCACGAAGAAACGCCGTTTACACCCTCGCCGGTTCACGATCTCACGAACCGCCTCCACCATCACGATCCTCGTCCCGTGCCCGTCGCTCCACATCCCACGAGCCACGCCGCCCCGCCCTCGCCGCCTCCGTCGGCCTCCCGGAGTAAGAGGGGGAGAGGAGAGAACGTGAGAGAAGAGAGAGGGAGGGAAGAGAGAAATGAGAGATGGGGAGAGAGAGAGAAAGGAGGTTAATATATAGAAAATCTGGAAATTCCCGAAAATACCAAAAAATAGAAAAATATACCCCCGCGATCCTCGGAACACGCTGATCGCCGTGGTAATATCCCGGCATCGGAGAACGCAACGGTTCACCCTGTACGGGGTTCCGAAGGTCCGATAGATGGAAAACACGCGTAAAACCCCAAAACGCAACCCGAGACCCACAAAGGCACTCCAAAAATTCTAGAAAATTACCGGTGTGCTCCTCACAACGCCACGGACCCAAGGAAATTCACTGGCACACCACCAATGGGTCCGACAATCTGGTATAAAAAGTCCGAAACTCACTCGGACACGATCCGCAACCCGCGAAAAGGCGATCCAAAACCCACGGATCCTGATCCGATGAATATCTGAAAAACCCTGGGCATTACAACACAGCAGTGGAGGTGTCTAGTGCACCTGTGGTAGTACCGGTGACATCAGCAGCTGTGATGGGCACTGCTGAGTTGTCACCAAGCTCGATTCTGCCGGTTGAGGCGGGGTGAGGAGTGGTGGGAAGTCATTTTGGTTGACGGCTCCCCATGATGACTCGGCCTACATATCAGGCTGCTTGGATGCCGAAGACTGCTCTGTCTTCTCCATTAATTACTTCTTTAGATGCTCTATCTCTTGGCGGTACCTTTGGAGTATCATTAGTACGGCCGGATCCATAGCTGCAGTGCTGGGGATGGTCTCTGTCGTCTCGCCAGGTGCACCCTCAGGTAGGATGTCAAGCAAGACATCTTCTTCTTCTTCTGCCGTCACCACATTTGCGGTGAGAATAATGGCCTTATCATGTTGTTGGAGGTGAGCCAGGGTTTGCTTTCCCTTGGTTGCCGCCAGCTTTTCTTTTGCGGCTTCCGCCCTTCGAGTACTCGACCCCGACCTCCCGACCAACCGGGCCAGCTCCTGAGGCTTCTTACGCAATCTTCCATAGTGGCCAGACACCCCAACCATGTTGCAGGTGAAAATCTGCATCCTTATTCTTTGTCTGTAAACCCTCCTTCTTGCATTATCTGGAAAGGTGAGCCTTTCAAATACAGAGACCCTTCTCCTTTCCTCCTGGCGAGGAGTAGCTTCATCGGCTTGAATATCCAAGTTGTCTTCATACCCGTTGTCATCGACCGATGACGTCATTCTTCTGTCTTCTACTTCTTCCATTGCCATTGATGAGTAGTGATCTTCTTCAGCCACGGCTGCCTGTAACAGTCGTTGTTGGCCCAAAGAGGGGTTGCCTAGTCCCCTAAAATAGCTTCTGACCATATTGGTCATCTCTTCTTGCCCTCGACCCGGATGTAGGGTCGGGGATAGTTGTCAACCTCCCATCGGAGGGATGTAAGCGAGCCGGGCTCTTTTGGCAGTTTGCTGAAATCTTCCTCCCAGAGCGGGGATGTTGGCATGTCGGGTGCAGGCCCTAAGGCTACCACGGCATGGAGGGTCCACGGCCGTCTCTTCCTTCTTCGGGGCAAGGCCCCTCTTCTTGTTTTCATCTGCTCCGGTAAATCTGGAGCGGTGTTGGACTGGTGCATCTTGGTAGGCAGGCTGGACCTTCTTGGGGACCCAAACCTGCTTAAATCTTCTTGGCTCGGGAGCCAACCTTCTCTGGCCATGGCGGCCGGCTTCTTCCTCCTCTGCTCTCCTTCCGGAAAGAGCCTGATAAGAGTTGTAGATTGATACTGTGGGGATCACCCGGTCCAAGCTCACTCGAGCTTGGCGTCCATCTAGAAAGACGCGGACTCCCCCGACCAGTATGGACTTTCCAGACATGGAGAGACGTCTGGACATAGCAGCAGCAACCTTCCTCCGGGGGTTCCGGTGTCGGCGCCTCCCAAAATTCTTGGCAGGGACGGGGCGGGCCCCGTGAGTGATATGGTGCACCATACAGTTGGCGACTTGAATTGGGCTCGTGGGCGAGACAGCACAGCGTCGAGCCTCCGGGGCCTCGACCTTCTCCGCAATCTTCTCCTTTGTAGGCTCTGAGGGTTCCGTCTGCAGCATGTCGGCAAAAGCCAACCCCAAGAAGTTGGGGAAGCCTACAGCTGGTGGGAAGAAGCCGAAAACCATGGGTACCGCCAGGTACCCATGTTCAGCGTGGCCGGTGACCATCGCGGGGCCGAAGTCAAGACCGGTGAGTCCCGATGACGTCATTCCTCACCTGAGATAAATAGACAAATAGTCAGTATTTTTGGGGGAAGCCCCCGAAGGCATCCCCTCTTGGCAAAGAGATGAAGGGAGACTGAGGTCCCACCGGGCGTGCCAGACTTATTTTGATGTGGAATTCTTTTTGTTAGGGGTTTTATTCGCTTAGGGCGTGCCAGTCACATACGTGACAAGTTTATTGTGCGCTCGATCTGACTCGGTCAGTCGATTGTGATGTTCGTGTCGAGACCCAGAGTCCGCCATACCATAAATATTATGACGTTAATTACGTCATCTAAGAAAGAGGACAACCCTTGATTAATTGCCAAGAGAGGATGCTTCGAGGGATAATGCGAAGGCATACGAAATACTGACTGAATGCACTAATTGGATGCTATGAGGTATGGTCATTTGGTTGACCGTCCGTGCGAAATGCAACGGATCTGTTGATTGGTTTATTCATATGATTAGAGGTGCAATTATGATTGTTTAGATAGCAATGTATGCTGATGCAGGTGCATGCTCATGCTTTTGAGATGGATGTTCGATGCAATTGAAGGTGTCAAAACCCCTTTTATTGTTATTTTTTTATTCCTTTATTTGGCAAGGTTTATTAAACCAATTAAGGTTATAACATTAAGCGTCAAAGGCTTGACACACAAACAATCAAATGCACATGAAGTTGATGCATATATAGATATGATTAGCTTAAAACGGCGCGGTAGCTAGTTGAGGTTAAAACGGCGCGGTGGCCAAATAGAAGTTAAAACGGCGCGCCCTGGGCGCGCCGGGTGGAGGCCAAAGGGGGCCAAATGGATAATGAGTCTAGCGTTAAAACGGCGGGGGGGGGGGGGGCGCCGAAAATTGGCGCGCCGGTTTAGGGCCGCGCCGGATTAGGGGATTTTGGCTTATTTGAGCTCTGACTAAACTTTAGGCTGGTTTATTAAGAACTTGGTGTTATTTTAGAAGATTGGAAGACTTATTTAGGCCCCAGAAGCACTGCAATTGAGACAATTATAGACTTATGCGAGGTTCCTACTCGAGCATAGTCTTCAATGAACATTATCAATGCATATCAACTGTAAATTAGGCCAAGTCATCAGTCTAAATTTGGACAGCACCTCCCCATGATTGGAGGGTTGCAGGGGCAAAGTGGAAACAGTCCCATAAGATTGGGGTACGCTCCTGAAGGTCGGGAGTGCCAAACGGTGACCGACGGAGTTCGATAGAGGGAAAAGTCCCCGAGGGCTAGCCTGCGAGGGGCATCCATCTCCATGAGTCAAACATAGTTAAGGGACGGCCGAGATGGGAAGGCACCTCGAGGGCCAGCCTACGAGAGGTTATCTTCCCACAGCCACCACCACTCCCAAGAGAAGGTGAATTTACTCTCGGGCTAAAGCTCTATTAGTGTTCACCTTGTGAGTCACAGGGTTCACATCATTAGGAGACATGACCCTATGGCTTGACGGTGACTGAGGATGATGGGGGATGTTCCCCTCCCCGGGCGGTGAGTTCTTCGAGAGGATGAATCACTAAAGGCCACTATAGCCGGAATACATTTGATTGGGGAATGGGTAGTAGATGATCATATACATACATATGCATCAAAGAGATTGGCTAAAAGGGAAGCCAGCAGACCAGACTTAAGACCAGAAGGTCAGCCAGCAGACTGAGATCCTGGAGGGGGCAAATGGTCGAATAGCTCGACAGCATCTACAATACATATGGATACAAGACGGGAACCGCAAAGATGTCCATTCTCCTAACCCTGAACCGTGAACAGGGATACATTGGGGAGTCACCTCCAGGGGCGAAGGGTAATGCACTGACATGCATTCCTCTGACTGGGAGGGGACATACGAGCCTACCGACTCATTCGACATTGTTTATACGACAGAAAGAACCCCGGGGAGGGGGATTATTAATGTTGCCTCGAGAATCAATGAGGCGTATTCGGCGGTAGAAAACCAAAATGAAAAACCCATAGAGGATAGAGGAGATAGACTACAATCTAATAAGAGAGGCAGCAGCGAACACACGTCTATTCATTCATTCATTCATTCAATCACATAGTGAAAGCATTACAAACGCATTCTACATCACAACGGCTCGGCGTTGCCACACGAAGCCAATCCCATCTTAGGAAGAAGGGGGAAATAGAGAGAAGACAGAAGGGGGAAGCTCGAGGTACCCCCAGGCACATATCATCGCCCTCTCATTACATTGCTCCGCGGAGCTATTCTAGCAGAAGAGGGAAAGAAAATAGCAAAAGATGACGCCACGACTTCCGCCAACCCACCTTGGAGCTTCGCAGCAGAGAAACAGAGTATCAGAATCGACGGGCTCTCCGCTCCCCTTCTTCCTCTCCAAGCTTCCCTCTCTATCTTTTTCTTGTTCTGTCGGTGTATCTCTTCTCTTCTATCTCATCTCGTCCTTCTTCTCGAACATACGGCCTTTTATATAGGCGATCCTTCGAGAGAGCTTAATCCGGCACGGGTTTAGCGTGCCAGTTTAAGGCCTTCCATGCGCGCCGGATTCAAACTGAGCGGGGTGCGCCGGTTTAGGAGGTTGCCAAAGGCACAGAGGGCGCGCCAGTTTAGAGGGGTGCACCGGTTTAAGAGGAGCGCACCGGATTCGAGTCGCTTCGTCACGTTACCCTGACACGGGTCCGACAGCGGGCTTCGGACTGACCCCGAGGGTTGTTGTGATCCTTCATCTCTCCATAGTCTCGCCGGAGCATAAGGGGGAATGTAGGTGAGGCTTTCGGGCTGCCAAACAGCTACTTTTGGAACTCATGTACCTTCAGCTCGGACACGCAGGTTTTTCGCTGACACGGCTCTCGGCACAACGGTTCGTGCTGCCGGCTCGCCTCGACTTGCATTGGTGGCTTCCACGGGTAGTGGTATGCTGCCCGGGGTGTTTTCGCCTCGACTGGGCGATCATCTGGCCACTGATGAGCCCAATATGCTGAGAAGCCGTACCCATGCCGGATAGTCGGGGTCTTCTGTTGACAGAGCCTTCGGTCCTTTGTTTTGAGAGGCCGAGGGTATTCTCTCACCTAGAGAGGACCTTTCATTCATGCGGTGCGCCACCAAGTGTACCTATGTCCTTGGTCGGACAATGGATACACGCTCGTACTTGGTTGGATGGCCGACACATCTTCATCCTTGATCGGATGACGGATATGTTCTCGTCCTTGGTCGGACGATGAGGGCATGCTCGTCCTTGATCGGACGACGGGTACATCCTCATCCTTGATTGAACGACGGATATATTCTCATCCTTGGTCAGACAACAAGGGCATACTCATCCTTAGTCGGATGACAGATAATGCCCGCTTGTGGTGTGTTCTTCTCGATCCTCGTCAGGTGAAGTTCTCGGCATCCATAATGGGTGACCTGAGGCCCTGGCAGATTGAGAAGGCTTCAATGTGTTGGTCTCCTTCGGCTTCTCTGCTTCGGTAGGCCGTATCATTTGTCTTTGAGGTTTGATCGCCATCGAGTATATTTTGAGTGCCAACACCACCCCAGGTCATCTGAGAGATCCTATCGTCTTCTCAGAAGATGACCTAGAAGGTGTAAATACTCCCCATTCCGATGCACTCGTGGTCTCAGCCACCATGAACCAATGTACCGTGCGTCGTATATTAGTAGATAATGGAAGCGGACTGGATGTTATCGCGTACGACTGTCTCGTGCTTATGGGTGTTGACGTATCTCGGCTCGCGCCTCTACATACACCAGTGTACGGGTTCTCCGGCACCAAGAGAGGTAACCTTCCTTGCCGATTTCACAGTTGTTCGCGCGATGATCGGGTATAACGCTATCATCGGGCGAGGGATTCTTGGCACGCTTCATGGCATCCCCTCCTCCTACCATCAGAAGCTCAGATTCCCCACCCCTCGAGGGGTAGGGGAAGTCTGGGGAGATCAGAGGGAGTCCAGGAGATGCTACATCATCTCAACTTGCGATCGATGTCCCGAAGAAGTACCGCTACAGAAGAAGGCAAGAACCAAAGACCCAGGTCCGAGCATGAGCGCACCGGCCGAAGACTTGTACCTCATCCAAGTGGGAGATGATCCAAGCAGAATGCTAAGGATCGGCGCTACGCTGTCCGAGCAAGACAAATAGGCCTATGCGAGCTTCCTCGCGTTCCATCAGGATGTGTCCGCATCGTTTGAAGATGAGCTTCCCGTGATCCCTCCAGAAGTCATTACGCATGAACCAAGGTTGGACCTCGCTTACCGCCCAGTCCAGCAGCGCCGAAGGCGTTGCAACCCCGAGTGGCAAGCCGTCATTAGGGAACAGGTAAGCGAGAAGCTACGCTCGAGGCTACTCAGACCCATGAAGTACTCGGACTGGGTAGCCAACGTGGTCTTGCTCCCCAAGAGCAACGGAAAGTGACGAATATGTGTGGACTACGCCGACCTCAACAAGGCCACACCTAAGGATAGCTTCCCCATGCCACGAATCGACCAGTTGGTTGACACTACGACCGGGCATGAAATGCTTAGTTTCCTGGATGCCTACTCCGGGTATCATCAGATCAGCATGCACGAGCCCGACGAGGACAAAACGACCTTCATCACCAACCATGGCCTCTATTGCTACAGCCACATGCCATTTGGATTGAAGAATGCGGGAGCAACGTACCAGCGCCTCGTCAACCACATGTTCGACTCACAGATCAGCCGCAACATGGAGGTCTACATCGACGACATGCTCGTGAAGAGCCTCCAGGCCACCGAACACTTGGGAGACTTGGCGGAGACCTTCGCCACGCTCAGAAGGTACAACATAAAACTCAACCTAGCCAAATGCGCCTTTGGAGTACGGTCAGGAAAGTTCCTCGATTTCCTCGTCACCCTCCAAGGGATCGAAGCGAATCCTGACTAGATCCGAGTATTGCTAGAGATGAAGCGGCCAGGGTGAGTAAGGGATGTATAGTGCCTCACAGGGCGCGTCGCCGCCCTTGCTCTGTTCTTATCTAGAGCCGCTGAGCGGTGCCTCCCTTTCTTCTGATTAATCAAGCACGCCAATCAAGCGCTGGATAAGAAAGGCCAGATAGACTGGGACCAAGAATGCGAGCAGGCGTTTGAAGAACTGAAGTGCTACCTTGCGACCCCTCCTGTCCTCGCAAAACTGCAACAGGGAGAACAGCTGTTCCTGTACCTGTCTGTCACGCCAAACACAATGCGTGCCGTACTCACGCGGGAAGAGGCGGGTGTCATGAAGCCCGTCTACTACATTAGCCGAGCATTGCAAGGACGGAGTTCCGGTACTCGTGAACTTAAAAGTTTGCCCTAGCCCTCATTACGGCTGCTCGCAAGCTGCGTCCATACTTCTTGGCTCACCCAATTGCCGTTCTCACCGACAAGCCCCTCCGAAAAATCCTCCAGAACTCGAGTGCCTCAGGAAGGCGGGTCAAATGGGCCATCGAGTTGGGGGAGTTCGACGTCAAGTTCCACCCAAGGACCATGATCAAAGCTCAGGCCCTTGCCGATTTCATCACCGAATACACCATACCCGCCGAGGACTCGCCCGGGCAATCTTCGGCACCCATGTGGGAACTATACGTTGATGGATCATCCTGCACGGAGGGTAGTGGCGCAGGATTGGTCCTACTTTCGCCGGAAGGATTAGAGCTCCAGTACGCCCTGTGCTTCAATTTCCCGACCACGAATAATGTGGCCAAATATGAGGCACTCCTCTCCAGGCTACGCATGGTGAAACACTTGGGGGCGTCTAGCGTGCGGGCATACAGCGACTCCATGCTCATCGCCAACCAAGTCAAAGGAGAATTCGAGGCACGCGAACCCTCCATGATCAGGTATCTTAAGAAAGCCAAAGTTGTGGCAAAAGAGTTCTCCCACTTCGAGGTGGTTCACATTCCACGGGAGGAGAACGTTCGAGCAGACGCCCTGTCTCACCTGGCATCCGCTACCACAGTCTCCAACTCGAGGTCGATTCAAGTAGAAGAATTACTAGCGCCAAGCATAGAAGAGCCAGTGTCTCAAGTAAACGCTATCGACTACAAGCCTTCCTGGATGGATCCCCTGTTGGATTTCCTCCTACGGTAGTAACTCCCAAGCGACCGCGCTGAAGCCCGATGTACGCGAGCACGAGCAGCTCACTTTACAATAGTGAACGGTCGGTTGTATCGCCGATCCTTTTCGGCTCCCCTGCTGAAGTGCTTATTCCCAACGGAAGCCGGCTAGGCCATCCAAGAAGTCTACAAGGGACTTTGCGGAAGCCACATAGGGGGGCGAGCACTCGTACAGACACTGATTCGGCAGGGATACTGGTGGCCCACCCTACAGCAAGACTGCCTCGAGTATGTTCGGAGGTGCCCCCAGTGCCAGAAATTCTCTCACCTACATCGTTAACCAGCTGTGCAGCTTCACGCCTTGATGGAGCCTCGCCCATTTGCTTGGTGGGGGGTAGACATACTAGGTCCCTTTCCCGAGGCACAAAGGAGGAAGAAATTCCTCATAGTCGCCATTGATTACTTCACCAAATGGGTCAAAGCTGAGCCATTGGGAAAGATTACGAGTGAAGTGACATGGAAGTTCATGCTGCGAAGTATTATCTGTCGGTTTGGGATCCCACGAGTTCTCACAACCGACAACGGCAGGCAATTTGCGAGCGCCGCCTTCCAAGAGAAATGCTCCGAGCTAGGGATTTGAAACCACTACACGTCGGTGGGACATCCCCAGGCCAACGGGCTGGTGGAAAACGCCAACAGGATGCTTATCCATGGCATCAAGATCCAATTAGACCAAGCTGGCGACTCATGGGTCGACTCAGTTTCGAGCATCCTATGGGCCTACCGTACCACTGCCCGGGCGACTACCGGAGAGACACCGTTCCATCTAGCATACGGCGCAGAAGCGGTAATACCGGTGGAAGTAGCCAACCCCTCGTTGCGAGTAGGACACTTCGACGAGGCCAGGAACAACCAGGCAATGCGGGAAAACTTAGATTTGCTCGAAGAGGACAGAGCAAGCGCACAAATAAGGCTCATAGCATACCAACAGAGGCTGGCTCAACATTACAACGCCCGAGTCAAAGAACGACACTTCTTCCTTGGAGATTTGGTACTACGGCGAGCAAGCGTGTTTGACCCAAAGGGGGCAACGGGGAAGCGCGCGCTAAATTGGGAAGGCCCATACAGGGTAACGGAAGCACACGGCAAGGGAGCGTACATGCTGGCAACGCTGGGGGGGGAGAGGTACCCAGGACATGGAACTCCGTAAACCTCAGGAAATTCTTCCAGTGAATCGTTACCAGCCATACTCCACAAAGGTAACCTAAGGGTTTCCTAGAGGCGAGCACGGCTCCCATTGAAAACGATAAGGAAACCTAAGGGTTTCCTAGAGGCGAGCACAGCTCCCCTTGAAAACGAGAAGGTAACCTAAGGGTTTCCTAGAGGCGAGCATGTGGAAGAGGTACCCAGGATGTGGAACTCCGTAAACCTCAGGAAATTCTTCCAGTGAACCGTTACCAGCCATACTCCACAAAGGTAACCTAAGGGTTTCCTAGAGGCGAGCATGGCTCCCCTTGAAAATGAGAAGGTAACCTAAGGGTTTCCTGGAGGCGAGCATGGCTCCCCTTGAAAATGAGAAGGTAACCTAAGGGTTTCCTAGAGGTGAGCACGGTTCCCCTTGAAAACAAGAAGGTAACCTAAGAGTTTCCTAGAGGCGAGCATGGCTCCCATTGAAAATAAAAAGGTAGCCTAAGGGATTCCTAGAGGGGAGCACCGCTCCCCTCAAAAATGGTGGCAGCAAACGAATAAAGGACCCAGATACCACGGAGCATGTACGCGGAAGAATCACTTAGAGACATGCCAAAGCCTTCCAACAAAAGGTACATAATGAACATTGACTCAAATCAACAAATTTTTTTATTCCTTTAGTCGAAATACAAGCTGCCAAAGATCGGCAAGTCACCCTCACGTGACCGATTTACAAGCATATGACAAGACGTACTCAACCATTGCCACATGCAACCCTAGTCTCTTGTCCCTTGGGCACCGCCATCGTTCGACCAGCTACTAACAGTTGAGCGGACACCTATCACCCCTTGCACGAACAAACGCCTGCCCCTCGGTCACTTGTTCTGACGAAGTGGACCAACAGTGGGAGCCACCTATGCCAGAGAAGAGGGCCAAACCCTCCATCCCTCGACCCGCTCATGAGAGGCCCACATATAGCATCCCTTTTGTTCTGTGGAAGGGGACCAACAAGGATGCCACTGGCAGAGAGACCTGCACTAGGAAAACTAGGTCGGTTGGTTCGACCACCCCTGGTTGACGGGGGGCACTGGAGCAATGAGGCCCACACATTACGAAGGCTAGTGCAATACTCTGGCCATGCCTGCAAACTGGCAAGTAAGCCTTGCTGCCCTGACTGCAGCCATCTTTAAGCGGAAGAGTCTTCCCCTCGGCTCGGGAGGATGCTTCCACCCAGGCTCGCAGAGTGGAAGAATGGAAAATAGCCTTCGCACCATCATATGCCCCATCCCACTTGAAGGAAGGCGCCCCAGTAGCGGGAAACGTCTCGTCACGCACCTACAACGCAAAAATAGGGAGCAGTCATACACCATGAATACGAGATGAGCAAGAAAGGAACCTCACCCATCAGCAGAAAGGTTCCATATAGGGAGATTCCCCGTCCCCTTAGGGGCAGAACCTGTCCGGCTCAAGGAGCAGAATGTAATATCCCGGACCTTTCGGATCCTTCTTCTTGGGTCCCGGATTTATTTTCTCAGAGAATTTGTTCTCATTTTGCCCGGAATTATCTTTCAGACATTTCTCGGGTTCGGATCGTGCGTTTCGGATCAGTTTCGGACGTCCCGGAACGTGTTCTACGGTTTTCTGTGTTTTTCCCTGATAGGACCTACGGAACCACGTAGCGGGTAAACCGAGTCGTTCACCTACTCAAGGATGGTACCACGGCGATCAGCGTGTTCCAACGATCGCAGCGGTATATTTTTCTATTTTTTTGTATTTTTCAAAAAATCTAGATTTTCTATAAATCCTTAATTCTTTTTCCTTTCCCTTTCCCTTTCTCTTTCTTCTTCTTCCTCCTTTCTCTCCCGTGCGCACGCGACCCCTCTGCTTTCCTCTTCTTCGTCCGGCGTGACCGCGGCTGCGCTCCCCTCCGGCTGCAGATGGCGGCGGCGGCGACGGCGGCGGCGGCGAGGTGATCGTGGTGGTGCGTGGTTCATGGGAGCTCGAGGAAGAACGAGGGTTTTCAAGCGAGTTTAGAGGATCGGCGACGATCCGCCACGTTTCGGACGAATCCGAGGTAGGGTGACGGTCCCTAGCTCTATGTCTTCCTTCCCCATGATTTATAGGCCGAGGCGAGGTCGAGAGTGGGCTATTTTGAGCCGAGAAGGGAAAATGATGTTTTGGGGTGTGACCGCCCGATCTAGCATTTCAATGCATGATTTCATGGTTTGTGGGCATCAAAAGATGCACTAGGGGCGTGGGAACAAGTTTCCCTTTTGGTTCCCCATCACCCGGGGGTGAATGGGGCGTGGAATGGCGAATTTAAGGTTTTCCCGCCGTTCTCGATTTTCGGAGGCTGTGGCGGCCCTTCCAGTGACCGCCACACCCTTCAGGCGGTCCCCGTTCGACCGTTTTAAGCTTTTCGTGTGTGGGTTGGGCATGGCGGCCTCACGATGAGCCGCCAGAGCCCATGTGGCGGTCGAACGCTCGACCGCTAAGCCCAGTTGGTCAGCGTGGCCTTCGAGGCATTTTGACCATTGGAAGCTTTTGGGTCTGGCGGCCGCAGGTTCGCCCGCCTCATGCTCTTTAGCGACCCTATATAGGACCGCTATTTCTTTCATGACCTAGGGTGTAGCGGCCTATCGTTGGACCGCTACAGTCCCTGTGGCGGCCTAGCATTGGACCGCTATATCTTGTGGCGGCCCAAAGGTGGACCGCCAGAGGTCCATGTCCGACCGGAGTTATGTTTTGTCGATTCGAGTCCCGGGTGAGTGGATCTCGATCCACGTGCGGACCCGTGGTCTGACTGATGCTGGGCATCATGTGGGGGCCACACGTGAGGGTGCCGTAGGATCTCGGGAGGTGGTGTTCTCGGTTTATGTCACCGTGAGTCGGTGTCAGTACGAGGAGCGACCCTTGTACGTTGTCCGGTTTCGACGTTGTTTTCCGTTGAGTAGAGAGTCTACTCTTTCAGTGACCCTCCACTAGTCGTAGCCTTCCGACACGCGAGTAGTCCCACCAAGGAGTGGTGGCGAGGCTACCCTGAGAGACGGTTTTGGACTGATTTTCATCGGGCCCCACGTCTACCAGTCAGAGTCTGGCTGAGGGGAAAACCAGTCAGAGAGTCAAACCAGAGACGCACGGTCTGTGTGTGCACATGTGGTTGGGGGCGGTTGGACCCGCGCTGACGAGCGCGACCCCAGCTAGTCACTTGTTCTGTGATTACTTGTACGGTGTCCCCGTTCCACCAGGGGTCGAGGGGGGCACCTGAGGCGTGGTCTAAGTCGTCAGTGGACGCATCCGGCCTTACTTCTAGTGGGTTGGTACTCCTGTCTTTGCTTGGTAGTGACTCTTGAGTTTTTACGAGTTGTCTCAGTTTTCGTGCTGTGCGTTCGGTACTAGCCGTAGCGGTAGCTCGCAGTTACTTTCCGCGCAGTTTCTCGGTTTGTGAGGTGGGGACCGGCGGATCCCTGCTGAGCCTTGTGTTTTGAGGCTCATTCCCAGCGTGTTTTTTGTGTTTCAGGTGAGATGCGGCTTCAGGGGAGTGCTTCAGAGGCTCTACGCGGTTTAGGTGCTCAGGGATAGTTGCCAGTTGCCAGTTCCGGGGTATGCCACGTGTAGTTGTACTTTTCTCTTTGTACTGTACTAGTTATGGACTACTGTTATATTTTAGACTGCTGTTATTATTGTGGACCATGTAATTTTAATTAACGTCATTAATTATTTCCTATTTAATTCATTTAAACTACGTAGCTCTGTAATTATTTAGATTCTTGTGGATCTTCACACCATCCTTTCAACCCTTCCGAGTCTTCGGGCTCGTGGGTGGCGGTTCGAGATTCAGATTATCGGGCCTCCCCGGTGTTCGAATCTCGGGTCGTTACAACTGGTATCAGAGCACGGTTGTGGATATATATAAGAATCGTAAATAGTTGCAGTGGTCCACTAGTCCACAATGATGATGTACAGTTGGCACTGGCTGAGGGCATCATGTGTTTTATTGATTCCGTTGTTTTCCGTGTCTTCTGTCTGCTTGCAGTAGGCGAGTATGGCGCCGAGGCGGAGGACTCGCTCTCAGCAGGGACAGTCGACAGAGGAGCAGGAGGAGCAAAACAGAGTGCAACCAGATGCCACTGATGCGGCGAGAGTTCCAAGGGCAGAGGATTTCTTCTGGAGTATGTTTCAGTACATGACTCAGCAGTTTGGCGGTGATGCTGGTGAGGGCTCGTCGTTTAGGGGTGGACCCAGTCATGCTGTGAGGGACTTCTTGCAGTTTCATCCACCCTATTACGATGGCCAGCCAGATCCCGATGTGGCCAGGAGATGGCCTGATGAGATGGAGAGAGTGTTCAGTTCCATGCGCTGTGCTGAGGAAGACATGGTGATGTTGGTCTATAACCAGTTGCAGGGTACGGCTCGAGAGTGGTGGTCTTCAGAGTGGAAGACGTCCGTTCAGTCTCGTCCACTTCAAGAGATCGTGTGGAAGGACTTTGTTATGGTCTTCGAGCGTACTTACTGCCCATCCTATGTTGGTACGCAGAAGATGCGTCAGTTTTTGGAGCTGGTTCAGGACGACATGTCAGTGTTCCAGTACAGGGCTCCGTTTATGGAGTTAGGCCGTTATGCTCCCCATATCATGGAACATTAGGGAGTGAAGACGGAGCAGTTCATCCAGGGTTTGAGGCAGGAGCTGAGGCACCTTTTGATGGCGAACGTGGATATCGATTTGGAGACAGCATCTCGTGTGGCGACATCTTTGGAGCTGGATATGCAGAAGGTCCGAGGACAGGGAGGAGAGGGAGGCCAGGGGCAATCCCAGTCAGGTCGTGGTCAGCACACTGCTACCCAGCAGCAGAGTACTTTCCAGCACACTATGGGTAGTTCGGGAGCGTCGGCTCCAGCGGTGTCTACGGCAGGATCTGCGTCTTTTGGCTCCAAGGTCAAGAAGTTTGTCAAGAAGAGTTTCCATAAGAAGCGCAAGGATCAAAGGCAGGCGTCTTCAGGCAGTGTACAATAGCCGATTCCTTTTCAGCGTCAGCGATCTGTGGGTGGATCGCGGGGATCGTGTCCCCGGTGTGGCGAGTCGCATCTAGGCAGGCAGTGCACGGCGCCTGTGATTTGTTTCAGGTATGACCAGCCAGGGCATATGGCGCGTGACTGTCATCAGAGGTCGCAGCAGTAGCAGTTTCTTCCGCAGCCTCAGTATCCTGAACAGCAAAGGCCGCAGCAGCAGCAACAGGGGTAGTATCCGCCGCTACCCAGGTCAGTGAGTGTGGGGGGCAAGCAGAGATCCCGAGGCCAGATTACACACATGACCAGGGCAGAGGCAGTGGCGTCGCAGCTCGTGGAAGGTACCGTTCGGATTTTGGGTTGTGCGGCTCGAGTTTGTTTGATTCTGGCGCGTCTCATTTGTTTATTTCAGAGGATTTCGTGCTGAGTATTGAGGAGCCGGTGACCCAGTTGTCCTGTGATTTGGCAGTGGAGTTTCCTTCTGGTGATTTTATGATCACTCCGTATTGCTTTGATGAGGTTCTTATGTGGGTTGAAGGGCAGAGTTTGCCGGCCAGACTTTATGCGTTGCCACTTCAGGACTTTGATGTGATTTTGGGCATGGATTGGCTCGAGGCACATCATGCGTTGGTGGATTGTGGCTCGAAGAGGGTTTATTTCCGATGTCTTCGTGGACCCACCTTCTATTTTCAAGGTATTAAGTCTTCCTCTTCCCGCTTTCTTATTTCGGCTATTAGGGCTCGTCGTTTGCTTGATGCGGGTTGTCAGGATTTTCTCGCTTCTGTGGTCATGGTAGACCGGATGGAGCCGGATGTCGAGGACATTCCGGTGGTGTGCGAGTTTCCCGATGTTTTTCCCGAGGACGTACCTGGATTATCTCCCCAGCGGGAGATTGATTTTGTGATCGAGATCGTGCCTGGTAAGGCACCTTTGTCGAAGGCTCCTTACCGTATAGCTCCCGCTGAGTTGAGGGCGCAATTGCAAGAGTTGCTCGCCAAGGGGTATATTTGATGCGGGACGAGACACGGACACGTCAAGCTCGCGATCGTCCCTTAGCAAGGGAAGTGTCGGACGTGCGCGGTTGAGAAACCGACAGTGAGCTAGGGTGGTCGGCTCTCTCTTTCGTGCCCGGATCGAGTCATGGGATGGTAACGCTCTCTCTCGCAGCAGCGGTGATATAAATAGAAAGCAAGCTAATTACGCTATCATGCTCTCTAGCAGCGGCATAAACAAGCATATATGAAATTAAGCAAAATGCCAAGTAAGGAGCGAGAACGATACCTCTACGCGCTCGGCGTGGGGACGACGGACCCGGCCGAAACTCGTACTCCCGGAACAATAATACACAAGATTACAGTAATACAAATCGCTGCCCACTCCACGCAGGGAGGTAAAGGGCTACACAATGGGGTCCGGGAGGACCGAATTCGGGTTGACGGACGGCTTCTCGCGTTGATTCGGCAGCACCCGAACACGTGACGGTGGGGCCCACGTGTTGTCCGGTGGGACCGTGAGGGACCCGGTGTCACCACTGTGGTGGGGACACTTGTGGAAGTGTTCCCTGGGCTGGCGGCACGCTGGTTCGCCGGCCGGAGGCCAGGCGGCTCCGTTCGGCACCGGTCGGAATGACCGGCCACGGATCTACCAGTTCTGTTTTCCAGCGCGCGCTCCGGCAAGAACGGACGCTGCGATCAGCCCCGACGTCAGAATGCGACGAAACTGGCGCCGTTGGAAAGCTGCTTCGAAGGGATTCAACTCTTTATGATTATAGAAAAATAAAAAAGCCTGAACTTCTAATTGGCGAATTTTGAAGGTTGCTATTGTACTGTGGCTTAACTCTCAGATCTGCAGGGCTATCCTCTGAGAACTGTCGTTGACCGCAGGGTAGATGTCCGATGCAACTCTTGAGGTCTTCATAAAAGGTGTAGAAAATTGAGCTAGGAAGATGGAAAAATGAGTTTGGACAAGTTTGGATGTGGCTACGAATTGATAGAATTTTTTCACTAACAGTGGGTCAGATCTGAAATCTGACTAAAGGCACTGTAGCAAAGATAGAACACGAATTTTGAAAAATGGATAGAGGGCAGATCAAAAATCAGAAAAAATGGTGGATGTAGGGGATGATGGACATAACTCTCAGTAAAATTGGGAGGGTTTGAAAAATTCAACAAGGTGGTCGGAGATGGGAAACTCAGAGCTATTGTCACTGTAGATAGAGATAAAATAGATCTGGGAATGCAAAATGAACGAAAATGGAAAATTACTAAATGGAGAAGTTTGGATGTGAAAATTTAGTTGGAGGTGGGGATTCAAGGCACGAACACACTCTCAAAATTTCAAATCCATCTGAGCTCGTGGCTGGAATCAAGAATTCACGAACTACACCTCTGTCCAGCAAGATAGAAACTTGAAGAGGGCTCTGCGGCGGCTCGAAGGCGGCACGAACGGCGGCGACGGCGGCACAGATGAAGAGCAGAGGTTGAGAGGGGGTGATAGAAGATTGATACACTCTAGAACTGGAGGTTTGAGGAGAGAAAATCAGGGGGAGAGGGCTGGGGCGCAAGAGCCTTCTTGGCATTCAACAAAATTTTTGATTTTTCACTAATATTCATATGGAAATACAATCTTTTATATGATTCACATCAAATGCAATGTGAACCCTTGGATCTAGGGGTGGGGATTGAAGGGCTGGGATTGCATGCCACAAACACAAAAAATTGAATATAATATGCAGGGGGGGGCTATTGACTAGAGGGGGCGTTGAATGGAAGGTTGAAATGGTAGGTGGCCTACCTTGGACAAAATGAGCCACTTGTCTATCATGTGTCCATATGACCAGCCCACCCTTCTAGATGTCCACCTTGGAAGGTTGACCAGCCCCACAAGGTGACATGGACCAATGGGAGAGGGCTGAGGGCCCCCTTGTTTGTCCTACGGCATAATTGCATAAAAACCCACACAATCCATGGGAATGACTCCTTGGCTTATAAAGCCTTACATTTGCGTACATATTTTCCCAAGGATATATACACAAACTAAAAGGACATAAATACAAAAGAAAAAGTACATGCTCGGTGTTGATTCCCATCAATATTCATCCTAGTTTTTCCCCTTGGGGTGCGCCAGTGTTGTTTGTGAAGAAGAAGGATGGTAGTCTGAGGTTATGCATTGACTACCGGCAGCTGAATGAGGTGACCGTTAAGAACAAGTATCCGTTGCCGCGGATTGATGACTTGTTCGACCAGCTTCAGTCTGCTCGAGTGTTCTCGTGGATTGATTTACTGTTCGGTTATTATCAGTTGTGAATTCGAGAGTCTGACGTGGAGAAGACTGCATTCAGCTCGAGATATGGGCATTATGAGTTTTTGGTGATGCCATTTGGGCTCACCAACGCGCCTGCAGCATTTATGGATTTGATGCAGAGGGTGTTCCGTCCTTATCTGGACCAGTTCGTGGTTGTGTTTATGGACGACATCCTTATTTATTCGCAGTCTGCAGATGAGCATGCGTATCATTTGAGGGTTTTGTTGCAGACTTTGTGAGATCACCAGTTGTATGCTAAGCTCAGCAAGTGTGAGTTTTGGCTTCACGAGGTGCACATGATAGACACAACCCTCATGTGTCCATATGTCCTACGGCATAATTGCATAAAAACCCACACAATCCATGGGAATGACTCCTTGGCTTATAAAGCCTTACATTTGTGTACATACTTTTCCAAGGATATATACACAAACTAAAAGGACATAAATGCAAAAGAAAAAGTACAGGCTCGGTGTCGATTCCCATCAACTCTCCCGGGTGGGAGGAACTCGACCCCGTCGAGTAGGGGTATGGATGCTCGAGTACTCCGGCGGATCCGTCACCGTGCCAAGTAGCGCGGGTATGCTCCACTCCATGTGATCGTCACCTGCTCATTCCATATATACTCGATATGCGCGAACTGCTATGGGATAAAGGTGGACGCTCCGGGTGGGGCACTCTCAAAAGGGAAGGAAGCAGCTCGAAGACTCACTAGGAATCACCGCTGAGTCCCTATAGGTGACTGATCCGGGTATAGATGTGGAACCGATCCCATACTCATCGAATGAGTCCACTCGCCTCTTACGCATAAGAGAACGACAACGAGCTTGCATAAGACACATGCAGACTCACCAAACACTAACACACATATGCAAACAACACAAATAAGAAACGGACTCATTCATGACTCTAGATAAAACTAGTGTTAGTCAGACCCGTACATGGATGACGGCGGACCAGGACACCCGAATACGTGCCATACATGCATTTGACGTAACCGGAGATGGGTGGCATGGGGTACACCTAAATGTCCAAGTATGACCCAGTCATGCATGGACGGCCCTTTAGATTTAGGAGACTTGAGTGGGCTAGGAAAGCGGGGTGTGGAAGAGCCGGGTGTAGGTGTATCGTGGACGGGCTTGGTGGGTATGGAGGACCCGACCCGTAGGAAAGGGGTATAAAGGTGGACTTCCCCGAAGAAGTGAAGGGAATATGAAGGGTCTAGGGATCCACTAGGGAAGGGGTCAAAGGGATCAAAGAAGGTATGACCCCTTATGGTGGGTTCCAACATGACATGGTCCCAATCATGAAATTCTTGAAGGTGCGGGTGGTCACCTTCCTCCGTCATGGTAGATGGGACCGTGTATAGGAAATATGACTCTTCCCTCGGAAGCAAAGTCATGAAGGCGGGCTCATCCGGTAGCAGGAGAAGTAGAAGAACCGCCGTGGTGATACAACCCACGGTGCACTCGGAGGTAATGGACCCGAAGGCCGGATGGGTGAAGCTACGACTCGTGGGTTGGTCGAAGTCTCGGGCCAACATATGTGTAAACTTCCATTGCGTGTCTAGTCCCATAACAAGATCGTCCAACGTGTCAACATGGTGCCTAGATCGAAACGTGGTATGGAAGGAGTTGACCGGCACTAGAGGTAGGATGTGGTCCATGGATGAGAAGGGAGGTGGGACCAAGCCATCCTTGAGCCAACTAAGAAGCGGCTCGGCTATGTATAGTGTACCCGTTAAAAACACGGGTGGCTCGGGCTTTAGTGGTTCCAAATGAGAGGATTCCAAATCAAATTCGGAAATAGAGGGGGATGACATTGGAACTCTCTCGAGTGGGGAAGGCCATGGTGTAGGCGGCTGGGAGGTGGATGCTTGTCGAAAGACACCATACTGAGAAAAGTGTGACTCAAATGGCTCGACCACTAAAGCGACCGCATAGGATTTCGCTAGAGAGAATGCATTGCGGATAAGATATTCTGACTGGAAGTGAAGGCGCAAACCTCTCCGGAACTGAAATGCGGCCGTGTTGCTCTCCTCTCCCAAGCCATGTTCCAACCAATACGTATGATATGCCCGAATGTACTCGGACACGGACCTATCGCCTTGGACGGGTCGACATGGGTTGGCCATAGTTGCCAAAATACGAGAATGGATCCCTAGGAATGGATATGCAAGGCCATTTGGACATGACACTATACCGACTATGCAAGGTTGGGATGCATGCACACTAAGGATAAGACACCAAGACTCGGTACGGGGCGGAGTTAATCAATCTGAAGATCACTCGCGCAAGTGTGCGACCTTCCCGGTAGGCGTACCCTAACGTTCGGACAACACCTTTTTATATACCGAGTAAAGGGATGCAAATGCAAAAAGACACTTTTTTTTTATTTTAAAACAATGATGACCCTAAACACGACTTAGACAATGACTAATGACTAAATGACACTCTTTGTTTTTTTTTTGACACCCTAGACTCAACCTCGCTCTGATACCAAATTGATGTGGGATGAGACACGGACACGTCAAGCTCGCGCTCGTCCCTTAGCAAGGGAAGCGTCGGACGTGCGCGGTTGAGAAACCGGCAGTGAGCTAGGGTGGTCGGCTCTCTCTTTCGTGCCCGGATCGAGTCACGGGACGGTAACGCTCTCTCTCGCAGCAGCGGTGATATAAATAGAAAGCGAGCTAATTACCCTATCATGCTCTCTAGCAGCGGCATAAACAAGCATATATGAAATTAAGCAAAAAGCCAAGTAAGGAGCGAGGACGATACCTCCACGCGCTCGGCGTGGGGACGACGAACCCGGCCTAAACTCGTACTCCCGGAACAATAATACACAAGATTACAACAATACAAATCGCTGCCCACTCCACACAGGGAGGTAAAGGGCTACACAATGGGGTCCGGGAGGACCGAATTCAGGTTGACGGGCGGCTTCTCGCGTTGATTTGGCAACACCCGAACACGTCACGGTGGGGCCCACGTGCTGTCCGGTGGGACCGTGCCGGACCCGGTGTCACCACTGTGGTGGGGACACTTGTGGAAGTGTTCCCTGGGCTGGCGGCATGCTGGATCACCGGCCGGAGGCCAGGCGGCTCCGTTCGGCACCGGTCGGAATGACCGGCCACGGATCTGCCGGTTCTGTTTTCCAGCGCGCGCTCCGGCGAAACCGACCACTGCGATCAGCCCCGACGTCGGAATATGACGAAACTGGCTCCGTTGGAAAGCTGCTTCGAAGGGCTTCAACTCTCTGTGATTACAGAAAAATAACAAAGCCTGCACTTCCAATTGGCGAATTTTGAAGGTTGCTGTTGTACAGTGGCTTAACTCTCAGATCTACAGGGGTGTCCTCTGAGAACTGTCATTGACCGCAGGGTACATGTCCGATTCCGCTCTTGGGGTCCTCATAAAAGGTGTAGGAAATGGAGCTAGGAAGACGGAAAAATTAGTTTGGACAAGTTTGGATGTAGCTACGAATTTTTAGGATTTTTTCACTAACAGTGGGTTGGATCTGGAATCTGACTAAAGGCACTGTATCAGAGATAGTGCACGAATTTTGAAAAATGGATAGATGGCAGATCAAAAATCAGGAAAAATGGTGGATGTAGAGGATGATGGACAGAACTCCCAGTAAAATTTGGAGGATTTAAAAAATTCAAAAAGGTGGTCGGATATGGGAAATTCAGAACTATTGTCACTGTAGACAGAGACAAAACAGATCTGGGAATGCAAAATGAACGAAAATGGAAAATTACTAAATGGAGGAGTTTGGACGTGAAAATTTAGGTGTCGGTGGGGATTCAAGGCAAGAACACACCCTCAAAATTTCAAATCTATCTGAGCTCGTGGATGGAAGCAAAAATTCACGAACTACACCTCTATCCAGCAGCATAGAAACTTGAAGATGGCTCCGCGGCGGCTCGAAGGCGGCACGAACGGCGGCGGCGACGGCACAGATGAAGATCAGAGGTTGAGAGGGGGAGATAGAAGATTGATACACTCTAGAACTGGAGGTTTGAGGAGATGAAACCAGAGGGAGAGGGCTAGGGCGCAAGAGCCCTCTTGGCATTCAACAAAATTTCTGATTTTTCACTAATATTCATATGAAAATACAATCTTTTATATGATTCACATCAAATGCAATGTGAACCCTTGGATCTAGGGGTGGGGATTGAAGGGCTGGGATTGCATGCCACAAACATAAAAAAATGAATATAAGATGCAAGGGGGGGCTATTGACTAGAGGGGGGGGGGTTGAATGGAAGGTTGAAATGGTAGGTGACCTACCTTGGACAAAATGAGCCACTTGTCTACCATGTGTCCATATGACCAGCTCACCCTTCTAGATGTCCACCTTGGAAGGTCGACTAGCCCCACAAGGTGACATGGACCAATGGGAGAGGGCTGAGGGCCCCCTTGTTTGTCCTACGGCATAATTGCATAAAAACCCACACAATCCATGGGAATGACTCCTTGGCTTATAAAGCCTTACATTTGCGTACATACTTTCCCAAGGATATATACACAAACTAAAAGGACATAAATACAAAATAAAAAGTACAGGCTCGGTGTTGATTCCCATCAATATTCATCCTAGTTTTTCCCCTTGGGGTGCGCCAGTGTTGTTTGTGAAGAAGAAGGATGGTAGTCTGAGGTTATGCATTGACTACCGGCAGCTGAATGAGGTGACCGTTAAGAACAAGTATCCGTTGCCACGGATTGATGACTTGTTCGACCAGCTTCAGTCTGCTCGAGTGTTCTCGTGGATTGATTTACTGTTCGGTTATTATCAGTTGTGAATTCGAGAGTCTGACGTGGAGAAGACTGTATTCAGCTCGAGATATGGGCATTATGAGTTTTTGGTGATGCCATTTGGGCTCACCAACGCGCCCGCAGCATTTATGGATTTGATGCAGAGGGTGTTCCGTCCTTATCTAGACCAGTTCGTGGTTGTGTTTATGGACGACATCCTTATTTATTCGCAGTCTGCAGATGAGCATGCGTATCATTTGAGGGTTGTGTTGCAGACTTTGTGAGATCACCAGTTGTATGCTAAGCTCAGCAAGTGTGAGTTTTGGCTTCACGAGGTGCACCTTTTGGGGCACGTGATTTCTGGTGATGGTATTTCCGTGGATCCAGCCAAGGTCGAGGTAGTGATGCAGTGGCCGAGGCTAAGGTGTATGTCGGAGATTCGAAGTTTCTTGGGACTTGCAGGTTATTACAGGAGATTCATTCAGGATTTTGCTCGTGTTGCAGCCCCGATGACAAGGCTTACGCGGAAGGATGTGCCGTTCGTCTGGACTGGTGAGTGTGAGCAGAGCTTTTTGGAGCTTCGGAGGTTGCTCACCTCGGCACCGGTGTTGGTGTTACCTTCTGGATCGGGAGGTTTTGTGGTGTGTACAGATGCTTCCGGGATTGGGTTGGGTGCTGTGCTGATGCAGCACGGTAGAGTTGTGGCTTATGCATCTCGGCAACTGAAGCCCCATGAGGAGAACTACCCTACCCATGACCTTGAGTTAGCGGCTGTGATCTTTGTATTGAAGATTTGGAGGCATTATCTGTACGGTGAGAAGTTCGAGGTATTCACAGACCATCAGAGTTTGAGGTATGTGTTCACTCAGAAGGACCTTAACCTCAGGCAGAGGCGATGGATGGAGTATATGAAGGATTATGATCTCACCCTATCTTATCAGCCGGGCAGGATGAATGTCATGTCGATGTCTTGAGCAGTAGGGTTGTTGTCAGCACCATGATGATGAGGAAGTGTAGGCTCTGGGAACAAGTGCCATCCGTGTCATTTAGGCTCAAGGTTCCCTAAGAGCCGGGGTCAGCCGTTCTTGCGAGCTTGACTGTCACGCCAGCTATTCGTCGTCAGGTGACAGATGCTCAGCGTGCGGACCCTGAGTTGCCCCGGATTTTAGCTTTGGCTGATGTGGACTTCGGCGAGGATGGAGCTGTGAGATTCCATGGCAGGCTGTACGTCCCGGCCGAGGAGCAGGTGAGGCGTGCGGTATTACTAGAGGCTCATGGGAGTTGGTACACTATGCACCCGGGAGCGACAAAGATGTATCGAAACTTGAAGAGGCAGTTCTGGTGGCCAGGCATGAAGAGACATATTGCTGAGTATGTGGCCAGATGCCTGACCTGTCAGCAGGTGAAGGCAGAGCATCAGCGACCAGGAGGAGTGCTTCAGCCCTTGGAGGTTCCCGCGTGGAAATGGGACCACGTGACCACGGATTTTTTGGTGGGATTACCGAGGACTCCGAGCGGGCAGGATAGTATTTGGGTGCTGGTGGATAGGCTGACGAAGGTGACTCGGTTGTTACCGATCAAAGTCAGCTAGAGTGTGTCCAAGTTGGCTTGTCTTTATGCGGAGCGGATCATTCTTTTGCATGGAATTCCCATTTCCATTGTGTCAGATCGAGATCCGCGTTTCACTTCTGGCTTCTGGAGGAGTTTCCAGCGAGCTCTTAGCACGAAGTTAGCATTTAGCTCAGCGTATCATCCTCAGTCAGATGGTCAGTCAGAGAGGACCATTCAGATGTTAGAGGACATGTTGAGATCTTGTTGCCTGGAATGGCAAGAGAGTTGGATTCACCATCTGCCATTGGTGGAGTTTGCCTACAACAACGGCTATCATTCTAGTATTGGGATGGCTCCTTATGAGGCGTTGTACGGGTGACCGTGTCAGACTCCACTCGATTGGTCTGAGGTTGGTGAGCGTGTTGTGACGGGACCGAAGCTGGTGCAGTAGTGTATTGATGTCGTGCATCTGGTTCGTCGGAACATGTTGGCAACGCAGAGTCGGTAAAAGAGTTATGCCGATCGGAGAAGGCAGCCACTCTGTTTCACCGTCGGTGACCAAGTATTTTTGTGGGTTTCTCCCATGAAGGGAGTGATGATATTTGGGCAGCATGGGAAGCTGTGTCCCCGCTATGTTGGTCCTTTTCCCATCGTGGAGCACATTCGCGAGGTTGCTTATCGGTTGCAGCTACCTCCTGAGTTTGCAGTGATGCATGATGTGTTCCATGTCTCGATGTTGAGGAAGTATATGCCCGATGTCTCTCATGTTTTAGAGGATTCCGTTTGGCCCGAGGTGACTCCCGATCTGTCTCTACCGGAGTTCCCTATCCGTATTGAGGATCGGCGAGAGCAGCACCTGCGGAACAAGGTTATCCCTCTGGTTAAGGTGGCGTGGCAGTGACACTCTGGCGGTGAGGCTTCTTGGGAGCGTGAGGATGAGACACGTCAGCAGTTCCCTTACCTGTTCGAGTGAGTATCCTTTTCTTTCCCCTATGCTTTATTTCAAATTTCGAGGATGAAATTTGTTTAAGGGGGGAGGGCTGTAATATCCCGGACCTTTCAGATCCTTCTTCTTGGGTCCCGAATTTATTTTCTCTGAGAATTTGTTCTCATTTTGCCCGGAATTATCTTTCGGACATTTTTCGGGTTCGGATCCGTGCGTTTCAGATCAGTTTCGGAGGTCCCGGAACGTGTTCCGCGGTTTCCCGTGTTTTTCCCTAACAGGACCTACGGAACCCCGTAGCGGGTAAACCGAGTCATTCACCTACTCAGGGATGGTACCGCGGCGATCAGCGTGTTCCAACGATCGCGGCGGTATATTTTTCTATTTTTTCTTATTTTTCAAAAAAATTAGATTTTCTATAAATCCTCAATTCTTTTTCCTTTTTCTTTCCCTTTCTCTTTCGTCTTCTTCCTCCTTTCTCTCCCGTGCGCACGCGACCCCTCTCCTTTCCTCTTCTTCGTCCAGCGTGACCGCGACGGTGCTCCCCTCCGGCTGCAGATGACGGTGGGACGACGACGCGGCGGCGAGGTGATCGTGGGGGTGCGTGGTTCGTGGGAGCTCGAGGAAGAACGAGGGTTTTCAAGCGAATTTTGAGGATCGGCGGCGATCCGCCACATTTCGGACGAATCTGAGGTAGGGTGACGGTCCCTAGCTCTATGTCTTCCTTCCCCGTGATTTATCGGCCGAGGCGAGGTCGAGAGTGGGCTATTTTGAGTCGGGAAGGAAAAATCATATTTTCGGGTGTGATCGCCCGATCTAGCATTTCAATGCATGATTTCGTGGTTTGTGGGCATCAAAAGATGCACTAGGGGCGTGGGAACAAGTTTCCCTTTTGGTTCCCCATCACTCGGGGGTGAATGGGGCGTGGAATGGCGAATTTGAGGTTTTCCTGTCGTTCTCAATTTTCGGAGGCTGTGGCGGCCCTTCCAGTGACCGCCACAGCCTTCAGGCGGTCCCCGTTCGACCGTTTTAAGCTTTTCGTGTGTGGGTTAGGCATGGCGACCTCACGATGAGCCGCCAGAGCCCAGGTGGCGGCTGAAGGCTCGACCGCTAAGCCCAGTTGGTCAACGTGGCCTTCGAGGCATTTTGACCGTTGGTTTTTGACCGTTGGAAGCTTTTGGGTTTGGCGGCCGAAGGTTCGCCCGCCTCATGCTCTTTAGCGGCCCTATATAGGACCGCTATTTCTTTCGTGACCCAAGGTGTAGCGGCCTATCGTTGGACTGCTACAGTCCCTGTGGCGGCCTAATATTGGACCACTATATATTGTGGCGGCCCAAATGTGGACCGTCAGAGGTCCATGTCCGACCGGAGTTATGTTTTGTCGATTCGAGTCCCGGGTGAGTGGATCCCGATCCACGTGCGGAGCCGTGGTCTGACTGATGCTGGGCATCATGTAGGGGCCACACGTGAGGGTGCCGTAGGATCCCGGGAGGTGGTGCTCTCGGTTTGTGTCACCGTGAGTCGGTGTCAGTACGAGGAGCGACCCTTGTACATTGTCCGATTTTGACGTTGTTTTCCGTTGACTAGAGAGTCTACTCTTTCAGTGACCCTCCACTAGTCGTAGCCTTCCGACACGCGAGTGGTCCCACCAGGGAGTGGTGGCGAGGCTACCCTGAGAGATGGTTTTGGACTGATTTTCGTCGGGCCCCACGTTTACCAGTCAGAGTCTGGCTGAGGGGAAAACCAGTCACAGGGTCAGACCAGAGACGCACGGTCTGTGTGTGTGCACGTGGTTGGGGGCAGTTGGACCCGCGCTGACGAGCGCGACCCCAGCTAGTCACTTGTTCTGTGGTTACTTGTATGGTGTCCCCGTTCCACCAGGGGTCGAGGGGGGCACCCGAGGCACGATCTAAGTCGTCAGTGGACGCATCTGGCCTTGCTTCTAATGGATTGGTACTCCTGTCTTTGCTTGGTAGTGACTCTTGAGTTTTGACGAGTTGTCTCGATTTTCATACCGCGCGTTCGGTACTAGCTGTAGCGGTAGCTGGCAGTTACTTTCCGCGCAGTTTCTCTGTTTGCGAGCTGGGGACCGAAGGATCCCTGCTGAGCCTTGTGTTTTGAGGCTCATTCCATGCGTATTTTCTGTGTTTCAGGTGAGACACGGCTTCAGGGGAGCGCTTCAGAGGTTCCACGCGGTTCAGGTGCTCAGGGTTAGTTGCCAGTTCCGGGGTATGAAATGAGCCCCGTATAGTTGTACTTTTCTCTTTGGACTGTACTAGTTGTGGACTACTGTTATATTTTAGACTGTTGTTATTATTGTGGACCATGTAATTTTAATTAACGTCAATAATTGCTTCCTGCTTAATTGATTTAAACTACGTAGCTCTGCAATTATTTAGATTCTTATGTATCTCCACACCATCCTTTCAACCCTTCTGAGTCTCCGGGCTCGTGGGTGGCGGTTCGAGATTCGGATTATCGGACCTCCCCGGTGTTCGGATCTCGGGTCGTTACACATAACCCCCCTGCCAGCGTACAAGCAGTCGACTTTATCCAAAGCCTCCCGCTAGCCATCCAAATATTCGCGCCTGTAGTCCTCGGAGGCGGGGCCATGTGCTCTCGGCTCCGGCCACGGCCGCCACGGTGCTGGGGGAGGATCCCTCCGAAGGATCAAGGATTGACGGCGGGCCTGCTGAGATTCGTCGTCGGACGAAGTGCCGGACTCCCCCGAGGACATCTCGCAGAAGGATTTCTCTCCTCAAAACCCACCAGGCCGGAGATGACCGAAATCTCACCATGGAAGCCACTATTTATAAGGAAAGGAGAAGTCCCAAGAAGAAGAAGGACTCTCACTGCCTCGAGCAAATCTACAGAAACTGAAGCGACGGATATCGAAACTCGCGCCCTTTCAGAATCCCTGTCAAAGTGATGCGGGACGAGACCACGGACACGACAAGCTCGTGACTGTCCCTTAACGAGGGAAGCGTCGGACGTGCGCGGTTGAGAAACCGGCAAAGAGCTAGGGTGATCGGCTCTCTCGTGTGCCCGGATCGGGTCACGGGACGGTGTCGCACTCTCTCGCAGCAGCGGTAATGAATAGATAAAGCGAGCTAGATATCCCTACACATGCTCTCTAGCAGCGGCATAAACAAGCATATATGAAATTAAGCAAAATGCCAAGTAAGGAGCGAGGACGATACCTACACGCGCTCGGCGTGGGGACGACGGACCCGGCCGAAACTCGTACTCCCGGGATAAATATTACACAATGATGACAGCAATGAAATATCACCCACTCCACGCAGGGAGGTAAAGGGCTACACAACTGGGCCCGGGAGGACCGAATTCGGGTTAACGGGCGCCTTCTCGCGTCTCTTCGGCAGCACCCGAACTGGTGGCTGTGGGGCCCACGTGCTGCCCGGAGGGCCCATGTGGGACCTGATAGAACCGCTGTAGTGGGGACACTTAGGGAAGCGCTCCCCGGGCTGGCGGCACGCTGGTTCACCGGCCGGAGGCCGGGCGGCTCCGTTCGGCACCGGTCGGAATAACCGGCCACGGATCTGCAGCTTCTGGTTTTCCGCGCGCGTCCCGGCGAGAACGGGCGCTGCGATCAGCCCCGATGTCGGATCGACACGAGACTGACGCCGTTAGAAAGCTAACTTCAAATACTTCAATCTAGCCTTGGAGATCTAGCCTGGATTTTCACGGATCTGGACTTATGGAATTTCCAAGTTCCTGTTGTACAGTTCCTGAAATCTTAGGTCAGCAGAGAACTTTCCTATGGATTGCCTTTGACCGCGAGGTATACGTCTGAATCTGGGGTTGTGTTCTTCAGAAACATTATGGGAAATCAAGATACAAAACCAGGACTATTTTTGGATCTGGATTTGGGGAAGGCTACGAATTTCTATGATGTTTGCACTAGCAGTGGGTCGGATCTGGAATCTGGCTGACAACACTGTAGCTGAGGAAGAACACGAATTTCTAAAAATAGATAGAGGGTTGATAAAAAATTAAGAAAATTTTTAGATGTTGGGGGTGATGGACAGAACTCTCAGTAAAATTGGGAGGGTTTGGACAAATCAAAAAGATGGCCGGAGGTGGGAAACACAGGGCTGCTGTCACTGTAGACAGAGACAAAACAGAACTAGGAATGAAAGATGCACGAAAATGGGAAAATACTAAATGATGGAATTTGGGCGTGAACATTTAGGTGGAGCTTGGGATACAGGGGAAGAACACACCATAAAAATTACAGACCATGAAGAGGCCGTGGCTGATAGCATAAATTTCTGGAAGAGATCTCTGTCCAACAGGACAGAACACCGAGAACGGTTTCGCAGCGGCTCGAAGGTGGCACGAACGGCGGCGGCGGCGGCACCGGTGATGATCAGAAGTTGTGAGGGGATGATAGAAGATAGAAACACTCTAGAAATGGAGGTTGGAGAAGGAAGAACATCAGGAGAGAGGAAGGGGGCGCAATATGCTCCAAGCTTCAACATAATTTTCTGATTTTTCATTGATTTGCAAATGAAAATACAAGCTTATATATGCTTCCATTCATATCCAACCTCCACCCTTAGATCTAGGGATGTGAGATGGATGGTCTGGATTGCATGTGAACAACACACCTAATACATTTATTTAATCTAATTTGACCATTTCTATTCAAACTTAGACTAATTCCATTCCAACTCTACCTAAATCACACCTACCTAGCCTAATAGGACAAGGAAGAGGGCGCCCCCTTCATGGGCCTCCCTTGGGCCAAGTATGGTTAAAGGCCATATAACAAGCCCACTAACCATGCTAGACTCTTCCACCCTTGGTGGCCCATGAGAGGGAGAAGCCTATTTGGGCCTAAGTGGCTATTAAGGTCCATAATGATGGCCTTAAGACCCAATATGGAATAAGCTCCTAATGGACTCTACTAATGGCAACATAGCCATGGACTATACATTACAAATGGCCCAATGACTTGTTATAAGCCTTACAAGGAGCCCAAATGAAAGAAATTACACAATTACAATCTCATACAAGCCAATACACATAATACAACCCATAAGCTCTTGATGTCCTCATCAATTCTCCCCGGGTGGGAGGAACTCGACCCCGTCGAGTAGGGGTAGGGATGCTCGAATACTCCGGCGGATCCGTCACCATTCCAAGTAACGCGGGTACGCTCCACTCCAAATGATCGTCACCTGCTCATTCCATATGTACTCAATATGCGTGACTGCTATGGACTAAAGGTGGACACTCCGAGTGGGGCACTCTCAAAAGAGAAGGAAGCAGCTCGAAGACTCACTAGGAATCACCGCTGAGTCCCTTTAGGTGACTGATCCGGGTATAGATGTAGAACCGATCCCATACTCATCGAGTGAGTCCACTCGCCTCTTACTCATAAGAGATCAACAACGAGCTTACACAATACACATGCAGACAAACAAACAACACACAAACCATGCAAACAAACCACACAAGGAAAACACACCGACTCATATATGACCCTAGACTAAGGTGGTGACATCAAGCCCACTAGGTGGCGGCATCCTGGGTGGTAGGAGAGCCGCCCATTTCTTTCCCCAAGGCATAGTACTCATCGGCTAGTGCCTCATCGGCCACATAATTGACATACTCAAGCTCGGGAGGTGCGGATTCTCCAACACCTAAGGCTAGGGTGGCGCGAGCGGGACACTCACTGGCAATGTGGCCAAACCCGTGATAGTGGAAACACTGCACTCGCGACCGACTGCTCTCTCCGATAAGAGGGGCCTTACCCTTATCCTCCCGACGGGTAGGGGGTGTAGGCAACAAGGGTGCAGGTGTAGGTGCTGTGGGCAACAGCGGAGGAAGTGTCGGGGCCAGGGGACGGGCTATGGGTGCCGGGGGACGGGCAATAGGTGTCGGTGGATGTGGTGGAGGTAGATCCCTTGGTGGGGGAGGTCGAGGTCTAGGAGCGAAGTGCTCCTGACGAGCAAGCTCCAGAGGACGAGCCATGGGTCCCCTCGAGTATGAACCTAAGGAGCCACGGGAATCACTACGGGGAGGAGCGGGGCTCTACCGGGGAATAGACTCGAACTCACCCTCGAATTGCTCCATCTCGAGAGCAACTTGGTATGCATCCTCCAGCTTGCGGCGGAGAAGCTCATACCGTAGGTGTGGGCGTAGACCACGCCGAAACCGAGAGACGGTAAGGGAATCCTCCTCCGTGGCATCACATCGCAAATAGTATTCATCAAATTCGGCGATGTAATCCGAGACGGACCGGTCTCCTTGGGTGAGACTTTGCCACCTCTCTATAAGACGCTGGCGGTAGGAGGTAGGGAGATACTTCTTCCTAAGCTTCTCCCTCATCTCGGTCCACGTATCGATCGGGGGTTCATGACGATGAAACAATAGGTTCTCCATATTTCTCTAATATGTTTATGCTTGGCCTATAAGTTTCATCCTGGCAAACTTGACCTTCCTTTGGTCCGACATCTGGAACCACTCAAAGTATCGATCCATGCCAGCCTCCCAATCAAGATAGACCTTTGGGTCTAAGGATCCGTCAAAGGTGGGAGGGTCGGTCTGAAGGGCCCGTTCATCCATATCTTGGTCGGGGGTACGCCGTATAGGACGACGATCACGACCATATCCCCGATGCTCATTCTCGGATTCATAGTCATGCACGTCGGGGACTTCGTGCCTCCTATTAGCTATCCCTTGAACCCTTGGAGTCGCGGGTTTTTGACCCGGCTCCGGTTGACCTTGTGTAGGTGGGACGGGTGCCTAGACTGGGGCAATTGGTGGTGCCTCGGTTGGACCTCTCTCTAGTGCGGCAACTCTCCCGACCAATCCCTGAACAGACTGGTTCGACCCGGCGGCCCTATCCTCTACGGCTTTCATCCTCTCTTCTAGGCGGGTGCCTAGACCATTCACGCGGGTACTCGCTCCTTCCATCCTATCCATTCAGGGTGCTTAAATCACCCATTTACGTGTCTAACCCATCGAGACGTGTATGCAATCCTTGCACTTGTCCCATAAGATTTTGGAACATTTCGAGCACAGCTGACGCATCGAGACTAGCGGCTCGGGGATCCGCCATAGGTGGGGGTGGGGGTGAGTACTGAGTACCCCTACGAGTGGGCATGCAAACACACCGACTTGACGACGCCGACTGTAACTACCCCAGAATCCGATTACCGGGAAGGCCCAATAACCCGAGACTCGTACCGCCACCCACGAGCCCGAAGACTCGGAAGGGTTAAAAGGATGGTGTGGAAACTACACAAGCATCGCAGATAATCGCAGAAATTAAACAGTTATAATATTAAGCAGGAAATAAATTAACATTTTACATGGTCCACAATAGAAATTAACAACAATAACAATAGTCCACGACTAGTACAGTGACAAGAAAGGAAAGTACAGCTACTCGGGGCATCCCCCGGCTCTGACCTCTGGCACTACCTCTGGGCACCCGCACCACGCTGCACCCCCGACGCGCTCCCCGAAGGTGGCGCCTCACCTGAAACACAGTGAAAATACGCAGGGAATGAGTCTCGGAACAAGACTCAGTAGGGATCACTCGAACCCTACCTCGTAAAACGAGAAACCACTACACTAGCGGTAGGAGAGTACCTCGGAAAGGAAAGCCCTGTACTCTACAAGACAAGACCCTACGGCACGCAAACCGACACACGTGCCACGGTAAAAAGACCGAAGCTCAAAGGTCGAACCGGTAAAACCCGAAGGTCGGAAACACACGACTGACAGTCTGACACACCGTACTCGACAGGAGTACCACCCACTGGAAGCACAGCCGGTAGCATCCCGTGACGTCTTACACCGCACCGCAGGTGAACTGCCTGATGTGGTAGGTCCTACCCGAGGCGCAGACACCGTACAAGTAACCACAAACAAGTAACTAGCTGGGGTCACGCCCGTCGACGTGGGTCCAACTGCCCCCAGCCACGTGTGCACACACAGACCACGTGTCACTAGGTCTGGTCCTCTGACCGGTTTTCCCCCGTAGCCGGACTCTGGCTACCGACGAGGGGCCTACGGTAACCGGTCCACAAACCGTCTCGAAAGGTGGGTGCCCGTACACCACTCCCAGGAGAGACCAGCACCTCGTACTGGTGGGCTACGACTAGTGGAGGGTCACTGAAGGAGTAGACTCTCAAGTCAACGGAAAATGACGTCCGAGTCCGACAACGTGTGGGAATCACCCCACGCATTAGCTCCGTCAACCGGGGGCCACGGTCGGAGACAAACGGACGCACCGCCCACGGCCAAACTCATGACCAAGGCAAACGGAACCTCCGGACACCAAAGACACGGTCACGGAACTCCACGGGGTGTCCAGGACACACACACGGCCCAAGAGGAACACCCAACAACATGACAGAATGCGCTAGGACTCCCTAGCGCGACAGGGAAGATCGCGCTAGGGCCTCCTAGCGCAACAGGGAACATCGCGCTAGGATCCCCTAGCGCGACAAGACAGGTCGCGCTAGGGCCTCCTAGCGCGACACAACAGATCACGCTAGGGACCCCTAGCGCGACAAGGCAGGTCGCGCTAGGACCCCATAGCGCGACAGGAACCGCCTCCTGTTCATCTTCTCCGATGAACGCGTCCCATCGGGGCAGCGCGACGAACAAGAACGCACTACTGGAGTATAGCGCGTTCTCAGTCCGCGGCGAAAAACGGTAGAAACTCCAAAAAAAACCAACCACGCCCCCATGCCTCCACAGGAGAGGGGGAAAACAAAGGGGAAGACCCCTGGGGACCCCTAGCATGATCCTAGGCCATCAAAACACGAAATCATGCATCAAATCCATAGATCGGGCGAGCTCTCCCCAAATCATGAAAAAAACCCCAAAAGCTCAAACACGCCCCTCTCGGCCGCCCCGCGGCCTACAAATCACGGGAATGAACGGCAAGAGGCTAAGGAACGTCACCCTACCTCAATGGAGCGAATGCTCCGCCGAATCACCCACGAATCACGAAGAACGCTTTAAGCTTCACGAACTCCCCACGCTTCTCACACTTGCCGCACGCCCACGAGCTCGCCTCGCCGCCACCCACGCGTCCGCGCCGTCGCCCTGCCGCCGTCAACAGCCGGGGAGGGGCTCACCGCGTCCGAATGGGAGAGAGGGAGAGAGAGGAGGGCGGTCACGGTTGGGGAAGGAAGGAGGAAGAAGAAGAAGAAGAAAGAGAAGGTGGAAAAGAAAAAGAAAAGAAATAGGGTTAAATAGAAAATCCGATTTTTCGGAAAAATACCGAAAAAATAGAAAAATATATTTTTGGAATCCTCGGAATGCACCGATCGCAACGGTACCACTCGTGCCCGGGTGAACCGCCCGGTTCGCCCGCAGCGAGCTTCCGAAGAAAAAGCCGAAACACACACCGGAAATCGGAAAACACACGCGGAAAAACCGCGGAACGCCTCCGGACCTCCGAAATGACTCCGGATCGCGCCGATCCGAACACGACAGATGTCCGAAATGAAATTTCGGACACAACAGAGCCAGACGCTCCGAAAACCAGATCCGGGACCCACGAAGAAGGATCCGAAAGGTCCGGGATATTACAGCCCTCCCCCCTTAAGGAATTTCGTCCTCGAAATTGAGAACAACCCAAGGGGAAAGAAGAGGAAGACTCACTCAAACAGGTACGGGAACTGCTGACGCATCTCATCCTCACGTTTCCAAGAAGCCTCCCCACCAGAGTGCCGCTGCCACACCACCTTTACCAAGGGGATGACCTTGTTCCGCAGGCGCTGCTCTCGTCTATCCTCCACCCGGATCGAAAACTCTGGGAGAGAGTGATCGGGAGTCACCTCAGGCCAAACAGAATCCTCGAGCACGTGAGAGTCATCAGGCATATACTTCCGCAACATCGAGACGTGGAACACGTCATGCACCGACGCCAACTCAGAGGGTAACTGCAACCGGTAAGCAACCTCACCGATGCGTTCCACAATCGCGAAAGGACCAATATAGCGGGGACTCAGCTTCCCCCGCCGTCCAAAACGCATCACCCCCTTCATCGGAGAAACTCTCAAGAACACGTGATCGCCCACGGCGAACTCGAGGGGCTGCCTCCTACGGTCAGCATAGCTCTTCTGCCGACTCTGGGCCGCCAACATGTTCTGACGAACCAGGTGCACAACATCCACACATTGCTGTCCCAATTCCGGTCCCGTCAAAACATGCTCACCCACCTCAAACTAATCAAGTGGAGTCCGACACGGACGCCCATACAGAGCCTCATAGGGAGCCATGCCGATGCTCGAATGATAGCTGTTGTTATAGGCAAACTCCACCAACGGTAGGTGATGAATCCAACTCCCCTGCCACTCCAGGCAGCAGGATCTCAGCATGTCTTCCAAAGTCTGAATGATCCTCTCAGACTGACCATCTGACTGAGGATGATACGCCGAGCTAAAAGCCAACTCCGTGCCAAGAGCTCGCTGGAAACTCCTCCAGAATCCAGAAGTGAAGCGCGGATCCCGGTCCGACACGATCGAAATGGGAACCATATGCAACGGAACGATCCGCTCCACATACAAACGAGCCAACTTAGACACGCTCCAGCTGACCTTGACCGGTAACAACCGAGTCACCTTCGTCAGCCGATCCACCAGCAACCAAATACTGTCTTACCCAGTCGGGGTCCTCGGAAACCCCACCACAAAATCCGTGGTCACATGGTCCCACTTCCAAGCAGGAACATCCAAGGGCTGGAGAGTACCTCCTGGTCGCTGATGCTCCGCCTTCACCTGCTGACAGATCAGGCACCTGGCCACAAATTCGGCAACATCTCTCTTCATGCCAGGCCACCAGAACTGCCTCCGCAAGTTCCGATACGTCTTCGTCGCACCCGGGTGTACGGTGTACCTGCTCCCATGAGCCTCGTGCAACACCACACGACGAACCTGCTCCTCCGCTGGGACATACAGCCTGCCACGAAACCTCGCAGCACCGTCCTCGCCAAGCTCCACGTCAGCCATCGCAAGAATCCGGGGCAACTCAGGGTCCGCATGCTGAGCCTCTGTCACCTGACGATGGATAGCAGGAGTGACAGTCAGACTCGCAAGCACCGCCAACCCTGGCTCCTGGGGAATCTTGAGCCTGAAAGATACTTCGGGCACTTGTTCCCAGAGCCTCCACTTCCTCAACATCAAGGTACTGATCGCAACCTTCCGACTCAAGGCATCGGCGACGACATTCATCCTACCCGGCTGATAAGACAGGGTGAAGTCATAGTCCTTCATGAACTCCATCCAACGCCTTTGTCTGAGGTTCAGGTCTTTCTGCGAGAACACGTACCTCAAACTCTGATGGTCAGTGAACACCTCAAACTTCTCGCCGTACAGATAGTGCCTCCAGATCTTCAGCGCGAAGATCACCGCCGCCAGCTCAAGGTCATGGGTAGGGTAGTTCTCCTCGTGGGGCTTTAGCTGCCGAGATGCATAAGCCACCACTCTACCATGCTGCATCAGAACAGCACCCAATCCAATGCCGGAAGCATCTGTACACACCACAAAACCTCCCGATCCAGAAGGCAAAACCAACACCAGAGCCGAGGTGAGCAATCTCTTCAGTTCGCTGAAGCTCTGCTCACACTCCTCAGACCAGACGAAAGGCACATCCTTCCGCGTGAGTCTAGTCATCGGGGTCGTAATGCGAGAAAAATCCTGGATAAATCGGCGATAATAACCCGCAAGCCCCAAGAAACTCTGGATCTCCGTCACCGACCTCGGCCTCGGCCACTGCATTACTGTCTCGACCTTGGCGGGGTCCACGGAAATGCCATCACCAGAAATTACGTGCCCCAGAAAGTGCACCTCGCTGAGCCAAAACTCGCACTTGCTGAGCTTCGCATACAACTGGTGATCTCGCAACGTCTGCAGCACCACACCCAAATGGTACGCGTGCTCCTCGGCAGACCACGAATAAACAAGGATGTCATCCACGAAAATGACCACGAACTGGTCCAAATACGGATGAAACACCCTCTGCATCAAGTCCATGAAGGCTGCTGGGGCATTGGTGAGCCCAAACGGCATCACCAAAAACTCATAATACCCGTACCTCGTACTGAACGCAGTCTTCTCCACATCGGACTCGCGAATTCTCAGCTGATAGTAACCGGACCGCAAATCAATCCGCGAGAACACTCGTGCAGACTGCAGCTGGTCGAACAAATCATCAATCCGTGGCAACGGATACTTGTTCTTAATGGTCACTTCATTCAGCTGCCGATAGTCAATGCACAAGCGCAGACTACCGTCCTTCTTCTTCACAAACAACACGGGCGCACCCCAAGGGGAAAAACTAGGACGAACATACCCCTTGGCCAGCAGTTCCTACAACTGCGCCCTCAACTCCCTCAACTCAGCGGGGGCCATACGGTAGGGAGCCTTCGCCAAAGGTCCCATACCAGGCACGACCTCGATCACAAAATCGATCTCCCGCTGGGGAGGTAATCCAGGCAACTCCTCGGGAAAGACGTCGGGGAACTCGCACACCACTGTAATGTCCTCGACATCCGGCTCCATCCAATCAGACACAACCACTGACGTGAGAAAACCCTGACAACCGGAATCAAGCAACCGACGGGCTCGAATAGCAGAGATAAGGAATCGAGAAGAGGTGGAACGAATACCTTGGAAATAGAAGGTCTGCTTGCTCGGATGCTGGAAGTAGACCCTCTTCATCCCACAATCCACCACCGCTCCATGAGTCTCGAGCCAATCCATGCCTAGAATCACATCGTAATCCCGAAGCTGCAACGCATAAAACCTGCCTGGCATAATCCGCCCATCGATCCACACCGGAACCTGGTCGAAGCAATACGGAGTGATCATAAAGTCACCCGAAGGCAACTCCACTGCCAAATCACAGGACAACTGGGTCACCGGCTCCTCGACGCTCGACGCGAAATCCTCCGAAATAAACGAATGAGACGCGCCAGAATCAAATAAAACCCGAGCCGCACAACCCAAAATCTGAACGGTACCTTCCACGAGCTGCGACGCCACTGCCTCTGCCCTGGTCATGTGCGTGATCTGGCCTCGAGCCCTCTGCCTGCCTCCCACGCTAGCTGACCTGGGTAGCGGCGGATACTGTCCCTGCTGCTGCTGCTGCTGCCTCTGCTGCTGGGGAACCTGCTGCTGCTGAGGAAACTGCTGCTGCGGCGGCCTCTGAGGACAGTCACGCGCCATATGCCCTGGCTGGTCACACCGAAAACAAATAATCGGCGTCGTGCACTGCCTGCCTGGGTGGGTCCCACCACACCGTGGATAAGGTCCTCGCGATCCACCCCCTGATCCCTGACGCTGCAAGGGAACCGGCTGCTGTACACTGCCCGATGAAGCTTGCCCCTGATCCTTGGACTTCTTACGGAAACTCTTCTTCAAGAACTTCTTGACCTTCGAGTCGAAGGACGCAGATCCTGTCACCGAAGCTGCCGCTGCCGGTACTCCTGAACCACCCGACGCAGACTGAAAGAAACCCTGCTGCTGGGTAACCGACTGATGGCTGCGACCTGACAAAGACTGTCCCTGGCTGATCCGTCCTCGAGTCCTCTGCATATCCATCTCCAAGGAAATCGCAACACGAGACACCGTCTCTAGATCAGTGGCCCCGTTTGCGATCAGATGGTGCCTCAGCTCCAGGCTCAAGCCCTACACAAACTGCGTGGTCCTCACCCTCTCATGCTCCATGATGTGAGGTGCGTACCGACCCAGCTCGACAAATCGGGCCCTGTACTGCAACACGGACATGTCACCCTGCACTAGCTCCAGAAACTCTCGCATCCGCTGCGTGGCAACAACATCTGGACAGTACGTACGCTCGAAAGCACTAACGAAGTCATCCCACTCGATCTGCTCAAGTGGACGAAGCTGAAAAGACGTCTTCCACTCGGAAGACCACCACCTCCGAGCCGTACCCTGCAACTGGTTGTAGGCCAACACAACTCTGTCCTCGGCAGTACTCCTCGCGGAACTGAACACCCGCTCCATCTCATCAAGCCAATCACGAGCCGCATCAGGGTATGCCTGGCCGCTAAAGTAAGGTGGATGGAACTGCATGAAGTCCCTCACTGCTCGGCCTGGCCCACCCCTGATTGACGAGCCCTCACCAGCCTCTCCGCCAAACTGCTGAGACATGAGATGGTACATGCCACGGAAGAAATCTTCGGCCCCCGGAACTCTCGCAGCATCCGCGGCCTCGGTAGCCCCCAGTGGCGCTCTGCTATGCTCCTCCTGGTCCCTCTGGACCCCCTGCTGGATCTCCTGACCTCCAGCCGACTGCCCCTGCTGAGAGCGAGAGCTCCTCCTCGGCGCCATACTCGCTCCTGAAGCAAAAGACAGAAAACACGAAAACGGCAAGGTCAAGAAAAACACACGATGCCCAATGCCAGCGTCACCTGTACATCATCGCTGTGGACTAGTGGACCACTACAATTACCTATGATTCTCATGTAATTCCACAACCGCGCTCTGATACCAGCTGTAACGACCCGAGAATCCGATTACCGGGAAGGCCCGATAACCCGAGACTCGTACCGCCACCCACGAGCCCGAAGACTCGGAAGGGTTAAAAGGATGGTGTGGAAACTACACAAGCATCGCAGATAATCGCAGAAATTAAACAGTTATAATATTAAGCAGGAAATAAATTAATATTTTACATGGTCCACAATAGAAATTAACAACAATAACAATAGTCCACGACTAGTACAGTGACAAGAAAGGAAAGTACAGCTACTCGGGGCATCCCCCGGCTCTGACCTCTGGCACTACCTCTGGGCACCCGCACCACGCTGCACCCCCGACGCGCTCCCCGAAGGTGGCGCCTCACCTGAAACACGATGAAAACACGCAGAGAATGAGTCTCGGAACAAGACTCAGTAGGGATCACTCGAACCCTACCTCGTAAAATGAGAAATCACTACACTAGCGGTAGGAGAGTACCTCGGAAAGGAAAGCCCTGTACTCTACAAGATAAGACCCTACGGCACGCAAACCGACACACGTGCCACGGTAAAAAGACCAAAGCTCAAAGGTCGAACCGGTAAAACCCGAAGGTCGGAAACACACGACTGACAGTCTGACACTCCGTACTCGACAGGAGTACCACCCACTGGAAGCACAGCCGGTAGCGTCCCCTGACGTCTTACACCGCACCGCAGGTGAACCGCTTGACGTGGTAGGTCCTACCCGAGGCGCAGACACCGTACAAGTAACCACAAACAAGTAACTAGCTGGGGTCACGCCCGTCGACGTGGGTCCAACTGCCCCCAACCACGTGTGCACACACAGACCACGCGTCACTAGGTCTGGTCCTCTGACCGGTTTTCCCCCCGTAGCCGGACTCTGGCTACCGACGAGGGGCCTACGGTAACCGGTCCACAAACCGTCTCGAAAGGTGGGTGCCCGTACACCACTCCCAGGTGAGACCAGCACCTCGTACTGGTGGGCTACGACTAGTGGAGGGTCACTGAAGGAGTAGACTCTCAAGTCAACGAAAAATGACGTCCGAGTCCGACAACGTGTGGGAATCACCCCACGCATTAGCTCCGTCAACTGGGGGCCACGGTCGGAGAAAAACGGACGCACCGCCCACGGCCAAACTCATGACCAAGGTAAACGGAACCTCCAGACACCAAAGACACGGTCACGGAACTCCACGGGATGTCCAGGACACACACACGACCCAAGAGGAACACCCGACAATAGGACAGAACGCGCTAGGACTCCCTAGCGCGACAGGGAAGATCGCGCTAGGGCCTCCTAGCGCGACAGGGAACATCGCGCTAGGATCCCCTAGCGCGACAAGACAGGTTGCGCTAGGGCCTCCTAGCGCGACACAACAGATCGCGCTAGGGACCCCTAGCGCGACAAGGCAGGTCACGCTAGGACCCCATAGCGCGACAGGAACCGCCTCCTGTTCATCTTCTCCGATGAACGCGCCCCATCGGGGCAGCGCGATGAACAAGAACGTGCTACTGGAGTATAGCGCGTTCTCAGTCCGCGGCGGAAAACGGTAGAAACTCCAAAAAAAACCAACCACGCCCCCATGCCTCCACAGGAGAGGGGGAAAATAAAGGGGAAGACCCCTAGGGACTCCTAGCATGATCCTAGGCCATCAAAACACGAAATCATGCATCAAATCCATAGATCGGGCGAGCTCTCCCCAAATCATGGAAAAACCCCCAAAAGCTCAAACACGCCCCTCTCGGCCTCCCCGCGGCCTACAAATCACGGGAATGAATGGCAAGAGGCTAAGGAACGTCATCCTACCTCAATGGAGCGAATGCTCCGCCGAATCACCCACGAATCGCGAAGAACGCTTTAAGCTTCATGAACTCCCCACGCTTCCCACGCTTGCCGCACGCCCACGAGCTCGCCTCGCCGCCACCCACGCGTCCGTGCCGTCGCCCTGCCGCCGTCAACAGCCGGGGAGGGGCTCACCGCGTCCGAATGGGAGAGAGGGAGAGAGAGGAGGGCGGTCACAGTTGGGGAAGGAAGGAGGAAGAAGAAGAAGAAGAAAGAGAAGGTGGAAAAGAAAAAGAAAAGAAATAGGGTTAAATAGAAAATCTGATTTTTTTGAAAAAATATGGAAAAAATAGAAAAATATATTTCCGGAATCCTCGGAATGCACCGATCGCAACCACTCGTGCCCGGGTGAACCGCCCGGTTTGCCCGCAGCGAGCTTCCGAAGAAAAAGCCGAAACACACACCGGAAATCGGAAAACACACGCGGAAAAGCCGCGGAACGCCTCCGGGCCTCCGAAATGACTCCGGATCGGGCCTATCCGAACACGAAAGATGTCCGAAACGAAATTTCGGACACAACAGAGTCAGACGCTCCGAAAACCAGATCCGGAGTCATTTCGAAAGGATCCGAAAGGTCCGGGATATTACACCGACTAAGCAAACACACTAATGCAAAATGATGCGCCTAAACTTAACCGAAACTCGGCACGTGGCGGAGTTAACCAATCCGAAGATCACTCGCGCAAGTGTGCGGCCTTCCCGATAGGCGTAGCCTAACGTTCGGACAACATCTTTTGATATACCGAGTAAAGGGATGTATGCGACCCAAAAATGACTCTTTTTGTTGTTTTAAAAATATGATGATCTTAGACTCGACGTAGATAATGAATAAGGACTAGACGTAAATGACACTCTTTTTTTTTGACACCCTAGACTCAACTCGCTCTGATACCAAATTGATGCGAGACGAGGCCACGGACACGACAAGCTCGTGACTGTCCCTTAACGAGGGAAGCGTCGGACGTGCGCGGTTGAGAAACCGGCAATGAGCTAGGGTGATCGGCTCTCTCGTGTGCCCGGATCGGGTCACGGGACGGTGTCGCACTCTCTCGCAGCAGCGGTAATGAATAGATAAAGCGAGCTAGATATCCCTACACATGCTCTCTAGTAGCGGCATAAACAAACATATATGAAATTAAGCAAAATGCCAAGTAAGGAGCGAGGATGATACCTCCATGCGCTCGCCGTGGGGACGACGGACCCGGCCGAAACTCGTACTCCCGGTATAAATATTACACAATGATGACAGCAATGAAATATCACCCACTCCACGCAGGGAGGTAAAGGGCTACACAACTGGGCCCGGGAGGACCGAATTCGGGTTGACGGGTGGCTTCTCGCGTCTCTTCGGCAGCACCCGAACTTGTGGCTGTGGGGCCCATGTGCTGCGCGGAGGGGCCGTGTGGGACCCGATAGAACCGCTGTAGTAGGGACACTTAGGGAAGCGCTCCCCGGGCTGGCGGCACTCTGGTTCACCGGCCGGAGGTCGGGCGGCTCCGTTCGGCACCTGTCGGAATAACCGGCCACGGATCTGCAGCTTCTGGTTTTCCACGCGCGTCCCGGCGAGAACGGGTGCTGCGATCAGCCCCGATGTCAGATCGACACGAGACTGGCGCCATTGGAAATCTAACTTCAAATACTTCAATCTAGGCCTAGAGATCTGGCCTAGATCTGCATGGATCGGGACTTATGGAATTTCCAAGTTCCTGTTGTACAGTTCCTGAAATCTTAGGTCAGCAGAGAACTTTCCTGTGGATTGCCTTTGACCGCAAGGTATACGTCCGAATCTGGGGTTGTGCTCTTCAGAAAAGTTGTGGGAAATCAAGCTACGAAACCAAGACTATTTTTGGATCTGGATTTGGGGAAGGCTACGAATTTTGATGATTTTTTGTACTAGCAGTGGGTCGGATCTAGAATCTGGCTGACAACACTATAGCTGAGGAAGAACACGAATTTCTAAAAATAGATATAAGGCTGATAAAAAATTAAGAAAATTTTTAGGTGTTGGGTGTGATGGACAGAACTCCCAGTAAAATTGAGAGGGTTTGGACAAATCAAACAGATGGCCGAAGGTGGGAAACACAGGGCTGCTGTCATTGTAGATAGAGACAAAACAGAACTAGGAATGAAAGATGCACGAAAATGGGAAAATACTAAATGATGGAATTCGGGAGTGAAAATTTAGGTGGAGCTTGGGATACAAGGGAAGAACACACCATAAAAATTTCAAATCATGAAGAGGCCGTGGCTGATAGCAGAAATTTCGGGAAGAGATATCTGTCCAGCAGGACAGAACACCGAGAACGGTTTTGCGGCGGCTCCAAGGTGGCACGAACGGCAGCGGCGGCGGCACCGGTGATGATCCGAAGTTGTGAGGGGATGATAGAAGATAGAAACACTCTAGAAATGGAGGTTGGAGAAGGAAGGACATTAGGAGAGAGGAAGGGGGCGCAATATGCTCCAAGATTCAACACAATTTTCTGATTTTTCATTGATTTGCAAATGAAAATACAAGCTTATATATGCTTCCATTCATATCCAACCTCCACCCTTAGATCTAGGGATGTGAGATGGATGGTCTGGATTGCATGTGAACAACACACCTAATACATTTATTTAATCTAATTTGACCATTTCTATTCAAACTTAGACTAATTCCATTCCAACTCTACCTAAATCACACCTACCTAGCCTAATAGGACAAGGAAGAGGGCACCCCCTTCATGGGCCTCCCTTGGGCCAAGTATGGTTAAAGGCCATGTAACAAGCCCACTAACCATGCTAGACTCTTCCACCCTTGGTGGCCCATGAGAGGGAGAAGCTTATTTGGGCCTAAGTGGCTATTAAGGTCCATAATGATGGCCTTAAGACCCAATATGGAATAAGCTCCTAATGGACTCTACTAATGTCAACATAGCCATGGACTATACATTAAAAATGGCCCAATGACTTGTTATAAGCCTTACAAGGAGCCCAAATGAAAGAAATTACACAATTACAATCTCATACAAGCCAATACACACAATACAACCCATAAGCTATTGATGTCCTCATCACAAAGTTATCGGTTCGTATCTCCAGAAGATTTCGCAGCCGTTCTAGAGGAAGGAAAACACACGGAAGAAATCCCAAGAGTTGCGAAATAAAGGAAAGGCTTCTATTTTGAGGTAGAAAGATTACAGAGAGACGGCTTCCGCCGTGGAAAAGACAGAAGGAATCAAAAGAAAGCAAGGGGCACCCTCTCAAGGGTTTTTTTTTTAACTAAAGTTAATACTTGCAAGGTGGGAATGGGGGAGGGGGTTCATCCCTTCATTTCGGAAGAAGATGAACACACTACCCCGGCCGCCAGGCAAGCGTTTTCATAAATGAAAGCAGTAAAAGAAAGGGGTACAGAAGGAGGGGAGGGGGAATGTAGAAATCCGATAATTAAAAATGAGAAATAAATTTTTAATTTCATTATGTAATTAAAATTTTCATGAAATAATCAAATTATATTTTTACTATATGAAATAAGCTAGTTTATTAAATTTACTTGAATTTACTTAAGTAAATAGGAAATTAAATGCTTTAACCCTTTGATAAATCATAGTAAGCCCAATAAAAGTCCATATAATAGATTAGGATCATAATTGGCCCATTGGATAATACATAATGGGTTGGATTAATGGATTAAAAGATTTAATAAAGGATAAATAACCTTAAATTCGTAACATGTGTTTAATATGACATTTAAGGGATTAAAATAACCCCATTTCTAGAAGATTGACTCAAAAATTAACCCTTATCTAACAGCCCACCTTGAACTAGCTGTTTTCACATTATTTTCACACCAAAATGAGGCTAGATTAAGAGAAGAAATGTGAATTTTCTTCTAATTCATAGCTAATGGGTTAGGTGGAATTAGGTGAGAAATCTTGACAAAATTGGCCAAGTTTTGGCTATAAATAAAGCCCCATTCGACCCTCAACTCATCCCTGGAGGCTAAGGTTATGCTGTTGCAAGAATTAGTGGAGATTTGAAGGAGGATTTAGAAGATCAAGGAGTTTTTTTATATTTGGGGATATTTCTTTAGATCCGTCTAAAGGTAGGTGTCTCTCAGGCTAAACTCTAATTAAAGCATGCTATCTTGTGTATTTTTCAATGCTATTTCCATTGATACATGTTTCCCCAAATTTCATTGAGAAATGATCAAGTTATTAGCATTTTATTGAAGGGTATTCACATTTTTTCTTAAGAAAACAGTGGCTATTAAAACTCAGTCCGCGTTAATGAACGCGTCTCCCCGATAAGACGCATTCTTAACAGCTTTTACAATGACCAAAATTCAAAAGTAAAAATATATAATAATATTTAAGGAGGCGTCCAGCCACCTGGACGCGTCCATAGAGCACGTCCATTAGCTAAGACGCGCTCAGACAGACTCTCCCTCCGTCCTAAATTTTGAAAAAAAAATATTAAAATAATTTCATGAAGGCATCCATTTGCTTGGACGCCTCCATAAAAAAATTATTAAAATAATTTTAAGAAGGTGTCCACTTGCCTGGACGCCTCCATAAAAATTATTAAAATAATTTCAAAAGGTGTCCACTTGCCTGGACGCCTTTATAAAAATATTTAAATTGTATTAAAATGATTTTTAAGAAGGCGTCCAGTTACCTGGACGCCTCTTTAAAAACATCAATATTAAATGACTATTTTCATTGTGAAAAATCTAATTTTTTACCAAATAATTGATAAAATAATGATTGAAAATTATTCCCAGCATCTAAAAATCTGTTATCAAAAGTTGATATATTTAAATTATTTTTCAGCATGTTAAAAATTTATTTTGTGGAATAAAAATATTTTTACCATGAAAAAATATATTTTTACCATATTATTAGTAAATTGATGCATGAAAAATATTTACAGCATGTTAAAAAATACTTCCTGCATGATAAAATTAATTCCAGCGGGTTAGAATTATTTTAGCTTGTTAAGACTATTTTTCAGCATATTAAAGTTATTTTAAACTATTTTTCAGCATGTAAAAATCTATTTTTATCATGTTATTAGTAAAGTAATGTATAAAAATTATTTTCAGCATGTTAAAAATTATTTCTGATATGATAAATTTACCTCCTGCATATTGAGATAGGAAATTATTTTTCAGCATGATAAATTTATTTAAAACTAATTTTTGCATATTTTTCTAGCAAGAAATTAGTAGATAAATGTATAAAAAATATTTTTCAACATAAATTTTTTTTTTGTTATCAGAAAATTTAGGCAAACAGCATGGTAAACTCATGTTTTTCACCTCATTAGTATGTTAGTGTACGAGGATTATTAGCATGTTAAGTATTCATATTAATATATTAAATAGTAATTTTCAGTATGATAAAAAGTTAATTCCAGCATGAAAAGTCTATCTTATTATCCCAGCAGTAAATTGACACATGAAAATTATTTTCAGCAAGTAAAACTTATTTTTAGTACATAAGCTCTATTTTCTTATCAAATAACTAGTGCATTGATGAATAAATATTAAATAAATAGAAAATACCAAAAATCAGGATTTTAAATTCTAAAAATTTTACTTCTTACCTAAAACACTTAATTATAAAAAAAATACACATCAGATTAGACTATGAAATTTATAATAATTCTAATTACTTGAATTTTCTTCCTAGTTACCGTTCGTTCTTGAATTCCACGACTTAATGTCGTTAAACATTATGCCTCAAAACTTTTGTCCACATTTCTTGAAACTTCTGGAATTTTTGTTAGATATGTACTTATTTATAATAGCATATCGCTTGAAATTCATTGGCCATATATATTAAAGTGGATGTCTAGACGTACTTGGGATCTTTTGATCCATATGACTCAATGCCTCGCATTAATGGGGCCCGGTCTGGTCCTGGGGGGAGCGCCCGAAAGTACGTGTGCCCATGGGAGTTGATTGACCAACGGTGTGACATTGCACCGAAGTGCTTGATAGATTTACTTGATACGGCATTCCACATTTCGTTATTGGTATTTGATTACTTGTTTACATGATTATTCGATAAATACTCGATTTACTTGACTTGCATGAAGTGGCCAATTACATGAAATTCTTTACTTGTTCAAATTCATTACTTGAAATTTTATCTTGATATCTTGTTATTCCAATTACTTGGAAATTCCATTCATGTTCATACACTTCTCGATACAACTTCAAAAATTGCTTAAAGTGTTAATACTTAAAGATTACCTAGTTCATAGAGATATAAAATCCTACTGAGCTTTTAGCTCACCCTACGTTTTGGTTAATTGTTGCAGGAAATGAAAATGAACAAGGGAATGGACAAGAGTGAGAGAGTGATTTTCTTTTTACCTAGGTTTATGTAGATCATTAGTGTTTTTACAAGAATGATGTACTTTGGGATTGGAAGTTTGTAATTTGACTTTATGGCTTATAAATTAGTGATGTAAACTTCATTTTGATAGAATAAAAGTATTATTTTCCCGTTCATTTCTGACTTTAGAAATAAAATTGTACATGGTCTAATCGACACGCATGTTTATGACTCGTCGCGCCCTCGATATTCCGCGTCGGGACGTGACAGGGAACGCCCGAAGAGGGGGAAGAGACGTACAAGGACAAAGGCCCAAGAAAGCGAAAAAGCCCAAGAGGACCCAGGCGAGGGAAGAAACAAAAGCCCAAGAACCCACAGAAGAATCATAGCCCCTATAAATAGGAATCTTCATCGAAGACCCCTTCAGAGTCGGACGAGAACACAGAACGGACACCGCGCTGACGAGCCGGAGAGCTAAGCCAATCAAGAGGATCAACCTCTGAACCGTCGGGATCAAGCACCTCCGTGTAGGAAGGGTCGGCCGGCGGCGGGGGCGCCACCAAAGAAGACTGGATCCGAAGAGAACGACGGGGAGGGGGAGCAACGTCCTCAAAACTGCACTGCCGATCACGCGAGTAGGATGTGGAGTTGGAACGCCGGAAGGAACGCCGTGGTGCTCCGCCATCCATCCTCAAGGGCAGCCGAGAGCGGTCCTGGCAAGAGGTGCCCACGAAAGCCGCATGAGCCGCTGGAAGGTCACAGAACCCCGAAGCAGGCTCAAGCCCGGGGACATTGAGAACCTGGAGGAGCTGAGGCAACTTGAAAGGCATGCCAAGATCCGAGGGGGGCACATCACCCACGGGATGCACCGGGGCAGGAGGCGGAGCGGAGACAAAGAGCGGACCGGGCGGGGCCCGGTTGATTTTCTTCTTCAGAGCTTGGGCGAAGGAGAGGCGAGGGGCGGCCGTCGGAGAAGAGGAGGAAGCCAAGGACCCTTCAACGCCAGCCGCATGGGAGGTGGGCTGCGCCCCTGGGGACCAAGCTACCGCATCGGCATTAAGCCCAGCAGGAGGCAAGGAAGGGCCGCCAAGGGGGTGAGCATCCGGCGCCGGGGGGTCGAGGACAAAGGAGGAGGACACCTGGGCAGCAAGAGGGACAGCCGTGGGTGCATCTGAGCACGGAAGGGGATCGCCCTTCCCGGAAGGATGAACTGGGTGGAGGGGGGATTCAACATCAGAAGAAGATGGTGACGCTGCACCTATCGGTGAAGGTGTGGTGTGTTCAGGCAGGCTAGGAACAGCCAGTGGTGACGGTGATCCCCTTGAGGAGGGGATGGAGGAAGGGTTGGCTGAAGTGGTGGGGCAGGCGGAGGGGCCAGGAGGAGGTTGGCATGGGAGGTGGGGAGGCTTCACGCAAGGGTGGTGGGGAGCCGCCTCCCAATCAGCTTCATCCACAGGTGCACCTCTAGGGAGAGGTTGGCAGCGCAGTACAGAAAGGGTGTCGACCCCTTGGGCAGGGGTGTCGACACTAGAGGTGGTGGGAATACCACCTCCAGGGAGTGGTTGGCAGCGCAACAAAGAAGGGGTGTCAACCCCTTGGGCAGGGGTGTCGACACTTGAGGTGGTGGGAATACCACGTTGCATGTCTGGGCAGCAGACAGTTGACTTGGCAACATCCAAAGCAGGGCCTTCGGAGATGCTAGCTAAGGCAGCAGAGGAGGCAATGCCCAGCGCATAGAGGGCCTCCTGCTCAGGGGGATCTGGTGGACGGGGGAGGAGCCCGGCGCCAGAGGTTGCAGAGTCAAGCCCGAGGGCCAAAGTCTGGCCACAGCTAGCCTCGTTGTGAGCAGAGTTAGCAGCAGGGCTGGCACCAGCTGTGAGGCTTTGGCCTCCCACAGCAGGTGGAGTCTGAGTGTCTGGAGGAGACGGGGGCCGAGCGCCAGAGGCCAACGTGGAGGGGCGACCTGGTCGGGCCAGCCGAGGGGCAGGATCTGCAGGAGTGCCTTCAGGAGGCTTTTTGCACTTGACTGCAAGGTGCCCGAGGCACTTGCAAGAGGAACAGTAGTGGGGAGGATTCTTGTATATGATGGGTTGCCCGTAGCTGTTGGAGCCATAATGGATGAGGACCCGCGAAGGGAGAGGCTTGGAAACATCTAACTGCACACACACACAAGCAGCTAATGAACGGGTGAGACGCTTAGTGTTCCTGTCGATTTGCAAAGGAGGACCGATGCTACCCGCAATGGACAGTAACATTTCTTCATGGTAAAAGTTCACGGGTAGATCCGGCAACTCCAGCCAGACTGGAACCAATGGTGAATCAGCCGTCCTGGAGAAGTCTAGCGTCCATTTGAAAAAATAGAATGGTTTGCCTTGTATAAACAAGGTTTCCTTAAGCAGCACCTGCAGGTAATCTTGCTGGGTTTAGAAGCACAGAAGAAGGTGTCTTGAATCCAACGAGCTGATGACGAAGTCCTTGTTGAACTTGAACCTCTGTGCGAGATGATACCTGATGGCTTCGAAGGGCGGCCGTCCCCGAGCAGTGCGTGCAATAATGGTGAACTGCAGTGCTTTGCAAGACTGTAGGACCTCCTCAGAGGAGAAGAAAGCAGCCGGTTCTCCAGAGTCGGAGAACGCCGGCGCATGAACATCCATGTTCAGCTTGGGTAGGCCGACCGGCTGGCTGACCAGTTGCGCGAAGGAAGGAACCGACGCGGCGGTGGAGCCTCCAGCGATGACAGCACCCGGAACATGGACCCAGGGAGATGGGGCATGAGCCACGGCAGGAGTTGGAAGTCTGGCCGGTGCAGCGGCAGATGGATCTCCTGCAGCTCCCTTACCAAGCACCCCTTGAACCGCACTAGGGCTGGCAGCGCCGGACGGGGGGGTTGTGAGCAGGCCAGGGCGGTTGACGATCTTCCTCCCTCCAGAGTTATTGCAGCACGTGAGCCTGAAGAACCCAGGGCACGCGATGATGTACTCGGGGACCGAGTCCACTGCGTGCCCCCCCATGGTCAAAGCTTCGACGGGTGCTCGCTCGTCCACGCTAGGGCCAGGTGCTGACTCTTCGGCACCAGCCTCTGCCAAGCTCCCCTTCGCCACCATCAGCCTCCGAGCCATAGGGTGTTGAGGGGGGAAGAAGAGTTGGAGCAACTACACCGAGGCAATCCGCTGTGGCCTTAACCATAGCGTTCTAGCCCTCCCGGAACCCGCGGTCGCGTGCCAACCTGTAGAACTCCAGGGCCACCGCGGTCAGCTCGTCCCGACAAACCGAAGAGGAGCGGAAGCTCTCCACCGCCTCCTCGCCAACAGTAGATATCGGTCTTTTCCCGGTATTCAGATTCTAGGTCGTTACATGGAAGATCCTCTTGGACCTCGAGAATGCTAGGCGCCCGAGAGTGGGGGGTAGTGAGGAGGGTAAAATCCGCCAGGCCCATTGCGGCCCACTAGCATCAGGCCCGCAGTAGCCCAGCCCAGTCGGGATCGAAGCAGTCCGCACGATGGCCTGCAGCCCAGACCCGATGGCCCAATAAAGGCCTATGAAGGATTCGCCATCCCACAGAAGACATCGACACGGGTATCTCAGGCGTAGGATCACTCTCCAGCGACCGAACGTTACTCCCGCCATTATAGGTCTCTTCTCCCATTGGTATGAGGTCACATCTACGACGCCAAGATCCTCGTCCCGAGGCCGCACTTCCCGATTAAGTAGGAGCACAACGAGAAACTCCCCCCACGATTAAAGAGGCGTTACTCCACGACTTGCGCCTTTCCTCGTTAGGGAACATACCTCCACTACCAGGGTGACCTATATAAATAGGTCTCCGATCAGATGAGAAAGGACACACAGAAGGACATGCTCAGACACACGCAGAGAGAGGAGAGAGACAGGAAGATGAAAGCCAAAGCTCATTCAGGAAAGTTAGTTTCATTGTTCCATCACATCCCCGTAATTCTTCGAGCACTCTTTGTGCCTGGCGAGCATCCTCCGAGTATTTGTCAGATGTGGCGAGCACATCCGATGACTCAGTTCTCACACCTAGGCTTCTTCACTTTACTCTCACGCTCCTTCTCTCTCTCTATCTCCTACTGCTCTTCCCCTCAGTGTGATCTTGACTTAAGCATTGGAGGGTTGTCCCTTGGGATAACGTATGAAGAGGCGGAATCTCGCGCTGAGTCCTGAGCGGGCTGTGGATCACCAGAAGATGAATCTGCAAGAGAAGGGAAACATATCAGAGGGCCCAGGGGATCTCCCTGGGGGAAAACCCTCCGATGGCTAAGTCAGTAGAGCGATGGTGGAAGCGATAATGAGGGGAGGAGAGAGCTGATGCGCGAGAATCCTCTCCACCAAGGGTGAAGCGAATCGTGCCCAGGAGCTTAGGGTATGTGAAGGGCTAGTTCTTCTTACCATCTTCCGGAGGGTCTCCCTTACTTAAATAGTGCATCGCCTTTTAAGAGTCCGGTGAGCTGAGGGCTTCCCGGCGGGAGTTACGTCTTCATCGGGGGCTTTCATGGCCGGATCGTGGGGGCGTTATCCCCTTTGAGTTCGGCAGCTCCCATGACTCTCCCGCTGCCGGAGGACTCTGAACGGCCGCACCTGCAGGTAAACAAGCGGTCTCACCGAGCTACGGGGATGCTAGCTCGTGTCCGAGCGATAGGCATGGCCCGGCGAAGGTGGGGTCGGATAGGTCGGCTGGAGCCTCTTTCTCTCGGTCGGAGAGTGGGCTTTAGACCGGACCTTCCATCCGATCTGACCGTTGTCTCGGGCCCTCCGAGCCTAGAAGGCCGCCGGGGAGAGTTGGTTCCTCGAGTCTTTATTTATTGGGCTTTTCTCCCAAAGTGGGCCCTGTGGGCTATCACTTGGGTGGGGCTCGCCTGGTTGGACCTTGTAGGCCTTGTTGGGCCGCCTTGGTGGTGGGCTGCGAAAATCCCCCTCTCCACTTGTCCCCCTCCTACTCCCGAGCCAAAGGAGGCTCGGATGAGTAGTTTTTCGAGGCTTTGGACCGGCGTGGCTCAGGTGGGTGGAATTCCGTTGGCGTTATGTAGCCGCTTATAGCGGTTGCCGAGGCCCGTAATGATGATCCTGACGGATTTGAAACGAAGGGGCCCCCCTTTTTCTCGGAGCACGAAATGGCGCGCCGCCACCCTCAGGGGTTTATAGGGGGCGCTGTTCATCGTTCTAGGCTTCCAGGGTTTTAGGCTTTCCTTGCTTCTTGATGCGCCGTGAGAGCACAGCGGAGACGCGGAGCCTTGCGGCGGCGTTTGAAGAGTTGGCGAGGATAACCGCGGAGGCGGTTCGGCAGCTTCCTTCTCCCCCGGAGTCTTCAAGCTCGTACGAGGGGTCTTCTTCTGGGGTGGTAACCCTTTTTTTTTTCTCTCCTGACCGGGGCTTCTTCTTGTTGCAGACGTGAGGCGGGAGCCTCTGGAGGAGGCGGCCGAGGTCATCGATCTGGGAGAGGACTCGGCAGCCTACGAGCCTGATGTCTCGGTGGGTCGCGCTTATGCCCGAGATAAGGGCAAGGGGGCGGCCCCCGAGGGGACTTCTCGGTCGACCGGCCTGAAGCGCAAGGATCCCCTGGTGGGGAAACTGCGGGAGGCCGCGAAGGCCAGGAAGAGGGCCAGGAAAGCCGGTCTTCCTACCTCCGTCGGGGGCGACTCTGGCTCGGCGGCGCTCCCCTCTCGGGGGCAGGATGGGGCCGACCCTTCTGGGCTGGCTCTCCCATCTGCCGAGCGAGAGGGGGCCGAGGAGACCAGGGGCCCCGCAGAGGGAGGTGATGGGTCGGCTCTCCCCTCTGTGGGGACAGAGGGGGCCGATGCCGGCGTGGCCGGCGCTGGGACCGAGAGCTCGGTCGGTGTAGATGGGGGTGTGTCGCAACCCCAAGTGCCGGCAGTTTCTGGTGCCGTTGATCCCGCGGCGCCGGTCGAGGGTGGGGGTTCACCCGGGGAGGCGTTGCAACCCCAACCGACCGTGGTGCGCGCAGTTCTGCTGCCACAACAGGGCCTTCTGACGGGGCGCCCAGGGTGGAGCGGTCCCCTTTGCCGGAAGCTCTGGTCAGGCTTGGTGTCTCGGGTGATCTGTACCGGATCTGCCGGTCGATCGCCGATAGGACGAGGGGCGGAGAAAAGCGCAGCACTCCTGCTGGGGTCCTTGACATCCTGATGGAGGGCGGCCTTGTTATAGCTCGGACAGCGGCCGTGATGGCAGAGGCGCACGCCCGGACGGAGGCGGAGCGGTCGACGCTCGCCTGGACCCTCGGTGGATGCGAGAGGAAACTAGCTCGGCTCGAGGGGGAGCACGAGGGGCTCCGGCGGGAGTTCCTTGCTCTCAGGGAGTTGGCGCGGTCGAGCCGTCGGGAGGCCGAGGTACTGGCCGAGCAGCTGACAAGGGTCCGAGAATCGCTCGAGAGGAAGAGCAAGCGTCTAGAAGATGAGCGTCAACGCCACGTCGAGCTGGACGGCCTCTGGGAGCGTGAGCGTGCCGAGCTGCAGGATCGAGCGGAGGACGCGGAGCGCCTTCGTGCTGAGGCCGAGGCGGACCGAGCCCGGGCGGAGGGTCGGATGACCGAGACCGAGCGGAGGATGACCGAGCTGGAGGAGCGTCTTGCGAGGGCGGAAGAGCGTGCGGCCGAGGCGGAGCGGGCTCGGGACGGGCAGGTCGAGGCGGAGGCGATCAAGCGCTATAAAGGCTCGGAAGCTTACTCGGCCGACCTGATTGCAGCCGCCCTACCCTACTACGAGGTAGCTCTCCGCCGGGGTGCTCGAAAGGGGTTCAAGCAGGGCTATCGCCGAGCGATGAACTATGCCTATGAGCACCTGGCCGGAGGTGACTTTCCTTACGGCCAGCGTTATGACTCGGACGAGTCAGATTCCAGCTCCTCATCTTCGGCCGGGGAAAAACCGAGGGAATCGCCTTCAGCGGGGTCACCGGCTCCGGAGGCCTCGGGAGGGCTCGCGACCGGGACAGTTCTCGCACAGGCGAGGTCAGTGTCCGGGCCGGCCGTCGCCGAGGGTACCGGGGGTGACGCGTCCCCTACTGCGGTTCCCGAGCTTCAAAGTGGGCCCGAGGCCTGATGTAACTTTATTTTGCCCCTTCCCCTTTTTGTCCGTCTTCCTCGTTGTAAGAGGCTTTTATGGAAGGCAATAAATAACTTACTTTATTTGATCGCTATCTTTGCTGTGATTTGGTTGGCGTATCGTGGCAGTTGGAAAGTGCCGATATTTTTTGCGCCGTTTTCGCATGTCGATTCGGGAGACTTCTGGAGGGCGTCCTTCCGTATTACCATGCTTTGAAAGGCGAGGTGCTTCGCGAATCCCGCTAGGGCGGGGGGCAGGGATTTCGAGGTGACCTTCCAGGGAGGTCCTGTAGCGTGTTTTCGAGGGGGGAGTCTTTTAAGGCGCGTGGCCTCCCTTGGCCTATAAAAAGGACCGAAGGGCGCTCCTTCTCTCTTAACACTTAGGACTTTCGCCGGCGGTCTGCTCTTATTCCCTCGTCTTCGCTTTGCGTAGCGCCACCGCGATCGGAACATGGAGGACCCTTCAGAAGGTGATGCTGCAGACGACGGGGAGCGGCCGGTTCCAGATGTCCTGGAATATCGGTCGGGTCCCACGGTCGCCGCGCGTGCATGAGGCGGGTCCGACGGTCGCCGCGCGGATCGGGAGAGGGCTTCGACGTGCGGGGGCACGCCGTTTTCCTCCTCTTGGCTCCGGCAAGGGTTCCGGGCGGACGCCGAGATGGAGGGCGGATGGGGGAGTTAGGGATGCCGGCCGCCACTCCCTTCCGTGGGAGGGGAGGAGGCGGCTCCAGTCCCTTCCTTACCCCCGTGCGCTGCCTCTTTCTCTCTCTTTTGTTCTTCATTTCTTTCACTCTTCGGGGGCTGCTTGCTTTCTGTTCGCCTCCAAAGAGTTGGCAGTTTGGAAGAAAGGGGACCTTCACGGCGTGCCCTTTTTCCAGGTTGTTGCCAACTTGAAAGGTAGCCTTCCTTGCGTGAAAGGTGGCCTTCTCCTTGCCGTCCCTCTGTCACCTTTGTCACGGACCACCCGAGCCAACTGGGTCAACCATCTCTTGTCCGAGCCAGTTTCTACGCGAGGCAGAGTCAGTGGCTGGATGCGAGAAGGTCAAGACCGGGTCGACCGGGCGATGGCCGTTTGCTGCGGTGCCAGATGGATTTTTGCTTTTTGTTATGTAATGTATTGGCAGTTACCTTTCTGATGTACCAACAGTTATCTTGAATGAATGCGAAAGATAAGGAGGTTTATTTTACCCAATTTGTTGATACAGTATTCAGAAATAAAATCTGCGTAGTGTGGTTGCGTTCCATGTCCGGGGAATGGATTCCCCTTCCATTGTGGCTAACATGTACGCACCTTTCCCGAGCGTCTCGATCACTCGGTAGGGGCCTTCCCAGTTGGGGGATAGCTTGCCCGCCACCTCTAGTGGTCGAGAGGCTTCTGCCTTCCTGAGGACGAAGTCCCCTAGTCGGAATTGTCTGCCTCGGACCCTGGCGTTGTAGTACCGAGTGAGGCGGTGCTGGTATTCCGTAGCTCGGACGTTCGCGATCTCTCGGAGTTCGTCTGCCAGGTCGAGGTTCTCGAGCAGCTTCTGCTCGTTTGCCTCGGGCACAAAGCTGATCACTCGGAGAGACGGATTGGCTATTTCCAATGGAACGACGGCTTCGGTGCCATATACCAGTTGAAAAGGGGTCTCACCGGTTGCCGTTCTGGGGGTCGTTCGGTGCGACCATAGTACGCTAGGCAGTTCCTCGAGCCAGCTACCCTTAGCCTTGCCGAGTCTGGTTTTTATGCCTTTCAAGATTATCTTGTTGGCATTTTCAACCAGCCCGTTGGCCTGAGGGTGGGCGACCGAAGTGAAGTGGTTGCGGATATTTAGGTCGGCGCATCTATCTCGGAAGTATCGAGAGTCGAATTGCCGCCCGTTATCGTTCACTATCACTCGGGGGATGCCGAAGGGACAAATGATCGATTTCCATACGAAACCCCAGACGACTGTCTCGGTGATCCTCGCTGTTGCTTCAGCCTCGATCCACTTGGTGAAGTAGTCGATGGCGACGATGATGAACTTCTTCTGGGATTGAGCTGTTGGGAATGGCCCAAGGATGTCGATCCCCCACCGAGCGAAAGGGTAGGGCTCGGTAAGGGTGACAAGTTCCGTGGCCGGCTGGTGGACCAAATGGTCGAACCGCTGGCAACGGTCGCAATGTTGTACGTAAGCCGTGCAGTCGCGCTGGAGGGTCGGCCACCAGTATCCTTGCCTTAGCAGGATTCTGGCCAGCGACCGACCTCCTGAATGTGCTCCGCACAGGCCTTGATGAATCTCCTCAATAGCTTGGCTCGCTTCGTCGCGGCCGAGGCACTTCAGAAGGGGCCCGGAGAACGATCTTCGGTAGAGGGCGCTATCGAGGATGACGAAGCGCCGAGCTTGGTACTTCATCCGGCGGGCTTCTCGAGAGTCGGAGGGTTCCTGGGAGTCTCGTAGCCAGGAGAGGTAGGGGGAGCGCCAGTCGTCGGGAGTGGCCGAGTCAACGGCGAGGAGCTCCGAGTCTATGCTCGGGCGCTCTAGCTCTTCTAGGAGGACCGATCGTGTACCTTCCGGGTCTAGGGAGGAGGCCAGTCGGGAGAGGGCGTCCGCCCGAGAGTTTTGCTCCCGAGCTATTCGGACTACCTCGAACTCCATGAACTGCTGGGCCAGGCTCCGGACCAACTGGAGGTATTTGATCATAGGTGCCTCCCGAGCTTCGTACTCGCCGCTGACCTGGCTTGCGACTAGCTGGGAGTCGGTGTGGATCCTGACTCGCTCAGCCCCCAACCGTCGGGCCATGCGGGCCCCCGAGATAAGGGCCTCGTACTCGAAAGCATTGTTGGACGCCGGGAAGTTGAACTTTAGGGCGTACTGCAACTCTATTCCTTCGGGGGACCTTAGGAGGATCCCCGCGCCGGGAAGTTTTGCTCCCGAGCTATTCGGACTACCTCGAACTCCACGAACTGCTGGGCCAGGCTCCGGACCAACTGGAGGTATTTGATCATAGGTGCCTCCCGAGCTTCGTACTCGCCGCTGACCTGGCTTGCGACCAGCTGGGAGTCGGTGTGGATCCTGACTCGCTCAGCCCCCAACCGTCGGGCCATGCGGGCCCCCGAGATAAGGGCCTCGTACTCGAAAGCATTGTTGGACGCCGGGAAGTTGAACTTTAGGGCGTACTGCAACTCTATTCCTTCGGGGGACCTTAGGAGGATCCCTGCGCCGGGAAGTTTTGCTCCCGAGCTATTCGGACTACCTCGAACTCCACGAACTGCTGGGCCAGGCTCCGGACCAACTGGAGGTATTTGATCATAGGTGCCTCCCGAGCTTCGTACTCGCCGCTGACCTGGCTTGCGACCAGCTGGGAGTCGGTGTGGATCCTGACTCGCTCAGCCCCCAACCGTCGGGCCATGCGGGCCCCCGAGATAAGGGCCTCGTACTCGGAAGTATTGTTGGACGCCGGGAAGTTGAACTTTAGGGCGTACTGCAACTCTATTCCTTCGGGGGACCTTAGGAGGATCCCTGCGCCGCTACCGACCAAGTTGGACGATCCATCGACGAGCAGCTCCCAGGTTGGCCCGGTTGCTGTCGGAGGCCTGTCCTCGACCGGAACGGTGCTCTCGGCGATGAAGTCAGCGAGCGCTTGCCCCTTGATAGCTGATCGTGGCCGATACGAGATGTCGTATGCCCCGAGCATGATGGCCCATTTGACGAGTCGCCCCGAGGCCTCGGGGTGGGCCAGAATCTTCTTCAGTGGCTCGCCGGTTAGCACGGTGATGGGATGCCCCTGGAAGTAGGGTCGGAGGCGCTTTGCGGAGGTAACCAACGCTAGCACGAGTTTCTCGGTTGCGGGGTACCTCCGCTCGGCCTCGCCGAGCACCTTGCTGGTGTAGTAGACCTTCCAAGTTTTATCGTGGCCGAGATAACGAGGGCATCGTCATGCGGGGTGCTCAGCCCTTCCAGGTCTTGGTCGGAGAAGACTATGACCTGGGGCTCCATTGGCGGGCCTTTGGGGGGCTCTAGGGCTCGGCTGGCCCTCTCGGCATGACGTTTCCTTCCTCGGCTGGTGTCGCCTCCCGATGCTGCTCCGCCGGAGATGACGTTGATGTGGACCCCTCGGGGGGCGTTGTCGATCTCCTCTGCGGCGTCTCGATCTTCTTTGTGCCCGGTTGTGAACCGGGCTAGATGCCCCAGACGGATGAGGCGCTCGATCTCGTCCTGGAGCTGATGGCAATCTCCGGTGTGGTGCCCGTGGTCGCCGTGGAACAGGCAATGCCTGTCCCGCTTGCGGTTCTTCGACCTCATAGGCTCGGGCTGGCGGAGAAGTCCCGAGTCTTTAATGTCTTCATAGATCTCGTAGACTGGTGCGGTCAAAGGGGTATACCGCTCGTACTTTCTCTTGCGCTTTTCTTCTCGATCGCGCTTCTTGCTCGAGCCAGGGTTTGGCTCGGAGGTCCGCTTTTTGTCCCCCTCCCGACCCGAGCCGATTGTGTCTCGGCAGGCGCTGAGTACCTCTTCGCACTCGGCGTGGCGCAATGCCAGAGTCACTAGCTCGGCAAGGGTCGAGGGAGGGTGGAGGACAAGCTCGCGGCGGAGATTCTCGTCCCGGGTGCCCCCGGTCAGTGCGGTTGTGGCTGAGGCCACATCCAGGCGGGGGATCCTAAGGGCTTCCGATTTAAATCGGTGGACGTAAGTCCGGAGCCTCTCCCCTTGCGCCTGTTTGAGAGCCAGGAGCCCCGCTACCGACCTTGGGGGGGCGCTACCGGCGAAGCTCTCCTTGAAAATTCGCCCGAACTGCCTGAAGTCTCGGATGGACCCCGGGGCGAGGGCTCGGAACCATGCCTGAGCGCCCTGGACCAGGGTGGCCGCGAAGGCTCGGCATTTGATGGGATCCGGCGTTCCATGCAGGGTCACCAGGGCGTCGAAGCTGTCGTAGTGGTCGGCTGGGTCGCCCTGGCCGTCGTAGAGCTTGAAGGTTGGGATGGAGGCTCTAGGAGAGACCTCTGCCTTCAAGATGTACTCGGAGAAAGGGGATTTCTCCTCGTCCTCCGGGAAAGAGGTCTTCTGCAGGGCGCGAAGAGCGCGCTCTTGCTCTGCGAACCGTCTTTCAAAATCTCGTAGCCGGAGAGACAGCTCCGGCTGTGGCCGTGCCGTGGGGCTGGGGGGGGGGGCGTCATGGCGATCTCCCGGAGCACTGGTGCCCGGGTGCGGCGGCTTCGCCCCCTGCTTCCCTTTCCTCGGCGTGGAGGAAGCCTCTTGCTCCGCAGGCGGAGCTTGCGAGGGTCATCCGACGTCGTTGCGGAGGAGCTGTCGGCCGCGGAGGGTGAAGCGGCCTCCGGCGGTGTGCTGCGTTGCACTCCTTCGAGGGGGACTTCCTGACGGGGCGCGGGACCTTGCGTCTCGGGCCGCCTGGGCCCTCATGAGCTCTACGAGGACGTCCATCTTCTCGTTGAGGGCTTGGAAGGCGTTGGCGCCGCCGTCGAGGGGTGCCCCTGTCTCCGCCGGGGGGGGTGGCCTGTTGGCGGGGACGCTGGCGTTGGAGGGGGGGCTCTGCGAGACCCTAGGGGGGACGCCTCCCGCTGCCACAGCCTTACCTGCCCCGCCGGCGGATCTCCTCCCTGAGCTTTTTCTCACCATCTTGACTCTTCGTGCGTTTCCCACAGACGGCGCCAGATGAAGAGGCGGAATCTCGCGCTGAGTCCTGAGCGGGCTGTGGATCACCAGAAGATGAATCTGCAAGAGAAGGGAAACGTATCAGAGGGCCCAGGGGATCTCCCTGGGGGAAAACCCTCCGATGGCTAAGTCAGTAGAGCGATGGTGGAAGCGATAATGAGGGGAGGAGAGAGCTGATGCGCGAGAATCCTCTCCACCAAGGGTGAAGCGAATCGTGCCCAGGAGCTTAGGGTATGTGAAGGGCTAGTTCATCTTACCATCTTCCGGAGGGTCTCCCTTACTTAAATAGTGCATCCCCTTTTAAGAGTCTGGTGAGCTGTGGGCTTCCCGGCGGGAGTTACGTCTTCATCGGGGGCTTTCATGGCCGGATCGTGGGGGCGTTATCCCCTTTGAGTTCGGCAGCTCCCATGACTCTCCCGCTGCCGGAGGACTCTGAACGGCCGCACCTGCAGGTAAACAAGCGGTCTCACTGAGCTACGGGGATGCTAGCTCGTGTCCGAGCGATAGGCATGGCCCGGCGAAGGTGGGGTCGGATAGGTCGGCTGGAGCCTCTTTCTCTCGGTCGGAGAGTGGGCTTTAGACCGGACCTTCCATCCGATCTGACCGTTGTCTCGGGCCCTCCGAGCCTAGAAGGCCGCCGGGGAGAGTTGGTTCCTCGAGTCTTTATTTATTGGACTTTTCTCCCAAAGTGGGCCCTGTGGGCTATCACTTGGGTGGGGCTCGCCCGGTTGGACCTTGTAGGCCTTGTTGGGCCGCCTTGGTGGTGGGCTGCGGAAATCCCCCTCTCCAACGTATAAGGCTCCTTTTGATGCCATCTTTTTAGTACTTACAGGCTTCCACGGGTGGCTAGATGTCATTCCCCAATAAAATAAATCTTAAAAGTGTGGTACAAGATTCCATGATCATGTTTCCACCTCCACGTTCATAAAATATTCATGCTACCAACTTAGTATGACACATTCCAGGATATTATTGAGATGTGCAGTCTTCATAACAACCGGCTAGAACTTAATTGTCAGCTATTTATTTGGTCCCTAGTGTCAGGGTAAGCCTCGTTGAGGGGTAAGTTGTTCGTGTTAGAACAACTAACCTTCGTTTTCACCTTTAGTTTCTAGTCCATCTGCAAGATATAGGTACGCATCCCATCAACAGGAAGGGACCATCTAGCTCAACGAAAACGATACATACAACTACGACACATCACCAAAACCTACATAAACACAGACACAACAGAAACAAAACGAGGACTACTAATGCCACAAGTTATTAGTAGAACCTTATTTAGCTAGCCCATTTTTTCAAACTTTGACACCATCTTGTAAAATGGAAGAAAACTGTTAAGAACCATCAGGATTCATCCCCACTTTCTTTACTAAAAAAAAAAAAGAAAATCTCACAGCAACAATCCACTGTCAATTCCTAAAAAAATATCAGGCTAATACTCGCGTTAATCTGGCCCCCTTCTTTATTTCTGAGTCCTCCCTAATTAGCGGTGGCGCCCAGCTGGCAGCACCGCTGTGTTGTTACCCACCAAACCGCATGTTTGGGTTGGCCCGTTTCGGCCCCAAACGGGCAAAATGCGGGCCCAGCGGAGACACCTGCCTCCCATCACCAGAACCGCCGTTGATCCCACGCCTGGGCGGGGCGGGGCGGGGCGCCTTTATAATTCTGCGCCCCGCGACACGCACAATCCACCCCGCCCCAGCCGAAGCCCGCGGTCTGCTCCTGTGCCAACCCCGCTCGTGCCCTCCCTTCTTCCATCCTCGCTCGCCCGCGTGCGAGCACCCGGCGACCCCGGAATCCCCCCTCCACAGGCGGAGATGGCGGCAACACGCGGCTCGGCGGCCCTCGCGCTCGCCCTGATGGCGGTCTTCGTCGCCTTCCTCTCCCTCGCCGGCGTAGCCTCCGCAGCCGACGCCCCCGCCCCCAGCCCCGCCTCGGGGGTGGGCTCCCTCTCCCCACCGCTCGCCGCCGTGGCCGTCGCCTTCGCCGCGCTCGTGTTCGGTTCTCTCCGCCAGTGATCGGCCCCTGCCGGTGAAGGTTTACTCGCTCCCTGCCACCTCTCTCGCTGCGATCTGCTGGTGTACGGAGTGTTCTGTCTATATGGGTGTTCTTGTCGTAGGATTTTTTTCCCCCTCTTTTTATACGGCATTTTGTGGATGGGAGAGGATCTGCTCTCTCCGGGCGGCGCCGGTGGCGTTCCCCTGGGTGGGGTTGGATCTCCGGAGACTCTAGGGTCTGTTTGCTGTGTGCATTGCTGTACGAGATGTGTGTAGAAGGAATAAATAGGAGCAGAGGGGGGGGGGTGGGGAAGCATTTATTACGGATTTGTATGCCGCTTTTTACACATTTATCTTACTTACATGTTGACGATCTACGCCATTTGGATCTTAAAATTCCATCTGCTTTTCTCCTCTTGAGTATATGTTTTTGTTCCACCCAGGGATTAATTCCCTCATGTGGCACTGTGCCTCTGCTCTGCTCCCACGTTCATGTTGTACTCGCTGATCGGGAATAGTCTCTGGCCACCTTCGCCGGCCTGGGCCCTGTGAACGAACACCCCACGGGCGTGTCGGACCAATAATTAAAGGGTCCCTCTTTCGTTGGGTTGGGGCCCCTGCTGGTGGTGCCATCACAGAGGTTTATTGGGCGACTGAAAAGGAATCTACCTCCCAATTCCCCATCTTCTTTTCCCACTTCTTTGCCTGTCGTTCACTTTGGCAGGTTTGGTTGGCGCAGGCTGTACACGGCCCCGTCCGTTGGGAGCCGGTCATGTATGTACGGCCCCTGTTGCCACGGGCTGGGTGGACACTCATTTGTTGAGATATATCATCATCGTCGTCGTCGTCTTTTTCGTGCCATCAATTACTTGGATTGGATTGGTTGTTGGTAGAAAGAGTCTAAAACAAGATCGGCTCAATTATCACTATCCTCCTCGTTAATTAATCGACCTGATGGATTACTTATCGGTAGAATCCACCCAACATAAATTTGGTTGAACTCAACAGATGTTATTTTGAGTAGATCTTCCTGATTTACAACCAATCAGATCCAAAAAAAATGAATGAACTTTTGATGAGATCCCTCCCCAGCTGCATTCACCTGGGCGAGGGGGAGGGGGGGGGCACCCGCACCCGTTTCTTCTTTCCCGAAACTTCCATGCTCGTCCAGCTGAACTCGGTTCGGAAGGGTCAGCTGCAAATCTACGCGACAGCACCTTCTACGTCCCTCAGCTGGGTGGTAGAATTTGGTGGTCGAGAGGGGGGGCTCCTTTCGGACGGGATCCGCCACAACCACGTTGCGCACAAACACCCATCCTGCCGAACAGACGTACAGGTCCGTGGACATGGCTTCAAGCTCACAAAGGCACCGCCGGGGCACTCGCATGGTTTAGAGGCTCCGTAAAAGTAGGCCCACAGAATTCAGTACTAATGAGGGGAGGATTGAACTGGACATTCCATTGGGAGATCGACTTTGACAACATAACAAGATTAGAATAAGATGAGCTATTTTATCTACTCGCCGTTGTTAATCGAGTTCAATAACGAGATTAAATTATTTGAGATCGATTAGGGTTAAGGTCATTGTTTCGAGATTAACTCAGTTCGAATTTTTTACATGGAATGAATTAACTCCAAAATAACGATAAATTATCAAATCTAAAAAATCAGGCCATGTTTGCTAACCGGGCAAGGTTAGCGCAATCTACCCTCGGGAGTCGATTGCGCTAATCGACCCCGGTTAACATTTATGTGTGTGAGGAGAGAGCGTGGGCCCCACCCTCTTCCTCTCTCGTCGGTTGCGTCAACCCCCGACAGCCCTCAATGAATAACTCATCCGAGTTCAGGTGGACGACATATTCTAATATGTTATCAAAATCACCTTTATTGATAGATAAAGACCCCTTCTCATTTCGTTAATGTGATCACCGTAGGGCATTGGTGTTAGGAATTACCAAATAGTATAGTCGTTTATTGTTCCTCCTCTTCTTTACCTACCTGTCTTTAGTATGTGAAAATGTTGTGGTACGCCACGGCCTAGTCTTGAGACGACCTAGATGTATTAACAGCTCGATTAAAGGGGAGTGGCAGCTATATTTTGCAGAGCCCCCCCCGCCCCTATTCACCTTGCCACACGATGTGACATGGATTTTAAGTTGCAGCGGAGGCGTGACGCACGGGTGCCTTGTTGGATTGCACTAGAGATCGACACGTGTTTGGGATTGATGACACCGCTCATCCAATGTGTCCCACGAGCAAAAGGCAAACCCTTTTAAAACACGCGTTTTCTGTGCGTATCTTCTCTTTTACAGGGTGTTTAGTTACGATTTTTTTTCCTCTTTCTCTCTCAAATTTAAAAGAGAGAGAGAGAGAACTCATTTATGGGTGTTTGGTAGACTCTCCTAAAATTTAGGGAGAGAATTTACTCCCGTACAAATCTTCCTCAAAAAAAAAATAACTTCCTACCTATTTTTTTTTGAAACCGCTCTCTCTCCCCCGTGCGTCCCCTCCCCCTCTCTCGACCGACCGGATCCCCCCTCCCCCTCCCCTCCCCCACCGGCTCCGGCGAACACCCCCCCCCCCCCGCGGCCCCCCTCCCTTCCCCGTCCCCGGCGAACCCCCCCTCCCCCTCACTACCCCGGCGAACCCCCCTCCCCCTCCCCTCCCCTCCCTGGCGCCCCCTACGGCCCCCTCCCCTCCCCCCGACGGCGGCCCCCTCCCCTCCCCTCCCTCCTTGGCGCCCCCTGCGGCCCCCTCCCCTCCCCCCGACGGTGCCCCCCCCGACGGCGGCCCCCTCCCCTCCCTCGGCAGCTTCGCCTGGGATGGCCACCGCCGCGAAGGCCTCCTGCCGGCCCCCTCCACCCCGCCCTCCTCTCCCTCTCCCTCCGCCGCGGCGGATCCCCCCAGCCCCCCTCTCCCTCCCCCCCGGCGACCCCCCTCTCCCTCTCCCTCTCCCTCCGCCATGGCGGATCCCCCCCCCAGCCCACCTCGCCCTCCCCCCCGGCGACCCCCCTCTCCCTCTCCCTCCGCCGCGGCGGATCCCCCCTCTCCATCTCCCTCCGCCGACCCCCCCTCTCCCTCTCCCTCCCCGCCGGGGCTCCGCCGCGGCAGCTCCCCCTCCTCCGGCGGCTCCCCCCCTCCCCGTTAGGCCCCCCCCTCTCCGGCAGCTCCCTCCTCCAGCAGCTTCTCCTCCGGCGGCTCCTCCTCCTCCGACGGCAAAACTGAGAGCTTTGCCAAACAACACATCCGACACTTTTTATTAATTTTAAAAATGAAGTAGAAAATTGATGTGTCATAATTTTAAAGATAGAAAGAGTTTTCTTTTTAAAAATGTTCCCAAACACCCCATTAATCTTTAACCATGATCAGTGCGCAACCCATTTACACGGGGCTTGTTAAGTTCACCGATGATGTATGTTTTACATTGAAAACTTATGAATAATATTATGGTTGAGATTTCTACATATGTGTACTCTTCTAAATATCAATTTTATCAAATATATCTCTCATTTAGATCTAAATATTAATACCTTTTATTTAGTCCTAAATATTATAATTATACCCTTTGAATTTATTACTGTCGATGGGAGGTAAATATTTTATAGAATATGTCATATACCGTCGTTACGTGTAGTGAAATATCTAAAATATCTATAGAGAGAGAGAGAGAGAGAGAGAGAGAGAAAGAGAGCTGCTCCCCCACTTCACCGTTGGCGCCCCCTCCTCTACAAGGGAGGAGATGATGGCAGATCCTGAATACAAAGAGGCGGCATGCCCGGTAGCTCACCACTGGTGCACAGGGAAGGATGAGGGTATACATGATGCAGTTAATATGCCTACCCTTGTCGACGGGGGAACCAACGAGGTGGACGAGGGACTAGTCGCCGACCACCTTGAACCGGGACATGTAGTGCGCGATGTTATCCTTGTTGACGTTTCAACCCTCGCCGTAGCCGCTAGAAAAGGGAGAGAAGGAAAACAACGGTGCCTCCTCCTGTTACTACTGCTACTGCTACTCTCTGCCCCTGGTGCTTGGGGTGCCGAAGAAAGAGAACATGCGATGGTGGATGGAGATGGCGGTGGCGAAGGAGATGGAGATGGCGATGGAGGTGGTCTGCCCTACCGGCACTGTAGCAATGCTGGGAGAGGAGGTCGATCCCCCCCCCCTCTTGGAACCCCCCTCCTCGGCCCCTCAGAGAGGCCCCCCCTTCCCGCCGCCCCCCTGCATACCTCCCCTCTAGTGAAACACTGCCCCACCGGCGAAATCCCTAGAACCCCCGACCCCTCCGGTGAAATCCCTACAGCCCCCCACTGGGTCTGCCCCACCGCCTGTGGCTGCTGGAGTCGACGAAGGTGAGCATGGCGAGGGTGACCAGTCATCCTTGCTGCATTGTCCACCCCCTCTCCCCTCCCCAATAGAGAGAGAGAGAGAGAGAGAGAGAGAGAGAGAGAGACCTCCACCGGTGGCGCTGCTCCCCCCTCATCACTTGTTGCTCTTCCCCACCTTTATTGACGACGTTGCTCCCCCCCCACCCCCTCATCGCTTGATGCTCTCCCCCACCTCCCCTCACTATCGACGACAAGGATAGAACCACCCCTGTTTCTGCTCATGGAACCGGAACTCTTTTCCCCCGTCCCTACACACACAGAACCCTAGAGAGAGAGGAGGGGGTGACTAACCAAGGGTAGGCTAGTCATTTGCTATCTTAAGCCACATTCCACTATAGTTAAATAGACGGGGGTTACGGTGAGGGCAAAATCGCAATCATTTATTTTATATAGAGTGTATTCATGATAATAAGCCTAAATGAGAAATATATTTAGTAAATTTGATATTAGATGGATATATATACAAAATTTCCATTATGGTAATGTAGTTTTTATTGTGTAATGTTTGATTGGTTACAAAAGGAACTTGTGACACCCATGTTAGTATTAGTTATTGGGATGGAATCTCTTATGCACTTGGATATTCACTTACATCTACCTCAATGCACATGTGGTGAAAAGTCCCTCACTCATGACTGATACCCTTAAAAAATTGAGTTTTTTTTGCACAAAAACCACTCCCATAGGTGAAATTAGATCTATCATTTTTAGAAACATATGGCATGTCCCAGAAGATACTCGGATCCGTGACGTATCTATATCGTTCGTGTCATTCACGTAAGATCAGAGCGCGCATTCTACTCGATAATTCATTTGCTAATTTAAAATTTAAACATAAACCATAGTCCAAGATGACAATATTCCAAACTAATTTTGACATAATTCAAACCAACTTAATCATAATTGATTGAAATGACTGAAATTGTATCATAGCTTACAAGCCTTAATTATAATTAGAAATACATGACAAAGGACCAAAAATCCAAAGGATTAAACCTAGTTGACGGTGCATCTAACTGTGACTCTAGCACTCATCACTCGGTATCGGTCCCATCCGGGTGGTGGTCGCTATCCAAGTTTCCTGAAAAATGTTAGAATTGTAACTTTATAAGTGAATCGCTTAGTAGGAATTATATCTCAAGTTCTAACAATCTTTAAGTTAATTATAAGTTCATGCGGTATAATGATGCATGTTGGAACATGCAAGAATATCAAGAATTGTATCAAGAGAGTGTCTCATGAATTTCAATACGATGTAACAATAAGGAACTAGCAAATAATTTACAAGTAATTGCACAAGTATTTCCAAGAAATTAGTATTCCAGCAAGCGATCTCAAGTTCGTGTAATAGCAAGTAGTACAATAGAATTGGCTATCTCATTTATATCATTCAAGCAAGTAAATGCCCTTTGGAGAGGGGGATTTCTGTAGTCCATCTAAGAGCGGCCGAACTAGGTCCAGTAGGACCAAACGAGGCCTAACTCATCTAAGTGACCACCCCGCAGGGCCCACTTAGCATAAAAGCCCAATAAGATCACTCGGGATCAAGCCCTTCCTCGGCGGCCATTAGGCTCGGAAGGCCCGAGCGTCGGTCCAGTCGGAGGAAGACCCAAGCCTGACCTATCCCCCTCGCCGGTATAAAGGCTAGCGCCCCGCACCCACTCCGACCGAGTCTCATCCGAGCTATGCTTATCGCCCGGATAGGGCTGGCACTCTTCATGCTTGAGACAACCGATGATTACTTATCTACGCTACCGTTGAGAACCCTTTATGAGCAGGAGTTCACAAAGATATGGGACCCACGAATCCTCAAGGTTATAAAGAGCCCACGATGAGGACGTAAAGAGCCCACGTCAGGGACGTAACCCCCCCTGAAACTCCTCAGCTTACGGGACTCATGGGACCGGTGCACTATTTAAACCTGGGACTCCCTCCAACGAAAGGTGATGTGGGACGGACGCGGGAGACGACACTATTAGGTGCCACCCTCGGACTCTAGATGAAGACGCGACCAGCAGCACACACCAGGGAGACACTAAGCCCGACACTACGAGCTCCTAGTGGCAAAACGTCGCTAACAGAAGTGGAAGCTCACTCGTCGTCCCAAGCGAGGGAAAGCGCGGACCGTGCGCGGTGAAGGAACTGGCGGAGGTCAAGGGTAGTCCGACTCAACTTCCGGACTCGGATCGAGTCACGGGACGGGTCACTCTCACTCTCACAGCGGTGACATGGACACACGGGCTTGTACCTACACTCTCGACAGCGGCCTAAGACCGTATACTAGCTAAGCAATGTAATGCCAATGAGTTAAGACCTTTACCTCCACGCACCCGGCGTGGCGAAGACAACCCCGGCCGAGTCACGGACTCCCGGTTAAATAATATCACAGCAATACAAAGATTTGACCCACTCCACGCAGGGAGGTAACAGGTCACATGTGGAGCCCGGGAACCACGCAACTCGGGTTGACGGGCAGCATCTTGATGTCGCCCGGCGGTGCCGAACTGCGCGTTTTCGTGCTTTCCGAACGGCGGGTTCTGCGGGCCCGCGGGGCCCACGGACGGCGCTGTCCTCCGGATCTACGGGGGGTGGGACCCACTGTGATGGGGACCCCTGGTGGCGCGCCTCCACGGACGGCGGTCGGCCGGGAACACCGATCGGGGGTCGATCGGCCCCGATTCCCAATTGATGAACTAGCTGTCCACGGATTTTGGTTGTTGTCTTCCGGCGCGCGCTCCGGCGAAAACGGCCGCTGTGAGCAATCCCGACGTCGGATCGGGAGGCATGAGCTATCGTTGGAAAGCTCTCTTCAAATGCTTCGATCTAGACCTAAAGGGATCTGCTGGATCTGGTCGGATCAGAACTTTATTGAATTTACAAGCCCCTGTTGTACAGTAACTGAAATCTCAGATCTGCAGGGCACTTGTCTGAGAACCACCGTTGACCGCCTAGTAAACCTCCGATTCAACTCTGGAGCTCTTCTTTAAAGTTGTAGGGTATCCAACCACGGAACTGGGACTATTTTTGGCATTTGATTTAGAGGTGGTGGTGATTTACTATGATTTTTGGGGTGACTGGTGGTCGGATCTGGGAACAGGTGGACAGAACTGTAGATGTGTCTGAGAACGAACTTTAGAAAATATGGGATGGGCGAATCAAAAATTGAGAAAAATTGTGGATGAAGGGGTGGATGGGTGGAATCCCCAATAAAATTGGGTGAACCAACATAAATCAAAAAGTGGACCTAAGACATGAAACTCAGAGCGGAGATGAATCTAGACAGAACTCTGGCAGAACCGAAATGGAAGAGTGGACGAAAATCAAAAAATATGAAACGAGATCTGAATGGCAAACCAAAATTTGTGGGATGTCCTTGACACCTCTGGAACATCCACTAAAATTCTTAGATCTATCTGAGCTCGTGGCTGAGACAAGACATTTGTGGAAGCTTCTGTGGTACTGCACAGGCAGAACTCCGTTGATGGCGATGGCAGTGCGGTGGCGACTCGTGGCGACGGCGGCGGCGACCGGAACTGATAGGGTGGAGTCTCACCACCAGAAGGAAGCCTTCACAGCTTCAAGGGGAAGAGGGAGAGGAGGAGGGGGCGCACCAAGGCTGGAGCTTCAAGTTTTTTCACAATTCTTATGGCATTAATTCTCTAAAATGAAAAATACAAGCTTAAATAGGTTACATCTCTCATCCATCCACAACCGTAGGATCTAGGAGTGGGAGATGAAGGGCTGGGATGGCATGAGACACACACACACAAAATAAATAAAAAAAATAAAGGGAGGGGGGCGGCCCTTGGACTAGGGTGTAGAAGGTGGACTTGGTAGGTGGGGGTGGGTAGCCTCCTTGGACTTTTCAAGCCACTTGTCCCCCATGTGTCCTTTTACCATTCAAACGTCTAGATGCCTCCATTTGGCATGTTGACTGACCCCACGTGGGACCCTAGGCTGAGGTGGCTCAATGGGATGGGGCCTGGGGGGCCCGTGGGGCCCACGGGGTCCGAATTGCACATAAGCCCCTATTACAATCAAAATAGCAAACCGAATACAACGAAATAAACACAAATTACACACACATAAAGGCTAACTAAATATGATAAATGCCGGGACTCAGGGGGGCGTCTCCAGGCTGTCTCCGAGCCAAATAGATGCTGAGGTGGCTCGAGTCGTGCTCCGTGTGCGGTACCGGTGGCTCGGCGCATTGCGCCACTCAACTGTTCGGGTGTCCGCACCAATTCTCCCCGGGTGGGAGAAACTCGACCCTGTCGAGTAAGGGTCTGCATCGCTCCTGTATCGCTCCAAAAGGTCCGGATCGATCTGCTGCAACTCGCCATGTGTGATCCATGTGTCCTCAGTAGCGGGCCATCCTCTCCATCGCACTAGGTAGCGCGGGTAAGATCCACTCCTGGTAACTGTCACTTGCTCGTCCAATATACGATCTATATGCTCACGCTGCCGTGAAAAAGGGGTTGGAGGTGGAAGTGGACACTCAGGTGTGGGATCACTCTCAAGGGGAGGAGATGGCTCAAAAGGCTCACTAGGGATCACCGCTGGGTCCCTATATGCAACAAGATTCGATACATTGAAGGTAGAGCTTATACCATATTCCTCGGGCAAGTCCACAACGTACGCATTGGATCCAACGCATTTCAACACTCTGAATGGACCGGCTCCGCGAGCTTGCAACTTCTTAACGGTTCCAGAGGGAAACCGTTCAGGTCTTACCCTGATCATGACGTATTCGCCCTCGTGGAACTCTCGGTGGTGTCTGTGGGCATCGGCTAACTCCTTGTACCGTGCATTGCTGGCCTCAATGTGACGACGGATGTCGTCATGCAAACTCCTAACGTGCCTAGCAAACGACTCGGCCGACTCCGACACTCTAGCATGGATAGGCATGGGGACAAGGTCAACGGGTTTCCTAGGCCTACGACCTGTGACAATTTCAAATGGACTCATGCCGGTAGACCTATTCACCGAATCATTGTATGCAAACTCAGCCATTGGTAAAATGAGATCCCAATCCCCAATGCGGTTCCTGACTAGACACCTCAAAAGATCTCCCAGACTCCTATTGACCACCTCGGTCTGACCGTCTGTCTGGGGATGATATACAGTGGAAAACTTGAGGTGAGTACCCATCATATGCCATAGTATCTTCCAAAAGTAGGAAGTGAATCTAACATCACGGTCAGACACTATAGTGCGAGGCAACCCGAACTTGCACACCACATGAGTAAGGAATAGGCGGGCTACCCTAGAAGCATCCGAAGTCTTCGAGCAAGGGATAAAGAGGGCCATCTTCGAGAAACGGTCAACCACCACATAGACCGAATCATGCTTCCTGGAGGTACGTGGCAGTCCCAAAACAAAGTCCATGCTAACATCCTGCCACGGGGCATCAGGCACGGGAAGAGGCGTATAAAGGCCCGAGCTTTGCTTCTTCATCTTGGCCGTAGCACATGTACGGCACTGAGCCACGATGTTAGCAACATCGCGCTTCAAGCTCGGCCAATAAAATCGATGCTCCACTGCCTCAATAGTCTTGTTCCGACCAAAGTGGCCAGCTAGATCTCCCGCATGTAGTTCCCACACTAAGAAATCTCGTACCGAAGTTCGGGGAACACATAGCCTGCTACCTCGAAAGAGGTAACCCTCCTGAAGCATATAATCATCATGATCTCTCGAGGGTCTGGCCTGGAGAGTGGCAAAAATCTGACCGAAGTCAGGACAGTCAACATAGGCCTCCTTCATCTTCTCTAGCCCTATGACATCGGCACTCATGGTGGTAAGCAAACATGCTCGCCGACTCAAGGCATCAGCCACCTTGTTCTCCACTCCAGCCTTATGTTTCAGCACAAAGGTGAACTGCTGGAGATACTCGACCCAACGACTATGACGCGAGTTAAGCTTCTTTTGCGAATGGAGGTACCTCAATGCCTCATGGTCGGAGTATAGGATAAACTCCTGATGTAAAAGATAGTGCCTCCAATGCCTAAGAGCCTGAACAACTGCATAGAATTCTTTATCATACGTGGAATATCGCAGTTTCGCGTCATTCAGCTTCTCGCTGAAATATGCGATTGGGTGGGACTCCTGACTCAAAACTCCTCCAATTCCCACGCCCGACGCATCACAAGAGACCTCAAACACCTTCGAGAAATCAGGCAGTCGAAGGATAGGTGTCTGGGTCATGCGTTCCTTGATGTCCTTGAAGGCGGCGGATGCAGCCTTCGTCCATACAAATGTGCCCTTCCGGATGCAATCCATGATCGGGGCGGTGACGGAGCTAAATCCGCGGATGAAGCGACGGTAGAACGTCGCAAGGCCATGAAAGCTGCGGACATCATGAACCGTACGGGGTTCCGGCCACTCAACAATGGCCCAGACCTTCTCCGGATCGGCGGAGACCCCAGTACTAGACACAATGAAACCCAAGAAGGTAAGCTGAGGTGTCATGAAGGCACACTTCTGTGGGTTCGCAAACAACTGCTCTCGCCGAAGAAGTAGACAGACCTGCCGAAGGTGGTCCAAGTGGTCCCCTGTGGTGCGACTATAGATAAGGATATCATCAAAATATACCACTACAAAGACTCCAATGAAAGGTCGAAGGACCTGAGTCATGAGCCGCATGAAAGTGCTAGGGGCATTGGTCAACCCAAAAGGCATGACCAACCACTCATATAGACCATCCTTGGTCTTAAATGCGGTCTTCCACTCATCACCTGGCCTTATCCTCACCTGATGGTAGCCACTCTTAAGATCGATCTTCGAAAAGATAGTGGCACCTACCATCATGTCTAGCATGTCATCCAGGCGGGGAATAGGGAACATGTACTTCACGGTGATCTTGTTGATGGCACGACTATCAATGCACATTCTCCACGTACCATCCTTCTTCGGGGTGAGTAACGCGGGCACAGCACATGGACTCATGCTGTCCCGAATAGACCCTCTCTGCACTAACTCATCGACCTGCCGTTTAAGCTCGGCATGCTCCGTGGGACTCATGCGATAATGAGGAAGGTTGGGCAAAGAAGAGCCCGGAACAAGGTCGATGGCATGCTGAATATCCCGCATAGGTGGGAGTCCCTCGGGAAGCTCATCGGGAAAGACATCAGCATACTCCTACAGAATGGGAACAACCTCGAGTGGGAGCTCACCCTCGGAGTCTCGCTCCACCTCTCGGACCGTAATGGCAAACACCGGACAGCCCTGACTAAGCTCCTGCTCCATTTCCCGGGAGCTAATCATCATCAATCTCCTCGTCGAGGGCTCTCCTGGGCCAGAAGTAACGGTCATAGTCCGAGCTGGGGATGGGGTACTAGGCCCGGGAACAGAAGGCTTCGGAGTACTAGGGCCAGTAGGACCCCTGACTGATGGGCTCCTGGGCCGAACGGGTTGGAGGGTGACCCGCTGGCCAGCGTGGTCGAAGGTACAGGTGTTCGACCGGGCATGGAGCGTGGCATCCCGGTCGAATAACCATGGCCTACCGAGAATGATACTACCCACTTCCATGGGTAGAACATCACACCAGATCTCGTCACTGTAGGAGTGGAGCTGTAGCGGGACCAAGCACTGCAGCCCGACCGAAATGGAAGTGGTATCCACCCATGATACCTGATAGGGACAAGGATGGTCTACGGGTGTGAGACCAAGACGGGCGACAGCGTTCGTGGAGATTGCATTAATACAACTCCCGCTATCAATGACCACCTTGCAAATTTACTTTCCCAGCCTACAGAATACATGAAGGATTGTAGTCCGTCGCCAGTCATCACTGACCTGCGGCTGGGTGAGGATACATCTGAAGACCCCCACGTGGGTATCATCCGAATGCTGGGCATCCTGGGCCTCACCTCCCATCTCATAGTACTAGTCAGCTAGCTCTTCATCGGCCTCATAGCTGACTAACTCGAGGCCCGTAGGGGTGGTATCCTCGGCCTGTGTGTCCCCAATGTGATGGGCGGGTGGGACACTGGTTGGCGAAATGGCCAAACCCATTGCAGCGATAACACTGCTGTCGTGATCCACTAGGCTCCCCAATCATAGGTCCTTTACCTTTATCCTCCTGACGGATAGGAGGCGTAGGCAACAAAGGACGTGCGGGAGGTGCGGGTGCCGGTGGACGGGCTGTGGGTGGGGCCGTAAGATGCTGGGGACGAGGAAGGTCCCTCGGGGGTGGAGGACGGGGCCTAGGAGCAAACGGCTCGGGACGAGCGGGCTCCTGAGGTCGAGCCACGGGGGCCCTCGGATACGTGCCAGAAGAGCCACGGGGCTCGACACTACGAAGGGGAAAAGAGCCCAACCGGTGGGGTGACTCGAACTCGGCCTCGAATTGCTCCAATTCGAGAGCAATCTGATACGCCTGCTCCAAAGTGGTCGCATTGCGGCGAAAGAGTTCATATTGATAATTGGGCCGCAGACCTCTCCGAAAGTGGGATATCGTCATGGTGCTCTCTTCCGTGACCCCGCACCGCAAGTAATACTCATTGAACTCGGTGGTGTACTCGGTCACGGATCGGTTCCCTTGGGCGATGCTTTGCCACTTGTCTATAAGACGTTGGCGATATGAGGCGGGAAGGTATTTCTCCCTCAATTTGATTTTCATATCATCCCAAGTACCGATTTGGGGTTGACGTCGCTGGTTGAGCAGGCTCTCCACATTGATCCAATAAGTTTGGGCCTGCCCTTGCAGCTTCATCTTTGCGTATCGGACTCTTCGGTGGTCCGTCATCTCAAACCACTCGAAGTACCGGTCCATGCCGGCCTCCCAATCTAAATACACCATAGGGTCCAAGGACCCGCTAAAAGTGGGAGGGTCCGCACGCACACCCCTAAGAATGCGGTCGTCATCCTCGTCATCATGATTCCGTCGTTGATGACGACGACCGTTACCCCCTTGATCATTATCAGATGCATAATCATCCACCACATGCACATGTTGAACCCCAACATTCTCCACTTGAGCCCTTGGCACAGCGGGTTGCTGCACCGGCTCTTGTTGGCCATTCGTCGGCGCGGGTTGCGCCGCTACTGGGCCCCTCTCTAGGACTGCGATCCTCCCAACTAGGCCCTGAATGGACTGATCCGAAGACTCGGCCCGATCCTCGAGGGCTTTCATCCGCCCTTCTAGACGCGTTCCTATGCCATCCATACGCGTACTAAGACCATCCATACGCGTGTCAAGCCGTTTCATAATGGCTCGGAACATCTCAGCCGTCGAGGACTCATCGGAGCTACGGGCCCGAGAATCCGCCATAGGTGGTGGTGGCGAGTATTGGGTACCTCGACGGGTGGGCATGCAACTGACACACGACCTAGAGGACACCGACTAATACAAACACACACTAAATGATGCACTTAGACCTAAACCAATATCTGGTACGGGGCGGAGTTAATCGATCCGAAGATCACTCCCGCAAGTGTGCGACCTCCCGGTAGGCGTAGCCTAACATTCGGACAACACCTTTTAAGATACTGAATAAAGGGTGCAAATGCAATTTAAAACACACTTTTTTTTAATTTTGAAAATAATGATGGTCCTAGACTCGACTTAGACCATGATGCATGCAAGACATATGCAAAGACTACCCTAGACTCGACTGGCTCTGATACCAAACTAATGCGGGATGGACGCGGGAGACGACACTATTATTGGCCACCCTCGGACTCTAGATGAAGACGCGACCAGCAGCACACACCAGGGAGACACTAAGCCCGACACTACGAGCTCCTAGTGGCAAAACGTCACTAACAGAAGTGGAAGCTCACTCGTCGTCCCAAGCGAGGGAAAGCGCGGACCGTGCGCGGTTAAGGAACCGGCGGAGGTCAAGGGTAGTCCGACTCAACTTCCAGACTCGGATCGAGTCACGGGATGGGTCACTCTCACTCTCACAGTGGTGACATGGACACACGGGCTAGTACCTACACTCTCGGCAGTGGCCTAAGACCGTATACTAGCTAAGCAATGTAATGCCAAGGAGTTAAGACATTTACCTCCACGCACCCGGCGTGGCGAAGACAACCCCGGCCGAGTCACGGACTCCCGGTTAAACAATATCACAGCAATACAAAGATTTGAGCCACTCCACGCAGGGAGGTAAAAGGTCACATGTGGAGTCCGGGAACCACGCAACTCAGGTTGACGGGCAGCATCTTGATGTCGCCCGGCGGTGCCGAACTCCGCGTTTTCGTGCTTTCCGAACGGCGGGTTCTGCGGGCCCGCGAGGCCCACGGACGGCGCTATCCTCCGGATCTGCTGGGGGTGGGACCCACTGTAATGGGGACCCCTGGTGGCGCGCCTCCACGGATGGCGGTCGGCCGGGAACACCGATCGGGGGTCGATCGGCCCCGATTCCCAATTGATGAACTAGCTGTCCACGGATTTTGGTTGCTGTCTTCTGGCGCGCGCTCCGACGAAAGCGGCCGCTGTGAGCAATCCCGACGTCAGATCGGGAGGCATGAGCTATCGTTGGAAAGCTCTCTTCAAATGCTTCGATCTAGACCCAAAGGGATCTGGTTGGTTCTGGTTGGATCAGAACTTTATTGAATTTACAAGCCCCTGTTGTACAGTAACTGAAATCTCAGATCTGCAGGGCACTTGTCTGAGAACCACCGTTGACCGCCTAGTAAACCTCCGATTCAGCTCTTGAGCTCTTCTTTAAAGTTGTAGGGTATCCAACCACGGAACTGGGACTATTTTTGGCATTTGATTTGGAGGTGGTGGTGATTTACTATGATTTTTGGAGTGACTGGTGGTCGGATCTAGGAACAGGTGGACAGAACTGTAGATGTGTATGAGAACGAATTTAAGAAAATATGGGATGGGCGAATCAAAAATTGAGAAAAATTATGGATGAAGGGGTGGATGGGTGGAATCCCCAATAAAACTGGGAGAACCAACATAAATCAAAAAGTGGACCTAAGACATGAAACTCAGGGCAGGGATGAATCTGGACAGAACTCTGGCAGAACCGAAATAGAAGAGTGGACGAAAATCAAAAAATATGAAACGAGATCCGAATGGCAAACCAAAATTTGTGGGATGTCCTTGACACCTCTGGAACATCCACTAAAATTTCCAGATCTATCTGAGCTCGTGGTTGAGACAAGAAATTCGTGGAAGCTTCTGTGGTAATGCGCGGGCAGAACTCCGTTGATGGCGATGGCGGTGCGGTGGCGGCTCGTGGCGGCGGCGGCGGCGACCGGAACTGATAGGGTGGAGTCTCACCACCAGAAGGAAGCCTTCACAGCTTCAAGGGGAAGAGGGAGAGGAGGAGGGGGCACACCAAGGCTGGAGCTTCAAGCTTTTCACAATTCTTATGGCATTAATTCTCCAAAATGAAAAATACAAGCTTAAATAGGTTACATCTCTCATCCATCCACAACCGTAGGATCTAGGAGTGGGAGATGAAGGCCTGGGATGGCATGAGACACACACACACAAAATAAATAAAAAAAATAAAGGGAGGGGGACGGCCCTTGGACTAGGATGTAGAAGGTGGACTTGGTAGGTGGGGGTGGGTAGCCTCCTTGGACTTTTCAAGCCACTTGTCCCCCATGTGTCCTTTTACCATTCAAACTTCTAGATGCCTCCATTTGGCATGTTGACTGACCCCACGTGGGACCCTAGGCTGAGGTGGCTCAATGGGATGGGGCCTGGGGGGCCCGTGGGGCCCACGGGGTCCGAATTGCACATAAGCCCCTATTACAATCAAAATAGCAAACCGAATACAACGAAATAAACACAAATTACACACACATAAATGCTAACTAAATATGATAAATGCCGGGACTCAGGGGGGCGTCTCTAGGCTGTCTCCGAGCCAAATAGATGCTGAGGTGGCTCGAGTCGTGCTCCGTGTGCGGTACCGGTGGCTCGGCGCATCGCGCCGCTCAACTACTCGGGTGTCCGCACCAAAAGGTAAGGCCAACACACGCCTAAAATTCCCTGAGTAGGAACCACTTCACCACATTGGTGTAGAGGGATCTCGTGCATCTCATTCCTCCTCCCTTCATAGCTTCCACCATTGCTCTGCTGACTTAGGCATCAGAGGCTTTTTCCCTAGGGAACCATCCCTGGGCCCCCTGATATATTTCCCTGCCTTACAGTTCACTACTCGGTGATCATCTCCTCCAGCTCAGGACTAGTGCGAGATCGCCCCTCTTCATCTAGCGCCGTCTGTGGAAAATGACCAAAGAGCCAGTATGGTGCGAAGAAGTTCAGGGAGGAGGTCCACCGGTGACAGCGAAAAGGCCATGGTGGCTGCGGAAGAAGGACTCTCTCAGGCCTCACAAAACCCCCCCTCCAACGCCAGCACCCCAGCCGACGGACCACCCCCTCCTCCCGCGGCGGTGGAGCTACCACCCAACAGGGGCGCTGACGCTTTCCAAGCCCTCAACGTAAAACTGGACATCCTCGTGGAACTCATGAGGACCCAGGCGGCCAGGGAAGGAAGGTCACGCGCCCCTCCGGAGAGCCCTCCCCGCGAGAACGTGTCCTAGCACACTGCCGGAGGCCGCTTCACCCTCCGAGGCCGGCGGCTTATTCGTAACAGGTCAGGAGGACCTTCACAAGCCCCTCCTCCGGAACAAGAGGCCTCCTCCATGCCAAAAAGGGGAAAACCTGGGGCACGCCGTCCGAACCCAGAGACCGAAGTCCCTAGGAAACGCCAAGACAGCCCCCCCAGCCCCATGACGCAGCGACAGCCGGAATTATCCCTCCGACTGCGAGAGTTCGAGAGGCGCTTCGCAGAATAGGAGTGCGCCCTATGCGCCTTATAGAAGGTCTCTCTAGCGGAGGACGGGGAGAAATCCCCGTTCTCTGACTACATCTTGAAGGCAGAGGTATCTCCCAGAACCTCCATTCTGACCTTCAAGTCTTACGACGGTCAGGGCGACCCGGCCGACCACTTTGACAGCTTCGACGCCCTGATGACCCTTCACGGAGCGTCCGACGCCATCAAGTGCTGAGCCTTTGTGACCACCCTAGTCCAAGGCGCCCAAGCGTGGTTCCGGGCCCTCGCCCCCAGATCCATCCGGGACTTCAAGCAATTCGGGCCAGTGTTTAAGGAGAGCTTCGTCGGCAACGGCCCCCCAAGGTCGGTAGCGGGGCTATTGGCTCTCAAACAGGAGCAGGGGGAGAGACTCCGAGCTTATATCAACCGATTTAAGTTGGAAGCCCTGAGGATCCCTCGCCTGGATGTTGCCTCGGCCATAACCGCGCTGACCGGGGGCACCCGCAACGAGAACCTCCATCGCGAACTTGTCCTTCACCCTCCCTCGACCCTTGCTGAGCTAGTGAGTCTGGCTTTGCGTCACGCTGAGTGCGAAGAAGTCCTCAGCGCATGCCGAGGCGCAACCGGCTCGGGTCGGGAGGGGGATAAGAAGCGAGCACCCGAGCTAAGCTCGGGCCCAGGAAAAAGATGGAACCGAGACGGGGAGCGCAAAGAACCGTCCCGGAAGTACGAGCGGTACACTCCCTTAACCGCTCCGGTGTATGAGACCTATGAATACATCAAAGGTTCGGGCCTCCTCCGCCAACCCGAGCCGATGAGGGCGAAGAGCCGCAATCATAGCAAGCACTGCCTGTTCCATAGCGACCACGGGCATCATACCGACGATTGCCATCAGCTCCAGGATGAGATCGAGCGTCTCGTCCGCCAAGGACACCTATCTCGGTTCGTGGCCGGGCAGAAGGAAGACCGAGGCGCCCCAGAGAAGATCGACAACGCCCCTCACGGGGTCCACATCAACGTCATCGCTGGAGGAGCTGCATCAAGAGGAGATAGTAGCCGAGGAAGGAAGCATCACGCTGAGCGGGCAAGCCGAGCCACTGAGCCTCCCAAGGCCCCGCCAAATGAGCCACATGTCATAGTCTTCTCCGACCAAGACCTGGAAGGGCTGACCACCCCGCACGACGACGCCCAAGTTATTTCGGCTACGATAAATCATTGTAACGTAGATAGGGTTCTAGTTGACAATGGAAGCGCCCCTAATGTATTGTCTTATGAGTGTTTCCTTAAGATGGGGGAGAATTCATCTAAACTCCGCCCGGTCCGAACCCCCCTTTGTGGGTTCAGTGGCCAGGCCACTTATACCGAGGGAGCCCTAAGCCTGCCGGTTACTCTCGGCACCCCACCCAAAACCGTTACGGTTATGGTGGACTTCATAGTGATCAATGGTATGATAGCATACAACGCAATCTTCGGTCGAGGAATCCTTAGCCGAACGAAAGCGGTGCCCTCTACCTATCACCAAAAGATGAAGTTCCCCACTAAAAATGGGGTGGGGGAAGTCCGGGGCAACCAGGTGATGGCCAGAAGGTGCTATAATATCTCGGTCGAAGCCACAAGGCCGGACGGGAAGAACAAGGGCCCCCGGGAAGTCGAGGAAAAACCCGCAACCTCCGAGCCTGGAGGCGAGTTGCTAACGGTTTTCCTAAACGATGACCCGACCCTAGGAGTAAAGATTGGAGCCGACCTACCATCTGAGGTTTAGTAGCAATACAAAGAATTTCTTTCCGAGTACATCTGAGTCTTTGCATGGTCTGATGATCAACTCCCCGTAATACCGGAGGAGACGGTGATGCATAAGCTCAACCTCGACCCGACCGTGAAGCCCGTACAACAACGCAGAAGGAAGCACGCGCCAGAGAAGCAGGCGATCATCAAGGAGCAAGTCATCAAGGGGCAGAAGACTGGTCTATTTAGACCAGTCATGTACCCGACGTGGCTGGCTAACGTCGTCCTGGTGCCAAAAGCTTCAGGAAAGTGGCGAATATGTGTGGACTTCACTGACTTGAACAAAGCCACACCAAAGGACTGCTATCTATTGTCGAGCATCGACCAACTGGTTGACACAACCTCGGGCAACGAGATACTTAGCTTCATGGACGCCTATTCAGGTTACCACCAGATCAGAATGGATCCAGAAGACATCGAGAAGACCGCCTTCATCACTGACTTCGGCGTATACTACTACACCCTGATGCCTTTCGGGTTGAAGAACACTGGAGCCACGTACCAGAGGCTGGTCAATCATATATTTGAAGGGCAGCTCGGCCGGAACGTCGAGGCCTATGTTGATGACATGCTCATCAAGACCCCCAAGGCCGAGGACCACTTCACCGACCTAGCAGAGACCTTTGACACCCTCCTGAGATACAATATGAAGCTCAACCCCACCAAGTGTGCCTTCGGAGTAAGGTCCGGGAAATTCATGGGCTTCTTAGTCACCCAACGTGGGATCGAGGCCAACCCCGACAAGGTCTAGGCCATCCTGGATATGCGCCCACCCACCTGCATCAAGGACGTTCAACGCCTTACTGGGCGCATTGCTACGCTTAACCGATTCCTGTCCCGTGCGACCGAACGATGCCTACCCTTCTTCAAACTATTGAGGGGGCCCAAAATGGCATCTACTACGTTCGCATGGGATGAGGAATGCCAAAAGGCGTTCGCTGAGCTTAAGGAGTTCCTGGCTTCACCCCTAGTGATGTCCAAGCCCGTCCCAGGTTAAGCCTTATATCTCTACCTCTCGGCAACTCCATCTATGGCTAGCTCAGTCCTGGTCAGAAATGACTCGGGAGTCAAGAGACCGGTCTACTACACTAGCAAGGTGCTTAACAAGGCTGAGAGAAGGTACCCCGCAACCGAGAGACTCGTGCTAGCGTTGGTTACCTCGGCCAAGCGCCTTTGACCCTACTTCTAAGGGCACCCCATTATCGTGTTGACAGGCGAACCACTAAAGAGGATCCTCGCTCACCCTGAAGCCTCGGGACGCCTCGTCAAGTGGGCCATCATGCTCGGGGCATACGATATATCGTACCGGCCTCGCTCGACTATCAAATGACAGGCACTCGCTGACTTCATCGCTGAGAGCATCGTCTTAACTGAAGAAAAATCTACGTCTGCACCCGGGCCAACCTGGGAACTGTTCATCGACGGATCCTCCAACTCGGCCAGAACCGGCGCTGGAAGCCTCCTGAAGTCCCCCGATGGAGCAGAGCTGCAATACGCCTTGAAGTTCAACTTCCAGGCATCCAACAATGCCTTCGAGTACGAAGCCCTTATCTCGGGAGCCCGCATGGCCCGACGGTTGGGGGCTGAGCGAGTCAGAATTCACACTGACTCCCAACTGGTCGCTAGTCAGGTCAACGGTGATTACGAAGCTCGGGAAGAACCGATGGTCAAATACCTCCAGCTGGTCAAAACCGTGGCACAACAATTCGAGAGTTTCGAGGTAGTCCGAATAGCTCAGGAGGAAAACTCCCAAGCGGACGCCCTCTCCCGGCTGGCCACCTCTCTTGACCCGGAAGGTACTCGATCGGTCCTTCTCGAAGAGCTAGAGCGACCGAGCATTGATTCAGAGCTCATGGCTGTTGACTCGGCCTCCCCAAGCGACTGGCGCACCCCCTACCTGTCGTGGCTCCTAGACTCTCAGGAGCCTCCTGACCCTCGGGAAGCTCGGAGATTGAAATACCAAGCTCGGCGATTCGTCATTCTGGACGGTGTAGACACGCCGTTTTCACGTTTTTCCTCGGTAAATCTCATATTACACCATGATGCCCTAAAGTGACTCGCGCATCTGATTTATGTGGGTGATTAATCATTTTTCAGGGTTTTACATAAAATATATAATACAAAAAAATCAGAAAAGGTGAGAAAAATACAAAAAAATGCAAGAAGCTTAAAAAATATATATATACAAAAAAATCTAGAAAAAGGTCAAAACAATTTAATACAAAAAAATTGAAAAAAGGTTAAAAAATAATAATAATAATAAATATACAAAATAAATAGGTTTGTATATATGTGGTATAAATATATAGATATGCAGATATATATACTTAATTTTATTTTAGTAAGCTTAAAAAAAACAACGAAAAAAAGATCTTAATCAACTTAAATAAAATAATATTACATATTTTAATCCATTACCCCACACCCCTAAATTTTTGGATCTGGTCTCCCATTACCAACAGCATCATCCCCCACACTTCCCTCTCACCTTATCTCTTCTCTTAGCTGTCTCCCTTGTACACCTAGCAGCCCGGCAGAGGGAATATCTCCCTTTCACGTCTCTCTGCCAACACGACCGAAGGACCTCTCTCACTTCTCTCCCTCACTCCCCCTCTCCTGGCCAGGACACACTCGATCCCACGAGACCTCCGATCCCCCTCCATCTTCACTCCACCTCCATCTCCCACCTTCTTCTCTAACGCCACCGTGCCTCTCCCTCTAACAGCCTAACCACCACGACCACGCCATCGCCCATCTTCTTTCATTGCCAACCTCCACTCCGGCCACCATCCTCCATCGACCGGACGCCGCCCCCCACGCCGGAGAGCTCTCCCCGCCATCATCATCGACGTCGCTCGAGCCCTCCCCACACTGCATGCACGTTTGCCGGACGTCGTCAACTCCCGCCGCGAGGTTCGTTCCGGTCGTCGTCGTCCTCACTCCGGAAGCTCTCCGAAGCCGTCCTCCCTCATACCACCTCCGCCGTGAAACCACCCCATGACACCGCGCCCGGACACCCGCGACCACCGTCGCCGCGGATGCCACCTGCCGACGTCGCCGTCGACCTCCCCCCGCCAACGCCCAGAGAAGCCGAAACACGACGCCATCGCCTTCCCCACGTCGCCGTCGAGCCAACCTCAGTGCATGCGTCTTCCCTACGCCGGCTACCTCTCCCACATCGCCACAGACGTCACCACCGCGAGCTCCCCTCGCCGGCCTCCACCCACGTCGTCGTCGTCGACTGCCCGCACCTCCTTCCAGCCTCCTCCGTCGCGAGCCTCCACCTACGGCACCACCGCTGCCATGCCTGCAACCTCATCCGGCCCTCACGGCGTGCTTGCGACCTCCCCACAACAACCGCCTGCAACCTCATCCGGCACCACCGCTGCCACGCCTGCAACCTCATCCGGCCCTCACGGCGCGCCTGCGAAGCCCTCCCCACTTTCCCACGCCAGCCACCGCCAGCCTCCTGCCAAGCCGCACCTCCCCGTGACCGCCGCCATCGCCGCGGACGCCTCCTCTCTCCCCCGCGGCTTCTCTCTCTCTTTCTTTCTCTCCCCCACTCTCTCTTTCTCTCCCTCTCTCTACGCGCGCTCTCTTTCTCCCCCTCTCGCGGCTCTCTCTCTCTCTCTCTCCCTCTCTCTCTCTCTCATTCACTCTCGGTTTCTCTCTCTCTCTCTCTCTCTCTCTCTCGTTCACTCTCGATTTCTCTCTCTCTCATCTCACCCCGTCTCTCTTCTCTCTCCCTGTTTCTCTTTCCTCCTCCTCCCTCTCCCCCGTTTCTCTCTCGATCCCTCTCTCCCTTCCCTTTTTTATTCTTTTATCTCCTCACTTTCCCTCCCTCTTTCTCTCAATCTCTCCCTCACTTTCTTTTTTTTATTTATTCACCCCCCTCTCCCTGCCGTATCTCTCTCTATCTTAACCTCTCTCTATTTCTCTCTTTGACTCTCTCTTTACTCTCTCACCCGATCTCTCTCTCTCCCTCATCTTTTATATTTTTTTTCTTTCTCTTTTTTAATCCTCTCTCCCCCTCACCTCTCTCGATCTCTCTCCCCCTCTCTCTGCCTTTTCATCCAATCCCTCTCACCTTCTTTTTTTTCCTCACTCCCCCCTCTCTCTTCTTTTTCTACCGCAAACCCCCTCCCCCTCTCATCTCTCTCTCTCCCTCTCTCTCTCTCTCTTTCTGTGTTACCCTCATATATATGTATATATATATTATATCTCATATATCTTTTATATATATGTATAACTAAAACAAAAAAATCTAAAATAAAAAAACGTAGGGCCAACTTTCCCCCTTTCCCCCTTACACTGCATACACACATGCACTCCTTTTTTTTATGCACATACTGCACACAGTACGCACACATGCTCTATCTTTTCTTTCCTTTTCACATTCACGTGACACACAACACACACAACTTCTCTTGTTTTATCTTTTAACTCTTTTCTGGCTCTGTATATATGTTATGTTTATATTTACATACTTATAGATATTGGCCTATGTACATATTCAGAAGACTGTGTATGTATATACATATTATATAGCATATATAAATATATATTAGGTACTTGTATACGTATATTATATTATATATATATATATATATACTCGTACTCATATACATATATATGATATTCATATCTGTACATATTTCATATATATATATATATCTAACATGTTTGTGTAAAGTGTTTACATATATTTTTTTATTTATACATGTATATATATTTAGTTCGCTTCTATCTATATATGCACATGTAGAGTTAATTTGTTACCCTTTTGAATGTGCAGAAAGAAAAGCGGCCCTCGGCCCCGTTAGTCTTCCCGTGTGTTCCCGTACACGGAAAGCCGTCTCATCCCACCGTTTGCCCGTTCCGCGCTTGCGTCGCCATCATCGGCTCTATTTTTTTATTCTTATTATTTTGTTGTGTTTTTAGTTTGTTATCTATGTTATCAGTGTTTTATTCCATGAATTGTTATCATATCATATCACCGTTCTGACTTAATTTTATTTCGTGTTTGTCCATTTTGCAGGGTGACCACTCAAAAGCCCCCTTCTTCGACCAGTCGAACGAAGAGGAAGAAGGAACCCATGCAATCTCGCATCAAAGGCAAAAGCGATCAACCAGTTCGGGGCCCACGATCCCTGGCGATCACACCATCAAACGCGTGTTTGTAGTAAATTTTACTTTATGTCTATAATACCTGCGGATAGTTAAATCCCAGGTCTGTTTGTACTATAATCGGCCGCGGTGAGTCATTTCGCCGTGGTCATTTACTTTCGGCATTTTTCTTTCTGCATTTTGTTATATTGTGGTTAAAACCCCGCACGGATCAATATCCTGCGGTGGTCTGTTTACTGTTTATATTCATGTTATTATCATTGTGTGATGAGTGATATGCCGTTCCAAATTCTGAGTCTACGTGTGTCTTTGTGTCCGCCAATTTCTACTACGTAGAGTCCCAGGCTCGCATCCGGTATATCAAAAATTGCTCTCGGAATGGTAGGTCACGCCTACGGGAATGGGTTTAGTTTGCGCGAGAGGGTCTTCGGATCCTTATCTCCGCCACGTACCGGAGTCCGATAAGTCTTTTCAGGTCGTACTCTCCACCTTTTTCCCCATACCACCACCTTTTACGCATGCGTTTTTCATTTTCATCATTTTTTACTCTTTCACTCAGAGAGGGAGAAACTCCATCTCTCTCTCTCAGTCTACCACGTGGCGCGTCCACATCTCTAGTGATCACGGTGGGACCTTCTTTTTACTTTTTTGGGTTACCCTTAACTCTCGGCACCCACGTGTGCCTCCCTTCTTTCGGCACCCGCGTGTGCCCCTCCCTATTGCGCCCACGTACGCTACATCATTTCCCTCGTGCACCACGTGCACTCCCCCGGTCCTTTGTGATTACTTAGAGGTCTGCGTTATCTCGGCACTCACGTGTGCCCCCCTTCATTTGGCACCCACGTGTGCCCCCTCCATTTGGCACCCACGTGTGCCCCTCCACTCGGCACCCACGTGTGCTCCCTCCACTTGGCACCCTAGTGTGTCCCCCTTCTTATTGCGCCCGCGTGCGCTGTGTCATCCCCCTCGTGCACCACGTGCACCCCCCCTTAGTCCCCTCGTTTGTCATTTTTAAGTCTGTGTTGTCTTGGAAACTAGAACGGCTATATCTTCCTCTATCTGTTTATTGTTGTTATATTCTTGTTATATCACTGCTATACATCTGTTATATTTGTGTGCTTATCTCTGCTCCATCTGTGTGTTACATATCTTTTATCCAGCACTGCATTTCATACATTTACCCCCTTTTCTTTTTTTTTTACTTTTTCTAAGGATTAACCTCTCGGTGAAGGAAGGACTCTCCGTCGGGAATTCCTCTCGACGGACTAGGATCTCCTCCATCGGGACCTCCGTAAGTCCCCGACATCGAAGGATTCCCTCTTCGTTCACTGGGCAGGTTGTACCACTGAAGTACCCCGAAGATAGTCAACCCATTCGTGGTGAGTCGAGTGTCCCTAGTTCACACGGCGGTAAAACAAAGGTGTAACTAGGATTTTTACAAATTTTGTGTGACATTTTACAATTGTTAAAAAGAAAAAAAAAGAGTTAAAACAAAAACAAAAAAAGGACGTAAAGCATTCACTTGTCTGTTAATCTCTGTTAATTGTTTGCTGGTGTTTGCTATTATGCTCTCAAAAGATTGTTATGGATGGCTGAACATGATCACAATGCTTTCAAGGCCGACGCCTATGAGTCCCAAATGCGTGACCCATGTCACGATTCCTATGGAGTCTATAACTCAGATCGGGGCTACCAGTGTGAGCCACACGTCCAGCCCATGGACGTTGGTCCATCATATGAGTCCTCTTATGGAGTACAGGCCACTGCCGGGGGAGCTTCCTCCTTCATTTGTGCTCCTTATGCCTTAGATGTCCTAGCTCCTCACATCGGCTCCCTTACTCCTCAACAACTTGAAGCCATCCAGGCTATCATTAAGAGGGGTTCTACTTCTACCTCTCCCCTAGGTCATCCATGCGCTATAGGTGGACCTCGTGCTGCTCCTTTTGAGAACCACATGGGCCAACCACCTCCCTCATTTCAGCATCCCTCATGGCCCCAAAATCTAGCTATACCTCGTACCCCGGTTCGGCCGGGTCATTCCATGGGCACACCTCACTCCCTTTCTTCTTCACGGCCTTCATGTCAAGCCGCCCCTCCAGAGTCTCAAAGTCAACTCTCAACTTCACAAGTCACACCTCTCCAACAAGCTATCATTGATAAAATTGATCAAATGGAGGAACAATTAAAGAGGATCACGAGTCTGCGACCTCTTCCTACTCCTCCTCAAGTTAACCCCCTTCACGCTAAAATCGCTGAAATAGATAAGGAGTGGAAGAAGGTAAGAGATGAGTATGAGCAAGAGCTTCTTTCAAGTCGTTACGATCAAATGGATGACATCTACCCATCACCCATTTATCACGCTAATTCATACGGCCCTCCGTCTCCACATCCATATTCATATACGCAAAACCCTCCATACCAATACACGTCACCTCACCTCATCAATACGCCTCCATCACAACATCCATTTGAACCTAATAATTATGAGGAATTGCAAATGACACCTGATCACATCTACGAAAATTTTGAAGATTTATCCACTCCGAGGTTTCTTCGTTCCTTCTCTCTCCCACCACCACCAGAAGACTCCCCTGCTCAGGACGAAGTCACTAACCCAACCCCAACCTATGAAACATCATGGTATTATGATGATGGGTCCATGCTCCAGCAACCTACGTCAACGTACCATGAGTCTCCTACTGATTCTACCCCTATCTATGAGACGTCATGGTATTATGATGATCGATTCATGCTCCAGCAACCTACGTCAACGTACCATGAGTCTCCTACTGATTCTACCCCTATCTATGAGACATCATGGCATTATGATGATGGGTCCATGCACCAGTAACCCACGTCAATATACCATGAGTCAACCACTGATTCTGCCCTTACCTATGAAATCACCTGGTGTTACGATGACGGGTTTACACCCCAACAACCCGCATCAATGCACCATGAATCGCCTTCTATCCTTAACCCCCCACATACCACCCATTTTCTATGTACCAAGCCTTCTACTGTTACCCCTTCGATCGCACAATTAACCCTCGCACCATTGGCTTCCACTGAGCATTCTATTAACCCTTGTCCCCAACCAAGTAATCCTCCATTGTCTCCACCTAAAACCTCCACTAGCCTTGTAACTCCTAATACAACCATTCATGTTCCTCCACTCAACCTCATACCCAAACCCGTGATTAGTCTAGAGCAGGGCCCATTTATTTTTGCACCCGAGCCAACCTCGTCTGCTCTCGAGCAGGAGGAGAAGCTCGTCGTGTTTCAACCTCCACCTACTCTTTTTACAACCCATTCCATTGAACCTCTATTACCCGCTGAGCCTGTTGCCTCCATCTCACCTCCGCCACTTCAGGCTTCCACCATCCCTATAACTTCAAACCCAACCCCTCTTACTCCTCCACTTGACCCCTTACCCAAATTCGTGGCTAACCCTGAGCAGGGCCCATCCATTTTTGCACCCGAGTCAACCTCATCTGCTCCCGAGCAAGAGAAGAAGCTCGCTGTGTTTCAAATTCCATCTACCCCTTCCATTGAACCTCCATTGTCCGATCATGTTGTTTCCGACTCACCTCTTTCTATCACCTCTCGGAGTGGGTGTATTCTTATAAATACATGTGCCAAAGATGATGATCAAGAATCGACAAGAAGAATTCGGTTACGGCTATGCCGTTCAAAATTCAAGATTTCATATGCCGAATGCCAATTCGAGTTCTTGTACCGGTCACCTTTGAGAAGGCCGAATCTCCATTTGCATCAATGTCCATCAAAAAGGACTCTCAGGAATTGGTGCTAAGTAAATCAAGGGCCAAAATAATAACGATCACGTTACTCATTGGCCAACATGCTTTCAAGGCCCTTATTACCCCTTGTTCGGTCATAGTCCAAATGGCCAATCAAAAGAAGGGGATCTCCTCATGCATAGTGATGACACATTCTACTGTCGAGGAGATGATGAATTCTATGCTCAAGGGAGGGTCAAGCCGCTCTTTATTGGAAGCTTTTGACGTTTTGTCTACTCCCTACCAACTTCCATGCAAGGGGCGAACGTCTATGCTATCAAGCATATTCGCACGCGATATTCCAACGCCCTTGAGCAGTGCATCAAATAAGAAGCCCTTTATGCCGAAGGTCAAACTCCCAATGATAGATACCATCCATTTATCAAGAGAGTTATTTCTAAAAGAGCCATTCCATGTCAAGATCCCTACTGCACAAGCGGGACTCTTAAACTTTTGCTATGATTATTTGCCAAGAGAGTTATCGTTCATTTTTGAATGTCCAAGGGATCTTGTTACATCAAATGAGAGCCTGTGGGCTCTGACCGCACCAATTGAACCGATTGGTCAGAGAAGGATGAGGCCATCTTTTGAAGCACATAATTGGAGAGAGCGGCCTACAAGGTCAAGAGGTCAAGAAGTCATGTTGAAGGTTGAGAGGTCACACTACGAGAGAGTATCCACCAGGAAGAAGGGAAAGCATAAAGTGGAGCTTAAGAGTGATAAATCCCATGTGGAGAAGCCATCCTGTAGCTCATCTACTGCATACCCCATTCCATCACTGCTTGTGCTATTATTCATCTTCTTTTTATGGGCAATCCATTGGCTGAGAGGACACTTCCCATCATCTAGATCTACGTAATCAAGCTCCTCTTCTTCTCTAGGGTCTTTGGACCCTCACATTCATCCCCCTCTGGAACCTCCGGACCCCTCCCTATTTAATTTTATGTTTTTATCCATCCCTCATCATCGTCCCCGTCCGGAACATCCGGACCCCGCTCTGCTTAGTTCCTTGTCTTTATCCTACCCTCACATTCCATCCCGTCCGGAACCTCCGGACCCCTCCATGTTTAATTCCTTACCTTTATCCGTCTCTCATCTCTCTCTGGGACCTCCGGACCCTTACCTTCTACCTCATCTGGAACCTCCGGACCCATATATTCATCTCCCTCCGGAACCTCCGGACCCCTCCCTATTTAATTCCATCTTTTTATCCATCCCTCATCATCGTCCTCATCCGGAACCTCCGGACCCCACTCTGTTTAATTCATTGTCTTCCCATCCGGAACCTCCGGACCCCTCTCTGTTAGGTTCCTTGTCTTTATCCTACCCTCACGTTCCACCCCGTCCGGAACCTCCGGACCCCTCCATGTTTAATTCTTTATCTTTATCCATCTCCCATCTCCCTCCGGAACCTTCGGATTTCTCATATCATTCTCCATCTCTCTCAGGGCATCGCACCCTTCCTTTTTATATCCCTCCGGAACCTCCGGATCCATCATCTTGTTATCCATCCCTCCTAGGGCATCGCGCCCTACCTTTTCATATTCGTCCGAAGTCTCCGGACCTTTCCTTCTTCCGATTTCTCCTTTTGTTCTTCCGTGGCATTGTGTCTTTCGTCCTCTTCATCCCTTTAAATTACCTTTTTGCATACCTTTTCCCAGGGCATCGTGTCCCTCATCATTTTCTTCCTCCGGAATCTCCGGATCCATTCTCCTCTGATTCTCCTCCTTTACATCCGGACCCTCCAGATCCGCCTCTCTCAATTCATCAATTTCTAATTCCTCTCGATCTTGATCCCGAGTCTGACTCGATTCATGTCATATCAATTGTCTCGGGCATCTGCCTGTTCTCATATGACTTTCGAGGCTTTAGTCCTCATCTTTTTCTTTGATTCCTTTCTTATCTTGTAAATTCCTCTAGGCATCTTCTGTCTAATCCTTTTTTTATCACCATTCCTTTACAATAAATTACAGCAGAAGACAAGAAAGCCATAAGGAGAGTTGCCCAGAGGTACACACTTGTTGGGGGATTGCTATACAAAAGAAGCCTCACTGGTGTTCTTCTAAGGTGTCTTGATGATGATGAGTCCTGGAAGTGTGTAGAGGAAGCACACTCAGGCGTGTGCGGTGGCCATGTGAATAGCCAAATACTTGCCAAGAAAATCCTTTGGCAAGGCTTTTACTGGCCCACCATGGAGGAGGATTGTACCGTCTATGTCCGCAGGTGTGTCAAGTGTCAACTTCTCGCCGATAAAATTCATTCCCCATCTTCTTCACTTCATCCAGTATCCTCCCCATGGCCTTTCTCCATGTGGGCTTTTGATGTCATTGGTCCTCTTGGTAATCCTAACTCCCTCACTAAGCAAAAATCATTCATCCTTACTGCAAAAATCATTCTCCATGAGTACTTCACCAAATGGGCCGAAGCCGAAACTTACGTGGAGGTTAAAGCATCAACAGTATGCAAATTCATCATGAAGAATATCATCGCCAGGTTCGGCATTCCAAGCACAATCATCACCGACAATGGGCCGCAATTCATTTCTCAGGACCTTCAGGACCTCTGCAAAAGGTATAAAATTGTATTGCATCATTCATCACCTTATTATCTACAAGGTAATGGCCAAGCAGAGGCCACTAATAAAACATTGATGAAAATCATAAAAAAGACCTGTGAGTCAAACAAGTTCTTGGATTGGCCAGAAAAGCTGATTGAGGCTTTATGGGCCTATCGCACTTCAATCCGTACTCCCACTGGGCAAACTCCGTTCGCCTTTACTTATGGGATGGAGGCGGTAGTTCCGTATGAAATCTTGGTTCCTTCTCTCAGGGTACAGTTGGACAAGGAGCTTCCCCTCGACGAACGTCGTGATTCACTCCTTGCCCAATTGGAACTCTTAGATGAGAAACGGCTGGCCGTTGCCGAGCACGCACGTGTATATCAGAACAGACTCACACGTTTTTATCAAAAGAAGGTCATTGAAAGAAAATTTCAAGTCGGTGAAATGGTAGTGAAAAGAATGTTTGTAAAACCTGGTGGGCCGCGTTCTAAACTCCAACCCAATTGGGAAGGACCGTACGTGATTCAGGCTGTGCATCCTGGCAACGCCTATAGGCTAGTCAATGCTGAGGGGATCGAGTTATCCCACCCTTAGAATGGGCTTTATCTTAAGAAATACTACCCTTAGATAGGTGTACATAGTCTCAAAAAATGATGAAATGTAAAATAACAAAAAAAATAGAAAACAATGAAAACAACAAAAATATGTATATATATAATAACAAAAGACAAAAAAAATAGAAGAAAATGAAAAGAAGAAAAAAATATAGAAAATTCAAAATGCTAATGCCCGGAGATCACCATGTAGTTAAGACATTGCGTTCAACCTCCGTGTTGGGATAGGGCCTATTAAGACTTGGTAGGTTCCGGGTCTTGGTTTGCCAGAGCCGTGGAGATCCATGTCCGGCTAGTTTGGCTTATGCCCCCCTTAAAAGGAGACAACATGCATGTACACATGTGTTCTATAAAAGATCGGTAGCATCACTCATGGTGAGGCCTCACCTAGAAGGTCTCCAGAACGCTTTAAATCTTCGTTCTCTCTCTCTTCGACCGAATGAGACAGTCAGCGCCCTTAAAACGCTGAGCATCGGAAACACGAACACAACTCCTAGGGTGAGAGTAGGGTCCAATTCCTCGAGCATGGGTCAGAGTACAAGAAGAGGGCAGTGTCCCCGTAGGCATCCAAGAGGGATTCCATAATGTCAAGATACTATGTCCCTCGCAAAAATCTATCAAGAAAAATCAGAAAAGAAGAACAAAATCAAAGTCAAGTGAAAAACCTGGTCGTAACCGTGCCTGATCCCACAAATGAAACCCCTTTGACTGAAAGTTAAATTCTATACAAAAGGGGTCATGAGATGTAAATGCTCGAGATTTGGTCTGAAGTTGCCCGAAAGGGGAAGTTAAGTGCGCCCCTACTGGCTCGCCGGGTTAACGGTTTTGCCGGTCCTCTTAGGAGGTTTGCCCCCTATACTCTTCCTTCTTCCTCTGAAGATGAAGGCTCAATGGAGTTCCTGAAGGGTGAAACTCACCAAAGTCTGCAACCACCTTTCGACACAAACGTATAGTTGTCCATCTTAGAAAGCAGAAGTCATTGTCGTGAAAGAGTCTCTGTGTTTCTGGCCGGTCAAGACCCTTATCTACCATCTTAATTTCTTCTAGTCTAACCTCGGGCTTAGACCAATGTAAGCGCATCACCTATAGGTGCGACGGCGTCTGATTCCGGGTCAGCGTCGCGCGGTTGGTCATTTGGGTTCCAAGGTGTTCCATTACATATCATCTAGAGTTGTGAGGAAATAGACCCGGGTCGGGCAAATCATTTACCTTGAACACTTTTTGGGTGAATCCCTGTGGTCGGAAGCAACTGGGAGCCTAAGCATGGGATGACGGTATTGTCATCAGGGTAAGTCTTAGCCTGCGGGATTATCATTCGAGGAGTCTAGAGGCCCAAATCAACTTAGACGTGCACTTAGGATGCCTGGGAGGTTAGCAAGAAACCCTCGTTCTCATGCAGGTTAGATGTTATATCAAGTGGTCATCATGCATTAGCAAAAACAAAAAAAATAAACAAACCAAAAACAAACAAAAAAATAACAAATCCAAAAATCCAAAAAAAGCAAAAAAATGTACATGCACAAAAAAATGGAAATATAAAAGACCAAAAAAATAAAATAAACAAACAACAAAATACAAAAAAATGAATACACCTACAAAAACAACAAAAATCACATCTTCGCAGGATCGCATTTGTATGCACCATTCATTTTAAATTCTCGTTTGCATCCGTGTGCTTGTCTGTCGCATTCATCATCCTTTTTTATCATTGCCTTTGTTAATAAAGGCTTGCCCCTTGACTCGTTATCAATGATAACTCAAAATCACGTTTGTTTATTGAGCAAGGGGCAAGTCAGAGCAGAAATGCTAACTTGTTTGCTTAGATGTGTACAGGGATTCGGGAGATCAGAAAGAAGCAGAGAACCAAGCACAAAATATTTTATTCCACTCCCACTCAACAAAAATAAATAACAAGAGAGAGCCTACATTAGCTCCCACCCTCCTTCTCTACATTACTCGTCTCGCCGCTTTCTGGATGAGAAACTCTAGAAGGTGCTATCCAACCATGAAAAGCGGTACTTCTACCGCTTTAGGGTCCTCTTTCTATCTCCACTCCCCGACGTCGATCTGCGGGAGCAGCAAAGAAGCTACTAACACGAAAGCCACGCTCTCGTGCCCTTCGGTAGCGTTCCTCGCCATCCTTCAGCCACTGCTCGGCGAGACCGAGACTGGTCCTCAATTCAAATAGTTGGGCCTCCAGGGCCCTCCTCTCCTCTTTCTCGACTGATCTTTTGGCCTTCTCTCTTTCCCTGTCCTTTTCCCTCTCAGCACGTTCTCTCTCTCTGTCATCCCTTTCCAGCTGAAGGGTGATCCTCATCTCCATGGCGTCACGAGAAAAATTGTCATCTGAGCGACGCTGCAATTCCTTCTCCAGCTCCGCTATCCTGGCCTTCCCTCGTGATGCATGAGCAAACATCTCTTGCATCTCTTCGGCCTGCCATATCCGTCATTTCAGGGGTGTAATGAGACATAAACATAGAAGTTCGGATAAGAGGAACCTTCACCTGCGCGGAAAGCATTCCCTCTGCCTCCGCGGCGCGTTGTGTTACACGGGCAAGCTGCTCATGGAGCGAATCTAGTTCCGACGAAGGAATCCATAGACTGGAAGAAGCACCCTCTGCCCCTACTGCTGGTAGGGTTGCGTCGAGCCGAGCGCGCTATGATAGCAAGAAGTGACAGTGAGTGGCTAAACACCAAAACCTAGGGGTATAATTAGGAATATGCATTTGCATACATACTCACCAAGACATGTAAAGCCTCACGGGTGTCACCCAACTCTCCCTCCGTGTCCGCCAATCGAGCCCGCAAGTTCGCTATCATGGTATCACGGGCATTCTAAACCCATGTCATAGAGTCAGCATTACATTTAGAAAAATGATAAAAAAATAGAAAAAAATGATCAAAAAGTGAGAAAGGAGATATACCTCCACAAGTCCCTCAGGATGGAGTCGCTCTGCATACATCGCCCTATAGAGACGTAGATAATCTTCACTATCCCGGGCGTGCGACTCCACGAGCGTGCCACCCCACTGCCAATCTTCATATTATTCGGGGAAGCGCACCCGCCAGTCGACACAGGTTACAGGCCCACGTGTCTTCCTCCCGACGCGGGGTGGTGCGGTCATATCTACCCATTTCTGAGCAAGCCCTAGAGTCCTCATAACCAATCGTAGCCGGAGTGGCTCGATTTCATTCAGGCAGTGGACCCAAAGGTCCCGACCAAATCGAGGGCGACCTGCGATGACCCACGGTTGGTCGACATCGACCAAGCCCGAGTAAGGCCTCCAGATCACTGACGTTGGCATGCGTATGTCTCCTTAATCACTAAAAAGAACCAAAAAAAAAAGAGAGAGACAAAGGAAAAGACAAAAAAATGGAGTCCTACCATCTCTGCGGGGAACTCTTGCAGCTCACGCCTTAATACCATCAGCTGGTAAGATAGAGAGGCTGTGCTCATAATGGGTTGCTACCGCCGAGCTAGTGGTGCCACAGCCACACGCCACTGTCGAGCTCGCCCCATTGGGATGTAGTAATAACTCCATACCTGTGTCGTCACATGTCATCAGCATTTCATGAAATAGACTAGTTGCATTAACAAATAAATAAATAATTACCTGGAGAAACGGTATGAAGCCACTCACAGTCACCTCTCGATCTGTCCCTTGGGACAGACTTGCGAATAGATGCGCCAGCACGGCGGCTCCCCAGGCATATTGCCCTACCCTCTCTAGGTCCACCAAAAATTCTAGGAAACGACAATGGATGTCGTCTCCTTTGGAACCCAGCAGTAATTTTCCCAGCAGGAAGAGGAGGAATATCCTCAAGTCCATGTTTGACCTCTCCCAGCTACTGGCATCCACGCAGTACACAGCGCGGGACCCTCTTTCCGCTCTCTCCATGAACTCCTCCAAGGACTCGTTATCACGGTGACGAGTGTCAGTGAGCCCCAATGCCTCCATGATAGATGCCTTGGCTACTGACCTGTTCTTTTGGTCCTTTAATTCCAGACCAAGAAGCTTCTGAGCCACTTCACGATAATCGGGGTAGGTGACCCCGGTCACCGCCTCACTATCCACTCTAAGGCCGGTGATTCGGGCCACATCTTCGAGACTGGGCACCATGTGCCCCCAGGGCATCAAGAAGGCACGACTCTCTGGGTCCCATCTCTCGCGCAATTCTTGGATGAGGGCGAGGTCGAGCTTAATGGGTTCGATCCGGAGGAATGCACCAAACCCCATCGCATCTAGCCGGGCTTTCTGGAAGTCAGGCAAGCCTCGATAGGCGGCCACCACTAATTCCCATGAGATGTGTGACCTCGTCATACTCTGTGGATTACACAGGAAGTGAGAAGCGGGTGCATCATTGAAATAAAAATAGAAAGAGAATGAGAAAGGAAGAAAGGGATCATGAAGAAATAGAGGGAAGAACTGGCTCGTTTACAAGCTCCGATTGGGTCCTCTCACTGAGTGGCCTTTCAACATCGGAGAGTCTCCTGGAACTACCACTGGATCTGCTCCTCTTTGAGGAGCGGGAAGACTCGCCCTCCACCCTGAAACTGGACTCTCCCTCCATCTCAGAGAATGAGAAACTCTTACTCCCTCCTGTCGACTTTTCACTCTTCTAACCAGTCTCCACAACTCCGTGCTTTCAAGTGAAGCAGGCGGGGGGAGTATTTATAGGATTGAAGGGATATGATCCAGATCTCTCCCACTTCCTCTTGCAATGGGCCTTGTAACAAAGCACCCATCTTTCACTCGAAGTAAACGAGGTCGGGAGCGTAGCGGGTTGATTCACACCCTACACATCTAGGTTCCCTGTATTCATCATGATTCAAATAAATCTGAGATGAGGTCATCTACATAGAGAAAGGACAATGCAGGGTGACCTCTTCGAATTTGGGAGTGGACTCATCCACAGGAGAAAGGACAATGGAAGTCGATATCTTTGAATCCGGGAATGAACTCGTCTACATGAAAAGAGGACAAAAGGGCGGTTGGCATCTTTGAATTCGGTGGTACATCATTAAAATTTGTGATGGATTCTCCCGAAAGAAATGCATGGAGAGGACATCTACATGGAGAAAGGATAATGCAGGTCGACCTCTTTGAATTTGGGAGTGGACTCATCTACAGGAGAAAGGACAATGGGAGTCGATATCTTTGAACATGGGAGTGGACTCGTCTACATGGAAAGAGGACGGAAGGGCAATTGGTATCTTTGAATTCGGTAGCACATCATTAAAATATGTGATGGATTCTCCCGAAAGAAATGCACAATGAGTCTAAGACACGATTCGTTATCTCAGGGGAGTTCTGTTAAACACGTCACATGGGGACAGCATGAAAAAAGGAGGCGTAGAAGAGAAGGAACGCGTGTAGGGCAAACCCATCACATGAGAGCAAGTCGTTCCATTCATACGTCTATATAAACTGTCATGTTCACCATGAGAAGAGAGCGGGTATACGAGCAACTTGCTAAATCTCGCACCACCCTCTTGGTCGTCTCTCTCCTCTCCTAAAGGGGGGTCTCTGGGAGACCATCTAGAGCTCTGCGACGCTGTAATTATCTCATCGCATCGCGCATTCCCACCCTCTCTGGTGTAGACATGCCAAAATTGACGCTATGTTGATCAAATCTCATGTCACTATGTTGACGCCCCAAAGTGAACTTCAATACATTCATAATATGAAGTTTTTCTTTTTTTGTGTGTTTTTGGGTTGATCTTTGCATTTTTATGATTCGCGACCTGAAGAGGGGCGTGTTTTAAATAGCGACCTTATCTAGGGCGTGTTCAAAAGAAAGGACGACCAAATGTCAGGGCGTCAATTCCTGGTATTTTCCGGTTTTAAAATAAATTCAAATTATTAATTAACGTCCTTCCTCAGGGCGTGTTTTTAAGTAACGCCTTCATCTCAGGCGTTTTCTCATAATTTTCAAATAAAGTAAGTTTTATTGCCAAAATTTAATCCAAGAAGTGACGCCCTTGGTCATGGTCGTGTTTTGAGTAACGTCTTGATGTAGGTCGTCAATTTATGATTTGACGCCCTTCTGAAGGTCGTGTTTTATCCTTCGGTGTCCTACTTGAACTCGTCTTTCCTGGAGAGTTCCCTGCCTTTAATGGTCTCCTTGCTCGAATTGGAACTAGAGTCCTGCCTTCTTTTGATCATTGCCCGTTCTTATCCTTCCGAATCTGAGGTTATCTTGGATCTGGAACCCTATATAGGGATGTCTTGATCGACCTCGCGCGAGGTTGGCAGGTGACGAGAACAGAGGCTATCGAGATCAGGGTTTTATACGTAGATGCTGAATTTACGGAGGCTATCCATCTTCTTCCTGTGCGATCTTTAAAAGCTCTCTGCTTCCTGTTATTCCTGTCAACATCATCGACTTCGGTTCCCTTTACTGTCATCAGGGACAGCAGGGGTTTTCTTGCTTATCTAATTGTTGTTTTTCCGTCGGTCATCATACGTTTTTCTCCTTTTGCATTAGTTTCATCATATCTTCTCCTTCCCTAACTCTTTAGGGGTTTTAAAACAAAAAAAAAAGGTGCGCATGTTTTATTCTCTATTCATCATCATATCATCTACTTGGGATTGATACTACATTCACTTGGCTGATCCACTTCTCTTTGTTTGTTTGTTTTGTCTTTTTTGCAAGGGTAATCAATAAAGGAAAACCCCCTTCATCGGCCGGCCGATTGAAGGAGGAGGAGGAATTCACAATCCAGCCCGCGTTCTATTTTCCACCAGGTATTCGCGATCTTCTTTGTTTCTTCTTGAGGTAACCCCTCTGGCGATCACCCTCCTTAGTAGCACCACGTGCTTCTTTTCTTCATTATTATATCATCTCTCCCCCTTGTGTTTTCTCATATTTAAACTCTTCTTCATGTGTGGATTTATCACAATCTACAAATTGGCGATCACGGTGGGACTTCCACTGTTTTTCTTTTGATTACCATCTCCTATTGGCACCCACGTGTGCCCTTTCCTATTGGCACCCACGTGTGCCCTTTCCCCTTCGGCACCCACGTGTGCCCTTTCCCTCGGTACCCACGGTACCCCTCCTTTTGTGCCCCACGGGCACCCTCCACCGTGCACACTGCACACTCCCGGGATCAGCCAGTTTGTGATTGTTTGATTATTTTCCTGAATTAACGCCTCACCCAGAGACGCTTTTTCGTTTAACGCCTTCATCGAGGGCGTCTATTTTCTGTGTTACGTCTTCCCAGAAGGCGTCTCTTATCATATCTGCTGTCTTCTTGTTCTGTTTGATAATTCGCGCCCTCCCCTTTGGGCGTCTTTTTATTTGGCAGCGCCTTATACCAAGGCGCGTGTTTCCTCGACCGTGTGCACCACTAATATTTGACGCCCTTTTATAGAGGCGTCCTTTTCATATTACGCGCCTCACACCAAGGCGCGTGTTTTGCACTACCTGTGGGCCACCACAGTGATTCACGACAGTGACTCTGTCGTCTCTTTGGTTGATAGCGACCTGCCCCAGGTCGTCTCTTTCCTGCGTTTTTACAGAAACCTGCTTCCTGTTGCTGTCTGTGATTGTTGGATTGATTATTACATTGCTTGCCTATATTGCTGTGATCTGATCATATTATTTTGCATCTTGTGGCATTTGGTTGAGAGACCTCCTCTCTCTACACTAGGATTCCACACACCTCTCTTGGAATCGGGACAACCCTCCATTGAGCACTCCGTCTCTTTGGACCGGAAATCCCTTTTCCAAGACCTCCGTAAGTCCCCGCACCCGTGGATTCCCTCACGGACGCCGGGCTGGTTGTACCCTTGAAGTACCCGGAGTATAGAGAACCTATCGTTGGTGAGGAGAGAGAAAGAATCTAGTTAACCCGGAGATCACACTTGGATAAACTAGGTTTCACTTTGCAAAAGAGGGAATTATTCTGCAATTTAATCCACTCTAATCTCAAGCGGAACACTAAAATCTTGCGTTCATCTCAACTTGGTTGCATAAACTTGCTTGGGTTGATTTGGCTTGTTTGGATTGAGTGGGTTTTGTTTGATAGTTCCTTTATAAGGCCGTCTCTCCTCTTAAACATGCAACTCCGTTCAGGTAAAATCATCAACATGGCAGGCTACGGATATTCTTATGATGATGAGGATGAGAATGTTTTTGGTCAATATGAAAGTCCCCTCCAAGATTCCATCTATCATGAGGGAAATTACCCTCCTCCTCAGTCTCGTTATCCTCAAGTCCATGTGGTTGATACCACTCCTCAAGAGGTTGTGCCCTCTTCTCAGGCTGTGCCTTCCAACACTTCGGGGAATCCTTCCCCATCCTTCAATGTCACGGATTTAATTAATGCACTATCTCAGTTGGATGATTCCCAGCGGTAGGCAGTTCAGGCCGCTTTGAAAGGGAAGTCTGTTCCTTCTTCATCCTCCAATCCCCCTCCGGCCGAGAGTGGCCATCACCCCGTTAATGATCAAGCGGTCCTGCATAAACCTCCTTCCCGTCCACCAACGCCCGGTACGGCCATGCCGGCCCAACAGGCGAGCCACTCTGCGGTTAGGCACCAATTTCTCCAACCTCCCCGAATTCTACGGACGCCTATACCGCATTCTTTTATTCAAAATCCGGCCCCAGTCGAGTCCGACACTAATGTTCTACTGCTTCAGAAGTTGGCAAGCATGGAAGAGCAACTTAAGAAGGTCACTATGGCTAAGAATGCCCCGGAGATCTCGCTCCCTACATTGCTAGTCTTCCACTTACCACCATCTGAGATGCCGAACTTTCGGCGATATAATGGGACTGGTAACCCTTTTATTCATTTGAAGGATTTCATGTACGAGACCTCCTTTTGGCAAGACAACAAGGCCTCTTTGGCTTACTTATTCAGGAGATCTCTGGAGGGGCCAGCCCTTGAATGGTTCTATTCATTGGATCCTGCTGATGCCGGTGACTTTGATATCGTTCAGAGGAAGTTCTTGCAGAAGTACAGAGACCGGGTCGGACCCTCCCTCTCACTCACAGACCTGGTTGCGGAAAAAATGAAGCCCGAGGAGGACTTCATAATGTTTGCTGATAGATGGCGGTTGATGGCCGAGAAGCTGAAAGATACACTGTCGGAACAAGAACAAGTCAAGATGATAATTTCCAATGCAACTCCTCAGTTCCGGCATATCTTGGCCATGAATAGGTTAACCACCATGGAGGAGCTCTATGAAAGGGCTCGTTATATCCAGACGCAGATGAAGGATTCGCCCATTATGGGCATGTTTGAGCCGAAGCCACGGCTAATTAAGAAAAGTACAAATGTCAACAACAGCGGGCCCACGACGGAGGGCACTATTGCAAATGAGCAGGTTGGCGTAGTTGGCCACCCTCACCACCAAGCTAACCCACGACCTAACCCACCTCCACCACAAAGCCCCCATTTCAACTCCACTCCACAACGCCAATTCGCACCCCAACATTCCTTTGCTTCACCGCAAAACCAAGCGCCCCGTGCTAACCCTCCAGCTCCGCAACAGTACCACCAGGTACCACCACCTACCAACTATGGCCAACAGCAACAACGGAGACCACCACTTGGCCCCAAAAGGGACCACTACCCTCCACTACCAGAAAGTCTCCCAGATATTTTCAATGCTTTAATGGCCGCCAATTTGCTCATGTTACCAAGGGAAAGAACAGTGTGGCCCGCTAATGTTGACACATCCCGTTACTGCGCTTTCCATCGTGCACCTGGTCACAACCTTGATCGTTGCTTCCACTTCAGAGATTACATTTATGACCTAAATGACCAGGGTGACATCAATTGGGATGAGATGAGACAATTCATCGCCACCATGAAAGAAAGAAGGTCTCCTCGGCAGCAACAGGCTCAGCAGCCACAGCAACCAGCTCCACAGCAGCAACAACAAGCTCCAGCGCCTCAGCACGATATGGGGATCGTCCACAATCCACTGCCGGAGCACCCGCCAAACCAGCACGTAAACCCTGTCACGTCTCTCTATGAGGTGGAGAGAGGGCAGGGATGGCATGAAGAAAACGCCTCTGTCGGGGCACTTCATCATAATCAAAATCAACCTCCGCACCTCTTGCGCACCCCTTCTTCTTCTTCTACCCCTCAATTGGGCCGATCTCTTCTGCGCCCCGTTAATCCACCTACCTCCACCTATCCTCCAACCTTGCCGGTTCGCCCCCTTCTTACACGCTTACCACCTCCACAGCCTACGCCACAACAAAACCCATCCACCACCAACCCTCTGCCATTGCCATCTAGGCCACTCCTTATCCGCCCGTCGCCAACGCCCACTGCACACGCCACCACTACTCCTTCACCGGCAAGGATCCCCCCACCATCGGTTCCACCACCTTTTGTACCCATAACTCTTCTCATTCCACCACCCACCAATTCCCCCCGCATACGGGTATCCCTTTCTACTCCTACGCCTCCTACCGGGGCACCAACACCCTCTATGGGGATTCCCTCTGCGGGAACTCCCGCCCCGCCACTTCTTAACACCAACACACCTTCTTCTTCTTCTAATCCTCCTCCCACACTTGCCCCGACAGAGGCACGTCAAGGCGTGGCGCCGCTCCGCAGTGGACGGATGTTCCACCGTATTTTTCCACAGAGAGAGCTAGAGCCCGTGCAGGGGCCGCAAGAGCAAGAACAAGAACAAGAGTCAGTGCCAGGGACTCAGTATGATTTGCTAAAACACTTGGACCAAACCCCAACAAGGATTTTAATCCTGGAATTAATTAAAAGGTCCACCACTCATCAGCTAGCTTTGAACGAATATCTGCAAAAGGTGATGGTCAATGAGGACATTCCAGTTGAGCAGATAGTCACGGTTTTAACGCCCGTTAGCAGTCAGCCGGCAATTACTTTCCATGAACATGAACTGGCGCCACTCCCAGCAAGAAAGTACGCTCTATGCATCACAGTTGACATCAATAAGGTGGCTGTTAAGCAATGTCTGGTGGACACTGGGGCATCCATCAATGTCTTGCCACCTAGCACCTTGAAGTTGTGTGGCATTCCGGAAAGCCAAATTCGGCCATCCACTATCACAGTCACTGCATATGATAACACGAAGAAACCTCCTATAGGCATGATTACGTTGAAAGTAAGTCTGGGTCCTGCCGCCCTCACAGCAGATTTTCACATTCTGGATATGGATCCGACATTTAATGGCATTCTGGGACGCCCCTACATTCAGCAACTCGATGCGGTGCCCTCCACAAATCACCAATGCCTTAAATTCCCACACAAGGGCCGCATTATTAAAGTTACCAGTATGCCAATTCTACCAGAGGAAGATATTCATGTGGCTTCATCAGTTCCATCCATGTGGCCGGCCAACAAACCACTATTATCTGTGCTGGACGTCCCTTGTCCATGACCAATGCCAGGAAAAGTCACAACAGTTGCTATGACACCCCTGCCTCCCAAGGGGAAAAAGAAGAAAACAATGATGAACACCTCTGGCTGGAACATCTTGATGAAAATGGGGTATCAAAATGGCAAAGGTCTGGGTGCCAATTGTCAAGGCAGGATTAGGCCTGTTAAACCTCAGAAGCTGATTACACGAGGTGGCCTAGGTTACAAAGAGCCAGGCAAAAACAAAGATGAACCATGGGCATTTATGACATCTACATTAAAAACAGATCGCCAACCGCTCACTTGGACATTGAAGACACATTTTGTCACAGGTGGCTTTCAAAATAAGGAGCAAACTACCATAATTACTTCCATATTAGATTGTCAGGATGTTCATGCTAGACAGTTTGCTCGTCATATTGCCCCGTTGGCCACATACAAAGCCCTGGAGTCCTTAAGGCCTGACAAGAGAAGGAAAATGGATGATCCAGAATGTGACTGGTACAGGTGGTTCGATATGCAGGATTTCATGCCGACTGATCCGGAATGGCCGCCACTTATTCATGAATTGATTGAGAAGCCGGCCGTAATTACAGATAAAAGGCAACTGCTGAGTGACTACACTGATACTGGAGAGCCAGATGTTCCGTTTGAAGAAGGTTTCACCGTGGACAGGCTGTGGGCCGGCCTCTTTTCTCTCACTTCCATGCATCCATCTGTGTTTGCTTCTCTATATTCTCATCGGTTTGGTCGCGTGCCAAGACCGCCTCCGATTATAATCAATTTGTCTCCAGATTCAATCCAAGTTTCTCTCACAATTCCTTCTTCGCTCCTCGAGCGATTTTCTAAACTCTCCATCACGCCCCCGCGCGGGCCATCACTGATTCAACCTTTCTCTGATCTAGCAATTTCCACTCCTCCTGCTATCCTCCCTGCACACTGCTTTCTTCTTGAAACAGAAAATAAAAATAAAGACAAAAACAAAAACGAAAAAAAAAACGCCAAATTCCCAACTTTCCAAACCTCCATTTCTGTTGAGGAGACCTCCTATTTTTCTTCTGAGTGCGTCCCGACCCAGGGGCCGCTCCTTCAAGATTCATTGCTAAATCTTTTCTCCCCCTCTGGTGAGGGGACTTCCTCTGTATTACCTCCTGTATCCACTTTGTCACCTCCTTCCCTTCCTTCTTCTGATCAAGCTAGTTACTCCTCCTCCTCTTCTGCTAACGCTAAAATTCAAGGGGTAGATTCACATAAGAAGTCCAAAGGTAAGCAGATTCCCCATAGGTTTCTGTTGGAGTTAGCTATCAGAGGCCAGGCTTGTTTAGCTCTTCCTGAATTTATAGAGAATCCAATCATCCTGCCAGAGTTAGAATATGAGGATGTTGTTGTCTCTTATGAGGGTTTGGGTGTCTATGAAATTATGAATGATGAAGACCCTATTGAAGAGGGGGATGAAAGTTATGAAGAATATGAGGACGAGGCTGATGCTTTTGCTAGTGGCATAAGACGATTTGACGAACCATCAGCCTCTGTAGAAGAGCCTACCAAAGAAATTAATTTGGGTACCGAGGAAGACTCTAGGATTGTCCTCATAAGCAAGAATTTGCCGCCCTCCGAAGAGGAGGCGCTCATTTTGGTTCTGCAAGAATACAAGGACACGTTCGCATGGAGTTATGAAGATATGCCTGGTTTAGACCCTGCGCTCGTTGAACACCGCCTTACACTTAAGCCAGGGTCTGTGCCGGTCAAGCAACGGTTGAGGCGTTTCCACCCTAATATGGCTTTAAAGATGAAAGAAGAGGTCGACAAGCTCCATAAGGCTAGATTTGTTAGAGTTGTCTCTATCCCAATTGGGTGGCTAACATCGTCCCGGTTATGAAGAAAGATGGAAATATTCGGATTTGTATAGACTTCCGGGATCTCAACCGCGCGTGTCCTAAGGATGACTTCCCCCTCCCTCATATTGATGTTTTGATCGATAATACGGCAGGATTTGAGACTCTCTCTTTCATGGATGACTTCTCAGGTTACAATCAAATTCGTCTGGCTGAAGAAGATCAAGAGAAGACATCATTCACTACACCATGGGGTACATATTGTTATGTGGTCATGCCTTTTGGACTTAAGAATGCTGGAGCCACCTATCAGAGGGCTATGATGGCGATTTTTCATGACATGATTCATATTTATATTGAGGTGTATGTGGATGACCTGGTTGTGAAATCAAGGACAAGGATTAAGCATCCTGGGGTTCTAGCCAAGGTCTTGCAAAGATCACGAGAGTATCAGTTGAAGATGAACCCCAAGAAATGTGTATTTGGTGTTTCATCAGGGAAGTTGCTTGGTTTCATTGTTAGCAAGAGGGGAATTGAAGTTGATCCCAACAAGGCAAGGGCCATTAGAGATATGCCTCCTCCCAAGAATTTGAAGGAAGTTCGAGGATTAATCGGGAGGTTACAATTTATTCGCCGCTTTGTCTCCCAGCATTCACAAAGATGTAGGCCGTTTTACGAGCTTACTAAGCCGGGAGTCAAGTTTAATTGGGATGACAAGTGTCAGGCAGCCTTTGACGGATTGAAGGATTATTTGGCCAATCCTCCTGTCCTGAGGCCGCCGATTCCAGGCAAACCACTTATTCTCTATGTCTCAATCCTGGATGACTCTGTAGGTGCTGTCTTAGCTCAAGTGGATGAAGAAGGTAAAGAGAGGGCAGCGTACTATTTGTCTAAACTTCTTAACCCCTGTGAGCAGAGGTATTCAGCCATGGAGAAGACTTGCGCTGCTTTGGTCTGGGTAGTTCAGAAGTTAAAGCACTATTTCCTAGCTCACGAGGTTCACCTCATTGCTCGCATGAATCCGATTAAATTCCTCCTTGAAAAATCTGTCCTCACTGATCGATTAGCACGCTGGCAAAGCTTCCTCTCTCAGTTTGATATCACTTACATTCAACAGAAAGCTATCAAAGGTTACGCCATTGCCGAACACCTTGCTCATCACCCTCTACCTCGTTTTGATCCTGTCAATTCGGAGTTTCCAGATGAAGACCTGATGTCCATTAATCAACCTCGTGATCCTATGTGGACATTACATTTTGATGGAGCTCTAAATTCTCAAGGAAGAGGGATCGGCATGGTTCTTTTAACACCAGAAGGGGTCACCATCCCATTTGCTGCTCGGCTCACTTTTCCCGCCACCAACAATATAGCTGAATATGAGGCTCTTTTGGCCGGTCTTCAAACCGCTCATCAATATGGTGTCACCCATTTGAGGATTGTGGGTGATAGTCAGCTCATTCTGCGCCAGGTGCTGGTCAAGTGCCGCACTATCAATCCTAAGCTCAAACCCTACCAGGAACTTGCTTCAGCTTATGCCAAACTCTTCACCAAATTAATTTTCATCCATGTTCCTCGTAGTCAGAACATCCTAGCTGACGCTCTTGCTTCTTTGGCCTCGGCTTTAGTCTTCCCTCCTGAGCGTGATTTTCATGTTCCTCTAATTCATCAGCGTGACACGCCAGCTATTAAGGATCGTGCATTCCTCGATATTAGGGATAAAGTGCTTGAAAAGGTCAAGCAGAAGGAATCTCTTAAAGGCAAAGAGGTCATGCTTTTAGACTGGGAAGAAGAATTGGCTGACGAAGAGAAGCCTTGGTATTATGAGATTGCCAGATATTGCAATGATCAGTCCTATCCCGAGGAAGCCACTGCAGAAGAAAAGAAAGCAATTAGAAGAGTGGCTCAGCGTTATGTTTTGGTTGGAGGTGTGCTCTATAGAAGAGGGCTCACAGGCGTTCTACTGAGGTGCCTCGACGATGATGAATCATGGAAAGTTGTGGAAGAGGCGCATTCAGGAGTGTGTGGTGGTCATGTAAATAGCCAGATGTTAGCTAAGAAGATTCTTAGGCTAGGTTTCTATTGGCCAACTCTAGAAGAGGATTGTTCCATCTATGTTCGAAGGTGTGTTAAGTGCCAACTGCACGCCGACAAGATTCATTCTCCTGCTTCTTCACTCCATCCTACGTCCTCCCCATGGCCTTTCTCCATGTGGGCTTTTGATATCATTGGACCTCTTGGTGATTCGAATCTCCTGACCAAGCAAAAGTCGTTCATCCTCACGGCAACGGAGTACTTCACCAAGTGGGCAGAAGCAGAAGCTTACGTGGAGATTAAAGCGTCAACCGTCTGCAAGTTTATAATGAAGAACATCATCGCAAGGTTCGGCATCCCGAGCATCATCATCACCGACAATGGACCTCAATTTATCTCTCAAGAAATCAAGGATCTCTGCAACAGGTATAACATTGCATTGCATCATTCTTCTCCCTATTATCCGCAGGGCAATGGCCAAGCAGAGGCAACTAACAAAACTTTGATAAAAATTGTTAAAAAGACGTGTGAGGCTAATAAATTTTCGGACTGGCCAGACAAGCTAGTTGAAGCTCTCTGGGCCTATCGCACTTCCATTCGAACCCCCACTGGGCAAACCCCTTTCGCCCTTACTTATGGAATGGAGGCGGTAGTCCCTTATGAGATTCTCATTCCCTCTCTGCGAGTACAATTGGATAAGGAATTTTCTATTGATGAATGTCGTAATTCACTCCTCGCCCAATTGGAACTCCTAGATGAGAAGCGTCTGGTCGCCGCTGAGCATGCACGCGTTTATCAAAACAGGCTCTCGCGTTTTTATCAAAATAAAGTAATTGAGAGAAAATTTAAAATTGGTGAGATGGTAATCAAAAGAATTTTTGTAAAGCCGGGTGGCCCTCGTTCAAAACTCCAACCCAATTGGGAGGGACCGTTTGTTATAAAAGATGTTTATCCTGGCAATGCTTATAAACTGATTAATGCTGAAGGAGAAGAGTTAACTCACCCTTGGAATGATTTGTATCTTAAGAAATACTACCCTTGATTCAAAAATCAAAAAAATATATATATATGGAGAAATTTTCAAAATCCAAAAAAAAATGTTGTTTCAAAAAAAAAATCCAAAACAAAGTGGAATATTTCCAAAAAAAACAAAAAAATAGAAATTCCAGAAAGCAAATAAAAAATAGAAATTCTTCAAAATCAAAAAGAGATCAAAATAAAAGCTCTCAAAATTGGTGCCATGGCACACGAAGGATCAAGGTCCGAAAGGTCAAAATTCAGAATTCATTCATCAGTCTTGCTAACTTAAAAGGGGGTTGACTCCCGCACACACTACACGCTTTATTCTTGAGCTCAAGCGGTGCAAAATCCGATGGAAAGTCGAAAACCTGACTAATAGTGAAAGACAATACCCGTTCTTTTCTTCTTCGGCCCATAAGGGAGGAAGGGAGACCTCGGGGTAGACACGCCAAGCCTATCCGCCGCCTTAGTAGGTGGAAGTCAAGGCCCAAAAGGGAACAAAATGCCACAAAAGCCCAAGTACAATTAGGTTTATTTTCATCAATGCAAATCAATTCAAAGTGAAAGTCAAGTTGTGAAAAGAAAAGCATGTCAAGAGGGCAAAGTCCCCGCAAGGAAAACCTTGGGCGTATGCGTGCAATATAAAAGAGGCAAAAAGGCAACAAATTTCTCTACGCCAAAGACCGAACCCCAACAGGCATAGGGTAGGGGAGGTAACTTTACCTTGAGCATCTCAGAATCCCTTATGGGCTTCCCTTATATTTTCTTCCATCCTTTCTATGTGGTAAGTCACGAACTGGCAGGATGGTCAAGGCGGACCTGGGAAATTGCACTGTACGAAATCTCAAATACAAGTCAACTATGATCACGTCGACCCCTTTTTAATTACTCAAGAAAGGTTAATGAATTTTAGATGGTGACCGTGTAGGACCCGTGGTCTTGATAGCATTGTCAACCTTTTTTGCAGAATAATTCAATTAACGCCTTTGACTAAGGCGCTTTTTATAGAATTAACGTCCTAGACTAGGTCGTCTATTTCCGAATGACGTCTCTGAGCGGGTCGTTACTTTCTCAAAAATCAGATTCTCTTTTCAAATTCACGCCGTCTGCTAGGGCGTCTTTGTGCGAACCACGACCTACTCTAAGGCGCGTTTTTCAGGAAAAATAACAAAAAAAATATAAATGAGAGGAAAAAAGAAAAAATGCATTTCTTCACGATGTATGCTTGCATTCTTTTGCATGGGCATCTTTTATTTATGGTTTGCATATGCATGCTTGCATGATGCATCTCCCCGTTATCAGCTATTTTATTTACCTTGTTTGATTAAAGGCTTGGCCCCTTGACCCGCTATTAAGGTCAAAAGTAAAGGCACCCCTTGCTTATTGAGCAAGGGGCCAAGTCGAACAGATGAATTAACCTGTTTATTCAAAGTGTGGATTACAGTCGCAGAAACAGGGCAAAGCAAAGTAAAGACGAAGAACGTGGAAAGAAGAAAGTACACAAACACAAGGCCACCACCACGTAAAGTGCTCAGGTAACAAAAGATGTCAATCTCATATATATATATACATCATGAATGTCTGAGTACAGGTGTGGGAGTGGAGGAGTACAAGTAAGTCTCTCAGCTCTCGCCTCCACCCTCCTCTCTCCTACTCTCAACCTCCTCCTCGCCGTCCCGAGCTGGTGCTGGTGGAGGAGGCATGGGCCCCCGTGAAGAAGCTGGAACCCGAACCTGACCCCCTGCCTCGCTCCTCTCTCGAAGAGAAGAACCCGCCACAAAGGTGGAGCTAGTGAAGGAGTACCCCGCAGCCCGTGCTCGCTCACGCCCTTGCTGGAGACGCTCCTCAGACACTCGTAGCCGCTCCTGAGAAAGGATCAGCTGGGTCCTCGAGTCTGCCAGCTCTCGCTCGCGTGCTGCTACCTGCTCCTGGTACCGGGCACGCTCCGCCTGCTGAAGCTCAAGGTGTCGGGCACGCTCCGCCTGGTACTCCTCTCGCTCACGAGCACGCTCCTCGCGCTCCCGGGCACGCTCCCGTCTCTCCAGCTCAAGAGCCACCCGCAGCTCGGCCACGTCCTGAGGCAGCTCCTCTCGTCGCCTCAGGGACCTCTCTAGCTCTGAGATCCGCTGATCACGGATCGCCAACTCGGTACGTACCGCCTGAAGCTGAGTCGCCTGCAAACAAGTAAACAAATCATCAATTCCACAATTAATGCAATGATTCAGTAATCTAGCAATTCAAGCAATACATGATTAAACCACTCACCTGTGTGCTCGTCACACGGAAGCCCTCATCAACGCAGGTAAGAGCGGCTCGAAGCTCCTCAGTCTGTAAAATGAATTTCATCAGTGCACAATTATATAATCAATATTTGAATGGATTTGTGTTTTGGAATTTACCCGTGAAGCGAGATCGCGCTCTGCTGCCGCAGCTCGTGCGGTCGCTCCAGCTAACTGCTCTGCCAATGCAGTCACCTCTGCACTGGGCCCTCTCGAGCTGGAGGCCTCCCCAGGGTCTCTCCTCACTGCTCCCTGCTGGGCACGTTACATTCATTAAGATCGTCAGTGGCTAATCATTAATAATTCAACAAAAAAAATATACATTTGTATATAGAAATAATTTAAACACTCACCAGGGTCTCTAGGTCGGCCCGTGTGGCGGCCAGCTGGTCCTCCAAGCTGTGTAGATGGGCCTTCCCATCGCCGCCGAGGTAAGCCCGCTATAGAGATAGGCTAGAATCGTCGGTCCCACTCTATCTCCTTCCCATAAGCTCACTATAGCGCTTAATTGGGCCTCTTCTAGAAAGTCCTCCGTGGATGGGAATAAGATTGCTCCTGCTAAGCACACCACGAAGGCCTTTGCTACCCGCTCTATCTCCTCTTCTTCTTTGGCTTGATCCGCTCTCTTGTACACCCATGAGGTGAGCTTTAGAAGATTGATTCCTTTAGTAGCTTTGATTTGATTCACTAGGTTGGGGCTAGATATCAAGCTTGTTAATAGCTCATGAGAGGAAATTGGTTTTGGCGTGATGGCCATCTTTTCCTCATCCCCTTGCTTCATCCTCTTTAAGCCCAAGATCATCTCCAATTCCTCTAATAGGACGGTGGCTTCAAAGGTAGAGAAGAGAAAGGTATGAGTAGAAGGATGTCATATCTCTACAAGAGCCCCTATAGCTGCCCAGTCAAGATGAATTTGATCGTAATGTTTGGCATGGGTAACTAGACCCAGAAGGTGCCATCTTGTTAAGTATACCCTCATATCTGAAGAAAATTTGGAGAGTATGAGAGGCAGCCACTTAATTTTTGTAAATCTCCTTGCTCCTAGGACATTCGGGAAGTCCTGTGGAAGGAAGAAAGGAAGAACAATGCAGAGAAAGAAGGATTAATGAGCATGCAGAAGAGAAGAACATTTAAGACAAAAGTGGAAAAGAACAGAAGACTCAATCTTTACCTGGTTCATGGAGATTCTACTGCTGATATGCCCGTTGATCTCGGTTAGCCTGGGAGTGGAAGCTTTGGACCTCTTAATCGCCCTCTCCATCTTCGGTTTGCAGGAAGAAGTTCGGACGGTTGCAGTGTCCGCAGAAGAACAGAAGAAGCTGCAGAAGAAACAGAGCTCGGAGGATTTGATTGATTTGAGGAATTGCCTTCCCTTTATAGGAGTCCGGGGAGTCTTAAGGCTGTTCGGAGTTAGAAAGTTTATGGCTATTAGGACTGGGTTTAGCTTTCGAATCAAAAACGGAAGTTTGTGCTTAATTAACGCCTTCTGTTAGGGCGTCAATTGTTGAATTGACGACCGGACCGAGGTCGTGTTTTGTGTAGCGCCCTTTCCAGGGTCGTCTTATTCTTGAACCCTTGGTGCATTTCACGCCTTAGTGAAGGGCGTGTTTCTATTTTTGACGCCCTCATAAAAAGGCGCGTTTCATGTTTTGACGCCGTTCAGTACAGGCGTGAATTTGTGAATTTATGAATTTGCTTCCCTACATGCTCTGATGAACTTAAGTGCTATTATTTCGTTGGAATTTTATTTGATTTAGCACTTATGATCATGTCATACTTTGAATTGAGGATTGTTTATATTGAAATTATGGGAGGGCTAATGAACTTTCAAAGTGCAGAAGATTGCAGGTTTCGAGATGCCCGGATCACTGCGGAAGTAACATCTTGTTGTAAGCATTATTACTATATGGTATTCTATGGTATTATAGTGTGTCAAGGACCTTGTGGTTCTGATAAACCTGGAATTTGAGTTCCCCTTCATCAAAAACAGTGATAGTTCCAGGAAAGTCTTGATCACACGGATAGGCCGTTGAGTCGTTGAAGGTCTGGGACGATGGTTCCACTTTATGAGTTGATGCACGGACAAACGGGCTTCGGCTTAGTGTCAGCTCAGAGATCTGGATTCTTGACCAAATCTAGATGACTTAACAATATTATCCTTGATTATTTTCTATCTTTTAGTTTGTCTTATCTTTTCTTTTAGCCCAGCATGCATCATGTAGGACTTTGAGCTTCATGCTGAAAATCTTCATATTATGGCAGTAATGAAGGTCACTCGCTCTTGATTGAGTTGACATGAGATATTCCACTCCAAATTGAGTACTTTATTATCTCTAAAGCCGCTTAGGCTGATTACTTGAAAATGTCCCATTGCTGGGTCTCCATCTCAATTCCCTTTATTTTTCTGCAAATCCACCTTGGTTGTAGCACGTCCACGTTGGCTGGTAACCGCTCTCCAATGGTGTCTTCTTATCGTGCCATGCGCACATTTTTACTTGCTTAGTTTAATCTCCTTTATCCAGCAAATTGATGTTTCCTTGGAATCACTCGGAGTTGTTTCACTTTGAATCTTGGAAAGATTTCCAATGCTTAGTGTCTGAGGCGTGTCACATCACACCTTGGCATCTACTTATCAGTTCACTCCACTTCATTCCGTTTGTTGCACTTTCACTCCATTTCATCTCACTCCCTTGCAAAGCAGACGCCAAGGCGGGCAGCTGTAGACACGCCAAAATTGATGCTATGTTGATCAAATCTCATGTCACTATGTTGACGCCCCAAAGTGAACTTCAATACATTCATAATATGAAGTTTTTCTTTTTTTGTGTGTTTTTGGGTTGATCTTTGCATTTTTGTGATTCGCGACCTGAAGAGGGGCGTGTTTTAAATAGCGACCTTATCTAGGGCGTGTTCAAAAGAAAGGACGACCAAATGTCAGGGCGTCAATTCCTGGTATTATCCGGTTTCAAAATAAATTTAAATTATTAATTAACGTCCTTCCTCAGGGCGTGTTTTTAAGTAACGCCTTCATCTCAGGCATTTTCTCATAATTTTCAAATAAAGTAAGTTTTATTGCCAAAATTTAATCCAAGAAGTGACGCCCTTGGTCATGGTCGTGTTTTGAGTAACGTCTTGATGTAGGTCGTCAATTTGTGATTTGACGCCCTTCTGAAGGTCGTGTTTTATCCTTCGGTGTCCTGCTTAAACTCGTCTTTCCTGGAGAGTTCCCTGCCTTTAATGGTCTCCTTGCTCGAATTGGAACTAGAGTCCTGCCTTCTTTTGATCATTGCCCGTTCTTATCCTTCCGAATCTGAGGTTATCTTGGATCTGGAACCCTATATAGGGATGTCTTGATCGACCTCGTGCGAGGTTGGCAGGTGATGAGAACAGACGAGATCAGAGGCTATCGAGATCAGGGTTTTATACGTAGATGCTGAATTTACGGAGGCTATCCATCTTCTTCCTGTGCAATCTTTAAAAAGCTCTCTGCTTCCTGTTATTCCTGTCAACAGCATCGACTTCGGTTCCCCTTTACTGTCATCAGGGACAGCAGGGGTCTTTGTTCGTCTAATTGTGTTTTTCTGTCGGTCATCATACGTTTTTCTCCTTTTGCATTAGTTTCATCATATCTTCTCCTTCCCTAACTCTTTAGGGGTTTTAAAACAAAAAAAAAGGTGGGCATGTTTTATTCTCTATTCATCATCATATCATCTACTTGGGATTGATACTACATTCACTTGGCTGATCCACTTCTCTTTGTTTGTTTGTTTTATCTTTTTTGCAAGGGTAATCAATAAAGGAAAACCCCCTTCATCGGCCGGCCGATTGAAGGAGGAGGAGGAATTCACAATCTAGCCCGCGTTCTATTTTCCACCAGGTATTCGCGATCTTCTTTGTTTCTTCTTGAGGTAACCCCTCTGGCGATCACCCTCCTTAGTAGCACCACGTGCTTCTTTTCTTCATTATTATATCATCTCTCCCCGTTGTGTTTTCTCATATTTAAACTCTTCTTCATGTGTGGATTTATCACAATCTACATCTGGTAGCGCTCCTCGCCCTCCTCTGGCCTCTCTCGCGACCCCGACGGCTGTGAAGCTCTTGAACCCGAGGCTGTTGGCTGAGCCGCCCCCTGCTCTGCGATGAAGACTACACCAACCCCCGGAGCTCCTCCACCGTGAGCTCCAACTCTCCTCCAATCGGTAGTGACTCTGAAGGAGTGACGTGTCCGAGCGCTGTGTCTTCCGGAGCTTCATCACTTGGGCCTCACGTGCCCTCCTCTCCTCTCGATCCCGATGTAACTTTATCCATGTCTCTCTTTCCATTCTCTCCCAGTTTACTTCTCTCTTCGCCATCCGGAGGGAAACCTTCAGCTCCAGGACATCTCGGGGTAGCTCCTCGATGACTTGTCGTCACACCTTCTCCAGCTTTGTTGTCTGGGCATCACGCTCTGATCGAGCAACACATTTCTTCTCTGCTCAGACCACAAGAGCTAGCAAGCCTGGGATTTCCACTGTCATCCAGATCCAATCATCTCACAAGCTCAGGATAAGTGGGTGAACTGTGTAGTCAAAATCCAAACCAAATCATGCCCACCTGAACTGCGAGCTCATGCTCGGCCCCTTTGGCACAAGCCACTGTGCCGCGAAGTTGCTTCTGGAAGCACATGACCTCCGAAAGAGGAGCTTAGGAATTAGAAAAGGCTCAGTCGACCATCCTTTGCCACATGCTGGGCACCTTGAAAAGAGAAAAACAAATGCTGTGTAATGACTGAACATTAGGAATCCAAAATCAAAAAAAAAGAGAAAAATGATAAAATAAACAAAAACAAATAAGTTGCCACGTGCCTTGCCAGATAAACTCTGCTTTCTATGTTTCCCCTGCTTGTGTGAATTGTTGTGATTGATATTTTGTACATCTGAGTGTTTATTTCTTGTGAAATACTTATGTTTACTGATGGTTGCAGGCTAAAAAAAAAGATGAAAACAAAAAGAAAGAAAAAAAGATGAAAGAAAACAAAAGAAGAGAACGGATCATCACCCACCCACATGTATCATATCCGCATTGTGTCTTGTATTATATCTACACTATTAGAGCATGTCAAGGGCTGTATGTCTTGAATGAATTTGGAGTTTGAGTTCAAACTCTGATAACTCCATGAGAGTTTGAAGCATACGGACAGGCCGTTAAGTTGTGCTAGAATGGGGACGACGGTTCCGTTTGGTGTGGCGATAAATGGGCCCGGCTCATTATCAGCTCATCGAATCGGTTTCTTGACCCAGTCACCACAGCTTAACAATATTATCATTGGCTAGTTGGTATCATTGTGAAAATCATTCACTTAAGTCGATTGTGCAAGCCACTGTGTTTAAACACTCCGAAATGTGAGATATTCCATTCTGAGTCGAGTATTGAGTTTTCCTGAGGTCGTCTTGGGTCGGTTCTCCAGAAGAAACCATTGTTTGGATTTATCTTCAATTCATCTTTTATTCCCCTCGGACCCACCTTGGCTGTAGCACATCCACAATGGCTGGTAATCGCTCTCCAATGGTGAAACATGCAGGCCTATGACCCAGGTACTTCCGCACCGTGAAGTTGGTCCCCTTTTAGTTGTCTGTACCCTAGCGCACATTTTGTCATTCCTTGTGAGTTTATCATCCAAACAATGGCTGATTTTCGGAGAGTCTTCTTCAAGGTTACTTCGGTGAAACTCGGGAAAGATTCCCATCGGGAGAATGATGAAGGCGTGTCTCATCACACCTTGGCATCTGCTTTTCACTTCACTCCATTTCATTCCATGCATTTCATTCCATTCCATTACATGTCCTGTCCCTACAAAGCAGACGCCAAGGCGGGGCAACTGTAGACACGCCGTTTTCACGTTTTTCCTCGGTAAATCTCATATTACACCATGATGTCCTAAAGTGACTCGCGCATCTGGTTTATGTGGGTGATTAATCATTTTTCAGGGTTTTACATAAAATATATAATACAAAAAAATCAGAAAAGGTGAGAAAATACAAAAAAATGCAAGAAGCTTAAAAAATATATATATACAAAAAAATCTAGAAAAAGGTCAAAACAATTTAATACAAAAAAATTGAAAAAAGGTTAAATAATAATAATAATAATAAATATACAAAATAAATAGGTTTGTATATATGTGGTATAAATATATAGATATGCAGATATATATACTTAATTTTATTTTAGTAAGCTTAAAAAAACAAAAAAAAAGATCTTATTCAACTTAAATAAAATAATATTACATATTTTAATCCATTACCCCACACCCCTAAATTTTTGGATCTGGTCTCCCATTACCAACAGCATCATCCCCCACACTTCCCTCTCACCTTATCTCTTCTCTTAGCTGTCTCCCTTGTACACCTAGCAGCCCGGCAGAGGGAATATCTCCCTTTCACGTCTCTCTGCCAACACGACCGAAGGACCTCTCTCACTTCTCTCCCTCACTCCCCCTCTCCTGGCCAGGACACACTCGATCCCACGAGACCTCCGATCCCCCTCCATCTTCACTCCACCTCCATCTCCCACCTTCTTCTCTAACGCCACCGTGCCTCTCCCTCTAACAGCCTAACCACCACGACCACGCCATCGCCCATCTTCTTTCATTGCCAACCTCCACTCCGGCCACCATCCTCCATCGACCGGACGCCGCCCCCCACGCCGGAGAGCTCTCCCCGCCATCATCATCGACGTCGCTCGAGCCCTCCCCACACTTCATGCACGTTTGCTGGACGCTGTCAACTCCCGCCGCGAGGTCCGTTCCAGTCGTCGTCGTCCTCACTCCGGAAGCTCACCGAAGCCATCCACCCTCATACCACCTCCGCCGTGAAACCACCCCACGACACTGCGCCCGGACACCCGCGACCACCGTCGCCGCGGACGCCACCTGCCGACGTCGCCGTCGACCTCCCCCCGCCAATGCCCAGAGAAGCCGAAACACGACGCCATCACCTTACCAACGTCGCCGTCGAGCCAACCTCTATGCATGCGTCCTCCCTACGCCGGCTACCTCTCCCACGTCGCCACAGATGTCACCACCGCGAGCTCCCCTCACCGGCCTCCACCCACGTCGTCGTCGTCGACTGCCCGCACCTCCTTCCGGCCTCCTCCGTCGTGAGCCTCCACCTACGGCACCACCGCTGCCACGCCTACAACCTCATCCGGCCCTCACGGCGCGCTTGCGACCTCCCCACAACAACCGCCTGCAACCTCATCGGGCACCACCGCTGCCACGCCTGCAACCTCATCCGGCCCTCACGGCGCGCCTGCGAAGCCCTCCCCACTTTCCCACGCCAGCCACCGCCAGCCTCCCGCCGAGCCGCACCTCTCCGTGACCGTCGCCAACGCCGCGGACGCCTCCTCACTCCCCCACGGCTTCTCTCTCTCTTTCTTTCTCTCCCTCTCTCTACCCGCTCTCTCTTTCTCCCCCTCTCGCGTCTCTCTCTCTCTCTCTCTCTCTCTCTCTCTCTCTCTCTCTCTTTCTCGTTCACTCTCTCTCTCTCTCTCTCATCTCACCCCGTCTCTCTTCTCTCTCCCTGTTCCTCTTTCCTCCTCCTCCCTCTCCCCCGTTTCTCTCTCGATCCCTCTCTCCCTTCCCTTTTTTATTCTTTTATCTCCTCACTTTCCCTCCCTCTTTCTCTCGATCTCTCCCTCACTTTCTTTTTTTTTATTTATTCACCCCCCCTCTCCCTGCCGTATCTCTCTCTATCTTAACCTCTCTCTATTTCTCTCTTTGACTCTCTCTTCTACTCTGTCACCCGATCTCTCTCTCTCCCTCATCTTTTATATTTTTTTCTTTCTCTTTTTTAATCCTCTCTCCCCCTCACCTCTCTCGATCTCTCTCCCCCTCTCTCTGCCTTTTCATCCAATCCCTCTCACCTTCTTCTTTTTTTTCCTCACTCCCCCCTCTCTCTTCTTTTTCTGCCGCAAACCCCCTCCCCCTCTCATCTCTCTCTCTCCCTCTCTCTCTCTCTCTCTTTCTGTGTTACCCTCATATATATGTATATATATATTATATCTCATATATCTTTTATATATATGTATAACTAAAACAAAAAAATCTAAAATAAAAAAACGTAGGGCCAACTTTCCCCCTTTCCCCCTTACACTGTATACACACATGCACTCCTTTTTTTTATGCACATACTGCACATAGTACGCACACATGCTCTATCTTTTCTTTCCTTTTCACATTCACGTGACACACAACACACACAACTTCTCTTGTTTTATCTTTTAACTCTTTTCTGGCTCTGTATATATGTTATGTTTATATATACATACTTATAGATATTGGCCTATGTACATATTCAGAAGACTGTGTATGTATATACATATTATATAGCATATATAAATATATATTAGGTACTTGTATACGTATATTATATATTTTATATATATATATACTCGTAGTCATATACATATATATGATATTCATATCTATACATATTACATATTTCATATATATATATATATATATATATATATCTAACATGTTTGTGTAAAGTGTTTACATATATTTTTTTATTTATACATGTATATATATTTAGTTCGCTTCTATCTATATATGCACATGTAGAGTTAATTTGTTACCCTTTTGAATGTGCAGAAAGAAAAGCGGCCCTCGGCCCCGTTAGTCTTCCCGTGTGTTCCCGTACACGGAAAGTCGTCTCATCCCACCGTTTGCCCGTTCCGCGCTTGCGTCGCCATCATCGGCTCTGTTTTTTATTCTTATTATTTTGTTGTGTTTTTAGTTTGTTATCTATGTTATCAGTGTTTTATTCCATGAATTGTTATCATATCATATCACCGTTCAGACTTAATTTTATTTCGTGTTTGTCCATTTTGCAGGGTAACCACTCAAAAGCCCCCTTCTTCGACCAGTCGAACGAAGAGGAAGAAGGAACCCACGCAATCCCGCGTCAAAGGCAAAAGCGATCAACCAGTTCGGGGCCCACGGTCCCTGGCGATCACACCATCAAACGCGTGTTTGTAGTAAATTTTACTTTATGTCTATAATACCTGCGGATAGTTAAATCCCAGGTCTGTTTGTATTATAATCGGCCGCGGTGAGTCATTTCACCGTGGTCATTTACTTTCGGCATTTTTCTTTCTGCATTTTGTTATATTATGGTTAAAACCCCGCACGGATCAATATCCTGCGGTGGTCTGTTTACTGTTTATATTCATGTTATTATCATTGTGTGAGGAGTGATATGCCGTTCCAAATTCTGAGTCTACGTGTGTCCTTGTGTCCGCCAATTTCTACTACGTAGAGTCCCAGGCTCGCATCCGGTATATCAAAAATTACTCTCGAAATGGTAGGTCACGCCTATCGGGAAGGGGTTTAGTTTGCGCGAGAGGGTCTTCGGATCCTTATCTCCGCCACGTACCGGAGTCCGATAAGTCTTTTCAGGTCGTACTCTCCACCTTTTTCCCCATACCACCACCTTTTACGCACGCGTTTTTCATTTTCATCATTTTTTACTCTTTCACTCAGAGAGGGAGAAACTCCATCTCTCTCTCTCAATCCACCACGTGGCGCGTCCACAGACGGCACTTTGTACTGCAGATCCTTCTCCGGTCCCCTCCTGAAGTGCATCAGTACAGACGAAGCTAGCCAAGCAATTCAAGAAGTTCACGAAGGTCTATGCGGCATCAAGGAGGAAGGTCGCTCGCTCGGATCCTACTTTGACAGGGTTATTGGTGGTCCACTCTACAGCGCGACTGCTCGACCTATGTGCAATAGCGTGACCGATGCCAGCGATTCGACCACTTAGTCCATCAGCCGGCAACGGAGCTCGTCACCCTAGTCGAGCCTTATCCTTTCGCTCGGTGGGGGATCGACATCCTTGGGCCGTTCCCTACGGCTCAGGCCCAGAAGAAGTTCGTCATCGTCACCATCGACTACTTCACCAAGTGGATCGAGGCCGAAGCCACAGCTAGGATCACCGAGACAGTCGTCTGGAGTTTCGTCTGGAAATCGATCATCTGTCGCTACGGCATCCCCCGAGTGATAGTGAGCGATAATGGCTGGCAATTTGGTTCTCGTTATTTCCGAGATATATGTGCCGACCTAAACATTCGCAATCACTTCACTTCGGTCGCCCACCCACAGGCTAACGTGCTCGTCGAAAATGCCAATAAGACTATCTTAAAAGGCATCAAGCCTAGGCTCGGTAAAGCCAAGGGCAGCTGGCTTGAGGAATTGCCAAGCGTACTTTGGTCGCACAGAACGACTCCCAGAATGGCAACCGATGAGAGTCCCTTTCAGCTGGTATACGGCACTGAGACCGTGATCCCGTTGGAGGTTGGCAATCCCTCCCTACGAGTCATCTGCTTCTCACCCGAGGCAAACAACCAAAAATTGCTCGAAAACCTCGACCTAGTAGATGAAGGCCGAGAGATTGCCAGCATCCGAGCAACAGAGTATCAACGCCGCCTCACTCGATACTACAACACCAATGTTTGAGACCGACACTTTCAACCGGGAGACTTCGTTCTCAGGAAAGCCGAAGCCTCTCGACCACTTGAGGCGGCGGGCAAGCTATCCCCTAATTGGGAAGGCCCCTACCGAGTGGTCGAGACGCTCGGGAAAGGAGCATACCGACTATCTACTATGGAAGGAGAACCCATCCCTCGGACCTGGAACGCGACTACACTACGTAAGTTCTATTTCTGAACACTGAGCACTGTGTAAGCAACATGAAATAAAACAAAAGTTTCCTTTCCTCTTTTATTCAAACAACTCGCTTGTACATCAGAAAGGCCGAAGCCAAGACAATACATGTCAAAAAACTAAAAATCCATCTGGCGCCGCCGTACGAGTCCATCGCTCGGCTGACTCGGTTAACCTTCCCGTGTCCAGCCACTAACTCTGCTTCGTGTAGAAACTGGCTCGAATTAAGGATAGTCGACCCCGTTGGCTCGGGTAACTCGGAACAAAGGTGACAGAAGTATTATAAAGGAGATGTGGCCTCCTCTCTGCCAATCTGCCAACTCTTTGGAAGGCAGAGAGTGCAGGCACCCTCCAAAGAGTGAAGGGGGAGGGAGAAAAAGAAACCAGCAGAGCTGGACGAGGAGGCAGGGGAAGGCCCGGAAAGGAGGGAGCTTAATTGACTTCCTCCTCCCCTCGGGATGGAGTCAGCGGGTCAGGGACAGGAGTTTGACATGCCCCAGCATGTCGAACCTTCTCCCCGAGTAACCTCCCCGCAAGCACCGCCGAAACTGATAAAAGAAGACGACGTGCTTCCGCACGTCGAACGCCCTTCAAACTCGAAGTAGCAAGGACTCTCTGCCCTCCATCATTGGTAGCCTCATCTTCCAGAGCGTCTTCCATGCTTCAAATGTAACGGCACAACGCGACGTGAAGAAAGAATGAGGAAAGACTATCGGGGAAAACCCTAAGCGATGGAGAGGAAGGGACGCCCTTCAGACCTTTTATAGGCGAAGGGAGGCTATTTGCCTTAAATGATTCTCCCCTCGAAAACACGCCAAAGGGACCTCTCCCTATGAACGGTCACCTCCAACTCCTCGTTTCCGCCCCAGTGGGACACACGAAGCGGCCAAACATTCAAAGCATGAGAAAACGGAAAGGCACCCTGTCAGACGCCCCACCCAACCATCGTGCGAGATCCGTGCAGAAAGTATCGACACTTTCCAACTACTGTAGATACACTGGTTAAATCACGGCAATGGCAGTAAGAAATAATCAAGTCTTTATCTACTGCCTTATGTTTTCAACCTACCTTTCACAAAAAGGAAAGTTTTTCTTTGAAAAAGGAAAAACATACAAAGAGATAAAGCAAATCAGATACATTAGGCCTCTGGCCCACCCTGAAGCTCCGAAGTGGAAGGCTCGGACGATCTGCCCCCGGCACCCTCGGCGACGACCGACCCTGGCACTGACCCCACCGGGGTGGGAACTGCCGCAGTTGCGTGCCCTCCCGAGGCATCCGGAGTTGGCGACCCCTTGGATGAAGAGCCCTCCCCGTCTTCTTCTTCTGACGACGCCGAACCAGAAGAACCGGAGAACGACAAATCCGAGTCATAGCGTTGCCCGGACGGGAAATCGATTGCTTCGGACGCTTGCTCCTCCGCGTAAGAGACGGCCCGGTCATAGCCTTGCTTGAATCCCTTGCGGATGCCCCGGCGAAGTGCTAACTCATAGTAAGGGAGGGCAGCCTCCTTGAGGTCGACCCGGTAGGCTTCCGAGTGTTTGTATTCCTCGAGTGCCTCGGCCCCAGCCGATCCCACCCTACTAGTGAGCTCGGCCTTCTCTCGCTCCGCCTCGGCCAATCTCTTCTCTGCTTCGGCCACCTGCTTCTCCGCCTTGGCCCGATCAGCCTCAGCTTCCCGCCGGAGGCGCGCTGCCTCCTCTGCCCGGTCCACCAGCTCGGTGTGCTCAGCCTCCCATCGGCCATCTAGCTCGACGCGAGCCATGCGCTCCTCCTCAAGAAGCCTGCTCTTCCTCTCGAGTGATTCACGGGCCCTAGCTAGTTGCTCGGTCAGTGCCCGGGCCTCCGCCTGGCTCGCCCGCGCCAGCTCCCTAACTGAGGAAAGCTCCCGTCGAAGCCTAACACGCTCCTCGGTGAGCCGAGCCATCTTCCTGTCAGACCCACCAAGGGTCCAGGCAAGGTTCGCCCGCTCTGACTTCGACCGGGCATAAGCTTGTGCCAGAGTGGCCCCCATCTGAGCGAGGATCAAGCCACCCTCCATAACCATCTCAAGGGCCGCGGGCAGGGAGTGCTGCCTGTCTCCCCCCTTCACCTTCGCGGCTATGCCGCGGCATACCTGGTACAGAGGGCCCTGGATGTCGAGCCTCTCCAGGGCCGCCGAAATAGAGACCTCCTCTACGATCGACGTCCCGCCGGTCGGCCCGGATCGAGCCGCGGCTTCATTCACCCCGCGTGCCTCGGTCAGTTGGGGCGCATCGCCTCTTCTTGCGACCCCCCAGCCTCGACCGGCTCAGCCCCTGCGCCGTCGCCCTGAGCGTCGCCTGCCTCGATCGACGCCCCATTCTCGACCGCGATCCCAGAGTCGCCCGCTTCAACTTCGGCCCCCTCGGTTCCTGCTGAGGGGAGAGCCGATCAAGCGCCACCGCCACCAGCAGAAGCGGCCCCGGCGCCCTCAGCTCCTGTTGAGGGGAGAGCCGATCCAACGCCGCCACCCCCAGAAGCAGCCCTGGCCTCCTCGGCCCCCTCTCGCTCAGCGGATGGGGGAGCCGGCCCAACAAGGTTGGCCCTGTCTCGCTCGGGAGAGGGGAGAGCCGCCGAGCCAGAGTCATCTTCTACAGCGAGGACGGACCCGACCTTCTTTGCCCGCTTTTTGAACTTCACGGCATCCCGTATCATGCCCTCCATGGGATCCTTGCGTTCGGCCCCCCGCGGCCTGGAAGACCCCTCCTGGGCCATCCCCTTGCCCTTATCTCGGGCTCGGGAGTGCCCCCCGGGAGCTCGCGAATCATCGGCAGCCGAATCATCACCGAGATCAATCACCTCCCGATCGGTCGCAGGCTCCTCCTCCATAGTCGGCCGCCTGGCGTCTGCGCAGAAGAAAGATATGGTCAGGAAAAGAAAATGGTCTCACCATCCGACGAAGAAGCTGATTCGTGACATCTGAACCTGTCGACCGTAGCCGCGCAAGAAGGCACCGCTCGATGTTCTCCGGAGTAACCAGCTCCTCCGTGGACTGGTGATGCTTCAGCAAGATGGCCGCATACTCCTCCACATCCGAAGAGAACTCTTCTTGCCTCAGAGGGATGTTCGGATGGAAATTGAGGATTATGGGACACCTCCAAGTCTCCTCCACCGAAGAAATCCCCACCCAGAAGAACTGAGTTTTCCATCCCTTGTGCGAAGAATCCTTCGCGGCCAAGGAGACACAGCTCCTATTCCGCCTCGCCTGGATGAAATAGAAGCCCTTCCCAGCCGAGGGATGCGCCTTCAACTCAAAAAAATAATGAAAGAGATCCAAGGAAGGAGGAACCCCGCATTGACGACAGAGGATGCGAAAGGCGGAAAGAAGAAGATAAGAGTTGGCTACCAACTGTACAGGCGCCAACCGAAAGAAACTGAGAAGCTTAAGAACAAAGGGCTCGAAGGGAAGGCCGAACCCACCCTTCCATGACAGAAGGAAGGTGCAGATATGGCCTGTACGAGAATCCAAGCTCGTCTCGTGCAGGGCAACCGCAGCAAAGTAAAACTTATAGGGCAGGCGAAACTGGTGCTCCAACCGTTTCACCTCCGCCTCCCCCAGCTCGTTGCAGTTTGGAGCCGACGGTATTACCGTCACCCTCGCCGTAGGCTCGCCCTCCCACTCTTCGACCTCCAAACGCTGATCTACCATGGAATCTGAAGAGAAACTTGCAGAAGAAGGTACCCAAGACTCCGAAGACTCCGGAGGAAGGAGAAGCTATCGGACTGCCTCCGCAGTTATCTCCGCCAACTCTGCGAACGCCGCTGCAAGCCTCTGCTCTTCCGTCGTGTCCTCACGACGCATCAAAGAGCCCCGACAGCAAGCACGAAGGAGAGCAAAAACCCTAAAACGGAGGGAGTCTGGAACGACAACAAGCGCACAACGCCTATATTCCTACGCGGAAGGCGGCGCGTCGTTTCGACCTCCGAGAAAAGGGGGCCCCTTCATTTCAAATCCGCTAGGATTATCATTATTACGGGCGTAGGTGACCATGACACGTGGCTTCTTAACACCGCCAGATCTCCACCCACCCGAGCCACGCTGATCCAAAACCCTAATGGCTACTCTTCCGAGCCTATCGAGGCTCGGGAGTAGGAGGGGGACAAGTGGAGAGGAGGATTTCTGTAGCCCATCTAAGAGCGGCGAACTAGGTCCAGCAGGACCAAACGAGGCCCAGCTCATCTAAGTGACCACCCCGCAGGGCCCACTTAGCATAAAAGCCCAATAAGATCACTCGAGATCAAGCCTTTCCTCGGTGGCCATTAGGTTTGGAAGGCCCGAGCATCGGTCCGGTCGGAGGAAGACCCAAGCCCGACCTATCCCCCTCGCCGGGATAAAGGCTAGCACCCCGCGCCCACTCCGACCGAGCCTCATCCGAGCTATACTTATCACTCGGATAGGGCTGGCACTCTTCATGCTTGGGACGATCGACGATTACTTATCTACGCTACCGTTGAGAACTCTTTATGAGCAAGAGTTCACAAAGATAAGGGACCCACGAATCCTCAAGGTTATAAAGAGCCCACGATGAGGACGTAAAGAGCCCACGTCAGGGATGTAACCCCCGCCTGAAACTCCTCAGCTTACGGGACTCATGGGGCCGGCGCACTATTTAAACTTGGGACTCCCTCCAACGAAAGGTAAGGCCAACACATGCCTAAAATTCTCTGAGCAGAAACCACTTCACCACATTGGTGTAGAGGAATCTCGTGCATCTCATTCCTCCTCCCTTCATAGCTTCCACCATTGCTCTGCTGACTTAGGTATCGGAGGGTTTTCCCCAGGGAATCATCCCTGGGCCCCCTGATCTGTTTCTCTTCCTTGCAGTTCACTACTCGGTGATCATCTCCTCCAGCTCAGGACTAGCGCGAGATAACCCCTCTTCACCCTTTTCCGGGCCAAGCAATCCATGTCAAGCAAGTCAAGCATGTCATGGGAAAGTGAGTGGGAACGTCAAAAGTCAAGTCAAGCAAGTAAGTACTTTGGTGCAATACCAAACACCGTGGTCAATAAACTCCCATATGCACAAGTACCTTCGGGTGCTCCTCCCAAGACCAGACCGGGCCCTATATGCACGACATTTCATGTATACTTTTAGACATCCACTCTCATTTATATAGTCAATATAGAATTTCAAGAAGTTTACCCTTGTAGGAACATAAGGTAGATTTTCAAGAACAGAGTTCAAAAGACATCTCAAGTGTAAATGATGAATTTTTGACCATCTACTTAAAATGCATGACACATTAGCAAATCAGGTTAAGGAGATGGCAAAAAGTCATGTATAGAAGGTCAACACAACTGTTGGTCAAAGTCAACATTATTGGTCCAAGTCAATACTACTGGTCAAAGTCAATGCTACTGGTCAAAGGTGTCAACCGGTCAAGGTCAGACAGCGTTTTACTTTTCATGTAGAAATGCATAACTAAGGTCGATGCTAGTTGCACGGACTCAAACTAAAGTCCGTGCTAGTTTGCACAGATTCAAACTAAGGTCGGTGCAGCTACTATTGAGGTCGGTGCAGGTTATGTCTCAGACTTATAAGGTCAGTGCACATTTCATTTATGGTAGATAAGGTCGGTGCATGTCTGAGTTACCAGCATATAGGTCGGTGCATGTTACTGTTCACAAAGGGCTAAGGTCGGTGCACATTACTGTTCATGCATATAGAAGGTCAGTGCACATTACTGTTCATGCATATAGAAGGTCTGTGCACGTTACTATTCATTCATATAGAAGGTCTGTGCATAGTACTATTCATGCATATAGAAGGTATGTGCACGTTACTATTTATGCATATAGAAGGTCTGTGCACCTTACTATTCATACACATAGAAGGTCTGTGCACCTTACTATTCATGCACATAGAAGGTCTGTGCACCTTACTGTTCATGCATATAGAAGGTCTGTGCACATTACTATTCATGCATATAGAAGGTCTCAACACAAGGTCGGTGCATGTTCTAGGTCGGTGCAGATCACTGTTTGAGCGTAGGTGTAGGTCTCAACACAAGGTCGGTGTATGTTCTGGGTCGGTGTAGATCAATGTTCACGCAGACCAAGGTTAGTGCACATGCGGTTTTCAAGGTTATAAGGTCGGTGCACATCACTATAGCACACAGACCAAGGTCAGTGCACATCACTGTAGCACACAGACCAAGGTCGATGCACTTTTGCAGTGAGCGATCAAGTTTTGACCGCGTGAATAGTAACGGTCAACAGTTGACTGCTACTATTCACTCAATTTTGTTCTCAAGGCCAAAAATTTATTTGTTAATTTTTCATAGTAGAGTAAATCGAGGTAGTTAATGGGTAACAGTTAGATTTTCCTAATCATTTTTATCTTGTGAGATATTAATTTTTAAAGTGGGCCGTGAATAGTATCTTTTTACTATTCACTCAATTTCTTTTTTAAGGCCAAAAATTTATTTGATAATTTTTCATGGTAGAGTAAATCGAGGTGGTTAATGAGTAACAGTTAGATTTTCCTAATCATTTTTATCTTGTGAGATATTAATTTTTAAAATGGGCCATGGATAGTGTCCTCCGTATACCCTTTACGTAACTAATTACATAACTTATTGTTCATGATTAAAAAAATATTCATAGAATTCAGGAAGTAAAGATATGGCTAAACATGGACAATAGCAGGATTGCAAGATCATGCTCATACAATATTTTTAAGATTTAATTCATAGATATGAATTTTTAAACATGAGGTAATTTACATGAATTAAAATAGAAGAACGCATGGACACCGGGTGATAACTACCCTATTCATACATGTCACCCTATTTAACTATTAATTAACCCAGATCTTTAGAACACCTACCTCTTCTGCGGTAGGATGTAGGATATAGGAAGAAGACGTCCCTTCACGTCTCCCAAGATAGAGGAAAAGAAGGGGATATTCTCTCTACAGGTAGTAGGATTAAGGCAGAGGCTTCTGTCTACTCAATAGAAGGTATAATTATAGGAAGAATTCGGTTGCCAAGGCAAAAGCAAGGGTCATTATCTTAGGATCCACTGTCAGGTCAAAAGGGGTCCTTTGCCAGCTAAGAGGAGTGGTTTATAGGGAATAATGGGTTCATGGGAAACTAGATCTGAAATCCTCGTTGTGTATGTTCCCTCGGGGTCCACGGCCATCAAATAATGGGTGTTATTGCCTCCACCGTGGTTGAGGAGTCCCTGGGCATATATATATATATATATTATTGGTTTGCAGAAATGGCTAATGGCCCTTTATTTCACCCATTATTTTGCCCAAAAAAAGATGGTGGATGTAAGAATCGAACCTTGGTCACCTGTTTGAATAACACATTACTTAACCAACTACACTAAGAAGTCACTTGTTTAAGTGAATAATCTTTTTGGAGGATGAAGTTTCATTACGTATGATGACTTCAATGGTGGTATTTTTATATAATGGCCCTCATTGGGTATTCAAACATCTTATTTAACCTTCCTATAGAGTTATCTTCTCATAGAGTTATCTAAAGTTTTATTTATTTGGGGAAAACATATATATATTATTTTTATTATTTTTTTAATCATTTTTATACGGGGTACTACACCCTCCCCCACTTAAAAGAATTTGGTCCCCAAATTCAATTGGATATATGGAGACAAGGAGAGTGAGAAAAATTTACAGACTAGAATAGTTCTAGAAATCTCCTTCTCATAGACTCCTCGACTTCCCTTGTAGCCTCTTGTTCTAAGCATCGATTCTATTAGATTTTCACCATAGGGATGATCTTGTTCCTTAGAACTCAAATTTCTCGGTCGAGGATCTTCATTGGCTTCTGCTCATAGGTAAGGTCCTTTTATATCACCAAGTCAGTGTGATCGATGACGTGGAGAGGATCGTGCACATACTTCTTTAGCATAGAAATATGGAATACATTATGCACCTCTGATAATTGTGGAGGCAAGGCAATGCTGTAAGCTACCTCACCCACTCTCTCCAATACCTCGAATGGACTAATAAATCTCGGTGTAAGTTTGCCCTTAACGCCGAATCTTCTAATACCTCTACCAGGAGAGACCTTGAGAAAGACATGGTCTCCAATTTGGAATTTCAGATCTCTTCTTCTACAGTTAGCATAAGACTTCTGTCTGGACTGTGCTATCTTTAGCCTTTCTCGAATGAGATGTATCTTTTCGGTTGAGTCTCTCACCATATCTGGACCTAGAATTTACTTTTCACCAACTTCATCCCAGCATATTGGAGATCGGCAACTTCTACCATAGAGTGCCTCAAAAGGTGCCATTTTGATACTGGCTTGATAGCTATTATTAAATGTGAACTCAGCTAGGGGTAAGTGGTCATGCCAACTACCGCCGAAATCTATAATGCAGGCCCTTAACATGTCTTCAACAACTTGATTTGTCCTTTCTGTCTATTCATCTGTCAGGGGATGGAAAGCAGTGTTGAAGTTGAGCTTCATTCCCAGTGAGTGTTGTAGACTCTTCCAGAAATGAGAGGTGAAGCGTGGGTCTCGATCGGATACGATCGACACGGGAACTCCATGTAATCTAACTGTCTCCTTAATATACAGGGCAGTAAGGACATCAACCGACCATCAGCTTTTGATAGGAAAAAATGAGCCGATTTAGTTAGGCGGTGGATAATTACCCAAATTCTCTCATGTCCACCTCTAGACTTGGGCAAGCCCATAATAAAATCTATGCCAATGTCCTCCCATTTTCACTTGGGAATATCTAGTGGATGTAGCTTTTCGGCGGGTTTATGATGTTCCACCTTCACTTGTTGACATGTTAGGCAGCGAGATACGAAGTCTGCTACCTCCCTCTTCATATTAGGCCACCAGAAAGTCCTTTTCAAGTCTTGGTACATCTTGGTGGCTCCAGTGTAGATCGTGTACCTCGATCGATGAGCTTCTTCAAGAACCTTCTTCTTCAACTCGGGACAGTCGGGTACACATGTCCTTTCATGGAATAACAATCTTCCATCGGGTGCCAGATTGAAATCCGGTCTCTCATCCAGCTTGTCCCTTATCTCCACTAGTGCAGGATCTTCCTCTTGTAACTTCTGAATTTCTGATAGCAAATCCGGATGTAGACTCATATGGGCTAGAGTAATACACCCGTCTTGCTCATCAGTGCTAATATTGAGTTTAGAAAATTCTTCCAATAGCTTCCATTCTTGAATCATTCAACTGGCCAATATTACTCTCGACTTTCGACTGGGGGCATCAGCTACAGAATTTCCCTTACCAGGATGGTACTGTATAGTGAAGTCGAAATCCTTGAGATACTCGAGCCAACGCCTTTGCCGCATGTTTAACTCCTTTTGAGAGAATAAATACTTGAGGCTTTTGTGATCAGAGTATACCGTAAATTATTCTCCGTAGAGATAGTGTCTCCAGATCTTCAAGGTAAATACTACCGCGGCCTGTTCTAAGTCATGCACCGGGTAGTTCTCTTCATGTTTCTTCAGTTGTCGGGAAGAGTATACAATGACTCTCCCATTTTACATCAATACACACCCGAGGCCAATACCAAAAGCATCGGTATATACCTCGTACTTCTCTCCTTCAATTGGCAATGATAGGACTGGAGCAGTGGTCAAGAGATCCTTCAAAGCTTGGAAACTCTTCTCACAGTCTTCCTTCCACTCATAAGGTATTTCCTTGCGAGTCAATCGGGTGAGAGGGACAGCAACTCTTGAGAAGTCCTTGATGAAACGCCGGTAATAACCAGCTAGCCCCAAGAAACTACGAATCTCCGTTGCGTTGGTTGGTTGTTCCCAATTCTTCACGGCTTCGACCTTTGATGGGTCAACGGAAATTCCGTCCTTTGAAATTATATGGCCCAAGAAGGATACTTCCTCGAGCCAGAACTTGCACTTGCTGAATTTAGCATATAGTTTGCTTTTCCTCAATATCTGCAATGCCTTCTTAAGATGTTCTTCATGGTCTTCTTCAGACTTTGAATAAATAACAATATCATCGATAAAGACCACCATGAACTGATCTAAGTGAGGCCTGAATATGATGTTCATTAACTGCATGAAAGCTGTGGACGCATTTGTTAGTCCGAAAGGCATAACAGTAAATTCGTAATGCCCATACCTGCTTCGGAATGCAGTTTTATGAATATCTTCTTCTTTGATATTCAGTTGGTGATAACCAGAACGAAGATCGATCTTGGAGAAATATTTAGCTCCAGATATTTGATCGAATAATTCATCAATCCTCAACAGTGGGTACTTGTTCTTGATTGTAAGGTGATTTAACTACCGATAGTCGATGCAGAGTCTCATTGATCCGTCCTTCTTCTTGATGAATAGCACAGGTGCTCGCCATGGGGAAGTACTCGGCCGGATGAAACCCTTGTTCAATAGCTCCATCAGTTGTTCCTTCAGCTCCTTCAGCTCAGCAGGGGACATTCGGTAAGGTGCCTTGGAAACAGGTCCAGCACCAGGGACAAGGTCGATGGTGAATGACACCTCCCGCTCCGGGGGTAAGCCGGGTAATTCTTCTGGAAAGACGTCAAAAAAATCCCGAACTATACGGATGTCTTCAAGCTTTGGCTCCTCGACGTCCGTAGCAGTTACAATTGCAATAAAATTCGAACACCCTCTGCCTATCAGTTTACTAGCTCGGAGAGCTGATATAAAAGGTAATCTAGCCCGAGGGCTAATGTATACCAGTTCCGGATAACCCACAAAAGTTATCTTGCCATTCCAGCAATCTACAGTTGCTTGGTACGTGGATAACCAATCAGCGCCTAGTATGACATCATACACTTCCATATCTAGGCAAATTAGGTCGGCAGGTAAATTATTTCCTTTAACCATATCCTCACAGTTTGGGTAGTGATGTGTGAGGTCGGCCTTGTTCCCGATAGGTATAGATATGACTAAGTCTAACCATCTGGACTCCATAGAGAATGTAGCAGCAAATTTCTTGGAAATAAATGAATGTGTTGCACCAGTATCAAATAAAACTTTGGCATTCTTAGAGCAAATAGTTAGTGTACCTTCCACGATTCTTCCTTCTGTTGGTTCCGTCTCTTGGAGAGCTTGCAAACAGCCTTACTTCTTTACCGAGAACTTCTCCTCTTTAACGGCTTGCTCGTTCATCAGCGGACAGTTAGGGATCTGATGTTATCGGCTTCCACATCGGAGACAGGCTCCTAGCTTCCTCCAGCATTCCTCGGTCTTATGGCCGGGCTTGTCACAATATTTGTAAATTTCCTTGGACGGTTTGGTGGTAGAGAATGGCTTGACAATCTTCTGGAATTTCTTTCCATTGGAGGACTCCCCTCCGTTGTAATACCGCTTCTTATTGAAGGCTACTTTAAAATTTCTCGGGCTTGTGACAGGTTCTTTCTTGTCTCTTCCTCGGATCCTATCGGAAAGCTCGGTGGCGTCCTCGAGTAACTGTGCGCGCCGAACCATCTCCGAATAGACCTGGATGTCCATTGGTGCAAGTTGTGTAATATAATGGGGCCGAAGCCTGTTGAGGAACCTTCTTGCCTTCATCTTTTCTGTACATACTAGGTGGAGTGCATATCGGGATAGTCTCGAAAACTGGGCCTCATACTCAGCCACTTTCAAGCCCCGCTGCTTTAGAGCGGCAAATTCCGCGGCCTTTTTCTCTTGAATATGGTCGGAGAAGTACTTGTTGCTGAAATACTCAACGAACTCATCCCATGTGACGTGGTCTTCTGGCAAGGTCGCTTCTACGGATTCCCACCAGCTTCGAGCATCCCAGGCCAATTGGAAAATAGCCAGCAGGACCTTCTCCTAGTCCGTGCATTGCATCACGCGCAAAATCTATTCAATTTCTTTTAACCAGTTCTCGGCATCCTCGGGATCGAATGAACCCACGAACCTTGGTGGATTCATGTTGCGGAAACCCCTGTGGAGATCTCCGGTTCCACGGTTAACATCGCCTTGCGCCACTTGTTGTAGCGCCTACGTCAGTCCTTGCACTGTGCGCTGCATCTCACGCCATTGTGCTCTTTCAGCGGTCATGATCCTACGAAAGAGTTTAAGTGTAATAAATATTGGGTTTTATTAAGAGGTCAGATGTTATAATAGAACTTGACCCGTGTCTCTACCCATCTCACTGGGTAAGTGTGGACACTAAAAATTGCTCACCCCATGTTTACGTACAGGGGAATAAAGAAGGGGAGAAAAGAGAAGAGAAGATGAGATAAACGAAAGAAGAAGAGGAAAACACACATTCAACTGCCTTCCAATGGCACAACCCCAAACAGCCCCCAGCGGCACACTCTGAAGTGCCCCAACAGCACACCATCCACAAGGCCCCTCCAGCGGCACACTTCCAAAGTGTCCCAGCGGCACACTATGCATGCCTCCAACGGCACACCCTTGAAGCCTCCAACGGCACACCCTCAAGTGCCCTCCAACGGCACACCCTCGGGTGCGTCCCAGCCGCACACTTGTTCAGCCCCCCCCAGCGGCACACCCCTGGTGCCTCCCAGGGACACACCTAGGGCAGCCCTTCAGCGGCACACTTGTTTGGCCCCCCCAGCGGCACATCGTCCCATCTCATTACGATGCTGTATTTTCACTCAAGCACGGAGCATTTAATGCTCACGCCGTTGGCTCGTGCTCCGGCCGACAGCGTGACAGTAGGCCTTCGACGTCAACCTCGGCCAACCAGGTGAAGGCACGCCAGCTCCCTCCTGCTGTCCCTACGTACATACCACTTGATGGCTTCGGACGGGAGAAGAAAAAAGAGGAGAAGAAGAAGGCTTGGCCTTCGAAGCGGCCAACCCCCATTCAATATAAAAGGAGGCTCGCTCGTTGGCTGGCCACAACGACATAGAAGCCAGAGAAGAAGAGAAGAGAGATGAAGAGGCAAGGAGAGAGAGACACTGCCAGAAAAGAGAAGACAGAAGAAAAAAAAGAGAGAAGAGAAGAAGGAGGGCTCCGGAGTGGGGTTTCTCCGACCGCCGCCGAGCAAGAGAGAGTAAGAGAGAGAGAGGGAGCTTGATGTAGTAGGGGGAAGTGGGGGAAAGGGCAGTGGGTGGTCACCGTGCTCCGATCCCCAACACTTCTCCCCCCTTTTCTTCTTCTTCTTCCCCGTTATTTTGTTCTTCTGTTTTCTTTCTTGTTCGTAGCCTTAGCTCGGGCATGATTTGTAATGTGTATGGCCGGCCATGGCCTTTTGTTCCCCCATGAATGAGTATTGTCCCCTTTGATGGGTTTTCTCGTCGTCTTGATTGATTTGTGCCACCGTGGGCTTGATCAGCCCAATGCCCCTGCCCCATTAGCACGCCAGCCCCTTTTGGGGCCTTGCCCGGTGCGCCTGCACCCCCGTCCAGCAGTACACCTTCTGGCTCCTTGGCCGGCACACCCCTCTGCGCCTTCGGCGGCACATCTGCCCGTGCCCTCAGTGGTACACCCCACTTGTCCTTCAGCGGCACACTCTTGTGTGCCTTGGCCGGCATACACCCTTAACCAGCTTCCACCGGTACACCTTGCTCAGCCCTCCAGCTGCATAGTCCCTCACTTGAGCCCAGCCCGACATAGCCTTGCACTTCTCTTCAGCTGGCACACCTTGGCCAAATTCTTCCCCGGTGCACTCTCAGCTAGTATTAGGAGTGTCTTCCGCTCGTTGCTTCTTCCAGGTCTTCCAAAGTTTTATCGAAGGTGTTGTCGCCCTTGGCACGCACCTCAAATTGTCGGGTTCTGCCACTCCATGTGAGCGCGTTCCCTGTATCTCCCTTACGCCCCGAGTCAAGGGGAGATGCTACCGAATTTTTTATTAAAAGTAATGCCATGATAAAAGATAAAGTGAAGTAACTAATGAACGAATGAATAATGATAAGACATCCTAATCAAAACAATGGAACCGTACGAGACTCAGAGGATTGGGCTGCTGAACATGGCCCCAGACTTAACCACTCAATGAAGAATTGAGAACCTGGCCACCCGGAACTCCTCCATCTGAACTTCATATGCGAAAAGGGACCCCCTTTTCAGCCCTCACACCAGCCCATCCTTCTCCCTTGACCTTCAACGGCACACTCTCCACCAGCCTCCAGCGGCACACTCCCATGGCCTTCAACGGCACACTCTCCACCAGCCTCCAGCGGCACACTCTCCACCAGCCTCCAGCGGCACACTCCCTTGGCCTTCAACGGCACACTCTCCACTAGCCTCCAGCGGCATACTCCCTTGGCCGTCAACGGCATACTCCCTTAGCCTTCAACAACACTCTCTCCACCAGCCTCCAGCGGCACACTCCAATCAGACCCTGCTGTGAGCTGCTCGGGCCCTACCCTAGCTATACCGACTCGGTCCGAACCCACATGGACCTCCCTTCGGCCCTCCTATGGCCCACTCCTCCACATACGCCCTAAGTGCAAATAAGAGAAACACGATAATAATAATCATAAAAAAATATAGATCCAAAAATACATATAAAAGATGCAATAGAAGAAATAAACCAAATACACATATAAACACATGGCAAACAAAAAAAGGGAAATGCGCGCGATAAAAGGTAATACTAATAAAATAATAAAACTACCCAAAAAGGCATAAAGGAGAAATAAGCAACTAAAAAAATGAAATGACTAGAACCCGGATAATAATAATAAGAAATAGAAAATGTCATCTCGTAGCCTCGCTTCTCCCTGTTGCCCTTTGGCACCGGAAATATTAATGACGCCCACGCAAGTCTTGTTTCGACCGCGGGGGGCCCACCGCAGTATGGTCGAGGCTTGATCTCGCGCTGAGCCGACAAACTTGTTGGTTTCTGACCGTTTTAACCGGGATTTAACCAAATGCTTCCTGTTCCTCTGAACAATAAATTTTTCATACCCCGGCATACATATGTTCCGGTTTTCCCGTGACGATTGTGTCTTTTCTCGAGCCGGAGATTCGTCCGAATATTAAATGGTCAGCGTATGACCGACATGATCTCGAATGTTTTCTTTTCACCCTCGTACGAGGACTTCAGCATCTCTTAATAGATTTCTATGCAACTAACTTCCTGGCCATGAGGCCCTGATTCCCGACAATTAATCAAGGGTGTTCCCTCGTATGGGGGATGTAATGACGCCGTGACCTTTATGGCACGGTGGGTTTTGGTCCCAACACGAACCACACAATCGTCTGACCGAGTCAGATCGAGCGCACCATGGGCTCTTCGGAGCCCGAACAAATTTTCACTTCGGTGACTGTCACGCCCACGCACTTAATAGACGAATCACTTAAACAAGCGAATTTTAGTGCATCCACAAGTCTGGCACCCCCGGTGGGACACGACCACCCTTCATCTCTTCACCGGGATTCTGGGCCTCATGGTCCCCTAATAAATAATATTTGCCTGCTTTGATGGATTGCAGGTGCTGTCGTGGCCAACCCCATGGGGGGATAAGTCAAACTTGGCGCAATTGCCTTTGTGGCCTCGAGGACGCTGCTCCGAAGCATACGCAGCCTCCAAGAATCATGGGGGGGCTGCTATAATAAAAGAGAGAGAAGAGAAAGAGAAAAGAAGGGAGGGGAAATCAGACCCCCTTTTCCGCAATAAGAAAAAGAAGAACAAAAAAAAGAAGAAGAAAGAAGCAAAAAGGGGAAGAGAAAGAATCGGCGAGAGAGGGTTGTACGGCCACGTCCGTCGAGACCCGTGCTGAACAAAGATTGTCATTGTGGGGTTGATGCGGTGGAGCGAATCACTCATCCCCTCCCTGAGGGGGTGCGCGCTCTCCTGCACACCCACCTTGGTCTATCACGCAAAAGAGAAGAGAAGAAGAGAAAGGACAAGAAGAGAAAGGTTGGCAAGCATTTCTGACCAACAAATAAGAAGAAGGTCAGCATCCCGCCCGGCTCTGGGAGGGCCCAACTCCATGGTGCAACGCCTTGGTCTGTTCCACCTTCCTGCTGCCCTTATCAGGCATAGAACGGCCCCTCGAGTGGCTATTAGAAGATCCAACAAACTACAATTATTGCTTGATAAATTGCCGCTCGCTGTGGGAAATGCTTTATAGCAATGAGGCCAAGCACGGCCACCACTCTCGAAGAGAGTATGCACATACCCCGCCATGAGGGATAAGAAGAAGATATATACCCCGCCATGGGGGCGTAGGAGACAAAAAGATGTACACCCCGTTCCCAGGGGCATATGAAGAGAATCCACCTGACTAGGGGGCACAACAGACAACAAAGCTACACCCCGACTCAGGGGCCTTTGAAGAAGAAACATACCCCGACTCAGGGGCACATGAAGAGAGGTACACCTTGTGTGACGACCCGAGAATCCGATTACTGGGAAGGCCCGATAACCTGAGACTCGAACCGCCGCCCACGAGCCGGGAGGGCTCGGAAGGGCTAAAAGGAGTATGGAGGCACAAAGAAATAGGAAATAGAGCAGGACAACCAACAATTAACAGAAAAGAATAAACAACTACAACAGAGTCCAGTCCAACAGAAAGTACAGTCTAAAGCAGTAAAACGTACCACAAGCCAAGTGAACACTCGGCCGGCAAGCTGGCAACTAAGAACCTCCGCTCCGCGCCCTCGAACCACGAGGAAGAACCGCCACACCTGAAAAGTAGGGAATGAGTCTCCAAAATAGAGACTCAGCAGGGATCCCGCGGAACCCCAACCGGAAACAACGGCGTAGCGGAAAGGAGAGCTACAACTACAGCAGGAACAGCAAACCGGTGGCCGGTCAAAACTCGACTCTACAGCTACTCCTACTGTACCAGAAAACACGACCCAGTCTCCCGTCGGGGGACAACCAAGCCGCGCACCCGACCACCCGATTCCACGATCGGGGACCACTAAACACGAGCCGCCCTAGCCACGCTACTAGGAAAACGTCACGATACCTCCGTAGCGGAGGCCTGCCCTCACCAAAAGGGCCCAAGCCAAAACCACACGGTCAGGGAACACGGTCACGACCTCACCGTCATGAACACAACACTGTCTGGGGAAAGGCCCTCGGTGAAGCTCACCGGAAACCCCAGACCTCGACTCCGGGAACACTCCCGAAACCACTCACGAAGTCCCGTCTCGCGGACGGAAACAGAACCCGGTACACAACACCTCACGTCGCGTGACAGGAGTACCACCCACTAGAAGAACGACCGGATGCATCCCCTGACGTCTTACACCGCGTCACAAGTGTCTAGCTACGACGCCCCAGGCGTGAGACTCAGACACACTCAGTAACCAGTACCACAGAACAAGGACTAGTTGGGGTCACGCCTGCCGGCGCCGTCCGACGCCCCCAACCTCGTGTGCACACTCAAACCATACGCCCTAGGCCTGTTCTCTAGCTGGTATTTCCCCCTAAACCCGGACTCGGAAGTACGCGGGGGCCCTGCGGTAACCAGCCTACTCACCGCCTCTCTCGGGTACGCCGCTCAGCCACTCCCAGGCGAGCCAGCACACGCGTGCCGTGGGAAGCTACGACCAGTGGACGTGTCACAGAACGTGGACACAGAAAACCAGGCACGCACCCATTGCGAGTAACATGGAGTAACAGGTGGCACGACGCCACCAGACTCTGGACAGCCCACTAAACCTACAAACCCAACGGCCTTTGAGTCACAAGACTCGGGGTCAAGACCGTTGCACACGACAGCACTGAGCTATCAATCTGGCCTAATCCCTAGGTCCAAAACCACAATGCGATGACTCACGAGGTGAATCGCAATCGCCGAGACCATTCCCCCACCTGGGAACTCAGGAGACCTCCAGTCCCAAGTTAGGACATGGACTCGCGGTTCACAGGCCATAGACACGGCCTACGCGGAAACCACAGAAGCACGATTCCCAAGGTAGCCCGCGAGCTGCCACACCGATTTCCCAACCCTGGGAAAAGCGAGAACCCTCCAGCACCAGGCTGGGCAACTGGACTCGTAGACCAAGGCCACACACATGGCCCACTCAAAACCAACTCCCGGAGAAACCACGACGTTCGGGGAAACCTCACCGCACTCACACCGATACACGGTGACTCGGTCTAGCAAGAACCCGGAAGCCCGGAACACCTGGGGTCACCGGGACCCACCAAGCCCACATGCACGCTTATCGAGGTAACACGGTACCTCCAGACACCCAAAAATACGGTAACAAAACCCACGGGGTGTCCGGGACACTCACAAGGCCAAAGGTCGACCACTGGGTCACAACCGGGTCGACCGGAGACCAACACAACCTAATCGGAACACTAGCAAATCCCCCGGACCCTTACACTCACAAGCGCGCAAATCAAGGTAAATGGAACCCCCGAACACCCAAAGACACGGTCACGGAACTCCACGGGGTGTCCGGGACACACACGGCCCAAGGGGAGCACGAGACAACAGGGAAGATCGCCCTAGGATCACCTAGCGCGACAAGACGGAACGCGCTAGCTCTCCTAGTGCGACCAGACAGGTCGCGCTAGGGACCCCTAGCGCGACAAGGATGATCGCGCTAGGAACCCCTAGCATGACAAGGCATATCGCGCTAGGGCCCCCTAGCGCGACAACGCAGAACGCGCTAGGACCCCATAGCGCGACAAGAACCACCTTACTGTTCATCTTCTCCGATGAATGCGCCCCGTCGGGGCAGCGCGACCATCAAGAACGTGCTACTGGAGCGTAGCGCGTTCTCAGTCCGCGCCCGAAAACGGTGGAAACCGCGGGAAAAACCATTCCACGCCCCGTTCACCCCCAGGTGAAGGGGAAACAAAAGGGGAAACCTTCCCCAAGCCTATAGGCATGCATCTAAACCCCTGGATCGCCCAAAAACACGGTAAAATGAAAGATCCGGCTCACACCCCAAAAACATGCATTTTCTCCAAATTGCCCCGTTTAGCTCGCTCGGCTCACCACGGCCTACAAAACTCGCGGGAAAAGAAGTACGCGGGTTGAGGGTCCATCTCCCTACCTCCACCGAAGATTCGACGCACCGTGGACGCCGATCCACGAAGAAAACGCCGTATAAACCCTCGCCGGTTCACGATCCCACGAACTGCCTCCACCATGCCTCCACCGCTCGATCCTCGTCCCGTCCCCGCCCGCATCCTCGCCCGCACCGCCACTAGCTCGCCCCCGTCCCGCTCCGTCGGTCGCCGGAGAAGAGAGGGGAGAAAGGGAGCGTGAGAGAAGAGAGAGGGAGGGAAGAGAGAAATGAGAGGGGAAAGAGGAAAAGGAGGTTATTATATAGAAAATCCAGAAATTCCCAAAAATATCAAAAAATAGAAAATCACATTTCCACGATCCTCGGAACGCACCGATCGCAACGGTACCACTCGCGCCCTGGTGAACGGCCCGGTTCACCCGCAACGAGGTTCCGAAGGAATTACCGAAACACACACCGGGAATCAGAAAACACACGCGGAAAAAGCCGCGGAACGCTTCCGGGCCTCCGAAACAACTCCGGATCGCGCCGATCCGAACACGAAAGATGTCCGAAATGAAATTTCGGACACAACAGAGTGAGACACTCTGAAAAACCAGATCCGGGACCCATGAACAAGGATCCGAAAAATCTGGGGCATTACACCTTGCCCGGGGGCATAAGAAGCAGGAAGAATGTACCCCGGCTTGGGGGTATTTGAAGAAGAAATATACCCCGAAATGGGGTCACATGAAGAGAAATACACCCCCGCCCCGGGGGCACGTAGGAAGAATCTACCCCGATCCGGGGTCATAAGAAGAAACAGAGTTGCACCCCGACTCGGGGGGACATGTGAGACAAAGGATACACCCCAGCTTAGGGGCATTTGAAGAAGAAACATACCCCCCCGGGGGGGCACAGAAGCCATAAAAAATATGCTCCGGCCTAGAGGCATTTGAAGAAGCTACATCCCGCCTTGGGAGCATGAGAAGAAAAGAGTCCACCCTGACTTAGGGGCATTTGAAGAAGGAGTATACCCCAGGCTCGGAATCCATGAAGAAACATGCACCCCCCCCCCCCCCCCCCGGGGGGGGGGGGGCATCTGAAGCAGAACAAACAACATCCCCCAGTTTAGGGGGGGTATGAAGAAAAGAATACACCCCGATATGGGGGGGCATGTAAGCAAAGAAGAAAAATTCACCCCGCCTCGGAGGCATAAGAAGCAAGGGTTATACCCCGCCTTGGGGGCAGCAATACACTCCACTCTGGGGGCACTAGAAGCAGAATACACCCCGTACCGGAGCCATGTGAAGGGAAAGATACCTCGCTCTGGGGCATCAAAAAGCAGTAATTACACCCCACCTTGGGTGTAGAAGAAGCAAACATCCCCCAGTGTGTCGGGGCGGAAGAAGAAGAATTCCCCCCACTTTAGGGCATAAGAAGCAAAAGATACACCCCGGCTCAGGGGCACATGAAGAGAATACACCCCGGCTTCGAGGCATTTGACAAAGAATTCACCCCGCTTTGGGGGCATAAAGAGCAAAAGAATACACCCTGGCTTGGGGATATTTGAAGAATAGACACACCCCGTCCGGGGGCATAGAAGTCATGAAGAATGCACGCCGCCTTGTGGGGGCACAGAAGCAAAGAGGCAGACATCCCGCTCTGGGGGTATGTGAAGAGAAATATGCCCAACCTTGCGGGGTTGAAGAAGCAGAACCTACCCCGGCCCAGGGGCATAAGAGGAAAAAAAACACACCCCGCCTGGGGGCACACAAAGGAAGAAACCCACCCCCACTCTGGGGGCATATGAGACAAAACTATACCCCAGTTTAGGGGCATTTGAAGAAGGAATATACCCCGTCATGGGGGCATGAGGAGCAAAGACTATACCCCGCCTGGGGGCACACAGAGAAAGAAACACACCCCCGCCTTGTGGGGGCATCAGAAGCATGGACTCCACCCCGCCTCAGAAGGCGTAAGAAGCGAACGATATACCCCACCCTGGGGGCACAAGAAGTAAAGCACACCTCACCTTGGGGGCGTAAGAAGCTGAGAACATACCCTGCCATGGGGGCATTAGAAGCAGAATGCATCCCCGCCCCAGGGGCACATGAAGCAACATACACCTCGCCTCGGCAGCATATGAAGCCAAGAAGCATGCCCCGGCTCGAGAGCGTAAGAAACAAAGGATATACCCCGTGCCGGGGGCATATGAAGAGAAACACACCCCGTCTTGAGGGGCGCAAGAAGAAGAAGGACTCACCCCGTGTGGGGGCATCTGAAGTAACAGCACACCCCGCCTCGGGTGCACAAGAAGCTAAGCTCACCCCGCATGGGGGCATGTAGGGCACAGCTACGCCCCGACTCACGGGCACTCGGAGAGGAGTCCACCCCGTCTTAGGGGCACAAGAAGCAAAACATGCCCCGTCCGAGACATAGAAGCCATAAGAGAATACACACCCGCCCAAGGGGCGCTTGAAAAAGAAACATACACCCCGATCCGGGGGCATAAGAAGCAGAAGAATCCACCCCGACCTGGGAGTATGAGAAGAAACAGAGTTGCACCCCGGCTTAGGGGCATTCGAAGAAGAAATGTACCTCGCCATGGGGGCATATGAAGCAAAAGAAACACGCCCCGCATGAGGGGTATGAAAACAAGAATTTACACCCTGCCTGGGGGCATAGAAACCATGAAGGATATACCCCCGCCACGGGGGCGCATGAGGAGAACCCATCCCGCCTCGGGAGCGCAAGAAAGAGAAGAATACACCTTGGCGTGGGGGATTTAAAGAAGAAACACACCCCCTCCATGGGAGACAAAGCTGCACCTTGACTCAGGGGTATCTGAAGAGAGAGCACCCCGCCACGGGGTCATAAGAAGCAAAAGAATACACCCTGACCTGGGGACACATGAAAAGCATCTACCCCACTCCGGGGGCACAAAAAAGAGATACACTCCGCCCTTGGCGCATAAGAAGCAGAAGCATCTACCCCCGCCCGGGGGCACAGAAGCGAAGAGGCATACATCCCGATCTGGGAGCACATGAAGAGAGGTATACTCCTCTCAAGCAGCATTTGAAGAGACAACATACCCTACTCCGGGGGCACAGAAGCCGTAAAGGGACGACATACATCCCGTGCCGGGAACATATGAAGAGAACTTTACCCCGGCTTAGGGGCATAAGAAGCAGCAGAACCCACCTCCGCCATGGAGGCATAAGGAGCCAAGACTCCACCCCGCCGTGGGGGCGTAAGAGGCAAAGACTCTACCCCGTGCAAATCTGTCATGCATGGGGGTATAAGAAGCAGAAGACACACCCCGCTTGGGGGCACAGAAGCCATCAAGAATACACCCCGGCTTAGGAGAATATGAAGAAGAAACGTACACCCCGCCTGGAGGCATTGAAGCCGTAAAGAGTACATCCCGCTCTGAGGGCACATGAAGAGAATATACCCCGACCCAGGGGGCATGTAAAGAAAGCTATACCCCAGGTTAGGGGCATGTGAAGAGAAATATCTCTCAGGCCTGGGGGCACAAGAAGCATGAAGCACACCCCGACTTAGGGGCACTCGAAGAGAAACATATCCCGCTCGGGGGCATAAGAAGCAAGGAATTTACACCCCATCTAGGGGCACAGAAGCCATGAGAAACACACCCCACCTGGGGGCACAGAAGAAAAGCTACACCCCAAATTGGGGGCATGTTAAGAGGAAAAAAAACACCCTAGTCTGAGGGCATCAATGAGAAAGGAAGAGCAGAACAAAGAATAGTCACGAGGCAAGTATGGTCTTTGCACCCGCCTCTCCACACAAAAGAAGAAGAGAAGAAGAGGAAGAGCAGCCACGAGACAAACATGGTCTTTGCACCTGCCTCTCCACACAAAGAAAAAAAAAGAAGAGAAAAAAATCTTTATGAGGTAAACTTTTACCTCCAACCTCCAGCCATCCAACAAGTAGAAACCAATCAGCATTCCGCCGACGGGGCATTAAATCAGAAAATATCCAGCCATCGGGGTTTCAAGCCGAAAGATACTCAGCCATCGGGGCTTCAAGCCGATAGATATTTAGCCATCGGGGCGTCAAGCCGAGAGATATCCAGCCATCGGGGCTTCAGGCTGACAGATACTCAGCCATCGGGGCGTTAAACCGACTAAACCTTTCGCCGACGGGGCGTTAAACCGACTAAACCTTCCGCCGACGGGGCGTTAAACCGACTAAACCTTCCGCCGACGAGGCGTTAGATCGACAAAACCTTTCGCCGACGGGGCGTTAAGCCGACTGAACCTTCCGCCGACGGGGCGTTAAACCGACAAAACCTTCCGCCGACGGGGCGTTAAACCGACTAAACCTTTGACCGACGGGGCGTTAAACCGACTAAACCTTCCACCGACGGGGCGTTAAACGGACTAAACCTTCCGCCGATGGGGCGTTAAACTGACTAAACCTTCCACCGACGAGGTGTTAAACCGACAAAACCTTTCACCGATGGGACATTAAACCGACTGAACCTTCCGCCGATGGGGCGTTAAACCGACAAAACCTTTCGCCGAAGGGGCGTTGAGCCGACTAAACCTTCCGCCGACGGGGCGTTAAACCGACTGAACCTCTCACCGACGGGGCGTTAAACCGATAAAACCTTTCGCCGGCGGGGCGTTAAACCGACTGAACCTTCCGCCGACGGGGCGTTAAACCGACAAAGCATTCCGCCGACGGGGCGTTAAACCGACTGAACCTTCCGCCGACGGGGCGTTAAACCAGAAAATATCCAGCCATCAGAGCTTCAACCAACAGATATTTCACTTATCGGCCTCCGGGTCGATAGTTGCCTCATCATTGGCATCCCAGCCGACATCTTCCCAATCAAAGAATCAACCTTTCACTTTGGCTCGGATCCTTTTTCCAGCCAGAGAATTAAAGAATCAACCTTTCACTCTAGTTCGGATCCTTTTCCCAGCCAGAGAATCAAAGAACCAACCTTTCACTTTGGTTCGGATCCTTTTCCCGGCCAGAGAATTAAAGAATCAACCTTTCAATCTGGTTCGGACCCTTCCCCGGCCAGAGAATCAAAGAATAAACCTTCCATTTTGGTCCAAACCCTTCCCCGGCCAGAGAACAAAAGGGGACCTTTCTCTTCGGCTTTCATATCCCGCTACCCGACGCCCTTCGGCTCAGCCATTTCGGCCAAGGCCCACTATCAAGATTAATCCATCCGTCCCACCATGCTCTCCGATATTTTTCGGCTTTATAGCCTACGTCTAACATCTCTCGGCTTGTCACCTGCTCTCAATATCCCTTGACTTTTTAGCCTACTTTTTAGTACCCTTTGGCTTTTATAGCCTGCTTCCCAACTTTAGCTCTTACAGCTTGCTCCCCTTTGGCCTCCGTGGCCTGCTCCCCAATTCTGGCTTTTATAGCCCGCTTCCCAACTTCGGCTCTCGCAGCCCGCTTCCCAACTTGGGCTCTCGCAGCTTACTTCCTTTTGGCCTTTATGGCCTGCTTCCCCAATGTCCCTCGGCTTCTATAGCCCGCTTCCCTGATGTCCTTTCGGCCCTCCGTGGTCTGCTTCCCTAATACTTTTATTACCACTACACTTATACGTAACGACAATACATTCTTACGCAAAAAAAAGAGAACAAAAAAGGAGAAAGAGAAGAAAAAAAGGGGGGGGGGGGAAAAAGAAGAGAGAATGCTTGATTGCCCTGTTTGCATGCTTGCTTGTAATATAGAATAATACACCTCCTTGGAATTTTCTAGGACCGTGTTTCCTTGCTCAATAATAATGCCCCGATTCCGGATGCGTGCGCGTCATGGCATACGCTCGAAAAGAACCCAATTATGGCGGGTGCACACGTCAAGGGGAAGAGTCATGGCTGAACTGCTAAGTCAAATTCACAAAATAAACCTGAGGCAACACTCCTACACTTCGCACTTAATGTGTTCGATGGCCTTAGACCATAGGGATTGCCCGAATTTCTTCTTAGCACTCTACAGAGACTTGAATTCTTGCACTCGCGTGAAAGGTAATCGTGAGGAAAAAGCTACCTACCCCCACTGTAAAAAAAAGAGAAAAAAAAAGAGAGAGAAGCGCGGATCTGAGTAGCCGGGAATCTCCATTGAAACAAATGAGGAGACTCGCGCGAAATGGTGAAGCGAATCACAATAAGGATGAATCCTAGTAGCCGGGAATCCCCATTGAGACACATGAGGAGACTCGCGTCGAACGGTGAAATCCGCTACCAAAATAAACAGATGTGGGCTGTGTGAAGCTACCGAAAGTCGAAAGCCTGAGACTAATGTGTAGGCGCTAGAGTGATCCTCGAGTGTCACTAGGAAAACCTGCATATCCCTATGGTTAAGGCCCTTTGTTCACACTTTTACACTACCATGCCACAGAGAATTGCCTCGGGTGAAATGCGTGAATTTAAGCTGTGCATGCAAGACATGTGATATCCTCATGACGGATGCATCACCCCTCAGTTGTGCCTCGTGGCCCGCACCGTGTCTGTGAATTATGGGCGATGCCCCTATCCCTTCCCCTATAGAGGGGGCTACCTTACTTATACTTATGTTATGCCTGCTAACGGATGCCTGCATGCTTGGATGAAGAAATGAATAATAATAAAAAAAATCAATCAAAAAAAAATCAATCAATTTTGGCTATCATAGTCTGTCTTTCCCAATTTTGGCTCGTGGAGCCCAATCTTTGCCCCCTGGCCTACCTTCCTACCCTTGCGACTCGCTAATTTCCCAACTTCGGCTTCTGTAGTCTGCTTCCCCAATCTGGGCTCTCATAGCTTGCTTACCAGATTCGGCTCTCATGGCCAGCTTCCCAACTTCGGCCCTGGTAGCCCACTTCCCCGATTTGAGTCTTCACGGCCTACTTCCGCAACACCGATTCTGGCCCTTGCAGTCCACTTTCCCGGGTTCAAATTTCACAGCCGGTGCTCCCGACGCATTAAAGAATATCAAATCCTTTCACTCTAGTTTGGACCCTCTGTCCGGCTGGAGAACTAAAAGATGCTCTCCACTCTAGATCGGACCTTCCGTCCGGTTGGAGAATAAAAAGATCCCTTTCACTTTAGCTCGGACCTTCCATCCGGCTAGAGAATAAAAAATACTCTCTCCACTCTAGACCGGACCTTCTGTCCGGTTAGAGAACAAAAGATCCCTTTCACTTTAGCTCGGACCTTCCATCCAGCTAGAGAACAAAAATGTCCTTTCACTCTAGATCAAACCTTCCGTCTGGCTAGAGAACAAAAAAAAAGTCCTTTCACTTTGGTCCGGGCCTGTCACCCAGCCAGATAACAAAAAGTGCCTTTCACTCTACATCGGACCTTCTGTCTGGTTAGAGAATAAACATCTCCTTGTCACTTCAGCCCGGACTTTCCATCCATCCGAAGAATAAGGGACTCTCTCTCTCTCTGATCTGGCTCGTAGACTTTCCGTCCACTTGGAGAACTAAAAGACCTTTCTTAGCCGGCTCCCCCGGCACATTAAAGAACAAAGCAACCTTTCACCCCAGCCCGAGCCTGCCGTTCGGGTAAGGGATCACCTCTTTTCCTGGCGCTAACACTAGCCCGTGTCAGTGACTTAACCACCCCTCCGTCCCTTCGGGGTCACGAACAACCCATTTTGACCGAGACCTGTCGTCTAGGTCATTGAATTCACAAATTCTTCTCTCCGTCCCTTCGGGCGACGAACACTTCTCTTGAATCAACGAATTCTCCTCTCTGTCCCTTCGGGTGACAAACACTCCTTTTGTATCAACAAAACTCTTCTCTCCGCATCTTTCGGTGACGAATAGTCCATTTGATCCGGACCTCTCGTTCAGATCTTTGAATCAACAAGTTCCTCTCTCCGTCCCTTTCGGGTGACGAATATCCCCTTTGAATCGACAAACTCTTCTCTCCGTCCCCTCGGGTGACGAATACCCCTCTTGATTTGGACCTTCCGTCCAGTTCATTGAAGCAACAAAACTCTTCTCTTCATCCCATTGGGTGACGAATCCCCCTCTGATTTGGATCTGCCGTCCGGATCATTAGAGGAATAAACCATTCTCTCCGCCCTCGTGGCTCACCTTCCAACAACTTCGGCTCCTGTAGCCGCCTTCCAACATCCTTCGGCTCTTGCAGCCCCGCTCTCCACGTCGTGTCGATGAATCTCTTAGCCGGTCTGCACCGGCAGGCCCCGCTCTCTCATCCCTCGCTTGCGCTGCCTGCAGGTGGGGGGCATTTGTGAACACTAAAAATTGCTCACCCCATGTTTACGTACAGGGGAATAAAGAAGGGGAGAAAAGAGAAGAGAAGATGAGATAAAGGAAAGAAGAAGAAGAAAACACACCTTCAACTGCCTTCCAACGGCACAACCCCAAACAGCCCCCAGCGGCACACTCTGAAGTGCCCCAGCGGCACACCATCCTCAAGGCCCCTCCAGCGGCACACTTCCAAAGTGTCCCAGCGGCACACTATGCATGCCTCCAACGGCACACCCTGAAAGCCCCAGCGGCACACCCCTGCCAGTGCCCAATGGCACACCCTCAAGTTCCCTCCAATGGCACACCCTCGGGTGCCTCCCAGCCGCACACTTGTTCGGCCCCCCCCCAGCGGCACACCCCTGGTGCCTCCCAGCGACACACCCAGGGCAGCCCTTCAGCGGCACACTTGTTTGGCCCCCCCAGCGACACAGCGTCCCATCTCATTACGATGCTCTATTTTCACTCAAGCACGGAGCATTTAATGCTCACGCCGCTGGCTCGTGCTCCGGCCGACAGTGTAGCGACAGTAGGCCGTCGGCGTCAACCTCGGCCAACCAGGTGAAGGCACGCCAGCTCCCTCCTGCTGTCCCTATGTACAGGCCACTTGATGGCTTTGGACGGGAGAAGAAAAAAGAGGAGAAGAAGAAGGCTTGGCCTTCGAAGCGGCCAACCCCCATTCAATATAAAAGGAGGCTCGCTCGTTGGCTGGCCACAACGACACAGAAGCCAGAGAAGAAGAGAAGAGAGACAAAGAGGCAAGGAAAGAGAGACACCGCCAGAAAAGAGAAGACAGAAGAAAAAAAAGAGAGAAGAGAAGAAGGAGGGCTCCGGAGTGGGGTTTCTCCGACCACCGCCGAGCAAGAGAGAGTAAGAGAGAGAGAGAGGGAGCTTGATGTAGTAGGGGGAAGTGGGGGAAAGGGTAGTGGGTGGTCACCCTGCTCCGATCCCCAACACTTCTCCCCCTTTTTCTTCTTCTTCTTCCCCGTTCTTTTGTTCTTCCGTTTTCTTTCTTGTTCGTAGCCTTAGCTCGGGCATGATTTGTAATGTGTATGGCCGGCCATGGCCTTTTGTTCCCCCATGAATGAGTATTGTCCCCTTTGATGGGTTTTCTCGTCGTCTTGATTGATTTGTGCCACCGTGGGCTTGATCAGCCCAATGCCCCTGCCCCATTAGCACGCCAGCCCCTTTTGGGGCCTTGCCCGGTGCGCCTGCACCCCCGTCCAGAGGTACACCTTCTGGCTCCTTGGCCGGCACACCCCTCTGCGCCTTCGGCGGCACATCTGCCCGTGCCCTCAGCGGTACACCCCACTTGTCATTCAGCGGCACACTCTTGTGTGCCTTGGCCGGCATACACCCTTAACCAACTTCCACCGGTACACCTTGCTCAGCCCTCCAGCGGCACAGCCCCTCACTTGAGCCCAGCCCGACACAGCCTTGCACTTCTCTTCAGCTGGCACACCTTGGCCAAGTTCTTCCCCGGTGCACTCTCAGCTAGTCTTAGGAGTGTCTTCCGCTCGTTGCTTCTTCCAGGTCTTCCGAAGTTTTATCGAAGGTGTTGTCACCCTTGCCACGCACCTCAAATTGTCGGGTTCTGCCACTCCATGTGGGCGCATTCCCTGTATCTCCCTTACGCCCCGAGTCAAGGGGAGATGGTGCCGAATTTTTTATTAAAAGTAATGCCATAATAAAAGACAAAGTGAAGTAACTAATGAACGAACGAATAATGATAAGACATCCTAATCAAAACAATAGAACCGTACGAGACTTAGAGGATTGGGCTGCTGAACATGGCCCCGGACTTAACCACTCAATGAAGAATTGAGAACCTGGCCACCGGGAACTCCTGCATCTGAACTTCATATGCCAAAAGGGACCCCCTTTTCAGCCCTCACACCAGCCCATCCTTCTCCCTTGGCCTTTAACGGCACACTCTCCACCAGTCTCCAGCGGCACACTCCCTTGGCCTGCAACGGCACACTCTCCACCAGCCTCCAGCGGCACACTCTCCACCAGCCTCCAGCGGCACACTCTCCACCAGCCTCCAGCGGCACACTCTCCACCAGCCTCCAGCGGCACACTCCCTTGGCCTTCAGCGGCACACTCTCCACCAGCCTCCAGCGGCACACTCCCTTGGCCTTCAACGGCACACTCTCCACTAGCCTCCAGCGGCATACTCCCTTGGCCGTCAACGGCATACTCCCTTAGCCTTCAACGGCACTCTCTCCACCAGCCTCCAGCGGCACACTCCAATCAGACCCTGCTGTGAGCTGCTCGGGCCCTACCTTAGCTATACCGACTCGGTCCGAACCCACATGGACCTCCCTTCGGCCCTCCGATGGCCCACTCCTCCACATACGCCCTAAGTGTAAATAAGAGAAACACGATCATAATAATCATAAAAAAAATATAGATCCAAAAATACATATAAAAGATGCAATAGAAGAAATAAACCAAATACACATATAAACACATGGCAAACTAAAAAAAATGAAATGACTAGAACCCGGATAATAATAATAAGAAATAGTAAATGCCAACTCGCAGCCTCGCTCTCCCCCGTTGCCCTTTGGCATCGAAAATATTAATGAGGCCCACGTAAGTCTTGTTTCGACCACGGGGGGCCCACCGCAGTATGGTCGAGGCTTGATCTCACGCCGAGCCAACAAACTTGTTGGTTTCTGACCGTTTTAATCGGGATTTAACCGAATGCTTCCAGTTCCTCTGAACAATAAATTTGTCGTACCCCGGCATACATATGTTCTGGTTTTCCCGTGACGATTGCGTCTTTTCTCGAGCCGGACATTTGTCCGAATATTAAATGGTCAGCGTATGAATGACATGATCTCGAATGTTTTCTTTTCACCCTCGTACGAGGACTTCAGCATCTCTTAATAGATTTCTATGCAACTAACTTCCTGGCCATGAGGTCCTGATTCCCGGCGATTAATCAAGGGTGTTCCCTCGTATGGGGGATGTAAATGACGTCGTGACCTTTATGGCGCGGAGGGTTTTGGTCCCGACACGAACCACACAATCGTCTGACCGAGTCAGATCGAGCGCACCATGGGCTCTTCGGAGCCCGAACAAATTGTCACTTCGGTGACTGGTACGCCCACGCACTTAATAGACGAATCACTTAAAGAAGTGACTTTTAGTGCATCCACAGTAAGGTATAAATATATCCTTAGACTTAGGTTTTACCTAGGAAATTGTAATCCTAGGCTCTGATACCACGAAGACTGTCACGTCCCGAGCGCGGAAGATACTCAGATCCGTGATGCGTCTATATCGTTCGTGTCATTCACGTAAGATCAGAGCGCGCATTCTACTCGATAATTCATTTGCTAATTTAAAATTTAAACATAAACCATAGTCTAAGATGACAATATTCCAAACTAATTTTGGCATAATTCAAACCGACTTAATCATAATTGACTGAAATGACTGAAATTGTGTCATAGCTTACAAGCCTTAATTATAATTGGAAATACACGACAAAGGGCCAAAAACCCAAAGGACTAAACCTAGCTGACGGCACATCTAACTGTGACTCTAGCACTCATCACTCGGTATCGGTCCCATCTGGGTGGTGGTCGCTATCCAAGTTTCCTGAAAAATGTTAGAATTGTAACTTTATGAGCGAATCGCTTAGTAGGAATTATGTCTCAAGTTCTAACAATCTTTAAGTTAATTACAAGTTCATGTGGTATAACGATGCATGTTGGAACAGGCAAGAATATCAAGAATTGTATCAAGAGAGTGTCTCATGAATTTCAATACGATGTAACAATAAGGAACTAGCAAGTAATTTGCAAGTAATTGCACAAGAATTTTCAAGAAATTAGTATTCCAGCAAGCGATCTCAAGTTCGTGTAATAGCAAGTAGTACAATAGAATTGGCTATCTCATTTATATCATTCAAGCAAGTAAATGCCCTTTTACGGGCCAAGCAATCCATGTCAAGCAAGTCAAGCATGTCACGGGAAAGTGAGTGGGAACGTCTCAAGTCAAGTCAAGCAAGCAAGTACTGCGATGCAATGTCAAACACCGTGGTCAATAAACTCCCATGGGCACAAGTACCTTCGGGTGCTCCTCCCAATACTAGATCGGGCCCTATATGCATGGCATTTCATGTATACTTTTAGACATCCACTCTCATTTATATAGCCAATATAGAATTTCAAGAAGTTTACCCTTGTAGAAACATAAGGTTGATTTTCAAGAATAAAGTTCAAAAGACATCTCAAGTGTAAATGATGAATTTTTGACCATCTACTTAAAATGCATGACACATAGGCAAATCGGGTTAAGGAGATGGCAAAAAGTCGTGTAAAGAAGGTCAACATAATTGTTGATCAAAGTCAACATTATTGGTCAAAGTCAATGCTACTAGTCAAAGTCAACGCTACTGGTCAAAGGTGTCAACCGGTCAAGGTCAGGCAACGTTTTACTTTTCATGTAGAAATGCATAACTAAGGTCGATGCTAGTTGCACAGACTCAAACTAAGGTCCGTGCTATTTTGCACAGATTCAAAGTAAGGTCGGTGCAGCTATTATTGAGATCGGTGCAAGTTATGTCTCAGAGTTATAAGGTCAGTGCACATTTCATTTATGGTAGATAAGGTCGGTACATGTCTGAGTTACCAGCATATAGGTCGGTGCATGTTACTGTTCACAAAGGGCTAAGGTCGGTGCATGATGTGCTCGACACCCGTCGTTTAAAAATGCCGTGCCACATAAATTTTAAAATTGATAAAACCGCACTCACTCACTTAAATGATTTTGGAAATACGAGTACAGTGGTAAATACGGGTCGATCCCGCGAGGAGAAAAAAATCTTTATAGATCAAGTTAGAAAATATCCTTATGTTTTGAAAACCAATCTTTGTCTTTTTAGTGCGATTAACATTAAAGGAAATTAAATTACAACTTTGAATAAGAAGAGAAAAGTGAAGGAAATTTTAGCCAATGGATGAAGAACGCCGCCGTTTCCTCGCCGAGCCTTGGATGAAGATCACTCCGCCTTGGAAGTCGACGCCGTGAGATGACTAGAAGATGACTAACCGCCTTGGGTTGTGTGAAGAAATTGTAAAGAGATGGAGATGGATAGAAATAGGAACAAAGACAAGTTGAAAACATAACATAATTATATTGAAAATAGGGGATTGGAAGGAAGAGAATAATTTAAAATCTAGAGGGAATTAGAAGAAGTGGAAGAAATAAAAGTTGTAGAGAATGAAAAGAGGAAGAAGTTTGATGAAGATCACAGAGATAGAAAACGAGAGGAAGACAGTGAAAAATATGAAAAATCAAGAGTTATCGGTGCAGATGAACAGTAAAAATGTTAAAGATAGAACAGTGAAAAATTAATTATAACTCACAAACAAAGAAGAATTAGAAGAAGTGATAGAAGAACAAAATCTATATCTATAAAATAAAAATAACTTTCATGAAGAACTCAGAGTAAAAATAGGATTGGAAAGACTTCAAAACAGAGGAATACTAGAAGGTATCAACTCGGATGAACAGTACTCACATAGAACAGAACTTAGAAAAATGGGAAATAACTTTCAAACTAGAAGGAATTAAGGGAAATGATAAAAATAGAAATTAGAGAACACTTAAATATGAACAACTTTCGTGAAGACAGGAAAATACAATGGAGATCAGAACAACAAGTAATGGCACTAAGAAAGGACTAAATGCTTAAACAAATCATTCATTAAAACAACATCAACTTACAAAGTTTAAATCAAAAATTCTCAAAATAACACTCTCTAACTCTCCTATGTAGCTCTACTAAGGCCAACAAGAATGAACTTCAAAAACTCAAAGCAACCCCTTACAACTCTTCTCATCTCTTTGCAACCCTTGCTAGCTCTTCTTCACAATAGAAGCCCCTTTTATAGGGTTAACACCACCCCATTGCTTATGTGAACACTTTAACATTTCTTGCCTCTTTTGTTGAAAAACACAACCCATTGCTGCCATTTTTGACTTAAAATTATGTGCCAACATGTGTTGCACACTTTTACAATTTTTTTTCTATTTATCTTCCTCTTCTTTCTCTTCCTTTCTCTCTCTTTCTGGCCGCGTGCGCCGCCGTGCGCCGCGGTCCCTACGTGTGGGCACGGTGCGCCGCCGCCGCGCTCTCCTGCCGTGTGTCCTGCGCGTGGGCGCGGTGCGCCGCCCCCGCGCTCTCTCTCTCCACTTCCGCGTGCGTCGCCCCGCATGGGCGCGTGTGCCGCCCGCCCTGGCGCCGCGGTGCGCCCGCGTACGCCGCCCGGCGCGTTGACCGCGGGAGGCGCGTTGACCGCGCCTCCCCTCTCCCTCGTCGACCTTGCCGACGCGCGAAAGCGCGTCGGGGCCTTCCCTGCAAACAGAAAACACACTCACACACACTTACACATTATATATATATATATATTACATATATTGATATATATCTTATAAAAGCCCTTAAAAATATCAAATAAATTTATTTTTTTCCTTTTTTTTTCTTTTCTTTTTGAACAAGTCCATAGACTTTTGACTTTTATTATTATTATTTTTCTTCTTTTTTATATTTGGTTCTTGTCGCTTCCCTCGTACCGAGTGCCTGCATAAATAAGTAAATATCCTTATATAAATTATTTAATTCTATAAAATTAAATATTTGACTCTAAATTAAAAGTAAGTGTGATACGTGCATATTTATTAGTATTAAAGCTCATAACAAATGTGTATAACATGAATTAATATGTAAAAATACACACTTATCACACCCCCAACTTACTCATTGCTAGTCCCTTAGCAATGCAAATAATAAAATTTTTTAGGACCAACAAGAGTTTACAAAGTTCATACCTCATTTCTAGATCATCTTTCATAGAGTCAATTAAAGATTAGGAATCTGGAAACATTAACACACACTAGCCTTAGACTTAGAAATTAAGGTACATGATCAAGAATTCTAATCAAAATTCGGTAGCACTTGTGCATGTGTAATGCTAAGTCCACAGTGAAGATAATTACGTCCCCCATTTGCTATTCCGAACAAGTATCTTTTAACCCTGCACTTCTTAATCAGAGCATTAAGAATACTAGCTTTTGTCTGCCTTATTGCTATGTCCCTTTTGGGATCTCTGTTCTTTCCTCTTTTTTTTCTACTTTTTTTTTCTATACACACATGATGCTGCACTACCCTTCACTGTTTTACGCAAACCTCAACACGTCTTAGGTGAAGTAGGCCCGGTTACTCAGAATCGGAGCATTTTTCATGGTGTTTTTCTCAAAAGTTTTCAATAGATAACGTGGCAGAAAGTTTATAAAAGATCTCTTCTTCAAGAAGTGCATAATATCAGACAGTATGTCTTAAAATAGCAGAAGACTTGTCCTACTTGTTTCATTAGCGTGCAAAGTGATTTTATTTTTTCTAAAGTGTACATGAACTTTAAAGAGAGTCTTAGATCAGTTTTCCATGGCTAGATGACATAAATTTTCCATCATCCTTATCTAGTCATTTTTATTCCAGAATTACTTTCAATAGAAGCATGAATCAGGAAACTCAAAATGAGTTTATTGTGGTGATTTTCCATTTTTTTTTTAAAATGAGGTTATATGAATGCAACATGTGCAACATGATTTCCGTGTGCAACATGATTTCCGTCCCCCCAACTTAAATGACATTGTCCTCAATGGCATGAACAATAGAGAATAATGAATAATGTAGACATGAAATTTGTGAAGGAACGGTACAACCTGACGGAAGTGAACTTCGACGGGCATCCGTGCTGACTAAAGGAGGTACTTGACTTTGAAAATTAGGGTAACAATGTAAGCAATCATCTCTCTCTCCCCAACTTATCTTTTATTCATGCCTGCAAAATAAAAATACAAACACAAGAAAAACTTTGGTTGTCTCCCAAGAAGCCATTTATTAGCACACAAAGAAATCAAAAATATTGGGTTGCCTCCCAAAAAGCGCTAAGTTTTACGTCTTCAGCCAGACGCAAAGCTCTATAACCAACGAGTTGATTTTAGAATGAGCCACCAAAGAATTTTATCTTTGCCAAAATTTTCTTTTTCATATCCTGAAGAAAACGAATGTGACTGGTGAATGCAAGGGCAAGAAAGATATCGGGGTGGAGGTAGCTCAAAAGAATCATCCCGATTACAGAATAGAGGAGGAACATTGGCAAAAATCATGTCATGAATTATGAAATATTTCTCCTGAGAATCCGTGGGATCAGATAAATCAGCATGTAGAGCAATGTTGGACCAATCGGCTGTGAGAGTTTTAAAAGAAGCACTGTGGTCAAGAATTGGCATAAGCTCTACCCTCTCCTCTAGATTGAAATTATCATGCGGAACACTCAATGCATTCAATTCCTCATTAACCCCAACTTTATTGTTCAAATAAATATTCAATTCTTGTTCTATCTTCACTCCTTCTTCTTTCCCATATCCATCGAATTCAGGGAAAGGTATTTGATCGTAGATTTGAGATTCAGTAGTTTCCGCCTCTCCCCTTAACTTGAGATCATCCATCTTTCTAGAATTCTCCTTATGATGGAAATCAAACATAGGCTCCTCAAATTCAATTTTAGGAGGGGGAATATGATCATCTATTAGTTCATCACCTTCCTTTATTTCTTTTCTATCAAATTCTTCAATCTCCTCAATCTTTCTAGGTTCCTCATTCAAATTTTGCTGACAATATCTCTCCATAATTCCTTCATCTTCTAAATTAAGATTAATAGAAGTGTTATACTCTTGGGGAATTATAGATTGATCGTAGTCATCATAAGGAATTTGATCAATAGATATGGAACCAGAATAGCTAAGCACTTGCTCTTCCTCAATCCTCTTGATCGTCTCAATCATCCTATCAATTCGGGTTTGGAGAGATTGACTTTGAAGTATCATTGATTGACAGTGTTGATTGAGTGTCATATCTGAATTGGGATTTGAGGGTAGAGGAGATGAATAGGGAGGGTGAGATTCAATGAAATAATGTGAAGAGTAATCAGTAGAAAGTTGTGACAAGGACATGGGCCATCCCTCTTTATGCTGGGCATGATCATAATAATCATTAGAATTTGGAGCCCAAATTTGATTTTCATGATTCTCTCCTTCTCCCCCCAACTTAGACTCCTCATTATTTTTCCTTACAAATTGAGATTCATTAGCTTCCCTCAAATATTCCTGATATGGCTGCTCCATATTATCCTCATTATCAAAAATTATTGGAGAGTTGTTGAATTGAGGATTGATGGATGGATCAATCAATGTGATATTATCATCAGGAAATTGATTTTCAAAATTTTCCATGGGGAGGCTAGTATGTTGGTCCATTTCAAGCTTTCTATCACGTTAGTCAAGCTGAGCTTGAATGATTTGGCTCTAAGCTTGAAGGGATTGCTGATTGGCCAAGATGAGTTGAGTCATTTGATTGAACCTGTCCTCGAAATCAAACTTTGGAGGAGCTGGATAGGTTGGGTGGCACTCAGACTGTGGTAAGTAACAATCAGAATAGAAATCAGTCTGGTACTGAAGTGATGGAGAGTGGATGGGTTGTCCTCCATATGGGGCTTGATTATAAGGATCATTTGAGTACGAAGCCGAATATGAAAAGTGTGGGTTTGAAGGACTTTACATGGGGTCTTGGTAAGGTGCCCAAGAAGATGATTGTTGATTTTCTCACCTAGGATATATATTTGTGTAAGAGAAAGAGGTGAAAAAATCCGATGACAATTGATATGGCTCTTGGGTGAAAGATGGATTGTAAACCCCATTTTGGATGAGTGAAGGAGATTGATGACATTGGGTAAATGAAGAATTTAAGTTCAAGTGACTCGTATGGTTGAACATGAAGGAATCGATTAATGGGCCTGAACAAAAGTGGATTGTGGAATGCAAAAGGCCCAAGAAGAGAAATATTCTTTTTTTAATGATTTTTGTATTTTAATCTTTTTATTTTATTTTTATTTTTACATACACAAACAAGTTAACACATAATTACCTAACGACCTAGATGTGACCTAAACCGACAAATAGGGTTTCAAAAAATGACTAAAGTGTAATGTAAGTTCACCCTCAATATTTTCACCGGCCAGGTAAGGGGTGGGGTAGTGGGAGGCTCCCCCTACTTTCGTAGGGACCTAATTATGTCAAACCACTAACCCGCTTAAGGCATTTGCCGTCCGACCGTCTTGCCTTAGGCACCGGTTTCCACAAGAGGGTAAACTCAAATCATACTAAAATCACAGTGTGATCCTAGGGTCAATGTCTACTGACTTTTATTTAAGGTTTAGGTCATGCAAAGATGCAAGGGAAATATGGTTTGTGGGCTAAGGAAGGGTGATGAATTTCTCACCTTATGTTATTTAAAGGTAGTGCCCTTAGAATATTTTGAAATGAAATGCACACCACAATTTCAAACAAGGGGTTCTTATGTAATATGCATGCCAGAATAGGATAAGTAGAACGTACCTTGCCCCTCGCAATCTTCAAAATACAATGACAGGAATTAAACAAAGAAAAATTATATGCTAAATGATGCATGACCTAGAACATGATGGGTGTGGTTTCTATTCTTGGATGAAGTCTTTTATTTTGGTACATGTGATTTTTTTTTTAAGTTAATGAACCTATCTAGCCAGCACAAAAATTTCTTTTGTTTTGATTTTTTTTTCAATAAGAGATAAATGTAAGAAACTATAAATAATAGAATAACAAAGATATGCAAATTTAGTACAACACGAAACTTACAATGGTGTTTTTATGTTTTCTGATTTTTTTAATTTTATAGATTTTTCAAGAATTTTTCAGATTTTTTTTAAAAGATTTTTTAGAAATTGAAAAAACAGAACTTGTTCCTACGTTTCTGCCCTTTAGCGACGCTTGACTGCTACAGTACCAGGCTTTCAGCAACGCTTCATTTTCTTGGAATTTCAGGTATGATTTTCCTCTTTCTTTGATTTTCTGATTTGTTTTCTTTTTCCTGCAAAATAAAAAGAGAAAAATTATTATACAAATATACACATCAAACACAAGAATATCCGACTATAAAAAAATTATTTTCTCCCGACAATGGCGTCAAAAATTTGATGCGCTCGACACCCGTCGTTTAAAAATGACGTGCCACACAAATTTTAAAATTGATAAAATCGCACTCACTCACTTAAATGATTTTGGAAATACGAGTACAGTGGTAAATACGGGTCGATCTCACGAGAAGAAAAAAATCTTTATAGATCAAGTTGAAAAATATCCTTATGTTTTGAAAACCAATCTTTGTCTTTTGAGTGCGATTAACATTAAAGGAAATAAAATTACAACTTTGAATAAGAAGAGAAAAGTGAAGGAAATTTTAGCCAATGGATGAAGAACGCCGTCGTTTCCTCGCCGAGCCTTGGATGAAGATCACTCCGCCTTGGAAGTCGACGCCGTGAGATGACTGAAAGATGACTAACCGCCTTGGGTTTTGTGAAGAAATTGTGAAGAGATGGAGATGGATAGAAATAGGAACAAAGACAAGTTGAAAACACAACAGAATTATATTGAAAATAGGGGATTGGAAGGAAGATAATAATTTAAAATCTAGAGGGAATTAGAAGAAGTGGAAGAAATAAAAGTTGTAGAGAATGAAAAGAGGAAAAAGTTTGATGAAGATTACAGAGATAGAAAACGAGAGGAAGACAGTGAAAAATGTGAAAAATCAAGAGCTATCGGTGCGGATGAACAGTAAAAATGTTAAAGATAGAACAGCGAAAAATTAATTATAACTCACAAACGAAGAAGAATTAGAAGAAGTGATAGAAGAACAAAATTTAGATCTATAAAATAAAAATAACTTTCATGAAGAACGCAGAGTAAAAAGAGGATTAGAAAGACTTCAAAACAGAGGAATACTAGAAGGTATCACCTCGGATGAACAGTACTCACATAGAACAGAACTTAGAAAAATGGGAAATAACTTTCAAACTAGAAGGAATTAAGGGAAATGATAGAAATAGAAATTAGAGAACACTTAAATATGAACAACTTTCGTTAAGACAGGAAAATGAAATGGAGATCAGAACAACAAGTAATGGGACTAAGAAAGGACTAAATGCTTAAACAAATCATTCATTAAAACAATATCAACTTATAAAGTTTACATCAAAAGCTCTCAAAACAACACTCTTTAACTCTCCTATGTAGCTTTATTAAGGCCAACAAGAATGAACTTCAAAAACTCAAAGTAACCCCTTACAACTCTTCTCATCTCTTTGCAACCCTTGCTAGCTCTTCTTCACAATAGAAGCCTCTTTTATAGGGTTAACACCACCCCATTGCTTATGTGAACACTTTAACATTTCTTGCCTCTTTTGTTGAAAAACACAACCCATTGCTTCCATTTTTGACTCAGAATTGTGTGCCAACATGTGTTGCACACTTTTACAATTTTTTTGATTTTTTTTCTATTTTTCTTCCTCTTCTTTCTCTTCCTTTCTCTCTCTCTCTCTCTCTTTCTGGCCGCGTGCGCTGCCGTGCGCCGCGGTCCCTGCGTGTGGGCGCGGTGCGCCGCCGCCGTGCTCTCCTACCGCGTGTCCTGCCCGTGGGCCCGGTGCGCCGCCGCCGCGCTCTCTCTCTCCACTACCGCGTGCGCCGCCCCACGTGGGCGCGTGTGCTGCCCGCCCTAGCGCAGCGGTGCGCCTGCATGCGCCGCCCGGCGCGTTGACCGCGGGAGGCGCGCTGACCGTGCCTCCCCTCTCCCTCGTCGACCGTGCCGATGCGCGAAAGCGCGTCGGCGCCTTCCCTGCAAACAGAAAACACACTTACACATTATATATATATATATATATCTTATAAAAGCCCTTAAAAATATCAAATAAATTTATTTTTTTTCTTTTTTTTTGAACAAGTCCATGGGCTTTTGGCTTTTATTATTATTATTATTTATTATTTTCCTTCTTTTTTTATATATTTTTTTCTTGTCGTTTCCCTCGTACCGAGTGCCTGCATAAATAAGTAAATATCGTTATTAAAATTATTTAATTCTATAAAATTAAATAGTTGACTCTAAATTAAAAATAAGTGTGATACGTGCATATTTATTAGTATTAAAACTCATAACAAATGTGTATAACATGAATTAATATGTAAAAATACACACTTATCAGTGCACATTACTGTTCATGCATATAGAAGGTCAGTGCATATTACTGTTCATGCATATAGAAGGTCTGTGCACGTTACTATTCATGCATATAAAAGGTCTGTGCACGTTGCACGTTACTATTCATGCATATAGAAAGTCTGTGTACGTTACTATTCATGCATATAGAAGGTCTGTGCATGGTACTATTCATGCATATAGAAGGTCTGTGCGCGTTACTATTCATGCATATAGAAGGTCTATGCACGTTACTATTCATGCATATAGAAGGTCTCAACACAAGGTCGGTGCATGTTCTGCGTCGGTGCAGATCACTGTTTGAGCGTAGGTGTAGGTCTCAGCACAAGGTCGGTGCATGTTCTGGGTCAGTGCAGATCACTGTTCACGCAGACCAAGGACAGTGCACATGCAATTTTCAAGGTTATAAGGTCGGTGCATATGCACACCAAGGTCGCTGCACATTACTGTAGCACACAAACCAAGGTCGGTGCACTTTTACAGTGAGCAATCAAGTTTTGACCGCGTGAATAGTAACGGTCAATAATTGACTATTACTATTCACTCAATTTATTTTTAAGATAAAAAATTTATTTGATAATTTTTTATGATATAGTAAATCGAGGTGGTTAATGGGTAACCGTTAGATTTTTCTAATCATTTTTATCTTGTGAGATATTAATTTTTAAAGTGGGCCGTGAACAGTGTCTTTTTACTATTCACTCAATTTCCTTTTTAAGGCCAAAAATTTATTTGATAATTTTCTATGATAGAGTAAATCGAGGTGGTTAATGGGTAACCGTTAGATTTTCCTAATCATTTTTATCTTGTGAGATATTAATTTTTAAAGTGGACTATGAATAGTGTCCTCCGTATACCCTTCACGTAACTAATTACGTAACTTACTGTTTATGATTAAAAAAATATTCACAGAATTAAGGAAGTAAAGATATGGCTAGACATGGACAATATCAGGATTGTAAGATCATGCTCATACAATATTTTAATGATTTAATTCTATAGATATGAATTTTTAAACATGAGATAATTTACAGGAATTAAAATGGAAGAACGTATGGACACCAGGTGATAACTACCATATTCATGCATGTCATCCTATTTAACTATTAATTAAGCCAGATCTTGAGAACACCTACCTCTTCTGCTACGGGATGTAGGATATAGGAAGAAGACATCTCTTCACGTCTCCCAAGACAGAGGAAAAGAATGAGATATTTTCTCTGCAGATAGTAGGTAGGATATAGGAAGAAGACTTCTCTTCACGTCTCCCAAGGTAGAGGAAAAGAAGGGGATATTCTCTCTGCAGGTAGTAGGATGAGGGCAGAGGCTTTTGTCTACTCAATAGAAGGTATAATCCACTGCCAGGTCAATAGGGGTCCTTTGCCAGCAAAGAGGAGTGGTTTATAGGGAATAATGGGTTCATGGGAAACCAGATCTGAAATCCTCGTTGTGTATGTTCACTCGGGGTCCACGGCCAGCAAACAATGGGTGTTATTGCCTCCACCGTGGTTGAGGGGTCCCTGGGCATATATATATATATATATATTATTGGTTTGCAGAAATGGCTACTGGACCTTTATTTTGTCCATTATTTTGCCCAAAAAGAGATGGTGGATGTAAGAATCGAACCCTGGTCACTTATTTAAATAACACATCACTTAACCATCTACAATAAGAAGTCACTTGTTTAAGTGAATAATCTTTTTGAAGGATGAAGCCTCATTACGTATGATGACTTCAATGATGGTATTTTTATATAATGACCCTCATTGGGTATTCTAACTTCTTATTTAACCTTCCTATAGAGTTATATTCTCATAGGGTTATCTAAAATTTTATTTATTTGGGAAAAAAGTCTATATATTATTTTTATTATTTTTTTAATCATTTTTATACGGGGTACTACAATATTAGTACGTACATCACTACTATTTTGAAAAACTTGTAAACATATTATCGTCGTAACCCTTGTTACCACCTGTCAACTTAATCATAATTCTCTTTAATTACACCTAGTAAAAGATGAAAATACTCTTGACTATCTCTCTTTGGGTCTGAATAGAATCTTAAAGTAAAAATAACATATCTAATAGGAGTATATAAACAAATAACCAAGCTTTTAGGGTTGAAACTCAAGGAGAGTCATCTTCTTCCTTTCCTCCATGGGGTTTTCCAAATCTTTAACGAGATGGTAGTAACGCTGGGCTCTATTGGGGAGAGGCGGCGGCCCAGAGGAAGGGGGGTGAGCCTGAAGGGGGGGTTCTAGTGGGGAGGTGGAGGGTGCAGGGTGGGGGGGTTGTAGTGGTGGGAGTCTGGCATGGAGGTGGGGGGGGGAGGGGTTGTAGGGGGGGACTGCCTGTAGTGGGGAAGGAGGGTGTAGCAGTGGGGGGAGGGGGGGCTCTGGTGGGCAGGTGGGGGGTTGTAGTGGCAGGAATCCAGAGGGGACGGGGTGGCATAGGGTGGGGGTGTGGGGATTGCAATGGCGGGAAGGTGGGGTGTATGGTGGGGACTCCGAGGGGAGGGTTCTGATGGGGGGGTGTTGCAACCGTGAGGGTGGTGTTGTAGTGGCATGGACTCCAGTGGGAAGGGGGCCAAGGGGGAGACTCCGGAGGGAGGGGAGGCTCCGACGGGGAAGGGTCTCTCTCTCTCTCTCTCTCTCTCTCAAGTGGTAAGGAGGGAAAGGCTATTTTGGTTATTTCATGACCACTTAACGAGAATCTTCGAATCTTTGTGGAATATTCATGACCCCGTCAACAGAGGTTAACCGCAGTGATATATTTATAAGTTTTTCAAAATCATAGTGATATATATGTTAATATATTTACATGAACGATATATCTAGAATTCCATCTCTAAGGGTGGTTTATGTGCAAAAAAGTCACAAATTTTCCAAGGCTACCCTTGTGTGAGGGGGTCATCTCAGCACCATATTTTGATTTTGATATAAGTGAGTACTCAAGAAGCATGGGAGATCCCATCCTATCATCAATTGCCTATCGACAAAAAGAAAAAAAATGTGGCATTGGCATTGTTCACATAGGATAAACCACAGAAGGAAACTGTTTAGTTTTCAGTGGAGATCATCCTCATGCAATGCGTAATAGAAAGGGACGGGAAAGCGTAGAACGTCTCACACGTGGAGCTTGATCAAAGATTCAAATAAATAAATGAATTCATATGTTAAATCCCCAAAAAACGGCTTCGGTGTGCCGTTAAAGTTATAATAAAAGTTCAATTTCTTTTAATTTGACTTATAGGGTGTCGGAGAACACTTTTAAAAAAAAACTCTTTCTATCTTACAAATTATGCCACATCAATTTTTTACTTTATTTTTAAAATTAATAAAAAGTGTCATGTGCTGTTTGGCAAAACTCCTAATTTTGGGAGTTGCGAAGGACCAAGGGGGAGGGTGCGGGAGCCTCCGGAGAGTTTAATTTGTTTAATTTGTCTGCGTGCACAGCCATACCTATGTCTGTTGAGAGATTGCGTGAGCGAGTGCATAAGGTTTCCATAAAAATTGGACTTCACACTTTGGCGTCTATTCCTCCGTAAAGGCATTCTCATTTAAATTAAACCTAATCTTACTTAAATTTCTTTAATAATCCTTTTAAAAAACTTTTCTAGAATGAAAGAGATAACTTCTGATTTTCCTTTCAACGTGAATGATTATACCTAACTTTAATAATTATACAAGTTAAATTTCTCTAACAACTGAAATTTAACCTTAATTCAAGCAACTCTAATTTAAAATTTTTATATTGAGATTGAAACCACAAGATAACGGAACTTATATAAGTGACTCGTAATATTCTGTGCTGTGCAACCACGGTCAAAGTCATTTTTTCGGTAGGTACTTTTACCCTTTTTTCTTTAAACGGAAAGAGGGGAAATTTAGGATCGGAACCGGGACCCTCCCCCCTCGGGAAAGGCTGCGGCTGTCCACTCCGCCATTGGCGGGGGACCTTGCTTAATTCATTCTCAATTTTCGTGAGTATCAATCCATTTTTTGAAAGTTTCGTAAATAATATGAACCACCACCGTACACGTATATACCCTCGTTAAGTTTCTCCATTAATGACAATTTAATGGTGCTAGAACTCTATGAATTCACAAAGGTAATCTTCATGTAAAGTTCACTAAAAATGGGCTGGTTAAAATCGCTTTTATTCCTTTTGGAATGAGAGCATGTAAAGCCCAAGAATTAGGAGCCCAGCAGCTCCGCCGAGCGTGTTCAGGCCGATGCCGGGTCCACGCCGCTGGTTGACCTTGTTAAGACATTCCCAACGGTATCTTTCTGCCGGATATACCGTGATTTTAGGTTGAGGGAGGTCCTGCCTATACGTAACTCAAGAGGTTTAGACTGCTGAAGCGTTGGTCGTAGCACTGAGTGCGCGCTGTCGTTAAACCCATGTTATTTGGGCATATCATTCTTTTGTCCGTGATTGGTGATAGACTTTTCTCTAGTAATCTGAGATCCTGCTGATGAACTGAGCTGTATACAACTTTAATTTTAATTGGCTGCAAGTGGAGTAGGAGGGAAAAACATTTTTTTTAGCTCATCATTATTTTGTCTCTAACAAATTAGTAAGAATAATATACTCAAAGAGTGACTCACCTGGTAAAAACCTTATATATATACTCAGGTGACTAAGGTTCCAATCTCCAAGGATCAGGTTTTAAAAAATTATAAAAAATATTATATACATGTTTAGTAGAATAGAACTTCCCATAATAATAGTAATAAAAATAGTAGGAACAACAATATGCATGTACTTGGGGGAGAAGCATATTACAAATCAAATTGACGCCAGTGGAGTTTATGAGACTCGATGACGATCTACTAGATTCTCCGTTAAGTAGAAGCGCGTCGACATACCAAAAAGGCAGGGGGGAGAAAAAGAGGAAGTTTAAGAGTTGGGTTCTAACTTGTGGGAGGTATCGTTAGCTTTACTAGAGTTCACAAAAAGAATGGAGCAATTTGATAAAAATAAGGTTATATCATCACCGATTTTCACGTGACGAGTATTCTGATATATTTCTCTCTCAATTAACACATTTCTATCCATGACTCTAACCCAACATGTGCGAAAAATCCACCGACCACTTCCTTTTGTCCTACCTCCACATTTACTGCTGCCGTTCCTACTCCGACTCGCTCTCCACGCTCCCCATGGCCTTCAATCCCCTGGGTGTCTGCTCGGAGGAAAAATATTTATCAGGGCGAAGCCGCCATTGAACGGATCATCAGTTTTTTAGTTTTTTTTTCCAGTGGGTAAAGAAAAAAAAAGAGCCGCCGTGGTTGTACCTTCTTGGTGACCTTTTTCTCCCGAACTTCGTAACGCTCCAGCGTCAAGTCACATAGCCACGCACCCGGGCTCACTTGCTGCAGGCACAACACAGTTAAACGATTAATCAGGTCTGGTGATATTAAACAGAAGCACTTAGATAGAGATATTTCCCGGAAGCCGCTCTTTCCCCCCTTCGGCAACAGCCCACAAGTTTTAGTTAGTCCTCACCAACGCCATCTTACAATTTTTGGTCGTTATTCTATAAGACCATCGATGCGATGGCCGCATATTGTCACAGCAATACAAATCTAAGCGGCGGGCAGTGGGATTAGTTATGAGGTCCTAGCGCGCGTTTGTCCGTTTCCGAATTGAGAAATGCTAGCTGTCAGCCGTGGACGGGGAGAGATTTTCTATTCGTCTAGAATAGAATTGGTCCACGTGAGTGCCCAAATTCATCGAACACTAATTATGTGGACACACACACAGTATGCGTGTGGACTAATCTCATCTTATTAAACGAGTAGGAAATCTCCCATCCAGGATAGGTATTTAGGTATTTCTCTTGCGAATTTTACCACGGAGAGCCCTCAAACGGACACGAACAAGGAGGACAGGGTGGTCGAGTTTCCCGGGGGGACCTTTAACAGCCACACGGCACAGCTCACAACTCCCAAACCCAATGGGTAGTACCGACAACAACGAAAACAAATTGCCAGGAAGCCGCCACGCTTTGCTGCCAGTGCCAGCCAGCCACGTAACCAGGAATGGCACGCCCGTAATTCTGGCCGAAAACAAAGAGTATCCCCTCAAATAGCCCAAAAGGGGGGCATCTTCTTCACCTTTTCCAAGGCTCATCTTGATTTTTATTTGATTTAATTCTCAATAAAAATTAACCAGGATGGGAGAAGGGATCAGAGGGGAGATGGGGAAAAAGCTTACGTTGAGGGTTCGTTGGATCAATTTGGCCCGTTTCTTGGGCCGCTGCGGTAGCTTGGTGCCCTTGAAGGCCAGGAAGTCCTCCTCCTTCTCCCTCGCCGTGAGCGCGATCACGACGTTGGGCCACGACGCCGCCGCCTCGCTGCCCGAGGACGAGGAGCCCGAGCCCGCCTCGCCGCCGCTGCCCTTCCTGTTCTCCTTGGCCGCCGCCGCCGCCGCCCCGTTGATGACAGCCTTCTTGTTCCCCCGCGGCCCCTCGGGCGAGCCACCGTTGATCCCTTGCTGCTGCTGCTGCTGCTGCTGCTGGGCCTTCATGATGGCGGAAGCTTCCGAGTTCCTGGTGGCCACGAGGTGAGGGGGAAGAAGAGATCGGATTAGAGCTTCGGACAAGTAGTATGGGAGCTGAAAACAACGTCGGTTGGGGGCGGGGGGGGTTCCTCGGGAACTTTTGTTATCTATGATGCAGGAAATAATCCAACATTTGTTACGTGATCGTTGATGACCGATCCAGACCATCATCCTGTAAACTTCCTCCAAGAGAAATGTACGGACCCGATGTAAAGGATCGCCGAGAAAGTATCTCCTGTGCTCGTGCGATTAGCAGCACATGGTGGAGGCGCCAGATGGACGGCGCCCCTCTTCGGTCGGAAACGTAATCAGATAAGGCAAGGGTCAGGTGCGGTTGTCTAGGTACCGGACCCAGCCACGTTCAACTTTAAGAAGACCTTTTTTTTATGATAAAGAATTTAGAATATTAATATTTAGTTTTACTTAGAGCGGACTCTAACAAACCTTCATTTTCAACGTGCAGTTTTTTGAAGTTAACAAATTCCAAATACGCATACTTCCCAGGTTTAAAAATGAGTCAAATAAATCTCTTCACATTCAAATCTGAGACAATAGTGGCATCTTTGAAAATTAAATATGATGGAGTTGAATAACTAACTAATTATAAGAGAGAAAGTGGGGTTCAAAGGTGATCTCCTCACCAAATCACGTCGCTAACCGGGACCGAATCCTAACTCATTTTCAAACAGCCCCAAGATGATTGCACACTTGGTGAACTTTAGTACTTTGATTTCTTTGCCTGTTGACGACTCCATTGCCTCTCCAACTGGGATCGAAGTCGACCTGGCCCACACCAGACCACCCCGTGTACCGTTTGCAACCTGTGAGCTTAATCAGTAATAAAGAACCCACAGAGGATTGGGCCATGGCTGCGCACGCACAGCCCATGGAAAGATGGACGGGGTTGAACCGGCAAGGTTTGGTTTGTTGCGCACTGAAGTGTGTTGAACATCTCAGGTGTGAAATGTCTTAATTTTTTTAATTTTTTAAAGTTAATTTTAAAATATTTTAATTTAATGTGTAAATCACATCACTATTTAATTATTAAAAAAATTAAAAATAAAATGAGTCAGTTTTTTAAAAATAAATTTAACAGTATTCATTTGATCTTATTTTTAAAATCTTTTTGAATAATTCAATAATAACGTGGTATATATTTTAAGTTAAAATATTCTTGAGAATTATTTTTTAAAAAATAAAATTTTAAAAATTTGCACACCAACGTGTGCAACACATTTTGGATGTGCGGTGATACTTACTCGGCAGCTTTAGAATGTGGGTCCGGCACGTATGTTAACTAACAAGTGACGGCCCAGATTTGGGAAAAGCCGAATCGCCGCCAGATAAAGAGGATGAGATCCCGAGAGGGAGAGGGCACTGGGACGGTGACGGTGGACCACGCGCACCCCGTAGGCCAGTAGGACCCCATTCATTTTCGGACACCACGTCACCATGTTCTCTATCCTGCTGGGATGCGATTGCGCAAGCGCACGCCTGCATCTTGCACGTGCGCCCATCTGCGACAGATGTAATTTTTGACGGATGTGATTACATCACTTGGACGGATCACCAGTCTTCTCATCGAGATGAATCGCAGATCAGTGAAATCATCGACCTCCGCCGAGATTATTCGGATCTGATCCATCGATCAGATTACCAATGTCACTCAAGTTCATTTCGACTGGGTCTCATCAATATGCAATTAATCATGTCGAAGGATGAATATTGTTTTTATAAGACAAGAATATTTTAATCTTCGTTGCCCCAATGCATCCTCCTCACAAGAAATAGAAATAAGATAGATTTATCTTGGGATGCCTTTGGAAACGCTGCGAGGATTCTAAAATTTAAAAATTCTCGACGGTATAAATATTTCCAAATTTATCTAAATCACCTCAATTTTTGTGAGAAAAAAAATTCTTCTAGGAGAGAAATAGATAGAAGAAAAAATATTTAAAAATGTGGAGAAATTACCCAAATATCATTTTTTTCACAGAAAAAAAATGAAATTTGGGAGTAATATATAATCTTGTGACAGTTCTAAACGTGCCCTTACTAAAAAGTCATTGCACCCCTTAAGTTGATTGATTCTATAGATCTCATATAAGCTTTCTTTAGCGGCTTCATCGATATGGAATTCACCAAAATAAAGTAAAGAAAATGATAATATATCTCTTTGATGATGTAATTTCTTTTCTGAAATAATAAAACCCCGACCATTTGATCTGTCTTGACATGGAAGAAATTGACAAGATTTCAGCTCCCCGGTGCACGATAATGGGCATGGGCCTAAGAGATTCATGGTTTGAGCAAAATATTAATTTCTTAAAATCTTTCTTTAAGAAAGATTATTTTTTACTATTTTTAATGTTTTATCAATTCAAGCAGGGTTTCGAAATTAATTAAAGAAGTAAAAAGGAAGAATTCTCGGAAAAGAGACGAAACCATCAAAAGGTGAACAGCACAGCAGCAAGATAAGAGGGGCGGGGCCTGTACCGTGTGTTGTACCCGAGAGGTCGGAGGGGGGAAGGAGCTCGGCGGGGGAGGCTGGGTTCCCCAGCGGCAGCCCTCCCGGTGGTGGCCTCGTCTCTAACCTGGACCTTGACGCACCTCAGCCGCTTCCGGTTGCCCCACCGTAGCAGCAAGTCCGGTTCCCCGCGCGGTACGCCGAAGCCCAGCTGCCCTCCCCCGGTGCCCCGGCTCGTCCTCCCTGTTCCTTCCATTGTGGCCCCTCCCCTTAACTTTGTAGCCTCCACAGTGACCTGACACGTGTGGACCTGGAAGAGTTAGTTTAACCGCGGTCAGAATATCCTCCAACCTCAGCTAAAAGCAACGAGGCAGATGGAATTAAATAATTCTATTAGCCGATTTTTTTTCTGAGAGTGAGCAAAGAACTAAACGGGAGACTGTTCGATCCGTTTTTTTCTCTCAACATTCAGCAAGAACTGAAGTGGAGATTGTATGATCCTTGGCAAAGAGGGGGGAGGATCGGAGGAAGACAAAGAAAGAGCATTGTAGCTGGTCACTTCCGAAACTGAGCAGGGTATTGAATTCTGCAACATGCGGAGCTTGTCGGAGACTGTGACTGTCCTTCATGGTTACCGGAGATTTCCATGGATCAAATTATGAAGAGAGATTTCAGAAAAGCAATTGCAAAAAAACACGAGAGATATGGTCTTCGCGGGGAGGAAATGGCCCAAATTTCTATAATCCAGATAATTCTGTTTTTTCTTATGCTGGAGGAGAGAGAATTGTGAGGAGAACTTGGGAGGATACACAGATCGTAGAATTGTCATCCAGGACAGAACAAACTGCGTACTCTAATTTCAGACCTCTGCAGCAGTTTCATCCCCATCTCCTGCTGGGTGGAGAGAATCAAAAAGGGATCGGAATGCAAAAATGTGAGCATATTTGATCTCGGCGGCGACCCAAGGCATTAACGAGAAGCAAAGTCGAAGCAATCGGTGGGGGAGTTATACATATTTCTCTTTTGAAATCCTAAGTAGTTTTGGCGATAGTCCGTAAAAGATGAGATCGAGAGCAGAGAAAGCGAAGACCATCTAACTGATATCCGATAGGAGGAAGTAGAAAAAAGAAAATTGGGCAGAAAAGAAATGCTTTCACGGTCGCGAAGGAATCCACATAGGTTTGCACCAAGGCAAGATCCATAAGTTGCGGAGAGGTAACAAAGAACGCTCTTCCTCTGCTGGCAATGCGGCAGTGCGTGGTTCATAAAAGCTTGGAAGAAGAACCAATTAGCAAACCTTCTTTTACTGGTCAGAGGACCAGTAATTTCCCGTCATCATCCACGAACAATTCACGTTATTCAGCGAGAAAACACCAATTACTCTGGAAATCCTCGACGATGACAAGCAAAATCTGCAAAACAAAAGGCCGATAACCAGAGCAGAGTTTACAATATGTCCACTTTTTAGGTGCTACACTAAGAAAACAAAGCACAGCTACGGAATCGAAACCTCAAAGCACCGAGCTTTAGCCTTCAATTTGCATCAAATCTCCACCGAATGCATCAAATACCAAAATGGAAGCGATCGAATCACAGAAATCTAAGACGTTGTCTTCGAGACAATCCCCGAAGAGACCAATCTGGAAAGCAATCCGAAATCCCAAAACAACACGCAGAAGCTTCCTAATCTCTTCGATAACAAGAGGAACAGCAGCAGTTGGCGCATTTCGATCTCGAATCCCTGCTTCATCGACTTAATTTCTTCGATGTGCCTCCCTCATCGCAAAAATGCAGGCATCGACTCCCAACTCAAGAACGGAGGAGGAAAACAGAGCGGTGGAAACGACTCGAGCTTCGATCCACCAACGAAATGAACTGTCCCAGGCCCACATTTTATACTCTCATCCTTTTTACTCCCTCCAGCATCCAGCTCCTCTCCGCTCCGCTCCGCTCCGTTCCGTTCCGTGCTCCCGATATCTCCCCGTCTCCGTTTGCGCTGGGACACACATTTTTCTCCATCCGTCCCTAAACAGATCCACGGCCCAGAACTTCTCTCTCCGATCCTAGAGTGACATCAACGGGTGGAGCTGCTCCCGCGATCTGCACCGTTCCGTTTGACGTGAGACCCACGTATATTTTTCTATCCGTCCGTTGACAGATGGACGGCCCACGTTCCTCTCTACGGTCCTGCAGTGGCATCAACGGTGGTGCCCACCGGTGCTCTGTCAGATGGGCCCCCAGCGATGGCTTCTTTCATTTTAGTTGTATTAATTATTCTACATGTTTGCTCTTTAATATTTCGCATATGCGTCCCGTAAACCCTAAATTTTGCTCTCACACTTTGACCTTTTCAAATTCTTATCATTATTGGTAACCGCCAACCTCCCTCCCCCTCCCGCCAAAAAAAAAAGGGAAAAAAACTTTTTTAAAATGATATGATATGATATGTAAATAAGGAATGTTAGTACATCATGTGAAAATGAAATGATATGCCATATTTATTAGAAGCCGTCCATGTTGAGTTTTATCCCAATATATTGGTCCACTTGTCATTGGACTACACACTCTTAACACACCATTAAGTCCAGTTAAAGGAATATGTTAATGGGCTGAACCCATTTAGTGCCCATTAGGATCCTATTATGGGTGGGATCCTGCTTAAGCCCAATTGGGACTGGTCCCTCCTCTCTATACTAGTGTGAAACTCCCCATTAGGTTACACACACACATACAGTACGTGAGATAGAGAGAGGAAACCAGAGGGAGAACGTGGGTTCCGGTCGCTCCCTTCCCGGTGTTCGTGAGCGTGGATCGTCTTCCTCGTCGTCTTCCTCCTCGGTGGGATGGCTTCCGCTTCAGGTACACATCCCAACATGTGGTATCAGAGCCCGAGTTCTGATCTCTCGGACTCCTCTCATCGTTCTCGGAACGATTTCTTGTGGGCTTCGTTCTCTCCGTTCATCTTGTTATCACGTCGTTTGGAGTAGAACATATAGCAGTGTTTATTTTAGTTTTCTTTGGCCGTCGGGCGACGATCTCCGTCGTGGAGGATACCACGGCCGACCGTGGGCCTGGGCGAAGGTGGCTAGCGGGGCTCCCTACCCAGGGACGCTACCGAGACAGGGAGGGGGTTTCAGTCATCGCCCGTCGCCGGTTTGCCACCGACCCGGCTGTCCCCTGCAGCAAGACCTGCTGCGGCGGTCACCCCGCACTGAGGCGCCGCGGAGGCGGTGTGGCGCTGCGTCGCCCGGCCGCCCGCGCTGGAGCTCCGGCAACGTAAACGCGTGCAGCGGCTCGCGACCGCCGCGAGCGCGTGCCCTCCCCCGCCGGACGACGCCGCCGGCGACGTCTCCGGCCGGCGGGGGTCCTGCGGTGGCTGCCCCCCCTCCTTCCCCCTCCCATGCGGCGGCGGCGGTGGTTCACCTGCGTTTAGGGTTTGGGGCATGGGGGCCTGCGCAATGGTGGGGAAGATGAAGGGTCCATGACCCTTTTGCCCCTCATAAACTAAAGTTATTTAGTTTGAAACTCAAATTTCGGGATCCAATAAGGCTCGTGGATCCAGTTTTGGGTCTCCCATTAAGGCATTTGGGTTTTAAGTTTGGGTTTTGATTGTGTATAGATTTGGATCCGGGTTTAAATTGTTTAATGGTTCTGGTTTCGGATTTTGGGTCTGAGATCTAAACGGATCTTATTTGTAACCCGAATCCGGATCCGTTTACGTATCCGAATCCGATTAAAATCCATTCCTTCTAAATATCCATATCCATTATTGCTTAAGTGTATCCTTTAAGCATAAAACTGTTTATTAAGATTCATTTAATTATATCCTTATTCTTTAAATTCTGTTAATGGGCCTTCTATAGGATCCATTCAGTTTTGGATTTTATACCCATCTTTTGTGGGTTTGATTTAAGCCCATTAACATTCTTTAAAGGATATAGGGTCCATTTGTAAACAGTTTGGATACAAAAGTAATTTCAGAGGGTATGTTTGCAATTCAGTGATTATTTCTGCAAACAGAAATAGATATTTATGTAACAGCATGCTAGAACTTGTGTTATTAACCCCTTTTCATTTAGTTTTGGCATGATTAAAGCTTGTTAATGAACTAATAATTATTGCATTAATATTAGGAGATATTTTTTGTGATATTTTGACCTCTCTACAGAAATTATTCATACATTAATATCTCCATTTCAGATTGCAATAATTATTGTGTTTATGTCCTTTTTGCTCATATTAAGTGTTATTTGATGCTATCATATAGTTTTGTGTGAAGTTTTTGATTTTTAAGTTGTTAGGTAGACCACCAAAGTGGCACTAACTACGAGGAATGATAAAATTACACACTTTTGAGTTTAAGATAGTGTCATTCATGAGCATTATGTTTTGTTTGTTATCATTTTTAATTGAGGGGAGGATATTTTAGCATTCAAAGTGTGTAAGTTGACCACCAAAGTGGCCTTATGCATGGAGAATAATAAAATGTTCTCATTAAGGAATTAAAATGATATCAAACTTTTGTGTTCTTGATTTGAATGTAGAATTTAACTCCCAAAGGAGTGTTCTATTTTCATGTCATGAACATGATAGAATATGACTTATGTGCATGGTGACTCTTGAGGGTTTTTGTACTCAAAGGTACTCTCTCTTGACATCAAAGTGTATATAAGTCTTAGTTCTATCACTTAAGTTATTTTGTGGGGAATTTATCCATTAGCATGCTAAAGTAATTTATTTCAGTTGTTAGAATTACTTAGCATTCATTTGTATGTCTCATAATTGCTGCCATTTTATATTTTGATATATGTGAGCATTTGGTTATCTTCAGGTGCTTCTCCTTTATTTACACCATTCACTGGAACTGTCCCTTATCTGAATGGCACTAATTTTACTGAATGGAAACAAAGAGTACTATTTGCTTTAGGGTGCATGGATTTAGATTTGTCTTTGCGTGAGGAAAAGCCAGCTCCACTTACAGCAGAAAGTACACAGGAACAGAAGACTCTTTTTGAGAAATGGGAAAGATCTAACCGTTTGTGCCTATTGTTCTTACAAGGACATGTAGGCCAAAACATTAAGAGATCTATCCCTGAGCAGGCCACAGCTAGTGGATTTTTAAAGGCTATTGAGGAACAGTTCATCAGTTCTGATAAAGCAAAGGCTAGCACCTTAATGGCTAAGCTTTCCTCAATAAAATACACTGGTAGTGGTAGCATTAGAGAACACATTATGATGATGAGAGATATTACATTTCAGCTTAATACAATGGAAGTTACCATTTCAGATACATTCCTTGTCCACTTTATTCTCAACTCCCTTCCAAATGAGTATGAGGCCTTTAAGATCTCATACAACACACATCAGGCTAAATGGTCACCAAATGAATTGATGACCATGTGTGTTCAGGAGGAGGAGAGGTTGAGAGGGGAGAGAAATCAAGTTGCTAACTTCTCTTCTCATAAAGGAAGTGGAAGTTCAGGAAAGCACAAGAGTGTTCAGAAGAAGGGCAAGAAGAAGCACTACAAAAAAGAAAAGGGCAAAGGCAAAGAAAAAGAAAAGGAAAATGAAAAGAAATGCTTCTTCTGTCATGAACCTGGACACATTAAGAAAGAGTGCTTGAAATTCAAGGGATGGTTTGAAAAGAAAGGTAATCTCTCATCTTATGTTTGCTATGAGTCTCATTTAGTAAATGTTCCTAATGATACATGGTGGATTGACTCAGGTTCTACTGTGCATGTTGCCATTTCTATGCAGGGATTCATATTCCAAAAGCCTATCAATAAGGGTGAGCAATGCATCTTTTCAGGAAATAGGACGCGCTCACATGTGAAGGCTATTGGAACTTATAGGATCATTTTGAGTTCAGGATTTGTTCTAGATTTGAAAGACACTTTTTATGTACCTTCTTTTAGTAGAAATTTGGTTTCAGTATCAAAACTTGCTTCAGAAGGTTTTCATGTTAGTTTTGGAAACTCTTTAGTTGAATTAATGAAGGATTCTGTTGTTATTGGCACTGGTTCTATATCTGATGGTTTATATAAATTGTGTCTTAGTAATGTGAATGAACAATCCTTGAATACCCTGCATACTTCAGTTTCTATTGGCAACAAGCGTGGTAGAGTTAATGAAAATTCATCTATGTTGTGGCATAGGAGATTAGGGCATATCTCCATTAAGAGGCTTAAGAGGTTAGTGGGAGAAGGAGTGTTGCACACTCTAGATTTCACTGACTTTGAGACTTGTGTTGATTGCATAAAGGGAAAGCAAACGCACACGCCTAATAAAGATGCCACTAGAAGTTCTGAACTTCTAGAAATAATTCACACTGATATCTGTGGTCCATTTTCACCCTGTCTTACTGGTGAGCGATACTTTGCCACATTCATTGATGACTACTCTAGATATATGTATCTCTATCTACTTCTTGAAAAGGTAGATGTTTTCAATGCCTTTAAAGATTTTAAGAATGAGGTAGAGAAACAATCAGGAAAATCTATTAAGGTAGTCAGATCTGATAGGGGTGGTGAGTATTATGGTAGGTATACAGAGATGAGACAAAGGCCTGGACCATTAGCTAGGTTCCTTAAAGAAGAGGGTATTGTACCTCAGTACACTACTCCTGGCAGCCCTTATCAGAATGGGGTTGCAGAAAGAAGGAACCGAACGCTTAAAGAAATGGTTAGGACAATGTTAAGTCACTCTACCCTTCCTTTGTCTTTGTGGGGGGAGGCCTTAAAGACAGCTGTACACATTTTGAATAAGGTTCCTACTAAAGCTGCTCCTAAAACTCCCTATGAGTTGTGGAGTGATAGGAAACCTTCTGTGAGCTATATGCGCACTTGGGGATGTCCAGCTGAGGCCAGACCATATAACCCACAAGAAAAGGCTTTTGATCCTAGGACAACTAGTGGATTCTTCATTGGTTATCCGGAAAGATCAAAAGGGTATAGATTCTATTGTCCATCACATGTTTCCATCATTATAGAAACAGATAAGGCAAGGTTTCTTGAGGATGGCGGAGTCAGTGAGAGTGGACCTTCTCGAGAGATTTTTTTTGAGGAGTTACAGGATTAGGTTGAAATACCTGTAACAACTGACAGCTTTGTTCCTATATTCATTCATCAGAATGATATTCAGAGGGAACAAGAAGTTGTAGTTGGTCCACTTCAAGTGGCTCCAGAGCCAGAAGATGCTGTAATTGTTGACCAACCACCTCCTCAGGTGGATCAGGGGCCAGCGCTACGCAGATCTGAGAGAGTTAGGAGACCTGCCATATCTGATGAGTTTTTGGTATACCTACAGAAGGATAATGTAGATAGGGGTGACATTGATGATCCAGTGACATTTTCACAAGCCATGAAAGGTTAAAAGTCCACCTATTGGTTTGAAGCCATGAAGGAAGAGCTTGACTCAATGGCTAAAAATCAAGTCTGGGATCTCGTTGACTTGCCTAAAGGGTCCAAACTTATTGGATGCAAATGGGTATTCAAAACTAAAGTGGACTCTAAAGGTAAAGTTGAGAGACATAAGGCCAGATTGGTGGCTAAAGGTTTCACTCAGAGGGAGGGCATTGACTATGATGAGACCTTCTCTCCAGTTTCTAAGAAGCTCTCATTCAGGTTAGTCATGGCCTTAGTAGCTCATTTTGATTTAGAGTTACACCAAATGGATGTGAAAACGGCATTTCTCAATGGGGACCTAGATAAAGAAGTGTATATGAAGCAACCTCAGGGGTTTCATGCTAAGGGAAAGGAACATTTGGTATGTAAATTAAAGAAATCCATTTATGGACTTAAGCAAGCCTCCCGTCAATGGTTCATAAAGTTTAGTGAAATCATTTTATCCTTTGGGTTTAAGGAAAACATCATTGATGAATGTTTATACCTAAAGGTCAGTGGGAGTAAATTCATTATCTTGCTTTTGTATGTGGATGACATCTTGCTTGCCAGTAGTGATCTTGGTTTGTTGCATGAAACTAAGACTTTTCTTTCTAAGAACTTTGAGATGAAGGATATGGGTGATGCCTGTTATGTCTTTGGCATTGAGATCACCAGAGATAGACCTTCAGGTACACTTGGTCTTTCTCAGAAAGCTTACATCTCAAAGATCTTGGAAAGGTTCAACATGCAATTCTGTGCACCCGATAAAGTACCTATTGTGAAAGGAGATAAATTCAGTGATTTGCAGTGTCCTAAGAATGACTTAGAAAGGAAGCAGATGGAGCTTATTCCTTATGCTTCAGCAGTTGGGAGCCTGATGTACCTTCAAACTTGTACACGTCCAGATATTACTTTTGCTGTGGGTATGCTTAGCAGGTACCAAAGCAACCCAGGTTTGGATCATTGGAAGGCTGCCAAGAAAGTCATGCGCTATTTGAAAGGGACTATGGATTATTTGCTCACTTACAGGAGGTCAGATCAGTTGGAGGTCATTGTATATTCTGATGCTGATTTTGGTGGCTGCCTTGACATGAGGAAGTCTACTACAGCTATATCTTCCTCTTGGCAGGGGGAGCCATTACTTGGTGCAGTGAGAAACAGAGTATTACAGTGACTTCCACTATGGCAGCTGAGTTCATTGCTTGTTTTGAGGCTAGTGGATAGGCCATTCAGTTGCGGAACTTGCTCACATGTCTACCATTTATTGATTTCATCTCAAGACCTATCAAGATTTACTGTGACAATTCCGCTGCGGTCTTCTTCTCTAAGAATAATAAGACATCCAAGGGTGGTAGAGCCTTGGATATTAAGTATTTTGCTCTTAGAGATAGAGTGAAGAATCATGAAGTGTCTATAGAACATATTGGGACAGATCTTATGATTGCTGACCCACTCACTAAGGGACTACCTGCTAGCACCTTTTGTAGTCATGTGATTAAGATGGGTCTTGTTAGTTCTCTTGATATGTTATGACACTTACAGTTATTTGTGATCACATTTATATCATGATTCTTCTTTTGTTTTCTGCCTATTCCATTTGTTGTATATACATGTTGGTTATGGATTATGGTTGGCAGAATGTATGCTTAAGTGGTGACCAGTAGATAAACATTAAGTTTGAGTTTATCTATTAATTCAGTTTCAGTGTTCAGTTGTAGTAAGTTGGTGGCATTGTGGTACATGGAAGGTGGTGTATGATTAGAATGCATTTACCGCTATGACTCGTGTCATTTGATTTACTATACTTGAACTTCTTCAGATTCTATTAACTAGAATGGTGTGTGGTTTTGTTTTAATCATGCGCGTATGTATCGTGTTTTTCCCTTCAGGTGTAAGCCCACTATCAAATCTTCAAGTGTCTTTTAAACTATATGTATGTCTATGTTATATGTATGTTTTCGAAAGGCAGATTTGATATGTTTGTGACAAGATGAACCAAGTGGGAGAATGTTGGGTTTTATCCTAATATATTGGTCCACTTGTCATTGGGCTACACACTCTTAACACACCATTAAGTCCAGTTAAAGGAATATGTTAATGGGCTGAACCCATTTAGTGCCCATTAGGATCCTGTTATGGGTGGGATCCTGCTTAAGCCCAATTGGGACTGGTCCCTCCTCTCTATACTAGTGTGAAACTCCCCATTAAGTTACACACACACATACAGTACGTGAGATAGAGAGAGGAAACCAGAGGGAGAACGTGGGTTCCGGTCGCTCCCTTCCCGGTGTTCGTGAGCGTGGATCGTCTTCCTCGTCGTCTTCCTCCTCGGTGGGATGGCTTCCGCTTCAGGTACACATCCCAACAGTCCAATCTTTTCCTTGGACAACTTTCAAAGCATTTTTTAAAATATTTTTGAGATATTCACAGTTCTTTAATTTATTTAAAATATTTTAAAAAAAGTAAATTGATATTATTAATGGAGATGAGATATTATACCCTTTTAAAGCGTGAGATACTAATAATTTCTCTATGCATGGACCCTAATGTCACTTTGAAAAATCAAGCACTAAATCACTGACATAAACGGAGAGGCCCAACAACAAATGTATCTTCATCTCTCATTCTCTCTCTTTGGCACACGATGTGCACGTGAAAATAACATTTTTATACGAGTATTTTCATCCGAAAATTTAATTTTATTAATTCAAACGGACATCCTAAATAGCAACCGGCTTCAAGGACAATTCTGCACTAATATTCATTCAAGAAAGTAGTTTTTAACGATAGAACAAATAATTATGCAATGGTTAAAATAAGAAATTTATTTTTTAAATTTTATATTTTAAGGTCAAATATCAAAGTTGAAGGTATAATGTAGTCGAGTTTCCCGCTAAGATCTTCAGCGTGGTAATGGCATCTTCCTCCTCCATGCAACGCTCTTATTGTCACGCTTAGCTTGACGTAAATTAGGGTGCTTCAGTCGCTGCCTTAGTCTCCCTTTAATTATATGCAGGTGAATCATTGATGCCGAGTAGAGAAATCTTTTGTAGCTTTTAGAGAAACCTCTTCCTTTTTAGGTTCTCCTTTTATTTTTGCCGTATAATCTCTTAATTTAATTTTATTCACTTTTTCGGCTAACCTTCAAATTGTCTGTAAGGGTCCAACTCTTCGTTTGACAAATGCTCGTTGAGGAGGGTAAATCCGATTTGGCCCATGGACAACTCGATAGCGGCAAGCCCAAATCGGACACATCACCTTAGCACGCCCAAGAGGCGCTCGAGGTGAACGGCCCGCCAAGGTGCGGCCCAACCCAGCTTCGCCATCGGATTCTACAGCACAGGAAATTGCGTTAGTCGCCGGAGGACCCTCCGATGACCGACCGTCGTCCCCTACCACGTCGGCCCAGATCCCATAACGGGTGAGCACGCCCCATGAGCACCGTAAGACTCGTCCAGGGACCAGCCGACGCCGGGGTATTCGCCCTCCAATAGGAAAATCCCGCCGCTATAGCGGAAAGGAGTTACTCCACTACCTACGCCTTCCCTATCAAGGGATAAGGCTCCTCGCTCCAGGACAACCCCTATAAGAAGGGGAACGACCGAGAAGAGAGACACGGTAGATGATTCTGTCAAAACCTACTACACAAGAGAATAGAGCTACTAGCCATGCTACACTACGAGAGGGAAGCTTAACGATCTACGCTGAAAGGGAAGCTCTCCTCCGGCGACCTTACCACCCAGCGAGCACTCACTGAGTGAATACTGGGAGCGGCAAGCACTCGTTTTGAGGATCTACACGTCCCTTCAGCTCCCGACTACAATTTCCTTCTCTCTCTCTCTCTCTCTCTCTCTCTCTCTCTCTCTCTCTCTCTCTCTCTCTCTCTCTCTCACTCGCTCGCTCGCTCTACTCTATTCCTTATTAATCCGTTGCTGACTTAAGCGTCGGAGGGTTGTCCCATGGGGTAACACCCGGGACTCCTTCTGACGCCTTTCTGGCTTCTGGTGTTTGCAGGCCTCTACGGGTGTAAGATAAGTTTCCCAACAAATAAATAGAGAAGGTGGTACGTAGCATAGGAACCATTTTCCTACCTCTACACTTCTTGGCACCGTCTGTGGGAATTCGAGCAAAAGGCTATGGCACCCCGTGAAAGCCTCTGCAATGCTAGCAATCGGGGGCGCGGCTCCCATCAGGGACCCAACTCCCGCCGAGGGTCACAGGAAGCTTCTTCCACTCACCCCCGACGCGAGGTCACCCAAGGTGACCTAGACGAAATCTGCCAGCAATCCGAGCCCTGACAGAGTTCTGTCAGGAACTGCGGAACCAGCGGGAGGATGAGAGGAGCCAAACTGGGGAGAACCCACGCCGAGTGCGAGAGGCCTCCCATGCCTCGGTCGCGAGGACCCGACGGTCGTGCAACTAGCCCCGACCAAGGGTGTGCAACCCACTGTACTCCAACCCGGAGATGGATCGTCGGCTCCAGCGCTTCAACGAGATAGAGGACAAAGTCCGCTATCTAGACGACGTCCTCCCGACCGCCAAGAATCGTGGCCTGATCGACGACGATCTAGACTTCCACGCTCCCTTCTCCAGGGAGATCATGGAAGCTCCCCATCCCACTAAAGCTCCAACTGCCATCGCTCACTTCCTACGATGGCACCACCGACCCGGCCGACCACATGCATAGCTTCGAGTCCCACCTGGTATTCCACCGGGCCTCAGATACTGTGAAGTGTCTGGCCTTCGTCACGACTCTCCGGGAGAATGCCTGGGCCTGCTTCGAATCTCTGCCGGCCAGGACTGTCTTCTCTTTTCAACAGCTTAAGAAGTTATTCAAGGAGAACTTCACCGGCTGACGAAAGGTGGCCAAGTCAGCGGTGACCCTTCTCGCTCTCAGGCAGGGAAAGGAGGAGACGTTGTGGGACTTCGTCTCCCGCTTCCGAACGAAGGCGCTCCGCATCCCGCACCTCGACGTCAGCATCGCGACCACCGCGCTCACCCAAGGGACGCGAGACCACATCCTCCGACGGGCGCTCGGAGTGGAGGCCCCGACTGTAATGCCCTGGATCTCTATTGGATTTTTATTGGGTCTTTCGGATGCCTCATTTTCAACCGTTCACCATCTCTCTTTGTTCTCTCTCGTTTTAGGGTCTCTCGGCGCAGGGTGCACACCGTTACGGAGCTGGCCGAGGCGAGGACGCGATAGAGTGATCGGGATGCGGGATGGGGCGACGGTTTGAGCGTGGCGGGCGCGATCCCTCGATGGATTCCAAGGAGGCGACGTTCGCGTTCCGGGTGGTTTTTGGCGCGGTTTAGTCGCTTCGGTGCGCGGTTTCTTCGGTGGAGGTGATGGGAATCAAGCCAACTATCAAGCCGGAGCAGATCAAGCAAGTCGGCAGGCCAAAGATGAAGGCGCTAGCTTTGCCTAGCGCGACCTGGTGAAGGCGCTATGAAAAGCTAGCGCCATCTGAAGATGAAGGCGCCAGCCTTCCCTAGCGCAACATGAAGAACGTGCTGGGTTTCCCTAGCGCGATCTCAGGCAGAAACGTGTTTAAAGATAGTCCAACTTCCCGGCGCCGAAATCCTCAAAGTCTTCGATGTTAGCTGTCTTCCATGGTTGTAAATCGACGTGTTAGCGTCGTGTTGTCTTTCCCTTTCCTATATATGTACCCCTTTCGTTTGATTGAAAATATAATCGAAGTATGAATCAATGAATTGAAGTATGAGTGTTCTTGAGGAAGCCCATGGCTATTCCTCCAAATCTTTGGAAACCCCCCCCTTCGTCCGTTCCTCTGTGGGCACGAGGCCCAATTCTATCTCCCTGATCCTCTCTATTTCCCATTCAATGGAGGATGATCGAAGCCCCGGGTGCATCGGCTCTAGATGGGGTCGAGTGTGAGGCTCCATTTGGAGCTTTGATCTTCGTCCAACCACGATTTCACCACCCCCACCTCCGCCAAAGATGTTGTTAAGGTCGGGACGGAGCTCGGCTGCATCGTACCTATGAAGGGTTCGGGTGGGAGGCCCCAGCCAAGCCTCATCTAGGCCCTAACATCATCCACGTCCACCCTCCTTCCCGTGCCATTCACCCCCCCACATCCACCTTCACAAAAGTTATCCTAGATAGGATTTGTGTGGTTTGATTTAATTTTAAGCATCCCATGTGTGTTACCCATCGTCCTATGTGTTTTCCCCTTGTGTTTTGAGCCCCCAGAATCATCCACGGGAGTCCCAACGTCGAGGTTCTTCATTCTGCTGCTGTCTGTGAACGCGCGTAAACGATATAGCGCGTTCTTCAGAACGCGCGTAATGCCTATAGCGTGACTACGACCAGGAGGAAGAAGAAGACCCCCCACTTCCGTCCCGCATCAGGAGGTAGGGAGATGGATCACCACTTCGTCCTCTACGTTTTCCCTGCTTCTATGCGTGGTTTGGTGCTAGAACGGGCTAGATCGGGTTTGTTTGGGGAAAACCGTAGTTTTTGATGTTTTCAGGGTTCACCAGAGAACGGCAACCATTCTCGGTCTAGTTAGTGTTAAAATGACCGTTGGGATGTCTGGCTAATTCACGTAGGTTTCATGTCGATTGGTCGTCATTCAGGGCCGGTAGGAGTCCGGGAACCCCGGTGACTCGTTTGGGTCGATTTGAGAAAATCGCCCTGATCTCCCGATCCGGCACGTGCATGTGGTGTTTTTAGCCTCCAGGGGTTGTGTTTCGTCGAGTGGCTTTGTTTCCCCTACGCTTCGGCGTAAATGGGGCGTGAAAATGGCCGATTCGGCCATTCCACTATTTGGTTCATCGTGTCGGTGTAACAGTCGTTCCAGAAACCGTTACACGCTGTGACGGTCCTTCGATAGACCGCCACAGCAGTTAGCTATTTTGCGTTCGTCGAGGCTAGGTCGGTGTAACGGACCAGTCTAGACCGTTACATGCCTGTGACGCCCCTGTTGAGGTGCGTCACAGCCTAGTCATCTCCTCGGGGTTCGTGTCAGTCGGTTCGTTGTAACAGACTCTCCCTGTGCGTTACAGTCAGGTAACGCACTTGTCTGGTCCGTTACGTGTTGTTTGGGCCGTGTTGCGATTCATCGTTCTGTGGCCTTGGCGCGCCTGTTCTGGTGCGTTAGGCTGGTGTAGCGCGCCTGTAGGGGTGCGTTACAGTCCTTGTGGCCGTGATGGCCGTTGGTTTGTTTTGTTCTGTGTTGGTCTATCTTAGGTAGTGTTAGGCGGTGGGTCTACGTGTGTATCTATATGTGTCTGTGTATGTGTCTGTGTGTGTTTGGGTGTGTCTGTCTGCACGTCGTTTCTCTAACCTAGGATTAGGCCGATTATTGTGCTTATAGGTCTAGCTGCCTTGTCCCGAGTCGGTTGGCAGTGGCTCTACTGCCATTGGTGTTTGAAGTACTAGTGACAGTGCTTGAATAACTGTCCGTACTTAAACACTGTGTTTTGAGTTCTGTGTTTTGTGGGCCTTCTCTGGTCATTGCCTTTCGTCACTGACTCCTAGTGACAGCTCGTGGGAGCGGGGCACTTTCCGGTATATGGTTTGTAAGCTACTCTCCGTCGGCTCCCGGCTGCACCGTAGCGTCCTACGGGGGGAGAAAACTAGCTAGAGGCCTGGCTCAGGTAAAAGCCAGTGTGTTCACACGGGGTCAGGGGCAGAGGACTTACGCCGACGGGCGTGACCCTGACTAGTACTTGTAACTGTGGTTCCACGTGGGTCTGCGACTCGGCCGTGTTTGCCTTCGCCGCGGTCGGTCGGTAGTCGAGACACTTGTGGAGTGTGTTGTGGTGCAGTATAAGACGTCAGTGGACGTTTCTGGCCGTTCTTCTTGTCGTGTCGTGTCTTGTCCTGTGCACGATGTTCTGGTCGTGTTGTTTGTGTATGTCTAGGTCTTTTCTAGACTTTCTTTTGCATGCTGTTGCTAGGAGTAGTTGGGGGCCGAGGTTAGTTCGGCTTTCCTCTTTTTCCCCTTATCCTTGCTGCTCCCTACTCCTCTTCCCCGTTCTGTGCATGTTTGTCTGTTCGGGTTTGACCCCTTTTCCTTGCTGCTCCCTACTCTTGCTCCCCGTTCTGTTCCCTTCTGCTGTTGCTAGGCGTAGTTTGGGGGCCAAGGTTAGTTCGGCTTTCCTCTTATTCCCCTCGTCCTTACTTGTTCCCTACTCTTGCTTCCCTTTCTTTTACAACTTTCTACTGTAGTCTCCTGCTGCTGTTCCTACTATTTCTGTTGTTTCCGTGCTACTGCGTATTTTTCAGTGGGGATCCGCATGACCCCTACTGGGCCAGTGACACGAGGCTCACCCTTGCTTTTCAGGTGGGTCATCTTCGTTCTGCTTCCGCGGTTCCTTGTGTGCGAGTTCGTAGCTGCCAGCTGGTACCTCCGTCGGACTTCTCCCGACTTCTTGGTACATCTTTCTTTTTTGTCGACTGTACTGTTGTTAGACTGTTTATCTTTCCTTTGGACTTGAATCTGGTATATAATTATTAAAATCTGTTAATTAAAAAGTAATTTTATTTCTGCTACTTTAGCAACCCGATCTAATGAAATTTAATTACTTACTGCTATATCTATCAGTTCAATGTACTACACGACAATCCTTTTTCCTTTCGGAGCTTTACCGCTCTTGGGAGACCTCGCGGGTTCCAAGTGGTATCAAGTGTATTCGGTAGTCCTACCGGGTATATTTGGTATCCGGAATCCTGGTCGTCACAGTTGGTATCAGAGCGTTGTTATGTGAAGTACATTGGAATCCGAGATATACAATTTCCAGAGTCCTGAAAGTCCAGTACAGTCTGCCAGCTAAAGGCTGGGTTAATCCCCTGGCGTTAGGTTTCGTGATTCTCGTTTATTGTTGTCGTGGGTCTTTTCTCGGTGAGCTGCTCGATGCATGACTCGTCCCCTGTCGTCGTGTGATCAGATGCTGTTGTGCCTTGATGTGACCCAGCCTGCAGTTGTGTTCTGTGGTTCTGTGTCCTGTACGGAGCCGGAATCCTGCGAGTGCTGCTGTTGTTGTTGTTTTTGTAAGTGATGTTTCTCTATGATTTTGTCTGTCTATCATTAGCACTTTGTGGACCAACTTATGTCAGATCGCTTTGCTATACTCTCTTCCCTGGTAGAGTTAGCTTGCGACTCGATCAAATGTCTCGTGGTTTGGTGCTGTTGTCTTACCATTGTTTCTCGTGGTTCGTGTCATTTTGTAGTTGTGTTATCAAGTTGTTCTTCCCTGCTTTTCCTTTGTTAGTCCTTAAATTTTGAGGATGAAATTTCTTAAAGGAGGGGAGGATGTAATGCCCTGGATCTCTATTGGATCTTCATTGGGTCTTTCGGATGCCTCATTTTCAACCGTTCACCATCTCTCTTCGTTCTCTCTCATTTCAGGGTCTCTCGGCGCGGGGTGCACACCGTTGCGGAGCTGGCCGAGGCGAGGACGCGATGGAGTGATCGGGACGCGGGATGGGGTGACGGTTTGAGCGTGGCGGGCACGATCCCTCGGTGGATTTCAAGGAGGCGCCGTTCGCGTTCCAGGTGGTTTTTGGCGCGGTTTAGTCGCTTCGACGCGCGGTTTCTTCGGTGAAGGTAGGGAGATGGATCACCACTTCGTCTCTACGTTTTCCCTACTTCTGTGCGTGGTTTGGAGCTAGAACGGGCTAGATCGGGCTTGTTTGGGGAAAACTATAGTTTTTGGGATTTTCAGGGTTCGTCGGAGAACAGCAACCATTCTCGGTCTAGTTAGTGTTAAAATGACCGCTGGGATGTCTGGCTCCCATTCACGTAGGTTTCGTGTCGATTGGTCGTCATTCGGGGCCGGTAGGAGTCCGGGAACCCCGGTGACTCGTTTGGGTCGGTTTGAGGAAATCGCCCTGATCTCGCGATCCGGCACGTGCATGTGGTGTTTTTAGCCTCCAGGGGTTGTGTTTCATCGTGTGGCTTTGTTTCCCCTGCGCTTCGGCGTGAATGGGGCGTGGAACGGGCCAATTCGGCCATTCCACTGTTTGGTTCGCCGTGTCGGTGTAACGGTCGTTCCAGAAACCGTTACACACTGTGACGGTCCTTCGATAGACCGCCACAGCAGTTAGCCGTTTTGCGTTTGTTGAGGCTAGGTCAGTGTAACGGACCAGTCTGGACCGTTACATCCCTGTGACGCCCCTGTTGAGGCGTGTCACAGCCTAGTCATCTCCTCGGGGTTCGTGTCGGTCGGTTCGTTGTAACGGACTCTCCCTGTGCGTTACGGTCAGGTAACGCACTTGTCTGGTCTGTTACGTGTTGTTTGGGCCATGTTGCGGTTCGTCGTTCTGTGGCCCTGGCGTGCCTGTTCTGGTGCATTAGGCTGGTGTAGCGTGCCTGTAGGGGTGCATTACAGTCCTTATGGCCGTGATGGCCGTTGGTTTGTTTTGTTCTGTGTTGGTCTGTCTTAGGTAGTGTTAGGCGGTGGGTCTACGTGTGTATCTGTATGTGTCTGTGTATGTGTCTGTATGTGTGTCTGTGTGTGTTTGGGTGTGTCTGTCTGCGCGTCGTTTCTCTGACCTAGGATTAGGCAGATTGTTGTGCTTATAGGTCTAGCTGCCTTGTCCCGAGTCGGTTGGCAGTGGCTCTACTGCCATTGGTGTTTGAAGTACTGGTGACAGTGCTTGAATAACTTTCCGTACTTCAGCACTAGGTTTTGAGTTCCGTGTTTTGTGGGCCTTCTCAGGTCGTTGCCTTTCGTCACTGACTCCTAGTGACAGCTCAAGGGAGCGGGGAATTTTCCGGTATACGGTTTGTAAGCAAGTCTCCGTCGGCTCTCGGCTGCACCGTAGCGTCCTACGGGGGGAGAAAACTAGCTAGAGGCCTGGCTCAGGTAAAAGCCAGTGTGTGCACACGAGGTCAGGGGCAGAGGACTTACGCCGACGGGCGTGACCCTGACTAGTACTCGTAACTGTGGTTCCGCGTGGGTCTGCGACTCGGCCGTGTTCGCCTTCGCCGCGGTAGGTCGGTAGTCGAGACACTTGTGGAGTGTGTTGTGGTGCAGTATAAGACGTCAGTGGACGCATCTGGCCTTTCTTCTTGTCGTGTCGTGTCGTGTCTTGTCCTGTGCACTATGTTCTGGTCGTGTTGTCTGTGTCTATCCTTGCTTTTGCATGCTGTTGCTAGGAGTAGTTGGGGGGCGAGGTTAGTTCGGCTTTCCCCTTTTTCCCCTTATCCTTGCTGCTCCCTACTCCTCTTCCCTGTTCTGTGCATGTTTGTCTGTTCGGGTTTGACCCCTTTTCCTTGCTGCTCCCTACTCTTGCTCCCTGTTCTGTTCCCTTCTGCTGTTGCTAGGCGTAGTTTGGGGGCCGAGGTTAGCTCGGCTTTCCTCTTATTCCCCTCGTCCTTACCTGTTCCCTACTCTTGCTTCCCTTTCTTTTACAGCTTTCTACTGTAGTCTCCTGCTGCTGTTCCTGCTGTTTCTGTTATTTCCATGTTACTACGTGTTTTTCAGTGGGGATCCGCGTGACCCCTGCTTTTCAGGTGGGTCGTCTTCATTCTGCTTCCGCGGTTCCTGGTGTGCGAGTTCGTAGCTGCCAGCTGGAACCTCCGTCGGGCTTCTCCCGACTTCTTGGTACGTCTTTCTTTTCTGTCGACTGTACTGTTGTTAGACTGTTTATCTTTCCTTTGGACTTGACTCTGGTATATAATTGTTAAAATCTGTTAATTAAAAATTAATTTTATTTCTGCTACTTTAGCAACCCGATCTAATGAAATTTAATTGCTTACTGCTATATCTGTCAGTTCAATGTACTACACGACAATCCTTTTTCCCTTCGGAGCTTTACCGCTCTTGGGAGGCCTCGCGGGTTCCAAGTGGTATCAGGTGTATTCGGTAGTCCTACCGGGTATATCTGGTATCCGGAATCCGGGTCGTCACACCGACGACCCTCCCCGATCTCCTCGCCCTAGCACAGAAGCATGCGCGCTGCGAGGAGAACACCGCGGCCCTAGGCCGCGCGGCCGAAACCGATCGGTCCGACCGGAAAAGATCCGTCGACTCATCACGAGAGGAGCGGAGCAAGAGGGAGCGACGCGACAGAGATCACCGTGAACGCCCCAAGAGAGAAAGGGGGAACTACTGCAACTACACACCCCTGACGGCTCCACCCAACCAGATTCTGATGGAGATCCACGAAGAGCCATTCTTCAAATGGCCTCCCCAGATGAAGTCGGACCTGAGTTCGAGGATCAAGAAGAAGTACTACCGCTACCACCGCAACCACAGTCATGACACCGTCGAATGCATCAACCTAAGGGATGCCATCGAGGAGTTGGTCCGCAAAGGACTCCTCGATAAGTTCCTCGCCAAAGCCGCGGAAAGGCGACATAAGACGCCCCCGCCAATCGACAACCGACCCAACAGAAAGGATATCATGATGATTTCTGGGGGGCCGTCCGCGGGGGGAGATAGCACGAGCAGGCGACGGCGATACGCATCGGCCGTCCACGCAGTGGAGCGAAGCAAAGACACTCGACCAGGAGCTACCACCCCAGGCCATCTAAGAGATCCTATCGTCTTCTCAGAGTATGACCTAGAAGGTGTAACTACTCCCCATTCCGATGCACTCGTGGTTTCAGCCACCAGAAACCAATGTACCGGGCGTCGTATATTAGTAGATAATGGAAGCGGGCCGGATGTTATCGCGTACGACTGTCTTGTGCTTATGGGTGTCAACGTATCTCTGCTCACGCCCTTACACACACCACTATACGGGTTCTCCGGCACCACTATCTATCCGGAAGGACGCATCTCACTCCCGATCACGTTCGGGACTGCGCCAACAGAGGTAACCTTCCTCGCCGATTTCACAGTTGTTCGCGCGATGACCAGGTATAACGCTATCATCGGGCCAGGGATTCTCGACGCGCTTTGTAATATCCCGGATCTTTCAGATCCTTCTTCGTGGGTCCCGGATTTGGTTTCTCAGAGTGTCCGGCTCCGTTGTGTCTGAAATTTTGTTTCAGACATCTTTCGTGTTCGGATCGGCACGATCCGAAGTTGTTTCGGAGGCTCGGAATGTGCCCGCGGCTTTTCCGCGTGTGTTTTCCGATTTCTGGTGTGTGTTTCGGCAATTCATTCAGAACCTCGTTGTGGGTGAACCGGGCCGTTCACATAGGCGAGAGTGGTACCGTTACGACCGGTGAGTTCCGAGGATCTCGAAAATATAATTTTTAATTTTTTAATATTTTTTGGGTTTTCTATAAATACCCCCCTTTTTTTCTCTCTCTTCCCCACCCTCTTCTTCTTCCTCCTTTTCCCCCCACCGTGCGAACGCCCCTCTCCCCCTCTTCTTTGTCCGGAGAGACCACAGCGGCACCCCCTCCGGCTGCAGACAGCGCGGGGCGACGGCGTGGTGACGACGGCGGCGGCGAGGCGATTGTGGAGGCGTACGTGAACCGTGGGAGCTCAAGGAAGAACAATGGTTTTCAAGCGATTTCTTGCGATCGTGGACGATCCGGCGCGTCTCGAGGCGCATTTGAGGTAGGGTGACGTTCCTTAGCCTCTTGCGCTCCATTCCCACGATTTGTAGGCCGAGGAGAGGCCGAGAGATGGGTATTCATGCGGGTTTGGGTTTTTCCATAATTTGGGGAGAGCTCGCCCGATCTATGGATTTGAGACGCGATTTGGCGTTTTGATGGCCTAGAATCATGCTAGGGGTCCCCAGGGGTCTTCCCCTTTGATTTCCCCCTCTCTGGTGGAGGCATGAAAGCGTGGTTGGTTTTTTGGACATTTTCCCGCCGTTTCACCCTCGGGCGGGTGTGACGGTCCTTCCAGTGACCGTCACACCATGTAACGCGCCTAGATGGGTGCGTTACAGCCCTATTTTCAGTCGACTAGGGTCTGTGGACTGTGACGGTCCCTCGATAGACCGCCACAGGTGCTGTAACGCACCTAGGTTGGACCGCCAGGGGCGATCTAGCCATTGGCTGGACCGTTGGCTTTTGAGCATTGAGGGTCCAGGCGTGTGACGCACCAGGCTTAGCGCGTCACAACCTTGTGACGCCCCCGTGTGGGTGCGTCAGAGCTGGCGAACCCCTTTCACCTTGTAACGCACCAGGGTTGGTCCGTTACTTGCTGTGACGCACCGTGTGGCACGCGTCACAGCTGGTTTTCATTTGTCTTGTGACGCAACATGGTGAGCGCGTCACAGACTGTAACGCACTAGGGTAGGTGCGTTACACGCTGTTTTGCACCGAGGGTCTAACGCCCCTGTGTTGGGCCGTCAGATGGCTGTGACGGTCCAGCCTAGACCGTCAGAGCCTGTGACGTGTCTAGGGTAGACCGTCAGGCTCTGGACTGCACCGGGAGGTTTGCAGTCCCGTTTCTTGTCCGACCGTGGTCACCGTGCAACGGTACCGGTACGTGGGACGGTCCTCGTACGTCATCGGATGCGGACGTGGTTTTCCGTTAACTTGAGAGTCTACTCCTTTAGTGACCCTCCACTAGTCATAGCCTGCTTACACGCAGGTGGTCCCACCAGGGAGTGGTGAAGAGGCTACCCTTAGAGACGGTTTGTGGATCAGTTTCCGTCGGGCCCCACGTCTTGCAGCCAAAGTCTGGCTGAGGGGAAAATCAGTCAGAGGGCCAGACCAGGGACGCGCGGTCTGTGTGTGCACACGTGGTTGGGGGCGGTTGGACCCACGCCGACGGGTGTGACCCCAGCTAGTCACTCATTTGTGGTTACTTTTACGATGTTCGTGCCTCTGGTAGGCGCTATCACGCTAGGCAGTTCACCGGCGGTGCGGTGTAAGTCATCAGGGGACGCTGTAGATCATGATAAATCTACTCATGGAGAAAAAGTAAGAATAATAATATTGGGAGAGAAATAATGATGGGAGATGATAATAAAGCCAAAAGAAAGCACGTGGTGCTATAAAGGAGAGTGATCGCCAGAGGGGTTACCTCAAGAAGAACAAAAGATGATCGCGAATACCTGGTGGAAAATAAGACGCGGGATGGATGTAGATTCCTCCTCCTCCTTCTATCAACCGGCCGATGAAGGGGGTTTTCCTTATTGATTACCCTTACACAAGACAAAGAAACAAGCAAAGGCAAAGTGGATCAGCCAAGAGTGGAAGTAGTATCAATCCCAAATAAGCAAGATGATGATAAAGAGAACATAACATGCGCACCTTTCTATTGTTTTTTTTTAAAACCCCTAAAGGACTAGGGAGAGGAAGGATGATACTAATGCAAGAAAAACCGTGGATGATGATCGACGGTGATGGTATGATGAAAATAAACAAACAAAAGAAGGAGCCCCTGCTATTCCTGACAACAGTAAAGGGGAGAATCACGGTGAAGCTTTGGTTCGCCTGAAACAGCAGGAGGAAGCAGAGGGAAGAGATCACACAGAGGGAAGAGAAAGACTCTTCTCTGCACGCACAAAGTTAAAACTGCTCTCTGCTTCTTTCTCTCGTATATCTGTAACTTTCTCTAATGGTCAGCACGTTATTCGTTGTTGTTAACCTCACACAAGATCGACCAGAGCTCCTTTATATAGGGTTCAAGTTGAAGATAACCACAAATTTAGGAAGATAAGAACGGGCAATGGTTAACAAAGGCAAGACTCTAGTTCCCAGATCGAGCAAGGTGACCATCGGAGGCAGGGAACTCTTCAGGAAAGAGGAGTTTAAGAAAGACACGAAAGGCTGAAACACGACCTACCAAAGGGCGTCAATTTGAAATTGACGACCTACCTCAAGGCGTGAATCAAAAACACGACCCGGTCAAAGGCGTTTCTTCCTGGATTTAATTTTGGAAATAAAACATTCTTTCTTTGAAAATCATGAGAAAACGCCTGGGAGAAAGGCGTTAATTGAAAACACGCCCTGAGGAAGGATGTTAATTTATAATTGCATTTTTATTTTGAAACCGGAAAATACCAGGAATTGACGCCGTGACCATCGGTCGTCCTTTCTTAAGAACGCGCCTTAAGCAAGGCCGTTAATTAAATAACGCCCTCAATGAAGTCGTGAATCACAAAAATGCAAGAAAAATACGTAAAAACACACAAAATAAGAAAAAAACTTTATATTATGGAAATATTGAAGTTCACTTTGGGGCGTTAATATAGTGACATGAGATTTGATCATCAAAAGCGTCAGTTTTGACGTGTCTACAGCTGCCCCGCCTTGGCGTCTGCTTTGCAAGGGAGTGAGACGGAATGGAGAGAAAGTGCAACGAACGGAATGAAGTGGAGCGAACTGATAAGTAGACGCCAAGGTATGATGTGACACGCCGCAGACACTAAGCCTTGGAAATCTTTCCAAGATTCTGAATGAAACAACTCTGAGTGATTCCAAGGAAGCATCGATTTGCTGGATAAAGGAGACTAAACCAAGAAAATGTGCGCGTGGGCACGACAGGGAGACACCATTGGAGAGCGGTTACCAGCCAACGTGGACGTGCTACAACCAAGGTAGATTTGTAGAAAAATAAAGAGAATTGAGACCCAGCAAAGGGACATTTTCAAGGAATCAGCCTGAGCGGCTTCAAAGAGAATAAAGTACTTGATTTGGAATGGAATATCTTATGTCAACTCAAACAAGAGCGAGTGACCTTCATTATTGCCATAATATAAAGATTTTCATCATGAAACTCAAAATCCTATATGATGCATGCCGGGCTAAAAGAAAAGATTAAAACAAACTAAAAGATAGAAAATAATCAAGGATAATATTGTTAAGCCATCTAGATTTAGTCAAGAATCCAAATCTCTGAGCTGACACTAAGCCGAAGCCCATTTGTCCACGCATCAACTTAGAAAAGTGGAACCGTCGTCCCAGACCTTTAATGACTCAACGGCCTATCCGTGTGATCAAAACTCCCCTGGAATTATCACTGTTTTTGATGAAGGGGAACTCAAATTCCAGGTTTATCAGAACCACAAGGTCCTTGATATGCTATAATAGCGTAGAATACCATATAGTAGTAATGCTTACAGGAAAGAGATACAAGAACGGAATGATGTTACTCGCACGGGGATCCAAGCATCTCGAACCCTGCACTCTTCTGCACTTAAAAATTCATTAGCCCTCATAAAAATGACCAGAAATAATCCTCAAGATATGATCATAAGTGCTCAATTAAAATCAATTCCAAAAACAATAGCACTTAAGTTCATTAAAGCATACAGAGGAACCAAACATGTGAGCAAAATAAAATCACGACTGGAGTGCATGGCGTCAAAAGCATGAAAGGCGCCTAACATCAAGGCGTCAAAAGCTAAAACACGCCTTCCACAGAGGCGCTAAATGCACCGAGAGTTCAAGAAGAAAATGACCCACTCAAGGGCGTGAAATAAAAAACGACTTCTGTCAGGTCGTCAATTCAACAATTGACGCCCCAACAGAAGACGTTAATTAAGCACATGCTTCCGTTTCCAACTCGAAAGCTAAACCCAGTCCTAATAGCCATAAACTTTCTAACTCCGAACAGCCTTAAGACCCTCCGGACTTCTATAAAGGGAAGGCACTTCCTCAAATCAATCAAAGCAATCCTTCGGAGCTCTGTTTCTTCTGCTGCTGCTTCTGCTGTTCGTGTTCTTTTCGCAAACTGGAGATGGAAAGGGCAATTAAGAGATCAAAGTCCTCCACTCCCAGATTAACTGAGATTAATGGGCATATCAGCAGTAGAATCGCCATGAATCAGGTAAAGATTGATTCTATGTTCCTTCTTTTATATCTTCTCCGAACTACTGCTCTTTCAAACTGCTTCTTCATATTTCTTCTGTATGCTCACGTCTGTCTCTGTTTTTTCTCTTTTCCTTCTTCCTCAGGACTATCCAAATGTCCCAGGTGCCAGGAGATTCACAAAGATTAAGTGGCTGCCTCTTATTCTCTCCAAATTTTCTTCAGATATGAGGGTCTATGTGTCTAGATGGCATCTACTAGGCTTAGTAACCCATGCAAAACACTATGATCAAATCCACTTAGATTGGGCTGCCATAGGAGCTCTAATTGAAATATGGCACCCTTCCACTCATACCTTTCTCTTTTCAACCTTTGAAGCCACCATCCTATTAGAAGAATTAGAATTGATCTTGGGCTTGAAGAGGATGAAGCAAGGGGATGAGGAAAAGATGGCCATCATGCCAAAACCAATCTCCTCACATGAACTATTAACCACATTGATACCTAGTCCAAACCTAGTGAATCAAATCAAGGTCACCAAGGGAATCAACCTTCTAAAGCTAGCCTCTTGGGTATACAAGAGAGCGGATCAAGCTAAAGAGGAAGAAGAAATCGAACGGGTGACCAAGGCCTTCGTGGTATGCTTAGCAGGAGCACTCTTATTCCCATCCACAGAGGATTTCCTAGAGGAGGCCCAATTAAGCGCCGTGGTGAGCCTATGGGAGGGAGAGAGAGTTGGACCGGCTATCCTAGCCTATCTCTATAGTGGGCTTACCTCGGCGGCGATGGGAAGACCCATCTACGGATGCATGCTAGCACTCTCTAGTTGGGTAGACCTCCACTTCAAGTTTGATCCATGTGATGAGGCCCAACAATCCTCAAGAATCTTCTCAAAAAGCCCACTCTCTTACATGACCGGCTCACTTGGGATAAGCAATAGGGTAACGAACCGGATTCCTCAGATCAAGAAGAGAGCGGAATGGAGGGAACACCTCAAAGTGATGCCAAAGAACCTCTTCACTTGCGCCCCGGGAATACTCAAGACTCAAGAACTCCGTGCAAGATTCTCCCCCGGCACGGACCTTCGACTCATAGGCGCTTCAGAATGCGTGCTATATAACTCACACCGGTGCCTTCCTCAACTCGGGCTTCCACGGCAAGTATTCGAAGATCCATCTCATCTCCCTCCGATCAAGACACGGGACCTTGGCAGCAATGAGGATGGAGAAGAAACAACCACTATCCAAGCTCTGTGGAAGATCAATAAAGCACACCAGCCTGTGGAAAATTTAGAAGAAAACAGAGATGAATGGAAATCTTATGTAACTGCTTTGAGAAAACTGAGGCCCAAAGTGGCTCATTAATTGCAATGTAATCTTTCTTTCAAATGAATCAATAATATTTTTCTGATTGAGCCATATCACTGCGTTTCCGATCAAATCCTCCAAAAGCCTGTGATTCTGTTGCAAATAACGACTCAAGCAACGTCATTAATTCATAAAGTGACGCCTCAACATAGGTCGCCTCCCATTGCCCCCTCTCTTAAAATGGACGCCTCTACCGATGGGCGTTAACTGAATAACGACCTAAACCAGGGCGTTAATTGATTCAAATCCCCAAAATATATTCGTTGAAATTTCAAAAGTAACGCCCTCAGAAAAGCCACGTTTCATCAAAATAACGCCTTGAGCTCAGACGTTAATAAAAAATAGTAATAATTACTCCTCTCACATCAATCAATCCCCATTGAATGCGTCTGACGACGGTTATCATTCCCCATGCATAACAAAATAACGCCTCAAGCAACGTCGTCCATTATCAAAACACGCCTTCACCTGTGGTCGTCACTTTCACAAAACACGCCCCTCCTTAGGGCGTTACTTCTTTTTGACCGTTCAACTTTCCTTTCCCTCCTTTCTTCTTCTTCCTTCGTCCTATTTTCTCTTTCTTCTCTTTCTTTCCCCCTTCTGCAACCCTAACCGCAACCCTCGTTCTCCCTCTCTCTATCTCTCACTCTCTCCCATTCTCACCCTAGCCTTGAACGATGGTCGGCGGTGGCGCTCACAAGCGGCAGCGGGTGGCCGCCCCCGAGGTTGTTGATCTAGGCGAGGATGCCCACGCCAAGGAGGAAGCTCCTCCGGTGATGGCCGAAGGGGATCCACCGGCGGCGGAGCACGGTGACGAAGCCGGAGAAGAACAAGAAGGCGACGGTGAAGACAGAGAAGACGGAGAAGGCGAGGAAGAAGGTGAAGGAAATGAAGATGGACAAGACGAGGAAGAAGAAGAAAGAAATGAAGAAGAACAACCGAGGGCCGTCGTCCCACGCCCCGACCAACTCTGGCGGCCACGTCATCCACGCCCCCAACCCGCAGAGCCAAAGCACCGCAAGGTAGGCCCCCAACCCAATTTCTATTTTTTTTAATTTTATTTTCATTTTTCTGTAATTTCCATAGCCCTCGGGTAAAAACCCCTGTAACTCAGAAAAGAGACGCCCCCAGTAAGGGCGGGATTTAACAGAAGACGCCAAAGCCAGGGACGTTAATTCATTTTATTTTCTGCAAAATAATTAACCTCATGAAAACACGCCCTAAAGCATGTCGTCCATTTAAATTCATAATTTTTTTTATATCATGCTGTTAATCTCCAACTATTTCCATGCTCCCATTATTTTAAACATTTTTCCCTGAATTGTTTCGCATGCTGTTATTTTTATTTCATTTTCTAAAAACCCTGAAAACAACGCCCTCTACCAGGGCGTTAATTCAACAAAGGACGACCAAACCAGCGGTCGTCAATTCATTAATTCCTGATTAAATTGAAAAACCCATTTTTTTGAAAAACGTCCCACACAGGGGCGTGACATAATCAGAAGACGACCCTGGGATGGGCGTCAATTAAGAAAATCTTTAGGAATTCAGAAATAACCTCAAAACCACGCCCTCCACAGGGGCGCCTCTTAGATAAACAACGACCCAGGGTAGGTCGTTAATTCAATGCTCGGTTAAGAACCACGCCCCTCTCAGGGGCGCCAATTAAGTAAGCCACGACCTGAGGATGGTCGTTAATTAAATCAACACTCAAAACTCAATCCAAGGCAATTAAATGAACTTCCACATGAATAATCAAAATAATTAAGCCAAAATTTCTTTCCTTATTTATGCAGGGGTTGATGAGGACGCGCATCTCCTGGGTCATGGTCCGGGCAGCATACCACGGCCTCCCTGAGTTTCAGAGAGCGAGGGTAGATGCCGTGGGGTTTGGGGCCTTTCTATCCATAGAGCCAGTTAGGCCAGACCTACCACTTATCCAGGTTCTACGGGAGAGATGGGACAGGACTAGCCGGGCATTACTGATGCCCTGGGGGCATATGGTTCCTACCCTAGAGGATGTAGCCAGGATTACAGGGTTGAGGGTAGACGGAGAGGCTGTGAGCGGGATCACCTTACCAGACTACACCGAGCTTACCCAGAGGTTGCTAGGATTGGAGATGGTCTATGAGACACCCAGCGAGTGTAGGACTATTTTCCGCACAGACCTGACTTCGGTGATGGGCTTAGGGGATGCTAGGCATAGGTCCGGGGAGACCCTAGAGCAGTTCTCGCAGAGGCTGACTGATGGGGCTAGGGCGGTCTACTGCCAGGACCCGGCAGACAGGGAGAGAGCAGACCTTGACCTGAGGAGGTTTCTACTGCTGCTACTAGGGAGGCTATTGCTGGGGACGAAGGGAGATGTCATCAACTGTCGATTCCTGGGCATCCTCGAGGACTTAGAGGGAGTCGGTAGATACGCCTGGGGAGCGGTGCTGCTGGCGCACCTGCTAGCCGACCTGTCCACCGGGACAGGTCGAGAGACGACCGTCAGTGGCTTCTCACCTTTTCTTCAGGTATGCAATTTTTCTTTCTTTTCTTTTACTTTATGCATGTGAATGCCTCACTAATGCAATGCATGGATGCGGGTTTGGAGCCATCTATACATGCCCATGGGGCGCGTCGACCCACGGCCTGGAGGTGAGGGTGCTTTCCCTCTAGCACGGCGCTGGCTGCCAGTGGTTTTCGGCGCCCCACTCGGCTACGAGTTGTGGGTTCTGCGGAGAGAGTTCCGCGACTTCCCTCCCTCGCTGGTATGTATGAATGCATTTTTTTTGAATTTATTTGAATTTATTATGATTATGATGGAATGATGATGATATGCATGTTTATGGATGCAGGTGCGATGGAGACCCTATGAGGGTATGATGGACGACGACCAGCCGTGGGTCGTAGTAGGCCGTCCTCGCTTTGAGCGTGAGCTTTGGGTTCACTGCTTGAGCGAGATCGAGCCGTTACGGCTTAGGTTGGTGATGAGGACCCTGGGCCTACACCAAGAGTGGGTAGAGGTCGGCGAGCCACGAGGGATCGGGAAGAAGACACGCGGTCGCACAAAGGCGATCGACTGGAGAGTGCGGTTCGAGGAGCAGTACGCCAACTGGCAGCGAGGCGGGACCAGAGTCACCTCTCGGGCGACTGACAGCTCCGAGTACCTCCGGCGCTACTGGGAGGTTTACGCCGGACGGCCACAGATGAGGGTCCTAGGGGTACGTATGAATGCAATTATTTTAAATGCAAATGCTTATGTATATCTATTATGCAACTAATGTGTAATGAATGCAGGACGCGCGTGATATTGCAGCGATGGATGCACAGGCCTACCTATATAGCCTGGTGGACCAGCTAGCTGCCACGCGGGCAGACTTAGAGACCCTGGTGAGTGTTTAAATTATTTCTGCATGCAAATGTGTTTTTTTGTTGAATTATTGATGATTAGCCACTGACGATCTTAATGAATGTAACGTGCCCAGCAGGGAGCAGTGAGGAGAGATCCAGGGGAGGCCTCTAGCTCGAGGGGACCCAGTGCAGAGGCGACTGCACTGGCAGAGCAGCTAGCAGGAGCAGAGGCATGGGCTGAGGCAGCAGAGCGCGACCTCGCCTCACGGGTAAATTCTAAACTCAAACCTCATTCAAATATTGATTATATATAGCATTGTGTACTGATGAAGTTGTTTTGCAGACTGAGGAGCTCCGAGCCGCGCTTGCTTGCGTTGATGAGGGCTTCCATGTGACGAGCACACATGTGAGTGGTTCAATCATGTGTTGCTTGAATTGCTAGATTACTGAATCATTGCATTAATTTTGGAATTGATGATTTGTTTACCTGTTTGCAGGCTACTCAGCTTCAGGCGGTACGTACCGAGTTGGCGATCCGCGATCAGCGGATCTTAGAGCTAGAGAGGACCTTGAGGCGTCGGGAGGAGCTGCCTCAGGATGTGGCAGAGTTACGGGTCGCCCTCGAGCTGGAGAGGAGGGAGCGGGCCCGGGAGCGCGAGGAGCGTGCTCGTGAGCACGAGGAGCTGGCGAACCTGAGGACTCAGCTAGTCCTTTCTCAGGAGTGGCTTCGAGTGTCGGAGGAGCGTCTACAGCGAGGCCGGGAGCGGGCGCGAGCGGCAGGGTTCAGCTTGGGCGGCTCCTCTTACATGGCGGGCTCCTCTTTTCGACCGAGGAGTGAGACAGGGGACCGGGCTCGAGGTCCAGCGGCTTCACGGGACTCCATGCCCCCCCCACCAGCACCACCTCGGGACGCCGAGGGTGAGGTTGAGAGCAGGAGAGAGGAGGGTGGAGGCGAGAGCTGAGAGACTTACTTGTACCCCTCCACCTTCACACCTGTACATGAGATATATATATATATATATATATATGAGATTTGAGCTTTTGTTTACCTGAGCACTTTGTGTGGTTGTGGACTTGTGTTTGTGTACTTTTCTCTTTCCACGTTCTTCATTTTTACTTTGCTTTGCCTTGTTCCCGCAACTGTAATCCACACTTTGAACAAACAGGTTAATTCATCTGTTCGACTTGGCCCCTTGCTCAATAAGCAAGGGATATCAATATTTAGACCTTAATGACGGGTCAAGGGGCCAAGCCTTTAATCAAATAAGGTAAATGAAATAACTGATAAAAGGGGAGATGCGACATGCAAGCACTCATATGCAGACGATAAATAAAAGATGCCCATGCAAAAGAATGCAAGCATACATCGTGAAGAAATGCATTTTTTTTGTTTTTTTTATTTTATATATTTTTTTGTTATTTTCCTGAAAGACGCGCCCTAGATAAGGTCGTTCTTCAAACAAAAGACGCCCTAGGTGACGGCGTGAATTTTGACAAAGATTTCGAATTTTGAGAGAGTGACGACCTGAACAAAGGCGTTATTTTAAAAGAGACGGCCTGAACAAAGGCGTTAATTAAATAAAAAGCGGTTTAAGCGAAGGCGTTAATTATTTTTATTTTCCAAATTGGGTTGACAAGGCTACCCAGACCGTAGGTCCTACACGGTCACCATTAAAATTCATTAACCTTTCTTGAATAATTAAAAGGGAGTTGACGTGATAATGATTAACTTATATTCGAGATTTCGCAAGGTGCAATCTCCTAGGTCCGTCTCGACCATTTTGCCGGATTATGATTTACCACAAAGGAAGGGATGGAAGAAGATATAAGGAAGCCCATAAGGGATTCTGAGATGCCCGAAGCAAAGCTACCTCCCCTGCCCTATGCCCGTTGGGGTTCGGTCTTTGGCGTAGGGAAACTTTGTTGCCTTTTGCCTCTTTTATATTGCACGCATACGGCCAAGGTTTTCCTTACGGGGACTTTGCCCTCTTGACATGCTTTTCTTTTAACCACTTGACTTTCACTTTGAAATTGATTTGCATTGAGCAACCTAATTGTACTTGGGCTTTTTGCGGCATTTCGTTCCCTTTTGGGCCCTGACTTCTACCTATTAGGGTGGCGGATAGGCTTGGTGGATCTACCCCGAGGCCTCCCTTCCTCCCTTATGGGCCGAAGAGGAAAAGAATGGGTATTATCTTCACCTTTAGTCAGGTTTTGACTTTCCATCGGATCTTGCACCGCTTGAGTTCAAGAATAAAGCGTGTTAGTGTGTGCGGGTGTCAACCCCATTTTAAGTTAATCAAGCCTGATAAATGAATTCAGAATTTTGACCTTTCGGATTTTAGGCCCTCGTGTGCCATGGCAGCCCTTTTGAAAATTTTCAATATTCATTTTTTTTGGATTTTAGAAATTCTATATATATATATATTTTGGATTTTGGAAATCAAGGGTACTATTTCTTAAGATACAAACCATTCCAATGGTGATTTAACTCTTCTCCTTCAGCATTAATCAGTTTATAAGCATTGCCAGGATAAACATCTTTTATAACAAAAGGTCCTTCCCAATTTGGTTGGAGTTTTGAGCGGGGGCCTCCAGGTTTTACAAAAATTCTCTTGATTACCATCTCACCGACTTTAAATTTTCTCTCAATTACCTTCTTTTGATAAAAACGTGAGAGCCTGTTCTGATAAACACGCGCATGCTCAGCGGCGACCAGACGCTTCTCATCTAGGAGTTCCAATTGAGCAAGGAGTGAATCACGACGCTCATCAATAGAGAGTTCCTTGTCCAATTGTACTCGCAGAGATGGAATGAGAATCTCATAAGGGACAACCGCCTGCATTCCATAAGTAAGGGCGAAAGGGGTTTGCCCAGTGGGGGTACGAATGGAAGTGCGATAGGCCCAGAGAGCTTCAACTAGCTTGTCCGGCCAATCCGAAAATTTATTAGCCTCACACGTCTTTTTAACAATTTTGATCAAAGTTTTGTTAGTTGCCTCTGCTTGACCATTGCCCTGCCGATAATAGGGGGAAGAATGATGCAATGCAATGCTATACCTGTTGCAGAGATCCTTGAGCTCTTGAGAAATAAATTGGGGTCCATTATCGGCGACGATGGTACTTGGGATGCCGAACCTTGCGATGATGTTCTTCATTATGAACTTGCAGACAGTTGATGCTTTGATCTCCACGTAAGCTTCTGCTTCCGCCCACTTGGTGAAGTATTCCGTTACCGTCAGGATGAACGACTTTTGCTTGGTCAGGAGGTTCGAATCACCAAGAGGTCCAATGATATCAAAAGCCCACATGGAGAAAGGCCATGGGGAGGACATAGGATGGAGTGAAGAAGCAGGAGAATGAATTTTGTCGACGTGCAGTTGGCACTTAACACACCTTCGAACATAGATGGAGCAATCCTCTTCTAGAGTTGGCCAATAGAACCCTAGCCTAAGGATCTTCTTAGCTAGCATCTGACTGTTCACATGACCACCACATACTCCAGAATGCGCCTCTTCCACAACCTTCCAAGATTCATCATCGTCGAGGCACCTTAACAAAACACCTGTGAGCCCTCTTCTGTAGAGCACACCTCCAATCAAAACATAACGCTGAGCCACTCTTCTAATTGCTTTCTTCTCTTCCACAGTGGCTTCCTCGGGATAAGACTGATCATTACAATATCTGGCAATATCATAATACCAAGGCTTCTCTTCGTCAGCCAACTCTTCTTCCCAGTCCAAAAGCATGACCTCTTTGCCTTTAAGAGCTTCCTTCTGCCTGTCCTTCTCAAGCACCTTATCCTTAACATCGAGAAATGCACGATCCTTAATAGCTGGAGTGTTATGCTGATGAATAAAAGGAACGTGAAAATCACGCTCAGGAGGGAAGACCAAAGCAGAGGCCAAAGAGGCAAGAGCGTCGGCTAAGATGTTCTGGCTACGAGGAACATGCACGAAGATTAACTTGGTGAAGAGTTTGGCATAAGCTGAAGCAAGTTCCTGGTAGGGTTTAAGCTTAGGATTGATAGTGCGGCACTTGACAAGCACCTGGCGCAGAATAAGCTGACTATCACCCACAATTCACAAATGAGTAACACCATATCGATGAGCGGTTTGAAGACCGGCCAAAAGAGCCTCATACTCAGCTATGTTGTTTGTGACAGGGAAAGTGAGTCGAGCAACAAACGGGATGGTGACCCCTTCTGGTGTTAAAAGAACCATGCCGATCCCTCTTCCTTGGGAATTTAGAGCTCCATCAAAATGTAATGTCCACATAGGATCATGGGGTTGATTGATGGACATCAGTTCCTCATCTGGAAACTCCGAATTGTCAGGATCAAAGCGAGGTAGAGGGTGATGAGCAAGATGTTCGGCAATGGCGTAGCCTTTGATAGCTTTCTGTTGAATGTAAGTGATATCAAACTGAGAAAGGAAGCTTTGCCAGCGTGCTAATCGATCAGTAAGGATAGATTTTTCAAGCAGGAATTTAATCGGATTCATGCGAGCAATGAGTTGAACCTCGTGAGCTAAGAAATAGTGTTTTAATTTCTGAACTACCCAGACCAAAGCTGCACAAGTCTTCTCCATGCCTGAGTACCTCTGCTCACACGGGTTTAGAAGTTTAGACAAATAGTATGCTGCCCTCTCCTTACCTTCTTCATCCACTTGAGCTAGGACAGCACCTACAGAGTCATCTAGGACCGAGACATAGAGAATGAGTGGTTTGCCTGGAATCGACGGCCTCAGGACAGGAGGATTGGCCAAATAATCCTTTAATCCGTCAAAGGCTGCCTGACACTTGTCATCCCAATTAAACTTGACTCCCGACTTAGTGAGCTCGTAAAACGGCCTGCATCGTTGTGAATGCTGGGAGACGAAGCGGTGAATAAATTGCATCCTCCCGATTAATCCTCGAACTTCCTTCAGATTCTTGGGAGGAGGCATATCTCTAATGGCCTTCGCCTTGTTGGGATCAACTTCAATTCCCCTCTTGCTAACAATGAAACCAAGCAACTTCCCAGATGAAACGCCAAACACGCACTTCTTGGGGTTCATCTTCAATTGGTATTCTCGTGATCTTTGCAGGACCTTAGCTAGAACCCCAGGATGCTCAATCCTTGTTCTTGATTTCACTACCAGATCATCCACATATACCTCAATATAAATATGAATCATGTCATGAAAAATCGCCATCATAGCCCTCTGGTAGGTGGCTCCGGCATTCTTGAGTCCAAAAGGTATGACCACATAACAGTATGTGCCCCACGGTGTAGTGAATGATGTTTTCTTTTGATCTTCCTCAGCTAGGCGAATCTGATTGTAGCCTGAAAAGCCATCCATGAAAGAGAGAGTCTCAAATCCTGCCGTATTATCGATTAGAACATCAATATGAGGGAGGGGGAAGTCATCTTTAGGACACGCACGGTTGAGGTCCCGGAAGTCTATACAAATCCGAACATTTCCATCTTTCTTCATGACCGGGATGATGTTAGCCACCCAGTTGGGGTAGAGGACAACTCTAACAAATCTAGCCTTATGGAGTTTGTCGACCTCTTCTTTCATCTTCAAAGCCATATTAGGGTGAAAACGCCTCAACCGTTGCTTGACCGGGACAGACCCTGGCTTAAGTGTAAGGCGGTGTTCAATGAGCGCAGGGTCTAATCCAGGCATATCCTCATAACTCCATGCGAACGTGTCCTTGTATTCTTGAAGAACCAAAATAAGTGCCTCCTCTTCGGAGGGCGGCAAATTCTTGCTGATGAGGACAATTCTAGGGTCTTCCTCGGTACCCAAATTAATTTCCTTGGTAGGCTCTTCTACAGAGGCTGATGGTTCGTCGAATCTTTTCATGCTACTGGCAAAGGCATCAGCCTCGTCCTCATATCCTTCAAAACTTTCTTCCCCCTCTTCAATAGGGTCTTCATCATTCATAATCTCGTAGACACCCAAACCCTCATAAGAAACAACAGTATCCTCATATTCCAATTCTGACAGGATAATCAGATCCTCTACAAATTCTGAGATGACTAAACAAGCACGACATCTGATAGCTAACTCAAACAAAAATCTACGGGGAATCTGTCTACCCTTAGACTTCTTATGTGAATCTCCCCCATGAATTTTATTATTAGCAGAAGAAGAAGAGGAGCAACTAGCTTTATTAGACAAAGAAGGAGGTGAGAAAGCGGATACAGGAGGTGATACAGATGAAGACCCCTCATCGGAGGGGGAAAAGAGATTTATCAAGGAATCTTGGAAGAGCGGCCCCTGGGTCGGGACACACTCGGGAAAGAGATAAGAGGTTTCCTCAAAAGTGATGGAGGATTGGAGAGTTGGAATTTTGGCATTTTTTTTTCATTTTTATTTTTATCTTCATTTTTATTCTCTTTTTCTAGAAGAAAGTAATGCGAGAGGAGAATAGCAGGAGGAGTGGAGATTGAAAGTTTGGAGAAAGATTGAATCAGTGATGGCCCACGCGGGGGCGTAATGGAGAGTCTGGAGAATTTCTCGAGGAGCAAAGGAGGAATGGGGAGAGAAACTTGGATTGAACTTGGAGAGAAATTGATCATAATCGGTGGCGGTCTCGGCACGCAACCAAACCAGTGGGAATGTAAGGAAGCAAGAAGAGACAGATGCATGGAAGTGAGGGAAAAGAGGCCGGCCCACAACCTGTCCACAGTGAAACCTTCTTCAAACGGAATATCTGGTTCCCAGTGTCTGTGTAATCACTCAGCAACTGCCTCTTGTCTGTAATCACAGCAGGTTTCTCAATCAAATCATGAATGAGCGGTGGCCATTCCGGATCAGTCGGCATAAAGAGGCGGCTCAGGGAAATAGTAATGTCTTGCATATCGAACCACCTGTACCAGTCACATTCCGGATCATCCATTTTCCTTCTTTTATCAGGCCTTAAGGACTCCAGGGCTTTGTAAGTGGCCAGCGGGGCAATATGACGAGCAAACTGTCTAGCATGAACATCTTGACAGTCTAGCGTGGAAGTGATTATTGTAGTCTGCTCATTATTTTGAAAGCCACCTGTGACAAAATATGTCTTCAATATCCAAGTGAGTGGCTGGCGATCTGTCTTCAATGTGGATGTCATAACTGCCCATGGTTCATCTTCATTTTTGCCCGGCCCTTTGTAACCGAGGCCGCCTCGTGCAATCAATTTCTAAGGCTTAACGGGCCTAATCCTGCCTTGGAGCTTGACACCTAGGCCTTTGCCGTTTTGATACCCCATTTTCATTAGAATATTCCAGCCAGGGGTATTTATCATGCTTTTCTTCTTCTTCCCCTTGGAAGGTAGGGGTGTCATAGCAATCGTCGTAACCGGCATTGGCATTGGCCTTAGGTGAGGGATGTCCAGCACTGATAACAACGACTTGTTGGTAGGCCAAATAGAAGGAACTGATGAAGCCACATGAATATCCTCCTCTAGCAAAATTGGCATACTGGTGACTTTAATAATGCGGCCCTTGTGTGGAAATTTAAGGCATTGGTGATTTGTCGAGGGCACCGCATCGAGCTGCTGGATGTAGGGGCGTCCCAGAATGCCATTAAATGTCAGATCCATATCCAAAATGTGAAAATCTGCTGTGATGGTGACAGGGCCCAAACTTACTTTTAGTGTTATCATGCCCAGAGGAGGCTTCTTAGTGTTATCGTATGCAGTGACTGTTATGGTGGATGGCCGAATCAGATTCTCGGGAATGCCGCACATCTTCAAAGTGCTCGGCGGCAAGACGTTGATGGATGCCCCAGTGTCCACCAAACACTGTTGTACAGCCACCTTATTGATATCAACTGTGATGCATAGAGCATATTTTCTTGCTGAGATTGGTGCCAGCTCATGCTCATAAAACGTGATTGCTGGTTGACTGCCAGTAGGTGTTAAGACTGCAGTTATCTGCTCGACCGGAATGTCCTCATTGACCATGACTTTCTGCAGATATTCCTTTAGAGCCATCTGATGAGTGGTCGACCTCTTGATCAGTTCTAGAATTGAAATTCTTACCGGAGTCCGGTCCAAATGCTTTAACAAGTCATATTCTGTGCCTGGTATGGACCCCTGTTCTTGTTCCTATTCATTCTGCCCCTGCACGGGCTCTTGCTCTCTATGAGGGAAAATACGGTGGAACATCCGTCCACTGCGGAGCGGTGCCACGCTTTGACGTGCCTCTGTCGGAGCAAGTGTGGGAAAAGGATTAGAAGAAGAGGAGGGTGTGTTGGTGTTGATAAGTGGTGGAGGGGTGTTTGCAGAGGGAGTCCCTGTAGGGGGCATTGATGAAGAGTTTGACACAGATGCCCCCGCAGGAGGCGTAGGAGTAGAAAGGGATACCAGAATTGTTAGGGTGCTAGGCCCGGATACAGAGGGGGGCGAATGTATCCTTCTATGTATAATGGCCAAATAAAAACTCAGATGCTACACGCAATCACAGAATAAAACTAATTCAATTAAACTTATGAGCAAGCAGATGGAGCGCGCCTATCCAAGCATCTAGCGGAAGCAAATCAAGCAATCTGATGAACCAGTTGAAAATCCTTTTAAATAAAAGAGCAAATATGTAACTGGCCCCCAAATGACCAACTAGCGGAAGCAGCACAAATGAGAATAGGAAATCTCAAGACAATCTGTGAAGGGTGGTAGGAGATATGGAAGAACACACTACAAGCAAACCACTGCTCAAAGATTTTAAGGTGGTTCGGTCCTCCAGACCTACATCCACCCCTCACTCCCAACCGGAGTGAGGATTCCACTAGCTCACGCTAGAAACCGCAGACTCAGTCTGCAACAAATGCTGCCAAACAGCTTGACCAGGGGAACACGCTCCCCTCTTCCTCCCAACCGAAGGGACACCCCAAGTGACTTTCAGCCACTCGGAAACCAGAGACCGAAGTCTCTCTTCCTCCAGACCAGGAGGGAACCAACCGGTGACTTCCAGTCACCAGCAAACCAGAGGTCGAAGACCTCTCTTCCTCCCAACCGGAGGGACACCTGGACTTGCAACCACAAGCCAAGAACCGGAGGGCTAGCCTCCCTTCCTCTAACCAGAGGGAAACCCACAAGTGACAACCTATCACTTGCAACCCGGAGATCAGATCTCCCTTCTCCTGAATCAACAGGAGGAACCCGATCCCCAACAGGGCAATCGGAAGACCAAAGATAATCAGAAAGACAAAGGAAAAACAATAAACGAAAATAACACAGCAATCAGAAAGCTGTAAAAGATGAAAACACAAATGTGGCTCTCAATGGAGCTGACTGGCCTGGATCTGATCCACGGTCCAGTAGGAACAAGTCTTCAGATGAAGCTTCCCATCTCTCGTTCTCTCTTCTTCTTTCTCTTCCTTTTCTTGTCTGCTTCCTTCTCTCACTCGCGAGCTCTCTCTCTTTCTCTTTTTACTTCTGCAGCTTCTCTCACTCTACCACTCTTCTTTTTCTTCTTCTTCTCTTCTCACTGGCACTGTCTCTCTCTCTTTTCTTCTTCTGCTCTCACTCTCTTCTCTACTCTCTTCTTTCTTCTGGATCGAAGGGCTTTCTACTCTCAAGGCTTTTTCTTCTTCGATACTTCTTCAAAGGATGAAGACCCATATATATAGCAGCAGCAGCAGTATCACCCCCGACGTGTGACCTCCACATTTCCAGCCCTAAGTATTCGGACCACGTGGCAGTCTCTCAGCAGGCTTTATTTCAGCCTCGGATCACGTGCTGACAGTCACTCGGGAATATTTCCTCGGACCATCTTCTTCTTCTCCTGCAAGGAATTAACACGATTAAAACTCAGGACACCAGAACCTAAAACTGCACGAGGTGTATAGAAACAGCAAGAGGTGCACTGCACTGAGGACGACACGAGATACAGTGGTGACAAACCAAACACTACACATAGAACGACACGAGGTTCAAGGGTGAAAAAACAAGTATTACACAGAGAACGACACGAGGTTATAAACACTAGAATAACACGAAGACACGGATACAAAGAAACAACACGACATAATAAACAGCAGATAGAACGACATGAGGTGAAATGACACGTGATAAAACAAAGAAAGCAGGAATATGACTCGAGTAGCTACAGTAAATGACACAAGAACACATGATTACTACAGTACGAGATAAGGAGAGCATGACACGAGGTCAGATGAAAATAGCACGAGGTAAAACGAGAACGACACGAAGTGTCACTGTAACAAAACAAACACTACGAAGAGACCGACACGAGATACATACTAATAACGCTTAACACTTCAGAGAAAATGACACGAAGTAAAAAGCAACTCGACATAACAAATAGCAACGAGAACGACACGAGCTGACCACAACACGAAGATGAAAAAACAGAAACCAACACGAAGTGTGGTTTCAACACAAGAAAGACACGAGGTCTAGGAAGAACAACACGAAGATGGAAATAACAAAGAACCGACTCGAACTGAGGACGACATGGAGACAGCACAGACACGGGCTTGATCTTAGAGAAGAGTGCACGAAGTAAAATCAACACGAAGACAGAACACCACACGAAGACGATGAATGCAACAGTGCAAAGTCTAGACTTGAAATATAATCCAAAACGGCTGTACAGACTTGAAGAATAAGCCAGTGTATAGACTTGAAGATTGAAGGCGATGTACAGACTTTGATGCCCAAAGGCGATGAACAGTGAATCAGTGTATAGACTTCAAAGTTCATTGAAGGATGTTCAGACTTTGTGCGTGAAGCAGCTCAATGAATAAGTGTGTACATTGAGACCCAGTGTAGACATGACCTAACAGTCCAGTGTATGGACTACAACAGTGAACGGCTGTACATACTTCATGTGAAAACCCAATGTACAGACTTCAATCAATATGCATCAGACAACTGTGTATGGACTTGAAGACCCTCAGCCAATGTATAGACTTCAAGTAGAGACCAATGTGTAGACTTCACGTGAAAACGCTGAGGCCAGTGTACAGGCTTGCCACTGACCAGTGTATGGACTACCTCAGCCTGAGGCACAGTATGGACTTCAACTCTGCACATCGAATGTATGGACTTCAAGTGTGAAGGCCACTGTGCAGACAGTGGGTTCGAAGACAATGTGCAGACTTTGACTTGGAACGTAGGTAGCAAAGAGGCTGTATAGACTTGGACCACAAAGGCAGTGTGCAGACTTGGAGACTTAATGAGCAACACAAAGGAGACAAAGCAACATGGCGTCAACCCCGCTGATCCACTGCGTCCACGCAGCTAGTGAACAAACAGCCAATGCGTCAACCCAATCTCCAACTGCGTCAACGCACTGCATGAACAATTAGCCACTATGTTAACCCAATCTAGCCATATTCATGAATTAGCTATTCAAGCAAACAATCAGATATTTAAGCAGTCAATCAGTCATCAATATTAATTAGCACACCTCAGTGTGGCTCATGGTGTGTCAGCCATCATCAAAACCACACAGGGGCACAATAATCTCCCCTTTTTTGATGACGGCAACACAATGAGTTACACTGACACAAATTAGATTCTTCTCCCCCTTTGCCTTCAGCAAAAAGACATGAGTTGAAGAGAGAATTAAAAACTCCCCCTTTGTCTAAACTGCCCCTTTTACTTCAGCAAAAACAAAAAAAAAACTTATGAGGGAAGCTCAAGTTCAGAAGCAATTAAATCAAAATCTCCCCCTTTGTCAAACAACTTATGCAGAGATGCAAATGCAACAAATACTCCCCCTTTGACATGGCAGAAAATATAGAGCTAATGCAGAGAATGAGTCATGGTAAAAAAAAATGAAGATCTCCCTTATGCAATGAGACAGCTCTCCCCCTATCAACATGCATGATTGACTACTCTCCTCTTGAAGCACAGAAATGGACTCTGGTTATCCAATAAATCAATCTGAAATCAGCCATTACAAATAATCTGAATTCTGGTGAAGATACCACAGAATCAAAACTATTACAGAACAAGATGGAAGATTCCAACAGTGTAGAGAGAAATACATCTCAGGAATCAATCTGAAATCCACCATCATAAAGATTCTGAGGTTCAGAAGGCTGCAAGTGAACAAGGTAATAATGGGAGTGGCACCTCACATTTGTATGGTCAGAAAAATGCAGATGGAATCAGTCAACTGATAAGAAAAGAGTTGACTATACAGTTTTTGTTGATCATGCATAAATCTGATCATGAGGGATTTAAATGCAAGGTCACAAATGATATGAACATGATTCTGTATGACAAGGAATGCTCCCCCTGAATAGATGCCACTTGATATGCAAGTGATGCATGACATGGAAGCTCCCCCTCAATAAGTGGAATCTTATGAGATAGATGAGAAGGAGACCACAGGGGCAGACAAGGAGAAGTTCAGGTCAATGATCTAAGGAAAAGTGAGCAGAAAGATTTTCAAGGAGATATCAATCTCATAAATCCAAAACATAATTTTTCAAGGTCTTCCATTATAGGGACTTATGAATGAGCCTTTTGAACAGCATGGTTTAAACATGATGTATGCAGAGTTTATCAATAAAATTCTGTATTGATATCTAAAACCATATTTTAATAAAGATGAACCAAGCCCTCATATTTATCTTGATTAATCTCCCTTTTTCTTACACAATCAAATCTATTGACTTCTTTCAGAATTACATGCACCAATATTGAAGTCAAGCAATTATGAAGTCATATGATTTTGTCTAGGGTTGTAGCAATTTGATTTTAGCATCAATATTCAGATATTTCAATTTGTTCAACAATTTTCCATGCTACAAATTTTACGAGCACTCTAGTTCAGTTCACACCTTGTAACTAGAGGATATACCTTGATCAGAGGCCAATGTCCCTAAGCACTTAGTGTGACTAACTGTCATGCTATATATGAACAGAGATAGCATTTACACATCATGACACACTCCAAATCATTTCTTGATGAGTGAGTTGTATTTCTCAGTGTGCATGCCATTGCTCTGCCTGAATTTCAATGAATTCTTAATCAGAGTTAACTAAGGCACCTCATGACACAGTCCTTCGGACATGTGTTTCTCAGTGACCAATGTCATTGCTCTGACAGATATTACCCTTTAGACATTTAGAAAAATTCATTTGCTTCAAATCAATAATAGTTTCATGTACTTAATCAGTTGAAGTCATATATTCAAAAGTGCAGATTTCAGAAGATTTTACAAGACATAGCATGAAACAGATGGTTAAGGTTTATTAAACATGCTTCAGATATTTTTAAGAGATTTTAAAGCCAAACTCATTGAATACATTAAACTTAAACCACATGAGTTATTTCAGTCATTCATAAAAACGTATAATAGAAGATTTCTAGTTCAAGAGTTTTCAGATTTATGATCGAGATAGCCCATTGAAATCTTCATGAAAGATTGATAGAATTCTGAAGCCAAATGATACCAAATTGATAGTAGAAATACCAATTGTTAAGAGAGATTGTGAAGCTCAAAGTTTTCAGAATATGATTAAGGTTTGTCAACAAAATCAGTAAGAGAGGATATGCAATGAATTCTGACCCATGTATGCATTTGACAACCTATATGCAATGCAATGACTCCCCCTCACAATATGTATTCAAACTCCCTTTTTGGCATTTTCAATGTAAGAAAATGCACTGCACTATATGTATGCAGGGACATGCAAGGACTCGACATTGAATTGCTATGCAAGGATACGCAACTAACTCCCCCTGAAAACATGCAATGTTTGCACTGAAAACTGAACATATGATACCAAATGATTCATGCACATTCAGACTGCCCTGTCAAGCAAAATGACCCATGGTACTAGGCGGAGCACTTGGTCTAAAAGACCAGCTCTCACATAGTAAGGACCTCCGGACAGATTTCCCTGCCTTTTGGTAGCTTACCATTTGATATACCATAGAGGTCATGAATATCAAGGTGAAACCAGCAGTCCTATATGCAATTCAGGTTTTCAATGAATGTACTCTACATGCAAATCACATATATGCACTTCAGATGAGTAGAGTTCAGAGGCATCATTTCAGACAATGCAGATGAAGAATGATTATGCAAAAATAGATTTAACTTGCTATGCATTAAAACTAAAAACAAGAAGAGCAGGAAGTTTACCTGAAAAGTTCAGTATGGGGTTTTCTTCTTGAGTGCCTTGGATCATTACCCCTTTTTATTTCAGTCCCAAGGCACACCTGCATAGCAATGTTATTTTGCACAAACAGGTACCCAAGAAGTCTTGGGTCCTGTCAAAACAGTATTACTCCTAGCAGGTTTTCTCAGCACATTTCTAGGAGTAGTTTTCAGATCTGATTTATGCAGATTCTTGTTAGCATGAATTCTATGTGCATAAGCATGAGATTTCTTGTTAACAGAATAAAAATTTTGTTTGCCAAAACCAGTTTGGTTTTGATATCCTGCCAGCCAACAGGTTGCAGCCCTGTGACCTGGCTTCCCACAGTTGAAGCACTCATTGTGCTTGCCTCTAAAAACATTACTTCCAAAAATATTTCCATTTCCAGGGAGTTTAACAGTTTTAGAATTGAATTGTCTACCCTGAGCATGCCAACAGTGGGCTGCAATGTGGCCCATCTTGCCACAGTGAAAGCATGAATTAGAACTTTTCTTACCAGCATTCAGCCAGCATTCAAATCTCTTATGACCCAATTTTCCACAATTAAAGCATGTCATATGCTGGTTCATTGGGACATACTTGTTCTTGTTAAGAGCATGATAGTTTGCATGAAATTTATTCTTATCACTAACAAACCAGCATTGTGAAATTTTGTGTCCTAGTTTACCACAATGAAAACACTCAATTTTTTTTTTCTGAGATGAAAGATTTTTATCATGATATTTTCTAGCACTCAGATCATCCTTTTCATCAGTCTACATTCATGCATCAGATGTCCAAATTTATGACAGTAATGACAGATCATTTTCTTTTTGGATGCTTGTGAATGTGTATGAGGACTATGATCAATATGCACTGATGAACCCTTTTCATTTATTTTCTGATTTACAGTCCTTTTCTGATTTTTATCCTGTTTTCCTATTTTCTTAGCCTTGTACTGAGTTGGAGATGTAGTAGAAGGCTTCTCCTGTTTAGAGGATTTAACAAAGATAGTTTTCAGGTTGGCTCCATCAGCCTTCCTCATGACTGGACTGTAGCCCAGTCCTTCTTTCTTAAAATTAATCTTTGTTCCCAGTATTTTCTGAACAATGGGCTGTTTGTCTTTTGATGTTGTGGCTACGTTTGAGGCATTTACAAAGGATGTCATTATTTTATTCTGCAAAGCCTTTTTATTTAGATTATTGTAGCCCAACCCTTCCCTTTTGACATTGACTTTTACACCTAGCAGCTTGTCTAGGTTTTCTTGCCCATCAACAAATTTTGACAAAGAGACTTTCAAATCCTGAATTTCATCTTCCAAAGAGGAAATATGTAGCTCATAACTGGCAATCTCTTGTTCACTGCAATTCACACATTCAGTTAACACATTGTTAGCAGTTTTGTATTTTTCAATTTCCTGTTCCAGATTGCTCAGTTTATTAGAATCTTCAACACAAATACTTTTTCCTCTTTCCAAAGCTAGAAGTCTCTCTGACATAGTGGAATTCAACATTTTGAGTTTTTCATTTTCTTCCTTAAACTTGTCATTTTGAATTAACTCATTTATTACAGTCTGATCTTCTGAGTTAATTTCAAGTTTTCTTTCAGCCTTGAATTCCTTCAAATCTTTTTCCTTCTTTTCAATGTTTTTCTATAATTCCACATTCACAGATTTGATGGCTTCCAGTTTTTCAGCAAGCAAGTTTTTCTCCTGCTTGAGTTTCTCAAATTTGTTATCATTTTTATTAGCAGATGTTCTCAGGGAATCATTTTCGGATCTCAGCTTGTTTAAATCTGAGTTTGCACTTTTAAAGTTTTTCAGCAATTTTTCATACTGGTCATGATAGTTAACAACAGTCTGATTATCATTATCTGAGTTCAATTTTTCTTTGAGTTCAGATATCACATTTATATGTTCTTGATTTTCAGTTTTCAATAGTGAAACTTGTTTCTTCAGTATTTGAAAGTCAGACATACAAGCATCATGAATATTTTTCAATTCAACACAATTTCTACAAGGAACGCTTGAACTATCTAAACCAGTACCCTTCTTCAATTTCTTATACTGTTTTCTTAACAGCTCATGAGATTCAAGTAATTCAGCATAAGCATTCTCCCAATCTTCTAGAGAGAAATTCTCGAAGATATTTACCTCATCATCATCATCTTCTTCAGTTTGATTGCTGCCTTGATCGCTTCTGTTGGCCATCATGTAGCTTGTTTGATTTCCTTCCCCGGCTCTCTTCATCATTTCCAACATATCCCTTGCAGATCTGCAATCAAAGAAACATGAGTTAAAGGCTTTGTCAGTGGCTGCTTTCATCAGATTTATAGCTGTCTGATTCTCCTCATACATTGATTCGTGACTGTCAGTCCATTTGGACTTTTTCTTTGGTAATTCATGAGGACCATGTGAAATTACTTTTCACAGGTCTGGATCAACAGATTTAACATAATCACGTAAAGCACCGTGCCACTGGTTGAAATCAAAACCACTGAAGACGGGTGGACAAGCCATTGAACCAAATAGCAGATAAATTGAATGCAATAGGAATATTGATGCACTAAAGGCAAATAAGCACCTAAGACCGCAAGATCGAATCTGCAGGTCGCTGGACCTTATATGCAGACACCCGCTCTGATACCAACTGTTAGGGTGCTAGGCCCAGATACAGAGGGGGGTGAATGTATCCTTCTATGTATAATGGCCAAATAAAAACTCAGATGCTAGACGCAATCACAGAATAAAACTAATTCATTTAAACTTATGAGCAAGCAGATGGAGCGCGCCTATCCAAGCATCTAGCGGAAGCAAATCAAGCAATCTGATGAACCAGTTGAAAATCCTTTTAAACAAAAGAGCAAATATGTAACTGGCCCCCAAATGACCAACTAGCGGAAGCAGCACAAATGAGAATAGGAAATCTCAAGACAATCTGTGAAGGGTGGTAGGAGATATGGAAGAACACACTACAAGCAAACCACTGCTCAAAGATTTTAAGGTGGTTCGGTCCTCCAGACCTACATCCACCCCTCACTCCCAACCGGAGTGAGGATTCCACTAGCTCACGCTAGAAACCGCAGACTCAGTCTGCAACAAATGCTGCCAAACAGCTTGACCAGGGGAACACGCTCCCCTCTTCCTCCCAACCGAAGGGACACCCCAAGTGACTTTCAGCCACTCGGAAACCAGAGACCGAAGTCTCTCTTCCTCCAGACCAGGAGGGAACCAACCGGTGACTTCCAGTCACCAGCAAACCAGAGGTCGAAGACCTCTCTTCCTCCCAACCGGAGGGACACCTGGACTTGCAACCACAAGCCAAGAACCGGAGGGCTAGCCTCCCTTCCTCTAACCAGAGGGAAACCCACAAGTGACAACCTATCACTTGCAACCCGAAGATCAGATCTCCCTTCTCCTGAATCAACAGGAGGAACCCGATCCCCAACAGGGCAATCGGAAGACCAAAGATAATCAGAAAGACAAAGGAAAAACAATAAACGAAAATAACACAGCAATCAGAAAGCTGTAAAAGATGAAAACACAAATGTGGCTCTCAATGGAGCTGACTGGCCTGGATCTGATCCACGGTCCAGTAGGAACAAGTCTTCAGATGAAGCTTCCCATCTCTCGTTCTCTCTTCTTCTTTCTCTTCCTTTTCTTGTCTGCTTCCTTCTCTCACTCGCGAGCTCTCTCTCTTTCTCTTTTTACTTCTGCAGCTTCTCTCACTCTACCACTCTTCTTTTTCTTCTTCTTCTCTTCTCACTGGCACTGTCTCTCTCTCTCTTTCTTCTTCTGCTCTCACTCTCTTCTCTACTCTCTTCTTTTCTTCTGGATCGAAGGGCTTTCTACTCTCAAGGCTTTTTCTTATTCGATACTTCTTCAAAGGATGAAGACCCATATATATAGCAGCAGCAGCAGTATCACCCCCAACGTGTGACCTCCACATTTCCAGCCCTAAGTATTCGGACCACGTGGCAGTCTCTCAGCAGGCTTTATTTCAGCCTCGGATCACGTGCTGACAGTCACTCGAGAATATTTCCTCGGACCATCTTCTTCTTCTCCTGCAAGGAATTAACACGATTAAAACTCAGGACACCAGAACCTAAAACTACACGAGGTGTATAGAAACAGCAAGAGGTGCACTGCACTGAGGACGACACGAGATACAGTGGTGACAAACCAAACACTACACATAGAACGACACGAGGTTCAAGGGTGACAAAACAAGTATTACACAGAGAACGACACGAGGTTATAAACACTAGAATAACACGAAGACACGGATACAAAGAAACAACACGACATAATAAACAGCAGATAGAACGACATGAGGTGAAACGACACGTGATAAAACAAAGAAAGCAGGAATATGACTCGAGTAGCTACAGTAAATGACACGAGAACACATGATTACTACAGTACGAGATAAGGAGAGCATGACACGAGGTCAGATGAAAACAGCACGAGGTAAAACGAGAACGACACGAAGTGTCACTGTAACAAAACAAACACTACGAAGAGACCGACACGAGATACATACTAATAACGCTTAACACTTCAGAGAAAACGACACGAAGTAAAAAGCAACTCGACATAACAAATAGCAACGAGAACGACACGAGCTGACCACAACACGAAGATGAAAAAATAGAAACCAACACGAAGTGTGGTTTCAACACAAGAAAGACACGAGGTCTAGGAAGAACAACACGAAGACGGAAATAACAAAGAACCGACTCGAACTGAGGACGACATGGAGACAACACAGACACGGGCTTGATCTTAGAGAAGAGTGCACGAAGTAAAATCAACACGAAGACAGAACACCACACGAAGACGATGAATGCAACAGTGCAAAGTCTAGACTTGAAATACAATCTAAAACGGCTGTACAGACTTGAAGAATAAACCAGTGTATAGACTTGAAGATTGAAGGCGATGTACAGACTTTGATGCCCAAAGGCGATGAACAGTGAATCATTGTATAGACTTCAAAGTTCAATGAAGGATGTTCAGACTTTGTGCGTGAAGCAGCTCAATGAATAAGTGTGTACATTGAGACCCAGTGTAGACATGACCTAACAGTCCAGTGTATGGACTACAATAGTGAACGGCTGTACATACTTCATGTGAAAACCCAATGTACAGACTTCAATCAATATGCATCAGACAACTGTGTATGGACTTGAAGACCCTCAGCCAATGTATAGACTTCAAGTAGAGACCAATGTGTAGACTTCACGTGAAAACGCTGAGGCCAGTGTACAGGCTTGCCACCGACCAGTGTATGGACTACCTCAGCCTGAGGCACAGTATGGACTTCAACTCTGCACATCGAATGTATGGACTTCAAGTGTGAAGGCCACTGTGCAGACATTGGGTTCGAAGACAATGTGCAGACTTTGACTTTGAACGTAGGTAGGAAAGAGGCTGTATAGACTTGGACCACAAAGGCAGTGTGCAGACTTGGAGACTTAATGAGCAACACAAAGGAGACAAAGCAACATGGCGTCAACCCCGCTGATCCACTGCGTCCACGCAGCTAGTGAACAAACAGCCAATGCGTCAACCCAATCTCCAACTGCGTCAACGCACTGCATGAACAATTAGCCACTATGTTAACCCAATCTAGCCATATTCATGAATTAGCTATTCAAGCAAACAATCAGATATTCAAGCAGTCAATCAGTCATCAATATTAATTAGCACACCTCAGTGTGGCTCATGGTGTGTCAGCCATCATCAAAACCACACAGGGGCACAACACGAATGCGAGGAGAGTTGGGTGGTGGAATGAGGAGAGGTCTGGGTACAAAAGGTGGGGGAACCGATGGTGGGGGAATCCTTGCCGGTGAAGGAGTAGTGGTGGTGGGTGCAGTGGGCGTTGGCGATGAGCGGATAAGGAGTGGCCTAGATGGTGAAAGTGAAGGGTTAGTGGTGGATGGAGAAGTTTGCTATGTGGTAGGCTATGGAGGTGGTAAACGGGTAAGGAGAGATCGGGCTAGCAAGGTTGGAGAATTGGTGGGAGGAGGTGGATTAACGGGGCGTAAGAGAGAACGGCCCAATTGAGGGGTAGAGGAAGGAGGGAGAGTGCGCAAAAGGCGCGGAGGTTGATTTTGATTGTGATGAAATGCCCCGACAGAGGCATTTTCTTCATGCCATCCCTGCCCTCTTTCCACCTCGGAGAGAGACGTGACAGGGTTCACGTGTTGGTTAGGCGGGTGCTCCGGTAATGGATTGTGGACGATCCCCATATCCTGCTGAGGCGCTGGAGCTTGCTGTTGCTGCTGTGGAGCTGGTCGCGGCGGCTGCTGAGCCTGTTGCTGCCGAGGAGGCCTTCTTTCTTTCATGGTGGCGATAAACTGCCTCATCTCATCCCAATTGATGCCGCCCTGGTCATTCAAATCATAAATGTAGTCTCTGAAGTGGAAGCAACGATCAATGTTGTGACCAGGGGAGCGATGAAAAGCACAGTAACGAGATGTGTCAACATTAGCGGGCCACGCTGTTCTTTCTCTCGGTAATACGAGCAAGTTGGCGGCCATTAAAGCATTGAAAATATCCAGGAGACTTTCTGGTAGTGGAGGGTAGTGGTCCCTTTTTGGGCCAAGTGGTGGTCTCCGTTGTTGTTGTTGTTGGCCATAGCTGGTAGGTGGTGGTACCTAGTGGTACTGTTGCAGAGCTGGAGGGTCAGCACGGTGTGCTTGGTTTTGCGGTGAAGCAAAAGAGTGTTGAGGTGCGAATTGGTGTTGTGGAGTGGAGTTGAAATGGGGGTTTTGTTGTGGAGGTGGGTTAGGTCATGGGTTAGCTTGGTGGTGGGGGTGGCCAACTACGCCAACCTGCTCATTTGCAATAGTGCCCTCAGTCGTGGGCCCGCTGTTGTTGACATTTGTGGTTTTCTTAAATAGCCGTGGCTTCGGCTCAAACATGCCCATAATGGGCGAATCCTTCATCTGTGTCTGAATATAACGAGCTCTTTCATAGAGCTCCTCCATGGTTGTTAATCTGTTCATGGCCAGTATGTGTCGGAACTGAGGAGTTGCATTGGAAATTATCATCTTAACTTGTTCTTGTTCCGCCAAAGTGTCTTTCAACTTCTCGGCCATTGAACGCCACCTATCAGCAAATATGATGAAGTCCTCCTCGGGCTTCATTTTTTCTACAACCAGATCTGTGACTGAGAGGGAGGGCCCGACCCGGTCCCTATACTTCTACAGGAACTTCTTCTGAACAATATCAAAGTCGCTGGCATCAGCAGGATCCAATGAATAGAACCATTCAAGGGCTGGCCCCTCTAAAGATCTCCTGAATAAATAGGCCAAAGAGGCCTTGTTGTCTTGCCAGAAAGAGGTCTCGTACATAAAATCCTTCAGATGAATAAAAGGATTGCCAGTGCCATTATATCGCCGAAAATTCGGCATCTCAGATGGCGGCAAGTGAAAAACTGGCAACGTAGGGAGCGAGATCTCTGGTGCATTCTTGGACGTAGTGACCTTTTTCAGTTGTTCTTCCATGCTGGCCAACTTCTGAAGTAGTAGAGCATTGGTGTCGGACTCGACTGGGGCCGGATTTTGAACAAAAGAATGCGCTATAGGCGTCCGTAGAATTTGAGGAGGTTGGAGAAATTGGTGCCTAACCGCAGAGTAGCTCGCCTGTTGGGCCGACATGGCCGCAGGGGGCGTTGGTGGACGGGAAGGAGGTTTATGCAAGACCGCCTGGTCATTAACAATGTGATGGCCACTCATGGCCGGAGGGGGATTGGAGGAGGAAGAGGGAACGGACTTCCCCTTCAAAGTGGCCTGGATAGCCTGCCGCTGGGAATCATCTAACTGAGACAAAACTTGAATTAAATCGGTGACATTAATGGATGGGGAAGAATTCCCCGAGGTATTGGAAGGTAAAGCCTGAGAGGAGGGCTCAACCTCTTGGGAAGTGGTGTCAACCACATGAACTTGTGGATAATGAGAATGAGGAGGAGGGTAATTCCCCTCATGATAGATGAAATCTTGGTGGGGGACCTCATAAGATTGTCCAAAGATATTTTCTTCCACATCATCATAAGTGTACCCGTAGCTTGCCATGTTGATGATCTTACCTGAACGGAGTTTCATGGTTTAAAAAGAGAGAGCTTTATAAAGGAACTACCGGACAAAAACCACTCAATCCAAACAAGCTTAAACAAATCAACCCAAGCAAGTTTATGCAACCAAGTTGAGATGAACGCAAGATTTTAGTGTTTGTTTGGGATTAGAGTGGATTAATTTGCAGAATGATTCACTCCTCTTTGCAAAGTGAAACCTAGTTTGAATCCAAGTGTGACCTCCGGGTCAACTAGGTTCTTTCTCTCTCTTCACCAACGATAGGTTTTCTATACTCCGGGTACTTCATGGGTACAACCAGCCCGGCGTCCGTGAGGGAATCCACGGGTGCGGAGATTTACGGAGGTCTTGGAAAAGGGATTTCCGGTCCAAAGAGACGGAATGCTCAATGGATGGTTGTCCCGATTCCAAGAGAGGTGTGTGGGATCCTAGTGTAGAGAGAGGAGGTATCTCAACCAAATGCCACAAGATGCAAGGCAATATGAGCAGATCACATCAATATAGCCAAATAATCAATATAAGAATCAATGCAGCACGAATAAGCACAGACAGCAGGGTTCTGTAAAAACACAGGAAAGAGACGACCTGGGAACGGTCGCTATTAATGAAAGAGACGACAGGGTGACTGTCGTGAATCACTGTGGGAGCCAACAGGTAGCAGTGAGAAAAACACGCCTTAGTGTGAGGCGCTATATGTGAAAAGGACGCCTCTGGGTGAGGGCGTCAAATGTGAAAACGCGCCTTGATGGGAGGCGCTATGCAATAAAGGGACGCCCTGGAGAAGGGCGTGAATTCACAGACAACGTAATAAAAGCAAGAAATATGATGAAAGACGCCTTCGAAGACGCCGTTAAACAGAAAGCAGACGCCCTGGAGGAAGGCGTTAAAATGAAAAGCGCCTCTGGGTGAGGCGTTAATTCAGCTGATCCCGAGGAGTGTGCAGTGTGCACAGTGGAGGGTGCCCGTGGGGCACAAAGGAGGGGTACCGTGGGTACCAAAGGGAAAGGGCACACGTGGGTGCCAAAGGGAAAAGGGCACGCGTGGGTGCCAAAGGGGAAAGGGCACACGTGGGTGCCAATAGGAGAGGGTAATCAATAGAAAAACAGTGACTATCCCACCGTGATCGCCAATTTGTAGATCATGATAAATCTACTCATGGAGAAAAAGCAAGAATAATAATATTGGGAGAGAAATAATGATGGGAGATGATAATAAAGCCAAAAGAAAGCACGTGGTGCTATAAAGGAGAGTGATCGCCAGAGGGGTTACCTCAAGAAGAACAAAAGATGATCGCGAATACCTGGTGGAAAATAAGACGCGGGATGGATGTAGATTCCTCCTCCTCCTTCTATCGGCCGGCCGATGAAGGGGGTTTTCCTTGTTGATTACCCTTACACAAGACAAAGAAACAAGCAAAGGCAAAGTGGATCAGCCAATAGTGGAAGTAGTATCAATCCCAAATAAGCAAGATGATGATAAAGAGAACATAACATGCACACCTTTCTATTGTTTTTTTTTTAAAACCCCTAAAGGACTAGGGAGAGGAAGGATGATACTAATGCAAGAAAAATCGTGGATGATGATCGACGGTGATGGTATGATTAAAATAAACAAACAAAAGAAGGAGCCCCTGCTGTTCCTGACAACAGTAAAGGGGAGAATCACGGTGAAGCTTTGGTTCGCCTGAAACAGCAGGAGGAAGCAGAGGGAAGAGAAAGACTCTTCTCTGCACGCACAAAGTTAAAACTGCTCTCTGCTTCTTTCTCTCGTATATCTGTAACTTTCTCTAATGGTCAGCACGTTATTCGTTGTTGTTAACCTCACACAAGATCGACCAGAGCTCCTTTATATAGGGTTCAAGTTGAAGATAACCACAAATTTAGGAAGATAAGAACGGGCAATGGTTAACAAAGGCAAGACTCTAGTTCCCAGATCGAGCAAGGTGACCATCGGAGGCAGGGAACTCTTCAGGAAAGAGGAGTTTAAGAAAGACACGAAAGGCTGAAACACGACCTACCAAAGGGCGTCAATTTGAAATTGACGACCTACCTCAAGGCGTGAATCAAAAACATGACCCGGTCAAAGGCGTTTCTTCCTGGATTTAATTTTGGAAATAAAACATTCTTTCTTTGAAAATCATGAGAAAACGCCTGGGAGAAAGGCGTTAATTGAAAACACGCCCTGAGGAAGGACGTTAATTTATAATTACATTTTTATTTTGAAACCGAAAAATACCAGGAATTGACGCCGTGACCATCGGTCGTCCTTTCTTAAGAACGCGCCTTAAGCAAGGCCGTTAATTAAATAACGCCCTCAATGAAGTCGTGAATCACAAAAATGCAAGAAAAATGCGTAAAAACACACAAAATAAGAAAAAAACTTTATATTATGGAAATATTGAAGTTCACTTTGGGGCGTTAATATAGTGACATGAGATTTGATCATCAAAAGTGTCAGTTTTGACGTGTCTACAGATGCTACCGACTGTGCTTCTAGTGGGAGGTACTCCTGTCGAGTCGGGAGTGTCGGTTTGTTAGTCGTACGACTTCGACCTTCGGGTTTTTTCGTGTTGGCCGTGGTGTTCCGGTCATTTCCCGTGGCACGGGTGCCGGTTTACGTGCCGTGAGACCGGTGTTTTGTAGATGGCAGGGTTCCTCTTTCTGAGGTACTCGCTTACTGCTAGCGTAGTGGTTTCTCCGTTTACGATGTAGGGTTCGAGTGATCCCTACTGAGTCTTATTCTGAGACTCATTCCCTGCGTGTTTTCACCGTGTTTCAGGCGAGGTGCGGCTTCCGGGGAGCGCGTCTGAGGCTCAGCGTGGTTCAGGTGCCCAGCGTTAGTGCCAGAGGTCAGAGCCGGGGTGTGCCCCGTGTAGCTATACTTTTCTTTCTTGTCTCTGTACTAGTTGTGGACTACTATTGTTAATTTATTATTATCTTGTGGACCATGTATTAATTAAAATGTTGTTTATTTCCTGCTTAATTATATAACGGTTTAATTCCTGCAATTATTTATGATACTTGTGTAGTCTCCACACCATCCCTTCTAACCCTTCCGAGTCTTCGGGCTCGTGGGTGGCGGTGCGAGTCTCGGGTTATCGGGCCTTCCCGATGTTGACACCTAAAATATAATCAAGAATAAAGATGGGACCGAAGAGAAGATTGAATCAGAAATGAAGATCCCAGGGATTCCTGCAAAGCCAGAACTACAGAAGAGTCGTCACTAAAACTATCATCCGGCTGAAGCCCTCCCCGGCCGAGCTGATGTCCGGTGTTGTCATCACCCAGATGGCAGTGCTGATAAAGAATTGCAGTCTATTGACTGATGAAAACCTCCAGAAATGTTCTGATGAGACTATGTCAACTTACCAACTAGGAGGCCTTCTCCTGTTCTGACAGATTCGAGGGATTGGCAAATGAAAGGGCATGTTGGGCATCTTTGAGAGCTTAAGCCCGCTGATGAGAGGAATCAAAACATTAAAGGCCCTAAATAGGTCCATGAGTGTGGCACCAGGAGTTTCTCACCAAGGCCCAAAGCCCATGAGGGTGGCGCTGGGAAGCTGGACTCTTGGCGCCGGGAAGGCTCCGTGTTCGCCTAGGGCGCGCCAAGGTTGCTCAAGCCGAGAAGGGGGTGTTGTGCCTATAAAACCCCCCATTTCGTCCACATAAGAGAAAGGTTCAGATAGAGAGAGACATCAGAAGAGAAGCGGCAGTAGAACAAGAGAGCAGAGAGGATAGCTACAGCCTGTACTCGGAGAGCCCGTGTGCTGAGAGGGGAAGAAGAAGAGAGCGAAGGTGGGTGCTTGGGGGGGGGGAGGGAGAGGAGTCATTGCTCCGCCCTCCCCCATCTTCTTGTTATCCGAATTTGCTTTGTTTCCCCATCTGATGTACTTTTTTCTCCCCTTTTCGTGGGCTTTTTCTCCAATTTGAATAATGCCTATAGTTCTTCCCTGCTGTCGTTCAAATTATATTTCTGTAAATGATGAGATGTAAACGATGAGACTGATTGAATGAATGAAAGCTCGGGATTCTTCCCCCACATCTCTCTCTGGTGATTATTGTCATTAACCCTTCTATCGCATTGTTTGATCAATGAACGCGTGATTTTGAGTGTCTGTCATTTGCTCGAATGGTTATCGAACACTCTCTGCTTCTCTCTTCTCTTATAGTCTTGATGAAGCTATCGCAGAGCCCCGATCCTGGTCAATGGGTCATTGGGCTATAATATTCCTCGGATGTGTTCGTATAAGGTTTTGTATGGTCTTCGGCCCTCTTTCCCAGGCCTCTGAATTTGCCCTGAGGATCCGAGACAGCTTATCTCGTGATACCTCACTGCAATCGGCCTCAAATGAACCAGTCAGTTCTTGTGTTAAGACTGCAGTCTTCATGGGCTTCGAATGCATAAGAATCCCAATCTTCTCCGCTATTTCTGTAAACCAGCATCCTCCTGAGATCAACCTATCGAAAACCCCATGAAATAATCCATTTATTACCCCTTTTCTTCTCTTGATTCAAACCAAATCATCACACATCCTAGAGCAGAGTCCCGTAGAAGAAACCCTGCCTCGCAGGACCTTCCCGGCGCCAAAGGCTCTCGGTGCGCCCTTTAGCCCTTGGCTCGGGGGTTGCCGCGCCGAGAAGGGGGCCGTGCCGTGATCTTCTTCCCGCCCGTATACCGTGCCGAGAACCCTTTTTGCGCCGAGAACCCTTATCCATATGAGAAGCTACGCGCCGAGAATTCCCCTTTCTATATTCCTGCCTCCCTCGATCCATTCCAGAAGAGGAGAGTACTCAGGGATCTTCATGCAAACCCCGGGATATAAATTAACGGGGACTACCACTATATGACATAGTCTCAAATCAGATCCACCTGTAACCCCCTGAACCTAAGGAGCTCTGCCACTGCATGTGCTCCGATGGTTTCCAGGGGAATATCAGTCGGTGTTGCGAATGCGAACAGTGTTCCCGGGCACAGTGCCCTGCCTTTTGGCCTACATCCCGGCATCCCGTGGATGATGGTCTATCTCTCCTTGGCATAGCCCAAGATAAAGGGGATATGCTGTCGAAATTCACCCACGTCATGCTGGGTGATCACGGTATTCTCTCCTAACCCCGTTGGCCCACGGAGTTCCGCCACTGCGTGTCCTCCGATGGTCCCTCGAAGGGGGGGATATCAATGAAACATCGCACCGGCACATGGTATATCACGGTACATTGGTCCCTCTTCGGACCCCGGGTCAAATATACCCGATCTTGCACGGACTCCATCCTGCTGCTGTATGGATGGTTTCCTATTCCCATCTGGCATAGTCCAGGATAATGGGGATATGCTGCCCGATTTAATCCGTTAAACTTAACAAGTCTGTCCCCCCTTACTCGTTCATTTCTCCCATAGCATGAAATCTTTATTTCACGCATTAGTAGTTTTGATCGCCTTCCGAGGCCTCCTGTCTTTGGCGTTTACTCAAGGGTTATCTTCCTTAGGGAGGGCGTAATTAACGTCATGGCCTTTACGGCATGGCGGACTTCCGGTCCCGACTCGGACTTCACAATCGACTGACCAAGTTAGGTCGAGCGCACAATGAAACTGTCACTCCGGTGACTGGCACGCTTAATATTCCAACAAACCAAATAGATAAATTTAAATAAATAATAATATCACAAAAAATGAAAAGAATAAAAATCTGTCCCCACAAGCTGGCACGCCCGGTGGGACCTAGTCTCCCTTCATCTCTACGCCAAAGCAGGAGGCCCGGCGGCCTCTCTCAAAATTCTAACTGTGTGTTAATCTTACTCGCAGAAACTACAAATGGAGACTGGACTGGTTGCTGTTCACTTTGGCCAGTAGGTGGTCGATGGCCACATCCATGGAGGGTACCTGGCGGTACCAATGGAGTTCGAATCCATGCCTCCGACGGTGGGTCTGCCCAACTGCTTGGGCCTAGTGTTTGTCGACCTGCTACAAGTCGACAACAAAGCTGGAAACATCGCCACGGTAGAGGCCACGGTGGCACCAAGAGCTTAGGAGAAGAAGACGGCGGTTGCTCCTACTGTCGTTTCTTGCTTTGTCCATCACATGGGAATGAAGACTGCTGTCTCTGTCACTACTAGTAAGAGAAGGAGAAACAACCGGAGGGACCGGTTTGCTGCAACTGGAGGTCGTCTCTCGGCCTCAGGAAAAACTATGATGGTGGGAAACATGAGGGTGAACCTCAACGGCCGCCCCATAGATGCACGGCCTGACAGGGCCATTCCATCAGTCCGTACCAACAACAGATTCCAGCCGTTGGCCACCAGGAAGGCCGACTGGGAAAACAGGGGAAAGCAACCGCTGGCGCCTAGGTCGGCTAAGTTTAAACAAGTCTGGATGCCGAAGAAGATTCAGAGCTGGGCACCAGCTCAAGAAGAGGATGTTGCTGGCACCCGCCCTAAAGCTGGGGGCAGGAGATATGAAAGGGAAGAAGAGCATGTTGCTGCTGTCCGCCCCAGGGCCGGGGGCAGGAGATGGGAGAAGAAAGAGAAAGATATTGTTGTCACTCACCCCAGGAGAAGGGGCGGAGATTTTCAAAAGGAAGATAAAAGGAGAATGAAGGAAGTAGCTTCTGTTGCTGCTCCGCAGAGACTCAGGGCCTGCGCTAGACAGGCCGATGTGTTCAGGTATCCCAAGTCAGAGTACTTGGCTGCTCAAGTCTCGAGACTGGCCTATCAGCCAAAGAATCAAGAGAGACTGTTGCCCCGTCCAGAGCTACAAGGGCACAGTCAGGAAGAGATGAACCGGGTGGTTCAAGATTACTTTCATTGCCTAGGGAACTCCTCCCTGGGGCAACAAAGACTATCTCGTGCCCTGGGCACTATGGGGGAAGAGGAAGAAGTCCCAGAAGAAGTGATGCTGGAGGTTTCGTCCTCTGACTCCAATGACTATGAAGATGGCCGCGGGGCCAGATATAAGAAAGATATCTACCAGGAAGAGGGAAAAGAAAAGAGAATGTCTGTGTTTGACCGTCTGACATATCCTGGACAGGTCAAGAGAAGAGTTCGCAGGCCGAGAGGAAAAATATAGATTCTTGCTTGTAATATGGCCGGTGTCGCCGGAAGATATGGTATGTTACCAAGCCAACCAGAAGAATTGATCAGACTGGCGCACAGATCGGGTGCAATCACAAGAAGAAGCAAAGCATCGAAATACAAGATAGTGGCTGCTAATCAAGGCGATCTCCCGAACGTCAATGAAGCCCGAACAATCACCACGATGATAGTAAATGTGGTGACTGCTGAAGAAGAAGATAATCCTATCTTAGACCCCGCTGAAGGGACTTAAGGAGAGATGCAAATTCCAACAGCCATAGATCCCATGATCCAGATGATGTTCATGAGATATCAGTAGGAAATCGAGTCTCTCAGGAGACAATTGAATGAGAGAAATGAACAGACACCTGTTTCTAAGCAAGCCGAGCCAGCATGGCAGACTTCCAGCTCAACCGAGGTGGCCGTCCCAGCCGTTCCTCATTTGAATAGCGAAGGCAGGGCGCCAAATCAGCCTCTCCCACAACAGGTGGTAGCCCAGCCCTCTGCATCTCAAACGCAGTCTGTTGTGCCAGCATCTCAGCCGACACTACATACGACGGTCATGACAACCCCTTTCAGCCACCAGCAGACATATTTCTTTCCAGAACCAGTGGATCCAGCTGTGGCAAACAAACTGATGATAGAAAAGATTGTCGAGATGAAGCTGTCCGAGAAAGTCGGAGACGATTCTGGTACCTATGACGTCTACAAGGTACCGTACCCTGCACATTATGCTGCCAAGAGACTACCACTAGGCGTTAGCAAGCCGCCGAAGTTTGAAAAGTTCAATGGCCAAGGCTCTCCCAGGGAGCATATAGCCTATTACACTATAGTTATGGGTGACCTGGCGGCTGATGAAGCATATTTGCTGAAATTCTTTGGCTCGTCCCTTACAGGGTTAGCCTTTGAATGGTACTGCAGCTTGCCAGCTGGGTCGGTAGCTGACTGGCCCGATATGCAGCGGAAGTTCCGAGACAGGGTTCATGTTACAGAAAGAGAAATCACAATAGCCGAACTATATGCATCCAGACAGAAACAAGATGAGACCGCCCTGGATTACATAAAAAGATGGAGGAATCTGGCTTTGAGATGCAGGCGACCTCCCCATCAAGAAGATGCAGGACAAATATACAAACAGAATCTTAGACGGGAGGTGCTGGAAAAGATGATCGGGGTAGATGTCAGAACATTTGACCGGTTAAATAACATAGTTGCAGAGGTCGAGACATTCCTATCTAAGCATCCGGCCGCTAATGCCCCTGCTATGCAAAAAGGGAAGGCTGCTGATCGACGGCCATCACATTCAGAAGCCAACACTGTTGATTTCGGAACCTTTGAACAACAGAAAGAAAAAAATAAGGCAATTGATGCTCCTCCGCCGGCAGGCCCAGCGGAAATGAAAGAAAAGGTCTCCCTAAGGAACAAGATGAGAAAGGCATACTCATTCCCCAAAGAGAAGACGGGTGCACTGTTCAATTCGGCTTACAAGTTCAACAAAGTAACATTGCCCGAACCAAAGAGACCCGCTGATGCAGCAAAGAAAGATGACCCGCTGTTCTGTCCATATCACCGAGCACTGGGGCATGCTATAGAAGACTGCTATGTCTTCAAAGATGTTATGGAGAGCATGTTCAAAAGGGGTGAATTACAGTTGGGAGATTACCAGGTGAACCCTGCACGCCCTCATGAACCTCCAGCGTTGAGGATGGCCGCGAATATGATTTCTGTATATCAGCAGTTACCCGAAGAGGCTGTTGAAGAATGCACTAGGCACACTTATGAGGCATGCTTCCTTACCCCATTAAGGGATCAAGAGGGGTGGTAGTCAAAGCCGGTGAAGACTAGAAAGAGGACACATGTTGCTGGAATAACTGGGCCATCCATTCGGAATACCACTCTGGAGCCGGGTCCACCTCCAGTAAAGCCGATTTGGCATGTAACTGAGACAAAGCCGGTCATCCGAATCCCCACCTATAATTGGAGGAGGCAGGCTCCGCTTCCCACACATAAAGAAATAAGTCCTGAGGCAAAACGTCTCCAACAGTACATCAATGGGCTCGACGAATATGAGCAGACTGAGCCGAAGCCCCTGCTGGTAAAAGATTGTATACTCTGGGAGCAGCTGGAAGACTTGACCATTGAAGAGAAACCAAAGGAAAAATAGGAAAAGGACGAGACTGAACCTTTCTGGGGGCAAGAGCCGGCAAAGCCAAAGCACCAGAAGAAGAAAAGGCAGCTAAAGAGCAGAAGAGAGAAGAAAGTCATGACAGTACACTGTAATACCCTCTCAGTGCTGTTCACCTTGCCTGGGGAAGATGAGGATGCAGAAGCATCGGCCATGCCATTGGAAGCCAACCATGTTGAAGCTTCAACCTCGATGCATGCTACCCGTTCTGGGAGAAGATAGGGATGTCCCCCGCCAGCCAATCACAATATCATTTTCAGGGGAGAGCAGCCTTATCAAATACCAGAACCAGAAATGCGAGGTGTCCAGATTCCTCCTCCTGCTAGTTTATACCAAGAAGAGAAGAAAGGGGATGGAGCTCCGTCATTCCTTGAATTCCTATCCAGTTTAGAGGGCGAAAAGCCAATACAAACTGCACCAGTCAGAAGTAACAAGCGCCAGCAATCAGCGGCTCTGAAGCCTAAGCAGGGTGAGGGAGAAGAAAAAGATCCCCCAGCAACACTAAGGGCCGTCTTTCCAGAAGAAGCCCCTCAAGAAACCAACCAAGAAGCTGAGACAAGGGCAGGTAATGCCGCAAGCACCTCGGGAGCCTCCAAAGTCCCGCTGGGCAGAAGAGATGCGGCTCTCCAATGTCCGGGTAGGCAGCCGAATTATGAAAATGCTGAAGAAGCTCCCCACCAGATTCTCTATATGGGAAATTCTTTCCTTGAGCGAGGATGCCCGCCAAGCAATTATCGATGCTCTACAGTCGCCAGCACAGTATGAAGCACTACTGACGGAAGTCAATTCTGGGCCAGCAGTCACTTTCACTGAAGATGACATGTTGATTCCAAATCCCAGTCACAACAGGCCGCTATACATGAGAGGACATCTCAACTACCAGCCATTGAGCCGGATATTGATAGATCCAGGGGCTGCTGTAAACATTCTGCCGTACTGCATCTATCAGAAGTACTATTTCTATATGCACCTCACCAAGGTCAGAGACATGAAGATCGCGGGCTTTAATCAGAAGTGTGAGAGACCTTCGGGGGTAGCAGATTTCAACCTCACACTGGGGGACCTCACTACTGTGGTGCGATTCTATGTGATCGAGTCTAACACCACATACAAGGCTTTGCTGGGGCGACCGTGGCTACATGAATACCAGATAGTGCCGTCCACATTGCATCAGTGCATTAAATACTGTCATGATGGTAAGGAAGAAAGGGTATTCGCAGATCTGCACCCCTTTGAAGTCTTCGAGTGTCACATGCTCGATGCGTCCTATTATACGGACATTCTACAAAAAGATAAAAGGAAAGAAGCTGTGCCTAGCCGAAAGGAGTCGGCAGCAAAGATAGAGGATTGGCCTCCGCCACCATCACGGGGCTGTATTAAGGAGCATGAGGTATCCCATATCTCCCATGTTGGGGATTTTGCACGGATTGCACCTCCAATCATTCATCCCGATGATACTGATGAAGAAATGAAAGAAAAATATACACAAGTCAGGGTACCGGAAGGGCTGGTCAAGCCCGTCGCCAGTTTGGAATGCCAGACAGTGCTGCCACTCAAGATTATGGAGGTCCCTCGCTTCTGCGAGCCTCCTATCATATTCCACACCGGGGAGCCCGTTGAGGAGGACGATCAGGACTGCATGATCCCTGAAGAATCCACAGGCCGAATGGTGCCGATCACAGGCTTGGACTACACCACACAGAGGGTCTCGCAGATGTTCTCCAAAATGCAGATGCCTTCGCTGCAGCCCATCGCCCAGAAGAAAGCATTCCAGGGGCTTTGGGATCCGCCCCAGAACAACAAGGAACTAATGAAGATCACCCAGCACCCGGGATTGGGCTACACTCTACAAGAATACTATGAGGCCGAGGTAGATGTCATCTCCGCCTTCTTCTCACATGAAGATCCTCCTGGGATGGGTTATGACGATTACCCCTCAGAAGATGAAGAGATTATGTACCAGTCTATAATGGATGATGGGCCTTCCAATAGCCAGCCAGGGGCAGAAAAGTCTGATGAAGTAAATGTGTGCCGGTGTTGGGAGGAGCTGTCTTGCAAAGAAGATCTGTTCCAGGCCGAAGCAAAGTTTGACACAGGAACCTTGGATGAAGACCAAATTTCTGATGATACAAGAGAATGCTTAGAGTTTGGATGTATTCTGGAAGAAGTTCGAGCTCTGCAAAATATAGATTCCCCAGAGGAGTTTACGCCAGTAAAGCCTCCGGAAGTGGAAGACCTGATCTTTGAGCCGTACACGGAGCCAATTATATCTCACGGACAAGCTGAACAAAGTCGAATGGTTTCTGCCTTGTATGATGAGTCATCATCGGCCGGGGTCCGGCATGAAGAATTAGAGAATTCTGAGACTGAAGAAGACTATATCCCGGGAGGTTTTGTCGATTTGCAGGAGGCTCCGCCCGAAGTTGAAGATGGTGGCTAGGCCACTGTTGATGAGCTCGTAGAAGTAAACTTGGGGACAGAAGAGGAACCAAGGCCAACCTTTCTTAGTGTTCTTCTAGAGCCGAAGGTCCGAGAACATTACATACAATTTCTGAGGGAGTTCAGAGACTGCTTCGCTTGGACGTACGATGAAATGCCAGGATTAAACTCTGATGTAGCACAACACCTGCTGGCGATCAATCCAGAAGCCAACCCCATAAAACAGCCACCCAGGAGGATGCGACATGAGCTGATCAACCAAATCAATAAAGAGGTCGACAAGCTGATGTTGGCTTCGTCGAAGAAAATCAATACACCACATGGCTGGCGAACATAGTGCCCGTAAAGAAGAAAAATGGGCAGATCAGAATATGTGTTGACTTCCGAGACCTTAATAAGGCTTGCCCAAAGGATGATTTCCCAGTGCCAATTACGGAAGTAATGATTGGTGCAACCACCGGTCATGAAGCCCTATCATTTATGGACGGTTCATCCGGATACAACCAAATTTGGATTGCTGAAAAAGATAGAGTACACACTGCATTTCGTACTCCAAAAGGAATATTCCACTACAAAAGAATGCCGTTCGGCCTTAAGAATGCCGGCGCTACTTACCAAAGAGCTATGACAAAGATTTTTGATGATTTGCTCTTCAAAAAGGTGGAGTGCTATGTTGATGACCTGGTGGTGAAAACCAGAAAGAAAGAAGACCATATGCAGGACCTGAGGGTAGTATTTCAAAGGCTGCAAAAATTCGAGCTGAAGATGAACCCTATGAAGTGCGCCTTTGGCGTGACCAGCGGAAAATTCCTTGGATTCATTGTCCGGCACAGGGGTATTGAGATTGATCCGTCCAAGATCAAGGCTATTCAAGAACTCCCTCCACCGAAGAATCTGGCTGAGCTAAGGTCTCTGCAAGGGCGTCTGGCCTACATCCGATGATTTATATCAAATTTGTCGGGTCGGTGCCACCCCTTTCATAAGCTCATGATGAAAGATGTGCCGTTCCTGTGGGACGACGGATGCCAAGAGGCTTTTGAAAAGCTGAAGGGATATCTCAAGACCCCTCCAGTATTGGGGGCACCAGTCAAGGGCAGTCCTTTAATCCTCTATATAGTTGCCACACATTGTTCGCTGGGGGCAATGTTAGCACAGATAAATGAAGAGGGAAAGGAGCAAACCTTATACTACCTCAGCAGAAGGTTGATCAGAAATGAAGAAAGCTATACTTACATAGAGAAGACCTGCTTGGCACTGGTTTTCACTGTTAAGAAGCTCCGACACTATATGCTGTCACATGAGATCAGATTGATATCTGCAGTAGATCCGCTCAAATATATATTGACTCAGCCGACACTCAAAGGTCGACTAGGTAAATGGGCTGTGATTCTGATGGAGTTTGACATCACTTATATACCTTAGAGGGCTATAAAGGGCCAGGCTGTGGCTGATTTCTTTGCAGAGCACCCTGTGCCAGAAAATGTTATGCTGGAGACTGAGCTCCCTGATGATGAAGTGCTCGAAGCATGCCAAACCCAGCCAGTCATGTGGCAGTTATATTTCGATGGAGCATCAAGGATAGAAATTGATTCCAATGGGAAAACCAGAATCCGTGTAGGGGCCGGCATTGTGCTGAAATTGCCAGAGGGAGAAGTATTACACACCTCTTGTTCCATAAACAAGCCTTGCACCAACAATGAAGCTGAATATGAAGCTCTGATAATTGGTCTTCAGATCACCCTCAGTATGGGCATCCAGATGCTTCAGGTATTTGGTGAATCAATGTTAGTAATAAAATAAATACAAGGGGAATTCGAAGTGCGAAAGCCAGAATTGAACCCCTATTACCAAAAGGCTATACGCCTCATGGCAAATTTCTACCACATTGAGCTCAATCATGTGGGCCGGGGACATAATGCTCAGGCTGACGCACTGGCAAAACTGGCCAGCTCACTATCAGTCCCGCCAGATGAGACGCTCAACATTATTGTCATGAACAGGCGGCAAGTCCCCAGCATGTTGGAAACACATCCTGAAGAGTATGAGATTGATGCCGTTGACAGAGTACAGGCATCTGATTGGAGACAGCACCTACTGCAGTGGTTCCTACACCAACAGCTACCGAAGAACAAAGAAGAGAGAATGAAACTCCTAAGGGTTAAGGATTCCTATGAATGCAGAAATGGAACTTTGTTCCGAATTATGGCAGACGCCCGCAAGAAGATTTTGCTTTGCTGCCTGTCTACTGAAGAAGCTTGGCAAGCAATGAAAGAGATACATGCTGGGACAGCAGGGGCGCACCAGGCTGGGCCTAAGATGAAGATTGAAATCAAGAAGCTGGGTTATTATTGGCCCACTATGTTTGAAGACTGTTGCCAGTTTGCAAAGTCATGCCAGAAATGTCAGGAGTATGCTGATGTACCTAGGAGGCCTCCTGTAGCTCTACACCCAACAATTCCTAGCTGGCCATTCGCTCAATGGGGAACTGATGTGGTCGGGCCACTACCGACTTCCTCGGCTGGACACAGGTACATCCTGGCTATAACAGACTACTTCTCCAGGTGGGCGGAGGCATTAGCACTCAGAGAAGTGACTGGTGAGTTGGTTGCCAGATTCATCAAGCACAATATCATCTTCTGGTTCGGGGTCCCCAGCCAAATAATATCTGATAATAGAAGTCACTTCAAGAACCAGAAAATATATCGGCTTGCCGAGAAGTACAAAATTGAATGGAGAACTCCACTCCTTATAATCCACAAGCAAATGGATTGGCCGAGGCCTTCAATAAGACACTGTACACCCTGTTAGCCAAGGTCGTCAGCTCTAATAAGATGGACTGGGGTGAGAAGATGTATGAAGCATTGTGGGCATACCGCACCGTCTATAAAACCCCCACGGGTTGCTCGCCCTATTCACTGGTGTACAGCTCCGAGGCAGTAGTCCCTATAGAGCTGGAAGTATCGTCACTCAGAATTGCAGTCCAGCATGGCCTAGTTCGTGGTGAACAAACCAATGCTGAAAGAAGACTTGAAGAGCTGGCTGAATTGGAGGGGAAGCGTCTGCAAGCCCAGAAGAATATCCAGATGTACCAAGCCCGCATGGCAAATGCCTTCAATAAACTCATCAAAGGGTGAGAATTCAAGAAAGGAGACCTGGTCATGGTCAAGAAAAGAGAAGTCATGGCTTCCAATCCAAAAGGCAAACTTGCTGCTAACTGGCTGGGTCCATACGTAGTCCAGAGGGTCTACGAGGGCGGAGCCTACATGGTTGTCGACCATCGAGGGGAAATTCAATTCTCGCCACTCAATGGGAAACATCTGAAACTCTATCATGCCGCACCACTGCCTACTGGGGGAGTGGCGAATAAATAGATAAATCAAGACTGGTGACAATCAGGAGGGTCACCCCTTTGCTACACACCAACATCGATCCAGACCTTCCGTCCGGAGTCGATGATGAAACCCTATTCTCCTTTGCGTTGGTGTTTACCCCGCATCAACGATAAAACTTATACACATTTTTTGGCCCCATGCCTGAGCTGCTACATGACGACGTCACTCAGACCCTCCGTCCGAGTAAACGATGAAACCACTCTCCTTTGCGTTGGTGTTTACCCCGCATCAACGATAAAACTTATACACATCTTCCAGTGAATGGCCCCATGCCTGAGCTGCTACACAGCAACGTCACTCAGACCCTCCGTCCGAGTAGACGATGAAACCACCCTCCTTTGCGTTGATGTTTATTCCCACACCAACGATGAGATCCACATTCCCAGCCAACAGCTTCATGCACAAGCCACCGTCCCCCGACTTCAGTTCAGACCTTCCGTCTGAATTGCAAGATGAAGCCCTACTCTCCTTTGCATTGATGTTCACCCCACATCAATGAATGGCACACGCTCAGAGAACAACATGAGAATTTAAAAAAAAGGATAAGAAATGGGGCTTAAAATAGAGGTGCCCCGCCGGACTTGTCCAAAACATCTCGGACGAGTGCAAAAATGGCAAACAACCCGGCTGTGGTGAAAACCCAAAAGGGCGCTGCAGGCAAAATCGGGTACCCCGTCACGTGAAAACCCGAAAGGGCGCGTGGGCAAAAGCAAGAGGGGGCTGGCTCCGGTGAAAATTTGAAAGGGCGCTTGAGTCAGTAATGTGATAATATAAAAAGTTCACTTCATGAATCTCCTTCGGCAGCACATCCACCGCATGTCCCATCGATGATGAAACCCCGTTGATCATGACACATATCATCTTGATCAATACTAAAGCCCATCTCGGAATGGACCTTCCGTCTGTTCTAATAAAGCCCTTCCACTTTTGCCCGAAATCCACCATGATAAATCCCATCCAGTTTAGATCTTACATCTATTCTGATGAAACCTATCATACGTCCCACCGTGATGAAACCTGCCATTGATCGATTGGCACATTGCCCGATCGACGATGAAACCTATCCGGCTTAGACCTTACATCTATCCCGATGAAACTTATGAAATCCCTGCCTTGGTATGAACCCAATACCGATGCTGAAATCTGCTATTGATCGATCGGCACGCCGCCCGATCAATGATGAAACCTGTCCGGTTTAGACCTTATGTCTATCCCGATGAAGCCTATGGAACTCCTTGCATCGGTATGAACCTAATACCGATGGTGAAATCAGCCACTGATGGAGCGGCACATTGCCAGATCGATGCTGAAACCCATCCAGGGTAGACCTCTCGTCTGTTCTGATAAAAACACAACACATCTCTTTATGTCAATCCGGACCTTCCGTCTGGATAGATGATGAAATCCTATCCCTTTGTGTTGATGTCCAACCCCACATTAACGACGAAATCTACATGCCCAGTAAACGGCTTCGTGCTCGAGCTGCTACACACATCCTCAAGTCAATCCGGACCTTCCGTCGGATGGATGATGAAATCTCATTCCTTTGCGTTAATGTCAATCTCCCACATTAACGATTACAGTCATGCTCTCGGTGAACGGCTTCGTGCCTAAGCCACAAAACACACTCAAGTCGACCCAGGCCTTCCGCCTGGGTGGACGATGAAACCACATACCCCTTTGCATTGATGTTAACGCCCACATCAATGACGATGCATACACAAGTTGAGCACATGGATTAACAATTTACAAAGCCAAAGTCCTAGTTCAAAAAGAAAAAAAAAGAGAGAGAAAAAAAAGAGAGAGAGACAAAATGGGGCTAAAAAAAATAGAGATGCTCCGCGAGACTTGTTCAGGCATTCTGAACAAGGGCAAAAATGGCCAAAACCCAGCTATGGTGAAAACCCGAAAGGGCACTGCAGGCAAAATCGGGTACCCCGCCACGTGAAAGCCCGAAAGGGCGCGTGGGCAAAAGCAAGAGGGGGCTGGCTCCGGTGAAAACCCGAAAGGGCGCTTGAGTCAGTAATGTGGTAATCCAAAAGAAAAGTTCCATGCCAATGACATGCTATCTTCATCTCCCACCGTTTACAAGAAGCTTCCATTTCTCGCTCGGTATCTTGCCCGATCAGCGATAAAACCCTTGCAAGATAGACCTTACGTCTGTTCTGATAAAGTCTTCGTGCCCCTTTCAAAAAATCCCACCGGCGATAAAACCCATCACTACTCTTATGAAACCGGCTATTGGTCGACCGGCACATTGCCCGATCAATGATGAAACCCTATCCAGTTTAGACCTTACGTCTATTCTGATGAAACTTATGAACTTCCTTTGCATCGATATAAACCCAATATCGATGATGAAATCAACCGTTGATCGACAGACACCTTGCCCGATCAATGATGAAACCTTATCCAGTTTAGACCTTACGTCTATTCTGATGAAACTTATGAAATTCCTTTGCATCGATATAAACCCAATATCGATGATGAAATCAACCGTTGATCGACCGGCACCTTGCCCGATCAATGATGGAACCCTATCCAGTTTAGACCTTGCGTCTATTCTGATGAAACCTATACAACTTCTTTGTATCGATATAAACCCAATATCGATGATGAAACCAGCTATTGATCGACCGGCACCTTGCCCGATCAATGATGAAACCCTATCCAGTTTAGACCTTACGTCTATTCTGATGAAACTTATGAAATTCCTTTGCATCGATATAAACCCAATATCGATGATGAAATCAACCGTTAGTCGACCGGTACCTTGCCCGATCAATGATGAAACCCGTCCAGTTCAGACCTTACATCTATCCTGATGAAAACCACATACCCTTTCATGTCCCACCTACGATAAAGTCTACCCAGTCTAGACCTTACGTCTATTCTGATGAAACCTATAAAACTTCTTTCAATCGATATAAACCCAATATCGATGATAGAGTCATTCAATGGTCGATTGGCACATTGGCCCGACCGGCTTTGAAACCTACCCGGGATGGACCATTCGTCTGTTTCGGATGATACTCTAAACTTTTTCATTCACATTTCTGCAAACAACCTCCCTTGCGGCACATGCTGCCAAAAAAGACATCCGCTACTACCTACAAAATTCGGTTTAAGCACCTCCCGGATACTGTCACGCGGTGGAGTGAGTTCTCCATCCTTTCTCTGAAAGGGTGGACGCTCTCCTGCTAAATACGGGCTATCCGCATGAGGATTGCTAAAACCGCTACTGAATCATTCTGAAGTGATGGTGATGCAATAAGTAAAGAGCAGCCACCTATGAGACCAGCATAAAGATTCCTTTTTACTATATAAAGAAGAAGAGAGTACAAAAGGAGCCCCTGAGGGGGAATTGTATTACAAAAAGAAGAAAACAAAAAGAAGAAGAAGAGATGTTCACTAGCGCCGGAAGATGTCTTCAAAAGCCAGAAGACCCACATACGGAGCAGCCCCCAGCTCATGTAGATGAGCCTCCTCCTCCTACAACCGAGCAGACTCGCCCTAAAGAGACGCCACTTGCCCCTCCAACAAAGCTACTTCCTCTGCGAACTGCGGTCGGGAGGTTGTTATCTGCGGCAGTTCAGCTCGGAGACTAGCCAGTTCAGCTTCTAGGATGCTTATCCGATTGCGTACAAACTGCTCCCGCTGTGTCAAAGACTGCAGTTGGCCTTGGCGCTCCTGAAGGATAGAGTTCATTTTCTCTAGCTCAGATTTGCACTCTACCTTCTGCAACTTCAAAGCTGCCAGCCTGTCAGACATAACACGTGCCAGGAAATCCCGGCGGTGTACAAATTTCAGCAATAACAGGACACGCTGGGTCCATGTTTCTAAAGGACAGCCCATCGCCTGCAAACCAGCAGTGAAGCGTTCGGCTATCTCTTTTAGCTGCAGATAAGTCAGTCCAGGCTGGGACTCCACTAGTTGGCGCAACATGTCCAGATTTTGCCAAACAAAGTTCCCAGATGAAGCAAAGCCGAAGGAAGGGAATGAGGTTACTTCGAAAGTCACCTCGCTGTCAATATCTGCCCATAATGCAACATCTGGTCGGGAGGAAGAAGACGGGAGATCTGCTGAAGAGGATGACTGGACCTTCTCTATAATTTCTCGCGAAGTTGAGGGTTCCCCCACCGCCAGCTCCTCGAGGGCTGCTGTTTGAATGATAGAAGGGGAAGGGCTAGTGATTGCTGGAACTGTTTCTTCATAGGTCTCCAATGCAATGGCTGCATCTTCAACGTTCTCTTCCTGGGGCATCTCCTCCTCTGGCTCTGGAACCATGGAAATTACCCTTGGGCCAGCTATGGATAACAGGCCAGTCTCTGCAGTAGCTGCCTCCTGCTCGGCCATCTCTTCTACGGCGTCTACTTCCTTCAGTAATGAGACCGCATGGGCTATGACTCGAAGAGGCAGGGGGTCAATCTCCATAATTGCTATTGTAGGGATCGCTGATTCAGGCGCAATGGTCATCACTGCGGCCGGTACAAAAGCAGAACCCCTAGCTGGGTCCGCCTCGGCTCTAAAATCTAAAACTCGGATAAGAGCCGAGCTCTCCCCTGAGGCTCCCAATTCCAATGACGCTAGGTCCATAGAAGACTGCACCCTCACTGGCACGGGGTGAACAATCCCAGAAATACCCACACATGTTGACAGAACTGGGATGATAGCCAAGGCTTCAGATGGGGTGGTCTCAGAAGCTGCAGTTGTCACCAGGCTGGTGACGGCAGGTTCCTGTGAACAGATCAAGACGACATCAAGGCAGTGAATAAAAAAAGAAATGAAAAGGAGAAGAAGCCATGCCGAGAACCCCTTGCCAAAGGGATCACCGAGAAGTCTGCGTCGAGAAGCTGTGCGCCGAGAAGCCCACGCCGGAAGTGTTCAAATTAAAGAAATTGATAGGAATTGAAAGAAATGCTAATATAATGAGACTGCCAAGCTAAAGATGAAAGATGATTAACAATGTCAGACTGAGAAATGTGTTCAGATGCTGAATGATGCACTTGCAGGCACCACATCATTTATTCTGCATTTACGCCACCTGTAAGTGGGGGGCATTTGTTGACACCTGAAATATAATCAAGAATAAAGATGGGACCGAAGAGAAGATTGAATCAGAAATGAAGATCCCAGGGATCCCTGCAAAGCCAGAACTACAGAAGAGTCGTCACTAAAACTATCATCCGGCTGAAGCCCTCCCCGGCTGAGCTGATGTCCGGTGTTGTCATCACCCAGATGACAGTGCTGATAAAGAATTGCAGTCTATTGACTGATGAAAACCTCCAGAAATGTTCTGATGAGACTATGTCAACTTACTAACTAGGAGGCCTTCTCATGTTCTGACATATTCGAGGGATTGGCAAATGAAAGGGCAGGTTGGGCATCTTTGACAGCTCAAGGCCGCTGATGAGAGGAATCAAAACATTAAAGGCCCTAAATAGGTCCATGAGTGTGGCGCCAGGAGCTTCTCACCAAGGCCCAAAGCCCATGAGGGTGGCGCCGGGAAGCTGGACTCTTGGCACCGGGAAGCCTCCGCGTTCGCCTAGGGCGCGCCGAGGTTGCTCAAGCCGAGAAGGGGGTGCTGTGCCTATAAAACCCCCCATTTCATCCACTTAAGATAAAGGATCAGATAGAGAGAGACATCAGAAGAGAAGCGGCAGTAGAACAAGAGAGCAGAGAGGATAGCTACAGCCTGTACCCGGAGAGCCCGTGTGCTGAGAGGGGAAGAAGAAGAGAGCGAAGGTGGGTGCTTGGGGAGGGAGAGGAGTCAATGCTCCACCCTCCCCCATCTTTTTGTTATCCGAATTTGCTTTGTTTCCTCATCTGATGTACTTTTTTCTCCCCTTTTCGTGGGCTTTTTCTCCAATTTGAATAATGCCTATAGTTCTTCCCTGCTGTCATTCAAATTATATTTCTGTAAATGATGAGATGTAAACGATGAGACTGATTGAATGAATGAAAGCTCGGGATTCTTCCCCCACATCTCTCTCTGGTGATTGTTGTCATTAACCCTTCTATCACATCGTTTGATCAATGAACGCGTGATTTTGAGTGTCTGTCATTTGCTCGAATGGTTATCAAACACTCTCTGCTTCTCTCTTCTCTTATAGTCTTGATGAAGCTATCGCAGAGCCCCGATCCTGGTCAATGGGTCATTGGGCTATAATATTCCCCGGATGTGTTCGTATAAGGTTTTGTATGGTCTTCGGCCCTCTTTCCCAGGCCTCTGAATTTGCGCTGAGGATCCGAGACAGCTTATCTCGTGATACCTCACTACAATCGGCCTCAAATGAACCAGTCAGTTCTTGTGTTAAGACTGCAGTCTTCAGGGGCTTCGAATGCATGAGAATCCCAATCTTCTCTGCTATTTCTGTAAACCAGCATCCTCCTGAGATCAACCTATCAAAAACCCCATGAAATAATCCATTTATTACCCTTTTTCTTCTCTTGATTCAAACCAAATCATCACACATCCTAGAGCAGAGTCCCGTAGAAGAAACCCTGCCTCGCAGGACCTTCCCGGCGCCAAAGGCTCTCGGAGCGCCCTTCAGCCCTCGGCGCGGGGGTTGCCGCGCCGAGAAGGGGGCCGCGCCGTGATCTTCTTCCCGCCCGTATACCGTGTCGAGAACCCTTATCCATATGAGAAGCTACGCGCCGAGAATTCCCCTTTCTATATTCCTGCCTCCCTCGATCCATTCCAGAAGAGGGGAGTACTCAGGGATCTTCATGCAAACCCCGGGATATAAATTAACGGGGACTACAACTATATGACATAGTCTCGAATCAGATCCACCTGTAACCCCATGAACCTAAGGAGCTCTGCCACTGCATGTGCTCCGATGGTTTCCAGGGGAATATCAGTCGGTGTTGTGAATGCGAACAGTGTTCCGGGGCACAGTGCCCTACCTTTTGGCCTACATCCCGGCATCCCGTGGATGATGGTCTATCTCTCCTTGGCGTAGCCCAAGATAAAGGGGATATGCTGTCGAAATTCACCCACGCCATGCTGGGTGATCACGGTATTCTCTCCTAACCCCACTGGCCCACGGAGTTCCGCCACTACGTGTCCTCCGATGGTCCCTCGAAGGGGGGGATATCAATGAAACATCGCACCGGCACATGGTATATCACGGTACATTGGTCCCTCTTCGGACCCCAGGTCAAATATACCCGATCTTGCACGGACTCCATCCTGCCGCTGTATGGATGGTTTCCTATTCCCATCTGGCATAGTCCAGGATAACGGGGATATGCTGCCTGATTTAATCCGTCAAACTTAACAAGTCTGCCCCCCCCCCTTACTCGTTCATTTCTCCCATAGCATGAAATCTTTATTTCGCGCATTAGTCATTTTGATCACCTTCCGAGGCCTCCTGTCTTTGGCATTTAATCAAGGGTTGTCTTCCTTAGGGAGGGCGTAATTAACGTCATGGCCTTTACGGCATGGCGGACTTTCGGTCCCGACTCGGACTTCACAATCGACTGACCAAGTCAGGTCGAGCGCACAATGAAACTGTCACTCCGGTGACTGGCACGCTTAATATTCCAACAAACCAAATAGATAAATTTAAATAAATAATAATATCACAAAAAAAATGAAAAGAATAAAAGTCAGTCCCCACACCCGATAATCAAATTCTCGGGTCGTTACAGTTGGTATCAGAGCAGCGGTTGTGGGATTATACAAGCATCATGGGTAATTGTAGTGGTCCACTAGTCCACAGCGATGATGTACAGTTGACGCTGGCATCGGGCATCGTGTGTTTTTCTTGACCTGGCCGTTTCTGTGTTTTTAGTCTTTTGCTTTAGGTGCGAGTATGGCGCCGAGGCGGGCGACTCGCTCTTAGCAGGGGCAGTGGGCTGGAGGTCAGGAGATCCGGCAAGAGGTTTAGCAGGAGCAGGAGGAGCAGAGCAGAGTGCCACCTGCGGCCACCGGGGTAGCGGATGCTGCGAGGTTTCCGGGGGCCGAGGATTTCTTTCGTGGCATGTACCATCTTATGTCGTAGCAGTTCGGTGGAGAAGCTGGTGAGGGCTCGTTGACCAGTGGTGGGCCAGGCCGAGCAGTGAGGGATTTCATGCAGTTTCACCCTCCTTTCTATGGCGGTCAGCCAGACCCCGATTTGGCTCGATATTGGCTCGACGAGATGGAGCGGGTGTTCAGTTCCGCGCGGTGTGCTGCAGAGGACAGAGTGATGTTGGCCTACAACCAGTTGCAGGGTACGGCTCGAGTGTGGTGGTATTCCGAGTGGAAGACGTCTTTTCAGTCTTGTCCCCTTGAGCAGATTACATGGGGCGACTTCGTCAGCGCTTTTGAGCGTACATACTGTCCAGAGTATATTGCTATGCAGCGGATGCGTGAGTTTTTGGAGCTGGTCCAGGGTGACATGTCCGTGTTGCAGTACAGGACCCGATTTGTTGAGCTGGGTCGATATGCACCTCATATCATGGAGCATGAGAGGGTGAAGACCGCACATTTTGTACAGGGCTTGAGGCAGGAGCTGAGGCACCATTTGATCGCAAATGCGGCCACTGATCTCGAGACGGCGCCTCAAGTTGTGGCTTCTTTGGAGTTGGATATGCAGAGGACTCGAGGACCGATTAGCCAGGGGCAGTCCCTGTCAGGTTGCAGCTAGCAGTCGGCTACCCAGCAGCAGGGTTCTTTCCAGCATGCGTCGGGTGGTTCAGGAGCGTCGGCACCGGCAGCGTCAGTGACAGGATCTGTGTCTTTTGGCTCAAAGGTCAAGAAGTTTTTCAAGAAGGGGTTCGGTAAGAAGAAGCCCAAGGATCAGAGGCAGGCATCGTCGGGTAGTGTACAGCAGCCGATTCCTTTTCAGCGTCAGGGATCAGTGGGTGGATCACGAGGACCATGCCCACGGTGTAGCGAGTTCCATCCAGGCAGGCAGTGCACAACGCTGATCGTTTGTTTCCGGTGTGACCAGCCAGGGCATGTGGCGCGTGACTGTCCTCAGAGGCAGCAGCAGCAGCAGTTCCCTCAGCAGCAGCAGAGGCCACAGCAGCCACAGCAGCAGTAGGGACAGTATCCGCCCCTACCCAGGTCAGCGAATGCGGGAGACAGGCAGAGAGCTCGAGGCCAGGTTACTCACATGACCAAGGCAGAGGCAGTGGCGTTGCAGCTCGTGGAAGGTACCGTTCAGATTTTGGGTTGTGCGGCTCGGGTTTTGTTTGATTCTGGCGCGTCTCATTTGTTTATCTCGGAAGATTTCGCGCTGAGTATCGAGGAGCCGGTAACCCAGGTGTCCTGTGATTTATCAGTAGAGTTGCCTTCGGGTGATTTTATGACCACTCCGTATTGTTTTGATGAGGTTCCCGTGTGGGTGGAAGGGCAAAGTTTACCGGCCAGGCTCTATGCGTTGCCGCTTCAGGACTTTGATGTGATTTTGGGCATGGGTTGACTCGAGGCACATCATGCGTTGGTAGATTGCGGCACGGAGAGGGTTTATTTCCGACGACTTCGTGGACCCACCGTCTATTTCCAAGGTATCAGGTCTTCCTCTTCCCGCTTTCTTATTTCTGCGATTCGAGCTCGTCGTTTGCTTGATACGGGTTGTCAGGGCTTTCTCGCTTCTATGGTCGTGGCCGACCGAATGGAGCCTGATGTCGGGGACATTCCGGTGGTGTGCGAGTTTCCCGATGTTTTTCCAGAGAACTTACCTGGATTGTCTCCCCAGCGGGAGATCGATTTTGTGATTGAGATTGTGCCTGGTGTGGGACCTTTGGTGAAGGCTCCCTACCGTATGGCCCCCGCTGAGTTGAGGGAATTGCGGGCGCAGTTGCAGGAGTTGCTGGCCAAGGGGTATATTCATCCTAACTTTTCCCCTTGGGGTGCGCCTGTGTTGTTCGTGAAGAAGAAGGATGGTAGCTTGCGGTTGTGCATCGACTACCGGCAGCTGAATGAAGTGACCATCAAGAACAAGTATCCCTTGCCACGGATCGATGATTTATTCGACCAGCTTCAGTCTGCTCGAGTGTTCTCGCGAATTGATTTACGGTCTGGTTACTATCAGCTGAGAATTCGCGAGTCCGATGTGGAGAAGACTGCGTTCAGCTCGAGGTATGGGCATTATGAGTTCTTGGTGATGCCGTTCGGGCTCACCAATGCCCCCGCAGCCTTCATGGACTTGATGCAGAGGGTGTTTCATCCGTACTTGGACCAGTTCATGGTTGTATTCGTGGACGACATCCTTGTCTATTCGCGGTCTACCAAGGAGCACGCGTACCATTTGGGTGTGGTGCTGCAGACGTTACAAGATCACCAGTTGTATGCGAAGATCAGTAAGTACGAGTTTTGGCTTCGTAAGGTGCACTTTTTGGGGCACGTGATTTCTAGTGATGGTATTTCTGTGGACCCTGCCAAGGTTGAGGTAGTGATGCAGTGGCCAAGGCCAAGGTTGGTGACGGAGATCCGGAGTTTCTTGGGGCTTGCGGGCTATTATCGGCGGTTTATCCAGGATTTTTCTTGCATTGCGGCCCCGATGACCAGGCTTACACGGAAGGATGTGGCTTTTGTCTAGACTGATGAGTGTGAGCAGAGCTTCAGGGAACTGAAAAGATTGCTCACCTCGGCTCCGGTGTTAGTTTTACCTTCGGGATCGGGAGGTTTTGTGGTGTGTACAGATGCTTCCAGGGTCGGTTTGGGTGCTGTGTTGATGCAGCATGGTAGAGTGGTGGCCTATGCATCTCGGCAGCTGAAGCCCCACGAGGAGAACTACCCTACCCATGACCTGGAGTTGGCGGCTGTGATCTTCGCGCTGAAGATCTGGAGGCATTATCTGTACGGTGAGAAGTTCGAGGTGTTCATTGACCATCAGAGTTTGAGGTATGTGTTCACGCAGAGGGACCTTAACCTCAGGCAGAGGCGTTGGATGGAGTTTATGAAGGATTATGACTTCACCCTATCTTATCAGCCGGGCATGATGAATGTCATCGCCGATGCTTTGAGTGGGAAGGTCGCGGTCAGTGCCTTAATGTTGAGGAAGTGGAGGCTTTGGGAACAAGTGCCCGAAGTATCATTCAGGCTCAAGATTCCCCAAGAGCCAGGGTTAGCAGTGCTTGCGAGTCTGACTGTCACTCCAGCGATCCACCGTCAGGTGACAGAGGCGCAGCATGCGGACCCTGAGTTACCCCGGATTCTTACTTTGGCTGATGTGGAACTCGGTGAGGACGGAGCCGTGAGATTCCGTGGTACGCCGTACGTCCCAGCCGAGGAGCAGGTTCACCGTGCGGTGTTACGCGAGGCTCATGGGAGCAGGTACACCGTACCGCCGGGTGCGACGAAGATGTATCGAAACTTGTGAAGACAGTTCTGGTGGCCTGACATGAAGAGAGATGTTATCGAATTTGTGGCCAGGTGCCTGACCTGTCAGCAGGTGAAGGCAGAACATCAACGACCAAGAGGTACTCTTCAGCCCTTGGATGTTCCCGCGTGGAAGTGGGGCTACGTGACCATGGATTTCGTGGTAGGATTGCCGAGGACTCCGAGTGGGCAGGATAGCATTTGGTTGCTGGTGGATAAGCTGACGAATGTGACTCAGTTGTTACCGGTCAAAGTCAGCTGGAGCGTGTCCAAGTTGTCTCATCTTTATGTGGAGCGGATTGTTCCGTTACATGGGATTCCCATCTCCATTATGTCGGATCGGGACCCGTGCTTCACGTCTGGATTCTGGAGGAGTTTCCAGCGAGCTCTTGGCACAGATTTAGTGTTTAGCTCGGCGTATCATCCGCAGTCAGATGGTCAGTCAGAGAGGACCATTCAGACTTTGGAAGACATGCTGAGATCTTGTTGCCTGGAGTGGCAGGGGAGTTGGATTCACCACCTACCGTTGGTGGAGTTTGCCTACAACAACAGCTATCATTCGAGTATTTGTATAGCTCTTTATGAGGCGTTGTATGGGCGTCCGTGTCGGACTCCACTCGATTGGTTTGAGGTTGGTGAGCATGTTTTGACGGGACCGGAGTTGGTGCAGCAGTGTGTGGATGTTCTGCACCGGGTTCGTCAGAACATGTTGGCGGCCCAGAGTCGGCAGAAGAGCTATGCTGACCGGAGGCGGCAGCCTCTCGCGTTCGCCATTGACAATCATGTGTTCTTGAGAGTTTCTCTGATGAAGGGGGTGATGCGCTTTGGACAGCGTGGGAAGCTGAGTCCCCGCTACGTTGGTCCTTTCCTCATCGTGGAGCGCATCGGAGAGGTAGCTTATCGGTTGCAGTTACCCCCTGAGTTGGCGTCGGTGCATGACGTGTTCCACGTCTCGATGTTGCGGAAGTATATGCCCGATGACTCTCATGTGCTTGAGGATTCTGTTTGGCCCGAGATGACTCCAGATCTTTCTCTCCCAGAGTTTTTCATCCGCATTGTGGATAGGCGAGAGCAGCGCCTGCGAAGCAAGGTCATCCCCTTGGTCAAGGTAGTGTGGCAGCGGCACTCTGGTGGTGAGGCTTCTTAGGAGCGTGAGGACGAGATGCGTCAGCAGTTCCCATACTTGTTCGAGTGAGTCTTCCTCTTCTTTCCCCTTGGGTTGTTCTCAATTTCGAGGATGAAATTTCTTACGGGGGGAGGGCTGTAATATCCCGAACCTTTCGGATCCTTCTTCGTGGGTCCCAGATTTGGTTTCTCGGAGTGTCTGGCTCCGTTGTGTCTGAAATTTCATTTCGGACATCTTTCGTGTTCGAATCGGCGCGATCCGGAGTTGTTTCGGAGGACGGAGTGTGTCCACGGCTTTTCCGCGTGTATTTTCTGATTTCCGGTTTGTGTTTCGGTAATTCCTTCGGAACCTTGTTGCGGGTGAACCGGGCCGTTCACCTAGGCGAGAGTGGTACCGTTGCGACCGGTGCGTTCCAATGATCCCGAAAATATAATTTTTTATTTTTTGATATTTTTTGAATTTTCCAGATTTTCTATAAATACCCCTCTTTTTTTCTCTCTTCCCCACCCTCTTCTTCTTCCTCCTTTTCCCCCACCATGCGAATGCCCCTCTCCCCCTCTTCTTTGTCCGGCGAGACCGCGGCGGCACCCCTTCCGGCTGCAGACGGCGCGGGGCGGCGAGGCGATTGTGGAGGCGTACGTGAACCGTGGGAGCTCAAGGAAGAACGAGGGTTTTCAAGCGATTTCTTGCGATCGTGGACGATCCGGCGCATCTCGGGGCGCATTTGAGGTAGGGTGATGTTCCTTAGCCTCTTGCGCTCCATTCCTACGATTTGTAGGTCGAGGGGAGGCCGAGAGATGGGTATTCATGCGGGTTTGGGTTTTTCCATGATTTGGGGAGAGCTCACCCGATCTATGGATTTGAGACGCGATTCGGTGTTTTGATGGCCTAGAATCATCCTAGGGGTCCCCAGGGGTCTTCCCCTTGATTTCCCCCTCTCCGGTGGAGGCATGGGAGCGTGGTTGGTTTTTTTAGGTATTTTCCAGCCGTTTCACCCTCGGGCGGGTGTGACGGTCCTTCCAGTGACCGTCACACCATGTAACGCGTGACCGTCACACCATGTAACGTGCCTAGATGGGTGCGTTACAGCCCTGTTTTCAGTCGACTGGGGTCTGTGGACTGTGACGGTCCCTCGATAGACCGCCACAGGTGCTGTAACGCACATGGGTTGGACCGCCAGGGGGGATCTAGCCGTTGGCAGGACCGTTGGCTTTTGACCATTGAGGGTCCAGGCATGTGACGCACTAGGCTTGGCGCGTCACAACCTTGTGACGCCCCTGTGTGGGTGCGTCAGAGCTGGCGAACCCCTTTCACCTTGTAACGCACCAGGGTTGGTCCGTTACTTGCTGTGACGCACCGTGTGGCACGCGTCACAGCTGGTTTTCATTTGTCTTGTGACGCATCATGGTGGGCGCGTCATAGACTGCAACGCACCAGGGTAGGTGCGTTACACGCTGTTTTGCACCGAGGGTCTGACGCCCCTGTGTTGGGCCGTCAGATGGCTGTGACGGTCCAGCCTAGACCATCAGAGCCTATGACGCATCTAGGGTAGACCGTCAGGCTCTGGACTGCACCGGGAGGTCTGTAGTCCCATTTCTTGTCCGACCGTGGTCACCGTGCGACGGTACCGGTACGTGGGACGGTCCCCGTACGTCATCGGATGCGGACGTGGTTTTCCGTTGACTTGAGAGTCTACTCCTTTAGTGACCCTCCACTAGTCGTAGCATGCTTACACGCGTGTGGTCCCACCAGGGAGTGGTGAAGAGGCTACCTGTAGAGACGGTTTGTGGATCGGTTTCCGTCGGGCCCCATGTCTTACAGCCAGAGTCTGGCTGAGGGGAAAATCGATCAGAGGGCAAGACCAGGGACGCGTGGTCTGTGTGTGCACACGTGGTTGGGGGCGGTTGGACCCACGTCGACGGGCGTGACCCCAGCTAGTCACTCATTTGTGGTTTCTTTTACAATGTTCGTGCCTCTGGTAGGCGCTACCACGCTAGACAGTTCACCGGCAGTGCGGTGTAAGTCGTCAGGGGACGCTACCGACTGTGCTTCTAGTGGGAGGTACTCCTATCGAGTCGGGAGTGTCGGTTTGTCAGTCGTGCGACTTCGACCTTCGGGTTTTGTCATGTTGGCCGTGGTGTTCCTGTCGTTTCCTGTGGCACGGGTGCCGGTTTGCGTGCTGTGAGACCGGTGTTTTGTAGATGGCAGGGTTCCCCTTTCTGAGGTACTCGCTTACTGCTAGCGTAGTGGTTTCTCCGTTTGCGAGGTAGGGTTCGAGTGATCCCCCCTGAGTCTTGTTCTGAGACTCATTCCCTGCGTGTTTTCACCGTGTTTCAGGTGAGGCGCGGCTTCCGGGGAGCGCGTCTGAGGCTCAACGTTGTTCAGGTGCCCAGCATTAGTGCCAGAGGTCAGAGCCGGGATATGCCCCGTGTAGCTGTACTTTTCTTTCTTGTCTATATACTAGTTGTGGACTACTGTTGTTAATTTATTATTATCTTGTGGACCATGTATTAATTAAAATGTTGTTTATTTCCTACTTAATTATATAACTGTTTAATTCCTGTAATTATTTATGATACTTGTGTAGTCTCCACACCATCCCTTCTAACCCTTCCGAGACTTCGGGCTCGTGGGTGGCGGTGCGAGTCTCGGGTTATCGGGCCTTGTGGACACCAAAAATTACACGCACAGATATCCTGCTCAGCCTAGCATCAACAACGGCACCGAGTGAAGAAACCCCGGAGAGACTAGTCACCCAGACTCCCCAAATATGCACACTGCCGTGAAGCCGTCTCCGGAGTCACGACAGTGAAGAGAAATCAACCACCAAGAGCCCCACAATCCATGGGCCTCGAAGAAAATCAAATGGGTCACAACTCACGCTCACAACGGGCTCAGAACCGCCCATTTAGCCCTTCAGCGGCACGCCCCCAATGGCCTTCAGCGGCACGCTGTCAGGCCTCTTGCACATTCAACGGCACGCCCCTTTGGGCCTTCAACGGCACGCCTTGAAGCCCCAGTGGCACGCCCCTGCAAGTTCCTAGCGTCGCACTCGTTCAAGCCTCACCCGGCACGCCCGAACGGGCCTTACCCGGTGCCCCTTCTGCCACCTTACCCGGTGCAGTCCAAACACCCTCAAGTGCCCCAGCGGCACACCCCCTTTAGCCTTTCGCGGCACACTATTTTGAGCCTTCAGCGGCGCACTATTTTGAGCCTTCAGCGGCACACCCCTGCAAGGGCCTTCAGCGGCACACCTTCAGGGTTCTTCAGCGGTACACTTGCGAAGGCCTTCAGCGGCACACCTGCGAGGCTCTCCAGCGGCACGCCTTTCTCAGCCCCCAGCGGCACAGCGTTCGGCCCATCCACGCCGGTCAATGCTCGTAACCCTCGGCGCGCAGCGAAAGTATGGCAGGACCATGCCTGGACCATGCTGGGTTGTCCTCGCCCCACCTACTCCCGTCCTCGGCAGTCGTCGGCTTGACCAGGGGTATAAGAACCCCTCGCTCCAATGAAAAAGGGAGAGATAGGAGGAGGGACACACATAAGCTGACACAACAGAAAGAAGAGAAGAATAGAAGAAGAGAAGAAGAGGCAGGGGGCTCCCCCTGGTGCTCCACTCACCATCGCTGGGGTGAAGAGAAGAAAAAGGAGAAGAGAAGAAGAGAGAAAGAAAGAGAGCTCCTGCTACTATATCCACCACCGTCCGTGTGAAGAGGAGAAGAAGAGGAAAGGAAAAGAGAAGAGAAGAAGAGAGACAAGGAGCCCATGCTCCGTTCCCCGTCCCACCTTGTATTTTCATTTCTTTTTTTCTTTTGTCCCCCTTTTCTTTCTCTCTGCGATGTTTTGGCCCTTTGTGGCCTCCCTTTCTTTATGAATGAAAAGCTTTGCTCTTTGGGTTTCCCCCGCTGTCTCCATTTGTTTTCCTCCCCTTGGGACAAGTCAAGCTAAGGCCCCTCCCTTCCAGTCAAGGCATTCTTAGCCTACATTAGTCCAGCGTCTCTCGTCCGTCGTTTTCCCTGGGTTTTGCCGAAGTTTTCTCAAAGGTGGCTGCCTAGGCACACACCTCAATTGTTGGGTCATGCCACTCCTTGTGGGCACGTCCCTTGTTATCCCCTTCCATCTCTGGTCAAGGGGAGATGCTGCCAAATTTTTTCCAGGAATGATAACAACAAGTTAAAAGATAAAAAGAAAGCAACAAATGAATAAGAGAAACAATAAGACATTTTTGCAAGCTACGTGAACAAAGAAGAAACCTAATTAACATTTCTCACGTGCACTGCCCGAATAAAAGAAGGTATTAACAAAAAAATCACAAAATAAATTTCCCACCTGCATTCCATGAATAAAAGAAACCCCCCCTTTCACCTGCATTTCAGGAGCAAAAGAAAACCAAAATAGAACCCCTCACGTACTCATGCTCCAGCGGCACACTCCCTCAAGCCTTCAACGACACACCTTTTTGGCCCTTCAGCGGCACACTCCTCCTCACCGTCTCACTCTCCGTCTCCCCCTCACCGGTACACTCTCCCTCTCACCGTTTCACTCTCTTTCTCCCTCCGTCTCTCCCTCCGTCTCTTCCTCTCTCTCTCACCATCTCATTCTCCCCCTCACCGGTACACTCTCTCTCCCTCTCACCGTCTCATTCCCCCCTCATCGGCACACCTCTCTCTCTCTCTCACCGTCTCACTCTCCCTCATCTATCTCTCCGTCTCACCACTTCTTCCACCGTTTCTCCGAAGTGGAACCCAATGTACAGACTTGGCAGGTTGATACACGAACACAGCAACAAGCAATGTATAGACTTTGCGTGAAGGATTGCACAAATGCAGACAGTGAAGCATGTACATTGGAAATGGATGTTCAGACATGCCGTGAACGAATGCATGGGCCTAATATGCTTGTGACAACAATGTACAGACTTTGAGCTGGCCAACGTATAGACTTTGAGCTACAGCAAATGGACAATGTACAGACTTTGAGCTGGCCAATGTATAGACTTTGAGCTGCAGCAAATGGACGATGTACAGACTTTGAGCTGGCCAATGTATAGACTTTGAGCTGCAGCAAATGGACAATGTACAGACTTTGAGCTGGCCAACATATAGACTTTGGGTTGCAACAAATAGACAAAGTACAGACTTTGAGCTGAAGGATGTATAGACTTTGCGTGCTGGTTGCATAGACAATGTACAGACTTTGAGCTGAAGGATGTATAGACTTTGTGTGCTGGTTGCATAGACAATGTACAGACTTTGAGCTGATGGACGTATAGACTTTGTATGCATGCAACCATCCGATGTACAGACTTGATGTTGTAGCAACCAGCCAGTGTATAGACTTTGGGCTGATGGGCGTACAGACTTTGTGTGCATGCAGCCAGCCGATGTACAGACTTTGTATTGCAGGAACCAGCCAATGTGCAGACTTTGAGCTGATGAATGTAGCCAATGTATAGACTTTGGGCTGATGAATGTACAGACTTTGTGTGCATGCAGCCAGCCGATGTACAGACTTTGTATTGCAGGAACCAGCCAATGTGCAGACTTTGAGCTGATGAATGCAGCCAATGTATAGACTTTGGGCTGATGAATGTACAGACTTTGTGTTGCGGTGACCAGCCAATGTCTAGACTTTGAGTTGATGAATGCAGCCAATGTATAGACTTTGGGCTGATGAATGTACAGACTTTGTGTTGCAGTGACCAGCCAATGTATAGACATTGAGCCGATGAACCAGCCAATGTATAGACTTTGAGCTGATGAATGCAGCCAATGTATAGACTTTGGGCTGATGAATGTACAGACTTTGGGTTACAGCAACCAGCCAGTGTATAGACTTTGAGTTGCAGCAAATGGGCGATGTACAGACTCTGCGCGTGTGCTAGCAGACGTTGTATAGACTTCGAGTCAGCCTGGCACGCCCGCCAACACCCTCCAGCGGCACACTCTCCTTGGTGCCTTCTTCGGCGCACCCCCTTCTCCCTTCGCCGGTACGCCTTGGGGCGCCCTCATCGGCACGCTTTCCATACCTCTAGCCGGTACACCCTCCAGCGGCCCTCTCCCTCCGGGAAACATACACATATAACATATGATGATAATGACATTGGTGATAATAATAATAATAATAAATAAATTAATGAAAATTATGATAAATGAAGAAATCCGAATATATACAGGAAACAAACAAAAATGTGAAATGGTGATAATAAAAAAGGGGGAAAAATAATAATAATAATAAATAAAAAGGGGAGAGGAATCATTCGGAACAAATGCATAAAGAAGAAATGAACAGCAAGAGGAAAGAGAGGAACATGTAATTAAAATCTCAAATAAAAAAAATACCAGGGTCCACATTGTAGCCCCATCTCTCTCCTTGACCCGACGCAGAAGGAACAATGATGCCGCCCTCTCAGGCCGGGCCCGAGTCTTGGGAATTATCCCGACATGGCCAGGCCCCGACCTAGTCTTGGGCCGACATTCCAATCAGACCGGACTCGTTCTTCAGACCGGATCCCCTCAGAGCCACTACTAAAATTACCGCACGTTCGGCAAACATTTGAACGGGTTCACCTCGGTTTTCCCCGCGTTTCTATTACGGACCTGTGTCTGAACATGAAAAGACCCGTGAGTAACCAACATGGCCGACGGCTCCTACCCCGACGTGGTCGTGACCCAGCATTGCTCCGGGCCGATAGCTCGTCAAATCGGATTCACCCTATCGGGATTCGTTCCCGCCCTTTCATTAAAATTGCTGCAAACTCGGCATACATTTGTACGGGGTTGTTCCTATCCACGTCGCACCTTCAATATGGACCCTTGTCCGAATATCAAGTGGTCCGCAAGTGACCGACAGAAATCTGAATAGAATGAGATGGCTCCTGTCATCCCTGGACCCTATATATGAGAATATCAATAAGGCCTTTGTGGGCTGTGCTTGGACCTCGGGTCCGTCCCGATTATGGTCATTGTCTGACCCACACCCTCGACCTATAGCTCGCTTCCTTTGAACATGTTTTGGTTTTGGAATCTAGTCCCGGGACTCTTCCCCGTTGCCCTCTGGCACCGGGAACATTAATGATGCCCACGCAAGCCCCGTTTGGACCGCCGGAGGCGCCCCCGGTATGGTCCCGACTCGATCTCGCATTGGGCCAATAAATTCGCTAGTTTCCTGCTACACTAATCGAGATTTAACCGAATGTTTTCAGTGTCTCGGAATAATGTATTTGCCGTATCACAACATACATATGTTCCAGCTCCTCCTGCGACGATTATGATACTCTCAAGCCGGACACCCGTCTGAATATTAAACGGTCTCCCGAATGATCGACACGTTTCGAATGCCCGCTTCCCTAGACATAGGGCTTTTCAGTCGATTCAAGGGATATTCCCTCGTTGCCCCTTGGCACCGGAAATATTAATGACACTCATGCAAGTCTTGTTTCGACCGCGGGGGGGCCCACCGCAGTATGGTCACAGCTTGCTCTTGCACCGGGCCAACATATTTACTGATTTTTGACCTGCTCCAACCGAGGCTCAGTCGGACGTTTTCTGCTCTTCCGAAAAATAAATTTGCCGTACCTCGGCATACATGCGTTCCGGTTTTCCCGCGACAACCACGATTTTCTCGAGCCGGACATTCGTCCGAACATTAAACGGTCAGTACACGACTGACATGACCGCGAATGGTCTTCTTCTCACCCTCGTGCGAGGATTTCGATACCTCGTAATAGACCTTCCATGCAATCGATTCCCTAGCCATGAGGCCCTGAATCTCAGCGATTAATCAAGGGTGTTCCCTCGTACGAGGGATGTAAATGACGTCGTGACCTTTATGGCACGGCGGGTTTTGGTCCCGACATGAACCACAAAATCGTCTGACGACGTCAGATCGAGCGCACCATGGGCTCTTCAGAGCCCAAATAAATTGTGACTTCGGTGACTGGCACGCCCACGCACTCAATAGACGAACAACTTGAATAAGCGAATTTTAGTGCGTCCACAGGCCTTCCCGATAATCGGATTCTCGGGTCGTTACACGCTTCGTGGCGTCCCCTCCTCCTACCATCAGAAGCTCAAATTCCCCACCCCTCGAGGGATAGGGGAGGTCCGAGGTGATCAGAGGGAGTCCCGAAGATGCTACCTCATCTCAACTAGCGATCGACATCCCGAAGAAGTACCGCCCGAGAAGAAAGCAAGAATCAAAGATCCAGGTCCGGGCATGAGTGCGTCGGCCGAGGACTTGTACCTCAACCAAGTGGGAGATGATCCAAGCAGGATGCTGAGGGTCGGCGCCACGCTGTCCGAGCAAGACAAACAGGCCTACGCGAGCTTCCTCGCATCCCATTAGGATGTATTCGCATGGTCTGAAGATGAGCTTCCCGGGATCCCTCCAGAAGTTGTTACACATCAACTAAGATTGGACCCCGCTTATCGCCCGGTCCAGCAGCGTCGAAGGCGTTGCAACCCTGAGCGGCAAGCCATCATCAGGGAATAGGTAAGCGAGAAGCTACGTTCGGGGCTACTCAGACCCACGAGGTACCCGGACTAGATAGTCAACGTGGTCTTGGTCCCCAAGAGCAACGGAAAGTGGCGGATGTGTGTGGATTACACCGACCTCAACAAAGCTATCCTGAAGGATAGCTTCCCCATGCCACGGATCGACCAGTTGGTCGACGCTACGGCCGGGCACGAAAAGCTGAGCTTCCTGGATGCCTACTCCAGGTACCATCAAATCAACATGCACGAGCCCGACCAGGACAAAATGGCCTTCGTCACCGACCATGGCCCATATTGCTACACATGCATGCCGTTTGGATTGAAGAACGCAGGAGCAACATACCAGCACCTCGTCAACCACATGTTTGACTCGCAGATCGGCTGCAACATGGAGGTATACATCGACGATATGCTCGTAAAGAGCCTCCAGGCCATCGAACACTTGGGAGACTTGGCGGAGACCTTCACCACCCTCAGAAGGTACAACATGAAACTCAACCCAGCCAAATGCGCATTCGGAGTACGGTCAGGAAAGTTCCTAGGCTTCCTCGCCACCCACCGAGGGATCAAAGCTAATCCTGACCAGATCCGAGCAGTGCTAGAGATGAAGCGGCCAGGGTGAGTAAGGGATGTACAATGCCTCACCGGGCGCGTCGCCACCCTTGCTCGATTCCTATCCAGGGTCGCCGAGCGGTGCCTCCCTTTCTTTCGACTGATCAAGCAGGCCAATCAAGCGCCGGGGAAGAAAGGCCAGATAGACTGGGATCAAGAATGCGAGCAGGCATTTGAAGAGCTAAAACGCTACCTGGCAACCCCTCCTGTCCTCGCCAAACCACAAAAGGGAGAACAGCTACTCCTGTACCTGTCTGTCACGCCAAGCACAATGAGCGCCGTGCTCACGCGCGAAGAGGCGGGTGTAATGAAGCATGTCTACTACGGTAGCCGAGCATTGAAAGGACCGGAGTTCCAGTACTCGCGAACTGAAAAGTTTACCCTAGCCCTCATTACGGCCGCTCGCAAGCTGCGTCCATACTTCTTGGCTCACCCAATTGCCGTCCTCACCGACCAGCCGCACCGGTAAATCCTCCAGAACTCGAGCGCCTCAGGAAGGCTAGTCAAATGGGCCATCGAGCTGGGGGAGTTCGACGTCAAGTTCCACCCGAGGACTACGATCAAGGCTCAGGCCCTAGCCAATTTCGTCACCGAATGCACCATGCCCGCTGAGGACTCGCCCGGGCAATCCTCGGCACCCACGTTTTCCCCACTCCCGCTCCCGCGCCAGCCCTCCCCGTCCTCCCCCTCGCGGTGCTAACTCCAGCTGTGCTTGGCTCTCCTCCGACCATAGCTGGTGGCGGGGAGGCCCTGTGCCTCCCCCTTCCTCTCCTGGCCTCTCCTTGTGATGTGACACAACCTGGGACCTAATTTAACAAGCACAACCACAAGGCTATGAAGCCGACACAAGCAGACCTTTGTATGGCGCACACACTTAACCCGGGGGTAACTCGGGGATGCCGAGTCGAGGAAATGGGACAAGCCCCTTGCTGGTAGAGGGCCAGCAAAGTCTAAGTCAAACCTCCCTTGAGGTGCGAATATTCAACTCAATGTGTTGGCCTTGGCCGAGGGACGCGGATCACTCACTCACACCCACGGGGGTCGCACAAGTGTGGTGGAGCCTTAAGATCGGGCGCTCTCTTCCTTACCGACGGCGCAATTGGAGAATATTAAATGAACAAGAATAATTGAGAGCAAGGGACGAGTTCTCACCTAGCCGGTTTGAAGAAACCGACTCCGGTCGGAGACGGGGGCGAGCGGGGAGGCGAGGGGAAGCACCCGCACACCGCGTCGATGAAGCTTCAAACATGTGAGTGTAAATAATACATGAACTACCCCCATGCAAGGGGGGGGGGATCTCGTGGAAGGGAAGCCAATGAATACACTCAATACGACCTCCACGCAGGGAGGGGCCTTCAGCCGACCAAGCGGGGAGGGGAATTCGAGCTAGAAGTGAAGAGAGGGAAGTCGAAGCCGAATCTGCCCGCTGACTGTGTCTCAAGACTGACCGTCAGGTATTTGGACGCTGTGGTCAGCCCCGAATTTTTTTGTAGATGAAACCACTTGGAGATTCTTCGTAGCTGGATCTGGATGATGCTTGAATTTTTTAAATTTCTTCGGGCACCGCTGCTGGTCGGGGTAAGGGCTTGAACAAGGTGGCAGACCCTCAGATCTGACAGCTTCAGGTTCCCAACAGCAGGAAGCAGAGGTTGCCACGGTCGCTCCCAAGCTCAGAATCAGGTGCCGCTGGAGTCGTTGGAACCATTGACGAGTCCTCTTCGAAGCAAGACTGACGGGGATGCCAGATGATGTCGGGGTCGACCGGTAGGCTCCAAACACTGATGAGGGGTCGGTGCAGACTAAGTGGAAGCAGAATCGAGTACCCGAGGGAGAAAATTGATAACTTTCAGGTCCGGTAGCCAAATGGGGCTCTGCTTATTGGATATGTTAGAAGACTCGTAGTAGAAGATGTTTGAAGATGAACTCTCGATCCGATTCCCAACACAATCGTCGCAGTCTAGCTTCTAATCCGGCTCTGGTCTCCTGCCAGGGGGGATCTGCGCAGTTGTGGAAGAGTGGCTCTCCTAGTCGATCACGAACTCGGAATGAGACGGGACCACCACCGTTGCGAAGAAGAGAGGCAGACGCTTCCGTAGATATATGGTATACCACCTGAAGCTCCTAGGGGACAATGGGGTGGCCTCTGCAACCTGTGGCCAATCTGCTGCCTGCAACCAGAACTTGAGAGGGTGGAGATAGGTAATGGGGAATGGGGTAGATGGGAGGGGAAATGAGGTGGTTGTGTGTAGGGGCAACCCCCAGCTGTGACGGGGTCTAGGAGGGGGGGGTTTCAAGGTGTGGGCAGGGGAGAATGGGGGCTGGAAGGGGGTGTTTGCTATGGGTGAGAGAGGAGCTGCGAATTTGGGCTTGGAGGGAGAGGGGAAGGTGAGGGGGGCACAAGTGGGTGGAGGGAAGGTGAGTTTTAATTTTCCTTAATGGAGGGTATTCAATGGTGGTCTTGGGGATGGGAGGGGTTGTGTTGGGGAAGGGAAGGGGTGCTTGGGGTAGTGGGAAGGGTGCTTGGGGAAGTGGGTGGGGTAGTTGGGGGTTGGGAGGTGGAGCTAGGATTGGTGGAAGCTCTCTTGGGACTAGGGGGTGGAGTAATGGGATGTGTGGGGAAGGGGAGTGGCTTTTAATGGGGGTAGGTGGGAGAGTGGTGGTTGGGAAGGGAGGAGAGAGAAAAATTTCAAAATTAGGTGTGGAGGAGAGAGAAAGGGGAGTGAAAGAGAGAGATTAAGAGAGGGATGGGTGGGGAATCTCTCCCCTAGGGTCTCTCACCCAAATAATGGAATCTCTTCACTAGATAAGAAGTTTGAACTCTCAAAATGACAAGTTTTTCATTCATTGATTCATTAGTTCAAATGGGGGAAATGGGGTCCTATATATAGGCAACCCACATTTTACAAAAAGACCTTGACTGTTAACACAATGACAAATAACCATGGGAAGGGGGAGTGCCCTTGGGCCAAGCCCAATGAATTGGGCCCAATAGCTAACTAATAAACCTAATGACACTCAAACCTATGGAAATAAGCACAAGACATAGGGACATGACTCAAATAAAAGGGAAATTACAATGATATGACTCAAATAAAATAAAGAAATATACATAGGACTCAAAATAAACCATGATGTACGCCTCCGGGGTGACGAGAATGGTCGAGAGTGTCAGGACGGATGGTGATGACCCCATCATACTCCCGGGGTGCGGAGAACTCGACTCCGTCGAGTAAGAGGTGGTACTGCTCACATGTCTTCCGAAAGAAGCTGATTCTTCCACCTAGCGAGGTAGAACCCGTTCACCTTGCTCCAAGTGATGATTACCTGTTCATCCAATATTCTCTCAAGTTACTTACGTCGGGCTCTCTGGGCTGATGGTGCTCACATGGGGAGGGGTGGGTGCTCTCTCAAGGGAGGAAGGGGGCTTGAAATTCTCCCTTGGTGCCACCGTGGGTCCCTTGTGTGGCACAAGGCTTTCCACATTGAAACTGAAGTTAACTCCGTTTCCCTTGAGGAGGCCTAACTTAGTAGTGGGGCTAATGCACCTCAAAACCTAGAAGGGGTTGATCCCACAAAACCTCAATATTGAGTTATCTCTATGTGAGAGCCTCTCATTCCTCACCATCCCGGAATCACCCATTTAGATTTCTTGGTGACGCCATTGAGTCGGTCGGCCTTTTGTAGATTTCATGACTCTTGTTGATGCGCCTGCAAGGTTATCATGAAATTTTATGAATGTTGTCCTTTTAGTGGTTATGGGTGGACCTGGACAACCATAGATAGACATATCATGCCATGATGCCATATGGACCTTGATGAACCTTGGTGGGTCGGGGCAACCATATGTGGACTTATCATGCAATGTTATCATGTAGACTTTGGTGGGCCTAGGTGGGCCGGGGCAACCATATGTGAACCTATCATGCAAAGTGGTGATGAATGTCGGGGGACCCGGACATCCGTAGATGCTTTTGACATGCTTAAGACCCATGATGAATGAGGGTGGACCAATACATCCGAATATGGACCACTCATGCTTTTTACTTGACATGTGGGTGATATGAATGAATGGACCCAACATAGTGTTCATGCCAAGTGGTGTGGTAAGCCTAGACACATGCATGTTTTTCCTATGGGTGACTTCCATGTGTATAGGTGTGGGATAACCTTTGAACTCCCATTGGAAAGGGTCGAATGGATCTAAGAAGGTGGTCATCATGGGGTGGAGCACAACCTCATTACCTAGGGATATGTGGCCCAAGATCATGGCTCCCAAGGTGTAACCCGGGTCTAAGATGGAGTGAATTGGGTCAAACATGGTGAGTTGGTGTAGGGAAAGGTGGGTGGTGGATAAAGTGTTTGGGTCACACGAGTCTCTTGACTCCCATTGGAATGGATCATATGGATCATAAAATGGGTTACCTAGGGGAAGGAACTCCATGTCCTCAAGATCCTCAAAAGGTGCTAAGTCATCCTTCTCCATGATAGTTGGGCCAATGTTCTTGGCAAGTGGGTCGGCCATGAGTGGAGGGCTTGGCTTTCTACCCGAGATAAGAAGCTCTAAATCGAGGAGAAGGTTGGGCTCATCGGGTGTAGGGAGGAATAAAAGGAGGTTGCTAGTGTAGCAACCAATGGTGTAAACCGAGGTGATAGACCCTATGCATAGGTGTAGGAGGCTAAGGCTCCTAGGTTGTTCGACCATAGGGGTCAACATGCTAGTCATCTCTAATTGCCATGCTATGCCCTTGAGAAGGTCCTCTAAGGTCTCCACTTGATAGGATGCTTGGATTGTGGTGTGATAGGAGAAGAAGGGCACTATGGGAAGGTCTTGTTCTATGGGAGGGAAAATATGGGCCGGGATCTCTCTAATTGGGCTCTCCTTTAGCCAACTAACAATGGGTTCTCCTAAGATGAGCTCTGCCCCAACTAGAGAGGGTGGTCTAATGTAAAGACCATCGTGTGAGGTTTCTTCTTCAACTTGGACTTGGGTTTCCTCTAAGGTGGGGGGTGGGTTTGGAGTGCTCACAACTATAAGATCGGGTATGAGTTCTTCTACCAAGGAGGTGAGGGGGTCTTTTGGGGTGATGAGGGTTGGTGTGTGGTGCTCCCGGGGTGGAGGGTAAAGGGAAACTTGGATTGGGATTGGTAGAATGGGGTTTGGGAGTGGAAGTAGTGAAGGACTAGGTTGGGGTAGGATTGGGGTTGGAAGTGGAAGGTGGGTTGGGTGACAAGATTTGGGTTGATGGGTTTTGGGGGGTGTACCCTTTTTAGGGGACGATGGAGGGATAGTGGTGGGGACCAAGGGGAGATGTGGGGTATGGGTTTGGTGAGGGATTGTGGGTTGGGTGGTGTTGGCCGTCATGGGTCTAGGTGGAGGGATGGACTCGGGGTCCACTTGGGTTTGAATGCTGAGAATAGGTTGAGTGGTGGTCCTTATTGGGGAAATCGGGTCGGTTAGGGGTCTCTTCCCCTTGGGATCGACCGGTTGTGGAGGGGGGAAAATGGGGCCCAATTGAGTTTGGATAGTGAGGTTTGCGGAAGGGGGTTTTGGTTGGAGTGTGGGGACCCTTAGGGGATTTGGTGGAGAGGTGGATGCTTGGTTTATTTGGGCCTTAAGGGAGAGGACTTGGTTGCGAAGTGTAGTTATGATGGTTGAGAGGTGACTTATTGGGGTTGGTGGAGATGGAGACCAAAGGTCGGCCCCAAGTTGGCCGGGTGGGGATGGAGGAGTGGTAGTGCTCCTCGGTTTAGGGGTGCTTGAATAGTAGGGGTGGGAATGTTTGGGGATGTAGATTTTTCTAAGTTCTTTCTTCATATCATCCCATGAGGAAATGTGTTCTTGTTTCCTAACGTCCCTTAAGCCCACTATGTTCCTCCATTTTTCCTTGGCTTGACCCCGAAATTGTCCCATGGCAACGTGGACTCTTGCGGGTCCATAAACCATAGTTCTCTCAAAGTATTTTTCCATGGTGACCTCTGTTGACACATAAAATAAATAAATAATAATAATAGTGAAAATGAGAGAAAAACAAGAGAAAAGAGGAAAAGAAAATAATATATATATCTAATAATCATAATAATAATAATAATAAAAGATAAAAAAGATATAACAATGATAATAAAATAATAATAAAACTATAAGATAATAATAATAGAAATAATAATAATAACATATTTCATCTTATAATATTTCTTATGTTTCAGGGGACAGAAGACCGTCGATGACACTGGGAATGGGCCGCCCATGGCCCATCGACCACCATGATGAAAGCTGCACACCGATACCCACAAAGGAAAGCGCGCCGATGGCCAAATCCCAGGGCGCGCCGAGGGTCAACCGGGCCGACTGTAGAAGGGTTCCACCCCCTCTATAAGAAGCCTCCATTTTCGATGAAGTCGGGGGGGCTGGCGAGGGACACACAGAGAGAACAGATAGATAGACAGATATCGAAGAGAGAAAAAGCCACACTCACCAGATAAGACAACAAAAAGAGAAGAGAAGAGAAGCCGCTGCTGCGAAGTCCGAGAGAAGGAGAAGGTGGGCGCTGGGGAGGGAGAGGAGTCAATGCTCCGCCCTCCCCCGTCTTCTGTTTCTCTTTTCTTGCTTTTCATCTCTCCGATGTGCGTCTTCTGTATTTCTTCTTCATCTGTCTTTCCTTTGAGGAATGCTGTTGTTCCCTTCATTTCTTACGATTGGACATAGGTGGGTGATGTAACCGACTGTATATGTATCTATGAACGAGCAGGGTCTCCCCCTTGTTTTCAACGTCAAATACATTCGATCTTCATTCTCTGTATATCTCTTCTATGTATGCTCGTTTGGAAGTGTGAGTTTTGGTGTGTGCATTGGCCACGATCCTCTGCTCCCTCCTTTTTTGCTTCTGCTCTGGATGAGAGGCAGCATGGTCCCCCATTCTAACCTATGGATGTTTGGGATCCATGGCTCCCGAGGAATCCCAGTGTGGTGGGTTTTAACGACCTCTCTCCATGGATTGTTCCCTCGATGTCATTAAGGCCATCCCAGGAATCAGAGACAGTCATCTCTTGATTTTCCTGGGCGGTCGGCAACAAATAAACACATACATCCGCAGGGTATTTTCAGTGTGTTTTGGATGAACGATGGCCTCGATCCCTCTACAGACCGGTCTTCTGATGATTCCCTAGCATCCTTCCAGTAAAAGCTTCGATCCAGTTTCCTCCTGCGTCCCAAATCCCGTCTCGATCTCATAAATCTCCAGAACAGAGCTCTGTAAAAAAACCTGAAACCCTTGAACCATGAAACCCTCTCGGCGCAAAATCTTCCCGGCGCGCCAAATAGTCCCCGGCGCGACACTTCGCGCGCCGAGAGTTGGGGCGCGCCGACAACCCCCCATTTTCTCCACTTAACTGGCCGAGAACCCTTCTCAATGTAACCTTCCCGGCACGGAAGCCTCCCGGCGCCATGAATAGTTCCCGACGCGGTGACTCCCACGCCGAGAACCCTCCCGCGCCGGGACTTATTTTTATTTCCGTGCCGAGTGCATGAATAGCCCGCGGACCCATCGATGGCAGGCTGCCGTGCCGAGAACGCCTCTTTCTTATTCCCACGCCGAGAAGCCACCCACTGTCGAGCTGATACCCTTTTAACTCCCGCGTCGAGTGCGGGTGTTTCGTGCAGGCCGCCAGGGGTGTTATCTGACTGCCAGCTTTATTTCTTTACACGCCGTCTGCATGTCCGGGATGGTTTTGGGACATGGCTATGGCCCATATGGTGCACTGATTTCACGAAAACCCATTTGAATAAGTGGAACTCCCTCTGTGCATGGCGCCTGCTACTCACGTTTGCCCATCAATGCATACTCTCCATTCACAGGATGCATATACGTAAATAGCGATTGGCTATGTACTAATTCCATTCACCCTTGTATGCTGGTATTGATTTCTTGAATAAAACGTTCACCAACTAATTGTCACCATATTACGTTAGTGCATGGTGTAGTGAAGGCCAACCCATCATATATATATATATATATATATATATATATATATATATATATATATATGAAGGGATGTATATTTGGCTTATGCATACATAAATAATTCCTTTCTTCATACATGGGGGTCCTCACGTAAATGCTCCTGTGGCTCACCATGCTTGAGTATGAATCATGTATGCACTAACTAATTTCAAAATGACCCACTAATCACCATCAGCCGTTGATTTCCAGTTGGTCAAGCGTATATGGGTGTGTATATATACACATATCTATAAGAATAAACGCATGCATTTTACTTTCTATGGATCCATTCCTATATCCAGCCTCATGGGAAATGGAGGGGCTATATCAATGGGGTTTTACCCCTTACATTTATTTCAATCCGGGTTTTGGGTTTCCGATTTCCTTCTTTAACCCCACCAGACCACGGAGTTCTGCCACTGCATGTTCTCCGGTGGTCCCTTTAGGGGAATATTAATGAGTTGCCACTACGAGTGGACACTGTCCCGCTAAATTCTGATCCTCTTGGATCTTGGGCTACGCCCATCTTTATTTTGGCTTCCATCTCGGCACTCGTAGATGGATGTCCTATACTCCCCTTTTGGCATAGTCCAAAATAAGGGGAGATGCTGCCGAAATTCATTCACGATCCTTGCTCTGTCATATTGTGTGATGTTTTTCGGTAAACTTGATGAATTAACCCCCTACTGTTTGGCAGAGGCCTGAGACAGACTATCTCATGGCCCTTTGCCCACTATAAGGGGAATATAATCATTATTGATCGTCACATGGTCTCTCTAGGCCTCCTATGGATGAATTTCTCCTCCCCTTTCAGCTTGTCTAAACATCATCACCAGAGCCCATAAAGTCCTAATTAAACACAAGAGAACCTCTCAATAGAACCCACCAAGATCCATAACCTCACAAAGCCTTCCAGACCCCTAAAGCGGCCGCTCCTCTCGGCGCCAGATGGCCTTTCGGCGCAGACCCCTCTCGGTGCCAGTTCTGCGCCGAGTGAGGGGCGCGCCGAGTGCCAGCCAGCCACTAGGCGCGCCGACTGCCTCCCAGGTCGATGCCCTTCCGTTGTGCTCACTGCCACACCGAAGCTACCGCGCCAAGAAGCCTACCCGCGCCGGTTCTCATCCGTGCCGGTTCATCTTAATGCCAACCATTGTTCGAACACTCAACTTCCCAGCAGCCTTAATAAGCCCTAAACTCAGTCTAAACTCGATGTCTCAACCTCATTTGCCTTCAGGCCAACTTCCATCACATCACGGGGAATCGTGGTTCTTCATCCGAGTCTAAGGGAGATAAATTAATGGGGTTTTACCCCCACATTATACCGTTTGACCGTGATGTTTTCTTCTAACCCTGCTGACTCTTGGAGTTCTGCCACTGCATGTCTTCCAATTGTTTCTTAAGGGGATATCAATAAATACCATGATAATGGACATTGTCCCGTCGCATCTAGATCCTCTTGGATCTCGGGCTACGCCCATCTTTCCTTTGGCTTCCATCTCGGCACTCCGTGGATGGATGTCCTATATTCCCACTTGGCATAGTCTAAGATAAGAGGATATGCTGCAAGATTTATTCCGTATATTAATATGTCATATCTTGTTTCGCATGATCATCTGCATGCATCTTCTATCCTGCAAATGAATGAGCATACCTATCATATTGGTTTTGCCCCTAGGACTCTTCTACTTTGGCGATTAATCAAGGGTTGTCCTTCTTTGGAAGGACGTAATTAACGTCATAGCCTTTATGGTATGACGGACTTCCGGTCCCGACTCGGACTTCACAATCGACTGACTGAGTCAGATCGAGCGCACAATAAAATTATCACTCCGGTGACTGGCACGCCTAATAAACCAACAAACCAATCAATAAACCAAATAAAAATAAATAAAAGAATAAATCCATTCCCACAGTCTGGCACGCCCGGTGGGACTTAGTCTCCCTTCATCTCTTCGCCAAAGTAGAAGGCCTGGAGGCCTTCCCCAAAATACTGATCGTTTGCTCATTCTGATTTGCAGTGATCTCAATGGCTGGCGGATTTGCCGCGCTTGCACTCGGCCCTCAAGTGGTCGCTACCCACGTGGAGCACGGGTACCTGGCGGTGCCCACTGCTTTCGGACTCTGCCACTGGTGGTGGGGTTCCCTAATTTTCTCGGAGTCACTTTCATCGGCTTGCTGAGGACCGAGGAAGAGGAAGCTGACAAGACTGTTGCGGCCAAGGCCGTAGCCCCTGCAAAGGCGAGCTATCCACGGAGAACCACTCCATCTTGCCATACTATCTCATGCTTTATGCACCACATGGACTACCATGCTGTCCCCGCCAGTGACAAGGCGTCCGGGCGCAAGAAGAAGAAGAACAATCAAAGAAGAAGAGTCGTTGCTGTTTCCCGAGGCCGACTCTCGGCTTCTGGGAAGTCTATTCTAATTGGTGGCATTCGTGTTCATCTAAACGGCCGCCGTGCTAAAGCTTCGCCGGACCATATCATCCCGGCAGTTCCCGTTCATAACCGCTTTCAAGTGCTTGCAAGTCGGGAGGCCAATTTGGACAAAGAAGTCTGCGGGAAGCTGACCCCCAAGCTACCAAGTTTCAAGCAAGTGTGGGTTCCCAAGAGGACCCGGGGCCTAGTTTCGACCCCGCAAGATTCAACATCAACTGTTAAGGACCCCAAAAGTGGGGGCAATAAAGCTACACCAAAGGAAGAAGAGGTCATGCCAGTAGCCTCTATGCCCGCTCATAGGGTCTGTGCCAGGCAGACCAATGTTCTCCGACGTTCGACAAGATTGAACAGAGCTACTAGACTATCGCGGCACTCCTACATGCCGTCGATGCAAGACCAACTGTTAATTTCTTCCCTCTCTCCAGGGCATAATCAAGAAGGAATGGCCCAAGTGGTCCAAAATTACTTCTATGGCATAGAAAGTTCTTTCCTAAGTCAGGAAAGGCTACTCCGCCCCATTAGCGCCGAAAGAAAAGAAGAAGGCAAAGAAAGAAGAAGAATGGTGTCATTCATGAATGAATATGAAGATGGCTTGCAAGTCAAGTGCTCTGAATCTTCTCCACAGCATGAAGAGAATAAAAGGATATCAATGTTTGAAAAGTCAACCTTCCCCAGTCAAGCCAAGAAAACAGTCTGGGGGCAAAGAAAAAGAATCCAAATCTTCACTTGCAACATGGCAGGGGTGGCTAGCAGATATGGGGCCTTACCTGAAGAGTCGGAAGAGTTGGCCAAGTTAGCTGAAAGGCCCGGGCTAATGACAAGAAGAGGCAAAGCTGCAAGAGAAATGCTTGAAGCATCCAAAGAGAAGTAAACTATCACTACTTCGACTGCCGACATGGTGGCTTCTGAAGAAGAAGAGATTACTCTGCCAGCCTCGTCTGAAGATGTTTCGGGCGAAGCATTCAAGGGTACCTCTGCTATGGCAGCGCAAGACCCAACTATCTTAATGATGCTACAAAGTTACCAACAAGAGATTGAAGCCTTGAAGAGGCAACTGAATGAAAAAAATGAACAAGCCCCTTTTCCCTGGCAACAAGATGTGCATGCTAAATCATCCCGGGAAGTTCCTAACCCGGTCGATGCTACACCCCAAGCTACTTCTCAAGCAACAGGCTATGGCAAGGCCACTCTTCAGCCACATTCCCTGCAGCCACCCTTGGTGCAACCAGCTCTTCCACCAGTGCAGCAGTTGCCACCAACGGAGCCGTCGGCACCTCATGTCGAAGCTCTACTCACTCCCTCTATAAAGCATTCTGCATATTGCCACTCGGTGCCGGTGGACCCAACCGTGGTAAATAGATCAATGGTGGAACAACTAATTGAAATGAAGCTGGCCGAGAGGACAGATGGTGATATCAGCACTTTTGATGTTTACAAGGTGCCATATCCGCCACAGTATGCCGCAAAGAGGCTCCCACCTAGCATCAACAAACTGCCCAAATTTGAAAAGTTTGGCGGGCAGGGCTCTCCTAAAGAGCATATTGCTTACTATATGACAGTAATGGGTGAGCTGGCAACAGATGAAGCCTACCTGCTAAAATTCTTCGGGTCCTCACTGACAGGCCCGGCTTTTGAATGGTACTCCAATCTGCCGGCCGGCTCTATAAGCGATTGGGCAACTATGCAATGGAAGTTCCGGGAGCAGTTCCATGTTGCTGAAAGAGAGGTCACACTGGCCGAGCTGTATGCCTCCAGGCAAAGACATGATGAGTCAGCCCTGGAGTACATCAAAAGATGGCGGAATCTCAGTATGAGATGCAAGCGACCGTAACATCCAGAAGATGCGGTGCAAATATGCAAGCAGAGCCTGAGACGAGAGATCCTCGGGAAGTTGATCGGAATTGAAATACGGTCTTTCGACCGGCTAAATAATGTGGTCGCGGAGATTGAAGCCTTCATCTCCAACTCTCCCTCTACTCTAGCTGCAACAAGCCAAAGGGGCAAGTCTATTGACAAGTGGCCATCGCCCAAAGAAGTTCATACAATTGATTTCAAAGCATTCAACCAACAAAAAGAAAAGGAAGAAGGAGTGGCTAACCCTCCAACCGCTAAGCTAGTTGAGCGGCAAGAAGTCACGTCCCTGCGGGCCAAGATGAAAAAGCTCTACTCTTTCCCCAAGGATAGGACTCGGGTCCTCTTTGAATGGGCTGTCACAAACAGCAAGATTACTCTACCAGAGCCGAAGAGACCAGAAGATGCTAGAAAGAAAGACCATCCTTGCTACTGCCCATATCATCAGATGGTCGGGCACCCTATCGAAGATTGTTACATCTTTAAAGACGCTATTGAAAAGCTAATCAGAAAAGGGGAGCTACAACTGGGTGACTATAAGGTGGACCCTCCTCGCCCGCATGAGCTACCTGCTATGGAAAGAGCAATCAATACAGTGTCTCTATGCCACCTGTCATCTCAAGAGACAACCAGAGTTTGCGTCGCACACCAAGTGCCAACTACAAAAAGGCAAGAGAAGAATAAGCCAAGAGACAGAGGGAGCGGCGTTGTCCTCTCCTGCAATACCCTATCGGCCTTGCCCAGTGCGAGCCGAGTTGCTGAAGAAGAAGACGAAGAAATATGCTACACACCGGTAAGGACAGGTCAAGCTGCAGCACCTATCTCTCACCGTAAACCCCAGGAAGGGTGGGGGCATCCTCCACCACCTGCTGAAGGAGCATGCTATTATATCCCGCCTCAACATGAGGGCATGGGGGCAAGAACATCTACTCATGCAGGACCGTACGCGTCCCGCGCCGATAATAAAATGCTGCTAGCCCCACCTGGAATCAGCACGGGAAACAGCACTCCCAGCTCCTACCAAGCTAACTCTGCTCTGATGATGGAACTCTATCAGAAAATACAAGAAATAGAGACACTAAGAAAAAGATTGACTGAGATGGGCTTACTCCCAGTCACACTCGGGCAGGAAGGACCCTCATCCGAAGCCCTACGAGGTGACGCTAAATCATTTGAAGCCTCACTACAACCAGCTTTGCCACAATCAACACAAGGCCACGACGGGAACACCCTCCCGCGGCAGCTATACCACACGGCCCCCGCGTACCCCTCAGCTCTCCAGGTACGTCAGGGGGCAGCTTCCACGTCTCATGTAATGCCGCCTCTACAATCAGCTGGCTTACGCCGGAATCCAACGGTGACAGCCATAACAAACAAGCCAGTAATAGAACAAGCAACTGAGATAAAATCTGCGGAGGAAGAAGTCACCAAGGCAGAGTTATATATGATCCAACAAAAAGATGATGAGTCTACTTCGAACTACATTCACCGCTGGAAGAATCTCAGTGCGAGATGCAAACATCCGCCAAGCTACAAGGATGTTGTCCAGCTATGCAAGCGCAATCTGAGGAAAGAGATCCTGCAAAGGGTAATTGGCCTCGAAGTCAAATCCTTCGACCAATTAGAAGATGTGTCAATTGAAATTGAAGCCTTTCTGGCCAAATATTGCCCAGCTTTTACACCTCCAATTCAAGAGCACGAGCTAATTAAAGAGCGGTCGGCACCAGAAGAAATAGAAGCAGTTGACTTTGTAACCTTCGAGCGTCAGTGGAGGAAAGCACAGGAGGCAACTAGCTCCTCCTCCACCAGAGTTGTTGAACAAAAACCCCCTTCACTAAGAGCAAGAATGAAAAGACCATACTCATTCCCCCAAGACAAGACCCAACAGCTATTCGAGTGGGCCCTTGAGTACAAAAAGGTCATCCTCCCGGAGCTCAAGAGACCAAATGACATCGAAAGAAAAGACGACCCTCGATTTTGCCCCTACCATCGGAAGAGGGGACATCTCATCGAGGACTGCTATATGTTCAAAGACATCATGGAAGACTTAGTCCAAAGTGGTGAATTACAACTTGGAGAATATAGGGTGGATCCACCTCGCCCTCACCCGATGCCCATTTTCAAGATGACGGCTAACACAGTTGCTGTATATCAATCGGGACGGTACACCTTCTGAGATGCATCCCGAGCTCCCTCCGTTGTGGCAAGAGGCCGAACAAATGTAATTGTTGCACCGCCTCCGGGACAACTGCTGAAGACCAAAATAGAAATAAACCCAAGAGTAAAAGAAAAGATGCTGCTTTACCGCTCGATGTGCTGCCCTCTTTATTCAAGCCATCAGCTTAATAATGGAGTCCACTCATATCAAGGCCAACTGTAAAATGATAAAGATGCAAGGAAGAATTTCCTTCCCAATGAAATGACCCGGCACAACGTAGCCGTTGCTCTATATGCTCCAGCACACAATAATAGAGGCTCAACTCTCTCCGAGCAGGGGGCGGCAAAAATAGAAAATATGCTCAGCCGCAATCAAGCTTTAAGGTGCCACTGGGCACAATAAGACTCTATTCCCCGCTCGGGGGCTGCCGACAAAAGAGAAGAGGGTGGAGTCCAACGGTCGGATTTCCCTGCTATTGTCTGCCTACACAACTGCTCGTGAAGCGAACAAGCTACCCAATGGAAAGACGTGCTTTGAACAACTCATCTTCAGCTATCCACCCTAGCTTGGGGGCATTAAAAAGAGAATGAACTCTCCGACTATCCACCCCAGCATGGGGGCATCCAAAGCTAAAAGAAGAGAGAACGTGATTATTCAGGGCACACCAACATCCCACCGTGAACTGGACAACCCGCTGCATATGCTAACTGTTCGACAAGCTCGACTGCTAACGATTTCGAGCTCCTCGCTTAGAGGACCCATTGGCTGCATTTCATTCAATGTCAGAATGAGATTCCTCCTTATCCTGCGAAATGCTTCCCGTTAGTCCCAATGGGATTGACTCTCTACTCCCAGTGTGGAACCCACATTCATAACTAATACATCATTGCCATCCTTCGGCATTCCACCGCAAACAGCTACACAAACACGCTAAGAGATACCAAACTTGTCCCACTGGGTCCATAAAACCTGTCCCTTGGCCTGTGGCACTCCACCCTTGCCAAGCTCTAGACGTTGCCCATCAGTCCCATTGGACCGGGCCCATAAAACCTCTCCCTTGGCTTGTGGTATTCCGCCCTCGTCGAGCTCTCATCGCCCATCAGTTCCATTGGACCGGGCCCATTAAATCTTTCCCTTGGTCTAGTGGCATTCCGCCATGACCGAGCTCTACCTACCTTAGTCTAGTGGCACTCTGCCCTAGCTAAGTTATACCTACCCTTGGTCTAGTGGCATTCCGCCCTAATCGAGCTCTACCCGCCTTGGTTTAGTGGCATTCCGCCCTCACCGAGCTCTATATGCCTTAGTCTGGTGGCACTCCGCCCTAGCTAAGTTTTACTTACCTTGGTCTAGTGGCATTCCGCCCTGATCGAGCTCTACTTACCTTGGTCTAGTGGCACTCCGCCCTGATCGAGCTACCCCTTTACCTTGGTCTAGTGGCACTCCGCCCTAGCTATGTTTTACTTACCTTGGTCTAGTGGCATTCCGCCCTGACCGAGCTCTACTTACCTTGGTCTAGTGGCACTCCGCCCTGATCGAGCTACCCCTTTACCTTGGTCTAGTGGCACTCCGCTCGGATCAAGCTATCTCCACCTTGGTCTAGTGGCACTCTGCCCTGATCGAGCTACCCCTTACCTTGGTCTAGTGGCACTCTGTCCTAGCTAAGTTTTACTTACCTTGGTCTAGTGGCATTCCGCCCTGACCGAGCTCTACTTACCTTGGTCTAGTGGCACTCCGCCCTGATCGAGCTACCCCTTTACCTTGGTCTAGTGGCACTCCGCTCGGATCAAACTATCTCCACCTTGGTCTAGTGGCACTCTGCCCTGATCGAGCTACCCCTTACCTTGGTCTAGTGGCACTCCGCCTGGATCGAGCTACCTCCACCCTGGTCTAGTGGCACTCCGCCCTGATCGAACTACCCCTTATCTTGGCCTGAGGCACTCCGCCCTCGTCGAGCTCTGAGACTCTGCCCATCAAGTCCCACCGAGCTGAGCCCATAAGCTTTTTCCTCGGCTCAAGCCACTCCGTCTGTGTCGAGCTCTTAAGTATTGCCACCAGGCTAGGCCTATAAACCTTTTCCCTCTGGCTCAAGGCACCCCGCCTTGGCCGAGCTCTCAGATGTTAATCCTTAGCCCCACCGGCGCTATAACAAAATAGTCAAATCCATCAATAGTCCCACCGGACAACACAGCCTGCACTATGGGCTGTTCTGTACCAGGAGTACTTTTGGAGGGTACCATTCTTAGCCCTCGTCAGTCGGCTAGGTTTTACCCTTGGCCTAGACCCCATGTCTTCGTGAGTCGCTTGATTTCGACATTCTGTTGAGTCAACGGCCACTTATATATTCTACCCTTGTTTCAGACCTCCCGTCTGAACAAGGTTTGTTGACTCCGATATCTCGTCGGGTTGACGTCTATATTCCGCCCTTGCCCCAGACACGCTGTCCGAGCAAGGTTTGTTGATTCCGACATCTCGTCGGGTCGACGTCTATATTCTGCCCTTGTCCCAGACACGCCGTCTGAGCAAGGTTTGTCAGCTCCGACATATTGTTAGGTTGGCATCTAGATTCTACCTTTGACGTAGACCTCCCGTCTGGGTCAGATGCATGAGTTGTCTTCGACAGTCCGTCAAGGCAACATCAATTCTAGATTGCTTCCAAGTCCGACATCCTGCCAGGATCTGTTATCCTATCTTCTGGCCTTTGACATCCAGTCAAAACCAGCTATCCTTGTTGGCGAGCCCAACACCCTATCATGTATTTCAAGTATCTCATTTTTCGGCTCGTCCACCTCGGCTGAAGCCCACTACCATATATCTCACAACTTCCAGCTATCTTATTCCCCGACTCAGCCATGACAGTCGAAGTCGCTATTATACATTTTCAGCCATTCCATCATCCGGCTAAAGTCGCTATCACAATTTGATAATTGTCTCGTCCTCTGGCTCAGCCATCCCTGCCAAAGCCGCTATTGCAATTCTTCGGCTATCTCCTCTTTCGATTTAGCCATTCCGGCCAAAGCTGCTATCATAATTTTCGGCCATTCTATCTTTCGGCTTAGCCATTCCGGCCAAAGCTGCTATCATAATTTTAAGCTATTCTAGCTTTCGGCTTAGCCATTCAAGCCAAAGCTGCTATCATGATTTTCAACTACTCTATCTGTCGGCTTAGCCATTCCGGCCAAAGCTGCTATCATAATTTTCGGCCATTCTATCTTTCGGCTTAGCCATTCCATCCAAAGCTGCTATCATAATTTTCAGCTATTCTAGCTTTCGGCTTAGCCATGCCAGCCAAAGCTGCTATCATGATTTTCAACTGCTCTATCTGTCGGCTTAGCCATTCCGGCCAAAGCTGCTATCGTAATTTTCAACCATTCTATCTTTCGGCTTAGCCATTCCGGCCAAAGCTGCTATTACAATTTCCAACGACTTCATCCATCGACTTAGCCATTTTTGGCCAAAGCTTGCTATCAGAGCTCATCCACCCGTCCCATTGCAATAATCAATGCAATGCAACGGCCTAGACCTATCGTCGAAGCCCACTTCCCTTGACTATGACTATTCAGTCCCTCTCTCCTCAATTTCAACTCACATTCCATCCTCCTGGATGTCGGCTTGGAAGCCCGCTTCCCCACAGCATGTGAGCACTATCCTATCTTTCGGCTTAGCCATCCCGGCCAAAGCTGCTACCTCACACCTCAGCTATCTTATCTCTCGACTTAGCCAAAGCTCGCTATCTCTGGCTCTCGTAGCCTGCTATCCAGGCTCTTATAGCCTGCTATTTCACTATTCTGGCTCTTGCAGCCTGCTATCCTGCTACCTTCTGGCTTTTACAGTCTGCTATCTCGTTAAACCCTAACTTCTAAAGCCTACTATTATGTCATTTCGACCTATATAACCTGCTATCCTACCACTTTCTGGCTCTTGTAGCCTGCTATCCCAGGCTTTTATAGCCTGCTATCCTGGCCTTTACAGCTTGCTATCCTAGGCTTTTATAGCCTGCTATCCTGGCCTTTACAGCTTGCTATCCCGCTATTCTGGCTTTTATAGCTTGCTATCCTGGCCTTTACGGCTTGCTATCCCACTATCTTGGCTCTTATAGCCTGCTGTTTCTGGCTCTCATAGCCTGCTATTCCTAACTTTCACAGCCTGCTGCCCTGGCTTTTGTAGCCTGCTGTCTCTGGCTCTCATAGCCTGCTATTCCTGGCTTCTACAGCCTGCTATCCTGGCTCTTGTAGCCTGCTGTCTCTGGATCTTGTGGCCTGCTATTCCTGGCTTCTACAGCCTGCTATCCTGGCTCTTGTAGCCTGCTGTCTCTGGCTTCTACAGCCTGCTATCTCTGGCTCTCGTAGCCTGCTATTCCTGGCTTCTATAGCATGCTGTCCTGGCTCTTGTAGCCTGCTATCTCTGGCCCTCATAGCCTGCTATTCTTGGCCTCTACGGCCGGCTATCTTGGCTCTTATAGCCTGCTATCTCTCACTCTCGTAGCCTGCTATTCTTGGCTTCTACAGCCTGCTGTCCTGGCTCTTATAGCCTGTTGTCTCTGGCTCGTAGCCTGCTATTCCTGGCTTCTGTAGCCTGCTATCCTGGCTTTTGTAGTCTGCCGTCTCTGGCTCTCGTAACCTGCTATTCCTGGCTTCTACAGCCTGCTGTCCTGGCTCTTATAGCCTGCTGTCTCTGGCTCTCGTAGCCTGCTATTCCCAGCTTCTATGTCATGCTATTCCTGGCTTGTACGGCCTACTATCTTGGCTCTAATAGCCTACTGTCTCTGGCTCTCATAGCCTGCTATTCCTGGCTTATACGGCCTGCTATTCTGGCTCTTAAAGCCTGCTGTTATTGGCTCCTATATCCTGCTATCTTTGGCTCATCAGTTTTATGTTTCCAAACCTTATAGTCTGTTGATCCTAACTTTACAGCTTGCTACCTCTGGCTCATTTAACCTGCTACCTTGGCCCCCACGGCCTGCTATCATCACTTTCCTGGATCCTGTTACCTCGGCCTTTATGGCTTGCTACCCTGCTATACCGACTTTTACGGTCTATTAGCCTGCTACCTTGGCTTGTACAGCCTGCTATCTCACCATCTCCGGGTCCTTGCGACCTGCTATTCTATTATCTTTCACTACCCATGAGATTCTCAGCCTTGACATACCGTCAAAAGCCCGCTGTCTCGCTACCCTTTTGGCTTAAGCCTACTTCAACAATGACCATCATGTCCCACCGTGATGATTGCTACAACCCAATGACTTGGGCTCCCCTTGAAGCCTACTTTTCTGCTATCGTCAGGTCTTCATATCCTATTCTCCTATTATCTTCTGGCTTTTACAGCCTGCTTTCCATGTTACCTTTCGGCTGTCATAGCCCGCTTCCCTTGCCAACCGCTGGCGTCTGTAGTCTACTTTCTATATTCGGGTTAGACTCCCTGTCAGAACCCGCTGCCCGTTCTTGGCCAAGGCACCCTGTTTAGGCCTACCACTCCATTTTAATCCAGGTTCATCATCTGAATAAAACGGCTCTCGATGGCCAGTACCAACCCTCTTCGTCCCGCCAGGACTTGCTGCATGAAGCCCTTTTCCAATATTTTGTTATCAATTCTGCTAGCTTTTGAATAACCAACCTGCAGGTATTCGCATCAGGCGCTTGAACAAATAAATGAATATATAGTGACATATACATATAAAAAAAAGAAGAAGAAAAGAAGAGAAAAATTGCATGCTTTCAAATTTTGGGTGTTCGTTGGCCTTGCTTGCATGCTTGCTTATACTATAAGATAATACACCTCCTTCAATTTTTAAGGACCACATCTCCTTGCTAAATAAAGCTGCCCGATTCTAAGCATATGTGCGCCACGGTATACACTAAGGGATGAAAAGCCAATATCGGCTTAGTGCATGCGTCTAGTGAAAAAGTCATAGCTATGTCGCTAACGCAACTCGTGAGATACACCCAAAGCAAAACTCCCACACTTTGCACCACAGTGTGTTTAGCGATCTCTTATCATAGGGATGCTAGAAGGTTCTTCCTCACACTATATGTGTGCTCTAACTTCTGCACCCATACGAGGGGTAATCGTGAGGAGAGAGTTGCCTCCCCCCCAGTTTAAAAAGAAGAAAAAAAAGAAGAAAAAGGGAAAAAAAGAAAAAAGAAGAAGAAAAAGAAGAAAAAAAAAGAAGAAAAAAGGAAAAGAAGAAAAAGAAGAAGACTGTTAGATAGGATGAATCCTAGTAGCCGGGAATCCCCATTGAGACACATGAGGAGACTCGCGCCGAACGGTGAAGTCCGTAATGAATTGCTATAAAGGATGAATCCAAGTAGCCGGGAATCCCCATTGAGACACATGAGGAGACTCGCGCCAAACGGTGAAGTCCGTAATGAATTGCTATAAAGGATGAATCCAAGTAGTCGAGAATCCCCATTGAGACACATGAGGAGACTCGCGCCGAACGGTGAAGTCCATAATAAAATTGCTATAAAGGATGAATCCTAGTAGCCGGGAATCCCCATTGAGACACATGAGGAGACTCGAGCCGAATGGTGAAGTCCGAAGCTGGGAATAAGCTAAAGGGGGTTGTGCGAAGCTACCGAAAAGTGAGAACCCCAACTGTGTGTGTAGACGCTAGAGCAATGCTCTAATGTTATCTAGAACGTCTGCATATCCCTATGTCGGAGATTCGCTACTCGCATACTTACACTATCACACTATAGAGAAGTAGCCTCGGGTGTAGATCGTGGCTTACGATGTGCACATATTCTATGCGATGTCCTCTCTGCGCATGAACATCTCCCTTAGTTGTGCCTTGTGAGCCGCACTCTGCCTATGAGTCACAGGCGGTGTCCTTGTCCTATCCCCGATATAGGGGAGCTATTCTATATATCTAGCTTATGCTTGCTGTTGAATGCCTGCATGCTCGCATGAACAAAAAAGACACGCTTTCAAACGGGCTTCACCCGTAGGCCCCGCTCATCCGTCCCTCATTCGCGCCACCTACGGGTGGGGGGCATTTGTTGACACATAAAATAAATAAATAATAATAATGGTGAAAATGAGAGAAAAACAAGAGAAAAGAGGAAAAGAAAATAATATATATATCTAATAATCATAATAATAATAATAATAAAAGATAAAAAAGATATAACAATGATAATAAAATAATAATAAAACTATAAGATAATAATAATAGAAATAATAATAATAACATATTTCATCTTATAATATTTCTTATGTTTCAGGGGACAGAAGACCGTTGATGACACTGGGAATGGGCCGCCCATGGCCCATCGACCACCATGATGAAAGCTGCGCACCGATACCCACAAAGGAAAGCACGCCGATGGCCAAATCCCAGGGCGCGCCGAGGGTCAACCGGGCCGACTGTAGAAGGGTTCCACCCCCTCTATAAGAAGCCTCCATTTTTGATGAAGTCGGGGGGCCCGGCGAGGGACACACAGAGAGAACAGATAGATAGACAGATATCGAAGAGAGAAAAAGCCACACTCACCAGATAAGACAACAAAAAGAGAAGAGAAGAGAAGCCGCTGCTGCGAAGTCCGAGAGAAGGAGAAGGTGGGCGCTGGGGAGGGAGAGGAGTCAATGCTCCGCCCTCCCCCGTCTTCTGTTTCTCTTTTCTTGCTTTTCATCTCTCCGATGTGCGTCTTCTGTATTTCTTCTTCATCTGTCTTTCCTTTGAGGAATGCTGTTGTTCCCTCCGTTTCTTACAATTGGACATAGGTGGGTGATGTAACCGACTGTATATGTATCTATGAACGAGCAGGGTCTCCCCCTTGTTTTCAACGTCAAATACATTCGATCTTCATTCTCTGTATATCTCTTCTATGTATGCTCGTTTGGAAGTGTGAGTTTTGGTGTGTGCATTGGCCACGATCCTCTGCTCCCTCCTTTTTTGCTTCTGCTCTGGATGAGAGGCAGCATGGTCCCCCATTCTAACCTATGGATGTTTGGGATCCATGGCTCCCGAGGAATCCCAGTGTGGTGGGTTTTAACGACCTCTCTCCATGGATTGTTCCCTCGATGTCATTAAGGCCATCCCAGGAATCAGAGACAGTCATCTCTTGATTTTCCTGGGCGGTCGGCAACAAATAAACACATACATCCACAGGGTATTTTGAGTGTGTTTTGGATGAACGATGGCCTCGATCCCTCTACAGACCGGTCTTCTGATGATTCCCTAGCATCCTTCCAGTAAAAGCTTCGATCCAGTTCCCTCCTGCGTCCCAAATCCCGTCTCGATCTCATAAATCTCCAGAACAGAGCTCCGTAAAAAAACCTGAAACCCTTGAACCATGAAACCCTCTCGGCGCAAAATCTTCCCGGCGCGCCAAATAGTCCCCGGCGCGACACTTCGCGCGCCGAGAGTTGGGGCGCACCGACAACCCCCCATTTTCTCCACTTAACTGGCCGAGAACCCTTCTCAATGTAACCTTCCCGGCACAGAAGCCTCCCGGCGCCATGAATAGTTCCCGGCGTGGTGACTCCCACGTCGAGAACCCTCCCGCACCGGGACTTATTTTTATTTCCGTGCCGAGTGCATGAATAGCCCGCGGACCCATCGATGGCAGGCTGCCGTGCCGAGAACGCCTCTTTCTTATTCCCACGCCGAGAAGCCACCCACTGCCGAGCTGATACCCTTTTAACTCCCGCGTCGAGTGCGGGTGTTTCGTGCAGGCCGCCAGGGGTGTTATCTGACTGCCAGCTTTATTTCTTTACACGCCGTCTGCATGTCCGGGATGGTTTTGGGGCATGGCTATGGCCCACATGGTGCACTGATTTCACGAAAACCCATTTGAATAAGTGGAACTCCCTCTGTGCATGGCGCCTGCTACTCACGTTTGCCCATCAATGCATACTCTCCATTCACAGGATGCATATACGTAAATAGCGATTGGCTATGTACTAATTCCATTCACCCTTGTGTGCTGGTATTGATTTCTTGAATAAAACGTTCACCAACTAATTGTCACCATATTACGTTAGTGCATGTTGTAGTGAAGGTCAACCCATCATATATATATATATATATATATATATATATATATATATATATATATATATATATATATATATATGAAGGGATGTATATTTAGCTTATGCATACATAAATAATTCCTTTCTTTATACATGGGGGTCCTCACGTAAATGCTCCTGTGGCTCACCATGCTTGAGTATGAATCATGTATGCACTAACTAATTTCAAAATGACCCACTAATCACCATCAGCCGTTGATTTCCAGTTGGTCAAGCGTATATGGGTGTGTATATATACACATATCTATAAGAATAAACGCATGCATTTTACTTTCTATGGATCCATTCCTATATCCAGCCTCATGGGAAATGGAGGGGCTATATCAATGGGGTTTTACCCCTTACATTTATTTCAATCCGGGTTTTGGGTTTCCGATTTCCTTCTTTAACCCCACCAGACCACGGAGTTCTGCCACTGCATGTTCTCCGGTGGTCCCTTTAGGGGAATATTAATGAGTTGCCACTACGAGTGGACACTGTCCCGCTAAATTCTGATCCTCTTGGATCTTGGGCTACGCCCATCTTTATTTTGGCTTCCATCTCGGCACTCGTAGATGGATGTCCTATACTCCCCTTTTGGCATAGTCCAAAATAAGGGGAGATGCTGCCGAAATTCATTCACGATCCTTGCTCTGTCATATTGTGTGATGTTTTTCGGTAAACTTGATGAATTAACCCCCTACTGTTTGGCAGAGGCCTGAGACAGACTATCTCATGGCCCTTTGCCCACTATAAGGGGAATATAATCATTATTGATCGTCACATGGTCTCTCTAGGCCTCCTATGGATGAATTTCTCCTCCCCTTTCAGCTTGTCTAAACATCATCACCAGAGCCCATAAAGTCCTAATTAAACACAAGAGAACCTCTCAATAGAACCCACCAAGATCCATAACCTCACAAAGCCTTCCAGACCCCTAAAGCGGCCGCTCCTCTCGGCGCCAGATGGCCTTTCGGCGCAGACCCCTCTCGGCGCCAGTTCTGCGCCGAGTGAGGGGCGCGCCGAGTGCCAGCCAGCCACTAGGCGCGCCGACTGCCTCCCAGGTCGATGCCCTTCCGTTGTGCTCACTGCCACACCGAAGCTGCCGCGCCAAGAAGCCTACCGCGCCGGTTCTCATCCGTGCCGATTCATCTTAATGCCAACCATTGTTCGAACACTCAACTTCCCAGCAGCCTTAATAAGCCCTAAACTCAGTCTAAACTCGATGTCTCAACCTCATTTGCCTTCAGGCCAACTTCCATCACATCACGGGGAATCGTGGTTCTTCATCCGCGTCTAAGGGAGATAAATTAATGGGGTTTTACCCCCACATTATACCGTTTGACCGTGATGTTTTCTTCTAACCCTGCTGACTATTGGAGTTCTGCCACTGCATGTCTTCCAATTGTTTCTTAAGGGGATATCAATAAATACCATGATAATGGACATTGTCCCGTCGCATCTAGATCCTCTTGGATCTCGTGCTACGCCCATCTTTCCTTTGGCTTCCATCTCAGCACTCCGTGGATGGATGTCCTATATTCCCACTTGGCATAGTCTAAGATAAGAGGATATGCTGCAGGATTTATTCCGTATATTAATATGTCATATCTTGTTTCGCATGATCATCTGCATGCATCTTCTATCCTGCAAATGAATGAGCATACCTATCATATTGGTTTTGCCCCTAGGACTCTTCTACTTTGGCGATTAATCAAGGGTTGTCCTTCTTTGGAAGGACATAATTAACGTCATAGCATTTATGGTATGACGGACTTCCGGTCCCGACTCGGACTTCACAATCGACTGACTGAGTCAGATCGAGCGCACAATAAAATTGTCACTCCGGTGACTGGCACGCCTAATAAACCAACAAACCAATCAATAAACCAAATAAAAATAAATAAAAGAATAAATCCATTCCCATAACCTCCCACTTTAGGTAGGCACTATAGCATGATCCATCGAAGAGGAGATCCTCAAAAGAGATTATGTCAAATGGAGTGTTGATCGGTCCCTTGTGGGGGGTCGAGTGGGATGAATGTGACCAAAGAGAGGTAGGCATGTTGATGAATGCAAATGTGCCCAAGGACTAGACTTAGTAGAGATAAGTCTAAAACTTGCTCTGATACCACTTGATGTGACCTCGGACCTAATTTGATAAGCACAACCACAAGGCTATGAAGCCTACGCAAGAGGACCTTCGTATGGCGCACACACTTAACCCGGGGGTAACTCGGGGATGCCGAGTCGAGGAAATGGGACAAGCTCCTTGCTGGTAGAGGGCCAGCAAAGTCTAAGTCAAACCTCCCCTTGAGGTGCGGATATTCAACTCAATGTGTTGGCCTTGGCCGAGGGACGCGGATCACTCACTCACACCCACAGGGGTCGCACAAGTGCGGTGGAGCCTTAAGATCGGGCGCTCTCTTCCTTACCGACGGCGCAATTGGAGAATATTAAATGAACAAGAATAATTGAGAGCAAGGGACGAGTTCTCACCTAGCCGGTTTGAAGAAACCGACTCCGGTCGGAGACGGGGGTGAGCGGGGAGGCGAGGGGAAGCACCCGCACGCCGCGTCGATGAAGCTTCAAACCTGTGAGTGTAAATAATACATGAACTACCCCCATGCAAGGGGGGGATCTCGGGGAAGGGAAGTCAATGAATACACTCAATACGACCTCCACGCAGGGAGGGGCCTTCAGCCGACCAAGCGGGGAGGGGAATTCGAGCTAGAAGTGAAGAGAGGGAAGTCGAAGCCGAATCTGCCCGCTGACTGTGTCTCAGGATAGACCGTCAGGTATTTGGACGTTGTGGTCAGCCTCGAATCTTTTTGCAGACGAAACCACTTGGAGATTCTTCGTAGCTGGATCTGGATGATGCTTGAATTTTGTAAATTTCTTCGGGCACCGCTGCTGGTCGGGGTAGGGGCTTGAACAGGGTGGCAGACCCTCAGATATGACAGCTTCAGGTTCCCAACAGTAGGAAGGAGAGGTTGCCACGGTCGGTCCTGAGCTCAGAATCAGGTGCCGCCAGAGTCGTTGGAACCGTTGACAAGTCCTCTTCGAAGAAAGACCGACGGGGATGCCAGCTGATGTCGGGGTCGACCGGTAGTCTCTGAACACTGAGGGAGGGGTCGGTGCAGACTAAGTGGAAGCAGAACCGAGCACCCGAGGGAGAAAATTGATAACTTTCAGGTCCGGTCACCAAATGGGGCTCTGTTTCTTGGAGATGTTAGAAGACTTGTAGTAGAAGATGTTTGAAGAAGAACTCTCGATCTGATTCCCAACACGATCATCGCAGTCGAGCTTCCAATCCGGATCTGGTCTCCTACCATGGGGGATCTGTGCAGTTGTGGGAGAATGGCTCTCCTGGTCGATCACGAACTCGGAATGGGACAGGACCACCACCGTTGCGAAGAAGACAGGCAGACACTTCTGTCAATATATAGTATGCCACCTGAAGCTCCTACCGGATGACGGGGTGGCCTCTGTAACCTGCGGCCAATCTGCTGCCTGCAACCAGAACTTGAGAGGGTGGAGATAGGTAATGGGGAATGGGGTAGATGGGAGGGGAAATGAGGTGATTGTGTGTAGGGGCAACCCCCAACTGTGAGGGGGTCTAGGAGGGGGGGTTTCAAGATGTGGGAAGGGGAGAATGGGGGCTGGAAGGGGGTGTTTGCTATGGGTGAGAGAGGAGCTGCGAATTTGGGCTTGGAGGGAGAGGGGAAGGTGAGGGGGGCACAAGTGGGTGGAGGGAATGTGAGTTTGAATTTTTCTTAATGGAGGGTATTCAATGGTGGTCTTGGGGATGGGAGGGGTTGTGTTGGGGAAGGGAAGGGGTGCTTGGGGTAGTGGGAAGGGTGTTTGGGGAAGTGGGTGGGGTAGTTGGGGGTTGGGAGGTGGAGCTAGGATTGGTGGAAGCTCTCTTGGGGCTAGGGGGTGGAGTAATGGGATATGTGGGGAAGGGGAGTGGCTTTTAATGGGGGTAGGTGGGAGAGTGGTGGTTGGGAAGGGAGGAGAGTGAAAATTTTTGAAATTGGGTGTGGAGGAGAGAGAAAGGGGAGTGAAAGAGAGAGATTAAGAGAGGGATGGATGGGGAATCTCTCCCCTAGGGTCTCTCACCCAAATAATGGAATGTCTTCACTAGATAAGAAGTTTGAACTCTCAAAATGGTAAGTTTTTCATTCATTGATTCATTAGTTCAAATGGGGGAAATGGGGTCCTATATATAGGCAACCCACATTTTACAAAAAGACATTGACTCTTAACACAATGACAAATAACCAAGGGAAGGGGGAGTGCCCTTGGGCCAAGCCCAATGAATTGGGCCCAATAGCTAACTAATAAACCTAATGACACTCAAACCTATGGAAATAAGCACAAGACCTAGGGACATGACTCAAATAAAAGGGAAATTACAATGATATGACTCAAATAAAATAAAGAAACATACATAGGACTCAAAATAAATGACTAGACCATGATGTACGCCTCCGGGGTGACGAGAATGGTCGAGAGTGTCAGGACGGATGGTGATGACCCCATCACCTTGCCTGCGCTGCCCGCTGCTGCTGGTGGATCCTGCGTTTCCGTGGCCAAGACTCCCCCTCCCGTGTCCAGCACCTACTGTACGGACGTTGCTGCCGCCTCCCTGCCGTCGAGTGTGGGGGGGTGTCTGGTTGCTCTCCCCGGTCTTGGGCCCCCCCTTATCTCTCTTCCTCCCTTCGCCGGTCCCGGAGGAGGCGTTCCATGCTCCCCCGGCGTGCCCTCCCTGCTGGACGGGCGACACGTTGTTCCCCTCTCCAGCACGTCACCGCCAGCCGTCGCTTCCAGGCCAATTCTCACGTCCAGTGTCTCCCTGCCTGGGATCCCCGTTTCTTCAACAAGTGTGCTTGGCTATGGCCCTCCCTCCGCTTCTCCTTCGCACCGTGCAACTCCAGCCTCCCCTTCGGCTTCGGTGGCAATGGCAGAGCCCTCCCCTAGCTGTGATGGGACTGCTGCATTTTTCGGTCCTTTGTTCTGCCCTCCAGCTCCCTCTCTAGCATCGGTGGCTGGCCGTGGGGTGTCTCCTACCCCAGACGGTGTCTGTCGACCTACCTCCGATCGACACGTTCTTAGCCATCCCAGCACTCTACCTTTGGTGGAAACTATTGCCTCGTTTCCCCCATTGCTGACCGTGCATCTGCGTTGATTTCTTCCTTGGGTCCTCCCCCTTGACAGCTTCAGCTCTAGTTTTGGCATGCACGTCACCAGCCCTTGATGGGACGCCGGTTGATCACGATACTCTATTTTTGCCATCCGCTCCCCCCCCCTCGATTGCCAACGTTGGATTCCCTCCTATGCCCTGTGGTGTTTCTCCTTTAGCCACTGCCGCTGCCTTGGGCCTCCTGCTGCTAGACTCCGCCCCCACGCCGTTGGCCGTCGCCGTCGGTTACGGCATTTCTCCGGCCCCCTTTGCTCTTGGCAGCACTGCTCCTGCCATCCCACCGCCTTTGCCAGCTGGGCCTCCCCAGTGCGCATGCTGCGCGGGCTTGTGTTCAGCTTGATGTTTCCAGGAAGCTACCTCACCGTGTGTGGGTTGGTATTGGCACTGGGGGTTTCTGGCAACTGGTGGTCATCCCCTCCCCTCCCCTCTTATGCTCCTCCTACCACCGTCTGGGGCACCTCGCTTCCAACTGCAAGAAGTTTCCTCCTGGCCAGGCGGCTGCTGCCAAGCCCCTCTCAGCTCCGGCTGCCTGTTTCACCAACTGCCCTGGGTTTCCTCCTGGTTCTGCCCCTCCCCGGCCTTGCTCATCTCTCGCCCTTGGGGCGCTTCCCCCTATCCTTGCTCACGCCCCTTCCCCACCTCCCCCTATGCCTCCCTTCGAGTCCTCCATCTCTGCGGGGACTCTGGCCCCTCCTGCCTGTTCACCTCTACCTGCTGTTGTGGGCTTGCCGGACCCCGCCTCGTCTGCACCTCCTGTGCCCAGCTTCGTCCCTGCCCCTGCTCCTGCCCTCCAGGGCATCACCACTTCCCCTATTGTTGTTGTTACTGGCCTTGCCAGGTCTTGCGGTGGCACTCATCCGCTTGTGCTCGTAGGCGATGCCCCCCCTGCTTCGGTCGTTTCTTGCTAGTCTGTTGGGCCTGCTGTTCTGTCGGTCACGGGGGTGGTGCAGGGCTCTCTCCCGGCTTCTCCTTTTGTTGACGACCAGGGGGGCGGGTCACCCTCCATGGCCGCAGTTGTCCCCGCTGGCGATGCTACTACGCTGGACTCCGAACCTCTGCTGTCGCCAGTGCAGGGTGTCGCTTCCACCCCCTGGCTGGCGCATGCCTCCTCTGCCCCTGTCAACCCTGCTCTCTGCCAGCGCCCTCCCCATCGGCTTTGGCAAGACGAGGAGCCTGGATACACCTCTACTGGTGAGCTCGGGATGCCAATTGAGGCGCTCTCTGCCGTAGTGCTTGGTCACCGACCTGCCACATCCCATGCTACTGTGCGTCAGCCCCCTGCTGCCATCGTCGTCATCGATGAAGCGGTGCGTCTCGCCCGTTTGGATAGCCTACGCGCTTTGAAGGATGGCGTCCATGCCCTCCCTACGCTCCCTCGACCTGTCGATCCATCCCCTTCTCGGCCCTGCGTCATTGCTGCCCCCTCGCCACCGTCTCTGTCGCCTTTGAAGCCCCACGGTGTGGTTCTAGCCCTTCGTGCTGAGCTTCTCGACGCTGCCCCACTGCCTCTGGACGCCTCTTCTCTGGCTGAGGGTGCTTCTGCTCCTGACTCCTCTAGCCTCTCTCTCTCCCAGGGAGCACCACCTGATACTGTGCCGCTCCCGGCTGTCCAGTCGTCGGGTCGTCTTCGCAATGGGGGCTCCCCCTTGCCTGCCCTCGGTGACTTTGGAGGTTCCGTAGTAGTGGTGGGCTCGGTGTCCTCTACCCCGACCGTGCAGCTTTACCGGCGTCACTGACGATCTTCCTCCTTCCGAGACTTGCCCATCTTCGGACGCCGTTGATGTGTAGGCATTCGAGTTCTATGATTCCAACATCAGCCTCAACCGAAAGAACAACATTTTTTTCTCGGCGCAGATCTAACCGTCCGCGTCATCAGCGTTAGCGTGTCCCAATTCCACTTGTCTCCTCTCAGAACAGTTAATGGGGTTCTTTGACCTTACCTTTGTTGGTCTTCTTGGGCTCTTTCCCATCTTGTTGTCGGTGTCCCACTCCTCTCTTAAGTTTGGGTGCCTTGTGTTTCCTCCCCTATCCTTCTTTTCTCTGTAATTCCTGCTTTATTTAATAAAAATGCTTGCCTGGTGACCGGGGTGAACCATTCATTGCCTTTCGCAATGAAGGGGTGTATGGGAATCCTTGCATGACCTTGCAAGTATTACCCTTGAGTTAAAAAAAAATCCTCGTCATCCACGTGGGAACTATACGTCGACGGATCATCCTGCGCGGCGGGTAGCGGCGCAGAATTGGTCTTACTTTCGCCAGAAGGGTAAGAACTCCAGTACGCCCTGTGCTTCAATTTTTCGACCACGAATAATGTGGCCGAATATGAGGCACTCCTCTCTGGACTGCGCATGGCGAAACACTTGGGGGCGTCCAGCGTGCGAGCATACAGTGACTCCATGCTCATCGCCAATCAAGTCAAAGGAGAATTCGAGGCACGCAAACCCTCCATGATCATATACCTAGAGAAGGCCAAACCTGCGGCAAAAGAATTCTCCTACTTCGAGGTGGTTCACATTCCACGGGAGGAGAACGTCCGAGCAGACGCCCTATCTCGCCTGGCATCCGCTACTACGGTATCCGACCCGAGGTCGATCCTAGTAGAATAATTACTAGCGCCAAGCATAGAAGAGCCAGCGTCCCAAGTGAACGCTATCAGCTACGAACCCTCCTGGATGGATCCCCTGCTAGATTTTCTTCTATGGCAACAACTCCCAAACGACCGCACTGAAGCCCGACGTACGCGAGCATGAGCAGCTCACTTCACAATAGTGAACGGCCGGTTGTACCGTCGATCCCTTTCGGCTCCCCTGCTGACGTGCTTGTTCCCTACGGAAGCCGACCAGGCCATTCAAGAAGTCCACGAAGGACTCTGCGGAAGCCATGTAGGGGGGCGAGCACTCGCTCGGACATTGATCCGGCAAGGATACTGGTGGCCCACCTTACAGCAAGACTGCCTCGAGTATGTCCGGAGGTGCCCTCAATACCAGAAATTTTCTCACTTGCATCATCAGCCAGTTGTGCAACTTCATGCCTTGATGGAGCCTCACCCATTTGCTCTGTGGGGGGTGGACATACTAGGTCCCTTTCCCGAGGCACAAGGGAGGAAGAAATTCCTCATAGTCGCCATTGACTACTTCACCAAGTGGGTTGAAGCGGAATCATTGGGGGAAATTATGAGCGAAGCGACAAGGAAGTTCGTGCTGTGAAGTATCATCCATTGGTTTGGGATCCCGCGAGTTCTCACAACCGACAACGGCAGGCAATTCGCGAGCACCGCCTTCCAGGAGAAATGCTCCGAGCTAGGAATTTGGAACCACTACACGTCGGTAGGACATCCCCAGGCCAACGGGCTGGTGGAAAACGCCAACAAAATGCTTCACCACGGCATCAAGACCCAGTTAGACCAAGCAGGCGACTCATGGGTCGACTCAGTCCCGAGCATCCTCATAGACTTGTGGATGCACTTTTTTCACCTGTTATTCTCTTGTTGGTTTATTCGTTTATTGAGTGCGTGGGCGTGCCAGTCACAGAAGTGACAATTTATTCGGTTCTGTGACAATTTATTCGGGCTCCGAAGAGCCCATGGTGCGCTCGATCTGACTTCGTCAGACGATTGTGTGATTCGTGTCGGGACCAAAACCCGCCGCGCCATAAAGGTCACGACGTCATTTACATCCCCCATACGAGGGAACACCCTTGATTAATCGCCGGGATTCAGGGCCTCATGGCCAAGAGATTAATTGCATGAAAGGTCTATTACGAGGTATTGAAATCCTCATGCGAGGGCGAGAAGGAAACATTCAAGATCGTCTCGGTCATGTGCTGACCATTTAATCTTCGGACGAATGTCCGGCTCGAGAAAAGCGCGATCGTCGCGGGGAGACCGGAGCATATGTACTCCAGGATGTGGCAATTTATTGTTCAGAAGAACGGAAAACGTTTGGCTAAACCTCGGTTAGAGCGGTCGAAAACTGGTAAATCTGTTGGCCCGGTGCAAGGGCAAGCTGCGATCATACTGCGGTGGGCCCCCCGCGGTCGAAACGAGACTTGCATGAGCGTCATTAATATTTCCGATGCCAAAGGGCAACGAGGGAATATCCCTTGAATCGGCTGAAAAGCCCTGTGTCCGGAGAAGCGGGCGTTCGAAACATATCGGTCATTCGGGAGACCATTTAATATTCGGATGGGAGTCCGGCTTGATAATATTGTAATCGCCGCGGGAGGACCTGGAACATATGCGTGCCGGGATACGGCAAGTTTATTATTCCGAGACACTGAAAACATTCGGTTGAATCTCGGTTGTTGTAGTCGGAAACCAGTGAATCTATTGGCCCGGTGCGAGATCGAGCCAGGACCATATTGGGGGCGCCTCCCGTGGTCCAAACGAGGCTTGCGCGGGCATCATTAATATTTCCGATGCCGGAGGGCAACGGGGGGAGTCCGGGGAGTAGACTCAAGAACCGAAAACGTGTTCGAAAGGAGCGGGCTGTAGATCAAGGATATGAGCCAGACGATGACCATGATCGGGGCGGGACCGAGGTCTAAGTGTGGCCCACGGAGGTCTTATTAATATTCCCATGGAAGGAGTCCAGGGGTGGCGAGAGCCGTCTCGTTCTATTCCGATTCTGTCGGTCACTTGCGGACCTCTTCATGTTCGGGCAAGGGCCAATATTGAAAGTGTGACGTGGGCGGAAACGACCCCGTGCAAATGTATGCCGAGTTTATGGCAATTTCAATGAAAGAGCGGGAGCGAATCCCAGCCCGTTAGAATGAATCCGATTTAACGGGCTATCGGTCCGGAGTAATGCCGGCTCACGACCATGTCGGGGAGGGAGCCGTCGGCCATATTGATTGCTCACGGGTCTTTTCATGTTTAGACACAGGTCCGTAATAGAAACGCGGCGAAAACCGAGGTGAACCCATTCAAATGTCTGCGGAACGTGCGTCAATTTTAGTAGCGGCTCGGAAGGGATCCGGCCGGAGAAATGAATCTGGTTTAATCGGAATGTCAGCCCGAGGCGAGGTCGGGTCACGGCCAGTTCGGGATGATTCCCAAGACTCAGGCCCAACCTGGAAGGGCGACATTGTTGTTCCTTCGGCACCGGGTCACGAGAGAGACGAGGCTGCAAAGTGGATCTCATTGTTTTGTTATCATTTGAAATTTTATCATTATTATTCATTAATTTATGCGTATCTTTGAGTGAGTTTGTTATTACTATCTATTTATCATTTTTTTATGATTTATTTATTTATCAGTGTTATTGTTAGGTTTGTTATTATTTTTTGTTCATTTTATTGTCATTCATTTGCTTGTCGTGTTTTGTTAAGTTTGTTATTATTATTTAATTTAGTTATCTTTTATTTATTTATCATTCTTATTGAGTTCGTTATTATTATTCATTCATTTTTTTGTTATCGTTTATTTGTCTAATTATTATTATCGTCATTATTTTTAAGCTTATTATTACTATTACTTATTCCTTTATTATTCTTATTTATATATTCATTTTTTAAATCTATTATTATTTATTATTATTATTATTATTATTATTACTCATATTTTCTGGAGAGAGAATGGGTCATTAGAGGGCTAAGAGAAAGGCGTACCGCTGAAGGGCTGAGGGTGTGCCACTGAAGGGCTGGGAGTGTGCCGCTGAAGGGCCTGGGGGTGTACCGCTGAAGGGCTGGGAGTGTGCCGCTGAAGGGTCTGGGGCTGTGCCGCTGAAGGGCTGAGGAGTGTGCCGCTGAAGGGCTGAGGGAGTGTACCGCTGAGGGGCTGAAAGGGTGCGTGCCGCTGAGGGCCAAAGGAGAGTGCCGGCGAAGGGCCAAGCGGGTGTGTGCCGGCAAAGGCGGCAGGAAGTGTGCCGGCGAAGGCGGCATGGAGCGTGCCGGCGGAGGCAACAGGGAGTGTGCAGGCGAAGGCCACTGAAGGGCGTACCGGGGAAGAGTTGGCAAGGTGTGTCGGCGAGGGGCCATGGAGGGTGTGCCCGTGAAGGGCGCGAGTGGGTGTGCCGGCGAAGGGTGTGCCGACCAAGGGTAGCTAGAGGGTGTACCGGCGAAGGTAACTGAAGGGGCGTACCCGCGAAGGTAGCTGAAGGGGTGTACCGGCGAAAGGCATGGGGAGCCCACTCCTCCTCTGGTTCTTTTAAGGCTTTTCTTTTCTTCTTTTCTGATTTTATTAAGTTTGCACGGGTTTCTTCTTTTCTTCTCTTGATTAACTTTCATTCTTTCTTTTGTGAGGGCGGATGTTCGAGTCGTTTAGTTGTCGTTCGATTCGGTTCTCTTTGAATTGATTGCGGTTCCATTTGCTTTGGTTAAGGCATTTCACCGTTGTTCTTTTCGTTTGTTTGTTGCTGTCTTTTGTCTTTTAAATGTGTGGTTGTTCCATTTGTTTGTTGCTTCCTTTTATCTTTTTAATATGTTATCATTTCTAACGAAAATTTGGCAGCATCTCCCCTTGACCCGAGCGTAAGGGAGATACAGGGAATGCGCCCACATGGAGTGGCGGAACCCGACAACTGGAGGTGGGCGCCCGAGAGCGGCAACACCTTTATAAACCTTAGAAAACTCGGAGGGAACGGCGAGTGGAAGACTACTCTAGGACTGGCTGAGGGGGGAATGCACCGGGCAAGAAGGAAGGGCAAGTGTGCTGGGCAAGGGAGGCACGAGAGGGTGTGCCGGCGAAGGGCCTGGCCGAGAAGTGCCGGGGAAGAATTGGTTGGGGTGTGCCGCTGGAGGCACAGTCAGGGTGTGCCGTTGAAGGCACAATTAGGGTGTGCCGTTTGATGCGCAGGAGGGGCATGAAGGGGCTGTGCCACTGAGGGGCGGCAGGAGTGTACCGCTGAGAGCCCTAGGCGAGCGCGTGCCGCTGAAGGCCGCCAGAGGCATACCCCTGAAGGTGCCCAAGGGCGTGCCGCTGAAGGCACATGAAGGGCGTACCACTGAGGGCGCCCAGGGGTGAGCGAAGGCAAAAATGCCCGGGAGGAAACAAGCCCTAACAAAAGGAGAAAGGGAAAGGGGGCATAAAACACCGAAGGATGCAAACACGGAGGAAATGCTTTAGAAAGACGTCCGAGAAAATACTTGCAAGCCTTCTACTTTTATTCTCACAAAAGGAGTGCCCCAAGGGAGCTAATACATGGCGACGGGAAAGAAAACAAGGGGACAAAGAAAGAAAGAAAGAAGATACAATGGGGGGAGCATGGACTCCTCCCCTCCCGGACCTCACTCTCTCTCTTCACTCGCTCTCCTTCTCTTCCTCTCTTCACACCGGTGGTGGTGGACGGGATAGCAACGGGGGAGCCGGAGCCTCCCCTCTCCTTCTTCTCTTCTTCTCTTCTTCTTCTTCTTCTTCTTCTTCTGCTCTTCGCGCGGACGGTGGTGGACGGAGCAACGGGAGGGGGAGGCAGAGCCTCCCCTCCTCTTCCTCTTTCTCTTCTTCTCTTCCCTCTGCGCACAGACGGCGGCGGCAAGCGGAGCAGCGAGCCCTCCCCCTCTCTTCCTCTCTTCTCTTCTTCTTCTTCTTCTTCTTCTTCTTCTTCTTCTGCTCTTCGCGCGGACGGTGGTGGACGGAGCAGCGGGAGGGGGAGGCAGAGCCTCCCCTCTTCTTCCTCTTTCTCTTCTTCTCTTCCCTCTTCTTCTCTTCTTCTTCTCTTCTCCTCCTCTTGTTCTCTTGTTCTCTTCTTCTCTTCTCTTCTTCTCTTCTGCGTGTATCTGTCTGTGAGTGTATGCCCTTCCTCCCCTTTTTTTTTTCTGTTCGCAGCGAAGAGGGGTTTTATACCCCGGGCGGCGGGAGCGTCCGAAGGCGGGAAGCGTCCGGCGGGGATTTAATGGGGTTTGACTCCCTTGTCCTGGGTGGCAGGAGGAGTAGGCAGCGTGGCTCTCTCCCCGGGCGACACCTCAGCAAGTCCACTGCGCGCCAAGAATCCGTAGGACATGGGCATCACGTCTTTCGGCCGTTGAAATGCCTTAACGCTGTGCCGCTGGCGGGCTCAAGAAGTGTGCCGCTGGGAGGGCCAAAGGCCGTGCCGCTGGAAGACACGGCAGGCGTGCCGCTGAAGAGCCCAAAGGGCGTGCCGTTGAACGGCCAGGAGAGTGTGCCGCTGAGGGCGTTGAGGGTGTGCCGCTGAGCGGCCTGGGGTGTGTGCCGCTGAGTGGCCTGGGGTGTGCCGTTGGACGGTTGCCAGGGCAAGTGAGTGTATAGACTTCGACAGGGCATGGGCTGTACATACTTCACCTAGCTGCAACGTATAGACTTGCAGGGGCTGATGTATAGACTTCATCGATGTACATACTTTGCGTTGAACTGGTGGATGTACAGACTTCACCAGTGTATAGACTTCACGTTTGCTAGAACTCTGTACGGACTTGCCACACGAGTGTATAGACTTTGCGTTCAAAACAGCCAGCCAATGTACAGACTTGAAGCTTGGACATATGGACTTTGTTTGTGCATTCAGCCAATGTACAGACTTGGGGCTTGGCTGTACAGACTTCGTTTGTTCATTCAGCCAACGTACAGACTTGGGCTGATGGCTGTATAGACTTGGTGCGATGAAGCGTGCCGCAGAAGGGCTGGATGGCCGTGCCGTTGGGGCGTCTGAAGGGCGTGCTGCTGGGGGCTGTGCCGCTGAAGGGGGTTCACGGGAGAGTGCCGCTGGAGCACCCTGGAGGGTGTGCCGCTGAAGGGCTCCAGGGGCGTGCCGCTGAAGGGCTAAATGGGCAGTTTTGAGCCCGTTGTGAGCACGAGTTGTGGCCCATTTGATTTTCTTCGAGGTCCCATGGATTATGAGCTTCCCAAGAGTTGGTTTCTCTTTGCTGTCGTGACTCCGGGGACGACTTCATGGCAGTGTGCATATTTGGGGAGTCCGGACGACCAGTCTCTCCGGGGCTTCATCACTCGGCGCCATTGTTGATGCGAGGCCGAGTAGGATATCTGGGTTTGCAATTTTTTGGTGTTCACAAATGCCCCCCACCCACGGGTAGCGCGGGCGAAGGATGAGCCGGGTGGTGCCCGCGGGTGTACTGGCCTCTTTTCCTCTTCGTCGGTGTCGCCGGGATGTTGGGAGCTGGCGTAGCATGTTGGCCTCTTCTTCTCTTCGTTAGTGCCGACGGGGTATCGGGGACTGACATGGCATGTTGGTCTCTTCTTCTCTTCGTCAGTGCCGACGGGGTGTCGGGCGTTGACATGGTTTACTTGTTCTCTTCTTCTCTTCGTCAGTGCCGACAGGGTGCCGGGGGACCGACGCAGTTTGTTTGTCTCTTCTGCTCTTTGCCAATGCCTGACAGGGTGTCGGGCGTTGACATGGTATGTGTTGGTCTTTTCTTCTCTTCGCCAGTGCCGACATGGTGCCGGGAGCTGACATGGTATGTTGATCTCTTAGTCTCTTCGTCAGTGCCGACATGGTGTCGGGAACAGAAGCAGTATATTGGTCTCTTTGTCTCTTCATTAGTGCCGACGGGGTGTCTGGAACTGAAGCAGTATGTTTGTCTCTTTGCCTCTTGATCAGCGCCGACGGGGTGTCGGGAGCTGACACGGTTTGTTGGTCTCTTTGTCTCTTCATCAGTGCCGACAGGGTGTCAGGAGCTGACATGTTTTGTTGGTCTCTTTGTCTCTTTTTCTCTTCGTCAGTGCCGACAGGATGCTGGGGGCTGATCGGGTTTGTTGATCTCTTTGTCTCTTAGTCAGTGCCGACAGGGTGCCGGGCGCTGACATGGTATGTTGGTCTCTTGGTCTCTTCGTCAGTGCCGACAGGGCACCGGGAGCTGACCTGATTTGTTGGTCTCTTTGTCTCTTCGTCAACGCCGACAGGGCGTCGGGAGCTGACCTGGCTTGTTGTCTCTTTGTCTCTTCGTCAGTGCCGACAGGGTGCCGGGGACTGAAGTGGTATGTTGGTCTCTTCATCAGTGCCGACGGGGTGCCGGGGACTGAAGTGGTATGTTGGTCTCTTCATCAGTGCCGACGGGGTGCCGGGGACTGAAGTGGTATGTTGGTCTCTTCATCAGTGTCGACGGGGTGTCGGGGACTGAAGTGGTATGTTGGTCTCTTTGTCTCTTCTCTTTCTTTTCTTCTCTCTTTTCTCTTCTTCTCTTTTTTTTCTTTTCTTCTCTTTTGTCATCTCTTTTTTTTTGTCCTTTTTGTTGTTGTTTTTTTGTTTCTTCTCTTCTTCCCTTCTTTTCCCTTCTTTTTTTTCTCTTTCCTTTTTTTTGAAGAACTCCAGGTGGCTGTTGGCATGGATGCCAATGATATAAGAGTTGTAGGCACAGCGGCCGATAATTGAAAGTTGTTGGCACGGGGGCCAGTAAGTGAAGCCGAAACAGCCAAGGCCAGAAGCAACTGAGATGTTCGTCGTCCGAAGGGACGGAGAGAAGAGTTTGTTGATTCAAAAAATGCGCCGGGGATATCAGTTATGAAACCCGGACTCGGGAGAGTGGGCCGCGAGGGCCAAAGTTGGCGTTACGAAAGCGGGCCGTGCAGGCCAGATTCTGGGAAGTAGGCCGTAAAGGGCCAGGGATGTTGGGAAGTGGGCCACAAGAGCCGAATTCTGGGGAGCAGGCCGTAAAGGCCGAATTCTGGGAGCAGGCCGTAAAGGTCGAATTCTGGGGAGTGGGCCGTAAAGGCCGAATTCTGGGAGTAGGCCGTAAAGGGCCAAATTCTGGGAAGCGGGCTGCAAGAGCCGGAGATGTTGGGAAGCGGGCCGCAAGGGCCGAATCGGGGAAGCAGGCTACGGGAGCCAAAATCAGGGAGCAGGCCGCGAAGGCCAAAGGTAAGCAGGCTGCAAGAGCCAAAGATATTGGGAAGCAAGCCACGAGGGCCAGAATTGGGAAGCATGCTATAAAAGCCGGAGTTGGGAGATTAAGGAGCCGTAAGGGCAAGATGTAGGCCATGGGGGCCAAGATTGGACCCTACGAGCCGTAGCTGGGAACGTAGGCTTCGATAGCCGAAATTGAGTTTATTGTATGCACACATTTTTATTATTTATTATATATATATTTTTAAGCATGCAAGCATTCATTAGCAAGCATAACATAAATATAAGTAAGGCAGCTCCCCCTATAGGGGACAGGATAGGGACATCGCCCGTAATTCGTAGATGCGGTGCGGGCCGCGAGACACAATTGAGGGGTGGTGCACCCGTCAAGAGGATATCGCATGTCTTGCATGCATAGCCTAAATTCACGCATTTCACCCGAGGCAATTCTCTGTGGCGTTGCGGTACAAATGTGTGAACAAAGAGCCCTAACCATAGGGATATGCAGGTTTTCCTGGTGACACTTGAGGATCACTCTAGCGCCTAGACATTAGTTCCAGGCTTTCGACTTTCGGTAGCTTCACACAGCCCCCACTTGTTTATTTTGGTAGCGGATTTCACGGTTCGGCACGAGTCTCCTCATGTGTCTCAATGGGGATTCCCGGCTACTAAGATTCGTCCTTATTGTGATTCTATTACGGATTCCACCGTTTGACGCGAGTTTCCTCATATGTCTCAATGGGGATTCCCGGCTAATAGGTTTCATCCTTATTGTAATTCTATTGCGGATCCCACCGTTTGACGCGAGTTTCCTCATATCTCAATGGGGATTCCCGGCTAATAGGTTTCATCCTTATTGTAATTCGCTTCACCATTTCGCGCGAGTCTCCTCATTTGTCTCAATGGGGATTCTCGGCTACTCGGATTCACGTTTCTCTCTCTTTTTTTACATCATTTTTTTTCTCTCTCTCTTTTTTTTTTTTTTTTTATTTTACAGTGGGGGTAGGCAGCTTTTTCCTCACGATTACCTTTCACGCGAGTGCAGGAATTTAAGTCTCCGTAGAGTGCTAAGAAGGAATTCGGGCAATCCCTATGGTTGAAAGCTATTGAACACATTAAATGCTAAGTGTGGGAGGGTTGCCTCAGGTTTATTTTGTGAGTTGGGCTTAGCGATTCAGCCATGACTCTTCCCCTTGACGTGTGCACCTGCCATAATTGGGTTCCCTTCGAGTGCGTGCCGTGGCGCCCGTGCATCCGGAATCGGGCGATATTATTTAGCAAGAAAACACGGTCCTAGAAAATTCTAAGGAGGTGTATTATTCTATATTAAGCAACCATGTAAACATGGCAATCAAGCATTTTCTTCTTTCTTCTTTTTTGTTTTGTTGTTTTGTTGTTGTTTTTTTTTGTTTATTTTCCCTGTGTTTTTTTTGTTTGTTGTTTTTTTTGTGGCATAAGAAAATATTGTTGTTACGTATAAGTGTAGTGGTAGTAGAGGTATTAGGGAAGCAGACAACGGAGGGCCGAAAGGACATCAGGGAAGCGGGCTATAGAAGCTGAGGGACATTGGGGAAGCAGGCCATAAAGGCCAAAAGGAAGCGGGCTGCGAGAGCCCAAGTTGGAAAGCAGGCTATAAAAGCCAGAATTGGGGAGCAGGCCACGGAGGCCAAAGGGGAAGCGGGCTACGGGAGCCAGAACTGGGAAGCATGCCACAAAGGCTAAAGGGGAAGCAGGCTATGAGAGCCAAAGTTAGGAAGCAGGCTATAAAAGCCAAAGGTAAGTAGGCTGCAAGAGCCAACGTTGGGAAGCGGGCCGTGAAGGCCAAAGGTAAGCTGGCTGCAAGAGCCAAAATTGGGAAGCAGGCCAGAAGGTCAAAGGTAAGCAGACTGCAAGAGCCAGATTATGGGAAGCAGGCTAAAGGAGCCGAAGTTGGGAAGAAGGCCGTGAAGGCCGAATTCTGGGAAGCAGGCTATAGAAGCCAAAGGGAAGCATGCCATGAGAGCCAAAGGTAAGTAGGCTGCGAGAGCCAAAGTTGGGAAGCGGGCTGCAAGAGCCGAATTCTGGGAAGCAGGCCGTAAAGGCTGAATTCTGAGAAGCAGGCTGCAAGAGCCAAAGATATTGGGAAGCGGGCTGCAAGAGCCGAGATTGTGGGCAGCAGGCTACGAAAGCCAAATCAGGGGAGCGGGCTACAAGAGCCAAGGGAAACCAGGCTACGAGAGCCAGAATTGGGAAGCGGGCTATAAAAGCCAAAGGAAAGTAGGCTGCAAGAGCCAAGGTTGGGAAGCAGGCCACGAGGCCCAAAGGTAAGCATGCTGCGAGAGTCAAAGTTGGGAAGCGGGCTGCAAGAGCCGAATTCTGGGGAGCAGGCCGTAAAGGCCAAATTCTGGGGAGCAGGCCGTAAAGGCCGAATTCTGGGAGTAGGCCGTAAAGGGCCAAATTCTGGGAAGCGGGCTGCAAGAGCCGGAGATGTTGGGAAGCGGGCAGCAAGGGCCAAATCGGGGAAGCAGGCTACGGGAGCCGAGGAGAAGGATTCGTGAAGCGGCGGGTTCGAAGACCACGTCTGTCTCATGTCTCTTCTTTTTTTTTCTTCTTCTTCTTTTGTGTGAGGCGACGGGTTCGAAGACCACGTTTGCCTCATGTCTCTTTTTTTTCTCTTCTTCTTTTGTGGAGAGGCAGGCGCAAAGACCATGTTTGTCTCGTGTCTCTTTTTTTCTCTTCTCTTCTTCTTTTGTAAAGAGGCAGGTGCAGAGACCATGTTCGCCCCGTGACTGTTCTTTCTCTTCTTCTCTTCTTCTCTTCTTCTTTTATGGAGAGGCCAGTGTAAAGACCATGTTCACCTCATGTCTCTTTTTTCTCTTCTCTTCTTCTTTTGTAGAGAGGCAGGTGCAAAGACCATGTTTGCCTCGCGACTCTTCTTTCTCTTCTTCTCTTCTTCTTTCATGTGGAGAGGCGGGTGCAAAGACCACGTCTGCCTCGTGACTCTCTTCTTTTTTTTGCGGAGAGGTAGGTGCAAAGACCATGTTCGCCCCACGACTCTTCTTTCTCTTCTTCTCTTCTTCTTTTATGGAGAGGCAGGTGCAAAGACCATGTTCGCCTCGTGTATCTTTTCTCCCTTTTCTTCTCTTCTTTTTTTTTATGGAGAGGCAGGTGCAAGGACCATGTTTGCCTTGTGATCATTCCTTTCTCTCTTCTTCTCTTCTTTTTTGTGGAGAGGCGGGTTCAAGGAACGTGTTCGTCCCGTGACCGTTCTTTCTCTTCTTCTCTTCTTCTTTTATATATGGAGAGGCGGGTGCAAAGACCGCGTCTGCCTCGTGACTCTCTTTTTTTTTTCTTCTCTTCTTCTTTTGTAGAGAGGCAGGTGCAGAGACCATGTTCGCCTCGTGACTCTTTCTCTTTTTTTTTCTTCTTTTGTAGAGAGGCAGGTGGAGAGATCGTGTTCGCCTCATGTGCATTCTTTCTTTCCTTCTCTTCTTTTGTGTGATGAGGCGGGCTCGAAGACCACGTCTGCCTCATGTGTCTTCTTTTGATTCTGCTCTTCTTCCTTTATGTAAAGAGGCGGGTTCAGGGACCACGTCTACCTCATGTGTCTCTTCTTCCTTTTCTTCTCTTCTTTTACGTGATGAGGTGGGCTCGAAGACCACGTCTGCCTCATGTGTCTTTTCTTCCTTTTCTTCTTTTCTTTTGTGTGATGAGGCGGGCTCGAGGACCACGTCTGCCTCATGTGTATTCTTTCTTTCCTTTTTTTCTTTTGTGTGATGAGGCGGGCTCGAAGACCACGTCTGCCTCGTGCGTGTCTTTTTCTTTATTCTGCTCTTCTTTCCTCATTAATGCTTCCACGCTGGGGTGTATTTCTCTTAACGTGCCCCCAGGTTGGGGTGTAGCTTTATTTGGTATGCATCCCCTGAGGGGTGTGTTTTGTCTCTTTGCCTCTGTGCCCCCAGGCGGGGCGTATTTTTCAAGGCTTCTATGCCCCCAGGTGGGGCGTGCTTCTTTTTCTGATGCCCCCGAGCCGGGGAGTCTCCTCTATGGCTTCTATGTTCCCAGGCGGGGTGTATGTTGCTTTATATGCCCCCAGGGCGGGGTGTAATTCTTGCTTCTTCTGCCCCCGAGGAGGGGTGAACTCTTCTTCTTTGCTTATGTGCTCCCATATCGGGGTGTATTCCTTTCTTCATATGCTCCCCCTAAGCCGGAGAATGTTGTTTGTTCTGCTTCAGAAGCCCCCCCCCCCGGGGGGGGGGGGGGGGGATATATGTTGCTTCATGGACCCCGAGACCGGGATGTATTCCTTCTTCAGATGCTCCTAAGCCGGGGTGGACTCTTCTCTTCTTATACTCCCAAGGCAGGATGTAGCTTTTTCAAATGCCCCTAAGTCGGAGCGCGTTCTTCATGGCTTCTATGCCCCCACTAGCGGGGTTTGTCTCTTCTTCAAATACCCCTAAGCTGGGGTGGACTTCTCTTCATATGCCCCTGAGTCGGGGCGTGTTCTTTACAGCTTCTAGGCCCTCGAGGCGAGGTATGCTTCTTCTTCAAGTACCCCCAAGACGGGGTGTGATTCTTGGCTTCATATGCCCCCCCAAGGCGGGGTGTGTTTTGCTTCTTGTGCCCCACAAGGGTAGGGTGTATCCCTTTACGGCTTCTGTGCCCCCGAAGCAGGGTATGTTGTTTCTTCAAATGCCGCTTGGGCGGAGTATATCTTTCTTCTTATGCTCCCAGATCGGGATGTATGTCTCTTTGTTTCTGTGCCCCGGGTCGGGGTAGATGCTTCTGCTTCTTATGTGCCAAGGGCGGAGTGTATTTTGCTGCCCCCTAGGCTGGGTACATTCTTCATGTTTCTCATACCCTTTTCGCAGGGCGTATTCTCTTGCTTCTCATGTCCCTAGATCGAGGTGTATGATTCTTCTTCTGACGCCCCTAAGTCGGGGTATATTCTTTCTTCATGTGCTCCCAGGTCGGGATGTATGCCTCTTTGCTTCGGTGCCCCCGGGTGGAGGTGTATTCTGTCTCTTTGCTTCTGCGTCCCCCAGGCGGGGTATGTTTCTTTTTCAAATGCCCCTAAGCCGGGGCATATTCTTTATGGCTTCTATGCCCCCTGGCGGGGTATATTTCTTCTTCCAAACGCTCCCTAAGACGGGGTGTATTCTTCTCTTTCTTATGCTCCCGAGGCGGGATGTATCTTCTTCAAATACCCCTAAGCCGGGGCGGGTTCTTTATGGCTTTGTGCCCCCTGGCGGGGTATGTTTCTTCTTCAAATACCCCTAAGACGGGGGTGTGATTCCTGACTTCATATGCCCCCGACGTGGAGTATATCTTTTGTTTCTTATGCTCCCGAGCCGGGATGTAGCCTCTTGGCCTCATATGCTGCCGAGGCGAGGGGTATGTTGCTTCAGGTGCCCCCGGGGGGAATGCATTTTGCCTCTACTGCCCCGTGGTGGGGTATATCTTTCGCTTCTTATGCCTCCTCCTTAAGGCGGGGTGAAGTCTTTACTTCAAATGCCCCTAAATCGGGATATAGTTTTGTCTCATATGCCCCTAGAGCAGGGGTGTATTTCTCTTCATGTGCCCCTCAGTCGGGGTGTATCTTTGTTGGTTGTTGTGCCCCCAAAGGGAGTGTCTTTCTCTTCATGTGCCCCGGGCACCAGGTGTATCTTTGTTCTTTTTTTTTCTTCTGCCCCGACACGCTGGGGAATGTTTGCTTCCTGTGCCCCCAAAGTGGGGTGTATGCTTTTTTCTTCAGACTCCCCTAAGGCGAGGTGTATTCTTTGTTGCTTAATGTACCCCCGAATCAGGGTAGATTATCTTCATGTGCCCCCATGGTGGGGTGTACTCTCTTTATATGTCCCCAGGAGTGGGGTGTGGTTTGCTTCCTGTGCGCCCTAGCAGGGTGTATCGCTGCTTGCAATGTCCCCTGAGGCGGGGTATCCTTCTTCTTCAAATACCCCTAAGCCGGGGCGTATTCTTTATGGCTTCTATGCCCCCATAGCGGGGTGTGTTTCTTCTTCAAATACCCCCAAGATGGGGTGGACTCTTTTCTTCTTATACTCCCAAGGCAGGATGTAGCTTCTTCAAATGCCCCTGAGCCGAGGCGTGTTCTTTACGGCTTCTATGCCCCCAGGCGGGGTATATTTCTTCTTCAAATACCCCTAGGCCGGGGTGTATTCTTGCTGCTTCTCATGCTCCCGAGGCGGGATGTGACTTCTTCAAATGCCCTTAAGCTGGGGCGTATTCTTCATGACTTCTGTGTCCCCTAACGGGATATGTTTCTTCTTCAAACGCTCCTAAGCTAGGGTGTGTTCTTATGCTTTTTGCGCCCCTCAAGGCGAGGTGCATTCCTCTCCATATGCCCCTAGCATGGGGTGTGCTTTTGTTTCTTATGCCTCCAGGCCGGGGTACGCTTCTTCTTCATATGCCCCTGAGCCAAGGTGAGTTTCTCTTTTTATGTGTCCCCAGGCCGGGGTGAATTCTTTTCTTCTCATGCCCCCATGGCGGGGTATGTCTTTTGCTTCATGTGCCCCCATATGGGGGTGTATTTCTTCTTCAAATGCCCCTAAGCCAGGGTGCAATTCTATTTCTTCTTATGTCCCCAGGTCAGGGCGGATTCTTCTTCAAATGCCCCGAAGCCGGGGTGTAGCTTTTGCTTTGTGTGCCCCTTAGTCGGGGCGGACTCTCTTCATGTGCCCCTGGGAATGGGGTGTATTTCCTTTTTTTGCCTCCTATGCCCCCATAGCATGGTATATATCTTCTTCTCATCCCCCATGGTGGGGTATGTGCATGCTCTCTTCGGGAGTGGTGGCCGTGCTTGGCCTCATTGCTATAAAGCATTTCCCACAGCGGGTAACCATTCACCAAGCTACAATTGTGGCTCGCTGGGTCTTTTAACAACCACTCGGGGGTCGTTTTGTGTCGGATGGAGGCAGCACGGAGGAGGAATGGGCCGGGTCATTACACCACGGACTCGGAACCTCCTAGAGTCGGGCAGGATGCCGGGTTTCTTCTTGCTCTTTTGGTCGGCGATGCTGGCCGACTTTTCTTCTTTTCTTCTTTCTCTTCTTTTTTTTGTCCCTTCTTCTCTTCTCTTTTTTTTTCTTTTCTTCTCTTCTTCTCTTCTTCTTTTCTTCTTTTCTTCTTTTCTTCTTTTCTTCTCTTTCTTCTTGAGGGAAACGGGGGGGCTTGATTTCCCCTCCCTTCTCTTCTCTTTCTCTTCTCCTTTTTTTTTATAACAGCCCCCATGATTCCTGGAAGCTGCATATGCTTCAAAGCAGCGTCCTCGAGGCCGCGAAGGCAGCTGCATCGAGTCTGGATTTTATCCCCATAGGGCTGGCGAAGACAGCACCTGCCAATTCATCAAAGCAGGCAAACATCGTTTATTAGGGGGCCATAAGGCCCTGAATCCCGGCGAAGAGATGAAGGGTAGTTTAAGTCCCACCGGGCGTGCCAGACTTGTGGACGCACTTTTTTCACCTGTTATTCTCTTGTTGGTTTATTCGTTTATTGAGTGCGTGGGCGTGCCAGTCACAGAAGTGACAATTTATTCGGGCTCCGAAGAGCCCATGGTGCGCTCGATCTGACTTCATCAGACAATTGTGTGGTTCGTGTCGGGACCAAAACCCACCGCGTTATAAAGGTCACGACGTCATTTACATCCCCCATACGAGGGAACACCCTTGATTAATCGCCGGGATTCAGGGCGTCATGGCCAAGAGATTAATTGCATGAAAGGTCTATTACGAGGTATTGAAATCCTCATGCGAGGGCGAGAAGGAAACATTCGAGATCGTGTCGGTCATGTGTTGACCATTTAATCTTCGGACGAATGTCCGGCTCAAGAAAAGCACGATCGTCGCGGGGAGACCGGAGCATATGTACGCCAGGATGTGGCAATTTATTGTTCAGAAGAACGGAAAACGTTTGGCTAAACCTCGGTTAGAGCGATCGGAAACCGGTAAATCTGTTGGCCCGGTGCAAGGGCAAGCTGCGACCATACTGCGGTGGGCCCCCCGTGGTCGAAACGAGACTTGCATGAGCGTCATTAATATTTTCGGTGCCAAGGGGCAACGAGGGAATATCCCTTGAATCGGCTGAAAAGCCCTGTGTCTGGAGAAGCGGGCGTTCGAAACATATCGGTCATTCGAAAGACCATTTAATATTCGGACGGGAGTCCGGCTTGAGAATATTGTAATCGCCGCGGGAGGACCTGGAACATATGCGTGCCGGGATACGGCAAGTTTATTATTCCGAGACACTGAAAACATTCGGTTGAATCTTGGTTGTTGTAGTCGGAAACCATTGAATCTATTGGCCCGGTGTGAGATCGAGCCAGGACCATATTGGGGGCGCCTCCCGTGGTCCAAACGAGGCTTGCGCGGGCATCATTAATATTTCCGGTGCCGGAGGGCAACGAGGGGGAGTCCGGGGACTAGACTCAAGAACCGAAAACGTGTTCGAAAGGAGCGGGCTGTAGATCAAGGATATGAGCCAGACGATGACCATGATCGGGGCGGGCCCGAGGTCTAAGTGTGGCCCACGGAGGTCTTATTAATATTCCCATGGAAGGAGTCCAGGGGTGGCGAGAGCCGTCTCATTCTATTCCGATTCTGTCGGTCACTTGCGGACCTCTTCATGTTCGGGCAAGGGCCCATATTGAAAGTGTGACGTGGGCGGAAACGACCCCGTGCAAATGTATGCCGAGTTTATGGCAATTTCAATGAAAGAGCGGGAGCGAATCCCGGCCCGTTAGAATGAATACGATTTGACGGGCTATCGGTCCGGAGTAATGCCGGCTCACGACCATGTCGGGGAGGGAGCCGTCGGCCATATTGATTGCCCACGGGTCTTTTCATGTTTAGACACAGGTCCATAATAGAAACGCGGCGAAAACCGAGGTGAACCCATTCAAATATCTGCGGAACGTGCGGCAATTTTAGTAGCGGCTCGGAAGGGATCCAGCCGGAGAAATGAATCTGGTTTAATCGGAATGTCAGCCCGAGGCGAGGTCGGGTCACGACCAGTTCGGGATGATTCCCAAGACTCAGGCCCAACCTGGAAGGGCGACATTGTTGTTCCTTCGGCACCGGGTCACGAGAGAGACGGGGCTGCAAAGTGGATCTCATTGTTTTGTTATCATTTGAAATTTTATCATTATTATTCATTAATTTATGCGTATCTTTGACTGAGTTTGTTATTACTATCTATTTATCATTTTTTTATGATTTATTTATTTATCAGTGTTATTGTTAGGTTTGTTATTATTTTTGTTCATTTTATTGTCATTCATTTGCTTGTCGTGTTCCGTTAAGTTTGTTATTATTATTTATTTTGGTTATCTTTTATTTATTTATCATTCTTATTGAGTTCGTTATTATTATTCATTCATTTTTTTGTTATCGTTTATTTATCTAATTATTATTATCGGCATTATTTTTAAGCTTATTATTACTATTACTTATTCCTTTATTATTCTTATTTATTTATTCATTTTTTGAATCTGTTATTATTTATTATTATTATTATTATTATTACTCATATTTTCTGGAGAGAGAATGGGTCATTAGAGGGCTAAGAGAAAGGCGTACCGCTGAAGGGCTGAGGGTGTGCCACTGAAGGGCTGGCAGTGTGCCGCAGAAGGGCCTAGGGGTGTACCGCTGAAGGGCTGGGAGTGTGCCGCTGAAGGGTCTGGGGCTGTGCCACTAAAGGGCTGAGGAGTGTGCCGCTGAAGGGCTGAGGGAGTGTACCGCTGAGGGGCTGAAAGGGTGCGTGCCGCTGAGGGCCAAAGGATAGTGCCGGCGAAGGGCCAAGCGGGTGTGTGCCGGCGAAGGCGGCAGGAAGTGTGCTGGCGAAGGTGGCATGGAGCATGCCGGTGGAGGCAACAGGGAGTGTGCCGGCGAAGGCCACTGAAGGGCGTACCGGGGAAGAGTTGGCAAGGTGTGTCGGCGAGGGGCCATGGAGGGTGTGCCGGTGAAGGGCGCGAGTGGGTGTGCCGGCGAAGGGTGTGCCGACCAAGGGTAGCTAGAGGGTGTACCGGCGAAGGTAGTTGAAGGGGCGTACCGGCGAAGGTAGCTGAAGGGGTGTACCGGCGAAAGGCATGGGGAGCCCACTCCTCCTCGTTTCTTTTAAGGCTTTTCTTTTCTTCTTTTTTGATTTTATTAAGTTTGCATGGGTTTCTTCTTTTCTTCTCTTGATTAACTTTCATTCTTTCTTTTGTGAGGGCGGATGTTCGAGTCGTTTAGTTGTCGTTCGATTCGATTCTCTTTGAATTGATTGCGGTTCCATTTGCTTTGGTTAAGGCATTTCACCGTTGTTCTTTTCGTTTATTTGTTGCTGTCTTTTGTCTTTTAAATGTGTGGCTGTTCCATTTGTTTGTTGCTTCCTTTTATCTTTTTAATATGTTATCGTTTCTAACGAAAATTCGGCAGCATCTCCCCTTGACCCGAGCGTAAGGGAGATACAGGGAACTCGCCCACATGTAGTGGCGGAACCCGACAACTGGAGGTGGGCGCCCGAGAGCGGCAACACCTTTATAAACCTTGGAAAAGTCGGAGGGAACGGCGAGTGGAAGACTACTCTAGGTATGGCTGAGGGGGGAATGCACCGGGCAAGAAGGAAGGGCAAGTGTGCCGGGCAAGGGAGGCACGAGAGGGTGTGCCGGCGAAGGGCCTGGCCGAGGCGTGCCCGGGAAGAATTGGTTGGGGTGTGCCGCTGGAGGCACAGTCAGGGTGTGCCCTTGACGGCACAATTAGGGTGTGCCGTTGGAGGCGCAGGAGGGGCATGAAGGGGCTGTGCCGCTGAGGGGCGGCAGGAGTGTACCGCTGAGAGCCCTGGGCGAGCGCGTGCCGCTGAAGGCCGCCAGAGGCGTACCCCTGAAGGTGCCCAAGGGCGTGCCGCTGAAGGCACATGGAGGGCGTACCGCTGAGGGCGCCCAGGGGTGAGCGAAGGCAAAAATGCCCGGGAGGAAACAAACCCTAACAAAAGGAGAAAGGGAAAGGGGGCGTGAAACACCGAAGGATGCAAACACGGAGGAAATACTTTAGAAAGACGTCCGAGAAAATACTTGCAAGCCTTCAACTTTTATTCTCACAAAAGGAGTGCCCCAAGGGAGCTAATACATGGCGACGGGAAAGAAAACAAGGGGACAAAGAAAGAAAGAAAGAAGATACAATGGGGGGAGCATGGACTCCTCCCCTCCCGGACCTCACTCTCTCTCTTCACTCGCTCTCCTTCTCTTCCTCTCTTCACACCGGTGGTGGTGGACGGGATAGCAACGGGGGAGCCGGAGCCTCCCCTCTCCTTCTTCTCTTCTTCTCTTCTTCTTCTTCTTCTTCTGCTCTTCGCGCGGACGGCGGTGGACGGAGCAGCGGGAGGGGGAGGCAGAGCCTCCCCTCCTCTTCCTCTTTCTCTTCTTCTCTTCCCTCTGCGCACAGACGGCGGCGGCAAGCGGAGCAGCGAGCCCTCCCCCTCTCTTCCTCTCTTCTCTTCTTCTTCTTCTTCTTCTTCTTCTGCTCTTCGCGCGGACGGCGGTGGACGGAGCAGCGGGAGGGGGAGGCAGAGCCTCCCCTCCTCTTCCTCTTTCTCTTCTTCTCTTCCCTCTTCTTCTCTTCTTCTTCTCTTCTCCTCCTCTTCTTCTCTTCTTCTCTTCTCTTCTTCTCTTCTGCGTGTATCTATCTGTGAGTGTATGCCCTTCCTCCCCCTTTTTTTTCTGTTCGCAGCGAAGAGGGGTTTCATACCCCGGGCGGCGGGAGCGTCCGAAGGCGGGAAGCGTCCGGCGGGTATTTAATGGGGTTTGACTCCCTTGTCCTGGGTGGCAGGAGGAGTAGGCAGCGTGGCTCTCTCCCCGGGCGACACCTCAGCAAGTCCACTGCGCGCCAAGAATCCGTAGGGCATGGGCATCACGTCTTTCGGCCGTTGAAATGCCTTAACGCTGTGCCGCTGGCGGGCTCAAGAAGTGTGCCGCTGGGAGGGCCAAAGTCCGTGCCGCTGGAAGACACGGCAGGCGTGCCGCTGAAGAGCCCAAAGGGCGTGCCGTTGAACGGCAAGGAGGGCGTGCCGTTGAAGAGCCCAAAGGGCGTGCCGTTGAACGACCAGGAGAGTGTGCCGCTGAGGGCGTTGAGGGTGTGCCGCTGAGCGGCCTGGTGGGTGTGCCGCTGGGCGCTTGGGGGGTGTGCCGCTGAGCGGCCTGGGGTGTGCCGTTGGACGGTTGCCAGGGCAAGTGAGTGTATAGACTTCGGCAGGGCATGGGCTGTACATACTTCACCTAGCTGCAACGTATAGACTTGCAGGGGCTGATGTATAGACTTCATCGATGTACATACTTTGCGTTGAACTGGTGGATGTACAGACTTCACCAGTGTATAGACTTCGCGTTTGCTAGAACTCTGTACGGACTTGCCACACGAGTGTATAGACTTTGCGTTCAAAACAGCTAGCCAATGTACAGACTTGGAGCTTGGACGTATAGACTTTGTTTGTGCATTCAGCCAATGTACAGACTTGGGGCTTGGCTGTACAGACTTCGTTTGTTCATTCAGCCAACGTACAGACTTGGGCTGATGGCTGTATAGACTTGGTGCGATGAAGCGTGCCGCAGAAGGGCTGGATGGCCGTGCCGTTGGGGCGTCTGAAGGGCGTGCCGCTGGTGGCTGTGTCGCTGAAGGGGGTTTAGGGAGAGTGCTGCTGGAGCACCCTGGAGGGTGTGCCGCTGAAGGGCTCCAGGGGCGTGCCGCTGAAGGGCTAAATGGGCAGTTTTGAGCCTGTTGTGAGCACGAGTTGTGGCCCATTTGATTTTCTTCGAGGTCCCATGGATTATGAGCTTCCCAAGAGTTGGTTTCTCTTTGCTGTCGTGACTCCGGGGATGGCTTCACGGCAGTGTGCATATTTGGGGAGTCTGGACGACCAGTCTCTCCGGGGCTTCTTCACTCGGCGTCGTTGTTGATGCGAGGCCGAGTAGGATATCTGGGTTTGCAATTTTTTGGTGTCCACAGGGGTGGACATACTAGGTCCCTTTCCCGAGGCACAAGGGAGGAAAAAATTCCTCATAGTCGCCATTGACTACTGATAACGCGAAAGTTCGTCGTTTAAACCACGCATATAACAATCTTAAAACCGCACTCACACAAAATGATCAAAAGAGAATGTAGTACTATGGCAAGCACGGGTCGAATCCACAAGGAAGAAGAGATTTTTAAAGTTAAAAACTTTGGACTCCTTTGCAAAATATTTGTGATTTGATTGATTGAAGAAAATAGTGAAATGATGAACAAACCAAACACTTAATTGAAAACACCATGACTATGCGCTTATGCTATGGAACGAAGATATAGAAGAAAGAGATAGAGAGGGAAGAAGAGCAAGAACTAGATCAAGAGAGCAACTCCTTTCATTAACTTAAAAGAAAGAGTACATGAGATGTGAAACAAGTTTATACTAATGACACAATGAGATTACAATGAAGTGAAATATCACAAAAATAATAACACAAGAAAAGCCTGGAGTTTGGAGATGGTAGCATCAATGGTGATGATAGCGCCGTCCTCTCTTGGCCTTGGATCACGAACAACCTTGTGGAAGATGTCGTCTACGCCGGGAGGAAGTCGCCTTCGTCGTTGAAGCAATCTTTGGAGGGTGAATAACTTTGAACCCAAGAGGAATTAGGAGATGCCCAAGAAGAAGAAGTTGAAGAGGTGGAAGAGAGGAAAAACTTCAATGAAGAACTCAGAGAGGAAAGAAGAAAAGAAGGGCTTCAAAATGGAGACATAACCGAAGCTAGCACCTCGGATGAACAGTAAAATTACAGGACAGCAAGTTAAAAGATGAGAGATAGCTTGAAAACCAGACGGAATTAGAAGATGAGCAAGAAGAAGAAGTTGTAGAACACGTAAAAACCAAGAACTTTCATGAAGACAGTAAGAGCAGAAAATGACTAGAAGAGGGAGAAATAAGGGGAAGAACAGAGAGAAAACTGTTTCACAGATGAACAGGACAGCACAGTGAAGAATACGAAATAGCTTGAAAACCAGAAGGAATTAGAAGTTGAGCAAGAAGAAGAAATTGTAGAGGACTTAAAAATGAAGAACTTTTATGAAGAACACAAAAGGAGAAAACGAACTTACATGGGAGAAACCGGAGGCCTAAGGTTGGGAGAGAAAGAGGGAGAGTGAAAGATTGCCAAAAGAAGAACCCCTTTCTCCTCCTTGCCATGGGCTATTTATAGGGAAAGTTAGGTAGATGGAGGGTGGAGATTGTATCAAAAGGAGATGGATGGCTGAGATTTAAGTGGAATATGATGCATGGGGAAGAGAAAAAGTAGGTGGGCACCCCCTTTCTTGGACTTTAGGCACCCCATTTTCCAAGGCTCATCATGTCTCTCCTTTATTTCAAACTTTGAATGTCCTTTTCCTCCTTTCCAAACTTAAAGTTTGGATTCCTCCTTTTCAAACTTTGAATTCGAAATTTTGAACTTTCCTTTCCCTCCAACCAAAATAATTTGAATTCTTTATTTGACTTGGTCAAAATGGTGATGACCCTTTTGCCCCCGGCTTCTTTTGTAATTACCTTCGGTGTCCTACATACACATAATTGCACTTTAGTCCATAAAAATTACCACAATGTGCACATCAATCTTAAATGCTCATGGTTATGCAATGGAGAATTAATGCTCATGGTCCTCAACTTCAGATTATTAGATAAAATTACCAAATTAATCAATTTACGTGAAAGCTCCAATTTAAATGCGGAGTTGAGGTTAACTATGAAATATGCATAATTACCTAATTATATGCACATAAAATGGTATTTATGCGATGAATTATCATAAGAAATGGAGACTTATCACACCCCCCAACTTGAATATTGCTAGTCCCTTAGCAATGTAAACAATTATAAAATTAGGACTAGCAAACACTCGTGTGTCACAGATCATGGTAAGAACATTATGCATAATGATTTAGACTTTGGAGTATTACAAGTTCAAGTAGCATATATTTGGTATAAATTTTATCCGTCCATGTGTTTAGACCTTTCCTCGGGATACACTCAAAATTAAATATCTCTTTATGTATGAGTGATATAACTTGACTAGTGACTTCCAAACAATCTAGATGAATGAGTCTTCTACCTTTCACTTAAAGATGATTTTCAGTTCTGCCCACCTCTTGAATTGAGCTTTTCGAATTACAGGTAGCTTCACTCTGCCAGTTTATACTTCATTTTTTCTTTTTCTTCTTTTTTTTGACACACGGTGCTGCACATCCCTTCACCGTTTGACGCGAACCTCAACTCTTGCCTTAGGAGAAGCAGGCCCGGTTACTAAGTTCAGGGGCATTTTCCATGTGTGTGTGTTTTTTTTTTTTTTGGCAGGTAGCTTTTTCCTCACGATTATGTTCAATGAATGGGCATAATATTCATCATCACCTAAGTGTCAAGTAAAATTCCCATCATCCTAATGTTTGCCATCCACCGATCTTGTTATTGTGCAATTGTGTGCAAGTTCAATACAATTTTCAGGTGTATTCTAAGGAAAAGGCTAAAGACATAACCAATTAATTTATCCCTTTAATTTGCAACTTTCACATGTAAGACTCTAAGTCCAATCATTCTAAGAAAAGTTTCTCATCATGAAATATGAACATGAAACACTTGTTAGAGGTGTCATGAAAGGTTGCAATTATTTTGAGTAAATTCGAGCTCAAGCTACCCCCCAACTTAGGTGACATTGTCCCTAATGGCATGAGTAAGATATAGAAATGAAATAAAGCCATAAAAAGTAGAGGGAAGGATAGATACGACCTGAGATAGAGATGTTGTCATCAAAGAAATATTGTTCCATGCTCCATGCTCCTTAGACAAAAGAAGAAAATCAATCAAAAAAATTTCTTTTTTTTTTTTGAAAAGAGACAGGATAATTGGGTTGCCTCCCAAGAAGCGCTAAGTTTAACATCTTTAGCCAGACACAATATAGCTCACAACGGGTCACTCAGCCTGAGAGAGTCCTCCTGCAGCATTGGAAGATTTTCAATGTAAGATTTCAAACGTTGACCATTGACAATGAAAGTTTGACCAGTTTTAGGATCAAGAATTGTTACTGCACCATGGTCAAATATTTTAATTACCACATATGATCCATCCCATCGGGATTTCAATTTGCCAGGGAATAATCGCAGCCTAGAGTTAAAAAGCCAGACCTTTTGGTTGATTTGAAAAGTTTTGCGTGAAATGTGTTTATCATGGAATACTTTTGTCTGGGCTTTATAAATCCTAGAGTTCTCATAGGCTTCATTGCGAAGTTCCTCTAACTCATTCAGTTGAAGGGATCTATGGGAACTAGCCTGTGTTAAATCAAGATTGAATTGTTTGATTGCCCAATAGGCCCTATGTTCCAATTCGACTGGCAAATGACATGGCTTTCCAAAAATAAGCCTATAAGGGGACATGCCAATGGGAGTTTTGTAGGCGGTCCGATAGGCCCATAAAGCATCATCTAACCTTTCTGACCAATCTTTCCTATCGGGCCGGACAGACTTTTGCAAAATGTTCTTGATCTCCCTATTAGAAACCTCCACCTGGCCACTAGTCTGGGGATGATAGGGGGTAGCAATCTTATGTGTTATCCCATACTTCCGAAGCAAAGCCCGGAATTGAGAATGGATGAAATGTGAACCCCCATCACTAATGATAGCCCTCGGACATCCAAATCGAGAGAAAATGTTCTTGCGAACAAATTTCATGACAATTTTGTGATCATTAGTCCTTGTGGCTATAGCTTCTATCCACTTAGACACGTAATCCACTGCCACCAAAATATACTCATGACCAAAAGATGGTGGAAACGGTCCCATGAAGTCAATTCCCCATACATCAAAAATTTCCACAACCAGGATAGGGTTTAAAGGCATCATGTCCCTGCGTGACATGTTTCCCATAGCCTGACAGCGCTCACAAGATTTGCAAAATTCGAATGCATCTTTGAATATTGTGGGCCAGTAGAACCCACTCTGCAAAACTTTGGTTGCCATTTTCTTACTTGAAAAATGCCCCCCACAAACTAAGGTGTGGCAAAATGTCAAAATGCTTTGTTGCTCACCTTCAGGGGCACACCTCCGAATGATTTGGTCTGGTCCTAAATGGAATAGCTCAGGGTCTTCCCAAAAGAAGTATTTGAGCTTAGCAAAGAAGCGGTCTTTTTCTTGTTTAGACCAACCTTCAGGAATTTTTTTCACGGCTAAGTAATTGACAATGTGTGCATACCATGGGGGTGGAATGTGAGATACACTAAGGAGGTGCTCATCTGGAAATGAGTCTTGTAAGGGTGTGGTGTCTGATGTGATAATTCGGGACAAGTGATCTGCAACAACATTTTCACTTCTTTTTTTATCCCGAATTTCTAAATCAAATTCTTCTAATAAAAGGATCCATCTAATCAACCTTGGTTTGGCATCTTTTTTAGACAGCAGGTGTCTGAGAGCTGAGTGGTCAGAGAACACAATGACTTTGGCCCCTAGTAGATAGGACCGAAACTTTTCAAGGGCAAAGATAACAGCAAGTAACTCCTTTTCTGTTGTGGTGTACCTAAGTTGGGCATCAGCGAGTGTGCGACTCGCATAGTAAATCACCACAGGCTTTTTGTCTACCCTTTGCCCTAAAACAGCACCTAAAGCATAATCCGAGGCATCACACATAATTTTAAAAGGTAATGACCAATTAGGAGTTTGTAAGATTGGGGCATTGGTCAATACCATTTTCAATGATTCGAAAGCCCCAAGACATGATTGGTCAAGATGGAATGGGACTTCCTTAGCCAGCAGATTAGTGAGAGGTCTAGCGACTTTGGAGAAGTCTTGGATGAACCGGCGATAGAAGCCGGCATGACCCAGGAATGATCGGATTTGTTTTACTGAGGTGGGTGGTGGCAGTTTGGCAATGAGCTCAACTTTGGCTTTATCTACTTCAATTCCTCTTGTCGACACTATGTGCCCTAGAACAATACCTTCTTTAACCATGAAATGGCTCTTTTCCCAACTGAGGACAAGATTAGTGTCAATGCATCTCTTCATTACTTTGGCTAAGTGATCAAGGCAGGAATCAAATGTATCCCCAAAAATGGAAAAATCATACATGAAAACTTCTAAAAAGTTACCCACCATGTCAGAAAAAATTGCTAACATGCATCTTTGAAATGTGGCAGGCGCATTACATAATCCAAAGGGCATTCTCCGAAAAGCAAATGTTCCGTAGGGACATGTAAATGTGGTTTTTTCTTGATCTTCTGGGTAGATAGCCACCTGATTGTACCCAGAATACCCATCTAGAAAACAGAAGTATTTTTGCCCTGCTAATTTTTCCAAAATTTGGTCAATGAATGGGAGGGGAAAATGGTCCTTCTTTGTCATAGAGTTGAGCTTCCTATAATCAATGCAGACCCTCCATCCCGTGGTCAACCTAGTAGGTATCAACTCCTCTTGATCATTGGTGATCACAGTCAGTCCTGATTTCTTGGGGACTATTTGTGTTGCACTGACCCACTGACTGTCAGAAATTGGGTAGATGATTCCGGCATCTAACCACTTGACCACCTCATTTTTGATCACCTCCTTCATGTGTGGATTTAATCTCCTCTGCATGTCTCTGCTCGGTTTTGCATTCTCCTCCATATAAATATGGTGCTGACAAATGGATGGACTAATCCCTTTAAGATCAGCGACAGACCAACCTATAGCCCCCTTATGAGATTTAAGGACCTCAACTAGTTTCTCCTCATGGTTAGGTTCAAGGTCACTTGCTATGATGACTGGCAAGGTTTGGTCTGGGCCTAGGAATGCATACTTAAGGGAGGCCGGTAATGGTTTTAGTTCAACCTGAGGAGGAGATTGCAAAGAGGGCAGAGCTGGTTCAGATTTAAGCTGAGGCAAAGGTTCAACTGGGGGCCATGTCCTAAGTTGAGTTGACAAGATGTCAACTTCCTCTCTCATTCCAGTCCTCCTGTCCCTTTCAATCTCCAATAATTCCTCAATGGTGTCAACAGCATAGCAATCTCCTTTTTGATCATGAAATTTGGATGCCTTAAAAATGTTGATGCTGACTTTCTGGTCCCCAAAAGATATGTCCATAATTCCTGAAGCACAGTCTATATTAGCCCTAGCCGTGGCTAAAAATGGTCTACCCAAAATGATAGGAGTATGCTTGATTTCTTGGGGAGAAACCATATCCAAAATAAGAAAGTCAGCAGGGAAGTAGCACTCATTCACTTTAACAATGACATCCTCAATAAGGCCCTTTGGAGTCTTGATTGATCTATCGGCGAGCTGGAGAATAATGGGAGTAGGCTTGAGCTCACCGATGTCAAACTGCTCATAGATGGAGGTAGGGAGTAAATTCACACTAGCTCCTAAATCAAGGAGAGCTTTATCAAATGTCACACCGCCAATGTTGCAAGAGATAAGGGGTGCTCCAGGGTCTTTTAACTTTCTTGGAAGTTGGTTGAGGACCACAACACTAACGTTCTCCGGGAGTCGAACCTTTTCCGGGGTCACTCGTGGGTCCCGCCTAGGGGTGCACATTTCTTTTAAGAATCTAGCATAGGCCGGGACATGTTTGATGGCATCGAGGAGAGGGATGTTGATGTGTACTTGTTTGAAGAGCTCCATCATCTCCTCATTATGGGCTGGTTGTTTCTTTTTTGACTTTAAGGCATTGGGAAATGGCACTGTAGGTTGGTAAGTGCTGGGCCCTTCCTCTATTTTCCTCTTTCCCTTGACATCCTCTTCCTGGCTGGGCTCCTCCTCACTATCAGAAGATATGTCAGGGGCCTGGACTGATGAACTAGGAGTGGACCCCTGAGGATCTTTGAGGACTTTACCACTTCTTAAGGTCGAAATTGCTTTTGCATTTTCGAGTTGTGGGCCTTTTTGTGGTATTTGGCCTGATGGGTGCTGGAGGAGAGGAGGAATTGGCTGGTTAATGGGGAAGTTTGGTTGTGGGAAGCCCGGAGGATTATTTCGTGGGTTGGCAATGGGTTGACTTGGCAATTGGCCCACTTCCCTTCTCATGGTGGCTTCAGCCAATTGGCCCAATTGAGTCTCCAACTTAGAGATGGTTTGCTGGTGGACTTGGAGGGTTTGTTGGAAAGATTGACTTTGGGCTTGAATAGTTTGTTGGAAGGATTGATTTTGGGCCAGAATTAGTTGTTGTAACTGATGGAATCTATCATCAGTTTGGGAGTCTTGGTGGTGTTGCAGAGGAGGTTGATAGGTTTATTGAGAATTGAAAGACTGCCCGTAATTGAGCTGAGGAGGTTGGTATGGGGCCTGACCCTGGTTGAATCGGGGAAGTGGTTGTTGGGCTTGCGGTCCTCGACCATAAGCATTTCCTTGAAATGGTGGTTGAGCTTGGAATTGGTGTTGGATCGGTGGTTTGTAAGCTTGAGATGCGGAGGAGATTGTCGGTTGATTAGGAGCTTGTTGATTTCTCCAATTGAAATTGGGGTGATTCCTCCAGCCCGGATTATAGGTGTTAGAAAATGGGTCATAGTTGGGTTTAGAGAACCCCTGGGCTGCTTGGACTTGCTCCTGTATAAAAGATGGCAATTGGGCTGCTGTTGGGCAATCAGACACATGATGGTCCGAGCTAGCACATAAAGCACACGTCTCATGATGTGTTGGGTCCGGGTATGGGTTGGACGTAGTTGGGATGGTGGTTTCTTGTTTGTTTTGGGCCAGGAGCTGGTCTAACTTATGGGCCAGCATATCAACATGTTCTAGCTTTTGGGCCATGATGTCGACCTTGTCCAATTTTTGATGGATAAAATTCACATCCACTCTAGAATCAGGTTCTACCCGATACATCCCGGCCCGTTTAGAAGGCCCAATGGTTCTCTCATATGAGGATAAGGAAGCATGGTTGATTGAATTATCACTCAACATTTCAAATAAGGCATATGCCTCATCTTCACTCTTACTCATAAAGGCTCCACCACATGATGCATCTACAATCTGCCTAACTTGATCATCTAAGCCCTCATAGAAAGCTTGCACTATTTGCCATTTGGAAAGCCCATGATGTGGGCATTTTCTGAGGAGTTCCTTTAATCTCTCCCATGATTCATGTATTTGTTCATTTGGGAGTTGCGCGAATCCTGTGATTGCACGTCTCATGGTGTTGGTTCTACCGATGGGGTAAAACTTCTTAAGGAACTCATGCTGCATATCTGCCCATGTGCCAATAGGTTTCCCTAAGGTCCCTAGCCAGTATTTGGCTTTGTCCTTAAGTGAGAAAGAGAATAAGGTCAAGCGGAGAGCATCATCTGTGAAATTTTGAATTTTCACAGTGGAACAAATTTCTAGAAATTCATCCAGATGTTTATAGGGATCTTCATTGGTCTTCCCATAAAAGGATGGGAGCATCTGGATGGTGCTAGATTTGATCTCATAGTGCAAAGCAGGGACATTAGGCAGTTGGATACAAGTGGATGGCTGATAATTCGAAGGAATGAAATATTCCTTCATCTGTTTGGGCACCCCTAATTGGTGTTGTTCAGCCATAGGTTGGGTTTGATTTTGAGCCGGATTAAAAATGAATCGCTCAATCTCACTAATGGGCTCAACTAAGTCACGGTGTTGAGATCTTCTCCCTTGCATAAACCAAGGTTAAAGATGAGAGATGGGAGAAAATTTTTTTATGATGATTTTTATTTTTATTTTTTTGTTTTTTGTTTACTCAAATTAAGACGAAGAGAGAGAAGATGATATTTTGTTTTTATTTTTATTTTTATTTTTATTTTTGTTTTTATTTTTTTTTTTGCGAACACAAACAAGTTGTCACACAAATTACTTAATGCCCTAGATGTGACCTAGACCTACAAATTGGGTTTCACAAAATGGCTAAAGTGAAACTTAAGTTCACCCTCAATATTTCCACCGGCCAGGTAAGGGGTGGGGTAGTGGGAGGTTCCCCCTACTTTCGTAGGGACCTAATTATGCCAAACCACTAGCCCGCTTAAGGCGTTTGCGGTCCGACCGTCTTGCCTTAGGCACCGGTTTTCATAAGAGGGTAAGCCCAAATAACACAAGAACCACAGTGTGAACCTAGGGCCAATGTCTACTGAATTTTATATGAGGTCTAGGTGATGCAAAGATGCAAGAGAATTATGATTTGTGGGCTAAGGAAGGGTGATGAAATCCCTACCTTATCTTGCTTATGGGTGTTGCCCTTAAGATATTTTGAAATGATATGCAACAAAGTAAGTTCAAACAAGGGGTTTTATGCAAGCATGAAAATGCATGAGCATGCTTTTGGAAAAGTTAGAGTACTCACCTTGCCTCCCGCAATCTTCAACAATGTAATTAACAACAATTAGACAATAAAGAAAAAGAGCTTCTATCCTAAATGATGCATGACTTAGAACATGAAGGTGTGATTTCTACTCTTGCAATGAAGATTTTTATTGAAGTTCAAGTGATGCCCTTTTTTATGTTTTTATTTAATGAACCTATCTAACCACAAGATATAAAATGTAGAGAAATGAAATTAAAATGAAGGAGGAAAAGTTTGGATACTTACTTGAAAAGCGTTCCCCCGTTATTTTTTTTTCAAAATGAATGACAAAAAGACTAAGGAAAAGGTGGAGACTTACCTCTAAATTTTTTTTTGAATTTTCAAGTTGCTTCTTTTTTTTTCTTTTTTCCTATAAAAATAAGAAAAGAGAACTTTATTAGTACACTATATACATAAGGAAAACAAAGTTCTTAAGTCAAAAATCACCATTCCTCCCCGGGAACGGCGCCAAAAATTGATAACGCGAAAGTTCGTCGTTTAAACCACGCATATAACAATCTTAAAACCGCACTCACACAAAATGATCAAAAGAGAATGTAGTACTATGGCAAGCACGGGTCGAATCCACAAGGAAGAAGAGATTTTTAAAGTTAAAAACTTTGGACTCCTTTGCAAAATATTTGTGATTTGATTGATTGAAGAAAATAGTGAAATGATGAACAAACCAAACACTTAATTGAAAACACCATGACTATGCGCTTATGCTATGGAAAGAAGATATAGAAGAAAGAGATAGAGAGGGAAGAAGAGCAAGAACTAGATCAAGAGAGCAACTCCTTTCATTAACTTAAAAGAAAGAGTACATGAGATGTGAAACAAGTTTATACTAATGACACAATGAGATTACAATGAAGTGAAATATCACAAAAATAATAACACAAGAAAAGCCTGGAGTTTGGAGATGGTAGCATCAATGGTGATGATAGCGCCGTCCTCTCTTGACCTTGGATCACGAACAACCTTGTGGAAGATGTCGTCTACGCCGGGAGGAAGTCGCCTTCGTCGTTGAAGCAATCTTTGGAGGGTGAATAACTTTGAACCCAAGAGGAATTAGGAGATGCCCAAGAAGAAGAAGTTGAAGAGGTGGAAGAGAGGAAAAACTTCAATGAAGAACTCAGAGAGGAAAGAAGAAAAGAAGGGCTTCAAAATGGAGACATAACCGAAGCTAGCACCTCGGATGAACAGTAAAATTACAGGACAGCAAGTTAAAAAATGAGAGATAGCTTGAAAACCAGAAGGAATTAGAAGATGAGCAAGAAGAAGAAGTTGTAGAACACGTAAAAACCAAGAACTTTCATGAAGACAGCAAGAGCAGAAAATGACTAGAAGAGGGAGAAATAAGGGGAAGAACAGAGAGAAAACTGTTTCACAGATGAACAGGACAGCACAGTGAAGAATACGAAATAGCTTGAAAACCAGAAGGAATTAGAAGTTGAGCAAGAAGAAGAAATTGTAGAGGACTTAAAAATGAAGAACTTTCATGAAGAACACAAAAGGAGAAAATGAACTTACATGGGAGAAACCGGAGGCCTAAGGTTGGGAGAGAAAGAGGGAGAGTGAAAGATTGCCAAAAGAAGAACCCCTTTCTCCTCCTTGCCATGGGCTATTTATAGGGAAAGTTAGGTAGATGGAGGGTGGAGATTGTATCAAAAGGAGATGGATGACTGAGATTTAAGTGGAATATGATGCATGGGGAAGAGAAAAAGTAGGTGGGCACCCCCTTTCTTGGACTTTAGGCACCCCATTTCCCAAGGCTCATCATGTCTCTCCTTTATTTCAAACTTTGAATGTCCTTTTCCTCCTTTCCAAACTTAAAGTTTGGATTCCTCCTTTTCAAACTTTGAATTCGAAATTTTGAACTTTCCTTTCCCTCCAACCAAAATAATTTGAATTCTTTATTTGACTTGGTCAAAATGGTGATGACCCTTTTGCCCCCGGCTTCTTTTGTAATTACCTTCGGTGTCCTACATACACATAATTGCACTTTAGTCCATAAAAATTACCACAATGTGCACATCAATCTTAAATGCTCATGGTTATGCAATGGAGAATTAATGCTCATGGTCCTCAACTTCAGATTATTAGATAAAATTACCAAATTAATCAATTTACGTGAAAGCTCCAATTTAAATGCGGAGTTGAGGTTAACTATGAAATATGCATAATTACCTAATTATATGCACATAAAATGGTATTTATGCGATGAATTATCATAAGAAATGGAGACTTATCAACTACTTCACCAAGTGGGTTGAAGCGGAATCATTGGGGAAAATTACGAGCGAAGCGACATGGAAGTTCGTGCTGCGAAGTATCATCCATTGGTTTGGGATCTCGCGAGTTCTCACAACCGACAACGGCAGGCAATTCGCGAGCACCACCTTCCAGGTGAAATGCTCCGAGCTAGGAATTTGGAACCACTACACGTCGGTAGGACATCCCCAGGCCAACGGGCTGGTGAAAACGCCAACAAAATGCTTCTCCACGGCATCAAGACCCAGTTAGACCAAGCAGGCAACTCATGGGTCGACTCAGTCCCGAGCATCCTATGGGCCCACCATACCACTGCCCGAGCGGCCACCGGAGTGACACCGTTCCATCTAGCATACGGCGCAGAAGCGATAATATCGGTGGAAGTAGCCAACCCCTCATTGCGAGTGGGACACTTCGACGAGGCCATCTTCCAGCCAACCCCTTGTTGCCTTCGACGAGGCCATCTTCTAGCCAACCCCTCGTTGCGAGTGGGACACTTCTACGAGGCCAGGAACAACCAGGCAATGCAAGAGAATTTAGATCTGCTCGAAGAGGACAGAGCAAGCGCACAAATGAGGCTCATAGCATACCAACAGAAGTTGGCCCAATACTACAACACTTGAGTCAAAGAACAACACTTCTTCCTTGGAGATTTGATACCACGGCGAGCAAGCGTGGCCGACCCAAAGGGAGCCACTTGAAAGCTCACGTCAAACTGGGAAGGCCTATACAAAGTAACTGAAGTACTTGGTAAAGGAGCGTACAAGCTGGCAACGCTGGGGGGGAGAGGTGCCTAGGACGTGGAACTCTGTAAACCTCAAGAAATTCTTCCAGTGAATCATTACCAGCCATACTCTACGAAGGTAACCTAAGGGTTTCCTAGAGGCGAGCACGGCTCCCCTTGAAAACGAGAAGGTAACCTAAGGGTTTCCTAAGAGGTGAGCATTGCTCCCCTTGGAAACGAGAAGGTAACCTAAGGGTTTCCTAAGAGGTGAGCATTGCTCCCCTTGAAAATGAGAAGGTAACCCACGGGTTCCCTAGAGGCGAGCATTGCTCCCCTTGAAAACGAGAAGGTAACCTAAGGGTTTCCCAGAGGCGAGCACGACTCCCCTTGAAAATGAGAAGGTAACCTAAGGGCTTCCTAGAGGCGAGCACGGCTCCCCTTGAAAATGAGAAGTTAGCCTAAGGGTTTTCTAAGAGGCAAGCATTGCTCCCCTTGAAAACGAGAAGGTAACCTAAGGGTTCCCTAGAGGTGAGCACGGCTCCCCTTGAAAACGAGAAGGTAGCCTAAGGGTTTCCTAAGAGGCGAGCATTGCTCCCCTTGAAAACGAGAAGGTAACCCATGGGTTCCCTAGAGGCGAGCACGGCTCCCCTTAAAAATGAGAAGGTAACCTAAGGGTTCCCCAGAGGCGAGCACGACTCCCCTTAAAAATAAGAATGTAACCTAAGGGTTCCCTAGAGGTGAGCACCGCTCCCCTTAAAAAAAGATGGCAGCAAACAAATGGGGAATGCAGATACTGCAGGGCATACACGCGGAAAAGGCACCCAGAGATATGCGAAGCCTTCCAAGAAAAGGTACACAATGAATATCGAAGTCAAATTAAAGAATTTTTATTTCTTTAGTCCAAATACAAGCTGCCAAAGACCGAAAAGTCACCATTACGTGACTAACTTACATACGGATGAAAAGAAAGGTACACCCAACCACTGTTGCATACAACCTCAGCCTTCCATCATTCAACTAGCTGCTAGCAGTTGAGTGGACACCTATCACCCCTTGCACGAACAAACGGCTGCCCCTCGGTCACTTGTTCTGACGAAGTGGACCAACAGTGGGAGCCACCTATGCCAGAGAAGAGGGCCAAACCCTCCATCCCTCGACCCGCTCATGAGAGGCCCACATATAGCATCCCTTTTGTTCTGTGGAAGGGGACCAACAAGGATGCCACTGGCAGAGAGACCTGCACTAGGAAAACTAGGTCGGTTGGCCCGACCACCCCTGGTCGATGGGGGGCACTGGAGCAACGAGGCCCACACATTATGAAGGCCAGTGCAGCACGCTGGCCATGCCTGTAAACTGGCAGGCAAGTCCTACTGCCCCGCCGGCGGCCATCTTCAAGCAAAAGAGCCCTCCCCTTAGCTCGGGAGGATGCTTCCCCCGGTGCCCGCAGAGTGGAAGAAGGGAAAACAGCTTCTGCGCCGTCATACGCCTCGTCCTGCCAGAAGGTAGGTACTCCAGCAGCGAGAAACGCCTCGTCACGCACCTACAATGCAAAGAACAGGGGGGAGCAGTCATACACCATGAAAACAAGATGAGCAAGAAAGGAGCAACGTCCACCAGCAGGAAGGGATCCGTACGGGGTGTTTCCCCATCCCCTTAGGGACGGAACATGTCCGGCTCAAGAAGCAAAACCCCCCTGCTGGCGTACAAGCGGTTCACCTTGCCCAAGGCCTCCCCCCAGGCGTCCATGTACCCGGTTAGGTACTACTCAGAGACCGGACCATGCCACGGTGCCGGAGGAGGGTCTCTCCGGAGGATCAAGGGTTGGCGACGTGCCTGCAAGGATTCGTCGTCAGACGAAGTGCCAGACTCCCCTGATGACATCCCGCGGAAGGACTCTCTCCTTAAAACTCGCCAATTTAGAGGTAGCCAAGAGCTCACCATGAAAGCCACTATTTATAAGGAGAAGCGAAGTCCCTAGAAGAATGAGGACTCTCGCCGTCTCAAGCAAATCCGCAGAAACCGAAGCGACGGATCCCAAAAGTTGCACCCGTTCAGAATCTCCCTCCAGGGTGCCGATTCATATCCCCAGAGGATCTCGTAGCCGTTCAGAAGGTAGGAAAATACACGAAAGAAATCTCAAGAGTTGCGAAATAAAGGAAAGGCTTCTATTTCGAGGTGAAAAGATTATAGAGGGACGGCTACCGCCGTGGAAAAGACAGAAGGAATTAAAAGAAAGCAGGGTGCACCCTCTCAAGGGTCCTCCCCGAGTACATCATCACGTGCCCTGGGTTCTTCAGGCTCACATGCGGAGACAGTTCCGGAGGGAGACTGATCGTCGACTAAGTCCACCACCTGGTCCCCCACGTCCGAGGTAGTAATGGGTGCTCGCTCATCCACGCTCGGACCAGGCACCGACTCTTCGGCACCAGCCTCCTCGTCGCCAAGCTCCCCTTCAACACCATCAGCCTCTAGGCCATAGGGTGTCGAGGGAGGGAGAAGAGTCGGAACGACAATGCCGAGGCTCTCCGCTGTGGCTTTGACCATAGCACTCCAGCCCTCTTGTAAGCCACGATCGCGTGCCGGCCCGTAAAACTCCAGGGCCACCGCTGTCAGCTCGTCCCGATAAGCCGGAGAGGAGCGGAAGCTCTCCACCGCCTCCTCGCCAGCAGTCGACATCGACGAGCGCAACCCGGCAAGCTCCACCTTGACTTCCTGAGCACGGGACGTCAAGTCTTGAACCTGCGCCCCTAGTTTGACCACACGAGCCTCGACCGCGTCGGCTCGAGCATGGAAGAAATCTCGGTCCCGTTCCATCCCAGCAAGGGCTAATCCCTGCTGGACCAGTTGTTCGTGAAGCCCGGAATTGGCAGCCTCAGACCCCTTCAGGCGCTCCCCGAGCACCTCGCCGTTGGCTGAGAGCTCCGCCTGAAGGGCCTGGCTGGCCTCTAGCTTCAGGGCAAGAGCATCGAAGTGATACCTCCACAGGCCAAGAGCATGGGTAACCGAACACATGCCCTGGGCGGCTAGAGCCACCAACCACTCTTCCGCCTCACGGTCAAGCTCCTCGATGCGCTCGTGCAGGCGAACACTCCTTCCCATAAGGGCAACAACTGTTGCGACCTCAGAAAGCCCGGAAGCCGTCCCCTCGGGCGACGAGGACTGTCGTCGCAAGGAGACCTCGGGGGGGGGGGGGGAATTAACGTCGGCAGTAGGGGCTTTGCCCCTATCACGACCCCGTGCCGCAGAGACCGATGAAGGAGAAGAAACCGCCGGCTGACCGACCGATGGAGGCGGCGGAGCCCCAGATGTAGGCGGCTCAGATTACGAAGGAGACGGTACGCGGCCCCGGGCTGGGGTGGAAACCCTTCCTCTTTTCCTCGCACGATGCTGGTTGTCCAGCGCCATCAGATCCTCCTCGGACAGGAGGGCACGACTACCATCCGCCATGGCGGACTCTTCTTCAGCTGTGCTAGCGGTCCCTTCAGGAGGATCCTCCCAAAGGCTGAACCCCTCATCGGCTGTAGGCACTACTAGTGAACGCACCAGGGGGACACCAGTAGGAACCGGAAATTGCAACCTCCCCAGAGAGAAAGCAACCTCGGCCTGGGCGGCAACGATCGTCACCTGGCCGGCCCCCGGCGCAACGTGATCCACCGGACGAGGAGCGCACCGCGGCAACCTGACGGTCTCGTAGCTCCACACAGGAACCTCGGGCGCACCTGAAGTCAGAGCAAAGCTGATTAAACACAGATCACTACTAGCACGATTTGGTGGAGAATCAAAGACAGTACGCTACGGCAATGGGGGGCTTAACCCCAGCTCCTGGAGTAATCCCGGAGTCAACACAAAGTCCGCATCGACCATGTAGAACCGGAGGATGGCATCGACCTTCTTACGCTCCGCGGCGTTGATCGGGGGCTTCCTATCGGCCCAGATAGGATGCTCGCCCCTGCGCATCCAGCTGCCGAAGGCATCATGGTCTCTCGACTTAACAAGGTACACATACCTTTGCGACCAACCTTTGAGGTTAGCCCCGATGGAGGAGACTTGAATGAGGTTCCGACCAGATTGAGCCTTGAAATAGGCGAAGGCCGTGTCGGACGGGCAACGCTGGATGTAGTAAAACTGCCGAAAAAGAAGGACGCTTGGCTCCACCTATGCTCTCTGGCAGGCGTAGACAAATCCACAAAGGATGTGGTAAGAGTTGGGTGACAGCTCCCCCGCATGCCGCCCATAATGGTGAAGGACAGACGCGAAGAAAGGATGAGTGGGCAGGCAAAAGCCCGCCTAGAAGGATGCCACGGGAACCGTGATCCCGCCAGAAGGAAGGCTCAACACGTCATCGTCCACAGTCGAGAAGATGATGTCGAATTCAGGGGGAATCTGAAAGGCTTCTCGTAGCCCGTGAATCATCCTATACCCCACCAACGACGGGGACGAGGGTCGACTGACACCGGCACCTGAGGTGCTCGGGACACTACCGCGGCTAGGGCCCACCTCTTCGCCGGAAGAGGAGGGGCTGACATGAAGATGTCTCCTACGGGGAGGCATGGCCACTGAAGATGGAAAAGGCAAGAGAAGAGAAGGTCCTCACCGGGCGAAGGAAGGGGACGCCTACGATGAACATGACAAGCAGCCTACTCGAATGGGGTTTAGAAGGAGACCCTGCGGCGATTCTTATAACCGCCCACGACGGACCAGTACTGCCCCCTCGGGGGCAGGTGAAAAGGCGCCCGTCGCAATCACGGTACGGCCACCAACGCCAGACGCCCGTTCGAGCCTGCACTCCCAGAAGAGACAGAGCGCCGATCATGATTACTGTCAGAGGCGCCTTACGCGCCAAGTACGGTGTCGAACATATCGACTCCCGTACCAACGAAGGGATCAACTTCGAATCTGACGCTCCGACATACCCTCTCATATTCTACTCTCGGCTCTCTGCAAAGTGCTCGGCAACCAAGAGTAGGGAGAGAAGTGAGGAGGGTAAATCCGATTTGGCCCATGGACAGCCCGATAGCGGCTGGCCCAAATCGGACCCATCCCCTTAGCACGCCCAAGAGGCGCTCGAGGTGAACGGCCCGCCAAGGTGCTGCCCAACCCAGCTTCGCCATCGGATTCTACAGCACAGGAAAGCGTGTTAGTCGCCGGAGGACCCTCTGACGACCGACAGTTGCCTCCTACCACGTCGGTCCAGATCCCATAACGGGCGAGCACGCTCCATGAGCGCCGTAAGACTCGCCTAGGGACCAGCCGACGCCAGGGTATTCGCCCTCCAACGGGAAAATCCCGCCGCTATAGCGAAAGAAGTTACTCACTACCTACGTCTTCCCTATCAAGGGATAAGGCTCCTCGCTCCATGACAACCCCTATAAGAAGGGGAACGACCGAGAAGAGAGACACGTGTTTTCAAATGTCACAAGATTGCATTGGCTTACGTGTTAGATGAATTTTGAGAAATGAGAGAGGGCAGACACAAAAGATGACCTTCCCTCATATCCACAAAAACTCTTTAAGGAGAGTTTCCTGGGTGGTGGGCACAGATTTTGAAAAGAAAAGAAAAATAAATGGTCACTCTATGTTAACCTTTATTTACACTCATACTTTCATAGATTCAAAAAGATAACCGAGAGGTAGAATAGTCATTTAATTGTTCACCCCGCACATAGGTTCAAAAAGATTGTAATCATCTTAAACAAAATTTTAATTTTTTTTCAAAATCTATAATTTCTCCAGAAGCGTACTATAGAGGAGATTTTTTACATTCTCTTCGCAGATGAGCATTATTTTCAAACGCACCTTTAATCCTCTGTTTAATTTTTATTAATAACATTTATATTAAAAAATATATAAAAAAGGATGAATCTTTGACCCCACAAGCATCCGACCTCCACAAATATGGGGGTACAATCCAACCATTTTCTCCGGGCAAAACCATAAACCACCCTTCACAGCCATCTCCTACTCTCTGGATCCCATGAAATACCACATCAAGTTGCACGGCAGGAGGTTTTAGAAATTGGGGTGGCCGATACATTAATGGTATTATGCCATATATTGCAGTTCGATATCTCGTGTTGGTGCACATAATTTTTAAGTTCCATTTAACGCGTTGATGTTGGAAATTCATCTACCGTGACATGGAGGTTTCTGACAATTCTATGGGATTTTTGTCGTTTCTTTTTTCATGATATATTTCGATGGATGTTTTCGACGTATGATTGACTCATTTCGCGTCGCTGAATGTTGGATTTTGGTGACTTATGAGAATATGTTCTTGTTAACTAGTAAGGATTTACTTAACTTACATTTAATCTCGAGAGATGTGAGTTTCGGATTTATTTCTCTAAAAAAAATATGAGTCAGGTGTCGTTAGATTAGTCTCTCACATTCTCTGTATACTCGAGTACTGTTGTGTTAAATTTTTTATCATAAAAAATTATAAATATATCTCTTTTGGAGGGCTTATTTAATAAGTTAGATAGACACTCCAATCAAATTTGATTTATTGTTAGTAGAATGACGGGGGACTAGGTGTGTGTTGCCGATGTTCTTTGCAACCAGGCTGCTGTAATATATGCCTTCGGCTACATACTATTGCAGACACCTTCATTAGTACTCATTCATGTTGTCTTCGGTCTCGAAATGCTTATTCTCGATGATGAGCTATTTATATATGAAAAGCTGATTTTATAAAGTTTGCATAGACCGAAACGAGAACACGTATATCTGATACAATACATTTCAAAGAATTAAAAATTATAGTAATAATATAACAATAGTCATAAATCTCATATTTTATGGATAAAAAATTAAATTATATTACTGAATTTATTTTAAATATGTGAGCCGATCGAGTTAATTCTGAGTTAGACAGACTCAGATCAGAAAGAATCCGATCTAATACGGACCGTTAGTCGTCGATCTATGACTCCAACTCTACCTCATGTGATAGCGTCGGGGAGAAATAGTACACGGCTCAACACCAAAAGTTATTCTGGATTTTTTTTCCTACTACATGAAAGAGTTTGGAAAAAGGCCTTAGCCTGCATCTAGCTGAACAAAATTGGGTGTCGAGAGTTTTTTTTTTTTAACCTTCTTTGATTTTTTGTTTTGGAACGTGTCAGATCAAGGACGTCATTCTCCCCATAGAACGTTCAAAGAGACCTGGGACAGAGCACGAAGGATTGGAGCAGCGTGTCAACATGCAGGTTTCAGCGGATACACACCAGCTTCTGGGATTTTGCCGACATGCCAACTTCTGGCGGCTTTAAAATCATTTGGCGGAATTTTACATCTTATATTTTGTTCAGTCTTTCGAAATCAGGATCATAATTTTTTTTTGGCTAATCGAGAATCTACTTTGAGGTTGTTTAACGTGTTATAACAATATTTATTATTTTTCCCATTTTTAAAACTATTTATTTTATAATTTTTTACATTTAAAACATTGATAATTATAGAATTTCAAAATTTTATTGAACCATATGACATTCTTCCATCCCCAATTTTATTTTTTAGTTTAAAAATACCAAAACCCAAAGTTTAAGAATTTTAAAATCGATGGCTTTGAAATTAGAAGATTGTAATGATTTTTAGAGGGGAAGATTTGCGGCCCGACACTTCATAGCCCAAAGGCTCATAAAGACTTGCGCGGCCTAATAAGTGGGAGCCCCATCAAGGCCCACTTGCTATAAGACCCAAGGTAAGAGGTCCATCAAGGCCCACCGAGCCTTGGCAAGGTCGCTCGAGTGAAGGCCTCCGCAACGCTCGGGAAGAGCCCTGACGCGCGCAGATTAGACCGAACGATCTAAAGGTGGATAAAATACTCCCTCAGGGATGCCCAAGGCCAGGACTCCCCGCATGTACGAGAAATACTTCTTAAACGAGCCATCAATAGGGACTCCTTAACAAGCCAGAGCGAATTCCTCGTGGCCAGACACTTATCCCTAATAACCATGGGTGAATCTTGCGCTACTGCCTGAGAATGGGAAGTCCAAGAGGATAGAGGGAGAGCAAGAGTCTCTGAACGATAATAGTTCCTACCGTGGACGTAACGCCTCCCGAACTCTCACAATTCTCCCTACTCAGAAGAGGGAGTTTACAGCTATATAAATCCAAAGATCCCCTCCAAAAAGATAAGTCAATCATAACCACTTCAACTGATGAAGAGCAGTCTCGTGTCCTACACCTTCCTCACCTCCTTTCGCACCTCGCTCTTATCCTTGCTGACTTAAGCATCGGAGGATTTTTCCTGAGATGACAATCCCAGACCCTCTGATCGCTTATTTTCCTTTTACAGAACTCCATTCTGAGGTAGCTACTCGCAACTAACTTGGGACCCATGCTACCCTAGATCCGAAGGCCAACGACTTAGCATAAGATCTCGTCTATTCAATTTTATTTTTCGCTACTCTTTAAATCTATACTTTCAAACCTCATTACGGTTTTCCACATCAAACTAAGTGACCTTTTAAGAAATTAATTCTTTTTAAAAGAAGATTGCAGACTCCTGATCTATAATCACTATCAAATCTATCCCAACATCCACTCGACACGACAAGATTTTGTTGCTGTTGCATAAATCTGACCTTGAGAGGTCCCACGTTCCTTGAAGATGTGAATTTGATGGTGCATTCTAAATGTGAACGATAAAGCAGTTCCTGGAACAACGGCTCCAAGATGCATCTTTCTTGTTTACATGACATCTGTTCCTTATTTATAAAGACATCTAGACGTGGCAAACATGGTTAAGACCGATTGAAATAGTAGTAGAGAGATTAATAAAGATAATTTGACCATAATTTGACTCCATCTATTTTCCACTTAGATTATCTTCGGAAATGTGATTGGAGGTGCAACTCGAGGAAAGGACCTCTAGACTCTTGTGTCCTTCTAGGTGATTGAAGAGGTGAAATCTCGCGCTGGTTCCTGAGCGGGCTGGTAATCACCAAGTTTGTGAACTGCAAGACAGGGAAACAGGTCAGAGGGCCCAGGGGGATTTCCTGGGGCGAAACCCTCCGACGCTCAAGTCAGTAAAGCAATGGTGGGAGCAGCGATAGGGAGGAGAAGGTGAAGGTGCGAGATCCCTCTCCACCAATGGGGTGAAGTGATCCGTGCTCAGGAATTGGGGGTGGATCAATGCCCTTTTGGACTTACCTTTCGCCGGAGGGTATCCCAGGTTTAAATAGTGTGCCGCCCTCTGGAGTCCTGCAAGCCGAGGGGTCTCCGGTGGAGGTTACGTCCTCGTCGTGGGCTTTTATGGCCTCATCGTGGGGGCGTTATCCTCGCGGGGAAGCCGGAGCTCCTGGACTTCTTGGCGCCCGGCCCGCTGTGGACTCTAACGGCTGCAATGATGAACATTTTATCGATCGTATCGAGCTTAGGGGGGCCGGCCCTATCGGGCAATAGGCCTAGCTCGGTGAGGAGATGGGTCGGACAGACCGGCTAGCGCTTCCCCCCTTCGTGTGGAGGGATAGCTCGTGCGCGGGTCTTCCTGTGACCTGACCGAGGCTCGGGCTCTCCGAGCCTTGGGGCCGCCTAGGAGAGTTGTTTCCTCGAGCATTATTTTATTGGGCTTTTCCAAGTGGACCCTGTGGGCTGTCACTTAGACGAGCTTGCCTCGTTGGGCCTCGGTTGGCCTAGTTGGGTCTGCACTTTGAGTGGGCTGCAGGAATCCCCCTCTCCACTTGTCCACCTCCTACTCCCGAGCCAAGGGGGCTCGGTTGAGTAGTTTTTCGAGGCTTTGGACCGGCATGGCTCGGGTGGGTGGAATCCTGTCGGCGTTATGAAGCCACGTGTAGTGGTCGCCTGGACCCGTAGTAATAATGATCCTGACGGATTTGAAATGAAGGGGCCCCCTTTTTCTCGGAAGTTGAAACGGCGCGCCGCCTCCCGCGAGGGTTTATAGGCGTAGGGCGCTGCTCGTCCTCCCAGTCTTTCCAGGGTTTTTGGCCTTTCCTCCATTTCTATGCTTCTGGGGCTCCTTGATGCGCCGTGAGGATACAGCGGGGGAGCAAGCTCTTGCGGCGACATTTGAGGAGCTGGCGCGTATAACCGCGGAGGCGATCCGGCAGCTTCCTTCTCCCCCGGAGTCTTCGGGCTCTCGTGAAGGTTCTTCTTCTAGCTCGATGGCGGATCTGCGCTCAGAAATCGAGCAGGTGAGGCGGGAGTCCGTCCCCAATCGCAGCGAGTTGGGGGAGGATGATGTGAAGAAACTGGAGCATCGGTTTCGCCTGTCTCTCCGATATAGCTTTGTAGTCGCCGCCCCATACGAGACGAGCTTGGATAGCCGTACGAGCCATATCTGTACTTTTCTCTTGGCGTGGAAGAGCGGATTCTGCCTCCCCTTCGAGCCCTTCATTCTGAAGCTTCTCAATTTTTTCGTGTTAGCGCCTGTTCAGCTGGTGGCCAACTCGTATCTCCTGCTGTCTGCCTTTCGGATCCTCTGCCGCCTGCAGGGGGTTCCCCCGTCCCTGAATCTTTTTCATTATTTCTTCGAGCTGAAGGCACATCCGTCGGTGGGGAAAGGCTTCTATTTTATCCAGGCGCGCAGGAATCGGAGTTGTATTCTGCTGGCGGCGAAGGATTCTTCGCACAAAGGGTGGAAGAGGCAATTTTTCTGGGTGAAGGCGGAAGCAGTGGATGAATCCTGGAGGTTCCAGGTTATGCCCAACTTCCATCCGAATCTTCCCCCGCGGCAGGAGGAGTTCCCCATCGATGTGGAGGAATACACCGCTCGTTTGTTGACAAATCGTCGGTCGACTGAGGAGCTGGTGACGCTGGAGAACGTAGAGCAGTATCTGCTTACACAGCTCAAGCCATCAGGTATCATCCTTCGGATCCTTCAGCGGGGTCGGAGGGTCGCCTTTTCGCTTCTTAACCGAATCTTCTTCTTCATTGCAGACATCCGGCGGGAACCTTTGGAAGAGGTCACCGAGGTCATCGATCTTGGGGATGACTCGGCGGCTGATGAGTCTGTCGTTCCCGTGGGTCGTTCCCAAGCCCGGGATAAGGGCAAGGGGGTGACCTCCGAGGGATCTTCGCGGCCAAGCGGGGCGAAGCACAAGGATCCCATGGAGGGAAAATTGCGGGAAGCCACGAAGGCCAAGAAACGGGCCAAGAAGGCTGGCCTTCCTACCGCTGCCGGGGGCGACTCTGGCTCGGTGGCGCTCCCCTCTCGGGGGCAGGATGGGGCCAACCCTTCCGGGCCAGCTCCCCCACCTACCAGGCGAGAGGGGGCCGAGGAGACCAGGGGCCCCTCAGAGGGCGGAGATGGGTCGGTTCTCCCCTCCCCGAGGATGGAGGGGACCGGTGCTGAAGCAGCCGACGTCGAGACCGGGAGACCGGTCGAGGTCGGCGATGTCTCGGGCGACGAGGCGCGGGCCGAGATAGATAGGGATGGGGGTTCGCCCGCGAGGGCGTCGCAGCCCCAAGTGCTCGATGTTCCCGGTGCGGTCGATCCCGTGGCGTCAGTCGAGGTTGGGGGTTCACCCGGGGAGGCGTCGCAACCCCAACCGACCGCGGCGCGCGGGGCGGTCGGCCCCGTTGCTCGAGCCGAACCTACTAGCGGGGCATCCGGTGGGGAGCGGATCTCCATGCCGGAGGCCTTGGAAAGGCTCGGTATTTCGGGCGACCTGTATCAGGTTTGCCGAGAGGTTGCCGCAAAGACGAGGGGGGGAGACAAGCGCCACTCCCCCTCCGGAGTCCGCGACGTCCTCATGGAGGGCGGCCTAGTCATGGCTCGGTCGGTGACATTGATGGCGGAGACGTACGCTCGGACGGAGGCGGAGCGGTGGAATCTCGCCTGGGCCCTCGGGGGGTGCGAGAGGAAGCTGGCCCGCCTCAGTAAGGAGCATGAGGGGCTTCGACAGGAGTTCTCCGTGATTAGGGATTTGGCACGGGTGAGCCGGCTAGAAACCGAGGCGCTGACGGAGCAGTTGGCTAAGGCCCGAGAGTCGCTTGAGAGGAAAGGCAAACTCTTGGAAGAGGAGCGTCTGCGTCACCTCGAGCTGGATGGTCGCTGGGAGCTCGAACGTGCCGAGCTACTGGACCGGGCGGAGGTAGCGGAGCGCCTTCGTTCCGTGGCCGAGGCAGACCGAGCCCGGGCGGAGAGGCGGTCAAGCGAAGCCGAGCGAGGGAGGGTCGAGGCAGAGGAACGCCTGGCGGGGGAAAAGGAGCGTGCGGCCAAGGCGGAGCGGGCTTGGGTCGAGCTCGTTGGAAGGACGGAGCAGATCGAGGCGGAGGCGATCGAGCGGTATAGGAGCTTGTGGATGCACTAAAATTCGCTTGTTCTTCAGGTGGTTTCATCTATTGAGTGCGTGGGCGTGCCAGTCACAGAAGTGACAATTTATTTGGGCTCCGAAGAGCCCATGGTGCGCTCAATCTGACTTCGTCAGACGATTATGTGGTTCGGGTCGGGACCAAAACCCGCCGCGCCGTAAAGGTCATGACGTCATTTACATCCCCCATACGAGGGAACACCCTGTGGACGTCGAAAAATGTCGATGATGATCATACGGCATGCACGTCTCGACACTCGAGAGCAAGCCGAAGACGGAAATGCCAAATAAACCTCATGCCTCGCCCAATCAGGATGAGGACTCACTTGGTGGTCCGCTAGCCGATAAGGGAGCCCCTCGGGCTGAAGGTACGGCCACAACTCTATAGCCGGCCGTGCCGAGAGCCGAATCGAAGAAGAGTCGGGAACTCCGACACAGCCCGACGTGCACCGAAAGTCACGCAGAGTCTGGGACCGAGCCCCAAAGGTTACGAATGGAATATTGCAGAGGCCATACATCGCAACCGGAATATTCTGGGAATGCCAACATTCATATAAACGGGCGCGACTTCGAGAAGAATCCGTTTAGTGCCTAAAACGGCACGAAGAGGCCTTAAAACGGCGCACCTTAAAACGGCGCTCCCCCCTCTTAAAACGGCGCGCCCCTCTTCTTTCTTTGGCTACACGGCGCGCTAGAAGGGGCCTTCATCTTTGCTTAAAACGGCGCCCCTTTGAATATGGCGCCGTTTTAACCCCTGAACCTATTCTTTGAAGCGCTTCCGGCGTGCAGTGAAGCCATCCCGTCATCAATACGGTCTCCTGTTTCCTGCGAACAGCACGTCGATGAACTGCTTAAAATGGCTAGATGTCTGCTTCGATCCGTTGGGCAACCGAGCATATGCCGTGAATGGAAACTCTCGAGCCCTGCACCGTCGAACGCTCACTTCGTCCGTCGGCCACCCATTCCCCTGCAAATGATGAAAGCAACATGGCTAGCGGTGGATACGCCAGCGAAGGAGGAGGCCATGCCTCTACCCCTCTCCCGATCACACTGTAGCCGCGGCGGAGGTGACGTCCATGACAGCGGCATTCGACACGGCGACACGACAGAGGCGTTGCAGGCGAAGTAAGATGGAAAGAAGAAGAAATAAAGAAAAATAAGGGGGGCCCCTCCCTTCGACAAGGCCACTAGCCCCTATAAAAAGCCCACCACGGGGAACTTTGATCGGTTGGACAACTCTCGGAAGCCTAGAGAGTGGAAGCTTTTCTTCTGAGAGAAACCCCTTGAAGCCCCGAAGCCTGTGTGAAGAAGAAGAAAGAAAGAGTGGGAGAGAAAGGGGAGGGAGAGTGAGAGCCAGCCATGTGAGGGTGGGTCATTGTCGTTCTCCTCTTCCCTTGTATTCTGCTCGGCGACGTCCAGCCCCGATGTAGCTCTTCCGTTTAAATGGAAATGAAGCATGGGGCCTTCAACCCCGATCCTTACTTATCTCCTTCATGAAACCCGATTTTGATGCTCGCTCATCCCTTTCCTTTTGCAAGTCCATATGTTTCCGTAGGATCATATATGCATAGATATGTACATAAGTATCTATAAATATAAATATATATATATATATATATATATACACATGCGTGCATTCACTTCTTTTTACTGCTATCCCCTGGATCTCCCCTCCGCCATGTTCTTGTGTCGGCTTCGGCTCTCACGCTGTGCTCGGCCACGATCGGACGACTCCTGGGTCACCGGAATCCCTTGTAGGCTTGCCCTCGAGATCTCCGGCCCTATACGGGAGAAGTCTACACGATCGCAACAACCCATGGGTCACCGGACTCCCTTGTAGGCTAGCCCTCGGGACCTCCGGCCCCAAATGGGGTAATTTTACTGGTGTCGTCGCTTATGCGCACACCGGGATGTTTCGGGGCCGTCGGAGTTCTCTCCGTATGGCGCGCCCCATTTTTTTCCCGGACCCTTCGGGTCTAGGGGAAGTGCTGCCCGATTTTCGCCAGGGTCAAGAACATACAAGAACACCAAGAACAATGGATAAACATATCATAGAACTTGCCCACGGGTGAAAGAAAAGAAACACACAGTAAACCCTCTACGAATTAACCCCCTAAAATCTTACACAATAAACTCCTCCGAACAAATCACTTAAACCTCACCTCATTACCTACTTAATCTACCAAATGGATGAACAAACGGATCATAAAACCCACCTACAGATGAAAGAAAAGAAAAGAAACACACAGTCAAAGCAAACCCTCGGGAGAATTTAATACGGCACGGTGACTATTCACCGCGCCGATTTAACACCATTCTCGTAACCCCATCTCCTTCTTTGGATGCTAAACGGCGCGCCCCCCCCCCCCTCCATCTCCATTTCCATCTTAAACCGGCGCGCCTCTCCCCTTGAATGGCCCTAATACGGCGCGCCTCCCCTGCATCTCCTTCTGTGAACACCTTAAAACGGCGCGCCCCCCATCTCCTCCTGTGAACGGCTAAAAGCGGCGCGCGCCCATTCCCTCCTCCCTTGCCCTTCGATTCCGGCGCACCCCTTCACATCTTGACCCGGCGCCCCTTAACCGGCGTGCCCGTCTTCTTGCAACGTGCTAATGCGGCATGGTAAAAGAAAACTAAAAGAATGAAAAGAAGAAAGAAAACTATTGAAATTAGAGAATAAACCGGAGAATAAGGACTAAATCAATAAACAAAATAGAAAGAATGGAATGGGAATAAAACACTTAATTCAATGATCGGAACAACGACAATAGTTTCCCCTCTACTATAATCCAAATTTTGTTCCAGGGGTGCTGCCCCCGGAAACCCCCGCAAGGGGCACTGCCCCCTTGAACCCCGTGACCTGACCGGGCAGGTCGAACCCCGCGACCTGACTGCGCAGGTCGATCCGCGTACGAGGGCGCACGTTACCGAGTTTGGGCTTTACACTTAACAACCCGCTCCCCCGGACTGTGCGTGAAGAGGAAAGCAATGATGCCCCGTGGTATTGGACGTGGACCTCGGGATCCCCGACATGGTCATGATCCGTGCACCTCTTGGGCCGATAGTTCATCAGCTTGACCCACTTCTTCCGGAATCCGATCCCGTACCCATATGGAACGTGTCATACCTACGGCAGATATCCGAATGTCTTTGTTGATATCTTCGATGCTTCGAATATGGACTCTCGACCGAATACTGGATGGTCCGTTAGTGATTGATACATATATACCGGGATCTAATCCCGCACTTGCATTAAATTTGCCGCACTCGCAGCAAGTATTTGTATGGTTTTGAACACCGTTTTGCATACCGATGCGGAGGGTTTAAATCATGTCAACCCAACTCACATGCTTTAATAAAAAAATGATACTTAGGTCATTTGGCCCCTTTTCTTGGCGATTAATCAGAGGTCTTCCCCTCTCCGAGGGGATGTAATTAACGTCGCGGCCTTTATGGCGTGGCGGGTCTCCAGTCCCGACCCGATATCCACAATCGTCTGATTAGTCAGACGGAGCGCACTCCGGGCTTCGGACCACTCCAGTCTTGAAGCCCGAACACATTGTCACCTAGGTGACTGGCACGCCCTCGCACTAGATAAACCGATAAACCGATAAAAAGAACACCCCGATATCTCTACACCTTGAAATCCAGTGCGTTCCACAAGTTGGCACCCCCGGTGGGACAGATGATCTCGAATCGATATAACCACCAATATCCCAATATTTTCATCCATCAAAATCCAGTGCGTTCCACAAGTTGGCACGCCCGGTGGGACTGGACTACCTCTCATCTTTTCGCCGAGATTAGGGGCCCAATGGCCTTTTCCGAAGTCTTAACTTCCGCATTTTTGAAATTGCAGGAGGGATTCATTTCTGAAGAGCCAATGGCTGTCACTTTCGGTCCGTTGGTTGTGGCGAGCCATGCGGAGCATGGCTACTTGGCAGTGCCGATCCAGTTCGGCGACTTTCCCCCGGTCGTTGGCTTCCCCAACTTCCTCGGGGTTATGTTCGTGGACCTCTTGGATGTCAAGGAGGTCGAGCCCGTCGCCCCCGTGGAGGTGACACCCGAAGCTGTGAAGATGGTGGGCTACCACGTCCACCACATTGAAGCGAAGAAGAAGCGCACCTCGGCTGCCAGGAGGGCGGCATGGAGAACCACTAGCATGCCGCAAGGTCGGCTTTCCCTCTCGGGCAAATCCGTAATGATTGGAGGAGTCCGAGTGTACCTAAATGGCCGTCAGGCCACAATCTCACCAGATAGGGTAATCCCGATGGTGCCGGTGCACAACCAATTCCAAGCACTGGCCCGAGAGCGAGGGGACCACATCAGGTCCATGCCAAAGCAAGAGCCGGCCCAGAAGCCGACTAAATTCAAGCAAGCATGGGTCCCCATCAGGCGGGCCCCAGCCTCAACCCAACTGGAGCCCGTCAGGACTGACCGACTCAAGAAAAAGATGAAGGAAGATAAAGAAGAGAAGATTGCGGCGTCGGCTCAAGCGTCTCGAAGACCTGCCTTCCGTGCTCACGGTCGGCAGGCGAACATCTATTTGAAGGAAGGAAGATACAACATGATGCACGAGCGGAGGCGTCTCGCCTATAGACCGCCAGTGCAAGCATCACCACCAACTGTCTGCCCCAGCCAGGGAGAAGATGACATCACTCAAGCCGTGAGGGGATATCTTCCGCGGCCTTGGAAACACCCTCTTGGGAACTCAGCGGCTCCTAGAAGCCGTGAATGATGCTGAAAGAAACCGGAAGCAACAAGTTAACCCGGAAGATATCGAAGATGCGGAGTCAGGGTGCTATGGGCCGCCCCTCTGTAAAGAAGCTCCACCAAGAGTCTCGGTGTTTGATAGGCTAACCTTTCCTAGACAGACAACCAGGGAGGTGGTCCGAAGAAACAAAAAGATGCGGGTTTATACCTGCAATATGGCCGGGGTGGCCAACCAATATGGAGCCCTACCTGAAGACCAAGAAGAGATGGCCAGGCTGGCTGGCAGGTCGGGTCCCCTCACCAGAAGAGGAGCAGCCGCAGCTGAGATAATACAAGCCCTAGCCGGTGAAACAAGTTCAGATGTGCTTGCCATGGCGGCAAACGTGATTACCGCTGGGGATGAAGGAGAAAGGGTAGCACCTTCTCTAGATACTCTGACAGAAGGAGGAGGACAAGCTCCTAGCCCATCCACCCCCGACCCGGCGATGCTGATGCTGCTTCAAGCCTATCGACAGGAGATCGAAGCTCTGAAGCGACAGGTGGGCGAACTGACCATGCATGCTTCCACCTCGAAGCAGGTCGAACCGCCTCCAGAAACATCCAGGCAAGTCGTCGGAGAATTTGAGGGTTCACCCCAGGTAACGGCCTCTCCGCCAACCCCCAACTATGCTGGGGGCACGGCCCCAATGACCACTTTGGCTCCTCAACACCAAGGCACCGCCACTATACCCTAGGCGACGGTGTTGACGACGCCACAGATGCAGTCGGCTCATTTCTACCCAGAAGCAGTGGATCCGGCAATGGCTAACAAGCTCATGATCGAGCAGATAGTTGAGATGAAGCTGGCCGATCGGGGAAGTGAAGAATATGCCTCATATGATGTGTACAAGGTACCTTACCCTGTCCATCATGCTGCCAAAAGATTGCCTTTGGGCGTCAACAAACCACCAAAGTTTGATAGATTCAACGGACAAGGTTCGCCGAAAGAACATATAGCCTATTACATCAACGTGATGGGCGATCTGGCGACCGACGAGTCCTACTTGCTCAAGTTCTTCGGGTCCTCCCTCACAGGACTCGCTTTTGAATGGTATTCAAACTTACCGGCTGGAGCTATCAAAGATTGGCCAGACATGCAGCGGCAATTCCGAGAGCGCTTCCACGTCGCTGAAAGAGAGGTGACTGTACCTGAATTATATACTTCCAAGCAGAAGAATGATGAAACTGCTTTGGAATATATTAAAAGATGGCGGAACCTCAGCATGAGATGTAAGCGACCGCCACACCAAGAAGATGCTGTGCAAATCTGCAAGCAAAACCTGAAGCGGGAAATTCTCGAAAAGATGATCGGGATCGAAATCAAGTCTTTCGATCGGCTGAACAATGTTGTAGCGGAGATCGAGGCCTTTCTCTCCAGTCACTCCTCTGCTCCTACTGCTATAAGCCAAAGAACCAAACCGACCGACAGGCGGCTTGTACCAGAAGGGGTTCATACCATTGACTTCAAGGAGTTTGAGCCGCTAAAAGATAAAGAAAAGGGGGTTGTCAACCCTCCCCTTGCTGAGCCCGCTGAACAAGAAGAAGGCCCGTCCCTGCGGACTAAAATGAAGAAGCTACTCCTTCCCCAAGGAGAGGACTCAGGCACTGTTCAGATGGGCCACTGAATACAACAAAATTACTCTCCCAGAACCAAAGAGGCCGGGAGACGCCAGAAGAAAAGATGATCCCCGCTTTTGCCCATATCACCAAATGATCGGGCATCCTATTGAAGATTGTTATCCATTCAAGGATGCTATTGAAAGACTGATAAAGAAAGGGGAATTACAAATGGGCGAGCACAAAGTGGATCCTCCACGCGCTCACGAACTCCCTGATCTGAAGAGAGCTGTCAACATGATATCTATACATCGACAATCGCCTGAAGAAGTATCTGAAGCTCATGCTACTGAAGAAAAAGATGATGAAGAGATATGTCCCACGCCGACAAGCGCAGATCAGGCTGGAGCAGCTACTTCTCAAAATACTGATTTGTCCCCAGAGAACCGAGGGCACTTTCCACCGCCTAATGAAGAGGCATGCTATTATACCCCTCCTCTGCATGGGGGTCTGGGGGCAGAAACTTCAAGTGCTGAGGGATCAGACGTGTCCAAAAATGATGATGGGACGCCATTGGCCCCACCCGAAGTCAAGACGGGGAGTAACATTCCTGGCTCTTATCAATCTGATCTTGCCCTAGTGGCCAAGCTATATCAAAACCTCCAGGAAGGAGAAGTGCTGAGAAGAGAACTGAGCAAGATGGGTTTATACCTAGCTACACCTGGGCGGGCAGAACCCTCAGCCGAAGCTCCACATGGCAGTACTGAGCCACTGGAAGCCTCACCGACATCGGTGATGCCCCAAATAATGTACGACTAGGCAGGGGGCATCTCCCTTTGTCAGCTGCAACATGCGCCCTCTGCACCTCTCTCAACTTCCCGGTCACGTCAGGAGCTTCTCCTGCAATGAGCAAGCTAAAGATGAAGCAAACCGCTGAAATAAAGCCAGCTGAGGGAGAAGTCACTGAGGCGCAACTATATATGGCCGAGCAAAAGGATGGTGAGGCCGCTTTGGTCTACATCCAACGATGGAGAAATCTCATTGCAAGATGCAGCTGCCCACCCGGCCACAGGGATGCTATACAAATGTGCCAACGTAGCATGAAAACGCATAACCTGCTAAGGGAAATTGGCATCGAAGTCAAGTCCTTTGATCATCTGAATGATCTGGCAACCGATGTTGAAGCCCTTTTGGCAAAGCACTGTCCGGCTACTGCTACCCCGATTCAAAAGAGTGAACTAGCTGGCGGGCGGGCGGCCGACGCAAGAAGAAATGCACACTGCTGATTTTGAAGCTTTTGCGCGGCGAATCAATAAATCCAAAGAGGTGGCTGGCACTTCTGCTGCCAAGCCCACTCAGCAAAAATCCTCGTTGAGGGAAAGAATGAAGAAGCCATATTCTTTTCCGAAGGATAAAACTCACACGCTGTTTGAATGGGCCTGCGGATACGACAAGGTCATCCTACCGGAGCCCAAAAGGCCGAATGATGCCAGATGGAAAGATGATTCTCAACTCTGTCCCTATCACCAACAGAGGGGGCATTCCATTGAGGACTACTATGTATTCAAGGATATCATCGAAGGCCTGATACGGAAAGGCGAATTACGAATGGGTGAACACAAGGTGGAACCACCTCACCCGCACCAACTTCCCGTCTTTAAGACGTCAGCCAACACGGCCTCGCTGTGCCAGCTGAAGCAACACTTATGCTAAAGGGTATTTCAGGCCTCTCAAGCTATGGCGAGAGGCCGAAGAAAATTCAAGATGCAGATGGTGCTCCGCTCTGGGGGCAAATGCTGAAAACAACAGAAGAAAGAAAAGCTGAAGATGAAAGAAGAGCCTGCCGGCGTAAAGTGCAGAGGTTCCATCCTTTGGCTTAGCTGTCCAGGCCAAAGCCTGCTTTCACGTACATGTTAAATGTCCCGTTCTTTGGCTTTTATAGCCTACTCTCCCAATGTCCTATGGCTTTATAGCCTACTTTCCCAAATATCCTTTTCACCTTTATAGCCTGCTCTCAGATGTCCTTTGGGTTTTACAACCCGCTTTCCCGCTATCCTCTGGGTTCTACAACCCGCTTTCCCACTATCTTTTGGGTCTTATAACCCGCTTTCCCAATGTCTTTCGGGTTTTGTAACTCACTCTCCCAATATACTTTGGCTTTATAGCCTGCTTTCCAATATCCTTCGGCTCGGTCATCCCGGCCTAAGCCCACTTTCACATATTCGAGATATCCTATCCCTTGACTTAGCCATCCCCGCTGAAGCCCGCTATTGGGACCAATCCATCCGTCCCACCGCAATAACCAATACAATTCAAGTGGCGTAGACCCAGTCGAAACCTGCTCCATAATTTTGGGCTCTCGCAGCCCGCTCTCCCAAAATCCTTTGGGTTTTACCACCCGCTCCCCCACTATCCTTTTGGGCTTTATAGCCTGCTTTTGAATATCCTCTGGGCTTTCACGGCCTACTCTCCAGCTATCTTCGGGTTTCACAGCTCGCTTTCCAATATCGCTCGGCTCTATAGCCCGCTTTCTGATATCTCTCGGCTCCACAACCTGCTTTCCAATATCGCTCGGCTCTATAGCCCACTTTTTAATATCCCTCGTCTCTACAGCCTGCTTTCCTACTTTCCCTGGGTCTTAAAACCTACTTCCCGCTTCCCTTGGGCTTGCGCAGCCCGCTTTCTCGCTCTTCACTTAAGGCTTTCCGTCAAAATATGATGTCCTATTCCTGGTCCCACCAGAATTCACTCAAATATATATAAAAAAGAAAATAAAGAAGAAAACAAAAAAAACAAAACAAAACAAAATAAAGCAAAAGAGAAAACTCTGAAGTGCTCTTGACTTCGAATGTTTGCTTGCCCTACTTGCATGCTTGTCTATTATACATTTAATACACTTCATTCGAACTCTCTAGGACCATACTTCCTTGCTAAATAATGCTACCCCGATTCTGGATATGAGTGCCTCACGACACATTCAAAAAAAAAATCTGACGGATACGTGCGTCAAGGGGAAGAGTCATGGCTATGTTGTTAGCTTAACCAGCAAAATATACCTGAGGCAAAACTCCCACACTTTGCACACAATGTGATCAATGGTCTCTAACCACAAGGATCGCAGAATTTCTTCCTAACACTCTTTGGATGCTTAAACCCCTACACTCACATGAAAGGTAATCGTGAGGAAAAAGCTGCCTGCTCCCTTCAAAAAAAAAAGAAAATGAACGAAATGAATGATGAAAAAGTGAAATGCGAATCCAAGTAGCCGGGAATCCCCACTGAAACAAATGAGGAGACTCGCGCGAAAACGGTGAAGCAAATTGCAATAAGGATGAATCCTAGTAGCCGGGAATCCCCATTGAGACACATGAGGAAACTCGCGCCGAACAGTGAAGTCTAGAATTCAAAATAAACAAGGGGGGCTGTGTGAAGCTACCGAAAGTCGAAAGCCCGAATTGTATGTGTAGGCCCTAGAGTAATCCTCTAGTGTTGCTTAGAACGTCTGCATATCCCTATGTTCAGGGTTCGCTGCTCATATACTTGCACTTTCGCACCATAAATTTTTTTTTTGCCTCAGTGTAGATTATGATTTAAAGCTATGCACATAAGCTATGCAATATCCTCTTGACGAACACACATCCCTTTTAGTTGTGCTTCGTGGGCCGCACTCTACCTATGAGTCGTGGGCGCTTTTCTTATCCTATCCCCGATAGAGGGGAGCTATGCTATATATGTCTACTTTTGTGTGCTTGTTGCCAATAGATGCCTGCATGCTTGAATTAAAAGAAAATGATAAACGAATCAAAACAGGATAAATGAATGAAAACTTTCTCGATTTCGGCTTTTGCATCCTGCTTTCCCGCTATCTATCGGCTCTCACGGCCTGCTTTCCCGCTATCTATTGGCTTTTGCAGCCTGCTCTCCCGCTACCCTTCGGCCCTCGGTCTACTTTCCCGCTATCCATTGGCTCTTAAAGCCTGCTCTCCCGCTATCCTTTGGCTCATAGCCTACTTTCCCGCTATCTTATCGGCTCTCGTAGCCCGCTCTCCCGCTACCCTTTGGCCCTCGTCCTGCTTTCCCGCTACCCAACGGCTCTCGCAGCCCGCTCTCCCGCTATCCTTTGGCCCTCAGCCTGCTTTCGTACTGTCCTTTGACCTATTCGGCCTGCTTCCCTGATGTCGGTTCTCGCAACCCGCTTCCTTGATTTCGATCCTCGGCCTGCTTTCCCACAATCTATCGGCCCTTGGGCTACTTTCTCGCTGTTTCTTGGCTCTTAGTCATCCTGCCTGCTATCTGTCGGCTCTCACGGCCAACTCCTCAACCTTGGCTCTCGTAGCCCGCTTTCCCGCTCCCCTTCGGCTCTTGTAGCCCACTTTTTTGCTCCCGTTTTCGGCTTCTACAGCCTGCTTTCTTGAATTTCAGCTCCCGCAGCCTGCTCCCCTAATCTCTAACTCTCCGAATTTCGTCCCATGTGACCTGCTTTTCGAAATATTGGCCCCCGTAGCCTACTATCTCGAATCTCGGCACTTAAAAACCTGATTTCTCGAATTTCGGCTCTCACGGCCTGCTCTCCGAATTTTGACTCTTGCAGTCTGCTTTCCAAAATGTTGGCCCCCGTAGCCTACTATCCCGAATCTTGGCACTTAAAAGCCTGATTTCCCGAATTTCGGCTCTCACGGCCTGCTCTCTGAATTTTGACTCTTGCAGTCTGCTTTCCAAAATGTTGGCCCCCGTAGCCTACCTTCTCGAATTTCAGCCCTTAAAGCCAGCTTTCGCGAACATCGGCTTCCGCAGCCTACTTCCCGAATTTCGTCTCTTAAAGCATGCTCTCCCAAAATCGGTTCTCGCGACCTGCTCTCCTGATTTCGGCTCTCACAGCCTGCTCCTCTGATCTCCCGATTCCGGCCCTAAAGCCAACTCTCCCGAAAACGGGTTCTCGCGACCTACTCTCCCGATTTTGGCTCCCGCAGCCTGCTATCCTAATCCCTAAATTTTGGCGCCTAAGACCCTTTCAGGTCTCAGCCGAAGTGATCCGACCTAGACCTTTCGTCTGGGTTGGAAGAAAACTAAAATCCTTGCGTTGATGCAATCCCAGCATTGACGAATCCACCTTATGCGGCACCCTCGCCGAAAGCTCCGATTTAGACCTTTCGTCTGGGTTGGAAGAAAACCAAAATCCTTGCGTTGATGCAATCCCAGCATTGACGAATTCACCTTATGCGGCACCCTCGTCGAAAGCCCCGATTTAGAACTTTCATCTGGGTCGGAAGAAAACTAAAATCCTTGCGTTAATGCAATCCCAGTATTGACGAATCCACCTTACTTGGCACCCTCGCCGAAAGCTCCGATTTAGACCTTTCGTCTGGGTCGGAAGAAAACTAAAATCCTTGCGTTAATGCAATCCCAGCATTGACAAATCCACCTTATGCGGCACCCTCGCCAAAAGCCCCGGTTTAGACCTTTCGTCTGGGTCAGAAGAAAACTAAAATCCTTACGTTGATGCAATCCCAGCATTGACGAATCCACTTTATGCGGCACCCTCGCCGAAAGCTTCAATTTAGACCTTTCATCTGGGTTGGAAGAAAACCAAAATCCTTGCGTTGATGCAATCCCAGCATTGACGAATTCACCTTATGCGGCACCCTCGTCGAAAGCCCTGATTTAGACCTTTCGTCTGGGTCAGAAGAAGATTGAAATCCTTGCGTTGATGCAGTCCCAGCGTCAACGAACCACCTTTAACTCGGCGCCTAAGGCCTTTCTGGGGCCCCAGCCGTGCGATTCGATCTGGACCTTTCGTCCAAGTCGGAGAAACATGAAACCCCTCCTTCTTGCTTCGACATTCACCCCATGCCGACGGCTAAACCTCCACTCAGACATGTCAGTCCGTGTGCATGTGTGGTGAAGCGATCCCCTCATCCCTTCGCTGAAGGAGTGAGTGCTTTCCCGTGAATTTGCACCGGACTAGCATCCCACTGGCTCGGAAGAACAGACGTCCTGTCGAAGAACTCTACACTCGTGATCCCTGCGCACTCATCCCTACGCCACCCGCGAGTGGGGGGCATTTGTGGACGTCGAAAAATGTCGATGATGATCATACGGCATGCACGTCTCGACACTCGAGAGCAAGCCGAAGATAGAAATGCCAAATAAACCTCATGCCTCGCCCGATCAGGATGAGGACTCGCTTGGTGGTCCGCTAGCCGATGAGAGAGCCCCTCGGGCGGAAGATACGGCCACAACTCTATAGCCGGCCGTGCCGAGAGCCGAATCGAAGAAGAGTCTGGAACTCCGACACAACCTGACGTGCATCGAAAGTCACGCAGAGTCTGGGACCGAGCCCCAAAGGCTGCGAACGGAACATTGTAGAGGTCATACATAGCAACCGGAACCTTCCGGGAATGTCGACATTCACATAAAATGACCGCGACTTCGAGAAGAATCCGTTTAGTACTTAAAACGGCACGAAGGGGCCTTAAAACGGCGCGCCCCCCTCTTAAAACAGCGCGCCCCTTTCTTTCTTTGGCTACACGACGTGCTCGAAGGGCCTCCATGCTTAAAACGGCGCCCCTTTGAATATGGCGCCGTTTTAACCCCTTTCTCTGAAGCGCTTCCCGGGCGAGCAGCCAACCCATCCTGTCATCATTGCGGTCCCCTGTTTCCTGCGGACAGCACGTCGACGAACTGCTTAAAATGGCTATATGTCCGCTTCGATCCGTTGGGCAACCGAGCATATGCCGTGAATGGAAACTCTCGAGCCCTGCACCGTCGAATGCTCACTTCGTCCGTCGGCCGCCCATTCCCCTGCAAATGATGAAAGCAACATGGCTACCGGTGGATACGCCAGCGAAGGAGGAGGCCATGCCTCTACCCCTCTCCTGATTACACTGTAGCTGCGGCGAAGGTGACGTCCACGACAGCGGCATTCGACACGGCGACACGGCAGAGGCGTTGCAGGCGAAGTAAGATGGAAAGAAGAAGAAATAAAGAAAAATAAGGGGGGCCTCTCCCTTCGACAGGGCCACTAGCCCCTATAAAAAGCCCACCACGGGGAACTTTGATCGGTTGGACAACTCTCGAAAGCCTAGAGAGTGGAAGCTTTTCTTCTGAGAGAAACCCCTTGAAGCCCCGAAGCCTGTGTGAAGAAGAAGAAAGAAAGAGTGGGGGAGAAAGGGGAGGGAGAGTGAGAGCCAGCCATGTGAGGGTGGGTCATTGTCGTTCTCCTCTTCCCTTGTATTCTGCTCGGCGACGTCCAGCCCCGATGTAGCTCTTCCGTTTAAATGGAAATGAAGCATTGGGCCTTCAACCCCGATCCTTACTTATCTCGTTCATGAAACCCGATTTTGATGCTCGCTCATCCCTTTCCTTTTGCAAGTCCATATGTTTCCGTAGGATCATATATGCATAGATATGTACATAAGTATCTATAAATATATATATATATACATGCGTGCATTCACTTCTTTTTACTGCTATCCCCTGGATCTTCCCTCCGCCATGTTCTTGTGTCGGCTTCGGCTCTCACGCTATGCTCGGCCACGATCGGACGACTCCTGGGTCACCGGAATCCCTTGTAGGCTTGCCCTCAGGATCTCCGGCCCTATACGGGAGAAGTCTACACGATCGCAACAACCCATGGGTCACCGGACTCCCTTGTAGGCTAGCCCTCGGGACCTCCGGCCCCAAATGGGGTAATTTTACTGGTGTCGTCGCTTATGCGCACACTGGGATGTTTCGGGGCCGTCGGAGTTCTCTCCGTATGGCGCGCCCCATTTTATTCCCGGACCCTTCGGGTCTAGGGGAAGTGCTGCCCGATTTTCGCCAGGGTCAAGAACATACAAGAACACCAAGAACAATGGATAAACATATCATAGAACTTGCCCACGGGTGAAAGAAAAGAAACACACAGTAAACCCTCTGCGAATTAACCCCCTAAAATCTTACACAATAAACTCCTCCGAACAAATCACTTAAACCCCACCTCATTACCTACTTAATCTACCAAATGGATGAACAAACGGATCATAAAACCCACCTACGGATGAAAGAAAAGAAAAGAAACACACAGTCAAAGCAAACCCTCGGGAGAATTTAATACGGCACGGTGACTATTCACCGCGCCGATTTAACACCATTCTCGCAACCCCATCTCCTTCTTTGGATGCTAAACGGCGCGCCCCCCCTCCATCTCCATTTCCATCTTAAACCGGCGCGCCTCTCCCTTTGAATGGCCCTAATACGGCGCGCCCCCCCTCCATCTCCTTCTGTGAACACCTTAAAACGGCGCGCCCCCCATCTCCTCCTGTGAACGCCTAAAAGCGGCGTGCGCCCATTCCCTCCTCCCTTGCCCTTCGATTCCGGCGCGCCCCTTCACATCTTGACCCGGCGCCCCTTAACCGGCGCGCCCGTCTTCTTGCAACGTGCTAATACGGCGTGGTAAAAGAAAACTAAAAGAATGAAAAGAAGAAAGAAAACTATTGAAATTAGAGAATAAACCGGAGAATAAGGACTAAATCAATAAACAAAATAGAAAGAATGGAATGTGAATAAAACACTTAATTCAATGATCGGAACAACGACAATAGTTTCCCCTCTACTATAATCCAAATTTTTTTCCGGGGGCGCTGCCCCCTTGAACCCAGCGACCTGACCGAGCAGGTCGAACCCCGCGACCTGACTGCGCAGGTCGATCCGCGTACGAGGGCGCACGTTGCCGAGTTTGGGCTTTACACTTAACAACCCGCTCCCCCGGACTGTGCGTGAAGAGGAAAGTAATGATGCCCCGTGGTATTGGACGTGGACCTCGGGATCCCCGACATGGTCATGATCTGTGCACCTCTTGGGCCGATAGTTCATCAGCTTGACCCACTTCTTCCGGAATCCGATCCCGTACCCATATGAAACGTGTCGTACCTACGGCAGATATCCGAATGTCTTTGTTGATATCTTCGATGCTTCGAATATGGACTCTCGACTGAATACTGGATGGTCCGTTAGTGATTGATACATATATACCGGGATCTAATCCCGCACTTACATTAAATTTGACGCACTCGCAGCAAGTATTTGTATGGTTTTGAACACCATTTTGCATACCGATGCGGAGGGTTTAAATCATGTCAACCCAACTCACATGCTTTAATAAAAAAAATGATCTTTAGGTCATTTGGCCCCTTTTCTTGGCGATTAATCATAGGTCTTCCCCTCTCCGAGGGGATGTAATTAACGTCGCGGCCTTTATGGCGCGGCGGGTCTCCAGTCCTGACCCGATATCCACAATCATCTGATTAGTTAGACGGAGCGCACTCCGGGCTTCGGACCACTCCAGTCTTGAAGCCCGAACACATTGTCACCTAGGTGACTGGCATGCCCTCGCACTAGATAAACCGATAAATCGATAAAAAGAACACCCTGATATCTCTACACCTCGAAATCCAGTGCGTTCCACAAGTTGGCACGCCCGGTGGGATAGATGATCTCGAATCGATATAACCACCAATATCCCAATATTTTCATCCATCGAAATCCAGTGCGTTCCACACACCCTTGATTAATCGCCGAGATTCAGGGCGGTTTAGGTCAAGAGATTAATTGCATGAAAAGTCTATTACGAGGTATTGGGATCCTCACGCGAGGGCGAGAAGAAAACCATTCGAGATCATGTCAGTCATGTGCTGACCATTTAATGTTCGGACGAGTGTCCGTCTCGGGGAAAGCGCGATCGTCGCAAGAAGACCGGAGCATATGTATGCCAGGATGTAGCAATTTATTATCAAGAAGAACGGAAAACGTTCGACTAAACCTCGGTTAGAGCGGTCGAAAACCGATGAATCTGTTGGACCGGTGCAAGAGCAAGCTTCGACCATATTGCGGTGGGCCCCCCGCGGTCGAAACAAGACTTGCATGAGCGTCGTTAATATTTCCGGTGCCAAGGGGCAATGAGGGAATATCCCTTAAATCGGCTGAAAAGCCCTGTGTCTGGGGAAGCGGAAGTTCGAAACGTGTCGGTCATTCGGGAGACCATTTAATATTCAGACGGGAGTCCGGCTTGAGAATATTGTAATCGTCGCGGGAGGACCTGGAACATATGCATGCCGGGATACGGCAAGTTTATTATTGCGAGACACTGAAAACATTTGGTTGAATCTCAGTTATTGTAGCCGGAAACCAGTGAATCTATTGGCCCGATGCGAGACCGAGTCAGGACCATACCGGGGGCGCCTCCCGCGGTCCAAACATGCCTTGCGTGGGCATCATTAATGTTCCCGGTGCCGGAGGGCAACGGGGAAGAGTCCCGGGACTAGATTCCAAAAATCGAAATGTGTTCGAAGGAAGCGAGCTATAGGCCGAGAGTGTGGGTCAGACAATGACCAGAATCGGGACGGACCGGAGGTCCAAGCACAGCCCACAAAGGCCTTATTGATATTCCCATGTGTAGGGTACATGGCGTAAACCTGCTCTGATACCAAATGTAAGCGCAGCAAGAGTGATATAGAAGGGGGGGGGATGAATAGATCACTCCCAATTTACAAAACTTAGGCAAGAAAATAAATCTACCACTTATGCCCCTTCTAAACTAGCACACAAAGAATTGCAAATGCAGATACCACTCAAGATCGAATAAGAGAATGATGATGAAGAGCTGAGCAAACAAATAGTCGAAGTGACAAACAGATAGAGAGCGCTGATAAAGACCGCAAACCACAGAGAAGACAACCGGTTTTTTAGGTGGTTCGACTACAGTCAGCAATCTACATATTCTAATCCAGTTGAGTGACGAGAGCTTTACATGGTCATCTGTCCAAGCGTCCTCGTTTGGTGGCAGATCATATGGCCCCACCGTGATTACTCTCCACAGTTTATGACTCTGAGCCCTGATAAACACTTCCATCCTGTTCTTCCAAAACAGATAGTTATTACCATCGAAATAAAGAGGGCGACTAATGGATTGACCTTCGGCCATGAAGGTTCTAGGACCACTGCCATTTGCTTGATTGTTCGTCCACATGGCGTAAACCTGCTCTGATACCAAATGTTAGCGCAGCAAGAGTGATATAGAAGGGGGGGAAGAATAGATCACTCCCAATTTACAAAACTTAGGCAAGAAAATAAATCTACCGCTTATGCCCCTTCTAAACTAGCACACAAAGAATTGCAAATGCAGATACCACTCAAGATCGAATAAGAGAATGATGATGAAGAGCTGAGCAAACAAATAGTCGAAGTGACAAACAGATAGAGAGCGCTGATAAAGACCGCAAACCACAGAGAAGACAACCGGTTTTTTAGGTGGTTCGACTGCAGTCAGCAATCTACATCCACCCCTCACTCCAACTAGAGTGAGGATTCCACTAGCCACTGCTAGAGCACAACAGACTCAGTCTGCGAATAACTTGCTGCCAAACAGCTTGAAAACCCAAGGGAGACAAATCCCTCAACCAAGTTCTGCCACCCGCAGAGCTTGAAACCTGTTCTAGCACCCAGCACGAACAGAACCGGAGAGTGCCTCTCCCTTCCTCCACACACCGGAGGGAACCTGCTAATGACAACCCGTCACTAGCAACACCAGAGATCAGCGATCTCTCTTCCTCTGCAACCCAGAGGGAAACCGGAGTTAGACTCCCTTCCTCCACATACCGGAGGGGAACAGATCAGAATTAGACGAAGAACACATAAAGAAAATCAGAAAAGAAACTAAAGACTGATCGAGAAAACATTCGATACTGAGAGTTAATACAAATGTAGCTTCCTGGGAAGCAATTTCAAAAACCAGATACTGCAAACTCTCTTTCTCTCTTCACTGCTATCTCTCTTTTTCTTTCTCTTCACTGCTATCTCTCTTTTTCTTTCTCTTCACTGCTGGATCGAGCTCTCTGTAATTCTGCCTTTTCTTTCTTGGCTCTGATCTTCCTTCATCGGTGGGCGAAGGTTTCTATTTATAGCGGCAGCAGGTGGATAGGGCACAACATGCGTGTGCTTCCCACGCTCGATCCAGAACCTTCCTGCCACGTGTCCTCATTGGGTTGGTTCCTCTTGTCTTGGATCACGTGCAGCCCATTTATTTGGGAATATTCTTCCTCGTACCTGTAAGGAGATAAAAACCATTAACACGCTGTATGGCCACTAAAACTAAAGCTGCATGAGGTATATGATAACAACACGACGTGACTACTACACGAGATAAGAAAAGAACGACACGAGATACAATGGACAAGACTGACACAATCAAGGAAGGTGACACGAGGTCAGATCAGGATAGCACGAGGTGAGAAGAAAATATCACGGAGTGAAACAATAGAAGAACACGCGATTTAGAAGAAACCTGGACGAGGTTAGAACGAAACAACACGAACTAACAAACGGCAACAAAAGACGACACGAAGTGAAACAACACTTGAAAACATAAGAAAAACAACTCGAGCACAAAATAGCTCGAATGAACGACTCGAAGACGAGGCGACACGGGCTGACCACGACACGAAGACAAATAACAGAAACCGTCACGAGTTGAAGACAACACGAAGATGAAAACAGAAACCGACACGAGTTGAAAACAACACGAAGATGAAAACAGAAACCGACACGAGTTGAAAACAACACGAAGATGAAAACAGAAACCGACACGAGTTGAAAACAACACGAAGACGAAACACAGGAATTGACACGGAGTGTGGTCAAGGCGAGAAGGACACGAAGTCTAAAGAGAAAAATAGCACGAAGACAGAAGAGTGACACGGCTATCACGACACGTGATGAAGCAGTGACACTAAGAAAAAGAACGACTCGAGGAACAACAGTAAGTGACACGAAATTAAACAAGCAGACATAAAAGATGACACGAGATGAGCAACTAAAGGACAGAGAGAAACGACACGAGGTTCACAGAGAAGCGACTCGGAGTTCGTCAGAACTATTCGAGCTGCTTCAGTAACACGACACGAAGACAGAGGGAGACACGACACGAAGTTAAACAACCGAGACTAGGACTCGAAGACATAGATGACAAGGATAGAACAACACGAAGTATTACCTCATACAAGTTTTCCTGTCAAGCATGGAAATCAACACGAAGTGTTGTAAGCTCAGACGACACGAAATCTTTTCGTGTTAGTGAGGGGAAACAACACGAAGTGTGGCTCAAGTGGCACGAAAACAACTCCCAAAATTAACTGAAGTGGCTCGAGGATTTACATTAACACAGAGAAACATTTTTGTTCACAAAGGTTCATAGTGTTGAAACCATCAAGACATTATGACTCAGGCAACACTAAAATTCATTTGGTCAAATTGTTCAATTGAACAGGACATTCCCTTACTGTGTAATCCATTCACTTACATGATGAAACATGAGATTATCTTGAGATAAAGAAATGATTTATAGTGTGAGACATCATCAAAATCATAGGGACACAACAATCTCCCCCTTTTTGATGATGGCAACACTATGAATCAGGCAATATCAAGGTTTATCAAGATTTAACATGAAATCAATATCAGCTTCAACAACAGATTAAATTCAAGGCATGCTCATGCAAATGAATTAAACATTCCCTACAACACACTCTCATTTCCCCCACAACTCATAAACATATCAGCATGAAGCAACATGACTCCCCCAAAGCTCAAGACAAAACCAAGACTCACTGATATTGCAGAACATTGCAGAACTTCTCACTAAAATTGTAGACATTGCAAACTTCTCTCCCCCTTTGACATCAGCAAAAAAAATACAGAATGTGTGACAGTGCTGGAAACATGAGGACTCAGGGCAGTAACTGCATAGTGCAGAAAGTCACGAGTAGGTCTTAAGAGAATAAGTGAGTTTCTAATCTCAAGACAAGATTCTTTAGATTTCAGTACACAATAGAGAAGTGGAATGATAGACAAGTTTATCATCATACATAGTGGATGATTTAGAGCAGGAGTTGACAAGTATGGCCAAAAATAGCTGATCATTCAACTATTCCACTAGACAGCAAGAGACTAAATCAGAGAGGTGTTCTCAAGGTATTGAGGACAAGCAATCCATTAGTTGCATAACAACAAGGAATTTTTGTTGGAGATGATATTCAAGAAGATCAATGAGTAAGTTGGTAGTTCACTTCCTTTGACATTAGGGAGACACCTTGATCAGAGGCCTGAATCCCCAGTTACTCAGAGTGAGTACCTCATTACTTCCTTCCCCTTTTTTTTATTAAGGAACAGAGTTAGTAACTGTGGCTTTTGACATGAGGAAACACCTTGATTAGAGGCCAGAGTCCCCAGTTACTCACCAGCAAGCCACCATTGCTCTGTCATGACTTTTCATTTATTTTAAGCATTTGACACCTCATGACTTGGGAGAAATATTCATTTCATTGATGAAGCTCCCAGTTTCTCAGTGATCAAAACAGAACATGTTTGTTCAGTTAAGCCCTTGAGTTAAAGAGATAGAATGATTGAAGACAATACCAAAAAGGACTTTTCTTGAATTGAGTCTTGAAGTCTAGATTTCAAGTTGATTGGGTCAGATATCAAGACATACATGTTTTTTTGGCCTGAACCATAATCAATGACAATGTAGGAAGATATACTTTATGCAATTAGTCCAGATCTCTGAAGGAGTACCAAAGGAAAGATTCTGACCTGGAGATTAGAGTCACTGACTTATAGACTTAAGAGATAAGTGACACTCTACTTTCTGAGAGAACCACACTAAATCAGTCATGCAAGACCAGCAAAGGTACACATCTGGACAGCCCTTTTGAATCTGTCAAAGAACTTCTCTTCTCACATTACAACTCAGCTCCCCCTAAGATATAGCATTCCTCAATAAAACATTTCAGCAAAATCTCAAGACTTTCCTTTATTTAGAGCATTCCTGAAAGCTAACCAGTAAGCATTCTGAACTCCCCCTTAAACCAGCATGTAAGAAGGCTAAACAACAGATAGACAAAACTCCCCCTCACAACAGGAACAGGCTCCAAAATTAAGACACTTTGTATAAGCCTAATTCTCTTCTCAATGTAGTGAATTTTTCATTATCCAGAGGTTTTGTGAAAATATCAGCAATCTGATTATCTGTCCCTACATGAATCAGTTCAAAATTATTCTTAGACACCTCATCTCTTATAAAATGATGTCTTATCTCTATGTGTTTGGTTCGAGAATGCAAAACAGGATTTTTAGCAAGATTGATGGCACTTGTATTATCACAGTAAATAGGTGTACACCCCAGGTCTACTTGGTAGTCCTGAAGCTGGTGTTTAATCCATATAACTTGTGTTCCACAACTCCCTGCAGCCACATATTCAGCTTCTGCAGTGGAGAGGGCCACAGAATGTTGTTTCTTGGAGCCCCAAGATACTAAACACCCACCCAAGAATTCACAATGGCCACTTGTGCTTTTCCTGTCTAGTTTACAGCCTGCATAGTCAGCATCTGTGTATGCTACTAGATTCAATGTGCGAGATGCAGGAAACCATAAACCAAGAGAGTGACTAGCTGACAAATATCTGAAGATTCTTTTAACTGCAGCTAAGTGTAGTTCAGTGGGTCTAGACTGATACCTTGCACACATTCCTACACTGAATTGTATATCAGGTCTAGAGGCTGTCAAGTAAAGAAGTGATCCAATCATACCTCTATAAAGTTTGGCATTTACTTCTTTACCTGTCTCATCTGCATCCAATGATGTATTGGTGCCCATGGGTGTAGTAATGTGCTTTAAGTTTTCCATGCCAAACCTTTTGAACAGTTCCATTGTGTATTTGGTTTGGTTGATGAAGCACCCATCTTCTAGCTGCTGTACCTGCAATCCAAGAAAATATTTTAGTTCTCCAACCAAGCTCATTTCAAATTCAGCAGACATCATGGTAGAAAATTCATCACATAGTTCATGCCTAGTTGATCCAAATACAATGTCATCTACATATACCTGAACTATGATGAGATCTTTATTCATGCCCTTGGTAAATAAAGTCTGATCAACTTTACCTCTTTTGTAGCCCTTGCTGATCAGAAATTCAGATAATCTTTCATACCAAGCTCTTGGAGCCTGCTTTAGACCATACAAGGCTTTGTTTAACCTGAAAACTTGGTTAGGTTGAGGAGAAAATTGAAATCCAGGAGGTTGTTCAACAAAAACTTCTTCTTTAATAACTCCATTTAAAAAAGCACTTTTAACATCCATTTGTTGGAGTTTAATGTTCTTTGAGCATGCAAAGGCAAGCAACAATCTTATAGCTTCCATCCTAGCAACTGGTGCATAGGATTCATCAAAGTCTACACCGAATTCCTGACAGTAGCCTTTGGCTACTAGTCTGGCCTTATTCCTCGAGATGATTCCATCTTCATTCATCTTATTTTTGAACACCCACTTGGTTCCTATAATATTTATACCATCTGGTCTTGGGACAAGCTCCCAGACATTATTCCTTTCAAACTGACCTAATTCCTCACTCATAGCATTGACCCAAGCTTGATCAGCTAAGGCCTCTTCTACTGATTTGGGTTCAATTTGTGAGACCAAAGCAATTAAGTCATCATTATTCACATTTCTAAAATGAGACCTCGTCCGAAGAGGTTCTTCAGGATTGCCTATGACATTATCTAAAGGATGGTCTTTAAGGAATCTAATATTTGTTGAAGACTCACCTGTTTCTCTTGGACCTTCCTGATTTGGGGAATTTGTTTCTCCATTCTGCTGAGTCTTCTCTTCTTCTTGTTGGTTTTCCAGAAAATCTCCACCATGATTGGAGTCCCTGTCAAGATTTTCAACATTAGAAACATCTTTCTTTTCACTAAAAAGAATGTGTGGAGATTCTTCCACTTTCTGATCTGATACATTAAATACCCTATATGCCCTTGACACTTCAGAGTAACCCAAGAATATTCCAGGTGAACTCTTGGCTTCAAACTTGTCTAAGTCTTTCTTATCATTGTTATGAATAAAACATTTTGCTCCAAAAATTCTGAAATGAAACAAGTTTGGTTTCTTACCTTTTAGAAGCTCATAGGGTGTTTTCTTGTGTATGGGTCTTACCATGGCCCTGTTGATTATGTAGGTTGCTGTATTGGCCGCTTCTGCCCAAAACCTTCTAGGTAACTTACTTTCAATCAACATGGTTCGGGCCATTTCCACCACTGTTCTATTTCTTCTCTCCACGATCCCATTCTGTTCAGGTGTCCTGGGAGAGGAAAACCTGTGAGTTAGTCCTTCTTTGTCACAAAGATCAGTAAACATGGAATTTTCAAACTCACCTCCATGGTCAGATTGAATAGAACTAACCTTGTACTTCCCTTCTTGTTTGACCTTATTGAAAAACAGATTAAACTTTTGAAATGCATCACTCTTATTTGCTAAGAAAAATATCCATGAATATCTGGAGAAGTCATCTATGATGACATAGCCAAACCTGTTACCATTAAGACTCTGAGTTCTAGTTGGACCGAAAAGATCCATATGAAGAAGTTCCATTGGTCTAGAAGACAATGGCTCAGATCTTAATTTGAAAGAATTTCTGGTCTGTTTGCCTAGAGCACAGGCATCACATGCTTTTGATATAGAGTTGAATTTAATTCTAGGCATGCCTCTAACTAAATCATGCTTGACCAATTTATTTAAAGTTGAAAAGCTAGCATGACCTAGACGTCTATGCCATTCAAAGGCATCATTTTCAGAATTGGCAGATAAGCAAATAGTGGATTCAGATTTCTCATCTAAGTCTACAATGTAGACATTATTAATCCTGTTGGCTACAAATTTAACCATGTCAGAATTTGTTTCAAGGATTTTACATGAACTATCATCAAATACAACCCTGTGACCCCTGTCACATAATTGGCTAATGCTAATCAGGTTGTGTTGTAGCCCTTCCACAAGTAATACTTTTTCAATGGAATTTGTGGAAGACTTACCTACTGTGCCAACTCCAATAATTTTACCTTTGTTCTTTCCTCCAAACTTGACCAGACCTCCTGGCTTCATCTCTATCTTGCTGAACTTGGATCGGTCTCCTGTCATATGCCTGGAGCAGCCACTGTCGAGGTACCACTTGTTGTCTTCAGCTGCCAGGCCGACCTACACAAGTATATCAAGCAGAGTGATTTGGAACCCAAGATGAGTTGGGTCCAAGGACATTGTTTAAATCTCTGATCAAGTGTTTAGGTATCCAGATTTGTTTCAGCATGGTTTTCTCTGGCACCTTCCTTTCTGGTTTTTTAAAGTTCAATCCAGCTGAACTGGAGAAGTGAGTTCTATTCCTTTCATTGGTCTTCCTATTCCTAGGAAATTTCCTGTAGGCTTGTTGATTGGCATATCTTTGACCATGAAAGTTATTCCTCCAGTAGGTCTTGTTTGGACCCATCTGATTGTTATAATTCCAGCTTTTATTCTGATTTGTTTTCTTGGTCCAGCTACCATTTGTGTTCTGGTGAATGGACTTAATGTTATTTTTCATAAAGTTCATTCCAATCTTAAATGGTTGTCCAGTACTGGTTTTTGTGTTTTCTTTAGGACTTTGAGTTTCCTTAGAGCTGTTTGAGCTGGATGGTGTGTCCAGCTTTTCTTTTCCCTTCTCTGGACAGAAGGTGATGGTCTTGAATTGCAAGGGTCTCTTGTTGGTTGGGTCATAGCCTAGACCTTCCTTATTGAAATTGACCCTAGTCCCTAGTATAGCATCTAGGCTAGTCTTTCCTTGGACAAACTTTTCTAAGACTTTCTGTTTGTCTTCCAGCTCCTTTTGAAGAAACTCAGAATTCTTTAGGAGTTCAGCATTTACTTTCTTCACAGCTTCATATTTCTCTGAATTCATTCTGATTTCACTCATGCTTTCTTCAATTTTAGTTTTGAATTCATTGAGCTGTTTTTGACTTTCCTGAATTTCTCCCTTAAGCTTATCATTCTCTTTCCTTTGTGAGGTCATTTCTTCTAGTTGTTCTTTTAGCTTTGCATTTTCCTCACAGACCAGAGTTTGTTCTTCAATATTTGTGTTAAATTTTCTTTTCAGAACTCTGTGCTCTTTGCTAAGTGAATTAAATTTATCTAGCAAGTCACCATAAGCATCCTCCCAGTCATCAATTGAGAAATTTTCAAAAACGTTTATTACCTCCTCTTCACTGTTTGCCATAAGGCAAATTCCATCTTCATATTCTTCTGAGGAAGCTTCTTCTGGGTCTTCTTCTTCCTCGCTCCATGTGCAGACCATTGCCTGTGGCTTCTTCTTCTTCTGCACCTTTATGTTTTTCTTCTGAAAATAGGGACCTTTCTTCTGGAGTTCTGGGCATTCGCCTTTCATGTGTCCCTGTTTGTTACAGTTAAAACAAGTCAGTTTCTTAGGATTTCTATCCCTGTAATTGGTAAACTCAGCATTCTTGTTAAAAGAGTGTGGGTTCTTCTTCCTAAAGGTCTTTCCCTTTGTCCTCAGAAACTTTCTGAACTGACGAGTGAGCATAGCCTGCTCCTCCTGGTCGAGATCTGATAAACCTTCAAGCTCGGACTCAGACTCGGGGGTACTGCTGCTGCTCCCACTGTTACTACCCTTGTTGCGGGAAGCTCTTAGAGCTACATTTTTACCCTTCCTCTCACTTCCTTCTCCACCTCCTTGGAAGTTCATCTCATAGGTCATCAGGGATCCTATGAGTTCATTCACAGTTAAGACAGTCAAATCTTTTGACTCCTCAATCACAATGGCCTTAGTGTGCCATGCCGGGGATAAAGATCTAAGAATTTTCCTGACTATATCTGCCTCAGCAAGATCCTTCCCTAGCCCTTTAAGAGTGTTAGTGATCAAGGATAACCTGGCATACATTTCGGTTATATTCTCATCTGCATTCATCTTAAACATTTCATACTTAGAAGTGTAGAGGTTTACCTTCGAGGCTTTCACTTGAGCTGTACCTTCATAGATCAATTGCAGCTCATCCCACATTCGCTTGGCAGTTTTGTAGGCAGAGATACGGGCATACTCCTCTGGATGAACAGCACACTGGATGATATTCAGCGCCGTCCAGTTGAGTGAGGAGAGCTTTACATGGTCATCTGTCCAAGCGTCCTCGTTTGGTGGCAGATCATATGGCCCCACCGTGATTACTCTCCACAGTTTATGACTCTGAGCCTGATAAACACTTCCATCCTGTTCTTCCAAAACAGATAGTTATTACCATCGAAATAAGGAGGGCGACTAATGGATTGACCTTCGGCCATGAAGGTTCTAGGACCACTGCCATTTGCTTGATTGTTCGTCCACATGGCGTAAACCTGCTCTGATACCAAATGTTAGCGCAGCAAGAGTGATATAGAAGGGGGGGATGAATAGATCACTCCCAATTTGCAAAACTTAGGCAAGAAAATAAATCTACCGCTTATGCCCCTTCTAAACTAGCACACAAAGAATTGCAAATGCAGATACCACTCAAGATCGAATAAGAGAATGATGATGAAGAGCTGAGCAAACAAATAGTCGAAGTGACAAACAGATAGAGAGCGCTGATAAAGACCGCAAACCACAGAGAAGACAACCGTTTTTTAGGTGGTTCGACTGCAGTCAGCAATCTACATCCACCCCTCACTCCAACTAGAGTGAGGATTCCACTAGCCACTGCTAGAGCACAGCAGACTCAGTCTGCGAACAACTTGCTGCCAAACAGCTTGAAAACCCAAGGGAGACAAATCCCTCAACCAAGTTCTGCCACCCGCAGAGCTTGAAACCTGTTCTAGCACCCAGCACGAACAGAACCGGAGAGTGCCTCTCCCTTCCTCCACACACCGGAGGGAACCTGCTAATGACAACCCGTCACTAGCAACACCAGAGATCAGCGATCTCTCTTCCTCTGCAACCCAGAGGGAAACCGGAGTTAGACTCCCTTCCTCCACATACCGGAGGGGAACAGATCAGAATTAGACGAAGAACACATAAAGAAAATCAGAAAAGAAACTAAAGACTGATCGAGAAAACATTCGATACTGAGAGTTAATACAAATGTAGCTTCCTGGAAGCAATTTCAAAAACCAGATACTGCAAACTCTCTTTCTCTCTTCACTGCTATCTCTCTTTTTCTTTCTCTTCACTGCTATCTCTCTTTTTCTTTCTCTTCACTGCTGGATCGAGCTCTCTGTAATTCTGCCTTTTCTTTCTTGGCTCTGATCTTCCTTCATCGGTGGGCGAAGGTTTCTATTTATAGCGGCAGCAGGTGGATAGGGCACAACATGCGTGTGCTTCCCACGCTCGATCCAGAACCTTCCTGCCACGTGTCCTCATTGGGTTGGTTCCTCTTGTCTTGGATCACGTGCAGCCCATTTATTTGGGAATATTCTTCCTCGTACCTGTAAGGAGATAAAAACCATTAACACGCTGTATGGCCACTAAAACTAAAGCTGCATGAGGTATATGATAACAACACGACGTGACTACTACACGAGATAAGAAAAGAACGACACGAGATACAATGGACAAGACTGACACAATCAAGGAAGGTGACACGAGGTCAGATCAGGATAGCACGAGGTGAGAAGAAAATATCACGGAGTGAAACAATAGAAGAACACGCGATTTAGAAGAAACCTGGACGAGGTTAGAACGAAACAACACGAACTAACAAACGGCAACAAAAGACGACACGAAGTGAAACAACACTTGAAAACATAAGAAAAACAACTCGAGCACAAAATAGCTCGAATGAACGACTCGAAGACGAGGCGACACGGGCTGACCACGACACGGAGACAAATAACAGAAATCGTCACGAGTTGAAGACAACACGAAGATGAAAACAGAAACCGACACGAGTTGAAAACAACACGAAGATGAAAATAGAAACCGACATGAGTTGAAAACAACACGAAGATGAAAACAGAAACCGACACGAGTTGAAAACAACACGAAGATGAAACACAGGAATTGACACGGAGTGTGGTCAAGGCGAGAAGGACACGAAGTCTAAAGAGAAAAATAGCACGAAGACAGAAGAGTGACACGGCTATCACGACACGTGATGAAGCAGTGACACTAAGAAAAAGAACGACTCGAGGAACAACAGTAAGTGACACGAAATTAAAAAAGCAGACATAAAAGATGACACGAGATGAGCAACTAAAGGACAGAGAGAAACGACACGAGGTTCACAGAGAAGCGACTCGGAGTTCGTCAGAACTATTCGAGCTGCTTCAGTAACACGACACGAAGACAGAGGGAGACACGACACGAAGTTAAACAACCGAGACTAGGACTCGAAGACATAGATGACAAGGATAGAACAACACGAAGTATTACCTCATACAAGTTTTCCTGTCAAGCATGGAAATCAACACGAAGTGTTGTAAGCTCAGACGACATGAAATCTTTTCGTGTTAGTGAGGGGAAACAACACGAAGTGGGGCTCAAGTGGCACGAAAACAACTCCCAAAATTAACTGAAGTGGCTCGAGGATTTACATTAACACAGAGAAACATTTTCGTTCACAAAGGTTCATAGTGTTGACACCATCAAGACATTATGACTCAGGCAACACTAAAATTCATTTGGTCAAATTGTTCAATTGAACAGGGCATTCCCTTACTGTGTAATCCATTCACTTCCATGATGAAACATGAGATTATCTTGAGATAAAGAAATGATTTATAGTGTGAGACATCATCAAAATCATAGGGACACAACAGCCGTCTCGTTCTATTCCGATTTTTGTAGGTCACTCACGGACCACTTTATATTTGGACAAAGGTCCGTATTGAAGGTACGACGTAGATGAAAACAACCCCGTACAAATGTGTGCCGAGGTCGTGGCACTTTCAACGAAAGAGCGGGAATGAATCCCATTAGAACGAATCCGATATGACGAACTATCGGCCCAGAGCAATACCGGGTCACGACCACGTCGGGGTGGGAGCCGTCGGCCATATTGATTGCTCACGGGTCTTTTCATGTTCAGACACAGGTCCGTAATAGAAACGCGGCGAAAATCGAGGTGAACCCGTTCAAATGTCTGCCGAACGTGCGGTAATTTTAGAAGTGGCTCGGAAGGGTTCCGGCCTGAGAAACGAGTCCGGTTTAATCGGAATGTCAGCCCGAGGCGAGGTCGGGTCGTGATCATTTCGGGATAGTTCCCAAGACTCAGGCCCAACCCGCAGGGGCGGCATTGTTGTTCCTTCAGCACCGGGTCGCAGGGGGGACGGGGCTGCGGTGTAGATCCCATCGTTTTATTATTATTTAGAATTTTTATCATTGTTATTTGTTGATTTACGTATATCTTTGCATGAGTTCGTTATTACTGTTCACTTATTTTTCTCGTGGTTTATTCATTCATTATTGTTATGGTTAGGTTCGTTTTTATTGTTTGTTCATTTTATTATCATTCATTTGTTTGTCGTGTTTCGTTGAGTTTGTTGCTATTGTTTATTTTGGTTATTATTTATTTATTTATCATTCTTATTGAGTTCGTTATTATTATTAATTCATTTTTTGTTATCGTTTATTTATCTATTTATTATTATTATTATTTTTTTAGGCTTGTTATTATTATTACTTATTTCTTTGTTATCCTTATTTACGTGTTCACCTTTTTTTTGAATTTATTATCAATTATTATTGTTATTTAACATTATTGTTTGCTATTATTTCTCTATTTTCTTTTGAGTTTGTTATTATTATCATTATTTAAGTTTTGTATCATTATTTGTTTATTTATTATGTTTTCTTTTAGCTTATTATCTTTATTAATATCATTATCTTGGGATGGGTCATGGGAGTGTGCCGCTGGAGGGCCAAGGGAGTGTGCCGCTGGAGGGTCAGGGGAGTGTGCCGCTGAGGGCCAAGGGGTGTACTACTGGGGGCCAGGGTGCGCCACTGAGAAAGGGGTGGAAGAGTGTGCCGCTGAAGGGCTACAGGAGTGTGCCGCTGAGGGCCTGGCCAGGGTGTGCCGGTGAGGGCGCCAGGAAGCGTGCCGGGGAAGAGTGGCTAGCGGCGCACCGCTGAGGGGTGGCAGGAGCGTGCCGCTGAAGGGCGCGTTGAGCGTGTCGGCGAAGGATGGTGGGAGGTGTGCCAGCGAAGGCCGAGGGATGGCGTGCCAGCGAAGGAGGTGGCGAGCGTGCCGCTAAAGAGGGCGTACCGGTCAAGGGTGGCTAGAAGGGTGTGCCGGCGAAGGGCGACAGCAGGGGCGTACCGGCGAAGAGCATGGGGAGCCCACTCCTCCTCCGTTTCTTTTAAGGCTTTTCTTTTCTTCTTTTCTGATTTTTATTAAGTTTGCATGGGTTTCTTCTTTTCTTCTCTTGATTAATTCTCATTCTTTCTTTTGTGAGGGCAGATGTTCAAGTTGTTTAGTTGTCGTTCGATTCGGTCCTCTTTGAATTGATTGCGGTTCCATTTGCTTCGATTAAGGCATTTCACCATTGTTCTTTTCGTTTGTTTGTTGCTGTCTTTTGTCTTTTAAATGTGTGGCTGTTCCATTTGTTTGTTGCTTCCTTTTGTCTTTCAATATGTTATTGTTTCTAACGAAAATTCGGCAGCATCTCCCTTTAACCTGAGCGTAAGAGAGATGCAGGGAACGCGCCCACATGGAGTGGCGGAACCCGACAACTGGAGGTGGGCACCCGAGAGCGGCAACACCTTTATAAATCTCGGAAAACTCGGAGGGAATGGCGAGTAGAATGCTACTCTAGGACTGGCTGAGGGGGAAATGCACCGGGCAAGAAGGAAGTGCAAGTGTGCCGGGCCAAGGGGGGCCAAGGGTATGGTGGTGAAGGCCATGAAGGCCGTGCCGAGGAAGGCCCAAAGGGGCGTACCGGCGAGGGCCATCATAGGCGTGCCGGGGAAAGGCAGCCAAGGCCGTGCCGGCGAAGGGTGTTGAAGAGTGCACCGATAGAGGTCCGATGGGGGTGTGCCGGCGAAGGCTGGTTGGGGCGTGCCGCTGGGGCACGGCTAGGGTGTGCCGCTGAGGCTGGACTGGGGTGTGCCGCTGAGGCGCAGTTAGGGTGTGCCGCTGAAGGCGTGACTGGGCGTGCCGTCAGAGGCACAATCAGGGCGTGCCGCTGAAGGGACGACGGGGCGTGCCGTTGGAGGCACAATCAGGGAGGGTGTACCGCTGAGGGCGCCCGAGGGTGAGCGAAGGCAAAAATACCCGGGAGGAAACAAACCCTAACAAAAGGAGAAAGGGAAAGGGGGCGTGAAACACCGAAGGACGCAAACACGGAAGAAATGCTTTAGAAAGACGTCCAAGAAAAAAAGTACTTGCAAGCCTTCTACTTTTATTCTCACGAAAGGAGTGCCCCGAGGGGACTAATACATTGCAACGATGGCAAAACAAGAGATGAAAGGAAATGAAGAGGAGAAAAAAAATACAGTGGGGGGGGGGGGAACGGAGCGTGGACTCCTCCCCTCCCGGACCTCACTCCCTCTCTCCACTCACTCTTCTTCTCTTCTTCTCTTTACACAGACGGTGGTGGTAGGTGGAGCGACGAGCTCCTCTTCTTCTCTTCTTATCCTTCTTCTCTTCGCGCGGACGACGGTGGCGGGTAGACGAAGCAGCAGGAAGGGGCAGGCGGAGCCACCCCTCCTCTTCTTTCTTCTCTTCTTCTCTTCCCTCTTCGCACAGATGGCCGCGGTGGGTGGAGCGACGAAGCCTCTCCCCTCTCTTCCTCTCTTCCCTCTTCTTCTCTTCTTCCCTTCTTCTCTTCTCTTCTTCTCTTCTGCGTGTATCTGTCTGTGAGTGTATGCCCTTCCTCCCCCCTCTTTTCTTTGTCAAAAAATGAGAGTCATTTATACTCCCAGCAGCGGGAGCTTTGAGCCCGGCCGTCGAAGGCGGGAAGCAGCTCGTGATGATGGGGTTTGACTCCCCCGTCCTGGATGCCAGTGGGATAGCCTGTGTGGCCCAATCCCTGGTTGACACCTCATAGAGCTCATTGCGCGTCAAGGATGCGTAGGGCATGGGCACCACGTCGTTCAGCCATTGAAAAGGCTTAACGTTGTGCCGCTGGCGGGCTGAATGAGTGTGCCGTAGGAGGGCCAAAAGGGCGTGCCGCTGGGGCGCAAAACGGGCGTGCCGTTGAAGGCCCAGCAGAGTGTGCCACTGAGGACCGAAAGCGGCGTGCCGCTGAGGGCCAGGGGGCGTGTGCCGCTGAGAGCCCCCCTCTTGGGGTGCGCCGTTGACGACCCTGGGGGCCGTGCCGCTGAAGACCCCGCTTGGGGTTGTGCCACTAAAGCCTCCCCCGGAGGGGTGTGCTGTAGAAGACCCCCCCCAGGGGGGTGTGCCGTTGAAGACCCCCCCCCCCCAGGGGGGGTGTGCCGTTGAAGACCCCCCCCCAGGGGTGTGCCGCTGGGGCACCCTGGGGGCGTGCCGTTGGAGGCCCCGGGTGGGTGTGCCGCTGAAGGGCTTGAGGGGTGGTCTTCAGCCCATTGTGAGCACGAGTCGTGGCCCATTTGATTTTCTTCGGGGCCCATGGATTATGCGCTTCCCGGGAATTGGTTTCTCTTTGCCGTCGTGACTCCGGGGACGACTTCGCAGCAGTGTGCATATTTCAGGGGTCCGGACGACCAGTCTCTCCGGGGCTTCTTCACTCGGCGCCGTTGTTGATGCGAGGTCGAGCAGGACATCTGGGTGTGTAATTTTTGGTGTCCATAAATGCCCCCCACCCACGGGTAGCGCCGGCGAAGGATGAGCCGAGCGGTGCCCGCGGGTGTACTGGTCTCTTTTTCTCTTCGTCTTTGCCGACGGGGTGCCGGGGACTGATGTAGTTTGCTTGTCTCTTCTTCTCTTCCTCAGTGCCGACGGGATGCCGGGCGCTAACATGCTATGCTGGTCTCTTCGTGTCTTTATCAGTGCCGACGGGGTGTCGGGAACTGACATGCTTTATTGGTCTTTTCTTCTTTTCGTCAGCATCGAAGGGGTGTCGGGAGCTGACCTGGTTTGTTGGTCTCTTTGTCTCTTCATCAGCGCCGACAGGGTGCCGAGAGCTGACCTGGTTTGTTGATCTCTTGGTCTCTTCATCAGTGCCGACAGGGTGTCGGGAGCTGACCTGGTTTGTTGGTATCTTGGTCTCTTCATCAGTGCCGACAGGGTGCCGGGAGCTGACCTGGTTTGTTGGTCTCTTTGTCTCTTCATCAGCGCCAACGGGATGCCGAGAACTGAAGCTGTATATTGGTCTCTTCATCAGTGCCGATGGGGTGCCGGGGACTGAAGTTGTATATTGGTTTCTTCATCAGTGCCGACGGGGTGCCGGGGACTGAAGTGGTATGTTGGTCTCTTTGTCTCTTCTCTTTCTTTTCTTCTCTCTTTTTCTCTTCTTCTCTCTTTTTTTTCTTTTCTTCTCTTTTGTCATCTCTTTTTTTTGTCCTTTTTGTTGTTGTTTTTTTGTTTCTTCTCTTCTTCCCTTCTTTTTTTTTTCATTTTTTTTTTTGAAGAACTCCAGGTGGCTGTTGGCATGGATGCCAATGATATAAGAGTTGTAGACACAGCGGCCAATAATTGAAAGCTGTTGGCACGGGAGCCAGTAAGTGAGCCCGAAACAGCCAAGGCTAGAAGCAACTGTGATGTTCATCGTCCGAAGGGACGGAGAGAAGAGTTTGTTGATTAAAAAATGCGCTGGGGATATCAGTTATAAAACCCGGACTCGGGAAAGTGGGCCGCGAGGGCCAAAGTTGGCGTTACGGAAGCGGGCCGTGCAGGCCAGATTCTGGGAAGCAGGCCGTAAAGGGCCAGGGATGTTGGGAAGCGGGCTGCAAGAGCTGAATCGGGGAAGCCGGCTACGGGAGCCAGAATTGGGGAGCAGGCCGCGAAGGCTGGAATTGGGGAGCAGGCTGTGAAGGCCAAAGGTAAGCAGGCTGCTAGAGCCGAAGTTAGGAAGCAGGCTGCTAGAGCCGAAGTTAGGAAGCAGGCTGCTAGAGCCGAAGTTGGGAAGCAGGCTGCAAGAGCCGAAATTGGGGAGCAGGCTGCGAAGGCCAAAGGTAAGCAGGCTGCTAGAGCCGGAGTTGGGAAGCAGGCTACAAGAGCCGGAATTGGGAGATTAACGAGCCGTGAGGGCAGGATGTAGGCCATGGGGGCCAAGATTGGGCTCTACGAGCCGTAGCTGGGAACGTAGGCTTCGATGTCCAGAATTGAGTTTATTGCATACGCACATTTTTATTATTTATTATTATTATTATTTATTATATATATATTTTTTTAAGCATGCAAGCATTCATTAGCGGGCATAACATAGATATAAGTAAGGCAGCTCCCCCTATAGGGGATAGGATAGGGACATCGCCCGTAATTCGTAGATGCGGTGCGGGCCGCGAGACACAACTGAGGGGTGGTGCACCCGTCAAGAGGATATCGCATGTCTTGCATGCATAGCCTAAATTCACGCATTTCACCCGAGGAAATTATCTGTGACGCGGCAGTGCAAGTGTGTGGACAAAGAGCCCTAACCATAGGGATATGCAGGTTTTCCTGGTGACACTCGAGGATCACTCTAGCGCCTACACATTAGTTCCGGCCTTTCGACTTTCAGTAGCTTCACACAACCCCCATCTGTTTATTTTGGTAGCGGATTTCACCGTTCGGCGTGAGTCTCCTCATGTGTCTCAATGGGGATTCCCGGCTACTAGGATTTATCCTTATTATAATTCTATTACGGATTTCACCATTTGGCGCGAGTCTCCTCATGTGTCTCAATGGGGATTCCCGGCTACTAGGATTCGTCCTTATTATAATTCGCTTCACCATTTCGCGCGAGTCTCCTCATGTGTCTCAATGGAAATTCCCAGCTACTCGGATTCACGTGTCCCTCTCTTTTTTTTCTCTTTTTTTTTTTACAGTGGGGGTAGGCAACTTTTTCCTCACGATTACCTTTCACGCGAGTGCAGGAATTCAAGCCTCCGTAGAGTGCTAAGAAGAAATTCAGGCAATCCCTATAGTCGAAGGCTATTGAACACATTAAGTGCTAAGTGTGGGAGTGTTGCCTCTGGTTTATTTTGTGAGTTGGACTTAGCGATTCAGCCATGACTCTTCCCCTTTACGTGTGCACCCGCCATAATTGGGTTCCCTTCGAACGCAGGCCATGACGCCCGTGCATCCGGAATCGGGCGATATTATTTAGCAAGGAAACACGGTCCTAGAAAATTCCAAGGAGGTGTATTATTCTATATTAAGCAACCATGCAAACAGGGCAATCAAGCATTCTCTTCTTTCTTCTATTTTGTCTTGTTGTTTTGTTGTTGTTGTTTTTTTTTTGTTTATTTTCCCTGTGTTTTTTTTGTTTGTTGTTTTTTTTTGTGGCATAAGAAAATATTGTTGTTACGTATAAGTGTAGTGGTAGTAGAGGTATTAGGGAAGCAGACAACGGAGGGCCGAAAGGACATCAGGGAAGCGGGCTATAGAAGCCGAGGGACATTGGGGAAGCAGGCCATAAAGGCCAAAAGGAAGCAGGCTGCGAGAGCCCAAGTTGGAAAGTAGGCTGCGAGAGCCAAAGTTGGGAAGCGGGCTATAAAAGCCGAAGTTATGGGCAGAAGGCCGTGAAGGCCGAATTCTGGGAAGCAGGCTATAGAAGCCAAAGGGAAGCAGGCCGTGAGAGCCAAAGGTAAGCAGGCTGCAAGAGCCAAAGTTGGCGAGCAGGCCATAAAAGCTAAGAGGAAGCAGGCTACGAGAGCCAGAATTGGGCAGCAAGCTATAAAAGCCAAAGGGAAGTAGGCTGTAAGAGCTGAGGTTGGGAAGCAGGCTACGAGGGCTAAAGGTAAGCAGGCTGGGAGAGCCAACGTTGGGGCGCTGGCCACAAAAGCCAAGGGCAAGTAGGCTACGATAGCCAGAATTGGGGAAGCGGGCTACAAGCCGAAGCTGAGAAGCGGGCTGCAAAGAGCCGAAATTGGGAAGCAGGCTGCAAAGAGCCGAAGTTGGGAAGCAGGCCACGAGGGCCAAAGGTAAGCAGGCTGCAAGAGCCAAAGTTGGGAAGCAGGCTATAAAAGCCAGGATCTGGGACGCCTTTGTCAGTTTAATGCCCTGTCGGCAGAAGGTCTAGTCGATTTAACGCCCCGTCGGCGGAAGGTTTAGTCGGTTTAACGCCCCATCGGCGGAAGGTTTAGTCGGTTTAACGCCCCGTCGGCGGAAGGTTTAGTTGGTTTCTATTTGTTGGATGGCTGGAGGTCGGAGGTAAAAGTTTGTCTCGTGACCCTTCTTTCTCTTCTTCTCTTCTTCTTTTGTAGGGAGGCAGGTACAGAGACCATGTTCGCCTCATGTGCATTCTTTCTTTCCTTCTCTTCTTTTGTGTGATGAGGCGGGCTCGAAGACCACGTCTGCCTCATGTGTCTTCTTTTGGTTCTGCTCTTCTTCTTTTATGTGAAGAGGCGGGTTCAGGGATCACGTCTATCTCATGTGTCTTTTCTTCCTTTTCTTCTCTTCTTCTTTTGCGTGGAGAGGCGGGCTCGAGGACCGTGTTCGCCTCGTGACTCTTCTTTTTCTTCTTCTCTTCTTCCTTTTTATGGAAAGAGGCGGGCTCGGGGACCACATCTGCCTCATGTGTATTTTTTTCTCCTCTTCTTTTTTGTGATGAGGCGGGATCAAAGACCACGTCTGCCTCATGTGTCTTTTCTTCCTTTTCTTCTCTTCTTCTTTTGCGTGGAGAGGCGGGTGCAGAGACCATGTTCGCCTCGTGACTCTTTATCTTTTTTTTCTTCGCTTCTTCCTTTTTTATGGAAAGAGGCGGGCTCGGGGACCACGTCTGCCTCAGGTGTATTCTTTCTTTTCTCCTCTTCTTTTGTGATGAGGCGGGCTCGAAGACCACGTCCGCCTCATGTGTCTTTTCTTCCTTTTCTTCTCTTCTTCTTTTGCGTGGAGAGGCGGGTGCAGAGACCATGTTCGCCTCGTGACTCTTTGTCCTTTTTTTTTCTTCTTTTACAGAGAGGCAGGTGTAGAGACCATGTTCGCCTCATGTGCATTCTTTCTTTCCTTCTCTTCTTTTGTGTGATGAGGCGGGCTCGAAGACCACGTCTGCCTCATGTGTCCTTTTTTTTCTTTTCTTCTCTTCTTTTGTGTGATGAGGCGGGCTCGAAGACCACGTCTGCCTCATGTGTCTCCTTTCTTTCCTTCTTTTCTTTTGTGTGATGAGACAGGCTCGAAGACCACGTCTGCCTCGTGCGTGTCTTTTTCTTTATTCTGCTCTTCTTTTCTCATTAATGCTTCCACGCTGGAGTGTATTCCTCTTAATATGCCCCCAGGTTGGGGTGCAGCTTCATTTGGTATGCATCCCCCCTGAGGGGGTGTGTTTTGCCTCTTCGCTTCTGTGCCCCCAGGCGGGGTGTATTTTTTGCTTCTATGTCCCCAGACCAGGGTGTATTTTTTTTAATGCCCCCAAGGCAGGGTGTAGCTCTCTTCAAATGCCCCCCCCCCAAGCCGGGGTATACTCTTCGCGGCTTCTATGCCCCCTGGCGGGGTATGTTTCTTCTTCATGTGCCCCTAGGCCGAGGTGTGTTTTTGTTTCTTATACCCCCCCCCCCCTTGGCGGGGGCAAATTTTGCTCTCTTTCTACCCCTGAAGGCGGAGGAGTGCTTCTCTTCATATGTCCCCGGCACGAGGGTGTATCTCTTGCTTCTTATGCCCCCCTGAGGCCGGGGTGTATCTCTTTACGGCTTCTATGCCCCCGAAGCAGGGTATGTTGTTTCTTCAAGTGCCGCTTAGGCGGAGTATATCTTCCTTCTTATGCTCCCAGATCGGGGTGTACGTCTCTTCTTCCGACGCCCCTAGGTCGGGGTATATTCTTTCTTCATGTGCTCCCAGGTCGGGATGTATGTCTCTTTGCTTTTTTTACGCCCCCGGATCGGGGTAAATGCTTCTGCTTCTTATGCGTCAAGGGCAGAGTGTACCTCTTTGTGCCCCTTGAGCGGTGTGGATGCTCTGCATGTGTCCCCGGACCGGGGTGTAGCTTTGTCTCCCATGGAGGGGGTGTGTTGTTTCTTCAAAAGCCCCCAGACCAGGGTGTATTCTTCTCTTTCTTATACTCCCGAGGCGGGAGGGGTTTTCTTCATGTGCCCTCGTGGCGGGATGTGCTTCTTTCTTCAAGTGTCCCCAGGCCGGGGTGAATTCTTTTCTTGTCCCCAGACACACCGGGGGGAATGTTTGCTTCTTGTGCTCCCAAGGTGGGGCGTATTGCTGCTTTTGATGCCCCCAAGGCGGGGCGTATTGCTGCTTCTGATGCCCCAGAGCGAGGTATCCTTTTTTTTATATGCCTCCGGCACGGGGTGTATTCTGCTTCTAGTGCCCCCAGAGTGGAGTGTATTGCCGCTTTTGATGCGGGATGTAGTTCTTGCTTTTTATGCACCCGAGGCGGGGTGAATTCTTCTTCTTTGTTTACGTGCCCCCATATCGGGGTGTATTCCTCTCTTCATATGTTTCCCTAAGTCGGGGGATGTTGTTTGTTCTGCTTCAGATGTCCCCGGGGGGGGGGGGGGGGGGATATATGTTGCTTCATGGACCCCTGAGGCCGGGATGTATTCCTTCTTCGAAGGCCCCTAAGTCGGGGTGTATTCTTCTCTTCTTATGCTCCCCGGGGCGGGGTACATTTCTTGCTTCTCATGCCCCCCACGGCGGGGTGTGGTTTCTCTCTTTGTGTGCCCCCATGGCGGGGCGGATCCTGCCTCCTTGCTTCTGTGCCCCGGGCGGGGCATGTTCTTCATGGCTTCTATGCCCCCAGTGGTGGGGTTTGTTTCTCCTTCACATGCCCCCAAGCCGGGGTGGACTTCTCTATGGCTTCTATGCCCCCAGGCGGGGTGTATGTTGCTTCATATGCCCCCAGGGTGGGGGTGTATCCCGCTTCTAATGCCCCCATGGCGGGGTATGTCCTTGGCCCTTATGCCCCCCAAGGTGGGGTGTGTTTTGCTTCTTGTGCCCTCGAGGTGGGGTGAATTTCTTTCTTTGTATGCCCCTAGTCCAGGGTGTGTTTTTTTTCTTTGAGTGTCCCCAGGCCGTGGTGTAGCTCTCTTCAAATGCCCCCCCAAGCCGGGGTATACTCTTCGCGGCTTCTATGCCCCCAGGCGGGGTATGTTTCTTCTTCATGTGCCCCCAGGCCAAGGTGTGTTTTTGTTTCTTATACCCCCCCCTTGGCGGGGGCAAATTTTGCTCTCTTTCTACCCCTGAAGGCGGAGGAGTGCTTCTCTTCATATGTCCCCGACACGAGGGTGTATCTCTTACTTCTTATGCCCCCCTGAGGTCGGGGTGTATCTCTTTACGGCTTCTATGCCCCCGAAGCAGGGTATGTTGTTTCTTCAAGTGCCGCTTAGGCAGAGTATATCTTCCTTCTTATGCTCCCAGATCGGGGTGTACGTCTCTTCTTCCGACGCCTCTAGGTCGGGGTATATTCTTTCTTCATGTGCTCCCAGGTCAGGATGTATGTCTCTTTGCTTTTTTTTATGCCCCCGGATTGGGGTAAATGCTTCTGCTTCTTATGCGTCAAGGGCAGAGTGTACCTCTTTGTGCCCCCTAAGCGGGGTGGATGCTCTACATGTGTCCCCGGACTGGGGTGTAGCTTTGTCTCCCATGGAGGGGGTGTGTTGTTTCTTCAAAAGCCCCCAAACTAGGGTGTATTCTTCTCTTTCTTATACTCCCGAGGCGGGAGGGGTTCTCTTCATGTGCCCCCGTGGCTGGATGTGCTTCTTTCTTCAAGTGTCCCCAGGCCGGGGTGAATTCTTTTCTTGTCCCCAGACACACCGGGGGGAATGTTTGCTTCTTGTGCTCCCAAGGTGGGGCGTATTGCTGCTTTTGATGCCCCCAAGGTGGGGCGTATTGCTGCTTCTGATGCCCCAGAGCGAGGTATCCTTTTTTTTTATATGCCTCCGGCACGGGGTGTATTCCGCTTCTAGTGCCCCCAGAGTGGAGTGTATTGCCACTTTTGATGCGGGATGTAGTTCTTGCTTTTTATGCACCCGGGGCGGGGTGAATTCTTCTTCTTTATTTACGTGCCCCCATATCGGGGTGTATTCTCTCTTCATATGTTTCCTTAAGTCGGGGGATGTTGTTTGTTCTGCTTCAAATGTCCCTCGGGGGGGGGGGGGGGGGGGATGTATGTTGCTTCATGGACCCCTGAGGCCGGGATGTATTCCTTCTTCGAAGGCCCCTAAGTCGGGGTGTATTCTTCTCTTCTTATGCTCCCTGGGGCGGGGTACATTTCTTGCTTCTCATGCCCCCCACGGTGAGGTGTGGTTTCTCTCTTTGTGTGCCCCCATGGCGGGGCGGATCCTGCCTCCTTGCTTCTGTGCCCCGGGCGGGGCATGTTCTTCATGGCTTCTATGCCCCCAGTGGCGGGGTTTGTTTCTCCTTCACATGCCCCCAAGCCGGGGTGGACTTCTCTATGGCTTCTATGCCCCCAGGCGGGGTGTATGTTGCTTCATATGCCCCCAGGGTGGGGATGTATCCCGCTTCTAATGCCCCCATGGCGGGGTATGTCCTTGGCTCCTTATGCCCCCCAAGGTGGGGTGTGTTTTACTTCTTGTGCCCTCGAGGTGGGGTGAATTTCTTTCTTTGTATGCCCCTAGTCCAAGGTGTGTTTTTTTTCTTTGAGTGTCCCCAGGCCGTGGTGAATTCTTTTCTTCTTATGCCCCCATGGCGGGATGTAGCTTCTTCAAATGCCCCTAAGCCAGGGCGTATTCTTTATGGCTTCCATGCCCCCAGGCGGGGTATGTTTCTTCTTCAATTGTCCCTAGAACAGGGTGTATTTTTTTCTTTCTTATGCTCCCGAAGCGGGATGTAACTTCTTCAAATGCCCCTAAGCCGGGGCGTGTTCTTCATGGCTTTTATGTCCCCACTGGCGGGGTTTGTTTCTTCTTCAAATGCCCCTAAGCCGGGGTGGACTTCTCTTCATATGCCCCTGAGCTGGGACGTGGCTGTTGCTTCTAGGCCCTCGAGGCGAGGTGGGCTTCTTCTTCAAATACCCCCAAGACGGGGATGTGATTCTTGGCTTCATATGCCCCCAAGGCGGGGTATGTTCTGCTTCTTGTGCCCCCAGAGGTGGGGTGTATGTTGCATTTTGCACCCCAAAGGTGGAGTGTATTTCTCTTCGAGTCCCCCTGAGTAGGGGCGTAGCTGTGTCTCGTGTGCCCCCCCTGCGGGGTGAGCTTGGCTTCTTGTGCACCCGAGGTGGGGTGAGTTCTTCTTGTCATGCCCCTGAGTTAGGGCGTGTTCTTTATAGCTTCTAGGCCCTCGAGGCGAGGTGGCTTCTTCTTCAAATACCCTCAAGACGGGGGTGTGATTCTTGGCTTCATATGCCCCGGACGTAGGGTATATCTTTTGTTTCTTATGCTCACGAGTTGGGATGTAGCTTCTTGGCCTCATATGCTGCTAAGGCGAGGGGTATGTTGCTTTACGTGCCCCCGGGGGGAGTGCATTTTGCCTCTATTGCCCCATGGCGGGGTATATCTCTTGGCTTCTTACGCCCCCAAGGTGGGGTGTGTTTTCTTCTTGTGCCCTCGGGGTGGGGTATATCTTTCGCTTCTTATGCCCCCCCCCCTTAAGGCGGGGTGAAGTCTTTGCTTCAAATGCCCCTAAATCGGGGTATAGTTTTGTCTCATATGCCCCTAAAGCAGGGGTGTATTTCTCTTCATGTGCCCTTGGGAATGGGGTGTATCTTTGTTTTTTCTTTTTTCTTTTTATATGCCCTCGAGGGAGGAATTCTTCTTCTTCTGCCCCGACACGCTGGGGAATGTTTGCTTCTTGTGCCCCCGAAGTGGGGTGTATGCTTTTTCCTCAGACTCCCCTAAGGCGAGGTGTATTCTTCGTTGCTTAATGTACCCCCGAGTCGGGGTGGATTCTCTTCATGTGCCCCCATGGCGGGGTGTACTCTCTTTATGTGTCCCCAGGAGTGGGGTGTGGTTTGCTTCTTATGCACCCAAGCAGGGTATATCGCTGCTTGCAATGTCCCCCGAGGCGGGGTATCCTTCTTCTTCAAATACCCCTAAGCCGGGGCGTATTCTTTATGGCTTCTATGCCCCCATAGCGGGGTGTGTTTCTTCTTCAAATACCCCTAAGATGGGATGGACTCTTTTCTTCTTATACTCCCGAGGCAGGATGTAGCTTCTTCAAATGCCCCTGAGCCGAGGCGTGTTCTTTACGGCTTCTATGCCCCCAGGCGGGGTATATTTCTTCTTCAAATACCCCTAAGCCGGGGTGTATTCTTGCTGCTTCTTATGCTCCCGAGGCGGGATGTGACTTCTTCAAATGCCCTTAAGCCGGGGCATATTCTTCTTGACTTCTGTGTCCCCTGGGGGGGTATGTTTCTTCTTCAAATGCCCCTAAGCTAGGGTGTGTTCTTATGCTTTTTGCGCCCCTCAGGGCGAGGTGCATTCCTCTCCATATGCCCCTAGCATGGGGTGTGCTTTGTTTCTTATGCCTCCAGGCCGGGGTACGTTTCTTCTTCATATGCCCCTAAGCCAGGGTGAGTTTCTTTTTTCATGTGTCCCCAGGGGGAATGAATTCTTTTCTTCTTATGCCCCTATGGTGGGGTATGTTTTTTGCTTCAGGTGCCCCCATATCGGGGTGTATTTATTCTTCAAATGCCCCTAAGCCATGGTGAAATTCTATTTCTTCTTATGTCCCCAGGTCAGGGTGGATTCTCCTTCAAATGCCCCAAAGCCGGGGTGTAGCTTTTGCTTTGTGTGCCCCCCAGTCAGGGCGGATTCTCTTCATGTGCCCCTGGGAATGGGGTGTATTTTTTTTGCCTCCTATGCCCCCGTAGCAGGGTATATATCTTCTTCTTATCCCCCATGGCGGGGTATGTACATGCTCTCTTCGGGAGTGGTGGCCGTGCTTGGCCTCATTGCTATAAAGCATTCCCCTCAACGGGCAGCTATTCACCAAGCTACAATTGTGGCTCGCTGGGTCTTTTAACAACCACTCGGGGGGGGCGTTTTGTGCCGGGTAGAGGCAGCAGGAAGGAGGAATAGGCCGGGTCATTGCATCGCGGACTTGGGTCCTCCTAGAGTCAGGCAGGATGCGGGGCTTCTTCTTGGTCTTCTGGTCGGCGATGTTGGCCGACTTTTCTTCTTTCTCTTTTTCTGCTCCCCCTTTTTTTTTCTCTTATTTTTTGTCCCTTCTTCTCTTCTCCTCTTTTTTGTATGATTGACCAGGGTGGGGGTGCAGGAGAGCGCTCACCCCCTCAGGGAGGGGATGAGTGGTTTGCTCCACCGCATCAACCCCACAATGGTAATCTTTGTTCAACATGGGTCTCGGCGGACGTGACCGTACAACCCTCTCTTGCCAATTCTTTCTCCCTTTTTTTGCTTCTTTCTTTTCTCTTTTTCTTCTTTTCTTCTCTTCTTCTTTTCTTATTTTCTTCCTTTCTTCTTTTCTTCTCTTTCTTTTTGAGGAAAAGGGGGGGTGTTTAATTTCCCCTCCCTTCTCTTCTCTTTCTCTTCTCCTTTTTTATAACAGCCCCCATGATTCCTGGAAGCTGCATATGCTTCGAAGCAGCCTCCCCGAGACCACGAAGGCAGCTGCACTAAGTCTGGCTTTTCTCCCCATAGGACTGGCGAAGACAGCACCTGCCATTCATCAAAGCAGGTAAACGTCGTTAATTAGGAAGCCACGAGGCCCCAAATCCCGGCGAAGAGATGAAGGGTGGTTTAGGTCCCACCGGGCGTGCCAGACTTGTGGATGCACTAAAATTCGCTTGTTCTTCAGGTGGTTTCGTTTATTGAGTGCGTGGACGTGCCAGTCACAGAAGTGACAATTTATTCAGGCTCCGAGGAGCCCATGGTGCGCTCGATCTGACTTCGTCAGACGATTGTGTGGTTCGGGTCGAGACCAAAACACGCAGCGCCGTAAAGGTCACGACGTCATTTACATCCCCCATACGAGGGAACACCCTTGATTAATCGCCGAGATTCAGGGCGGTTTAGGTCAAGAGATTAATTGCATGAAAAGTCTATTACGAGGTATTGAGATCCTCACGCGAGGGTGAGAAGAAAACCATTCGAGATCATGTCGGTCATGTGCTGACCATTTAATGTTCGGACGAGTGTCTGTCTCGAGGAAAGCGCGATCGTCGCGGGAAGACCGGAGCATATGTATGCCAGGATGTAGCAATTTATTGTCAAGAAGAACGAAAAACGTTCGGCTAAACCTCGGTTAGAGCGGTCGGAAACCGGTGAATCTGTTGGCCCGGTGCAAGAGCAAGCTTCGACCATATTACGGTGGGTCCCCTGCGGTCGAAACAAGACTTGCATGAGCGTCGTTAATATTTCCGGTGCCAAGGGGCAACGAGGGAATATCCCTTAAATCGGCTGAAAAGCCCTGTGTCTGGGGAAGCGGAAGTTTGAAACGTGTCAGTCATTCGGGAGACCATTTAATATTCAGACGGGAGTCCGGCTTGAGAATATTGTAATCGTCGCGGGAGGACCTGGAACATATGCATGCCGGGATACGGCAAGTTTATTATTCCGAGACACTGAAAACATTCGTTTGAATCTCAGTTATTGTAGCCGGAAACTAGTGAATCTATTGGCCCGATGCGAGACCGAGTCAGGACCATACCGGGGGCGCCTCCCGCGGTCCAAACGGGGCTTTCGTGGGCATCATTAATGTTCCCGGTGCCGGAGGGCAACGGGGAAGAGTCCCAGGACTAGATTCCAAAAATCGAAACGTGTTCGAAGGAAGCGAGCTATAGGCCGAGGGTGTGGGTCAGACAATGACCATAATCGGGACGAACCCGAGGTCCAAGCACAGCCCACAAAGGCCTTATTGATATTCCCATGTGTAGGGTCCAAGGAGGACGGGAGCCGTCTCGTTCTATTCCGATTTTTGTAGGTCACTCACGGACCACTTTATATTCGGACAGACGTTCGTATTGAAGGTACAACGTAGATGAAAACAACCCCGTACAAATGTGTGCCGAGGTCGCGGCACTTTCAATGAAAGAGCGGGAATGAATCCCATTAGAACGAATCCGATATGACGAACTATCGGCCCAGAGCAATACCGGGTCATGACCACGTCGGGGTGGGAGCCGTCGGCCATATTGATTGCTCACGGGTCTTTTCATATTCAGACACAGGTCCGTAATAGAAACGCGGCGAAAACCGAGGTGAACCCGTTCAAATGTCTGCCGAACGTGCGGCAATTTTAGTAGTGGCTCGGAAGGGATCCGGCCTGAGAAACGAGTCCGGTTTAATCAGAATGTCAGCCCGAGGCGAGGTCGGGTCGTTATTATTTCGGGATAGTTCCCAAGACTCAGGCCCAACCCGCAGGGGCGGCATTGTTGTTCCTTCAGCACCGGGTCGCAGGGGGACAGGGCTGCGGTGTAGATCCCATCGTTTTATTATTATTTAGAATTTTTATCATTGTTATTTGTTGATTTACGTATATCTTTGCATGAGTTCGTTATTACTGTTCACTTATTTTTCTCGTGGTTTATTCATTCATTATTGTTATGGTTATGTTCGTTTTTATTGTTTGTTCATTTTATTATCATTCATTTGTTTGTCGTGTTTCGTTGAGTTTGTTGCTATTGTTTATTTTGGTTATCATTTATTTATTTATCATTCTTATTGAGTTCGTTATTATTATTAATTCATTTTTTTATCGTTTATTTGTCTATTTATTATTTTTTTTTTAGGCTTGTTATTATTATTACTTATTTCTTTATTATCCTTATTTACGTATTCACCTTTTTTTTGAATTTATTATCAATTATTATTGTTATTTAACATTATTGTTTGCTATTATTTCTCTATTTTCTTTTGAGTTTGTTATTATTATCATTATTTAAGTTTTGTATCATTATTTGTTTATTTATTATGTTTTCTTTTAGCTTATTATCTTTATTAATATCATTATCTTGGGATGGGTCATGGGAGTGTGTCGCTGGAGGGCCAAGGGAGTGTGCCGCTGGAGGGTCAGGGGAGTGTGCCGCTAAGGGCCAAGGGGTGTACTGCTGGGGGCCAGGGTGCGCCGCTGAGAAAGGGGTGGAAGAGTGTGCCGCTGAAGGGCTGCAGGAGCGTGCCGCTGAGTGCCTGGCCAGGGTGTGCCGGTGAGGGCGCCAGGAAGCGTGCCGGGGAAGAGTGGCTAGCGGCGCACCGCTGAGGGGTGGCAGGAGCGTGCCGCTGAAGGGCGCGTTGAGCGTGTCGGCGAAGGATGGTGGGAGGTGTGCCGACGAAGGCCGAGGGATGGCGTGCCGACGAAGGAGCTGGGGAGCGTGCCGCTAAAGAGGGCGTACCGGTCACGGGTGGCTAGAAGGGTGTGCCGGCGAAGGGCGACAGCAGGGGCGTACCGGCAAAGAGCATGGGGAGCCCACTCCTCCTCCGTTTCTTTTAAGGCTTTTCTTTTCTTATTTTCTGATTTTTATTAAGTTTGCATGGGTTTCTTCTTTTCTTCTCTTGATTAATTCTCATTCTTTCTTTTGTGAGGGCGGATGTTCAAGTTGTTTAGTTATCGTTCGATTCGGTCCTCTTTGAATTGATTGCAGTTCCATTTGCTTCGGTTAAGGCATTTCACCGTTGTTCTTTTCGTTTGTTTGTTGCTGTCTTTTGTCTTTCAATATATTATTGTTTCTAACGAAAATTCGGTAGCATCTCCCCTTAACCCGAGCGTAAGGGAGATGCAAGGAACGCGCCCACATGGAGTGGTGGAACCCGACAACTGGAGGCGGGCGCCCGAGAGCGGCAACACCTTTATAAACCTCGGAAAACTCGGAGGGAACGGCGAGTAGAATGCTACTCTAGGACTGGCTGAGGGGGAAATGCATCGGGCAAGAAGGAAGGGCAAGTGTGCCGGGCCAAGGGGGGCCATGGGTATGGCAGAGAAGGCCATGAAGGCCGTGCCGAGGGAGGCCCAAGGGGGCGTACCGGCGAGGGCCATCATAGGCGTGCCGGGGAAAGGCAGCCAAGGCCGTGCTGGTGAAGGGTGTTGAAGAGTGCACCGGCAGAGGCCCGATGGGGGTGTGCCGGCGAAGGCTGGTTGGGGCGTGCCGCTGGGGCACGGCTAGGGTGTGCCGCTGGGGCTGGACTGGGGTGTGCCGCTGAGGCACAGTTAGGGTGTGCCGCTGAAGGCGTGACTGGGCGTGCCGTCAGAGGCACAATCAGGGTGTGCCGCTGAAGGGACGACGGGGCGTGCCGTTGAAGGCACAATCAGGGAGGGTGCACCGCTGAGGGTGCCCGGGGGTGAGCGAAGGCAAAAATACCTGGGAGGAAACAAACCCTAATAAAAGGAGAAAGGGAAAGGGGGCGTGGAACACCGAAGGATTCAAACACGGAAGAAATGCTTTAGAAAGACGTCCAAGAAAAAAAATACTTGCAAGCCTTCTACTTTTATTCTCACGAAAGGAGTGTCCCGAAGGGACTAATACATTGCAACGATGGCAAAACAAGAGATGAAAGGAAATGAAGAGGAGAAAAAAAATACAGTGGGGGGGGGGGGGAACGGAGCGTGGTCTCCTCCCCTCCCGGACCTCACTCCCTCTCTCCACTCACTCTTCTTCTCTTCTTCTCTTCACACAGACGGTGGTGGTAGGTGGAGCGACGAGCTCCTCTTCTTCTCTTCTTATCCTTCTTCTCTTTGCGCGGACGGCGATGGCGGGTGGACGGAGCAGCAGGAAGGGGGAGGCGGGGCCTCCCCTCCTCTTCTTTCTTCTCTTCCCTCTTCGCACAGATGGCCGCAGTGGGTGGAGCGACGAAGCCTCTCCCCTCTCTTCCTCTCTTCCCTCTTCTTCTCTTCTTCCCTTCTTCTCTTCTCTTCTTCTCTTCTACGTGTATCTGTCTGTGAGTGTATGCCCTTCCTCCCCCCTCTTTTCTTCGTCGAAAAATGAGAGTCATTTATACTCCCAGCAGCGGGAGCTTTGAGCCCGGCCGTCGAAGGCAGGAAGCAGCTCGTGATGATGGGGTTTGACTCCCCCGTCCTGGATGCCAGTGGGATAGCCTGTGTGGCCCAATCCCTGGTTGACACCTCATAGAGCTCACTGCGCGCCAAGGATGCGTAGGGCATGGGCACCACGTCGTTCAGCCGTTGAAAAGGCTTAACGCTGTGCCACTGGCAGGCTGAATGAGTGTGCTGTAGGAGGGCCAAAAGGGCGTGCGCGCAAAACGGGCGTGCCGTCGAAGGCCCAGCAGAGTGTGCCGCTGAGGACCCAAAGGGGCGTGCCGCTGAGGGCCATGGGGCGTGTGCCGCTGAGAGCCCCCCTCTTGGGGCGTGCCGTTGACGACCCTAGGGGCCGTGCCGCTGAAGACCCCGCTTGGGGTTGTGCTGCTGAAGCCTCCCCCGAAGGGGTGTGCCGTTGAAGACCCCCCCTCAGGGGGGTGCGCCGTTGAAGACCCCCCCCAGGGGGGTGTGCCGTTGAAGACCCCCCCCAGGGGTGTGCCGTTGGCGCACCCTGGGGGCGTGCCGTTGGAGGCCCCGGGTGGGCGTGCCGCTGAAGGGCTTGAGGGGTGGTCTTCAGCCCATTGTGAGCACGAGTCGTGGCCCATTTGATTTTCTTCGGGGCCCATGGATTATGCGCTTCCCGAGAATTGGTTTCTCTTTGCCGTCGTGACTCCGGGGACGGCTTCACGGCAGTGTGCATATTTGGGGGGTCCGGACGACCAGTCTCTCCGGGGCTTCTTCACTCGGCGCCGTTGTTGATGCGAGGTCGAGCAGGACATCTGGGTGTGCAATTTTTGGTGTCCACAGAGCTCGGACGCCTACTCAGCCGACCTGGAGAGAGCCGCCCTACCATATTACGAGGTAGCGCTTCGTCGGGGCGCCCGAAAGAGGTTTAAGCAGGGTTATCGTCGGGCGGTGGACTACGCCTTCGATCAAGACTCCGGGATCGAGTTCCCTTTGGGCCAGAGCTATGACTCGGATGAGTCGGTTTCTAGCTCCTCTGCGTCGAGCGGGGAAGATCCATAGGGGTCTCCTCTGCTGGGGTCACCAACTCCGGACGTCTCGGGAGGGCTCGCGACCGAGACAGTTCTCGCACAGGCGAGGTCAGTGCCCGGGTCGGCCGTCACCGAGGGTGCTGGGGGTGACGCGCCCACTTCCGTTGCTCCCGAGCTTCAAAGTGGGCCCGAGACCTGATGTATTTTGCCTTATTTTACCCCTTTCTATTGTTTGTCTCTCTTTCCTCCTTTAGAGAGTTTCCTCTTTATGAGATAATGAATGACTTACTTGTTTGATCGCCATCCTTGCCGTGATTTGGTTGGCGTATCTGAAGTAGTTGGAGAGTGCAGATATGTCCTGCGTGGTTTTCGCATGCTGATTTGGTAGGCTTCTGACGGGGCGTCCTTCCGTTTCCTCATGCTTTGAATGCCAGGCCGCTTCGTGAATCCCGCTAGGGCGGGAAACGAGGAGTTGGAGGTGACTGTTCAGGGGAGAAATCCTTTGGCGTGTTTTCGAGGGGGGAGTCATTTAAGGCGTGTAGCCTCCTTTGGCCTATAAGAAGGACCGAAAGGCGCCATTTCCTCTTTACCGCTTGGGATTTTCTCTAACAGTCTTTCCTCACTCTTTCTTCTTCACTCTGCATTGTGCCGTTGCATTCGGAGCATGGAGGATCCTTCGGAGGGCGACGCCGCCGACGATGGGGGGCAGAGAGCTCTTGCCGTCCCGGCTTGTTGGACGGGTCCCACGGTCGCCGCGCGGGTTTGAGACGGGTCCGACGGTTGCCGCGCGGATCTGGAGAGGGCTTCGACGTGTGAGGGCACGGCTCTTGCCCTTTCTCAGGTCTGGCGTGGCTTCCGGGCGGGCGCCGAGGCGAAGGACGGTTGGGGGTATCAGGGATGCCTGCCGCCACTCCCCCTCTGCATGGGGGGGGAGGCGCATCAAGTTCCCTCCTCACCGAAGCCTTCCTCCGTCTGCAGCCTCTTTTTCCCTCTTCTGCTCTTCATTTCTTTCACTCTTCGGAGGCTGCTTGCTCTCTGTTCCCTTCCAAGGAGTTGGTAGGTTGGGAAAGAGGAGGTCTTCACGGTGCTCCTTCTCCCTAGCCTCTATCAACTTGGAAGGTAGCCTTCTCCAACTTTAGAAGGTGGTTACCTTCTCTGCAGTCCCTCTGTCACCTTTGTCAAGGGTCATCTGAGCCAACTGGATCGGCCCCCTCTTGTCCGAGCCAGTTTCTACGCGAGGCAGAGTCAGTGGCTGGACGCGAGGAGATCGAGATCGAGTCAACCGAGCGATGACCCCTTGCAGCGGTGTTAGACGGATTTTCTTACTTTTTGTCATGCAATGTACTGGCCTTTGCCTTTCTGATGTATCAATAGTTTTGAATGAAAAGAAAAGGGATTTATTTCGTCCATCTTGCTGTACAATTTCAAAAATAGAATTTGCGTAGTGCGGCTGCATTCCATGTCCGAGGAATGGGTTCCTCTTCCATTGTTGTTAACCTGTATGCACCTTTCCCGAGCGTCTCGACCACTCGGTAGGGGCCTTCCCAGTTAGGGGATAGCTTGCCCGCCGCCTCTAGTGGTCGAGAGGCTTCGGCTTTTCTGAGGACGAAGTCTCCCGGTTGGAAGTGTCTGCTTCGGACTCTGGCGTTGTAGTATCGAGTGAGGCGTCACTGGAATTCCGTCGCTCGGATGCTGGCAATATCCCGGAGTTCATCGACTAGGTCGAGGTTCTCGAGTAACTTTTGGTTGTTTTCCTCGAGCGAGTAGCGGATGACTCGGAGAGACGGGTTGGCGATCTCTAATGGAATGACGGCCTCAGTGCCGTACACCAACTGAAAAGGACTTTCACCGGTTGCCGTCCTGGGAGTCGTTCGGTGCGACCACAGTACACTAGGCAATTCCTCGAGCCAACTACCCTTGGCTTTGCCGAGTCTGGTCTTTATGCCTTTCAAGATAGTCTTATTGGCATTTTCGACTAGCCCGTTGGCCTGAGGGTGGGCGACCGAAGTGAAGTGATTGCGGATGTTTAGGTCGGCGCATCTGTCTCGGAAATATCGAGAATCGAATTGCCAACCGTTATCGCTCACTATCACTCAGGGGATGCCGAAGCGACAAATGATCGATTTCCAGATGAAACTCCAGACGACTATCTCGGTGATCCTTGCAGTGGCTCCGGCCTCGATCCATTTAGTGAAGTAGTTGATGGCGACGACAATGAACTTTTTTTGGGACTGAGCCATGGGGAATGGCCCGAGAATGTCGATCCCCCACCGAGCGAAGGGATAAGGCTCGGCGAGGGTGATGAGTTCTGTAGCCGGCTGATGGACCAAGTGGTCGAACCGCTGGCATCGGTCGCACTTTTGAGCATAGGCCGAGCAGTCGCGCTGCAGGGTGGGCCACCAGTACCCCTGTCGTAACAAGATCCGGGCCAGTGACCTTGCCCCTGAGTGCGCTCCGCACAGGCCTTCATGAACCTCTTGAATGGCTCGGCTGGCTTCGTCGGGGCCGAGGCACTTCAGGAGAGGGCCGGCGAAAGACCTTCGGTAGAGTGTGTCATCCAGGACGATGAAGCGCCGGGCTTGGTACTTCATTCGGCGTGCTTCTCGAGGGTCAGAGGGCTCTTGGGAGTCTCGAAGCCAAGACAGGTAGGGGGCGCGCCAGTCGCTCGGGACGGCCGAGTCAACAGCGAGGAGCTCCGAGTCAATGCTCGGGCGCTCTAGCTCTTCGAGGAGGACCGATCGGGTACCTTCTGGGTCTAGGAGGACCGATCGGGTACCTCCCGGGCTATTCGGACTACCTCGAATCCCTCGAATTGTTGGGCCAGGCTCCTGACCAGCTGGAGGTATTTGATCATGGGTGCATCTCGAGCTTCGTACTCGCCGTTGACCTGGCTTGCGACCAGCTGAGAGTCGGTGTGGATCCTGACTCGCTCAGCCCCCAACCGCCGGACCATGCGCGCTCCTGATATAAGGGCCTCGTACTCGGAAGCGTTGTTGGACGCCTGAAAGTTGAATTTTAAGGCGTACTGTAGCTCCACTCCTTCGGGGGATCTTAGGAGGATCCTAGCACCACTACCGACCGAGTTGGAAGATCTGTCGACGTACAGTTCCCAGGTTGGCCCGGGCATGGTCGGTAGTCTTCCTTCGGTCGGGATGGTGCTTTCGGCGATGAAGTCGGCGAGCGCTTGACCTTTTATAGCTGAGCGCGGGCGATATGAGATGTCGTAGGCCCCAAGCATAATGGCTCATTTGACGAGTCACCCCGAGGCCTCAGGGTGGGCCAAAATCTTCTTCAACGGCTCGCTGGTTAGCACGGTGATGGGGTGCCCCTAGAAGTAGGGTCGGAGGCGTTTCGCGGAGGTAACCAGTGCTAGCACGAGCTTCTCGGTTGCGGGGTACCTCCTCTCGGCCTCGTTGAGCACCTTGCTGGTGTAGTAGACTGGTCTTTCGATTCCCGAGTCATTTCTGACTAGGACCGAGCTGACCGTTGATGACGTCGCCGAGAGATAGAGCAGCAAGACTTTGCCCGGCACGGGCTTGGAGAGCACCGGGGGCGAAGCCAGGAACTCCTTGAGCTTGGCGAAAGCTTTCTGGCATTCCTCATCCCATGCGAACGTAGCAGATGCCAACTTGGCCCCCCTCAACTGTTTAAAAAAGGGCAAGCATCGTTCGGCCGCACGGGACAAGAAACGGCTGAGAGCGGCGACACGCCCCATTAGACGTTGGACGTCCTTAATGCAGGCGGGCGGGCGCATGTCCAGGATGGCCTGGACCTTGTCGGGGTTGGCTTTGATCCCACGCTGAGTGACCAGGAAGCCCAGGAACTTCCCGGATCTTACTCTGAAGGCACACTTGGCAGGATTGAGCTTCATGTTGTACTTCAGGAGGACGCCGAAGGTTTCAGCGAGGTCGGTGAAGTGGTCCTGGGGTCTTGACGAGCATGTCGTTAATGTAGGCCTCGACGTTCCGACCTAGCTGCTCCTCGAACATGTGATTGACCAGTCTTTGATATGTGGCTCCAGCGTTCTTCAACCCAAAAGGCATCCGGGTATAGCAGTACACGCCGTAGTCGGTGATGAAGGCGGTCTTCTCGATGTCTTCAGAATTCATTCTGATCTGGTGGTAACCCGAATAGGCGTCCAGGAAGCTGAGCATCTCATTGCCCGATGTCGAGTTGACCAGTTAGTCGATGCTGGGCAAGGGATAGCAGTCCTTAGGGGTCGCCTTATTAAAGTCGGTGAAGTCCACGCACATCCACCACTTGCCGGAAGCCTTTGGTACCAGGACGACATTGGCTAGCCACGTCGGGTACAGGACCGGTCTAAAAAGACCAGTCTCTTGCCCCTTGGTGACCTACGCCTTGATAATCGTCTGCTTCTCGGGTGCGTGCTTCCTTCGGCGCTGCTGCACGGGCTTCATGGTGGGGTTGAGGTTGAGTCGGTGCATCACGGTCTCCTCTAGTATCCCAGGGAGCTGATCGTCGGACCAAGCGAAGACTCGGATGTACTCAGAAAGAAATTTCTTATATTGCTGTTGTTCCTCGGGTGGTAGGTGTGGATGCGGATTCTTTTCCGTCTGGATGTTTCATTGGTTGGATTTATTAGGCGTGCCAGTCACTAGAGTGAGAATTTTTATTATGTGCTCGACTTGACTTGGTCAGTCGATTGTGAAGTCCGAGTCAGGACCGGAAGTCCGTCATACCATAAAGGCTATGACGTTAATTACGCCCTTCCTAAGAAGGACAACCCTTGATTAAACGCCAAAATAGGAGGCCACTTGGGGCGGTTGAAAATGACAGTGCATAACATTGAAGTTCTTGTTATTCTAAGAAGGTAATTGAATAAACGACAAATTATTAAATCCGCACGACCCCTTTGTGTGGGTCGTACCGGGCAGAGATAGGACACCGTCCACGCAGTGGCGGGGCGGGGCCTGGACGATCATCGGAGACATGTCCCCTTTCACGTTTCTCATCTGGCCAAGGGCCTTGAAGTATTTGTATCCCCCGAAGAATTGAGCCAGACGGGAGGCGTATGATACACGTTTCTCAGGGCTTGTCAGGGTTAAAGCATCAATCGATATTTCGACAGCATCTCCCCTTTATATGGATCATGCCCAGGTGGAAATAGGCTATCACCCACGGAGTGCCGGGATGAAAAGCCAAGAGAAAGAGAGGCCGGACCTCCCGAACTGCATATGTCTGCCATGGGGGGCAACGTTCAATTTTCCCTTAAGGAAGCCGGTGGAACTCATGCAATGGCAGAGCCCTCCCGAGCTAAAGGGGTTATCCCTGAATTCGATGCGGGACAGTGGAACATAAGAGAGTCTGTCCCCTTTTAGATTTATCCCCGGTGCAGGTCTGGTGACTCATGGACATTCCTAGAGTGGACCTGATCAAGCTATCGGAGGCTCAACTGGATGGCAGGGTAGGTTCTCGGCGCAGGGGCAAAGTGGATGGGGTTCCCGGCGCGAAGGCGCGATGGCCAGGGGGTTCCCGGGGCAAGGGTAAAGTGGCAAAAGGGTTCCCGGCGCGAAGGCGCGATGGCCAGGGGGTTCCCGGCGCAAGGGTAAAGTGGCAAAAGGGTTCCCGGCGCGACCTGGGATGGATGGGTTCTCGGCGCAAGAAGGCTTGCGCCGAGAGCATTTTACCTATTCTACTGTGCGTGGTGCCGAGAGGTATCATAGCGCCGAGATGGTTTCTAAGGGTTTACAGCACCCTGCTTTTGGGTTTCTTGGCGATTCAGGACAAGTTAGATGGATTCTGTGAGGTCAAAGTGGATCAGTTCATTAGATCTGAACTGGATTGGGTTTGGGTTCCGAAGGAAGGCCAAGATCGAAGAGGAATTGGGGAAATCAGGGTCTAGAGGATCCCTATCACCAGTGTTCGTGCAGAGCCCCAGGGACAGCTTAATGTCATCTTCAAGTGCCTGCTCCTGGAAGAATTTTGGCAGCACCTCCCCCGGACTTAGCATTTGCCAGGGAATGATAGACAATCACCCACAGAGTGCCGGGGTGAAAGCCAAGAGTAGAGGGGTATTGGACCCCTGACCCATGTACGTGCTTGTAGCACTATCTTAATATCCCCTTAAGGCCATCAGAGCGCATGCAATGGCAGAGCTCCTTTGGTTAGCGAGGTTATGATTAAATCTAGCCCTGGGGGGGCCGTGTAGGAGAGATTATCCCCGTTTATTGTTATCTTTGAGGGGTATATGGTGACCCTGGGCGTCCCTCGACAAAATACAGGGTTATATTGAGCGGATCATAGGGGTATCTGTGTGGTTTCTTGACTGGTAGCAGGGGTTCTCATCTGGGGCTCAAGGGATGGAGCATTCATAGCATAAAGGGGCTTATGGCACAAGGGGGTAGTTCTCGGCGTGAAAAGCACCGCGCCGGGAAGGGTTCTTCATAAGGCACTATTCTTGGCGCCGGGAAGCTGGCATAGGGAGTTCCCGGCGCACAAACATCCACGCCGGGAAGGTCTCTTCAGGGACTACTGTTCTTGGCGCCGGGAAGGTTCCGGGTCTCTGTTCTTGGTTCTTATGGTTTCGGATAAGGATTCAGGCTGGATTTTCTAGCACAGACGAGAAGGATTAAAAGGTTCTATAGGCGTGAAGGCCAGCGGTTTAAGGGAGGGTAGCATCAGTCAAAGGACATGATCATCCATCATTAAACCCTCGGGAGATATATGGGGTTTTTTGTCACCTGCTGTTCAGACGATCAAGAGATTGATGTCTCTGACCCTGAACAAGCTGGGAGCTCGGAAGAAATCCACGACATACGAGAAAACCCATCATCAAAGGGGAGGGATGGAGGGGACAGAGCCCAATGACCCATTGAACGAGGGTTGGGGCTCTGTCTTCATCTTTCACGAGAGAACGGACCCGGAGATGTGAAGCATAAACCAAAAATCCGGAGCATCTAAGTAGATAAATGTTTTGAAGAACAGAAGATATAGAGGGGGGAGACAGATGGTAGATATTTCAATCACCCAGCACCCAAATGGGCCATCGTAGTATTTCGTTTCATTACATCATTCCAAAACTCACACCAATCACAAGAAGGGAGTGAGGGAAAAGGAGGTAAAACAGAGGCCGGGATATCCCGGCTACATGCGGTGAATCGAGATGAAACTCATAGGAATACATAAAGAGAAAAGAAAAGAAACATGGGGGAGGGCGGAGCATTGACTCCTCTCCCTCCCCAGCTGCCTGCCCACCTGGAGCTTCTTCTCCCTTTTTCTTCGGGTTGATCTCTTCTTTCTTTTCTCAGCGGAGGAGGCTCTCTCTCTCTATTGGTCTCTTTTCTCTTCGAAGCCCTTCTCTTCCTCTCGTTCTATTCTCCCCCTGTTCTCTCCTCTTTTTCCCTCTTTCTTTCTGGATGAGGTTGCCGGCCCCTTCTTTCTTCTTCGAGTGAGTGGGTTTATATAGACCCAGCCCCTCCTCACCTCTCGGCAGATGGGAGTCGGCGTGACTTTTCATCTTCACGGCGCGCCTCTGTCAAGTGCAGCAGCTCCCGGCGTGCTAGACATCCGTAGAGTATCCCAGCGCCACCTTCGTGAGCCCGTTTCATAGGCCCATTTAGGCCCTTTTTTAAGGCTTCACATGGACTTGCTGTCTCCCTGAATATACTAGAACCACAGCAGGCCTTTTGTTGGTGGACCCGGGTCTTAGTGGGATTATGGAGACCTTCATCAGTCAGTGGACTGGGATTTCATCAGCATCGTCACCAGAACGATGACAGAACAGGACATCATTTCATCAGCATTGTCACCCGCATGATGACAAAACCGGATATCAGCTTTAGCCTGAGAAGACTTCAGCTAGGTATATATAGCCCATGGAGAAGGTTCTTCTTCCGTTACGACTTTACAAAGGTTTTCATAATCTTCATTTACCGGTTCTGATTTCATCTTTGTCTTTGCTCATATCTCATCCGTCAACAAGTTAACATCTGACTTAGTCGGATATGTTACCTGTAGACTTCCGGACGAGGTAGTAATATAGCTCTTGTAAAAGCGTGATAGGAGGTCTCATCAGTCAAGTGACTGCTATTTCATCAGTGTCGCCGTCTGGCTGACAACGAAATCGGACATCAGCTTGACCGGAAAAGGCTTCAGCCGGGTAGATGGTTGACGAGCTTTACCATTAATTTTTCACTGTTAGTCTAATCTTCTTTTCAATTCTGTTTCCCCCCCTTGCTCATTTTCAAGGTGTCAACAGTAGGTCGGCTCCGATCCTTACTCCTAGGGTTGGGTCGTCGTTTAGGAAAATTGTCAGCAACTCGCCACCTGGCTCAGTAGCTGCGGATTTTTCCTCGACTTCCCGGGGGCCCTTATCATTCCCGCCCGGCCTCGTGGCCTCCACCGAGATATTATAGCACCTTCGGGCCGTGGCCTGGTTACCTTGGATTTCCCCTACCCCGTTTTTGGTGGGGAACTTCATTTTTTGGTGATAGGTAGATGGTACTGCCTTGATCCGGCTGAGGATTCCCCAGTCGAAGATGGCGTTGTACGCTATCATCCCTTTGATCACCATGAAGTCTACCATGATCGTAACGGTTTTGAGTGGGGTGCCGAGGGTAACCGACAGGCTTAGGGCTCCTTCGGGGAGAGTGGCCAGGCCGTTGAACCCACAGAGGGGCGTTCGGATCGGGCGGAGTTTGGATGGATCCTCTCCCATTTTGAGGAAACAGTCATAAGATAATACATCAGGGGCACTTCCATTGTCCACAAGAATCCGATCTATGTTACAATGGTTTATAGTGGCCGAGATTACGAGGGCGTCATCATGCGGGGTGCTCAGCCCCTCCAGGTCTTGATCGGAGAAGACTATGACCTGGGGCGGGGCCTTGGGTGGCTCTGGGGCTCGGCTCGCTCGCTCGGCATGACGCTTCCTCCCACGACTGCTGTCGCCTCCTGATGCCATTCCTCCGGAGATGACGTTGATGTGGACCCCTCGGGGGGCGTTGTCGATCTCCTCTGCGATGCCTTGATCTTCTCTGCGCTCGGCGGTGAACCGAGCCAGGTGCCCCAGGCGGATGAGGCGCTCGATTTCGTCTTGGAGCTGGTGGCAGTCACCGGTGTGATGCCCATGATCGCCGTGGAATAGACAATGTCTGTCTCGCTTGCGGTTTTTCGACCTCATCGGCTCGGGCCAGCGGAGGAGTCCCGAGTCTTTGACGTCTTCATAGATTTCATAGACCGGTGCGGTTAACGGGGTGTACCGCTCGTACTTTCACTTGCGCTCTCCATCTCGGTCTCGCTTCTTTCCCGAGCTAGGATTTGGCTCGGGGCCCCGCTTCTTGTCCCCCTCCCAACCCGAGCCGGTTGCGTCTCGGCAAGCGCTGAGTACTTCTTCGCACTCGGCGTGGCGCAGAGCCAGAGTCACTTGCTTAGTAAGGGTCGAGGGAGGGTGGAGGACAAGTTCACGGCGGAGGTTCTCGTCCCGGGTACCCCCGGTCAGTGCGGTTGTGGTCGAGGCCACGTCCAGGTGGGGGATTCGGAGGGCTTCCGATTTAAATCGGTGGACGTAAGCCCGGAGCCTTTCCCCTTGCTCCTGTTTGAGGGCCAAGAGCCCCGCTACCGACCTTGGGGGGGCACTTCCGGCGAAGCTCTCCTTGAAGACTCGCCCGAACTGCTTGAAGTCTCGGATGGATCCGGGGGCGAGGGCCCGGAACCATGCTTGAGCGCCCTGGACCAAAGTGGTCACGAAGGCTCGGCACTTGATGGGGTCCGACGCTCCGTGTAGAGTCATCAGGGCGTCGAAGCTATCATAATGGTCGGACGGGTCGCCCTGGCCGTCGTAAAGCTTGAAGGTTGGTATGGGGGCTCTGGGAGATACCTCTGCCTTCAAGATATACTCGAAGAACGAGGATTTCTCCTCGTCTTCCGGGGAAGAGGCCTTCTGTAGGGCGCGAAGGGTGCGCTCCTGCTCAGCGAAGCGCCTTTCGAAATCTCGCAGCCGGAGGGATAACTAGGGTTGATGTCGTGCCGCGTGGCTGGGGGGAGCGTCTTGGCGGTCTCCGGGAACGTCGACTTCCGGATCTGGCCGTTGCATCCCCCGCCTTCCTTTCCTCGGCGTGGAGGAGGCCTCTTGCTCCGGAGGTGGAACTTGCGAGGGTCCTCCGACCCTGTTACGGATGAGCTGCTGGCCGCGGAGGGTGAAGCGGCCCCCAGCTGTGTGCTGGGACGTACTCCTGCGGGGGGGGCTCTCTGACGGGGCACGGGACCTTACATCCCTGGCCGCCTGGGTCTTCATGAGTTCCACGAGGACATCCAGTTTGGCGTTGAGGGCCTGGAAGGCTTCGGCGCCATCGTAGGGGGGTAGCCCCACCGCCGCAGGGGGTGGTGGTGGTCCGTCGGCGGGGATGCTGGCGTTAGAGGGAGGGTTTTGTGAGGCCCTGGAAGGGCCATCCCCTGCTGCTACCATGGCCTTACCCCTTTCGCCGGCGGACCTCCTCCCTGAGCTCCCTCTCACCATGTTGGCTCTTCGTGCGTTTCCCACAGACGGCGCCAGATGAAGAGGCGAAATCTCGCGCTGGTTTCTGAGCGGGCTGGTAATCACCAAGTTTGTGAACTACAAGACAAGGAAACGGGTCAGAGGGCCCAGGGGGATTCCCTGGGGCGAAACCCTCCGACTCTCAAGTCAGTAGAGCAAATGGTGGGAGCAGCGATAGGGAGGAGAAGGTGAAGGCGCGAGATCCCTCTCCACCAATGGGGTGAAGTGATCCGTGCTCAGGAATTGGGGGTAGATCAATGCCCTTTTGGACTTACCTTTCGCCGGAGGGTATCCCAGGTTTAAATAGTGCGCCACCCTCTGGAGTCCTGCAAGCCGAGGGGTCTCCGGTGGAGGTTACGTCCTCGTCGTGGGCTTTTATGGCCTCATCGTGGGGGCGTTATCCTCGCGGGGAAGTCGGAGCTCCTGGACTTCTTGGCGCCCGGCCCGCTGTGGACTCTAACGGCTACAATGATGAACATTTTATCGGTCGTACCGAGCTTAGGGGGGCCGGCCCTATCGGGCAATAGGCCTAGCTCGGTGAGGAGATGGGTCGGACAGACCGGCTAGCGTTTCCCCCCTTCGTGCGGAGGGATAGCTCGTGCGCGGGTCTTCCTGTGACCTGACCGAGGCTCAGGCTCTCCGAGCCTTGGGGCCGCCTAGGAGAGTTGTTTCCTCGAGCATTATTTTATTGGGCTTTTCCAAGTGGGCCCTGTGGGCTGTCACTTGGACGAGCTTGCCTCGTTGGGCCTCGGTGGGCCTAGTTGGGTCTGCTCTTTGAGTGGGCTGTAGGAATCCCCCTCTCCAGTGATAATTAGTTCTAAAGAGATGGGGGTTACGTGAATAATGATAAGTTATTATCCTTAACATCCCCCCCCCCTCAAACTGAACGTGGTGGGAAGCACATTGAGTTTGCCACGAATAGTTTGAAAATGATGTACATGCAAGGGCTTGTTTAGAGCATCAGCCAGCTGATCTTCACTAGGCAAATATCAAAAATCAGGTCAGGATCTTTGGTAGCCATCTTATCACGTACGATGTGGAAGTCAGTTTTCACATGGCTTGTACAAGCATGAAATATGGGGTTGGCAATAAGGTAAGTTGCTCCAATATTATCACACCATAAAATGGGTGATTGTAATAAGGTCACATGAAGTTCTTTAAAGAGAGACTGAAGCCAAGTGATTTCTGTAGTTGCATCGGCTAATGACTTGTATTCACCTTCCGTGTTGGATGTAGTCGTCATCGTCCGTTGCTTATGTGAACCTCAAGAGATGAGAGTGGGCCCAAGAAAAATAAGGAAGCCACCAGTTGATTTTCTATCATAAATTTTAATTAAAAACATAAATTTTAAATTTGTACTATTCTCATTTTTTGTTTACGTTATGATCTTGGCACCGAAGAAGTTTCAACTTTACCTTGTTATTTTCAAAGTTAAATTCATAAGAGTTGTAAGCTTAAATCAATGGACACCTGTGAATGACATGCATACTATATAACTCATCAAGGTCATAGCTGAATCGTTGAAGGTAGCTTTGAACCTCAAATCCGAGGTTAAGGTGCAATGGAAAATAATAATCTAATTTAGGTCAATTTGCTCTCCTTATGTATTACTCTCATGATCACTATTGATTAGAGGGATGTCAAAATGATGTTGGTTCAGACCACTTGCAATATTTGCAGCAAATATTATTGATAAATCAATATGCAATAGACAAGTTGTCCACTCAATGTGTTTAGGAGTCAATAATCTTATTTTATTAATAGACATGGTTTGCCATCTCTTACCGGATGTCTGAGATTTCTCTCTCCAAAGATCGTGAGAAACAAAGCTCCTGAGATCGAGATCTTCTCCACCCCCAATTTCCTCCTTCCTCTTTCCTTGTCTCTCTACCTCAACCCCCTTAGCTCTCGCTCTCCCCAATCTCTCTCTCTCTCTCTCCCCCTCTCCCTTGACTCTCTATCTCTCCTTATGTGACACACACACACACACTCTCTCTCTCTCTCTCTCTCTCCCACCCTCCCCCCGTCTCCGCCTTCTCTTTGTTTGAGAGAGAGAGGGAGACAAAGATACATTTATCATTTTTATGATTTTTGATGTATTCTTCAATTTGTGATTTATGTATCATTTTATGTATATCTTTTTGGTGTAACTTTTGATGTATATTGACATTGGTAGATGTGAATATTTTTGTTATTATTATCATTACTCTTTATTTTATAAAATTGAGTTGTCAATATGTTTGTGAAATTGAGTGGTTAGTAGAAAAAAATTAATATTTTTTTAAAAATAAGCTATATATATGATTTTTTAAAAAAATCATCAAACTCATCTCCCGAGATTTTTCTGAAACCTCTCTGATATCTTTTCTCTTCCGCCTTTCCGAGATGGAACTAATATTCGAGATAGAAAACTTTACTGATAGAAAATGCATATGGCTTAATTCTTTGTATTCTCTGATTTGAAATCTTTTTATCTGCTAATAGAAAATAAAAATTTAGTACAAATAGTGGTCGGTATATTCTCTGATTTCGTTCTGATGCAATTTATGCTGCGAACAAAAAGGAGAATATTACATTATGTTACATGTTTGATTGTTATCTACATCTCCCAGGTTTGCTGGTCCCATGGTTGGAGCTAAAAATCTCTCTTCACAATGGGTCGAATCCAAATGGAAAGCGTTTTAAAGTTTGTAACCTCAATTATGCATATACTCAGCTAATAGTGTACTCTTTCTTTTTTTAAATACAACGCTCCATGACCCAACATGCCTAGTCAAAAAAAATTGTCAAGTTAGTGTATTGTCTTATAACTGAACGCACATGTGTGGATTGTATGTTAGATCTTCATACCCATTATTCATTATATCTGATTTATTGAGTATGAGAAGCATGAGTACTAAACTGTCATTTGTATTGTGATCCCCAAATCAAGGCAAATTTCATGAATAGATGCGAGTCATTTGTTGTTGTCTATAAAATTTGCAAATTTCATGAAGTATACAATACACCTGAGTTCACAGTTAGTTTTGAAGAAAGCTCATGTGAAAAAACAGGGGATTGGCTCTATTGTGCTTGTTATAATGGATTATATGACTTGGATCTTAAATTAGTATCTTTGACAACTTGGATTTTATGACTACAGATCTACACATTATGGGGAAAACTGTGAACTCTTCCTTCTCTTAAATTTACACGAAAAGTGAATAATTTGAGGCAAAAAATGCATGAGTAAAGAGTATTTGCAATAAAACATGATTTATATTATTATTTATTATTTATTAGTATTTGCAATAAAACATGATTTATATTAAAACATGAATTTGTTATTATTTTTATTATTATTATTATTATTATTATTATTCCTCATATTTTTTGGAGAGAGAATGGGCCATTAGAGGGCTAAGAGAAAGGCGTACCGCTGAAGGGCTGAGGGTGTGCCGCTGAAGGGCTAGGAGTGTGCCGCTGAAGGGCTAGGAGTGTGCCGCTGAAGGGCCTGGGGCTGTGCCGTTGAAGGGCTAGCAGTGTGCCGCTGAAGGGCTGGTAGAGGTGTGCCGACAAAGGGGCGAGGGTGTGTGCCACTGAAGGGCTGGAAGGGTGTACCGCTGAAGGGCTGGGAGTGTGCCGCTGAAGAGCCTGGGGTTGTGCCGCTGAGGGAGGGCACGAGCGTGCCGCTGAGGGGTTGATCGGGGGTGCGCCGGTGAAGGCAGGGACGAGGGTGCACCACTGGAGGGTTCAAGGATGGGCGTGCGGCTGGAGGAGCTGGAAGCGCGTACCGGCGGAGGCCATGGAAGCGTGCCAGGGAAGGAGGGCACGAGCGTGCCGCTGGAGAAGCCCAAAGGGCGTGCCGGCGAAGGGCGACTGCAGGGTGCACCGGCGAAGGGCGCATCGAGGTATGCCAGCGAGGGACGTGCCGGCCAAGGGTGGCTAGAGGGTGTACCGCTGAGGGTAGCTGAAGGGGGCGTACCGGCGAAGGGCATGGAGAGCCCACTCCTCCTCCGTTTATTTTAAGGCTTTTCTTTTCTTCTCTTCTCTCTTGATTTTTATTAAGTTTGCATGGGTTTCTTCTTTTCTTCTCTTGATTATCTTTCATTCTTTTTCCCATGAGGACGAATGTTCAAGTTGCTTAGTTGTTGTTCGATCCGGCTCTCTTTGAGTTGATTGCGGTTCCCTTGCCTTGGTTGAAGCGTTTTGTTGTTGTTCTTTTCATTTGTTTGTCGCTTCCTTTTATCTTTTTAATGTGTTGTTATTCCATTTGTTGGTTACTTCCTTTTATCTTTTTAATATGTTATCGTTTCTAACGAAAATTCGGCAGCATCTCCCCTTGACCCGAGCGTAAGGGAGATACAGGGAACGCGCCCACATGGAGTGGCGGAACCCAACAACTAGAGGTGGGCGCCCGAGAGCGGCAACACCTTTAATAAAACTTCAGAAAACTCGGAGGGAACGGCGAGTGGAAGACTACTCTAGGACTGGCTAAGGGGGATGCACCGGGCAAGAAGGAGGGGCGAGTGTGTCGGGCAAGGAAGGCACGAGAGGGCGTGCCGGCGAAGGGCCTGGCCAAGGCGTGCCGGGGAAGAATTGGTTGGGGTGTGCCGCTGGAGGCACAGTCGGGGTGTGCCGCTGAAGGCACCATCAGGGTGTGCCGCTGGAGGCACAGATGGGTGTGCCGTTGGAGGCGCAGGAGGGGCATGCAGGGGCTGTGCCGCTGAGGGGCGGCAGGAGCGTACCGCTGAGGGCGCCCAAGGGCGTGCCATTGAAGGCATAGGGAGGGCGTACCGCTGAGGGCGCCCGGGGGTGAGCGAAGGCAAAAATGCCAAAGGGAAAGGGGCGTAAAACACCGAAGGATGCAAACACGGAAGAAAGGTTTGAGGAAGACGTCCAAAAAATATTTGCAAGACTTCTACTTCTATTCTCATAAGAGGAGTGCCCAAGGGGGCTAATACATCGCAACGACGGCAAAACTAGAAATGAAAGGGAAGAAAGAGGAAAAGAAGATACAGTGGGGGGAGAACGGAGCGTGGACTCCTCCCCTCTCGGACCTCACTCCCACTCTCCACCCACTCTTCTTCTCTTCTTCTCTTCACACAGACGGTGGTGGTAGGTGGAGCGATGAGCTCCTCTTCTTCTCTTCTTATCCTTCTTCTCTTCGCGCGGACGGCGGTGGCGGGTGGATGGAGCAGCAGAAAGGGGAAGGCGGAGCCTCCCCTCCTCTTCTTTCTTCTCTTCTTCTCTTCCTCTTCTTCTCTTCTTCTTCTTCTCTTCTTCTTCTTCTTCTCTTTTCTGGTAGCTCGGTCGTGGCTCCCTCTTTTGGCCTCTTCTCCCTTTTTCTGTTCGCCGAAGGAGGGGCTTTTATACCCCCCAGCGGTGGGAGCACTCGAGCACGGTAGTCGGAGGCGGGAAACTGGAGGCATTGATTGGGGATTTCACCCGTCGTCCTTGGTGGCAGGGGGGAATAGGCAACGTGGCCCTCTCCCTGGGCGACACCCCAGCAAGCCCACTGCGTGCCAAGAATCTCTAGGGCATGGGCGTAAGATTTGATTTGCCGGAAGTGTCGGGGAAGAAAACGCCCAGGTGTGCTGTTGAAGGGCCAGAACAGCGTGCCGTTGGAAGACACAAGAAGCATGCCGCTGAAAGCCTGCAAAAGCATGCCGCTGGAAGAGCTCGCAGGCGTGCCACTGAGGAGCCCAAAGGGCGTGCCGCTGAAGGGCAGGATGGGTGTGCCGCTGAAGGGGTTCGCTGGCGTGTGCCGCTGAGGAGCCTGAGGGCGTGCCGGTGAAGAGCGAAGAAGGGCGTACCGTTGAAGGCCATCCTGGGTGTGCCGTTGAGGGCTAGCAGGGGGCGTGCAGGGACTGTGCCGGTGAAGACACCCACACTGGGTGTGCCGGTGGAGCGTCCCAGCCGAGCGTGCCGGTGGAGCACCAGGGGAGTGTGCCGCTGAAGGGCACAGGGAGTGTGCCGCTGAGGGCGTTGGAAGCGTGCCGTTGAGAGGGCCAAAGGGGTGTGCCGTTGAAGGCCAAAAGGGGCAGTTCTGAGCCCATTGTGAGCATGAGTTGTGGCCCATTTAATTTTCTTCGAGGCCCATGGATTGTGGGGGCTCTTGGTGGTTGATTTCTCTTCACTGTCATGACTCCGGAGACGGCTTCACGGCAGTGTGCATATTTGGGGAGTCCGGATGACCAGTCCCTCCGGGGCTTCCTCACTCGGTGCCGTTGTTGATGCTGGGCCGCGCAGGATATCTGGGTGTGCATTTTTTGTTGTCCACAAATGCCCCCCACCCACGGGTAGCGCAGGTGAAGGATGAGCGGGGCGGTGCTCGCGGGTGTGCTGGCCTCTTTTTCTCACCGTCGGTGCCGACAGGGTGTCGGGAGCCGACATGACCTGTTTGTCTCTTCTTTTCTTCGCTAGTGCCGGCGGGGTGTCGGGCATTTGACATGGTTTATTGATTTCTTCGTCTCTTCGTCAGTGCCGACGGGGTGTCGGGAGCTGACATGGCTTATTGAACTCATTGTCTCTTCGTCAGTGCCGACGGGGCGTCAGGAACTGACCTGGCTTGTTGGCCTCTTGTCTCTTCGTCAGTGCCGACAGGGTGTCGGGAGCTGACCTGGTTTGTTGGTCTCTTTGTCTCTTCGTCAGTGCCGACAGGGTGCCGGGCTCTGACCTGGTTTGTTGATCTCTTTATCTCTTCGTCAATGCCGACTGGGTGCCGGGCTCTGACCTGGTTTGTTGATCTCTTTGTCTCTTCGTCAGTGCCGACAGGGTGTCGGGAGCTGACCTAGTTTGTTGGTCTCTTTATCTCTTCATCAGTGCCGACAGGGTGTCAGGAGCTGACCTGGTTTGTTGGTCTCTTTGTCTCTTCGTCAGTGCCGACAGGGTGTCGGGAGCTGACCTGGTTTGTTGATCTCTTTGTCTCTTCGTCAGTGCCGACAGGGTGCCGGGAGCTGACCTGGTTTGTTTGTCTCTTCTGCTCTTCGCCAATGCCTGACATGGTGTAGGGCGTTGACATGGTATGTGTTGGTCTTTTCTTCTCTTCGCCAGTGCCGACAGGGTGTCGGGCGCTTACATGGTTTGTTGGTCTCTTTGTCTCTTCGTCAGTGTCGACGGGGTGCTGGGCGCTGACATGGTTTGTTGGTCTCTTTTTCTCTTCGTCAGTGCCGACGGGGCGCCGGGAGCTGACATGGTATATTGGTCTCTTCTTATCTTAATCAGTGTCAACAAGGTGTCGGGAACTGACGTTGGAGCGGCAGAAGGGCGTGCCGCTGGAGGCTTCACAATGAGTGTGCTGCTGAGGGCACTTAGTAGTGTGCCGCTGGAGGGCTTGCAGGCTACTGCGCCATTAGAGCACTTCAAGAGTGTTTCCTTTTCTTCTTTCCTTATTTTCACCTTCTCTTCTCTTTTCTCCTCTTCCATATTCCCCTGCACGTAAACATGGGGTGAGAAATTATTTAGTATCCCCAAATCAAGAAAGCGGGCTGCGAAAGCCAAAATTTGGGGAGCAGGCTGCCAGAGCCAAAATTGGGAAAGTGGGCTGCGAGAGCCGAAGGGAAGCAGGCCAGAAGAGCCAAAGTCGGGAAGCGGGTCGCAGAGGCCGAATTGGGGGAGCCGCTTATGAAAGTCAAGGATATTGGGAAGCGGGCTGCAAGAGTCGAAATTATGGGAAGTGGGCCGTGAAGGCTGAATTCTGGGAAGCAGGCTATGAGAGCCGAATTCCGGGAAGCAGGCTGCAAGAGCCAAAGATATTGGGAAGTGGGCTGCAAGAGCCAAAATTATGGGAAGCGGGCCGTGAAGGCCGAATTCTGGGAATCAGGCTACGAGAGCCAGAATTGAGAAAGCGGGCCATGGGGGCCGAGATAAGCAGGCTACAAGAGCCAAAGTTGGGAAGCAGGCCACGAAGGCCAAAGGGAAGCAGGCTACAAGAGCTAAAGTTGGAAAGCGGGCCATGAAGGCCAAAATTATGGGCAGCGGGCCGTGAAGGCCAAATTCTGGGAAGCAGGCCGTGAAGGCCAGAATTGGGAAAGCGGGCCATGAGAGCCGAGGTAAGTAGGCTACAAGAGCCAAAGTTGTTGGGAAGCGGGCTGCAAGAGCCGAAATTAAGGCGTAAGATGTGAAAGCCCAAATCGGGGAAGCGGACTACAGAAGCCGGAGTTGGAAGATTAACGAGCCGCGAGGGCAAGAGGTAGGCCATTGGGGGCCAAGATTGGGCTCTATGAGCCAGAGCTGGGAAAGTAGGCTGCGATAGTCGAAATTGATTTTACTGTATACACACATTATTTTTTTATTTGTTATTTTTATTATTTTTTTTATTCAAGCATGCAGGCATTCATTAGCAGGCATAACATAAATATATGTATGTGATAGCTCCCTCTATAGGGGATGGGATAGGGACATCACCCATAATTCCAAGACACGGTGCGGGTCATGAGGCACAATTGAGGGGTGGTGCACCCGTCAAGAGGATATCACACATCTTGCATGCATAGCCTTAATTCACGCATTTCACCCAAGGCAATTCTCTGTGGCATGGCGGTACAAATGTGTGAACAATGAGCCCTAACCATAGGGATATGCAGGTTTTCCTGGTGACACTCGAGGATCACTCTAGCGCCTACACATTAGTTCCGGGTTTTCAACTTTCGGTAGCTTCACACAGCCCCCACTTGTTTATTTTGGTAGCGGATTTCACCGTTCGACGCGAGTCTCCTCATGTGTCTCAATGGGGATTCCCGGCTACTAAGATTTGTCCTTATTGTGATTCTATTGGGGATTCCATCATTTGACGCTAGTTTCCTCATATGTCTCAATGGAGATTCCCGGCTAATAGGTTTCATCCTTACTGTAATTCGCTTCACCATTTCGCGCGAGTCTCCTCATGTGTCTCAATGGGGATTCCCAGTTACTCGGATTCACGTTTCTCTCTTTTTTTTTACATCATGATTTTTTATCTCTCTTTTTTGTTTTTTTTTTTATTTTACAGTGGGGGTAGGCAGCTTTTTCCTCACGATTACCTTTCACGCGAGTGCAGGAATTCAAGTCTCCGTAGAGTGCTAAGAAGGAATTCGGGCAATCCCTATGGTTGAAAGCTATTGAACTCATTAAGTGCTAAGTGTGGGAGCGTTGTCTCAGGTTTATTTTGTGAGTTGGGCTTAGCGATTCAGCCATGACTCTTCCCCTTGACGTGTGCACCTGCCATAATTGGGTTCCCTTCGAGTGCGTGCCGTGACGCCCGTGCATCCGAAATCGGGGCAGCATTATTTAGCAAGGAAATGCGGTCCTAGAAAATTCCAAGGAGGTGTATTATTCTATATTAAGCAAACATGCAAGTAGGGCAATCATGCATTCACTTTTTTTTGTTTTTCCCCTCTTTTGTGTGTCTGTTTTGTTTTGTTTTTTTTTGCATAAGAAAATATTGTTGTTACGTATAAGTGTAGTGGTAGTAAAGGTATTAGGGAAGCAGACCATGAACGGCTGAAAGGGTATTAGGGAAGTAGGCTATAGAACCCAATGGACATTAGGGTAGCGGGCCATAAGGGCCGAAATTGGGAAGCGGGCTGCAAGAGCCGAAGTTATGGGAAGCGGGCCGCGAAGGCCGAATCCTGAGAAGCAGGTTACAAGAGCTGGACTTGGGAAGTAGGCCACGAAGGCCAAAGGGAAGCAGGCTACGAGAGCCAGAGTTGGGAAGCAGGCCACGAAGGCCAAAGGGAAGCAGGCTACGAGAGCCAGAATTGGGAAGCAGGCTATAAAAGCCAAAGGGAAGCAGGCTACGAGAGCCAGAATTGGGAAGCAGGCCACGGGGGCCAAAGGTAAGCAAGTTACGAGAGCCAAAGTTGGGGAGCAGGCCACAAAAGCCAAGGGCAAGCAGGCTACGAGAGCCAGAAGTGGGAAGTAGGCTATAAAAGCCAAAGGGAAGCAGGCTGCAAGAGCCAAGGTTGGGAAGTAGGCCACGAGGGCCAAAGGTAAGCAGGCTACGAGAGCCAAAGTTGAGGAGCAGGCCATAAAAGCCAAGGGCAAGCAGGCTACGAGAGCTAGAAGTGGGAAGCAGGCTATAAAAGCCAAAAGGAAGCATGCTGCAAGAGCCAAGGTTGGGAAGCAGGCCACGAGGGCCAAAGGTAAGCAGGCTGCGAGAGCCAAAGTTGGGAAGCGGGCTGCAAGAGCCGAATTCTGGGAAGCATGCCGTAAAGGCCGAATTTTGAGAAGCAGGCTGCAAGACCCAAAGATATTGGGAAGTAGGCTAAAAAGCCAAGGGATATTGGGAGCAGGCTTATAAGCCGAGAGATGTTAGGAGTAGGCTATAAAGCCGAAAAGATATCGGAGAGCGAGGTGGGACGGGTGGATTAATCATGATAGTGGGCCTTGGCCGGAATGACTGAGCCAAAGGGTGTCGGGTAGTAGGATACGTGAGCCGAGGAGAAGGGTTTGTGAAGCGACGGGTTCGAAGACCACGTCTGTCTCATGTCTCTTTTTTTTTCTTCTTTTGTGTGGGGAGATAGGTGCAAAGACCATGTCTGCCTCGTGACTCTTCTTTCTCTTCTTCTCTTCTTCTGTCATTGAGAGGCGGTGCAAAGATCATGCTTGCCTCATGGTCATTTCTTTCTTTTCTTCTCTTCTTTTGTGTGAAGAGACGGGTTCAAGGACCGTGTTCGCCCCGTGACTGTTCTTTCTCTTCTTCTCTTCTTCTTTCATAGAGAGGCAGGTGCAGAGACCATGTCCGTCTCGTGACTGTTCCTTCTCTTCTTCTCTTCTTCTTTTATGGAGAGGTAGGTGCAAGGACCATGTTCGCCTCATGTCTCTTTTTCCTCTTCTCTTCTTCTTTTGTAGAGAGGTAGGTGCAGAGACCATATTTGCCCCGTGACTGATCTTTCTCTTCTTCTCTTCTTCTTTTATAGAGAGGCAGGTGCAAGGACCATGTTCGCCCCATGACTGTTCTTTCTCTTCTTCTTTTATGGAGAGGCAGGTGCAAGGACCATATTTGCCTCGTGATTGTTCTTTCTTTTCTTCTCTTCTTCTTTTATGGAGAGACAGGTGCAAGGACCATGTTCGCCTCGTGACTGTTCTATCTCTTCTTCTCTTCTTCTTTTGTGGAGAGGCAGGCACAAAGACCATGTTTGCCTCATGGTTGTTCTCTTTCTTCTTCTCTTCTTTTTTGTGTGGAGAGGCGGGTACAAAGACCATATTCCCCTCATGACTCTTCTTTCTCTTCTTCTCTTCTTCTTTTGTGGAGAGGCAAGCGCAAAGACCATGTTTGCCTCGTGACTCTTCTTTCTCTTCTTCTCTTGTGGAGAGGCGGGTTCAAGGACCACGTCTGCCTCATGCGTCTCTTCTTACTTTTCTTCTCTTCTTTTGCGTGATGAGGCGGGCTCGAGGACCACGTCTGCCTCATGTGATGTGTCCCCTGTGGTTCTGGAGTTTTGATGATGACAGATATTATGTCTCATTATGTTTACATCCTTGATGATATAATCCTATTGCATTATGAGAAACTATCAGAACAGGTTTAAGGATGACTCATAGGTCATGAAGTTAACCCAAGTCAAAGACAAATCATGACAGGTAAGGTGAATGCTCAGATCAGGTAATTCTTTAATTAGTTCTTCTGCATACATTCAGTTCATGTCTGCTATATGCATTCAATTCATTGGTTCATGTTCATTGTGCATTGCCTCACATCAAGTCTAGACATCCTGGTTGCATTCTAAGTCTACACATCCTGCTAGGTCGGTCTTCAAAGTATGTACATTGATCTTCAAGGCATCGAGTCTATACACTGGACTGTGCTTCATGCATTGGCCAAGTCTGTTTAGTTAGTATGGACAGTAGTGGGTCGACCCACCCCTACTGATGCGTCGACCCATCAGAACACTGACTGTCTGGGTATCAAAGTCTATACATCAGCTTGATCGAGTAAGTCTGTACAGCATGCCTTATTGTTCGCTAATGAAAAGTCTATACATCGTCCAGTGTAATGCTGCATGCCATTAAGTCTGTATAGAGTCTTTGCATCGTGTGCCTCTCACAAAGTCTCTACATCGCATTTGGGAATCAAAGTATGTACATGGCAGCAGACTGCATCTATACACTGCCTTTGTTTCAAAGTCGATACATTGTCTCTGTTTCAAAGTCTATACATTGCTGCTTTGGCCAACTCTGTACATCGTTTGCCTGACTCCTGTTTCAAAGTCTACTCATTCATTGTTAAGGCAAGTCTATACATTGGCTCATGGTCTTCAAGTCGATACAGAGTCTTCATCTTCTGAAGTTTGTACAGCCAGTCACTTGACAAAGTCTGTACAGTGTCTCATATTGGCAAAGTCTGTACATCGTCTGGTCTGTGGATGCTTTGTCCTTTTGAAGTCTATACACTAGATTGTTAGCCCTTCAACTCTATACATTCGAGTGTTAACCTTTAAGTCCATACATTGGCCTTCAGACTAGCAAGTCTATACATCGCCTGTTGATTGCAAAGTCTGTACAGTGTTCAGAGTTCAAAGTCTGCACATTGGGGGCTTTTCCTACTCTTGGCCAAGTCTATACACTCATATCTTTCCCTACGTTTTCTGGCCAAGTCTATACATCGCTAAGTCTGTACATCACTTCAGCTTACACGTTCAAAGCCTCAAGTCTGTACACCGTTTCGCCTCTTTGGAAAGTATGTACAACGTGAAGTCTATACATTGGGAGCTCTGTGAAAGTCTATACACTGGTCTCCTAAGCAAAGTCTGTACATCGGCTTCACTCCTTCAAGTCTATACATCCACAGTGGATCTTCATGTCTGTACATCCACAGTGGAACTTCGAAGTCTGTACAGCCCTTTTGCTTGGCAAGTCTATACATCGTGTTTGGACTAAGTCTGTACAGCCATTTACTTAATGAAGTCCATACATTCATTTGCATTGAATGAAGTCTGTACATTGGTTTTGTTATGCTCAAGAACGCTTAAGTCTATACACTGCTATGGCTTGTTCCTGAACGATCTTCAAGTTAAAGTCTGTACACTCCCTCAGTGTACACACTTATTCTTTTGTTGCTCTAAAGTCTATACACTCGTTCTCAAGGCTTCAAGTCTATACACTGTGTTGCATTACATGCTTTACCTAAAGTCTATACACCCGATTCCCTCATGCATTTCACAGAAGTCTACACATTCTATCTTGTTATGATAATGCATTCATCAGCAAGTCTATACACTGAGAGCGCATGTTACAAGTCTATACACTCTCTCAGTGTACATACTTGATCATTTGCTGTTCTAAAGTATATACATTCGGTTGCTTATCACGCTGCATCTTTTAAGTCTGTACACTGCTGCTTTTACATTAAGTCTATACATTCTGCTGATCGACTGAAGTATCTTTTCATTAAACCTGCAGAGTCTGGGCACGTGACACGAGGCTAGCATCTGGCACGCAATCCAAGATGCTGAGAAGTCACCACGTGGACTGAAGCTTGGGCGGGAATCGAAAAGAGCACGCCCTAGCACATGCTGAACCTGATATAAATAGAAGCCTCCGTCCATTGAAAAAAGATGATGAAGAAGAGATAAAAAGATCTGAAAGAGAAAGAGTGATCGAGATAGACAGATAGTGCAGCAGAGAGGCTGTGAGCAGAAGAAGAAGAAAGAAGAAAGAAGAGATAGAGAGAGAGCCTGCGAAAGAGAAGAAAAAGAAGAATGAGAAGAAGAGAGAGCTAGAGTGATAGAAGCTTCAACTGAAGATCTGTTCCTGCTGGACCGTGGATCAAATCCAGGCCAGCCAGCTCCTGCGAGAGCCACAATCTGATTTCTTATTTCTCCAGCTTTCTGTTGCTGCGATTTTTGTTTTTCTTTTTAAACAGTCACTTGTTGTTCTTCCGATTGCCCTGTTGGGGATCGGGTTCCTCCTGTGGACTCAGGAGAAGGGAGATCTTGTGTCTTCGGTTTGCAAGTAGCTGGGTGCTACTTGTGGTTGGTTCCCTCCGGTTGGGAGGAAGGGAGGTCCGAGACCTCTAGGTTGCCTTTGACTGGGTGTCATTGGTTGGTTCCCTCCGGTTTGGAGGAAGGGAGGATTGGTCCTCCGATTCTGGTCTTGTGGTTTGCAAGACTAGGTGGTCCCTCCGGTCTGGAGGAAGAGAGACTTCGGTCTCTGGTTTCCAAGTGGCTGGGAGTCACTTGGGGTGTCCCTCCGGTTGGGAGGAAGAGGGGAGGTTGTTCCCCTGGTCAAGCTGTGTGGCAGCACCTGTTGCAGACTGAGTCTGCGGTTTCTAGCTTGTGCTAGTGGAAGCCTCACTCCGGTTGGGAGTGAGGGGTGGACGTAGGTCTGTGGACCGAACCACCTAAAACCTGCTGTTCTGTGGTTTGCCTGTGGTGTGTTCTTCCATATCTTCTATCTATTTCACAGGTTGTTTGAATAGTCTTGTTTCGATCTGCAGTGGCCTTGAGCTTTACATCTTGCTAAGTGAGTTTAGTTTTCATTGTTCTGTCCTTTGGCATTAGACTTCATCTGGTTCCACTAGTATAGTCAGCAACTCATCTGGTCGATCAAATGCCTATTTGAACTCTATTGCTTTTACTCTGCAACTGTATCTAGTAGCAGGTGAATTGTTTTTTAATTTGGGCAATATTCTTGAAGGGGATACATTCACCCCCCCTCTGTATCGATCACACCGTCCCAACAATTGGTATCAGAGCAGGTTGTCTGCTTAGAAGGTCCAGCGATCTGTAGATTCGATCCTGCTGTCTTGGTGCTTCATTATTCCTGTTGCATTTATCTGATCAGCTTTCATGGGTGATCCACCGGTTTTCAATGGTTCTAATTTTAATGCGTGGTTTATCAGTCTACGAAATTATGTTGATGCAGTTAATCCTGATCTGTGGAAATTAATTTCACAAGGTCCTCACACATTACCAAAGAAAGTGTCCAAATGGACCAACAACCACAGATCAAAGGATGGAGAAAATCAGAAAGCCTTCAATCTGATGAAAGCAGCCACTGATAGAGCCTTACACTCTTGTTTTTATGATTGCAGGTCTGCCAAGGACATCCTGGAGGAGCTGAAGCTAGCTCACAGGTTAAATGAAGACAACTGCATGATGGCTAAAGGAAGTATTCATAGCAGCAGCCAAAATGAAGAAGAAGATGATGAGGAGGAGGTAAACATCTTCGAGAATTTTTCTTTAGATGATTGGGAGAATGCATATGCTGAGCTGTTTGAGTCTCATGAACAATTAAGAAAACGATACAAGAACTTGAAAAAGAAAAGTGATCAGGGTAGTTCAAGTTCACCATGTGAAAATTGTTCAAATATGAAGCAATCTCATGATGCCTATTTGTAGATATCCATATGCATAAAAACCAGAATGAAAAATTGATGAATGAACTTAAATGTGTTTGCTCTGAACTAAGTAGACTGAAATCTGAAAATGACTTTCTTAGAAAAACTGTTAAAGAAAATGAAGAAAAATTTGAGAAACTTGAGCAAGAGAAGAATTTGTTTGCTGAAAAATCTATTGCCATAGAATCTGTAAACATGGAATTGCAGAAAGATCTTGAAAAATAGCAAAAAGAATTAAAAGAGTTTGAAGCTGGGTTGGAAAGTTCAAGGAAACAAATTGGCCTATTTAAGAAGAAAATCAAAAACTTGTATGTGAAATCTCTGAACTAAAAGAAAAACTTGGCTCGGTTGAGGATGATCAGGTTCATGTTAATGATTTAGTTCAGAATGAAAAACTGTTGAAAGAATTTGATTCTGTTAACGCTAAATTGAATGTTCTAAAATCTGAAAATGAATGTCTTAAGAAACAATGTGAAAAACTCCAGGTTCAAACAATATGTTCGGTTAAATCTGCATGCAATGAGTGTCCATTTCTCAAGGAAATAAATGAAAATCTTCACTCAAATTTAGAATGGCATAAGGAGTTTATTGTTTCTCTAAAGGAAGAAAACAAAGATCTGTTAAACAAGATTCTGGAGCTTGAACAGATAGAGGAAGAGCTGAATGATAAAATGAGCTCAATAAAAATTGATAAAGACTCTGTTGAAGAAATTGAAAATCTGAAATCAAAAAATGACAAACTAATTCAAGAGGTTGAAGGATTGAAGCAGTTGAACACTGCTATGTCAGAGAAACTTCTTCTCTTAGAAAAAGGAAAAACTGTTTACATTGAAGAGTCTGAAAAATTGAGAAATCTGGAACAAGAAATTGAGGAATGTAAAATTGCAAACAAGGTGCTAAGCGAATGTGTAAATTGCAATGAACAAGAGATTGCCAGTTATGAAATACACATCGTTTCTTTGGAAAATGAAATTGAAGATTTGAATAATTCCTTGTCAAAATTTGTGGACGGAAAAGATAATCTGGACAAAATTCTAGGAACTAAGGTAAATTTTCAGAAGGAAGGGTTGGGCTATAATCCCTCAAATAAGAAGAGTTTTCAAAACAAAGTTCAAACTTCTTTGTGTCCAGTTCAACTTCTCAAAGCCCTCAGAACCTTCCTGGTTATCAGTCAACTGCTCAAAAGAAAACAACAGAAAAATAGAAAGAAAAGAATCAACAAGTTCCTCTTCCCACTCTGCATGTTTCACCCATACACTCGCATGCATCTAGAAAGAAAATGATCTATCACTACTGTCACAAATATGGACATTTGATGCATGAGTGTAATTTGATGGAAAAGGATGACCTAGCAGCTGTTCAAAACAATCAGGGTAGAAAGCATGTCCTTAGGGAAAAGAAAATTCATTGTTCTCATTGTGGAAAACATGGCCATACAGTCAAGGACTGTTGGCATGCTCAGGGAAGAACATTCTTTCAAAATATAAAACTCCCTGCAAATAGAAATGTTTTTGGAAGAAATAAATCTGTTTCTAAAGAAAAGATTCTGGCATGCTTTGAATGTGGAAAATTTGGCCACCGAGCTTCGGAATGCTGGTGGGCAGGTAAAGGTAAACCAAAATTTCATGCAAGTAACAGAAATCTTCATGCCAATGCACATAAAATTTATGTTCAGAATAATGCACACAGATTCCATGCTAACAATGTTGTGCATAAAAAGAATTCAAGATCTGCTGTTTCCTGTCATTATTGTGGGCAGGTTGGGCACTCCATGAGTGAGTGTAATTTAATGAAGTCTGATGACTTACATGCCCAAAGAATGTGGAAAGCACCTATCAGAGGTGTTACTAACAAAGTAGGACCCAAGAAGTCTTGGGTACCTAGAAACACAAAATGAGATCTGTGCTTTGCAGGTATGCCTTGGGATGAGGAATAAAAGGGGGTCAAATAAACCAAGGCATCCAAAGTATGGTAAACCCCAACTCTGCTGATTAAATGTTTGTTCACCTGAATTTTTTGTTTTAATTGAACATCATGCTTAATATGTCAATGCATACATGTCCAGAACTGCATCTGCCTTTTGTAATTTTCTTTTATCATGCACTGGTGCATACATGAGTTTAAAGAATGTCTGCATTTGATGCATACATATGTCAATTGCAGTTAGTTGATATTTGTTAAAATGCATAATCTCTGAAAACAAATTGCATTCTAAAAAAATCTGAAAAGGTGAGTTGAGTAAGTCTGTTGCTTGGATGATGTCTCATGCTTAAAAATGTTCATCTGCACATTTGACATGCACATGCATCACAATTGCATATAAGTGGCATAGTGTTAGCTAAAAGATGCATGTAGAACTGCATATGCATTGGATTGTCATGCATGACTCTTGGTATATAAATAGTAAGATACTAAAGGGCAGATGAACTCTGTCTGGAAGTGCTTACTATGTGTGAGGTAGTCTTTAGACCAAGTCCTCCGCCTGGTACCATAGGTCAGAGTTGCATACATTTAGGAATGTTAGATCATGCATACATTTAGGGGGAGCATTATTCATATTCTACCATCTGAACTTCCCATCTTCAGATTGAACTGCTATCTTGCCTAAACCCCTGTGATGAATGTGTAATGCAACACATTTCAGCTTCCTACTTCAACTGTTATCAGCCATCTTCACTCATCCTATTCATTGGTATCATCTGTTGAATTGGCTGTTCCCAAAAATATTTCGGCCTTTCCTGAAAACTCAGAAAGAATTCTCTGTACATATCTTGATCATAAATCTGAAAATAACTTAAACATGAATCTTCTATTATATAGGATTATGAATATCTGATTCTTTCAGCCGGTTGATGTTTCATGTATGTCTTGTGTTTGCTTATGAACATATCTTGAAAATATCTGAGTTGGTCTTAATAAACTTTAACCAACATTTTCATGTTGAGTCTTTTAAACTCTTCTGAATTCTGAAAATTCTGAAATCATGATATTCCTTGATTGATATGTATGAAATTAGTATTGATTTTTAAACATCTGAGAATATGGATTATGTCTAAGGGTAAATCTTGTCAGAGCAATGACCTTGGTCACTGAGAAACTATGTCCAAAGGACTGAGTCATGAGGTGCCACTGTTAACTCTGCTTCAAAAAAAAAATTTATTGATAATCTGGCAGAGCAATAGCATGCACACTGAGAAATACATCTCACTCATCAAAGAAATGATCTGTAGTGTGTCATGAAGTGTAAATGCAATCTCTGTTCCTATGAAGCATGACAGTTAGTCCGTCCAAGTGCTTAGGGATACTGGCGTCTAAACAACGTGTATCCTCTAGTTACAAGGGTGTACTAAACTCAAGTGCTCATGAAGATTGTTATGAAAATTGCTGCTAATCTAGTATACAATTTAAAAAAAAATGTGTGTGCAAAAGAAATATTCTATTGGAACCCTTGACAGAAACAAATGTTTTCTTATGTGTTTAACTTCATTACTATTGATTGCATCTCTTAAAGGAATCTTTGAAATTGAGTGAGTAAGAAAGAAGAAGATCAAACAAGACTGTCAATATGAAAGCAAGGTTCACTTTTATTAAAACTGATTTCAGATATGAGTACAGAAAGCTTATGAACAAGCCTTGCATACATCATATTCTGATCTGACTTGTCAATGAAGATCATTCATAAATCTCTATAATAGAAGAGTCTGAAATACGTATTTAATCAGATTTATGAAATTGATATCACATTGAAAACCTTTCTCATTCATTCTGTGTGCCTTCTCTCTCACAATGGACCCCATTATGTCAGATCTAACTGTTGACTTCTATATTTCCTGAGCTTCACTCAAATCACTGTTGATCTAAGGGGGAGAATTCTTGCATGTCCCTGTGGTTTGCTTTTGATGACTGTAACTCACAGCATTGCATAATAGCTCCTTCAACAGTCAATGAACATTCCCTCCTTTTTGATGTTGTCAAAGGGGGAGAACTCTTGTGAGTCATCATTTTTATTATTTGCATCATACTCATTTCTGACTGAGCTACTCTGTGGTGCATGTTATATGGTATCTCATAATCATCATGATGAATCTATTGCAATGACTCATAATATTGCCATCATCAAAAAGGGGGAGATTGATGTGTCCCCTGTGGTTCTGGAGTTTTGATGATGACAGATATTATGCCTCATTATGTTTACATCCTTGATGATATAATCCTATTGCATTATGAGAAACTGTCAGAACAGGTTTAAGGATGACTCATAGGTCATGAAGTTAACCCAAGTCAAAGACAAATCATGACAGGTAAGGTGAATGCTCAGATCAGGTAATGCTTTAATTAGTTCTCCTGCATACATTCAGTTCATGTCTGCTATATGCATTCAATTCATTGGTTCATGTTCATTGTGCATTGCCTCACATCAAGTCTAGACATCCTGGTTGCATTCTAAGTCTACACATCCTGCTAGGTCGGTCTTCAAAGTATGTACATTGATCTTCAAGGCATCGAGTCTATACACTGGACTGTGCTTCATGCATTGGCCAAGTCTGTTTAGTTAGTATGGACAGTAGTGGGTCGACCCACCCCTACTGATGCGTCGACCCATCAGAACACTGACTGTCTGGGTATCAAAGTCTATACATCAGCTTGATCGAGTAAGTCTGTACAGCATGCCTTATTGTTCGCTAATGAAAAGTCTATACATCGTCCAGTGTAATGCTGCATGCCATTAAGTCTGTATAGAGTCAAGTCTATACACTGCCTTTGTTTCAAAGTCGATACATTGTCCCTATTTCAAAGTCTATACATTGCTGCTTTGGCCAACTCTGTACATCCGTTTGCCTGACTCCTATTTCAAAGTCTACTCATTCATTGTTAAGGCAAGTCTATACATTGGCTCATGGTCTTCAAGTCGATACAGAGTCTTCATCTTCTGAAGTTTGTACAACCAGTCACTTGACAAAGTCTGTACAGTGTCTCATATTGGCAAAGTCTGTACATCGTCTGGTCTATGTATGCTTTGTCCTTTTGAAGTCTATACACTAGATTGTTATCCCTTCAACTCTATACATTCGAGTGTTAACCTTTAAGTCCATACATTGGCCTTTAGATTAGCAAGTCTATACATCGCCTGTTGATTGCAAAGTCTGTACAGTGTTCAGAGTTCAAAGTCTGCACATTGGGGGCTTTTCCTACGCTTGGCCAAGTCTATACACTCATATCTTTCCCTACGTTTTCTGGCCAAGTCTATACATCGCTAAGTCTGTACATCACTTCAGCTTACACGTTCAAAGCCTCAAGTCTGTACACCGTTTCGCCTCTTTGGAAAGTCTGTACAGCGTGAAGTCTATACATTGGGAGCTCTGTGAAAGTCTATACACTGGTCTCCTAAGCAAAGTCTGTACATCGGCTTCACTCCTTCAAGTCTATACATCCACAGTGGATCTTCATGTCTGTACATCCACAGTGGAACTTCGAAGTCTGTACAGCCCTTTTGCTTGGCAAGTCTATACATCGTGTTTGGACTAAGTCTGTACAGCCATTTACTTAATGAAGTCCATACATTCATTTGCATTGAATGAAGTCTGTACATTGGTTTTGTTATGCTCAAGAACGCTTAAGTCTATACACTGCTATGGCTTGTTCCTGAACGATCTTCAAGTTAAAGTCTGTACACTCCCTCAGTGTACACACTTATTCTTTTGTTGCTCTAAAGTCTATACACTCGTTCTCAAGGCTTCAAGTCTATACACTGTGTTGCATTACATGCTTTACCTAAAGTCTATACACCCGATTCCCTCATGCATTTCACAGAAGTCTACACATTCTATCTTGTTATGATAATGCATTCATCAGCAAGTCTATACACTGAGAGCGCATGTTACAAGTCTATACACTCTCTCAGTGTACATACTTGATCATTTGCTGTTCTAAAGTATATACATTCGGTTGCTTATCACGCTGCATCTTTTAAGTCTGTACACTGCTGCTTTTACATTAAGTCTATACATTCTGCTGATCGACTGAAGTATCTTTTCATTAAACCTGTAGAGTCTGGGCACGTGACACGAGGCTGGCATCTGGCACGCAATCCAAGATGCTGAGAAGTCACCACGTGGACTGAAGCTTGGGCGGGAATCGAAAAGAGCACGCCCTAGCACATGCTGAACCTGATATAAATAGAAGCCTCCGTCCATTGAAAAAAGATGATGAAGAAGAGATAAAAAGATCTGAAAGAGAAAGAGTGATCGAGATAGACAGACAGTGCAGCAGAGAGGCTGTGAGCAGAAGAAGAAGAAAGAAGAAAGAAGAGACAGAGAGAGAGCCTGCGAAAGAGAAGAAAAAGAAGAATGAGAAGAAGAGAGAGCTAGAGTGATAGAAGCTTCAACTGAAGATCTGTTCCTGCTGGACCGTGGATCAAATCCAGGCCAGCCAGCTCCTGCGAGAGCCACAGTCTAATTTCTTATTTCTCCAACTTTCTGTTGCTGCGATTTTTGTTTTTCTTTTTAAACAGTCACTTGTTGTTCTTCCGATTGCCCTGTTGGGGATCGGGTTCCTCCTGTGGGCTCAGGAGAAGGGAGATCTTGTGTCTTCGATTTACAAGTAGCTGGGTGCTACTTGTGGTTGGTTCCCTCCGGTTGGGAGGAAGGGAGGTCCGAGACCTCTAGGTTGCCTTTGACTGGGTGTCATTGGTTGGTTCCCTCCGGTTTGGAGGAAGGGAGGATTGGTCCTCCGGTTCTGGTCTTGTGGTTTGCAAGACTAGGTGGTCCCTCCGGTCTGGAGGAAGAGAGACTTCGGTCTCTGGTTTCCAAGTGGCTGGGAGTCACTTGGGGTGTCCCTCCGATTGGGAGGAAGAGGGGAGGTTGTTCCCCTGGTCAAGCTGTATGGCAGCACCTGTTGCAGACTGAGTCTGCGGTTTCTAGCTTGTGCTAGTGGAAGCCTCACTCCAGTTGGGAGTGAGGGGTGGACGTAGGTCTGTGGACCGAACCACCTAAAACCTGCTGTTCTGTGGTTTTCCTGTGGTGTGTTCTTCCATATCTTCTATCTATTTCACGGGTTGTTTGAATAGTCTTGTTTCGATCTGCAGTGGCCTTGAGCTTTACATCTTGCTAAGTGAGTTTAGTTTTCATTGTTCTGTCCTTTGGCATTAGACTTCATCTGGTTCCACTAGTATAGTCAGCAACTCATCTGGTCAATCAAATGCCTATTTGAACTCTATTGCTTTTACTCTGCAACTGTATCTAGTAGCAGGCGAATTGTTTTTAAATTTGGGCAATATTCTTGAAGGGGATACATTCACCCCCCCCCCCTCTGTATCGATCGCACCGTCCCAACATCATGTGTCTTTTCTTCCTTTTCTTCTCTTTTTTTGTGTGATGAGGCCGGCTCCAAGACCACGTCTGCCTCATGTGTATTCTTTCTTTTCTTCTCTTCTTTTGTGTGATGAGGCGGGCTCGAAGACCACGTCTGCCTCATGCGTGTCTTTTTCTTTATTTTGCTCTTCTTTTCTCATTAATGCTTCCACGCTGGAGTGTATTTCTCTTAACGTGCCCCCAGGTTGGGGTGTAGCTTTATTTGGTATGCATCCCCCTGAGGGGTGTGTTTTGCCTCTTTGCCTCTGTGCCCCCAGGCGGGGCGTATTTTTCAAGGCTTCTATGCCCCCAGGTGGGGCGTGCTTCTTCTTCTGATGCCCCCGAGCCGGGGAGTCTCCTTTATGGCTTCTATGCCCCCAGGCGGGGTGTATGTTGCTTTATATGCCCCCAGGGCGGGGTGTAATTCTTGCTTCTTATGCCCCCGAGGCGGGGTGAACTCTTCTTCTTTGCTTATGTGCTCCCATATCAGGGTGTATTCCTTTCTTCATATGATCCCCCTAAGCCGGAGAATGTTGTTTGTTCTGCTTCAGATACCCCCCCCGGGGGGTGGGGGGTGGGGGATATATGTTGCTTCATGGACCCCGAGACCGGGATGTATTCCTTCTTCAGATGCCCCTAAGCCGGGGTGGACTCTTTTCTTCTTATGCTCCCAAGGCGGGATGCAGCTTTTTCAAATGCCCCTAAGTCGGAGTGCGTTCTTCATGGCTTCTATGCCCCCATTGACGGGGTTTGTCTCTTCTTCAAATACCCCTAAGCTGGGGTGGACTTCTCTTCATATGCCCCTGAGTCGAGGCGTGTTCTTTATAGCTTCCAGGCCCTCGAGGCGAGGTGGGCTTCTCCTTCAAATACCCCCAAGACGGGGGTGTGATTCTTGGCTTCATATGCCCCCAAGACGGGGGGTATTTTGCTTCTTGTGCCCCCGTGGCAGGATGGGGTGGAATTCTCTTCAGTTACCCCTGAGTCGGGGTTGATTCTTCTGCCTCTTATGCCCCAAGGTGGGGTACACTTCTCTTCATATGCCCCCCTGAGCCGAGGTGCAACTCTGTTTCTTCTCATGACCCCTGGCCGGGGCAGTCTCTTCTTCTTATGCTTATGTGCTCCCGCATCGGGGTGTATTCCTTTCTTCACGTGCTCCCCCAAGCCGGGGAATATTGTGTGTTCTGCTTCAGATGCCCCCCGGGGGGGATATATGTTACTTCATGGACCCCGAGGTCGGGATGTATTCCTTCTCCGAATGCCCCAAGGTCGGGGCGTATTCTTCTCTTCTTATGCCCCCAAGGCGGGACGTAGCTTCTTCAAATGCCCCTGAGCCAGGGTGAGTTTCTCTATAGCTTCTAGGCCCTCGAGGCGAGGTATATTTCTTCTTCAAATACCCCTAAGATGGGGGTGTGATTCTCCTGCTTCCTCTGCCCCAGAGTGGGGTATACTTCTCTTTGTATTCCCCTAAGCCAGGGTGTATTCTTTTCGCTTCATATGCCCCCAGGGTGGGATGCGCCTTATGCTTCTCATGACCCCGGGATGGAGTGCATTCTCTTCGTGTGCCCCCGGCACGAGGGTGTATCTTTGCTTTTTATGCCCCCGAGGGGGATTCTTCTTCTTTTGCCCCGACACGCTGGGGAATGTTTGCTTCTTGTGCCCCGAAAGTGGGGTGTGTTTTCTTGATGGCTCCTGTGCCCCCGTTGGTAGGGTATATGCTTCTTCTTCAAATTCCCCTAAGGCGGGGTGTATTCTTTGTCGCTTCATGTACCCCCCAAGTCGGGGCAAATTCTCTTCATGTGCCCCTAGGAGTGGGGTGTGGTCTCTTTCTGTGCACCCAAGCAAGGTATATCGCTGCTTGCAATGTCCCCCGAGGCGGGGTATCCTTCTTCTTCAAATAGCCCTAAGCCGGGGTGTATTCTTTATGGTTTCTATGCCCCCATAGCGGGGTATGTTTTTTTTAATACCCCTAAGATGGGGTGGACTCTTTTCTTCTTATGCTCCCAGGGCGGGATGCAGCTTCTTCAAATGCCCCTAAGCCGAGGCATATTCTTTATGACTTCTATGCCCCCTAGCGGGGTATGTTTCTTCTTCAGACACCCCTAAGCCGGGGTGGACTTCTCTTCATATGCCCCTGAGTCAGGGCATGCTCTTCATGGCTTCTATGTCCCCAGGCGGGGTAGGATGTTTCTTCAATTGCCCCTTAAGCGGGGTATACTTCTTCTTCATATGCTCCCAAGTCGAGATGTAGGTCTCTTCGCTTCTACGCCCCCAACCGGGTTGTATTCTTGCTGCTTGTGTCCCCGTTGGCGGGGTGAGTTCTTCTTCTCATGTTTGTATGCCCCGGAGCGGGGTCTAATTTCTTTCTTTATATCCCCCCTAGCTCGGGGTATACTCTAGCTTCTTATGCCCCCATATCGGGGGACACTCTTCTTCTTCTTATGCGCCCAGGGTGGAGGGTGTTTCTTTCTTCGTATGCCCCCTTGGTAAAGTGTTTTTCTTCTGCTTCTTATGCCCCCAGGCCGGGGTGTATCCTCTTCGTATGCCCCTGGCGAGGGGTGTATCTTTTGCTTCTTGTGCCCTCAAGGTGGGGTGAATTTCTTTCTTTGTATGCCCCCAGTCCGGGGTGTGGCTCCTTTTCTTTGAGCGTCCCCAAGCCGGGGTGTATCCCTTTCTTCTTATGTCCCCATGGCGGGGTATGTCTTCTGCTTCAGGTGCCCCCATATCGGGGTGTATTCCCCCTTCAAATGCCCCTAAGCCGGGGTGTAGCTCTATTTCTTCTTACGTCCCCAGGTCGGGGCGGATTCTTCTTTAAATGCCTCGAAGTCGGGGTGTAGCTTTTGCTTTGTGTGCCCCTCAGTCGGGACGGATTCTCTTCATGTGCCCCTGGGAACGGGGTGTATTTCTTTTTTTTTACCTCCTATGCCCCGTAGCAGGGTATATATATTCTTTTCATCCCCATGGCGGGGTATGCGCATGCTCTCTTAGGGAGTGGTGGCCGTGCTCGGCCTCATTGCTACAAAACATTCCCCACAGCGGGCAACCATTCACCAAGCTACAATTGTGGCTAGCTGGGTCTTTTAACAACCATTCGGGGGCCGTTTTGTGCCGGATAGAGGCAACAGGAAGGAGGAACGGGCCGGGTCATTGCACCGCAAACTTGGGTCCTCCTAGAGTCAGGCAGGATGCCGGGTTTTTTCTTGCTCTTTTTGGTCAACAATGCTTGCCAGTTTTTTTCTTCTTCTCCTTTTTTATTTCTCTTTTTTTTCTCTTTTTTGTATGATTGACCAGGGTGGAGGTGCAGGAGAGCGCTCACCCCCTCAGGGAGGGGATGAGTGGTTCGCTCCACCGCATCAACCCTGCAATGGTAATCTTAATTCAGCGCGGGTCTCAACGGACGTGGGCGTACAACCCACTCCTCGCCGACTCTTTCTCTTCTTTTTTTGTTTCTTTCTTTTCTCTTTTTGTTTCTTCTTTTCTTCTTTTCTTCTTGTCTTCTTTTCTTCTCTTTCTTCTTGAGGGAAACGAGGGGGCTTGATTTCCCCTCCCTTCTCTTCTCTTTCTATTCTCTCTTTTTTTTTATAACAGCCCCCATGATTCCTGGAAGCTACATATGCTACGAAGCAGCGTCCTCGAGGCCACGAAGGCAGCTGCGCCGAGTCTGGATTTTCTCCCCATAGGGCTGGCGAAGACAGCACCTGCAATTCATCAAAGCATGCAAACATCGTTTATTAGGGGGCCATGAGGCCCTGAATCCCGGCGAAGAGATGAAGGGTAGTTTCGGTCCCACCGGGCGTGCCAGACTTGTGGACGCACTTTTCGACACGCTTACAGTGTTGTTTGTTTATTCGGGAATGGTCGATTCGTCTATTGAGTGCGTGGGCATGCCAGTCACAAAGTGACAATTTATTCGGGCTCCGAAGAGCCCATGGTGCGCTCGATCTAACTCGGTCAGACGATTGTGTGGTTCGTGTCGGGACCAAAAACCCGCCGCGCCATAAAGGTCACGGCGTCATTTACATCCCCCATACGAGGGAACACCCTTGATTAATCGCCGAGATTCGGGGCCTCATGGCCAGAAAGTTAATTGCACGAAAGGTCTATTAGGAAGCATCGAAATCCCCGTATGAGGGTAAGAAGAAAACATTCGCGATCATGTCGGTCGTGTACTGGCCATTTAATGTTCAGACGAATGTCCGACTCGAGAAAATCACGGTTGTCGCGGGAAAACCAGAACGCATGTATGCCGAGGTATGGCAAATTTATTGTTCGGAAGAGCGGAAAACGTTCGGCTGAGCCTCGGTTGGAGCTGTCAAAAATCAGTAAATCTGTTAGCCCGGTGCAAGAGCAAGCTGCGACCATACTGCGGTGGGCCCCCCGCGGTCGAAACAAGACTTGCATGAGCATCTTTAATATTTCCGGTGCCGAGGGGCAACGGGGGAATATCCCTTGAATTAGTGGGAAAGCCCTGTGACCGGGACAGGCCCGAGGTCTAAGTATGGCCCACGGAGGTCTTATTGATATTCCCATGGAAGGAGTCCAGAGGTGGCGAGAGCCGTCTCGTTCTATTCTGATCTTGTCGGTCACTCGTGGACCTTTTCATGTTCGGGCAAGGGCCCATATTGAAAGTGCGACGTGGGTGGAAACGACCCCGTACAAATATATGCCGAGTTTACGGCCATTTCAATGAAAGAGCGGGAGCGAATCCCATTAGAATGAATCCGATTTAACGGGCTATCGGCCCGGAACAATGTCGGCTCACGACCATGTCGGGGAGGGAGCCGTTGGCCATATCGGTTACGCACGGGCCATTTTACGTTCGGACACAGGTCCGTAATAGAAACGTGGTGAAAAATCGAGGTGAACCTGTTCAAATGTCTGCCGAGCGTGCGGTAATTTTAGTAGTGGCTCGGAAGGGATCCGGCCTGAGAAACGAGTCCGGTTTAATCGGAATGTCAGCCCAAGGCGAGGTCGGGCCATGGCCATTTCGGGATAATTCCCAAGACGCAGGCCCAACCTTGAAGGGCGGCGTTGTTGTTCCTTCAGCACCAGGTCACGAGAGAGACGGGGCTGCAAAGTGGATTTTACCATTTTTTTATTACTTAGAGTTTTACTATTATTATTTGTTGATTTATGTATATCTTTGAGTGAGTTCGTTATTGCTATTTATTTATTTTTTTCTTGTGATTTATTCATTTATTATTGTTATTGTTAGGTTTGTTTTTATTGTTTGTTTGTTTTATTATCATTCGTTTGTTTGCCGTGTTTCGTTAAATTTGTTATTATTATTTATCCTGGGTTATCATTTATTTATTTATCATTCTTGGTGAGTTTGTTATTATTGTTCATTCATCTTTGTTATCATTTATTTGTCTAATTATTATTATTTTTATTATATATTTTTAGGCTTATTATTATTATTACTTATTCCTTTATTATTCTTATTTATTTATCCATTTTTGAATTTGTTATTATTTATTATTATTATTATTAATATTATTATTATTATTATTCCTCATATTTTCTGGAGAGAGAATGGGCCATTAGAGAGCTAACAGAAAGGCGTACCGCTGAAGGGCTGAGGGTGTGCCGCTGAAGGGCTAGGAGTGTGCCGTTGAAGGGCCTGGGGCTGTGCCGCTGAAGGGCTAGGAGTGTGCCGCTGAAGGGCTGGTAGAGCTGTGCCGGCAAAGGGGCGAGGGTGTATGCCGCTGAAGGGCTGGAAGGGTGTACCGCTGAAGGGCTGGGAGTGTGCCGTTGAAGAGCCTGGGGTTGTGCCGCTGAGGGAGGGCACGAGCGTGCCGCTGAGGGGTTGATCGGGGGTGCACCGGCGAAGGCAGGGATGAGGGTGCACCGCTGGAGGGTTCAAGGATGGGCGTGCCGCTGGAGGAGCTGGAAGCGCGTACCGGCGGAGGCCATGGAAGCGTGCTAGGGAAGGAGGGCACGAGCGTGCCGCTGGAGAAGCCCAAAGGGCGTGCCGGCGAAGGGCGACTGCAGGGTGCACCGGCAAAGGGCGCATCGAGGTATGCCAGCGAGGGGCGTGCCGGCCAAGGGTGGCTAGAGGGTGTACCGCTGAGGGTAGCTGAAGGGGGCGTACCGGCGAAGGGCATGGAGAGCCCACTCCTCCTCCGTTTATTTAAGGCTTTTCTTTTCTTCTCTTCTCTCTTGATTTTTATTAAGTTTGCATGGGTTTCTTCTTTTCTTCTCTTGATTATCTTTCATTCTTTTTCCCATGAGGACGAATGTTCAAGTTGCTTAGTTGTTGTTCGATCCGGCTCTCTTTGAGTTGATTGCGGTTCCCTTGCCTTGGTTGAAGCGTTTTGTTGTTGTTCTTTTCATTTGTTTGTCGCTTCCTTTTATCTTTTTAATGTGTTGTTATTCCATTTGTTGGTTACTTCCTTTTATCTTTTTAATATGTTATCGTTTCTAACGAAAATTCGGCAGCATCTCCCCTTGACCCGAGCGTAAGGGAGATATAGGGAACGGGCCCACATGGAGTGGCGGAACCCGACAACTAGAGGTGGGCGCCCGAGAGCGGCAACACCTTTAATAAAACTTTAGAAAACGCGGAGGGAACGGCGAGTGGAAGACTACTCTAGGACTGGCTAAGGGGGATGCACCGGGCAAGAAGGAGGGGCGAGTGTGTCGGGCAAGGAAGGCACGAGAGGGCGTGCCGGCGAAGGGCCTGGCCAGGGCGTGCCGGGGAAGAATTGGTTGGGGTGTGCCACTGGAGGCACAGTCGGGGTGTGCCGCTGAAGGCACCATCAGGGTGTGCCGCTGGAGGCACAGATGGGTGTGTCGTTGGAGGCGCAGGAGGGGCATGCAGGGGCTGTGCCGCTGAGGGGCGGCAGGAGCGTAACGCTGAGGGCCCCCAAGGGCGGGCCGTTGAAGGCATAGGGAGGGCGTACCGCTGAGGGCGCCCGGGGGTGAGCGAAGGCAAAAATGCCAAAGGGAAAGGGGCGTAAAACACCGAAGGATGCAAACACGGAAGAAAGGTTCGAGGAAGACGTCCAAAAAATATTTGCAAGACTTCTACTTCTATTCTCATAAGAGGAGTGCCCCAAGGGGGCTAATATATCGCAACGACGGCAAAACTAGAAATGAAAGGGAAGAAAGAGGAAAAGAAGATACAGTGGGGGGGGGGGACGGAGCGTGGACTCCTCCCCTCCCGGACCTCACTCCCTCTCTCCACCCACTCTTCTTCTCTTCTTCTCTTTACATAGACGGTGGTGGTAGGTGGAGCGACGAGCTCCTCTTCTTCTCTTCTTGGTGCGGACACCCGAGCAGTTGAGCGGCGCGACACGCCGAGCCACCGGTACCGCACACGGAGCACGACTCGAGCCACCTCAGCGTCCATCTGGCTCGGAGACAGCCTGGAGACTCCGCCTTGAGCCTCCCCATTTTTCATATTTAATTAGACTTTATTTGTGTGTAAGGTGTGTTTATTTCACTTTATACGGTTTGCAATTATGAGTGTACGAGGGGCTTATTTGTAAAATGGGACCCCTGGGCCCCATGGGACCCCCAGGCCCCCTCCCATTGGTCCATATCAGCCTTGTGGGGTTGGTCAACATCCAAGGTGGACATCTAGAAGCCTTGACTAGTCAATTGTCCACATGGGGGACAAGGGACCAAAATGGTCAACAATTCTAACCAAACCCACCTACCATGTCCCCCCCTTGGTCAAGGTGCGCCCCCCTCCCCATTTGTTTATCATTTTTGTTGTGTTTTGATCAAACTTCATCCTAGCCATCCATCCCTAACCCCTAGATCCAACGGTGGAGGATGGATTAGATGGGTGACCTATATATGCTTGTATTTTCCTATTTTCATGAATTAATGCCATTTGAATTGGAAAAAAGCTTGCAGCTCCAGCCTTGGTGCGCCCCCTTCTCCTCTCCCTCTCCCCCTTGAAGCTGTGAAGGCTTCCTTCTGGTGGTGAGACTCCACCCTATCAGTTCCGGTCGCCGCCGCCGCCGCCACGAGCCGCCACCGCACCGCCTTCGCCATCAACGGAGTTCTTCCCGCGCAGTACCATAGAAGCTTCCACGAATTTCCTGTCTCAGCCCTGAGCTCAGATAGATCTGGGGATTTTATTGGGTGTTCCAGAGGTGTCAAGGACATCCCACAAAATTTGGTTTGCCATTCAGATCTTGTTTCATATTTTTTGATTTTCGTCCACTCTTCCATTTCGGTTCTGCCAGAGTTCTGTCTAGATTCATCCCCGCCCTGAGTTTCATGCCTTAGATCCACTTTTTGATTTCTGCTAGTTCGCCCAATTTTACTGGAGGTTCCACCCATCCATCCCTTCATCCACAATTTTTCCCAATTTTTGGTTCATCCATTTCATATTTTCTAAAAATCGTTCTCAGTCCCAGTTATAGTTCTTTCCCCCTATTCCCAGATCCGACCACCAGCCACCCAAAAAATCATAGTAAATCACCACCACCTCCAACTCAAATTCTAAAAATAGTCCCAGTTCCGTAGTTTGATCCTAGACAACTTTGAAGAAGAGCTTAAGAGCTGAATCAGAGGTTTACTAGGCGGTCAACGGTGGTTCTCAGACAAGTACCCTGCAAATCTGAGGTTTCGGTTACTGTACAACAGGGGATTGTAAATTCATTAAAGTTCTGATCTGACCAGATCCAGCAGATCTCTCTGGGTCTAGATCGAAGCATTTGAAGAGAGCTTTCCAACGATAGCTCATGCGTCCCGATCCGACATCGGGATTGATCACAGCGGCCGTTTTCACCGGAGCGCGCGCCTGAAAACAGCAACTAAAAATCCGTGGGCAGCAACTTCAAAGCTTGGGAATCGGGACCGATCGACCCCCGATCGGTGTTCCCGACAGACCGCCGTCCGTGGAGGCGTGCCACCAGGGGTCCCCATCATAGTGGGTCCCACCCCCGCAGATCCGGAGGACAGCGCCATCCGTGGGCCCCGTGGGCCCGCAGAACCCGCCGTTCGGAAAGCACGAAAACGTGGAGTTCGGCACCGCCGGGCGACATCAAGATGCTGCCCGTCAACCCGAGTTGCGTGATTCCTGGGCTCCACATGTGATCTTTTACCTCCCTGCGTGGAGTGGGTCAAATCTTTGTATTGCTATGATATTGTTTAACCGGGAGTCCGTCATTCGGCCGGGGTTGTCTTCGCCACGCCGGGTGCGTGGAGGTAATGGTCCGAACCTCTTGGCGTTCATTTGCTTAGCTAGTATATGGTCTTTTGCCGCTGCCGAGAGCGTAGGTACTAGCCCGTGTGTCCATGTCACCGCTGTGAGAGTGAGTGTGACCCGTCCCGTGACTCGATCCGAGTCCGGAAGTTGAGTCGGACTACCCTTGACCTCCGCCGGTTCCTTAACCGCGCACGATCCGCGCTTTCCCTCGCTTGGGACGACGAGTGAGCTTCCACTTATGTTAGCGACGTTTTGCCACTAGGAGCTCGTAGTGTCGGGCTTAGTGTCTTCCTGGTGTGTGCTGCGGGTCGCGTCTTCATCTAGAGTCCGAGGGTGGCACCTAATAGTGTCATCTCCCGTGTCCGTCCCGCATCAGTTTGGTATCAGAGCCAATTGAGTCTAGGGTAGTCTTGCATAAGTCTTGCATGCATCATGGTCTAAGTCGAGTCTAGAACCATCATTACTTTCAAAACAAAAAAAAGAGTGTTTTCAAATTGCATTTCACCCAATAGCCCGGTATATTAAAAGGCGTTGCCCGAACATTCGGTTATGCCTATCGGGAAGGTAGCGTACTTGCGCGAGTGATCTTCGGATTGCTTATCTCCGCCATGTACCGGATATTGGTTAGGTCTACGTGTATCATTTTTTTGCATTAGTGAGTGTTTGCATTAGTCGGTGTCTTCTAGTTCGTGTAGTCCTATAAGAGTCAGTCAGTCTTGTCCAAGTGTCGGCATGTCTAACATGTAGTTCCCCAATTTCTCATGGAGTCCCAATCACCCGGGCGATATGACCGTTGGCCCACCCATGGGCTTGGCAACCATCCTCTCCGCTTCTGTAGGCCTGAAGCCTCAGATTTTTTTGGCTCCAATGACCCGGGCATCTACCTCAAGTGGGAGGCCACCATGGACACCTACTTTGATTGTTATACTATGTCCGAGGCAATGCAATTCTCTTTCGCCAAAGAGTGGCTTCTTCATGAGGCTGCCGAAAAGTGGGATTACATCGAAAGAATGAGAGAGGTTAGGGGGCAATGGCCCATCAAGTTATGGTGGGACATGAAGAGAGAGCTTAGGAAGGTCTACGTGCCCCAACCGGTCACCTCCAACCGGCCCCACCCAATCACTTCCAACCAAGTGAGTCCTAGCCGGAGGCAAAGAGCCCCACACGTCGATGAGCCAAGACCCAATCCTAGGACGGTTGACTACGGGCGAGTCCACCAGGATATCCCTATTCCAACCCACTCCATTGCCAAACTTATGCAAATGATTTTGGACCGGTTGGATGGGGTGGATAGGACACGTACTCCTAGTGATGTACTCCTACCCGAGCCTAAGGAGGTCATCGCCGGTAGTCTTAACCCGGCCCCATCAACGGAGTCCCCAAGTCCTCTCCCCATCATAGTGGATCCTCCTTCCCCACCCATGAGAGCTCCATCACATTCACCTTCCGATCTTATTTCGGAGCCCTCTCATTTGGAGCCACCAAAGCTCGAGCCACCCGTATTTCTAACGGGTACACTTTACATAGCCGAGCCACTAGTTAGTTGGCTCAAGGATGGCTTGGTCCCACTTCCCTTCCCATCTATGGACCCTATCCTACCTCTGGTGCCAATCAATTCATTTCACACCACTTTCCGGTCTAGTCACTATGTGGATACATTGGATGACCTTCTTAAAGGGTTAGACCGGCAATTGACATTTACACACTTGTTGGCTCCAGGCTTCGACCGACCCATATGTCGTAGTTTCACTCATCCCGCTTTAGGGTCCATCACCTCCGTGTACACCGTGGGTCATGTTACCACGGAGGTTCTTCTACTCCTCCCTATGCTGGCCGAGTCCGACTTCATTCCCCTTTGCCCAAGGGTGACTGCCGTCCCACCTCTCACAGTGAATGAAGGTGATCATTTACACCTCCAAGATTTCCAAATGTGGGACAGTGATTTGTGGAAGCCTAGTCCGAGGGGTCATACCTTCTTTGATCCCTTCGACCCATTCTCTTGTGGACCCCGTGACCCACCATATTTACTCCACCTTTTTGAGAGGGTCCACCATCATACCCCCACCGTCTCATCTCCCTTCATGAATGAAGGAGATCAACAACACCTTCTAGACTTCCACACATGGGATCTTGAGATGAGGGAATCCATATCGAGGGGTCACACATTCTTTGATCCCTTCGATCCCTTTCTTCGTGGGCCCCTTGGCCCACAACCTCCATTCCACCTCTTTAAGGAAGTCCACTATCACACCCCTCCTACTCGGGCCCGACAACCTTCACATGGCAATAGGTCCGAACCGTCATTTGGGGATAATGAAGACTTTGGTTTTACCGGCCCACCTAAACCACCCAAACATCCCGGACGTCCCACATCCAAACCCAATGTTCATGATTGGTGCATCGTAGGATGTCTAGGAATCCACCATGCCATTAACCTCCGGTTATGTCAAATGCATGCATGGCACACATTCGGATGTCCTGGACCACCTTGCATATGATTGTGTCGGACTAGCATTAGGTTTGTGTAGGGTCGTGTGTGCATCTGTGTGTTTTTATTTTTGTTAGGCATGTTAGGAGTCTGCATGACGACGTCCGTCGTCACAGTAAGGCCAGCAATGCACGGTACAAGGAGTTAGCCGGTGCCCATAGACACCACCGAGAGTTCCAAGAGGGCGAATATGTCATGATCAGGGTAAGACCTGAACGGTTTCCCTCTGGAACCGTTAAGAAGTTGCATGCTCGCGGAGCCGGTCCCTTTAGAGTGTTGAAACGCGTTGGATCCAATGCGTATGTTGTGGACTTGCCCGAGGAATATGGTATAAGCTCTACCTTCAATGTATCGGATCTTGTTGCATATAGGGACCCAGTGGTAATCCCTAGTGAGCCTTTTGAGCCATTTCCTCCCCTTGAGAGTGATCCCACACCTGAGTGTCCACTTCCACCTCCAGCCCCTTTTTCACGGCAGCGTGAGCATATAGATCGTATACTGGACGAGCAAGTGACAGTTACCAGGAGTGGATCTTACCCGCGCTACCTAGTGCGATGGAGAGGACGGCCCGCTACTGAGGACACATGGATCACACATGGCGAGTTACAGCAGATCGATCCGGACCTTCTGGAGCGATATAGGAGCGATGCCGACCCTTACTCGACAGGGTCGAGTTTCTCCCACCCGGGGAGAATTGGTGCGGACACCCGAGCAGTTGACCGGCGCGACACGCTGAGCCACCGGTACCGCACACGGGGCACGACTCGAGCCACCTCAGCGTCCATCTGGCTCGGAGACTGGAGACTCCGCCTTGAGCCTCCCCATTTTTCATATTTAATTAGACTTTATTTGTGTGTAAGGTGTGTTTATTTCATTTTATACAGTTTGCAATTATGAGTGTACGAGGGGCTTATTTGTAAAATGGGACCCCTGGGCCCCATGGGACCCCCAGGCCCCCTCCCATTGGTCCATATCAGCCTTGTGGGGTTGGTCAACATCCAAGGTGGACATCTAGAAGCCTTGACTAGTCAATTGTCCACATGGGGGACAAGGGACCAAAATGGTCAACAATTCCAACCAAACCCACCTACCATGTCCCCCCCTTGGTCAAGGTGCGCCCCCCTCCCCATTTGTTTATTATTTTTGTTGTGTTTTGATCAAACTTCATCCTAGCCATCCATCCCTAACCCCTAGATCCAACGGTGGAGGATGGATTAGATGGGTGACCTATATATGCTTGTATTTTCCTATTTTCATGAATTAATGCCATTTGAATTAGAAAAAAGCTTGCAGCTCCAGCCTTGGTGCGCCCCCTTCTCCTCTCCCTCTCCCCCTTGAAGCTGTGAAGGCTTCCTTCTGGTGGTGAGACTCCACCCTATCAGTTCCGGTCGCCGCCGCCGCCGCCATGAGCCGCCACCGCACCGCCTTCGCCATCAACGGAGTTCTTCCCGTGCAGTACCATAGGAGCTTCCATGAATTTCCTGTCTCAGCCCCGAGCTCAGATAGAACTGGGGATTTTATTGGGTGTTCCAAGGTGTCAAGGACATCCCACAAAATTTGGTTTGCCATTCAGATCTCGTTTCATATTTTTTAATTTTCGTCCACTCTTCCATTTCAGTTCTGCCAGAGTTCTGTCCAGATTCATCCCCGCCCTGAGTTTCATGCCTTAGATCCACTTTTTGATTTCTGCTAGTTTGCCCAATTTTACTGGAGGTTCCACCCATCCACCCCTTCATTCAAAATTTTTCCCAATTTTTGGTTCGTCCATTTCATATTTTCTAAAAATCATTCTCAGTCCCAGCTACAGTTCTTCCCCCTGTTCCCAGATCCGACCACCAGCCACCCCAAAAATCATAGTAAATCACCACCACCTCCAAATCAAATTCCAAAAATATTCCCAATTCCGTGGTTTGATCCTTGACAACTTTGAAGAAGAGCTCAAGAGCTGCATCGGAGGTTTACTAGGCGGTCAATGGTGGTTCTCAGACAAGTACCCTGCAAATCTGAGGTTTCAGTTACTATACAATAGGGGCTTGTAAATTCATTAAAGTTCTGATCCGACCAGATCCAGCAGATCTCTCTGGGTCTAGATCGAAGAATTTGAAGAGAGCTTTCCAACGATAGCTCATGCGTCCCGATCCGATGTCGGGATTGATCACAATGGCCGTTTTCGCCGGAGCACGCGCCTGAAAACAGCAACTAAAAATCCGTGGGCAGCAACTTCAAAGCTTGGGAATCGGGACCGATTGACCCCCGATCGGTGTTCCCGGCCGACCGCCGTCCGTGGAGGCGCCCCACCAGGGGTCCCCATCATAGTGGGTCCCACCCCCGCAGATCCGGAGGACAGCGCCATCCGTGGGCCCCGCGGGCCCGCAGAACCCGCCGTTCGGAAAGCACGAAAACGTGGAGTTCGGCACCGCCGGGCGACATCAAGATGCTGCCCGTCAACCTGAGTTGCGTGATTCCCGGGCTCCACATGTGACCTTTTACCTCCCTGCATGGAGTGGGTCAAATCTTTGTATTGCTGTGATATTGTTTAACCGGGAGTCCGTCATTCGGCCGGGGTTGTCTTCGCCACGCCGGGTGCGTGGAGGTAATGGTCCGAACCTCTTGGCGTTCATTTGCTTAGCTAGTATACGGTCTTTTGCCGCTGCCGAGAGCGTAGGTACTAGCCCGTGTGTCCATGTCACCGCTGTGAGAGTGAGTGTGACCCGTCCCGTGACTCGATCCGAGTCCGGAAGTTGAGTCGGACTACCCTTGACCTCCGCCGGTTCCTTAACCGCGCACGGTCCACGCTTTCCCTCGCTTGGGACGACGAGTGAGCTTCCACTTCTGTTAGCGACGTTTTGCCACTAGGAGCTCGTAGTGTCGGGCTTAGTGTCTTCCTGGTGTGTGCTACTGGTCGCGTCTTCATCTAGAGTCAGAGGGTGGCACCTAATAGTGTCGTCTCCCGTGTCCGTCCCGCATCACTTCTTATCCTTCTTCTCTTCGCGCGGACGGCGGTGGCGGGTGGACGGAGCAGCAGAAAGGGGGAGGCGGAGCCTCCCCTCCTCTTCTTTCTTCTCTTCCTCTTCTTCTCTTCTTCTTCCTATCTTCTTCTTCTTCTTCTCTTTTCTGGCAGCTCGATCGTGGCTCCCTCTTCTGGCCTCTTCTCCCTTTTTCTGTTCGCCGAAGGAGGGGCTTTTATACCCCCCAGCGGCGGGAGCACTTGAACACGGTAGTCGGAGGTGGGAAACTGGAGGCATTGATTGGGGATTTGACCCGTCATCCTTGGTGGCAGGGGGAATAGGCAATGTGGCCCTCTCCCTGGGTGACACCCCAGCAAGCCCAGTGCGCGCCAAGAATCTCTAGGGCATGGGCGTAAGATTTGATTTGTCGGAAGTGTCGGGGAAGAAAACGCCCAGGTGTGCCGTTGAAGGGCCAGAACAGCGTGCCGTTGGAAGACACAAGAAGCGTGCCGCTGAAAGCCTGCAAAAGCATGCCGCTGGAAGAGCTCGCAGGCGTGCCGCTGAGGAGCCCAAAGGGCGTGCCGCTGAAGGGCAGGATGGGTGTGCCACTGAAGGGGTTCGCTGGCGCGTGCCGCTGAGGAGCCTGAGGGCGTGCCGGTGAAGAGCGAAGAAGGGCGTACCGTTGAAGGCCATCCTGGGTGTGCCGTTGAGGGCTAGCAGGGGGCGTGCAGGGACTGTGCCGGTGAAGACACCCACACTGGGTGTGCCGGTGGAGCGTCCCAGCCGAGCGTGCCGGTGGAGCGCCAGGGGAGTGTGCCGCTGAAGGGCACAGGGAGTGTGCCGCTGAGGGCGTTGGAAGTGTGCCGTTGAGAGGGCCAAAGGGGTGTGCCGTTGAAGGCCAAAAGGGGCAGTTCTGAGCCCATTGTGAGCATGAGTTGTGACCCATTTAATTTTCTTCGAGGCCCATGGATTGTGGGGGCTCTTGGTGGTTGATTTCTCTTCACTGTCGTGACTCCGGAGACGGCTTCACGGCAGTGTGCATATTTGGGGAGTCCGGATGACCAGTCCCTCCGGGGCTTCCTCACTCGGTGCCGTTGTTGATGCTAGGCCGTGAAGGCCAAATTCCGGGAAGCAGGCCGTGAAGGCCAGAATCGGGAAAGCGGGCCATGGGGGCCGAGGTAAGCAGGCTACAAGAGCCAAAGTTGTTGGGAAGCGGGCTGCAAGAGCCGAAATTATGGCGTAAGATGTGGAAGCCCAAATCGGGGAAGCGGATTACAGAAGCCGGAGTTGGGAGATTAACGAGCCGCGAGGGCAAGAGGTAGGCCATGGGGGGGCCAAGATTGGGCTCTACGAGCCAGAGCTGAGAAAATAGGCTGCGATGGCCGAAATTGATTTTACTGTATACACACATTATTTTTTTTATTTATTATTATTTTTCTTTGTTATTATTTTTTATTCAAGAATGCGAGCATTCATTAGCAGACATAACATAAATATACGTATGTGATAGCTCGCTCTATAGGGGATGGGGTAGGGACATCGCCCATAATTCGCAGACACGGTGCGGGTCATGAGGCACAATTGAGGGGTGGTGCACCCGTCAAGAGGATATCGCACGTCTTGCATGCATAGCCTTAATTCACGTATTTCACCCGAGGTAATTCTCTGTGGCGTGGCGGTATAAATGTGTGAACAAAGAGCCCTAACCATAGGGATATGCAGGTTTTCCTGGTGACACTCGAGAATCACTCTAGCACCTACACATTAGTTCCAGGCTTTTGACTTTCGGTAGCTTCACACAGCCCCCATCTGTTTATTTTGGTAGCGGATTTCACCGTTCGGCGCGAGTCTCCTCATGTGTCTCAATGGGGATTCCCGACTACTAAGATTCGTCCTTATTGTGATTCACTTCACCATTTCGCACGAGTCTCCTCATTTATTTCAGTGGGAATTCCCGGCTACTCGGCTCCGCGTTTCTCTCTCTTTTCTTTTTTTCTCTCTTTTTTTTGTTTTTTTTGTTTTTTTACAGTGGGGGTAGGCAGCTTTTTCCTCACGATTACCTTTCACGCGAGTGCAGGAATTCAAGCATCCGTAGAGTGCTAAGAAGAAATTCGGGCAATCCATATAGTTAAAAGCTATTGAACACGCTACGTGCTAAGTATGGGAGCGTTGCCTCAGGTTTATTTTGTGAGTTGGGCTTAGCGATTCAGCCATGACTCTTCCCCTTGACGTGTGCACCCGCCATAATAGGGTTCCCTTCGAGCGCGTGCCCTGACGCTCGTGCATCCAGAATCGGGCAATATTATTTAGCAAGGAAACACGGTCCTTGAAATTTCCAAGGAGGTGTATTATTCTATATTAAGCAACCATGCAAACAGGGCAATCAAGCATTCTCTTCTTTCTTCTTTTTTGTTTTGTTGTTTTATTTTTTTTTTCTGTGTTTTTTTTTGTTTGTTGTTTTTTTTGTGGCATAAGAAAATATTGTTGTTACGTATAAGTGTAGTGGTAGTAGAGGTATTAGGGAAGCAGACCGCGAACGGCTGAAAGGGTATTGGGGAAGCGGGCTATGGAACCCAAGGGACATTAGGGGAGTGGGCCATAAGGGCCGAAATTAGGAAGCGGGCTGCAGGAGCCGAAGTTAAGGGAAGCGCGGTGGGACAGATGGATTAACCCTGACAGTGGGCCCCGGCCGAAATGGCCCTGCAGAGGGGCGTTGGGTAGCGGGATGTGAGAGTCGAAGAGACGGGTCTCTTTTGTTCTCTGGTCGGGGAAGGGTCCGGACCAAAGTGAAAGGTTTATTCTATTGTCCTCTGGCCGGGGAAGGATCCGAACCAAAGTGAGAGGTCTATTATTTTTTTTTAACTGGGAAGCTGTCGGCTGAGGTGCCAATGATGAAGTAGCTATCGGCTAGGAGCCGATGATTATATAGCTGTCGACTCGAAGGCCGATGAAGGGGTAGCCATCGGCCAAGAGCAGATGATGAGGTAGCTGTCAGCTCAAAGGCCGATAATGAGGTAGCTGTCGGCTAAGAGCCGATGATGAAGTAGCTGTCGGCTCAAAGGCCGATAATTAAATAGCTGTCGACCCGAAGGCCGATGAAGGGGTAGTTGTCGGCTTGAAGCCCCGATGGCTGAAAGTTGGTCGATTTAGCGCCCCGTCGGCGGAAGGTCTAGTCGGTTTAACGACCCGTCAGCGGAAGGCTTAGTCGGTTTAACGCCCTGTCGGCAGAATATTTTCCTGTTTAACGCCCCGTTGGCGGAATATCTATTGGCTTGAAGCCCCGATGGCTGAATATTTTTTTGGTTTAACGCCCCGATGGCTGTTCTTTCTCTTCTTCTCTTCTTCTTTTATGGACATGCAGCGTCTGCCTCGTGACTCTCTTTTTTTCTTCTCTTCTTCTTTTGTAGAGAGACAAGTGCAGAGACCATGTTCGCCCCGTGATTGTTCTTTCTCTTCTTCTCTTCTTCTTTTATGGAGAGGCAGGTGCAAGGACCATGTTCGCCCCGTGATTGTTCTTTCTCTTCTTCTCTTCTTCTTTTATGGAGAGGCGGGTGCAGAGACCGTGTTCGCCCCATGATTGTTCTTTCTCTTCTTCTCTTCTTCTTTTATGGAGAGGCGGGTGCAAAGACCGCTTCTGCCTCGTGACTCTCTTTTTTTTTCTCTTCTTCTTTTGTAGAGAGGCAGGTGCAGAGACCATGTTCGCCCCGTGATTGTTCTTTCTCTTCTTCTCTTCTTCTTTCATGGAGAGGCAGGTGCAGAGACCGTGTTCGCCCCGTGATTGTTCTTTCTCTTCTTCTCTTCTTCTTTCATGGAGAGGCGGGTGCACAGACCGCGTCTGCCTCGTGACTCTCTTTTTTTTTTCTTCTCTTCTTCTTTTGTAGAGAGGCAGGTGCACAGACCATGTTCGCCTCGTGACTCTTTCTCTCTTTTTTTGTAGAGAGGCAGGTTCAGAGACCGTGTTCGCCTCATGTGCATTCTTTCTTTCCTTCTCTTCTCTTGTGTGATGAGGCGGGCTCGAAGACCACGTCTGCCTCATGTGTCTTCTTTTGGTTCTGCTCTTCTTCTTTTATGTGAAGAGGCGGGTTCAGGGACCACGTCTGCCTCATGTGTCTCTTCTTCATTTTCTTCTCTTCTTTTACGTGATGAGGCGGGCTCAAAGACCACGTCTGCCTCATGTGTCTTTTCTTCCTTTTCTTCTTTTCTTTTGTGTGATGAGGTGGGCTCGAAGACCACGTCTGCCTTATGTGTCTTTTCTTCCTTTTCTTCTTTTCTTTTGTGTGATGAGGCGGGCTCGAAGACCACGTCTGCCTCATGTGTATTCTTTCTTTTCTTCTTTTCTTTTGTGTGATGAGGCGGGCTCGAAGACCACATCTGCCTCATGTGTCTTTTCTTCCTTTTCTTATTTTCTTTTGTGTGATGAGGCGGGCTCGAAGACCACGTCTGCCTCATGTGTCTTCTTTTGGTTCTGCTCTTCTTCTTTTATGTGAAGAGGCGAGTTCAGGGACCACGTCTGCCTCATGTGTCTCTTCTTCCTTTTCTTCTCTTCTTTTGCGTGATGAGGCTGGCTCGAAGACCACGTCTGCCTCATGTGTCTTCTTTTCCTTTTCTTCTCTTCTTTTGTGTGATGAGGCGGGCTCGAAGACCACGTCTGCCTCGTGCGTGTCTTTTTCTTTACTCTGCTCTTTTTTTCTCTTAATGTGCCCCAGGTTGGGGCGTAGCTTCATTTGGTGTGCATCCCCCCTGAGGGGGGTGTGTTTTGCCTCTTCGCTTCAGTGCCCCCAGGCGGGGTGTATTTTTTTGGCTTCTATGTCCCCAGACCAGGGTGTGTTTTTTTTTTAATGCCCCCGAGGCAAGGTGTAGCTCTCTTCAAATGCCCCCATGGTGTGGTATACTCTTCACGGCTTCTATGCCCTCAGGTAGGGTATGTCTCTTCTTCAAATACCCCTGAGTCAGGGTGGACTTCTCTTCATATGCCCCTGAGCCGGGGCGTATTCTTTATAGCTTCTAGGCCCTCGAGACGAGGTATGTTTCTTCTTCATATGCCCCTGGTACGGGGCGTAGCTCTCTTCAAATGCCCCCTGGACGGGGGTGTATCTTTTGCTTCTTATGCCCCCCAGAGTGGAGTGTGTCTTTTGCTTCTTACGCTCCCCTGAGGCGGGGGTGTATCTCTTTACGGCTTCTGTGCCCCCGACGCAGGGTATATCGTTTCTTCAAATGCCGCTTGGGCGGAGTATATCTTTCTTCTCATGCTCCCGGATCGGGATGTATGTCTCTTTGTTTCTGTGCCCCGGGTCGGGGTAGATGCTTCTGCTTCTTATGCGCCAAGGGCGGAGTGTATTTTTGTGCCCCCAGGCTGTGGTAGGTGCTTCTGCTTCTTATGCGCCAAGGGCGGAGTGTGTCTCTTTTTGTGCCCCTAGGCTGGGGTACATTCTTCATGTTTCTTATACCCTTTTCGTATGGCGTATTCTCTTGCTTCTTATGTCCTTGGATCGGGGCGTATGTTTCTTCTTCTGACGCCCCTAGGTCGGGGTATATTCTTTCTTCATGTGCTCCCAGGTCGGGATGTATGTCTCTTTGCTTCTTTACGCCCCCGGGTGGAGGTGTACTCTGTCTCTTTGCTTCCGCGTCCCCCAGGCGGGGTATGTTTCTTCTTCCAATGCCCCTGAGTCAGCGCATATTCTTTATGGCATCTATGCCCCCTGGCGGGGTATATTTCTTCTTCAAATATCCCTAAGACGGGATGTATTTTTCTCTTTCTTATGCTCCC